>JBAPLJ010001068.1:1000000-3400000 GCA_037832345.1 Rhizophora mangle | reverse complement strand
CCAACAATGATCCATGTAGCGAAAGAACTAAAGCAAATCTATCGGTCTGTTCCAGTTGTGTCTTCTCCAACGTCATAAATTAAATTTCCCTTGCGAGTCGTAACTAGTCGGGGAATACACAGCCAATCCCGGAGAGGGCAATGCAAATGCCAATGCTGATGTCTCACATTGGTGATCTGAGTCATGTGACAAATGGGCACAAGGGAAGAGAAGTTACCATTTTCAGAGGCTTAAGACTATTCAAAGGCCTATGCTATTATTCATGCAATTCCTCGGATTTTCTGCTTTGTTATGTAAGTTCACTTCTAGTATGTTTACTCACTACTCATGTTCTCAAACTCTCACGCTTGCTAGCATATTGATGAGATAAACTTTCCTATTACTTCTTTTCATGCCATAATTGTTTTGTTGCTGTAGATGGAAATGTGTTTCAAACATTATTGTAACATGTGTTGGATCATACCAACCTTGTTACAATTGCTATTTGCTCAATTATGGTAGTCAAACCTTCCTACAGCCAGTATAGCATTTGTCATCAGACGAGTCATTGGAACCTATATGCTGCCAACTTGCAGATGCGTCCACCGCGGTCTTGTTTTCACCTGACACTAATCTCTCCCGCAATCTCGTACTAATGATTGAGTAGGACTAACGTAATTAGATTTGAATCCACCCAAAGGGAGTGCAAAACAAACATCAAATGGAGAAAAAAATTATCTTCCGTTGTGAAATGTGCTACCCCACTTCATGTCGTGGATGCTATTATGCTCGTGATTAGATCTCGTTGTGAAATGAGCTAGCGTCACCCCTTAGAATTTTTATTTTTTAATTTCCCTATTTAGTTAGACATATGTGTCATATCCAAATTGATGTGGCCGTTTTTTTTTATTTTAATTATAAAAATTTTTTAAAAAAATTGTCATGCTTAAATGTATATATACAAAGGTTTTTTATTGTCGGTAAAATAATTATAAAATTAAATTGAATTGCTATTTCACAAAGTAATAATAATTAGGAGTCAACTTCTTACTCTAAATTATATCTTACAAAATGTTTTGGACAAATTAGACAAAAAGGCATTGTCAAGTTTTTTAAACTTGCATTTTAGTAGAAATGCTCACTTGAATTTTAAGCTCTTATTGTGCTCAACTGGACCTTGGTTAAAGGCACGTTCCAAATTCAATTCTCACCTTTTTTTTTTTTCTCTTCTTTCTCTATTATTAGGGCCGAGATAGGGACATTTGATAATAGAAAAATGTAATGATTAAACCTAAACTTAGTGTAATGTAAAATCATTTTAATGTAATTCCAAGGTGGTTCCTTTAAAAAGAAAAATAAAATTATATATATTTAATATTTTTTAAAATTTCACAATATAAAAATCTTTTATTTTATAATTATACTTAATACGATAAAAAATTTGAAAAATAAAGAAATATTCATTCATAGACATACATGATATAAACAAGTAAAAGAATATTTCTTTAATTTTTTTTTTTTAAAATTTAATAATGTTTTACTGAAATGTGATTTTTGGTGTGAAAGATTGTATGATTTTGAACAAATTGTTCTAAAATTAACAAAGATAGCAAATCCGGCCATTTCAATTCTCTCTAAATTTGTAGCAGGAGAAAATTAGGGAAAAACACCTAAAGATCTGACTCTTGAGTTAGGAAAATCCAAATTCATCCTGAAAAGGAACCTCGTACTTGTAACGTGGGATGCAAGTTTCATTTCTTACAATAATGATGGGTACAAGGGAACTAAAGAGACCGACAGTGTTCAAGAGTCTGATGATTTGATCAAGTTGACCCAAGCCTCCGTTTAACTCGTTTGTGCGCCCCCTGGGGATGCTTCCTTGGATTTTCTTGAGGGAAAAAAAGAAATTAATTTAAATTCTTAAAAATTTAATTTATTTTTTCATCCCTTAATTAAATTTCTTATGATTATCATTAAATTAACTCATAAATAATATTATATTCATAATTGTTGTTTTTTTTTTTTTAATTTTGTGAATGACAAATCCAATTCATAATTTTGTTTTTTCTAATCACTCAAACGCTGCTGTGAGCATTTTTGACGAGTTCATGAATCCCAAAACAATTCTGTGCCTCTTAAAACAATGTAATTTTTTTTTTTCCTTTTTGATAAGTTCATAATCTCAAAACAATTAGGTGCCTCTAACGCCCAATGTCACTTTGTTCAAAGTTACAAGGCCCAAAATCCCAGCATGGGGGCCCAAAAGTAGAAATTCTGTATTTAAATGAAACTCTAGCGTCGGCAAACTGCTCGTAGATTAATATCCAGAGTAGGCCCATTTCAGTCAAATTTGTTTGTTTCCCGAGAAAATCACATCTACAGGAACAAGTCGAAAGTGTAAGCCAATGCAATTAATGTACATTAGTTAGTGGACAATATTTTTATTCGTCCAAAGTAATCAATTTATTCACATTGAAAATATTTAATGTATTATTTTATTTTATTTTATTTTTTAAAAATTAAACATTTTTTCTTATATCAATTAAAAATTTCATTTTAGTATTTCATATAAAAAATTTTACATTAATTTAAATTAATTAATTAATTTTGATAGCGTCACCGACACAAAGAGCTCGAGATCCCTTTTCTTTGAAGAAAATAAAAAAAAGGTGGGGGGGAGTGGGGGACAAAGGCTCGGATGTCTTTTGACCCACCATTCATTTAAGTCGTTGGTGGGTCTCCTGGGACTTCCAGGATATTTCCTCGAACTTTCTTCTCCATCAACTGCCCCCTTCAAGAAGCAAAGAAGAGTTTTTAAGGACGATCAAGTCGGTCAACAGCTCAGAATCCCGTTTGTCAGAGTCTTGATCTCTCTCTCTCTCTGTTTGTAATTCTAAGGTACACATTTATTATACGTGTTTATATTGATTCACTCGATAAATTTTGTGAGTTTAAATCACTTGTCACGTTGATATTGATAAGATTAGATTACCTTTTCCATTAGTTCAACTCATAACAAAATCTGTTCGTAGAAAGTCTGTTTTATAGTCATGACACATGATATGGAGATTTATTTTGAGTAGATGAGTGGAATTATGTTTTGACTTATTTTTGGTAGATAGGATGCTATCAATATTTTGAGGAAAATGGCTAATAATAATCCTTTTGCCATATTTATATTATTTCTTATTACAGCTCTGAATACTGCAAACGAAATAGGCTTGGTTGACTTGGCAGGCAAGATGATTTCATGTTTCAATTTTAGAACACAAAAACAGAAGAAAGTGAGGCTATTCCTGGAGAATGGCGCATTGTTATTAGAGGCACTTGTTGCCTCCTGTAATGGCAAATGCAATCCTATTCGTTCCTTCTCTTCCGAAGAGCTTATGAAAGCTACAAGCAACTATGATCCCCAACGAGTCATAGCAGAAGATTCTTATTACAAATTGTACAATGGTGTTTTGCAAGATCGCCCAGTTTCTGTTAAGAGATATTACGAAGAGAAGGGCTTCGAATTGCCTGGGACAGCCATCAATGATATTGTGATTGGTTCACAAATGAGTGCACATAATAATGCTTTAAAGCTCTTAGGATGCTGTCTTGAGACCGAATGTCCAACTATAGTGTATGAATTTGTGGGCAACAATACTCTCTTCCGATTTATAGATGATACCAATGGGACGCACAGTCCATTACTGTCATGGAAACATAGGATAAAGATCGCAATGGGCATTGCTAGTGTAGTTGCATATCTACACAACGCACTTTCAAGGCCAGTTATCCATCGGAATATTACACCCTCGATTATTGTATTGGATCAGGAATTTAATGCCAAACTGATTGATTTTTCATTCTCAATAGCTATTCCTGATGGTGAGTCACATGTAGTAACAGATGGGGTGCTGGGTACAATTGGGTATATAGCGCCTGAGTATTGTTTCTTTTCGAAGGCAACCGAGAAAGTTGATGTCTATTCTCTCGGTGGAGTCCTAATTTATCTTTTGACTGGAAGACGCGCCTCAGAGTTTGTCGCTGATTATGGTTGTTTGTCGTGTCTGGAGATTGGGGAATTAATTAAAAGTGTGGATGCCTCAATTTTGGACGAAGGAATTGAGCTGCAAGATCTGCTACCCTTTGCAACACTTGCCCTGAGTTGCATTTGCGAGGAAGCAGAAGATAGGCCAACAATGATCCATGTGGCGAAAGAACTAAAGCAAGTCTATCAGTCTGTTCCAGTTGTGTCTTCTCCAACGTCATAAATTAAATTTCCCTTGCGAGTCCTAACGAGTCGGGGAATACACAGCCAATCCCGGAGAGGGCAATGCAAATGCCAATGCTGATGTCTCACATTGGTGATCTGATCCATTTTCAGAGGCTTAAGACTATTCAAAGGCCTATGCTATTATTCATGCAATTCCTCGGATTTTCTGCTTTGTTATGTAAGTTGGCTTCTAGTATGTTTGCTCACTAAATGAATCTTGCCACTTGACTCATGTTCTCAAACTCTCACGCTTGCTAGCATATTGATGAGATGAACTTTCCTATTACTTCTTTGCATGCCATAATTGTTTTGTTGCTGTCGATGGAAATATGTGTCAAACATTATTGTAACATGTGTTGGATCATACCAACCTTCTTACAATTGCTATTTGCTCAATTATAGTAGCCAAACCTTTCAAAAGCCAGTAGAGCATTTCTCATCAGACGAGTCATTGGAAGCTATGTGCTGCCAACTTGAAGCTTCTACGAAGCTCTGGGACAATGTGAATTACGCCCTATGGCCACGTTTGCCTTTATGACGGAACCCGCCTTTGATGGGTAAATCCCAGAGTCTGAACCTATTTTCCAGTTGCCGAAACTAGAGGAAGAACCCACTACTTTGCACCGATCAGTGCAAGAGAAGAGCCCCTCTCTTGGGCCAGCCCCTCTAGCCTCGCTTTCTTTGAGCCACCCTCCATTCATGGTGTCCTCAGGCAGCTCTTCCATTCCACCTTCGTTCATGGATTTTGGCCTAGTGGGCTTTTCTCAAAATGCTTGTATTGGACTGCCTTGACTCTCATGTGCATGTTCAAAGGTGGACTGACCATTTTTGTACAATATAATTAATAACCTCAAAGCTGGAGCGACCATTTTTGTACAATTTTATGGATCTCAAAATGCTCTGTGCCTCCACGAAGCGCTCAGATAGGGCCAAGGCCCAAGTTCTGTTGTCTATAGGCACGAGGCCTAAAATTCCAGCAGGGTCCAATTTAGAAATTCTGGACTTACTCATTGATTAATTTCACCTCTAGGTCCATTTAGTGAAAATTATTTGGTCCCCGATGAAATCCCCATTCACAGGATCACGTGGTAAGTGCATGTCAATGCAATGACTGCAAGTGCAACTTACTTAGCGACAATATTTTTTCTTTTCGGTGTTAATAACGTGCTCATTTGTGGTGAGTGTATATTATATTTATTTCTCTTTATTTTCTTTAAAAAAAATAAAATATATATATATTAAACTAAGAACGTCTCGTGACTACCACTGATAAAACAAATTTCACATCAATTTAAATAAATCAATTCAGGTAAAAGTACCGGTTCTTTCAATATATATATATATATATATATATATTCAAAAGTATTTTCTTCCCAAGCCCATAAGTTGGCATGCAAAAGCATTTGTCATACAAATGCGTACTACATGCATAATCGGCGTTCAAGGCTTGGATGACTGGATCAAGTGGCTCTTGACCCATCATTCATTTAAGTTGTTTGTGGACCCTCAAGATATTTTCGGTCAATTCAGACAAGTATGATTTATATTTTTATTTTGAAGTTTTTCAAAAAATATGAGATTTACAGGGATAAAAAAAATTTACTTTTTAAATATGAAAAATTGGTTTGAGATCTAAGGATTATTGGAAAATAATAGATGACTTTGATATTAATTAATACGGATGTTAGGGAACTACATTTAAAGATCTGACTATTGAGTCAGGAAAATCCAAATTCATATAAATCCTGAAAACGAACCTCGTACACGGATGCAAGTTTCATGTCTTAAAAGAATGATGGGTACAAGGGAACTAAAGAGACTGACCGTGTTCAAGACTCGGATGATTTGATCGACTGGTTGTTGACCCATCCTTCATTTAAGTTGTTTCTGGGCCCCCACTGAGGATGCTTCCTTGGATTTTCTTCTCCAATGGTTGCCCTCCAAAGACGTAAGAAGAAAGCATGGACGAGAATGACTAAGCTGGTCAACGATCCAGAATCCAGTTTGTCAGAATCAGGCTCTTTCTCCCTGTTTCTGGGGTTATCAGGGCATACTATTTATTCCTGAACTTCAGAATTCAAAGGTACTTGTCTAATATGCCCACTCACTCGATAGGTTTTGTTTGTTACTTCAATTGTGTTCTTACTTCTCACTGCTGCCAGCATATTGACTTAGATTACCTTTTCCGTATGTTCACTTCATAACACAATCTGCTTGGAAAAAAAGTCTCTTTTATAGTTACAGAACATGAGACGCAAATTCATTTTTGAATAGATGAATGACTTTTGGTTCTGTGCTACTTGAATTGTCTGAAAGTCTTGTGCACTCTTGTTGGATTGTTGTTGAACAAATTGCAAATTGTTCTAGATCCTATCATGTTTTAAATTTGTTATTTCACATTAATTTGCCATTGATATTTTGCATTTCTCATCAGACAAGTCGTTGGCTTGGGTGCAATGAATTTTTGGCAGAAAAGATGCTGTGAAATTTTTTGGGGAAAAAGGCTAATTGTTTTGGCATTTGTGTGTTATTTCTCATTTCTGTTACCCAAATGTAGTACATTATGTGCGGTAGAATTAGTGGATATCACATATGTTTTCCAGGACCCAACTGCCAATCCAAGCAATAGATAAATAAATTACTTTTCTGAATACTTTAGTTAGCAGGCAAGATGATTTCATGTTTCAATGTGAGAAAAAGTACAGAAGAAGCATAGAGGAAGAGGCTATTTGTGGAGAATGGCAGATTGTTACTAGAGGAACTTGTTGCCTCCTGTGATGGCAAATGCAATCCTATTCGTTCTTTCTCTTCTGAAGAGCTTAAGAAATCTACAAACAACTATGATCGCCAAAGATTAATATTTGTAGATTCTAATTACATATTGTACGCTGGTGTTTTGCAAGATCATCCAATTTCCATTGAGAGATATTATGAAGAGAAGGGCTTCGAATTACATGGGTTAGCCATCAATGATATTGTAATTGGTTCACAAATGAGTGCGCACACAACAATGTGTTAAAGTTCTGGGCTGCTGTCTTGAGACCAAACATCCAACTATAGTGTATGAATTTGTGGGCAACAAGACTCTGCCTTATATTTAATGCCAATGGGACATACAGTCCATTACTGTCATGGAAACAAAGGATAAAAATCGCATTGCAAATTGCTAGTGGAGTTACATATCTACACACTGCACCATTAAGGCCAGTTATCCATCGGGATATTAGACCTGCAACTATTATAATCGGTCAGGAATTTGATTCCAAACTGATAGATTTTTCACTCTCAATAGCTATTCCTGATGGCCAATCACATGTGGAAGATGCTGTGTGCAGTAGAATGGGGTATCTCGCGCCTGAGTATTTTCACTGTGGTCTTGTGACTGAGAAGGTTGATGTCTATTCTTTTGGTTTACTTCTGATTCAGATTTTCGTTGGACAAATAAGTCTTCTGCTTTACCATTCGGGCTTGGAAGCAAAGGAATTCATTTATCTTCCTGACCATTTAAGACAGTCCATCATTAATGGGCAGTGGAATCAGATTGTAGATGCCACAGTTTTGAAGGAAGGAATTGACTAGCAAGAATTGTTAAGACTTTGCAACACTTGCCCTTAGTTGCATATGTGAGGGAGCAGAAGATAGACCGAAAATGATCCATGTGGCAAAGGAACTAAAAAAAATATATGGCTATCAGTCTGTTCCACTTCCTTCCTTGCCAACATTGTAGAAATGAGGCATGAGGGTGGTTACAGAGAGGGAACTCATTTGATTGTTTCCTTCAAGATTGGCCTGTTGCTGATAGTTGCAAGTTGGCATATGATAGGATATAGAAATGTCTCATCTTCATTCATTTGCATCATAACTCTAGGATTCTTTATAAATCATGATATGCATGGGTCGGGCTGCTTATTCCCTTAATCCGTTTCCCTACAGTTAGATTGATGGCGGCACTCCGATCAACCAGTAACGATCAGGTTCATGAGACATATTTGCAACTGTTGAATCAAGCTTCTAATCTTGTGCCTGGCATTTACTAAACTTAAACTGGACCCGGTTTGATCCTGAAAGGAACTCGTGTATTTTGCATCTTTTGTTGGAAACAAGCACAACTGAGCCAGTTCAGCTGGTACATGCCAGAAGGCAACAATTAGCATGATAGGCAGAGTGCATATTCCACTACCGGCAAATATTTTGGGTGGCCAAGTGGTTGTTATAGCATTACAGAGGCATAGCTACTCAGCTACTCAGTATAAAGTAGCTACGGCAAGCTCAAATCATCAAACTTACAAAATGATTAACCATTCGTGATCATCCATGCACCGTACATGTGACATCTCAGGACTATAATTTCTAAATAAAAACCCAATACAGTTCAACCCCCATTATATTCTCCCTTCAGTCAAATACTATCTTCTGGAAAACAAATAAAAATTAGAGGCACTTTCTTCAAACTAAGAACAACCCCCCACCTAATGGGGTTAACACTCAAAACCTGGTGTAGGTCTTGCACACACCATCTTCGCTCAATTCACTACCCCTCACATGGAGCTTGAAGAAGAGCAACAACAGCATTCAGAGCCATTGCTAAAGGGCCCATTGCTATGATGATGTATCATTGTGTTACGTCCACAAACACAATCGAGACAATCGGCAATGAGTCCCTCAGTGCACGTGGGAATGAATTCTATTCCCATTGTCATCAAATACTTAGAAAAGCGAGCACAATAAGCACCATGCATATCGTATACAAATAAGCAGGATCATTATCAAATAATTAACATTAGACTAGATTATTTGGTTGGCTAGGGTTATGAGAGTTAAAACTGTCTCCCAGTGAAGGTTTGACCAAAAGCCCAGTTGGGAGGAGCTACATTGTTGGAGATCACTGACCGACCATCACTTGTTGTCACCTTGAAAGAGAGAGCTTGACCATTAAGGTAAGTGTTGCTCTGCCAATTTTGGCCCCAGTTGCGAGACATGGCTTGCCAACCAGTTCTAGATCCTTTGATGGAGACAGACATAATGTCTCCAGCACCACCAACATTGGTTATAAGAACAAGGTTGAAGTATAAATGACCATTTACAGTGAACCTAATTCCTCCATTTCTCCTGCAAATAACCCTGCAAGCAGACAGACATTATATCAATCTGTTCCAAAGGTTAAGCCGTAGACAACTTTGTTACAACATATTTTGGTCAAAAGATGCTCAGAAACAGCATTGTACAAAATAATTAATTTGGAAAAATGGAGCCGTTAGGGAATACTGCTTGCTTACCTTCTGTATTGAACAGGAATGATTCCTGCTTTGTAGTGAGCTATGTGCTGGAAAACGGGCTGAGAGAGATCAAAGTGTTGAAGAGGTGGATTGCACCATCCTCCAGCGTTACTTGGGGGGGCATTGTTTGGTGGGCAAAAGTTTGTTGCTGTGATAATGATGGATGCTGGAAGACACCACCTGGCATCATTTACACATCTGATCTCAAAACATGCGCCACATGTTAGTCCATGGTTGAACAGAGCAGTGCTCAATGCAGCTGTGTTTGTCCCATAACCTTGGCTGTAAAGGTTCCCATAACCACAAGCTCCTCCTGTACCATACAAAGTTTGCTTGAGATAGAATTACAGAAAAAAAGAGTGGTTGTGAGCAGGATTTTACTGCATGTTTTTGCTTCTTACCCATTGTGCCAGCAGCATCACCACCTCCATAGAAGGTAGCGTGGGCATTAGACCATCGACTTCCATAACCATGAATTGTTTTTGACATCACTAGAAGCATCAGCAGATGAGTTCCAAGCAATTCCATGTCCTGCAAAGTAGAGCCAAAAAAACCCAGTTTGAATCATGGTGGAAAATGCAAGAATTGTAGACTATGATGATGAGTTTTGAGTTTGCAAATGCCAACTTGCACTAGAAGAAAACCAACTTGGACAAGAGAAGAATTTGCAGAAGATGTTGGAGGGTAGGACTATATTTATAGTTGTCATTAAGGAATCATTCTCCTTAAAAAATTAAGTTAAATTGTGAGAACAAATTCCAATCATTTAAATCTAAAATATGAACAAATTATAAATTTTTAATTAATTCATAATTAAATATGAAAATAACTGTAATTTAAATTTATAATAACTTAATTATAAAATTTTAATATTATGTTAAAAAATTATTTTAAATAAAAATTTTAAAAATTAAGTGAGATTTAAAAGATAAGTAATATTTTAAAATAATGTGTTGATGTTGCCAAGTCTTATGCCTGCAATGTTAAAAGGTTTGAAAAGGTACAGTCCACATCTACCATGCCTTAGCCTTTAATGGAGTTGTCACTTTGCCAAATTCTTGTAATAGAAAACTCTTAAAAGGATGTTTTGTAGTAAGAAAGAAGAACAAGTCTGTCCAGAAAAGCATCATGTTGGCAAATGACTCATTTTGAACTCGGTTAAGGCTTTATCCCTTTTGCTTGACATCATTTAACGTGTCACGTTGAAGCTAAAATTGCATCATGCTTTTGTAAAACAGCCTGGATACACGTCCCTGCTGGCCTTCCATTTGTGCTAATAGTACTTACAAGACCTAACTAACTTGGCCTGAGGAACAATAAAAAAAAGAATGGATCTTTTATGAAAGTTAAAAAAAAAAAAGATGAGAAGAAAAAGTTAAAAAGAAGAAGCCTGTAAAGATTACACCGACTATGTTTATCAGAATATCTTATCCTAGACTTATAAAAAGGAGATGCTGCCGTGATGTAGCAAAAATAACAAAGCCATCAACAAGGTGAAAGTTGCATGGTAATATTCCAATTATTTGCATTTAGATCGTTTGCAGTCACAATCCCAAAATTCAAGTTTCTTGCAGTTGGCGTTGAGCTAACCTGGCAGACCTACCATCTGTAAAGAGCATGAATGAGTTCTTTTATAATTGAGAATTAGTCTGTAACATAAAAAAACGTTACTGGAAGCTCTAATCAAGTCCCGCAGACACACGCGGGAAACCCCCCATCTTTAAAAATAAGAGTCTCTTAACGTACGTGCTGCTGTCCCATTCTGAATTTTCTTAGTTTCTTTTTCTCTTCATCAATCTTTGCTGTCTCCGCCTGACTAGCTTCGAGGCTTCATGTTGCAGCTCTTTTTAAAAAAAATGCCGCACCTACCGGATCTTTACATCTTATGGGTATAATTTTGGCTTTAATTATTGCTCTTAGAATATTGCGATAAGGCTGCAGAGAATTCTCCGATGATAAGAGCAAGTTCTGTAATCACAAGACAGTTTCTTAGCACGTCCTAAGAGCTCTACGTTGTGGATTTGGTTGTTTCCACCACTAAAAAAAAAAAAAAAAAACCAAGATTTACCATTCAAACTTTGGATCTTTATATCACAATAGAGTTATATTAACCGTTGCTCTTCTCATAAGTCTATTTCTTGCTTGCGCTATTTCCTTCAAAAATTTCTGTAGTTGTTGGCTCCACCCATGCACGGGTAGATATGTGGTCCAGCTTGATGCAGCGTCATCCCAGCTTATCAGGAAAACAAATTAATTTTTTTTTTTTTTTTTTGAGATATGCCCAAATACTTCATTTTCCCTTGTTTCTTCACATTTTGAGGGGACTAAGAGAAAAGCCAGCAATATGCTATATTACATCAGCAAAATGACAAAGATGATCCAAGAACAGAAGTAACAAACGCAGCACATGAACCATTCCCACCGGTAACAATTTGACAGCAAAATCAGCAATTGTTGTCCAGGCAAAGTATTCCTTCTTCTTTTTAACCTACTTCATGTTCCCATCTTTCTATTGGATGGACTGCTTGAATGATCTCTCAGGATAAGCTATCATACCTCATAGAATGTTAATTTTAAGTCCTGCACCATGCGCAGACGTTCCTTGTCATGAAGTTTTAACAACTACGAAAACAACAAAACCACCACCTTTAAAGAAGTTCTTATTGGGCTACAAAGAAGGCATAAACTGACCCCACGAAAGATATAGATGTTGTGAAGAACAATCATAATGTTTCAAAGCATGTTACGAGATGGAGAAAAAATAGTTAAAAGGTCTATACAGCAAAGTGCACATGGGATCACATGGCCACTAATACTAGCTGTAGAACAATAAGAAAAGTTCAGCCTATGTGCTATTGAGGTACCTTGACAGATAACAGTATGTCCCACGTTTCCTTGTCCCACCATTCTACTGCATTACCGAGCTTGACAATTAGAAAACATGATGCCTGCACTCTGCTCGTATAATGAACATATATTTCCCAGAAAATTAAGCCAATTCTCAGTTCAGATTAGCTAAACATACATGTGTGACAACCTTATAGTGAACCACACTTGGGTTCCTGGTATGGACGAGCTACTCAATGAAATGGCGGACTCTTTGGAACTGCCCATGTCAGGCGTAATAGCTTTTAGAACTTAATGGAGATACCAAGAATGACACTAGTAAGAAGTCTCAAATAGCCAGGATGAAGATGGCTTGCGGTTCATATATTGAAAAAGTAGCTTACGAGGGTTCTTAGAGTCCAAAATAAATAAGAGAACCAAGATGGTCTTGAAATTCAGCAGGAACCTAAATTTTCAAATGGAGTACTTACATGCAATTACTGAATAGACATTTGATGCCAAACTGGTTACTGAGTAGAAGAAGAACCAATATTGGGGAACATCTTAGCACGGAAAATATCTTTACCAACCTTACCCCTAAATGTGAAATGCCTTTTAAGACAATTGGTTATTGAAAGACTACTAAGACTACTGCTACTCCGTTGGTGGATTGCCTGATGCCAGTTTCTCCACCCCATCCATAATATGAATAGGGACTTCATTATTACTGTGACTTCCCTGGGCATCAGGTATAACCACCCCTCTGTTTCTATGTATTAGTGCCATCTGCAAGGGTTCTGAGACTGAGGGAGATTCTTCAATGACACCACCAGCCTTCATGCACAAAGGGCAAGGAGGGTCATGCATATGAGGCTTTGGAGTTGCTTGCTCCAAGCATTCAGCATGGAACACATGGCTGCAAGCTAGTACACCAGCAATTGGCATATCCCCACCTCTCATGATTTGATGTGAACTCCATGGTGACTTCTGCCACAAAAGCTTTCCACAAACTTCACACTTTTGACAAAATTCAGGACCACCAGGTGACCTTAAGTTCTCGGCATCCAAGTGCTCTGCTAAGTCAAACCTTTCTCCATCAAAGCCCAGATCGTAACTGCTAGCATTGCTCCATCTAAAGCCATCTCTTCTAAAGCTTGCACTAGGATCTGGTGAAGTCTCCAACTTTTGGAGATGGAACTTGTAATCAATGCTGGACCAGTTATCAGGCCAAGAAAGTGGTGATATCCTATCCTCACCTGGGGTCAGCCCACCAAAATTGCTGATTTCAGCATCATCAAGAGTTTCACAATCTGATGCAGGGTTGGGAAATACTAGTGGAAACACAGCTTTTGACATGTAAGGGCGTCGGCTTGAAAAGTTGCAACTAGAGAAGGTGAATGGCTGCCTGCTGGTTGATTCCAAGTTGCTGAAGCCAGAGAGTGAGGATGGAGACCCAAAACTAGGAGATCTACCAGGAAATTGCCTCTAAAACAAAGCAATGAAAAAGGGAAAATGTTACAGATAATTTCTGGCTAATGCTACTTGACAAAAAGTTGCTACAAAGTTACCTCAGTGGAGGAAGGAAACCAAGAAGCCTGTGATGTCGATCCTGTTAATTGAAAATGTGTTATAATGCATTGGAGACAGAAGAAAATAATATGCTCTTAAAGACCTTTATCATAAAACCAGGATGGGTACAACATGGCAACACATGATCAAAGTAGATTAACAGGAATCTGCAAATTTCACAAGCTGCAAGGGCACGTGCACATGAGCAACCATGCACAACATGCAGACGCACGATACTCTTTTCTGGTTTGGAGGGGAGGGAGAGAGGAATGCCTTTCTTATTAGGACAGGTCCATTGCAATCTAAGTACAATACAATTTACACAGAGATACAATTCACACTTCAAGCTACAAACAAGAGGTATTTATGGGGAAAGAAACAGACAGGTAAACATAATTCTGTTATGTCTAATTAGAAAAGAATTAAATACCTCCTGCTCCAAAGGCATGAAGCTCCCTTTGATTAAAGTTTTGCACAGGTGAACACCACTGTGGTTGCTGAACATTTTCAGGTAAGCTGTCAGAATAAGAGAGCACGCCATCAGAGATAGAATGTTGATGGCTGCCGTATTGTTCACTGCCCAACCAACTCCTGCTCCTCCTACTGTTTGAGGACAATGATGAACCATGAACACCATGAGTCCTGTGTGATAAACCATCTGGATGTAACCTACAATCCCACATCCTAGGAGGAGGTGAGAAATTAGAATTCATCCACCAATGTGGTTTGACATGATTATAGGAAGAGTACCTACCACCAGCGGGTGACTTCCCTCCATGTGGCCCAGCAGCCACACAACAAAGTGCACCCATGTTAGCTATTTTCTATGAGAAAACAGTAATGTTGTACTGTTGTCTAGCTACACAGATCAATGGATGAAAGAAGCTTTACATGCCGAAAGATAGACATTACAGCGGATATAATGGAATCAAAAGTTTTGACAACTGCAAGCAAGCAACACCAGAGCAAATGAAGCCAAACAACATAGATGGTGACAGCTACTCAGTGTTTTGAACATCACACAAGAGGCCAATCAAATTCCCATCAGGCAATATAGAAAACAGCACTCCAAAATATAAATTCTTGAATAGGTTTCTAACCAGAAATTGTGCTCTCCAACACCAAATTTTAAATTGCATCTACATGAAGTTAACACTTCACTGCCTTTATCTAAATGTACCAGTTTCACAATCCCCCCTGAGAAAAAAGTCACTCAAGGCCGACATGATCGAGTATACCAATTTGTCCTTTAGAATAATCACCAAGAGGATACGATATCAACATCTCATTTGGATAAAACCTGCCAATATATAAAAAATGCATAAATGACATCAGGTCATTGGACACCAATGAGACGAGGAGGAAAAAAAGAACAGATAAGAAGCTTTATGACATTAAATGGAAGTTCAAGGACCATATGAATGAGAAACAATTATAGCATTAAAACTAAGACTAGAATAGATGCCTATGCTTTTTTTGAGCGTTAACATAAATGCACTGCCGGTTTGCATACTCATCTTGATTGTCATGTAATTCAATTGCAATTTTTCCAATCAAATCATGGGCTCTTCATTTTAGAGATTAAAAACTTAAAAATTGCAGAGTTGTCAAGGAATGTCTCTAAAATATGACACAGATCACCACAATAATTTCAAAACGCAGGGTCATCACTGAAAATAAAGAAAGTAGCAATAATCATGTCTAAACCCTGAGATAGACCCACGATCATATTCTAAAACGTTTTGTTATATATATATATATATACAATACATACTAATTACAAATTAAAACAATTAAAACAGACAAAATAATTACTTTCCATTACAAGCCAAAATTACTACTCTTTCTACCACACAATTTTTGCCCAAAAGGAACAGAAAGGCATATCCTTTCAAACCTATAAAAATTCCCCTTGGAAATCAATCAACAAACTGTAAACCCCAATTAAACCGCAACTGAAAAATAAACCAGCCAAAAATTAAGCGTGGACTAAGAACACCCCATTAAATCAGTATAACCCAGAAATCACACACACACAAGAATCATCCACACCCAGATTAAAAAAAAAAACAATCCCAGAATTTACACTCCAAAAACCCAAATACACTCTTATTTTATTTTCATATAAACTCTTTAAATAGAAAAAAAAATGAAAAAGACAACTTTTCATAAATTAAAAATGGGTCAGGAAAGAAAGTACCTTAAAACGGTCAAAAAGACACCAGGAGCGGGGGAGCAGTGCTTTGCAAGCATTCGACAACTTGGGGTTCCGAGGTTCGAAATAAACGAAACCGTAGATTTTGGGGCTCCAACGGAGAAACACTGTTACGTACCGTGCACATGTGTGCATTATACTGTATTCTAAAAGTTTCCCCCTCTGGGAGAGAAAAATGTGACAAAAAGAAAGGGACAAAGAAAACACTAAAGATCGGAGCTTGATAGGGATGGCCATAACCGAACGACTAAGATTGTTTTATTACAGTTGGGTATTATTACAAAACTATGTGTATTCTCTTTAGAGTTGCAATCTGGTTATTAAATGTGTAGTGAACTGTTGTAGCTTACCATGAATAGCATATGTTCTTGTTGTTCGACAAACCTCCCAACTTTTCCGAGAAAACTCTACCGTTTTTTTTATTTTTTTTTTTTTTTTTTTTTTATTTTTTACTTATACGGTACTACCAACACAATATGATAAAAACATTACGACACGTTAATTTGAAAAAATTTAAGATATAGACATTATTATATATAATATGATTATACATATAAGTTTGTTTGTATATATATATATATACAAGCATCTATATATGTTTTATTTATGTATTAAAAAATTATATGATTTTTTTATATATTATTGTTTGATAATTTTTATAAAAATTATTAATATTAATTCAAATAAATATTATTTTAAAAATACACAATATAAACTTTTACTTATAAATATAACATAATTTTTTCTTCATTAAAGTTAACTTTTATTGTTAAAATTTATATATATATACCAAATGTGTCTTTTAACGTATTTGAAACGTGTCGGCGGTGAGTCAACAATATAATGGAGACATGTCCGATCCGCGCATCCTAACTCGGAGGTCTGATTCTTGGCTGTCGCCTGGGATTTGAAATTGGAGCATCCTGTCAAAGATTTTTTGTTTTTCCTTGTTTTTTTTTTTTTGGGTCAAATGATGTTGGCATCACAGGTGCATTGTCCCAATGGCACATTTGCCTGGTTGCCTTCAAAGATCTATTTTGTTTAAGATTATGTGGAAGAGGATAGTGCGAAAAAATGTATTGTAAAATATTTGTCCCTTTTTTTTTTTAATCTTTTTTAATTTTTCACTTGAAACCCAAATTTAGGTTGCTATTTCAGTGCTTTTTAGGCCAAATTCATTTTTTACGAGATCTGCTCAGAGATAAAATATCATTTTCTACAGCGTAAAATGAAAAAGACGGTGTCCAAATTCAAGCCTGGCACTCTAATTTGTCAGTCAATCTTCTGCTTTAGTTTGCTTCTTCCCAGATCTTTAATGTAGGGGCAGCCTAGTCTCTATCTAATGATTTCCCTCAAGATTTATTATTTGAGTATTAATTTTTATATTAAATTTAAAATTCAATATTATATTCCTAATAATAAATACTAAATACGTAAAATAAATAAGGGGAAGGTAGCAAATTATTAACAAAGTTACCATTCGAGTAATTTGTATTAAGATAATTAACCGTGACCTCTTTGCTCATTTCAACGATTAAGCAAGCACTCGTGAGTTGTTGTCCATGATTCTCATTTTTGTAGTCAAATAATTAGCAGGGGAGATGCCATCATATATATTTACTGTTCCTTTTGTTTCCCTTTTTACTGGATTCTATGAGAAGTCAGTTGAGGACCAAAAGCCAAGAATTGAAATTAAATTTTCATTGTTCTTGTCGATTACAAGGACTTGTTGTAAAGTTTCAGATTAAGTTCATGCTTGTTCATACTTCAAATTCATTGTTCAATCATGAATGCACGAGAGGCTATACATTATCCAGAAGCAGGAGACAATGTAAACTCAAAAGCAAACAATCGAATCAATCGACTAATTAATGATTTAGTCCCGAATTAAGAGGAATTTGACTCAATTCCTGAAACTTTTTAATTATTTCATCATAGGACAGAAAGAAATTAAGTAGAAGCGTAACTCTGCATCGTGTATACTAACCAATTATGTAGACCCATTATTCTAGATAATGACTAAACTAAAATTAACACAAGCCTCCTTATCTCAAAGAGAAAAAAAAAAAAAAAAAAAAAAAAAAAAAAAAACCCATCGAACCTGTAAGATTGATGTAGAGCTCAAAACTCAGATATTAAGAAGTCTGCAAGAAAACCATTGCCTGCTGGAACCCAGAAGATGAAAATCAGAAAATTGGTCCAGCAAATAAGATTTAATTAAATAATAATAATAAGAAGAGTAAGAATAAAACTGCAAAATCAAACGAGAAACACCGATCTCTAATGTTGCTCTTGGCCTCCAGCTTTGGCTGTTGCTCCATCGCCATCCTCTTGGTCTTCCGTGGCTCCCTCCATAGCTTTATCTGCTCTGCTGTGGCTTGAGCTAGTAGTAGCCCCATCACCTTTTTCTTGTTCTTCACGTTGACCGGCGGCCCTTGCTCGACTCCTAGCTTCTTTACGGTCCATAACCTTGACCATTGCAAACCAGAGATCTTCCTTAACTCTGAATGACCAGACCTGCAGTATGTCTTCAACGTTGAGGTTGTTGTTTTGTACAACCTCATGCCATTTAGTGGTTATATTATAGCATATACAATTTGATTCCCATCGTCTCAACGCCAATCCACGCTTCTCCTTGTGATCAAATCCTGGTTGTAATAGATTCACGGGCACGTACACCTTTTTATTGACTTCAGTTTTCTCCAGCAACTGTCTCTCACCTTCTGTAAGAAATTTGACACCTTCTCTCATTTGAGACAATGGCATTGAGAAACGATCATGATGCTTGCTATAATCGGTTTCGAACAATTGCTTCATTATCACCAAGGTTGTATCAGTTCCACCCTTTTCTTCTATAAGCCTTTGTAAGTCTTCAGGCAAGCCTGGAGGTGGCTCTAGACCCAATGCTGCGAGGTTAAACCTCTTGGTTTTCTTCTTCTTCGTCTTCTTCTTCTTCGTTTCCTGCTTGTTTTCCACATTCAATTTCTTTGTTGGTTTCTTTTCCATGATCATAGTTTTCTTCTTCTTTTTCTTTTTCTTCACTTCCTGCTTCTTGTCCACATTCGATTTCTTCTCCATCATTAATTTCCTAGGCCTTTTCTCTTCCTTCTTCTTCTTCGCCACGGCATTGGCTCATAGGTCTTTTGATGCCTCTTTTAGCAACATTCATTATCTGGCCAAGAGGGTCTGCAAATTCACCATTTTTCTTGCTCCACAAGGGCTCTCTTTTTGGCTTTACTACATGGTACAGCACAAAACCCTCCATAACTATTTTGGTGAGCAAATCAGTCACCTTTGCCTCTGAATACTCCTCTTTTTCCCCCTTTTCTTTAACCCTCTTCACAGTTTCACCAAAAGACAGCCCACTATAATCATCACCATCAACATCATCTCTGCCAAACCCAGCAGCAACATGCCCCATCTTACTCTTGGTTTTTCTTTTTCTGTAAATTCTCCTTCTAAACAATTATTTTTGATCAACAATATACAGCACCAAGTCACCAAAGAGGAGCCGTGTTGGGTTTATATAAGCCTACTGTCACGGGACGAGTTGCGGACACTCTAAACCCGCGCGGCACTAAACAACTTCAAGGGAAAGTTGCTAGTAAGCCTAGAGAGAGAGGGAGCAAAGTAAAGAGGAATTAGAGAGAGGCTTGGAGAAGGAGAGATTGGATTGATGCTTGGTTGCTTGATCTTACAAATGAATGAGGCTTGGGGTATATATAGCCATTGACCTTGGATCTAGAACATTTCTATCTTAGATATTTACAAGGAATATGCTAGGGAATATTACATTCTAGAATTATGTACAGGGAATATGCTGGGAAATCTTCTCGGGTCCTTTGGGCCTTTGGCAGTTGGTTTGGACCCCTTTGATAGGTTAGGTCTGCATTTTCCGGCCCGTGACATTCTCCCCCACTTGATTCGGCGACGTCCTCGTCGCAGCTTTGTCTTTGTAACGCTGGATTTTATCGGGGAATTGCCATAGTGTGTCCTCATGTTCCCAGTTGGCCTCCTTGTGAGGAAGTCCCTTCCAATTCACAAGGTACTCTGTATAATTGGGACCCCTTCTCCGTATCCTTCGGTCTGCAAGGATGCTTTCTACATCCTTGTTGAGGGTGGTGGTAACGGCTGTTGGTGCCCTTTTGGACTTGTTCTTCTCAGGGTCTTCCATGCCTTCATGATACGGCTTCAGGAATTTCACATGGAAGACAGGATGAATTTTGAGGTTGGGCGGAGGTTTTTCTTGGTAAGAGACTCTCCCCATTGGAAAAGGGCCTTCGTACCTTCGAATTAGCCCTTGGTGGACCTTATGGCGGGACTTGAATTGTTGTGGGAGTAACTTGACAAGCACTTTATCTCCCTCTTTGTACTTGATATGCCTCCGTTTGTGATCCGCCCCTTTCTTCATCTTCTGAGTTGCTTTCTTTGGGTGAGTCCAGGCAATATCTGCTTGCTCATGACATTCCTTGGTAAAGGCAATGGCATGTGGTGTCATACGGTATGGTGCCAAGGCAAGGAGCTTGGCATTCGGCTTTGACTCCATTTCATGATCCACCTCATGCCTAGGTGGGAGTTTCTTTGGTAGTTCTTGTGGCACGAAGTCCTTAGACTCTTCAAGGACTCGCTCGAACTGTAATGCGGATAAGGCCTGACCCTTTAATCGTCGAGCACGTTCCGCAGGTATGGTGCAGACCTTTCCTCCCTCTAGTATTCCAAGTGAGTTGGAAGCCGGGAATAGGAAGGCTTGTACCTTATCAAAGAACTCCATGCCTAATACCACTTGGAAGTCATCCATGGAGACTATGGAGTAGTCAATGCTTCCTTTCCATGCACCAAGGGTTGTGGGAACACCTTTAGTAATGCCGGCAATCGGTTTTGCTGGTGAGTTCACTGCTTTAAGGGTTCCGCCCTTACTGGTCAGCTTGAGGCCAAGCCGCTTGGCCTCCTCCATGGAAATGAAGTTGTGGGAAGCTCCGGTGTCTAGCATGGCTCTAGACTGCTTCCCATTGATGGTGAGTTGGACGTACAGCAAACCCTTATGGTTGATATGGGGTTGTGTGCTTTTTCCTTTCATGGATGCCAAGATTCGAAGTGACCCCATCTCGAATTGACCTGGCTCGTCTTGTGAAGAGTCACCTTCAAACTGGCTCATGATGGCATTGAGGGTCTTGCGCTTGGGGCAATCCCTCATCCAGTGGGAACCATTACAAATAAAACATGGAGTTTTTGGTTTGGGAGGATCAGACTTACCTCGATCATGCCATTCACCATGTGATGAGGCTTTGCCCTTCCCTTTATCCTTGGGCCCTTGCTCCTTGCGTCCAGATTTCTCTCCCCCACTTTCGTCCTGGTTGGGTCGACTTTCTTTGAATTGGGTGTTGTATTCCACAAGAGACTCGGCAGCAGCAATGGCGTCGTCCAGGCTTTGCACATTACGTCTCTCCAGCTCAACTTTAGCCCAATCTTTTAATCCATCCATGAAGTAGAAGAGAGAGTCTTTGTCAGACATATCCACGATCTCAAGGATGAGGGTGGTGAACTCCTTGACGTAGTCACGGATGGTCCCTCCTTGCTTTAATCGTCTGAGACGACCTCGAGCTTCCTTCTCGGCATTGCTTGGGCAGAAGTGCTTCTTTAAACTCCCGCTTGAAGTCTGCCCAAGTGTCGATTGAGCAAATGCCTTTGCCAATCTCGCCATGCTTGCGACGCCACCATAGTTGAGCGGCATCTCGCAGGAACGTGGGGGCAGTGCAAATCCTAGCTGCATCATCTCGAACAAACTTGGCTTCGAAGTATTGTTCTAAGCCAAAGAGGAAGTTCTCTACTTCCGTAGCGTTGCGAGTGCCATTGTAGGTAGCCGACTTAGGCACTTGGATTGTGCCAAAGTTGGTGGTGCCAGTGGAACATGAGCCATTAGCAATGGCTTGTTTGTAATCAGCACGGACATCATCTACCTCACGTCTAAGGTCTCGTAACTCCACTTCAGTAAAGGAACGATCATTACGTACCTCTCGTCGGATGTCGTCAAGATCACGCTTAAAAGATTGACTGATCTCCCGAAGGGTGGATTTCACAACGCTAGTGACTTCCCCGAATTCCGTCTCCACGTTGTCAATTCGGGCAGCCTGCTCCTCAAGGGCTGGATCGATCCTTGAGAAGTTCTTCTCCAACTCTGCAACACGGAACTCCAAGGCCTCCATCAGAGCGGTCTTTGATTTACCGCGCTTTGTGATGTAGGTCCGTTGTTCCTCTCGACCACGGCTTTGCTCCTCCACACAAACTTCATTGACGGAAGCCATCTTTGGTGCTGAACGGCTCTGATACCAACTGTCACGGGACGAGTTGCGGACACTCTAAACCCGCGCGGCACTAGACAACTTCAAGGGAAAGTTGCTAGTAAGCCTAGAGAGAGAGGGAGCAAAGTAAAGAGGAATTAGAGAGAGGCTTGGAGAAGGAGAGATTGGATTGATGCTTGGTTGCTTGATCTTACAAATGAATGAGGCTTGGGGTATATATAGCCATTGACCTTGGATCTAGAACATTTCTATCTTAGATATTTACAAGGAATATGCTAGGGAATATTACATTCTAGAATTATGTACAGGGAATATGCTGGGAAATCTTCTCGGGTCCTTTGGGCCTTTGGCAGTTGGTTTGGACCCCTTTGATAGGTTAGGTCTGCATTTTCCGGCCCGTGACACTACGCTCATGTTTATGGAGAGTGAAATGTGGGAATTTTGAGAAGGATACAGAACCCCTATTCCAAGTGGATTCAAACAACCCTTGCTAGAAATCAATATTAATAATATGCGGATTTCTGATTTCAACTGCTTGAGTCACAAACTTTGATGTCACTCCTTCTTCATTGCTGTTAGGGAAGGTAAAAAATAAAAAATCCAAGTCGGTTCACCCCCAACAGCCAGCCTGCAAGCTTGCACAATCAAGTCACCCGCATTGTAGGCCTCTCTCAGTGAACTAACTTCTTATTAGCCCGTTAAGAAATCTAAATTGATAGGCCCAACAACCCATTGACAAAAGCCGAAAATAAAAAACAATCACGTCATACAGAGAAGGCCCAACAAAGCCCATCACATGATGAAATAGGCAAATTCGCTCCACTTTCCTCGTTTGCACGTTCCCTTCTACAAATTAATTATGGATCCGAGATTTTTATTTTATTTCTTTTTGGTGATCCCTTAAAGGTTATGTGTCCGGGTACAACTGCTTGCCCGGAGACTTTCTCCTACTCTCCTAACCATAGTGAATATTGTAACCACTGAATATATAAATTAATAGCTACCGAATTTAAAATTTAGACCCTAAATCTCACTCATCAATTATAATCAAAATCTCCGCCTCAACCAATTATAAACTCTCTTCTAATAATAATTTTTTTTTTTTTTTGTAAAAATCATAGTTAATATTTTAATAGTAATAAAGTGTTGGGACCAACATGCTCCACGTCTCCATATGATTGGCAGGGTCTGACACACGCAGTGGTTCTCCGAGTCATTGAAAGAAAGGCTCACAGTCACAGTTGCGCAAAGTTTAAGCCACGTTGATCCATCCGCGACCACAGACAACCTTATCCAATTTTGTTTTCCCTTCAGTACTTCTTTTGCATGCACATGGGGATGTTTTCTGTACACCTCCCTTAACTGTTCCAGCCTTTTCTTCCATTTTAATTTTTCCCAGGCTTTTGCACATAGTTTTGGGTGTCTAGGAACCAATGCATTTCTGTGATTTTCTTTTACTATGAACGGAAAAATATATCTATTTCACAACAGATTGGCGTGGATTTTTTTTTCCCTTCCTTTTATATTTCCATGGTAGTTTGCATAAAAATAGCACAATGCACTTTAAAAGAATAATGCTTGAACTTAAAACTAGATGCGATGTACACTACATATTAGTGACAATATGGCAAGCATTAGATTGATAAGATCAACCCATTACAATAGCTCTCACCTCGTGTTCTCTTCCCAACATGGGCAAGAGTTAAAAAACAAAAGAGGTAGAACGTATTCCATAGAAGAGGCCCTTTATGATTAGATAGAACACGCATAACACAGGCTAGGATCCAAAAAACCTAATCCAAAAGCCTGCAACTCCATGAGGATACATATGTGGTATATCTCAGCCTGCACTGGTTTGCATTTTTACAACATGGGTATCACATGGTAGCTAAAGCATAGACTACAACCGGACAAGGGGGTCAGTATAGACTACAACTGACAGCATCATCTCCCAGACGTGACCAAAGTTTTCTCCTCGGAGTCTTCGGGAGACTTCAAGGTGGTCAGGAAGAGGAACAGGAAGAGGAAGAGGTACCACCTCTTCTCGTGCAGGGGCAGGCTCTGTTTGAGCTGGTTTTGGCATATAAGTGAAGCCTAGATCCTTGTTAGCAGCCAATGCAAGAAGCTCCTTTTCCTCCAGCCCTTTTGTTGGGCCTAGGCTGCACCGGTCTGGCGTGTGCTTGGCCAGTGCATCTTTGAATTTCTTGATCTGCAGCAAAATTATGAAAATAAGATCAGCATTATAGACAACAGAACTTGTAGAAAGGATGAAGCAGATTCAAAGGTAAATGTTATCCCAACTGGACTAAATAATCTAGCAAGGTAACAACCAGGCTTTGAGGCAATTTAGATTCTAAGAAATTGAAGTAGATGACACTGACACTACATATTTCAATGTACATCAAGGCTGACAACAATGTCATCCTTAAAAGGTTGAGAAGGTCCTGGATCTCAGTAAACAGATTGCTTCAAGTACAAAACTTGAAGAGTATTTTTAGTTCCAAGCTTCTCTTTTTTTTTCCTAAAATATTATTCATCAAACAAATCAAAACAATTGGCCTGCTAACATGAAAAACTATACAAAAGATTGAAGGAAGAAACATCTAGGAATTTTCAGCTTACTATAACAATAGCACTCACTTCAATTTTTAAAACGAAGAAGAAAGAAACTAACCGTGGCATTAGTACAGCTAAAGCTGCATAACCGGCCATTTGCTCCTCGATAAAATCGAAAGAATGGCAGGACATGGACATTGAGGCTATAACACATGGATTTATGCTCCTCGTAATTCACTTGAAGAAACTGCACATCTGGGTTCATTTTCGCCAATTGACATATCTGCCAAAACAAAACATCCCGTCCACAATCAGTGAAATAAAACTGTATCCTTCTGGATTCTCCAAACAATGAGAAATAATTCACATCCTTGCACTGTTTGGGTAAGAGTGAAGATTATACCTTGGGATGAAGAGCTTTGCAACCACCACAACCAGGAGAGAAGAAATCAAGAACAACAAGTTTGTCCCCAGCATTCATAAGGGAGTCCACAAGGTCTTGTGCACAGGTCACCTCCTTCATGTTGGGTTGCAGGTCTTTCTCCCACCATCTCTGAGCACTCCCAAGTCTGAGAGCAGCCTGAAAATTCAATAAAAGAGTTCAAAACTCATTAATCATTTACCCATCTCAGCAACACCAACTGAGGAGGTGAAAAAAATATTGGAATGTCTGGCACTAAAAGAAAATCTGTTGTTTTGATGGAAAAAAGACAGCATTTCGAGCTGTTAGTTATGTAAATCGTCAAATGTCTCAACAGATTGGGACACTAGCTAAGCCAACTATTGATGGAATCGAAAAATTGAAAATCAAAACCCAGAAATTGTTCTGTTGAGTAATGATGTAAATATAAAACTCTTCTCAAAAACAATTTTCAGATCGCTACCCATTCAAAAAAATATTGACTCCATCACAAGCTTCTGAACATTAATCCATATTCAGAAATAGAAACATAATTATATTCGAGTACTTAAATCGAGAGATATAGTTTCTAGTACTTTATTTATTAGAAATTAGAATACCCCTCATCACACAATGCAAACTTGACATCACCAACCATGACCAAAATGCATAAACATTTTCCAAGAGTTGAACGTCATAACAGAACAATAAAATTCAACTCAACCTCAAACGTCAAAACCACACCAACCTGAGCCACGATTGAAGGCTGCGAAAAAATCCCCAAAACCTTCTGGGGTATTCTTTGATTGCCTCGATAAGCAACCCTTTTTCCATGAAACTCTGTACCAAACGATGTTTTTTGTGATCTCAGGATCTGTGGTTTGACTTTCAAAGGGAAATCTTTAAGCCTAAAACTCCTTGGAACAACATAAACACCATTTTGTTGCTGGGTCTGACAACTACCGCAAGAAGAAGAAACCAGATTTGTCTTGCACAAGACATCTGCCATGGTAACCCACAAACCCACACAGAAGAGAAATAACCCAAAAAAAAAAGGTTCAAAAAGGAAAAAAAAAATTGGTCACAAGAACTAGAGAAAGATTGCTTCTTTACGAGAAATTGGAACTGAGTTTTTGACAAAAAGAGGAGGCTTTGAACTGCTTTTGGCTTTCTTATCGATCCATGGATGAAAATAAAATGGCTCTCTGGTTTTTTGAGATTTTAAGCGCCCTCTCTTTTTTTTTTTTTGGTTTGAGAGAGAAATTTTGTGGGCTGCAAAAATGGTGGTCTGTCTTGATCGATTACGGACCTTTGGATTGTACAGATCTGACGGTTGGAGATGTTTAAGAAAGCTTCGTGGAGACATTGGATAAGGTTTATCTGTTCAAGACTTTGCCTTTTGCCGTTGGAACACTTTTTATGGTCCCCAGCTGAGGCGCGTGAACTGGACACGTGGCGACTCTAATCTTGAACTCTGAGATTGTACATATTTTTGAGGGGGCAATCACAAGATTAGGATACAATTTCTCTCTTTTTATCTTTTTGATCGAATCATTTTTTATAATTACTAAAATGATATATATTATTTTATTAATTACATTCAATTATATTAATCAAATATTTTCTTAATTTTAGAGGACGATTTCAAGGCTGAAGAAAAAAGGGACTAATTTTATCACTGATTGAAGAACAAAGTAAAAAAGTGGGAGAGGTTGCAATGGCAAGAATGAAATGATACGACCAACCAGAGGAATTTGGTCACAAAAAACCAGAGAAAGATATGGGTTTTTGTCAAAAGAGGAGGGTCGGGATTGCTTTTGGCTTTTGTCATCATCTCTCTATTCTACGCGTACAATTCAACTTAAATGACTCAGGTTTTTGGAGGTTCCGAAAGGTTAAAAAGGTTGCCTTTTGATTTTTTTTTTTTTTTTTTTTTTTCTGGTTTGAGAAATTTTTGTGGGCAGTTAAAATGGTAGTTTGTGTGGATCTATTTTGGGCTTTTGGATGCCTTGATAGGGTCAATCTGACGGTTGGAGATGTTTGACAAAAACTACTGTCAGACATTAGATAAAAGTTTTCTGGTTTTGTGCTTAAGATTATGTGTTTTTTGTTTTTTTTTTTTTTTTTTCCCTTGGACAGTTTTTTTATGGCTCGCAGGCTTAGGCGCGTGAGCTGCAAGCTCTACAACACGCGGCGATTTCCCATCCTGAACTTTGGGATTAGATTGGACATATAATATTAGGAGCTATTAGGTGGGTAGACAAATAATTTTAATAAATACAATGAATACAAAACGACTTATACTATTAAAAAAAAAAAATGATATTTAATATCACATAAATTTTATATAAAAATTTATATTATTTTTATATGATTTAACTATATAATATTAAATATTACCTACATAACATCAAAATATTATGTTAAACAGTGCAAATTATAGGTTGTAAATGTATTTAGACTGGACACCGTTTCAAGACTAGCCAATAAAAAGGCCGGCTGGCCGACTTCCAAAAAAACAATAAAAAAATAAGCGAAGTGGGAACGTGTACATTTACAAGATATTTAATGTTCGGGGGGGTCGTTGGTAAGTTAATTCCTGTCGGTTATAATAATTTCATTCATGTCATTTCATTGATTGTTAGGCATGAGAAAAGAATAATGTTGGAGAAGAAAAGAATAAAGAATTCATTTATGTTTTGGAGATAACATATGAAGTAGTGTATAAACTTAATTTTCATAAGTTTTTAGGATGGGCTGTGATATGTTGGGAATGTCGTGAAATGAGAGGGGTGAATCGGACAAATGCCCAAATGGGGGACTCTGGCCATCAGCTCATGGCTATGTATCACCACATCCGCGTCCATGCTTCAAACCCTTTTTAACAGTCAATGAATTACAGATCACTGATTGAAGAACGAAGGAAGGGTGGAAAGGTTGCAATGGCAAGAATGAAATGATAAAAAAAAAAAAAAAAATACAAGGTACCAAATGTTACGGAAAGAAATTAGTTAGACCACCAATGTGGTTAGTGCCAAGGCAATTAGTCCAGCAACTCCAAATGCCAACTTGAGCCTCTCGCCAGCGCTCTCCATCTGCACCGGGAAGAGGCAACTTGCAGTAGAGGCATTCTGCTTAACAATAGTGGCGAGCCCGTCGAAATCGCAGGCCTCCACATCTTGATCATTCTTTTGGTAGTACATGTTGAAAGCATAAGACACGTTGCCTTTAAGATCCAATTTGTTGCAGGATGATCCATACCCCAAGCTTGTGCAATCCGAGAGGGAACACGCGTAGTCCACCTCCTTTGTTAATCCAGTGAGGTTCTTGACCTGAGGATTCAGCACACACCACTGTGATGGCAAATAGATGACATCCTTGGCTCCAATTGGCATCTTGTCATCACCTTCAACAACAATTACATAGGAAAGAAGTAGCATTGTCAAGACAGGAAACTAAAGCCAGCCAGACAATTAACACAAAAGAAAAGCACATTATTAAGAGAGTGTGTGAATTCGTCGTCACCTTTTCCAGACAAATCCATTGGGAATTTGGGTTGTCCATCGTAGCGGAAAATGCCCCAATGCCTCTCAAAGTTTCCAGGATCAACGCTCTTTTGATCCTCGTCTACTAGGCCGAAAAGATACACATCCAATCTGCCTGGCCGCAGCGGAGTTCCCTTATTGGCGCCCAGCTTCTTGAGGAGACCATCGTAGAATTTCTTGGCGTTCTTGTTGGTAGCAAAGAAGTTACCGTCTGTAGGCCAACCAACTTCTCCAACAAAGATCTCAAGATCAGGAACACCTGCCTTCTTCAACGTCCAGACAAGAGTATCATAATTTGCATCGAAAACATTAGTGTACGTGACGTTCTTGTCCTGCATGGGCTTGCCACCGCCGTCAAAGAACGCGTACTCGAACGGAAAATCAGCACTTTGGTAAAGACTAATGTATGGGTAGACGTTAACGACAAAGGGAGCATTGTTCTCGTGGAGGAACTTCACGATAGGAAGCATGACGTCTTTTATATCTTTCCTGAAGTTGCCATCCGATGGTTTGTTGGTAGCAGACTCATAAACGTCGGCATTGAGGGGAATCGTGGCTTTGATCCTATCACCGACACCCGCAGCATTGAGAGCCTTTTGAATGTTCTGCAATGCCGGGAATGTTGGTTTAACAAATGAACCATTGTAACTTGACAGGAAAGGCTCATTTCCAACAGCCACATACCTGCAGCAGCCAAAAAGCACATCAAAAGGAAGGTAAAAGAATATATATATATACACATTGCAACAAATCCAATCTCTTGTCACCATCCTGACGTGTTTTGGTGGTGGAGCAGCTAGATTCTTAGTTCTAGCAACCGGAGTTCAAATCCTGATTACGACAACAAAATTTAAGGTGTACCTAATATCGACACCCCCATTGTAAAGGTGTTTAGTGATATTTTCTTTAACCCAATTTCCTGCGTTATCGTAATCTTCGGCTATATGGTGGAGTTGGTTATTGGGGATGGCAACCATCAATGCCTGAACCAGCTAAAGAGCTTACTGTCCAGGAATCGGCTTCGAAAAGCTTGACCCTGGTGATGCCATTGTCCTTGAGCATTTTAACCACAATATTAGGCGGCAATGGGTGCGATGCCATGGTACCCCAGTTCACGCCTAGTCCAGGTATGACAGCTGAAAGGACTTGCACAACGTTGGCCGAAGAGACCAAAATCATGCAGAGGGCCCATGGGAGCAACCAGCTTGCTCGGGCCATGGTTCCAGCCTGAGAGTGGATGGAGATTAGAGTCTTAATTAATGGAAGCAAAATGGGGTTGAATCGAGAGAATTGAGAGTGAGTTACAATTGGAGGTTTATGGAGATAATTGGATGGATGGTTATGCAAGACTTTAGACGAAGAGGTCGGCATTTTTTCTTGGCTATTTTCACAGGTCCAAAAATAGCTAGTTTAGTGAGCAACCGTTTTGCTTTCTTGGGCATTCGACCTGTGGAGAAATTCCATTATTTTCAAAGCCATAAAACGAAAACGAATTGTGAAATAAAGATCATAATGGCAGTTTGTGCCATAGTAACGAATGAACTGAACCCACAAACCCCCTTTCATCCGAAGAAAAAAACAAAATTTTCACAAGAAAACAAACGAGGGGACATAAACAGTTTCGATTTCTAAAATGAATTTGAGATAAAATTCGAATTTGTAACAATTATAAAAAAAAAAAAAGAGAATAAAAAAGAAAAAAAGAAAAAGAAAAAGAAAGCAGCAAGTGCTCAGTTATTCATTCATTCATTCATTCTTTCTTTCTTTAAGCCATTTTCTATTTGGATATGCTCAATTTCTTTAGTCTGATTGCAGGATGTCTCCAATTCTCTCGCGGGCCACTTGGAGTTGGAACCCATGCCAAATCATCTCTCAATCACTAATTTCAAGTGTGAATTACAGGCCAAAGATGAGAGCAGTGTAGGTCCTAAATGTTTACTCAAAATTCTTAAAAAGAAGAAGAAAAAAAAAAAGGCTCTCACCATTAGGGAGCTATGATAAATGGATTCAATCTCCTTAACGAAGCCTTTTTGGCTAAATATTTAAAGCTGTACATGTTAAAATTAAAATTAATGACTGAAATTTTACACCACCAAAAATAAAAGAGTTAAAAAGCACTGAAATTTAACAAATAAGACCTAAAATGTAGACGACAAGAACTTGAAAGCGATCACCTTTAACACACACCAAAAATTTCCCATTTCCGAGCCAATTGGGTATGTATACTAATTCAAGTCCGCCATAAAACCAAAACATTAAAATTAAATGACTGAGGTTAATTTTGCATGTTTTACATTGTTGTTAGCAGCAAGTATTCTTGAAAATTCTTAAAAAAATTCACTGCATCCATATAATAATTCTCCAACTAAAATGATATTTCGGGTTTGAGGTCCATTTACAATGTCCATATTTGAAATCGCCAGGCCCAGGTCTTGAAACGCAGTTCCCCCTCTCTTACGCACACAACACGCATTACAGTCAATTGGGGATCTCATTTGTTTTTCTGACCAGAAGGGGCGCGGCCCTCTCAAGATTCTTATTTCGTTTCAAGCCACATTCCCAGCAGCCCAGGAAAATCGGGCGTAGAGATCCTCCGGAAAGGAAATTATTATTAGTTATTTTGTTTCATATTTATTTTTTTATTATTTTAAAATTAATTAATAAATATAATTATATTTATAATAATATAATATTAACTTTATATGTTTATAATATTTTATAATTTTTAAAATTAAATAATTAATAATATTATTCTCACATTTAATTTATTAAAAACCAATCCTTCAAAACGATTGGAGACTGAATCATTAAAAACTCGTTACCTCGAAAAAATCAATTCTATCACTTTATCTTTACAAATTTCTTATTTTAAATTCTTAAAAATGCCTATTTAATTCTCAATTCCCCCAACCTACGTTCTCAACGTCTAGATTCTCATTTCAAAGGTTCCTAAAGGGCCAGAATGGTTCTTCTTCATCACTACCATCTATACCTACCTATTCCCAGATCTTTGACGGATTCAAGATTCAATCTTGAACCCCAGAGTCATCTATACAGATTCTCCATTCCCCACATAGAACCACCTCCCAGCAAGCTTGCCTCATTCATCAAAAGCCCTCTTCTCATTCCAAGGTTCAAAGAACAAGTCTTTTGTCTTCCCTCCTCTTCTCCTCGTATTGTGAATAGCAGCGATGACGAATTTAGCAAAAGGAGTAAAACTGAGAAAACCCGGGAGGGAACTAAAAATAACTTCTGGGGTGCTGTTAGTTTGATCATTGGCACTGCAGTGGGGCCTGGAATGCTAGGTTTGCCTGCTGCAACGATAAAATCAGGCTCATTTCCTTCAACCATTGCCATTCTCCTTTGTTGGGTTTATGTAATCTCCTCTATCATCCTTGTCGCTGAACTCAGCTTTTCTGCTATGCATGAAGATGGAATTGCAGAGGTGAGCTTTATTGGCCTTGCAACAAAAGCATTAGGGACTCGTTTTGGTGCTTTAGTGGCAGTGATTTATGCTAGTTTGAGTTTTTCTTTGTTAGTGGCATGTGTCTCAGGCATTGGTTCAATAGTATCTCAGTGGATTCCCTCGATGAATCGTGTGCTGGCTCATGCATTGTTTCCTACTACTGTTGGAGTTGTGATTGGATTTTTCCCATTTAAGGTCATTGATACAGCAAACAGGTTTTTATGTTCGCTCATGGTTGCATCCATAACAGCGTTGGTGGGCATCGGTTTATCTGTGACCAGAGAAAGTGTATTAGGCTCCTTTGGTCACACCTCGTGGAACATTTCCTTAATCTTGCCTGCTATACCTGTTACTGTACTGACATTGGGATTTCACGTTATCACCCCCTTTATATGCAAGATTGCAGGAGATACTATTTCCAAGGCTAGGAAAGCGATACTAATTGGAGGGACTGTTCCTTTGATCATGGTATTGTCATGGAATTTGATTGTGTTGGGGCTCGCTGGTTCTAATAGAGCCGCATCCTCCAGTGACCCTATATCCCTCTTGCTTTCTGTCAATCCTTCTGCTTTATCAGCTGTTCAGGGATTTGCATTTTCGGCTTTGGCAACTAGTTCAATAGGATATGCCGTTAGCTTTCCAAAGCAGCTTCTTGATACCTTGGAGTTGATATCTAAGGAGAACAATGTTGATAAAAGTATAAGCTCTAGATCTCCGAACTTTTCAGACATCCATAGAACTGGAAGAGTTGGGTGTGTAACCTTTTCTGACAGGAGTGATCATTCAAATGCTGGGATGGCTTCATTTAATAAATTTTGGCATTCTCCTGCTGCAGAAGCTAAAGCACAATCAAGCACACTTGAGAGTAATTCATTAGATCAAAAGTTTGTAATGATACTGGTACTCAGTGTTCCAATTCTTATAGGTTCCTTCTTTCCCTCTACGTTTTCAAGGGCTCTTGATTTTGCTGGAGTTTATGCAAATTGCTTCTTGTTTGGCATACTCCCTCCAGCAATGGCATTTGTACAGCAATCCAGGAAAAAGCTCAGGTATTGCCAACATTCCAAGTTCAGCTATTTTCTAATGTACACTGAATGCATCAACTTCAAATTTTCAAAGATTAAAAAAGAAAGTAGTAAAACATCCAGAAAAAAGGTTTCTTGTGGAACTAATTTTGTTCTCTTTCAGGTCACACAGTTTGAAGTATTGGATAATCTGCCTAGTGGATTATTTCAAACTGATCGTGTATAGACATTTGAAGCACTTCCTAAATATTGTGCTCTAGGTTTCCCTGACTTTGATTATTCCAGTCAAGATTGTGTAATCTTTGTTACAAGTTGGCTGAGTCAACTAGGTCTCTTAGCTATGTTTATTCTTACCACAATTTTGGTACTTTACAAAGTCATTGTTGCCTTTTTATGCTCAAAGGAATACCTGCATGCTTGCAGTAGAAAATATTATTCATTCATCTCTAAAGTATAGACATGTTAAAGTTCTCTCAATCTTTCAGGTCATCAGTTCTGCCAGGAGGCAATGTCACGCTTCTGCTACTCTTTGCGATTGCTGTTATTTTGGCAATTTGGCACTAGGGTGGTGAATAAAGGACTAGGGTTGTATAACATTCTATTAGGTTCCTTGTTTCCTGGCATTAACCAGTATTCAAACTATGTGAGATTTCACAAAGAAAACAAGTGTGCTGGAAACCCTATTCTATGTGGTGAAAATCATTATCATTACAGCAGCAATTTGTGTATTATATTGGTACAATTTAACTTTCAATATAATATCAACAGGTATGCAGAAGATGTATATATGACAATAAACATGAAATGGCCAGCAACAGGTATGCAATCACAATAAAGAATGTGCATTAAATAATGGTTATGCGGGACTCCTGGAATTCTGGGTTAGAAAACCCAAGCTTTGAAAGGAGGTTTAAGTGTAGAACTGAAACAGAACAAGAGATTCTTTTTCAAAAGAAAGTTTAAATGGTAATCACCAGCATAACTTAATGCAAAAACATACCATCTGAGATGCAACAATTTCAACATTGGGGTTCATTTCCTTAAAGTAGAACTCAATTCTTGTCTACATTTTTTCTGATATCAGCTATGTTGGACAGATAATTAATGTTATTTGCTTAATTATTCTGATTCTATTTTCTTTTTGGTTCAGCTTATTAGTTGGATCTGTCTTGATGCAAGTTCTGATTTGAGATCATACCCACGAATTTCTGTTCTGTTGATTATGCCCATTTGCCTCTTATAGAAAAGGAAATGCAGCTAGAATACCCTGAAGCATGTACAGCTTCTACATGATGATCACAAGTAGTTTCTACTTGGACAAGATGTAGTAGAGCTTGAATGGAAGGTGCAAGAACAATTCATGAGTAGTCATCCCAGAGCACATCTTGAGAAGGTAGCCAGTCGCTGGCTGCAGCCTCTACATTGGCCCATGGTGCCAATATAGTGGTCAAAGGAGCATTGGATGACATGCATATCCAATGCACCTGTTTGCCTACCCTAATCCAGTCACTCTGCTTCTAAAGGCTTCACTGGCTACAACCTGCTGCCCAGTCCCATTCCACTGCATTGAGGCAATCTCTGTTTGATGACATCTTTTGAATTGATGTAGCTTAACCAGGATGTGAAAGAGTTGCAAGGAGCACTTTAACAAGACTGGTATGTAATAGTGGGTGGACTTGTTGAGTGGCTTTATAGGTTAATATGTTGTTGAGTAAAAACAACTGGTGTTTTAGACTTGCTGGTCCTTGTTTTTCAAATGTTAAAAACAATCTTTGAGAACTCTGGAGCAGAAGGGTTGTTTCTACTTTTGCAGTTCTTGTGGTTGTACTTGTCATGTAAAGAAAGTCTGGCCTTTTCAATTTTGGTATCATTGCTAAGGCGTTGCCTTACTGGCATTTATATTGCAGTCACCTTATGTTGTTCCCGGGGCATTTTATTTTTCTATGGCCTAATGTCTGCCTTTCGATTTTGGAAGGAATAAAATCTCAGTAACACATGACCAGACCTAGTAAGTGAGCCACGACCTCATTAGTTTGTAGCAGAAAGGTATCCTGAATAAATGACACATATAATGAATGCTAGCTGTTCTATGACAAATATTCATTACTCTGCTTAAACCACGCAGTATTTTGTGAGACTACAATTCAATGTTCAACTTTTGTTGTATAATTCCACTCCTATGCAGACGATACACAACTTCAAATGTAGTCAGCCATGGAGCCTTCCAGCTTCTGTTTGTCAGATGCAAGCCATTTTCTTCTTTATTTGGCTCATTGCATAAAACTTTTGCACAGTATCGGTTTAATCTTACAAAATGAATGCCTGTGCAATGCTTAAAATGCTCTTTATATTGACAATTGCCCCCAAACATTATGGGAAGACAGTGCATCATCATCTAGACCACGTTGATTTGGATGCTCAATATCTCAGCAGCAGCCAGCAGGAAATGTCCCATGTGCCTTGGCTGCGAGCAGAAATATCAGGTTCTTTGCTTCCCCAACAGCCAACAGATGCAAGTGTATACATCAGATGTATAGTGACGTTTTTCCATATTTGTCTGAATGGGGAGGTCCCCATTGAAAAACATATTTTCCAAAATTCACAAGCCCATGACACAATCCGTGGTAGATGCCACCTGAAACCAGAGCCTTTTGTTCAGCTTCCTTGAGAATATGCCACATATTTGAAATAAACAATGAAAGCCAGTAGCATAAACAGCTACCTGTGCATAGCAGATCTATCTATTCTGCCTTAGCAGCTGCAGGATTCCGGCCAAACTGTATAATCATTGGTTTACCCTTGAACACATATCCATTCACTAGATTCTGCAACAACCAATGGTTGCATCATAAGTCACATTCAACTCATAATAACTTGGAATTTATAAGTATTCTAATCATAGACATCTGGAAATCAGCATTATGTTATGGTCATGGCTATATGGTCAATTTTGGACCTTAATGTAATCACATGAAACAAACTAATTCATTTTTTCTTGACCAGCACAAAGTTATTCCATGTATCCCATAGCAACAGGGCGTAATGGTGGTTTTTTCTAAATTTTATTATTGATTTTGTTCAACTTCTTTTATACCTTGAGCTACATGGATACCTTAAACATTCTCTCTTCTATTACTTTCCTTTTCTCATCTAAATCTCTCCCTTATTAGGTTATAGATGGTTCCTTTCCATGTTCTGATACCCTCATTTTATTAATTATATTGAAAAAGAAGAATTCGCTTAAAGATAAATTTATTAAAGCACATCAAGAGCATCAAATCATCCCAAAACCTGCTCAACACACAAGTTACCAAGGAGTATCCAGGCAGAAATAAACCATGTGCAAAGAAAACAATTCCAAGAAAACAGAGGATTCCATGAGATGCATACCAGAGCTTGATGGGCAAGTTCAACCGATGGGAATGTCACAAAAGCTTGGCCCCTCATTCTTCCCTCCTGAAATTCAAACATTTGAGTTAATTTTAAGTTCAGGTAAAGGCAATTAAACTGCTTTAAGTTTGATGTGAGTCTTAAGTCATTAAGAAACAAAAACAGCAAGTTACATAATGTGCCTAAAATTGAAACAAGTCTCCTGAACGATAAACCATCACCCATATTTCCAATTTTTATAGATGGATAAGCTCAACTACATGGTCCAGTTTCTCCAAAAACAAGTGAAAATTACACCCAACTACAGGCAGGAGATATGCCTAGTGTCAAACATCTCCTCCCAAGTAAGAGTCCCTGATTTCTCACCGGATGCCAGAATCCCATTTGACAATGCTAACCAGTCCCCATTGTAACAGTACTCGCCTTAGATTCTCTTAATGCATGCCCTAAAGCACTCTACAACTTCCTGAGCTCTCTTAACCCATGGTAGGGAAATTGGCAGTATGTGAACCATTTTTCTGTAATTTTATTTGATGCAATTATCTTTCCACTGAGCAGTCCTACCCCCAAAACCAATCATTGAACTTGAACAGGATAAATATAACTTTATTTGAAGTCAAAAAGCTGCAACAGAACTCACCTGCATTAACTTCAGATTTATACCAGTTTTAGCTGCATCAATGCTTCCAAATAATGATCCTGCAGTGCATTTATAAGCAAAATATTATAAACAGGAAACCATTCTTTCAAAAACAAAAGGCAAGATTTATGAAACTACTAATAATTCATGCACCAAAATGATGATGAAACTTAAGACATGAACATATAGTAATGAATCATAATTTTAAAAAAAAATGAAAAAGAAAAAAAATATTTAGGATGTAGCAAATCATTAAAACTTCTCTTAGCTTACCAAATATATAGAAGAAGTCATCAGCAACTACGTCCTTGCCCAAGTTCTTTATGTACAGCACGGTAGCAGGAGTCCCAACTGTATAGTTCTGCACAATTCAGAGAAGTTTCCATTAGTGGTCACTTTTTTATTATTTTTCCTTTTTCAAAAGGCTGACTCAATCTTAGTTCTGCTTTTTGCATCCAATGTTAAATCCTCAAAACATATAATTGGACTAGATATCTCTCTTCAATGTGTACCACTGACATTTAAAAAATTTATAAAAGGTTCTGAATGCCCATAACAAACCTTCATGCCCTGGAAAGTAAATAAAGATAAAAGCTAGCACTGGCATCAAGCATAATTACTTTGAATTATCAAGTGTATTTAGTCTCCATAACTCCTCAATATCAATCACAATTTGCATGGATAAATGAATATTCAACTAAAGTTCAACTGAATCCCTTGAACATGTGAAGCATATAGCACACAGAGCCAGACACAGAAGTTTTTTTTTTTTTTCCCTTTTGTAGCTTAGACACAAAAAGGAATTAAGCACATGTATAACATAATTATCACACAACATAATGAAATCAAAGGAGGAACATTCAGGGTAGAAAATAAAGTTGACAATTTTCCAGCACTCAGTCATCATTTGGCTTGACTGCTCTTCAATAAAGGAGGTGCTTTAAGGAAAAGTGTTGATTATAAAAAGGAGCAAAAACCTTTAAATTATGAATATACCCCTCATCACCAACCTCCTACCCCCACCCCCACCCACAAAAAGGAGGTTCAGACAAAACTGCTGCAGTTCACTTCACCAAACCAAGTGTCTATATATCAAATTTTTTAAGACCACTATCTTGACATATGCACCCAGACACAATATCTAAAAGTGGAAGGGATTTGCATTTGTAGAAAAGCAATTCAATTTTCAAATAAAAAACTAATCAACAAGCAACTATATCATAAAGTAAGAACACCTTAAGACAATTGTATGACTAGCTCCAACAAAGGCAAATGTTATGTTCTCTTAAGGCTTTCAAGTGAAATACAGCTTCAAATCAGATTTCTTGAATTACTTTAATTCAGCCACCACTGGGTTAGGCCCAACAAATTAGTAAGCTAGGCACATTCTTTTGGCTAGGGAAATCATCAACATTTCAAACAGTCCTTAAACTTTGGAAGTGATAAAATTTCCTCTGGAGCCAACTTTTTACGTTCTATTTCTTCAGGAGTTGCATAAGTTCTATTGTCTAGATCTTCATTGTCTAGCTCTTCAGACTCTGTCTTAGTGCTCTCATCTTTATATTCACTCTGACTTACCTTTGGAGCAATTTTGATCTGCAATGGGGCAATAGTAGGGTATGAATGGTTTGAAAAGTGTAATAGAATCTAAGAAGTTCAATGAGAAAGATATTTGACCTGCAAAATAGGGTTCTTCTTTTTTACAACTGGAATTTCTTTTGGAACCAAAGAGGCTGGTTTCACACCAACAGCCTCATGAACCACATCTTTATCAACTGCAGGGCCTACAATTGCTTCTCGCCTTTTACGTTTTCTTCTTGTCCCCATTGATTGTGAAGCCACAGGAGCCGAAAGTTTGTTGTCAACCTCCTAAAAACATTTGACCAGCAGAAAAAAATGTTGTATTAGAATTATAAATGGTGATTAAAAGGACATAGGGAATTTCCTTCAACAGAGAAGGAAAGAAAAGCAGAAATTATCCATTTGGAGTGGCTGACGAGGAATAAAAAAGAGATTATCTACATGAGGTGCAATAAAAAACACAAGGCTTTAAACAAATATGAAAAGAAGCAACTTGCTTTGTGTTATTTATTTAGGACTTAATTATTGTAAAGCCAGAACTTTTATCCAGCATGCAATGTTTCACTGGCTAGAAATTGTGAAGGCAGAACTTGTCTTCAGCACAAAGGTCAATGCACTTGTTGCAGTTGAAGAGCCTTGGAAAAACATTATATCCTCATAATCACGCTACATGCTATAATGGTGCTGGGTTTTGACACTCATATCTTTTTTACTTTCAGCACTCAACTTATAGACCATTTGGAATTGGCTTGTTGGCATATTGGAGAACATGCTTATATCTTCTTTTATTTCAGCACTAATCCTTTACCATTTGGAGTTGGCTTGTTGTCCCATTGGAGAACTGGGTGTACCTAAAGATTTGGGGTGATTTTTGACAGCTAATTAAAGCAATTTGTTAACAAAAAAGAAGTGCAAACATTTTTGTGATGCCATACTTGCAGTTATTTGGTGTATTTCATTGGAAATAAATGCACAAATATAAAAGTGTCACCTATGCTGTTACCCTGGACATGGGATCATTTTTTTTCCCTTTTTTATTTAAAATTTTTAAGGTATCTCTCTGATTTCTGCTTCTGGAGACTTGAAAGCAATTCTTCTTGAGACAATCAACGTGATTGAGGGTTTTACCCAATTGAATTTTATTCTTTCCTTCATTCAGAGGAGAATTTTGCATCCTCTCAATATTGTTTCCATTTCACTTAATAAGAAGTTCCTTTTCTGCATAAATTTGTGTGTGAGACGAATGCATGTGCAAGTGGGATATGGTGGCATGAACATACCTCGTCTGAAGATTCTATTTCTGACTCACTACTTGATTGATCCGCTGCATGAGGCTTTGAAACTATAGAAGTAGGAGGTGGTGGTGATGGTGGTGCTGGAGCTGAAGGTGGTAGAGGTGGAGTGGGGAGAGCCATTCGGAATGGAGCTGGAATATTCATTTTGTTCATCAGATGCAAAACCTACAATAGAGAGGCAAGGTTGTTCAAAATAAAACTAAGAACAAAATGTTTCTATTGGCTCTGAATACCTCGAAATCAAAATGATTGTCCCATAGAGTATGAGATTAGGAAGAACCTGCGTATAAAAGCGAGGAACAGCAATAAGAGCATTTACAATGTTAGTGAGTATATTTCCATCTGGTGGAGGATAAGCATACCTGCAACAAATAAAACTAAATTTTATTCATTCTACATACTTGATAGTAATAACACTTGGGAATACACATACAGAGTAAAAAAGAAATGAAAAATTTCAGAAAACAACAAAAAGCAAAATCATACTCCAAATGAGGAGGAAATGGGTAATCCACACCAAGTCTTGGTGCAATGGGTTCACTGGCAAACAGGGACCCCGATTTTGGACCTTCAGTGAGATCTCTTGTCACAGCAGCATCCTTTACCAGGGATGTAGATGGCTTGTAATCCCTCCCACTCTGACCTTCACTTTTTTTATTTTTATTTTCCTCATTATGCTTGGTAGCTTTCTCCACCAACAACACCTTACCGAGAAACCTCAACCTAACCAACAATGATAAGAAAATAACCGATGGCTGATTACATTACTTGGAATTTCAACGAGTGTTTAGGGTTGAAACAAAAAGGGAATGAAGAGTTAATAAATTAGTGGAAGACATAAAACGAGGCTGAACATCATTTGAGCAGACAATTTGCCAATATGGGTAAAGGATAACTGCAGCATAAGAGTGTAATTTACCCATTTAGTTGATGTTGGGCTTGGTAAGCCAGTGCTTCATTTTTAAAATCCAGAAATGCACAGTTTCTCATTCTGCGTAAGAAACAACAAAGCACACAGAGTAACCATTCATCCACTCACTCAAATATAAAAGAACATTCAAGATAGAAAACGTGATCATAAGTGAAGTTTACTTCTAGCAGAGCACCTTGAAATAATGAAGGCAATATGAGAAACTGATACATTCTTTGAAAACAGCAACAATGACAAGAACAACAAAGCCTCAATCCCAAATTTAATTGGAGTCAGTTACATAAATCTTTTCTCATCACTCTGTTCTACAATGAACTAAGTTTGGATGAGATCTAATTGTTCTAAATCCAAACAACAAATAATACTAAAATCAACATGTAAAGTTCTAACAATTAGACTCTGATTTCACAAACTGCCCCCTTCCCAACACCACTTCAACTAGTTCCAAGTTCCAACCTATAAAAACTAATACCCTAAATCATAACCTACAAGGCCAACGGCAGATAAGTTTACTACATAAACACGAAATGCTGAAATCCAAGCTATAAATCTAACATTCCAGATACCTTCCAGCATTGCAAGCCCGAACAGCAATAGCGCCATAGTGGGAGAAAAGCCGGGTGACAGTGTCCTGAGGAATAGCCTCGGGAAGGTGCCGGACCAAAAGTGTGACAACCCCTTCTGCTGCTGCTTCCTCCTCCACACCCTCTGCTTTCACTTCCCCGAGATGCTGCTGCTGCGGCAGCTGCATCTGGGGATTCATAAGAGCTTGTGACCATGGAGCAGCAGCCATTGAAACCCACTCCCGACTTCAACACTATACTCCAAAAATTTCATTCAAATTTCCCTATCATTACATAAGAAAACCCACAAAAACGGAGTAAAAACCTTAAATACTGACCAATGACGCAAAAATAGAAGATGGGTCGACGATTATATCATATTTTTCGTACAATAATTATAGAAAGATGCAATCTTGTACAAGAAAATCATTTCTTTTGCTTTCAAACTGGTAAATGGGTGCCTGTTTGATTCATTTGAGGAACCGGGTTTAGAAGACCGGCAACAGTGTATATATACATATACATATGAATATGAGTTTATCTGCATACATACCTCGCCAGGAAGGGGGTCAGTGTCGCCGGTGGTGCTGCGGCTGCTCCGCCGTTGGACTATTTTCTAGGACAAAAATTACACATGAGGCGCGGGTCAACCCACTTGAGGAGACGGGCGGGTTCGATAAATGGCAATGGGTGACCCAAGCATCTCGGCCGTTAGCCCACGGTGGGCCTGTTTTCTACTGTTGTCATATTTTGTCATACAATTTATGGGCTTCCGGCCCTTTCTTTTCCCGACAATCTATGGGTCAAATGGTAGCCTCAATATATCAAAAACCCCCAGTTATGGTGGTCCATTTCTCCCACACACACACGCGAGCGAATGCACAGGTGCGCCACAAAAATTGATGTGCACAGCCACGGGGAGAGTCCAATCCCGATTATTACTCATGATTATAAAAGTTTTTTTTTTTTTGACTTGTAACCATAAAGATCGGAGATAAGTAGACTATTCTAACACTTGGAACAGTCACATTGAACGACTGTACTAGTTGTTATCATTTTCTTCCTTATTTTCCATGGATGGGATCTTCTCCAACCACTTTGTCTGGGACTAAGTTTCTTCTTGGAACAGTTTAAGATACTTTTTCCATTATATTCCTATGGTACATTCAAAATCTTATTTTTGAATCAATCAAGCTTTGGTTCAGTGGTGTTGAGAGTAGTTTCTTAGAATACATAAAAAAAAAAAAAAAGACTTCAGTTTTAAGTGTTTCTGACAAAAATTGAATTCTAGTTTGTAATAATTTTTGATAATATTAAGTAAAAAGTGTTGAGATACTTTGTCATGATTCCCCAATTTAGAGACAATCTTTGCATATGTTGCGCATTTAATTCATGAACATTGCAGTCTTCTGGCCATATCATTCAAAGGAAGGCCTTGCCGTAAATGATAACATAATTAAGGAAAACAATCCTTTGTCAAAAGCGTCTCATATGCAATTCTTTGCATTTCACTTCACGTTCTACCGCATCATAATGTATAGGTTAACCTACCTACCTGTTATTCAATCATTTCATCAGAGAATTGGTTTTAGTCTTTCAAAAAAGATTATTCATGCATTACAGCTAATGTGGATGACTTATCTTTAATTAGTTTGAAGAGATTAATTTAATACAGAAAGCTACACAGACTTGATATTCTTTACGGCGCTGGGGTGGATGGGATTCCAATAGTAATGCTTTCACTCCATGTAAATTTTTCTTTTGTACATCAATCTCACATTCCAAGTAATCAACCATCCTTCGAATTTAAATTGTTTCCAAATCAGGATGGCAAGGGAAATCGTTGAATAATTGTACTTAAAATCTCAAAGATAACTACGAATTCACACTCTTTTTATCTATCCGTTGGTGTGCAAATTTCAGTGAGATTATAAAAATCAAATTTGCATGAAGCAGTATAATAGAAACCAATAACAATAATTACTTCTATGTCATCGGACATGGGAGTTTGGTCATATTATCCCGTATAGTTTTTATGTACTAGGCCTAGGGTTGAATCTCTTTAATAACTTCTCCTGAATTGCAGGGAATTGTGATAAGGGTGGGCCGTTGGATTCCAAATTTGAAAATCTCTGTAAATTTATAAATAAATAAAAAAAAATAGATGAGAAAATTATATATAAAAAAAAAAATTTGCGTGTTGAAAAAGAAAAAGAAAAAGAAAAAAGTACCTCAAGAAGAGAAAGAAGGAGCCGAGCACCCTTGACCTGCGTTGGTAAAAGGTTAAGGTAAGGAATCAAACGGAGGAGGACACGACAGACGAGGATGATCTGGTGTCAACGTGGCAGAGAGAGAGAGAGAGAGAGAGAGGATAAAAAGAGCAGATGACGTCACCGTTGAAAAACCAACAAATTGGAAGCTTCGCCTCTGGGGTGTACCTGGCTGGCCGGGGGAGGCTGAGTATAGGGTTGTTGTTGAATAGATTTAGGACCATGGTGGTCCTGTGGGCCTTAGCATCCCCATCTCTACCATTAAATGCTATCATTTGACATAATTTTGTCAAGGTCTTAACTGGGTCCCAGTTCTAGATGAAGCTTAACAATTTTTCCTTTTTCATTTAATTTTCTTAGAAAAATCCCAATACATACTAATATGTTAAGGGAACATTGCAATGGGAAGAGTGCAACCTTTTCCTTTTTTTTTTTTTTTTTTTTTTTTTTTTTAATCTTTTTAATATATACACATGGTTGCACTTCATATGTAATGAACGTGGGGCATATAGAAATGCATCAGCCCGTGGGGGTTTAGTTTTTTCAAGGAAGAGAAGGTCACGTTGAAAAGTCAGAACTGAAGGCCTTACTTTTACTGTATGACTTGCCTAATGGGTTTTGAGATTTGTTTTTCCATACAGAAGAAAATGTCGCTTTCCGAAAATTTAAAAGCATTATGAGCAATTGATTGCTTTTTATCTACTCACGGCTTTTTCGTTGACTTGAAAGGTCTAATATGTGTGTGTAATTTGATTGCCTATACCTTGACAGGGTTGATGGCCCATTTGGAAGACCCACGGCCTTGGTTAATGGCCTCCATTGCATTTAGATGATGCACCGGCCTAAGGTATCCCAACGCGCAGAGCCTATGTATAATAAATTTGGTAATTTGATTGCCTGTGTGCTACAGGATATGTAGAATACGCAGAGTCCTTTCAGAAAGATTTGCTAGTCTGTTTTTTCAAAAATATGTTTTGCCTTCTAATAAGTTTTCTATTTTATTTATTAAAAAATTTATTCAATTGCCTGTTGTTTCTATTTTAAAAAATTTTTTTTTTAAGTTAGAATTCAAAAAATAGAAATTTAAGTGTTTAATTATCCGTGAACGATATTTTTTTGTAAATATTTAAGCAAAATAAAATTTTAATATCTAATTATTTATCCCCATTAATTGAATCATAAACTACTTCTGATTAATTTAGTGTAGCGAGGCAACGTGTATTGTTGATGCTTAGTAAAATAAAAGGATGAATTACATGGGTAATTAGGCAAATGTAAATATATGACTAGGTTTATACCAGTAGATTAGTAAACAAGTCTAGATGCGCAAACACCGAGAATTAACATATTCTTTTTTTTTTTTTTTTTTTTTTCATGCGCCATATCATTATTTCCCGCAAAAAACTTCAGGCATTGCAGTTTCCAAGTGGTTACAAGAATGGAAAAGGCCAACGGGAAACTGCTTTTCCTCTCGGAAATTTCTGAGTAGTTTCTTGCTTTGGTGGAAAGCCTACGACGTTGGTTTTTCCAATTTCCTCTTGTAGATTTCTAGAAAGAGTAATCAAAGTTCAATTGTACAGAGCTTTTCAAACTTTACTTTGGATAATTTAATTTTAACTAAAGCAGAGTGCGAAATTCCTTTTTAGTTCGATTGTCAGTACCAAAATTTGAAGGGTGAATCTTGATATAATAGAGAAGTTGCTTCACAGTTACCTAAAAATCACAAGTTTTGTTTTTTTTTTTTTTTAAAAAATAATAATAATACTGCATAGATGTGACCTTCTCCATTTTGGAGTTTTTTTTTCCAATAAAAATGCTCTGCTTTCACTTGTATAACGACATTGACATGCTGAGATATGAAATGAAATGTACCTAAATTATACTTAACCCGTTTGATGCAACAACTCACGCTTTGGTCAAGCAGGTGATGAAAGTGTTGGTTTGAAACACACCATTGAACATTGACAAAGTAATGTGAAATTTCCCATCATTTGCTAAGATGACTCCTTCTGGAAATCAATCGAAAGTGGCCTGACAGGGACCGTTTTCTACGCCTTTGTTTTCATATCATCATTAACAAAGTGTTAGAATCCCTGTCATATTGATAAAACTTAATCTCAAGAATTATTCAAAACGCACCGCCTTCAAGAATTCTCCGTATTCTATACCTTCTACATTCGAATGATTGCATGTCTACCGGAAAGATCAAGGGTCCATAATGATGATTACAATTTAATTAAGCACACACATGGCAGGTTTCCGAGTAATTTCGCCATTGTAGAAAAGTGTTTATTGGGCTAATTATTCAAGCTAGATGCTATGTGGTAGGCTATGGTTTTGACTATTAATTATAATTACACACACACACACACACATATATATATATAAAGAATTTTAAAATATATATAACAAATAGTGTAATATATGTAATAGTGTTTATCCGGCATCTGCCATCTGACATTTTCCAATATAAAAGTGTCACGTCAGACACTGATTAACTTAATCTAGCGCCACACGGTAGACATGACCTATGTAATGCTTATTCTTTAAACAAAGTTTTACCATAACAAGTTTTCGTTCTTTGAACAAAGTTTTACTTGTGCGTTGCTATATGGAATATGCCACATATTCTCGCCAGTTTCAATGTTTAGTTGTGGGAGACATTAGACGGTGTTGTGGTTATTAGAGACATTGGCATACCACGTAGCAGTGAACCCGAGAAGGCTCATTTGGTCAAGGTCGATCGAAGATTAATGTATGGACTTTGAAATTTAGCATTGGACATGGTAAACAGTTTTTCAGTATTATTTTTCTAGGTAAATTGATCGTAAAAAAATGATGAGATTATAAATACGTATTTAATAATAATAATAATAATAATTAATAAGTTTTGATAAAAACTTGAAGTTGAGACTTTTAAGGATAAAACAACTCTAATATTAATCAATTAGAAATTATTTATATGTGAACTTACATAATCTGAAATACCCATGTTCAGTTTTTTCGGTTCTAGATGCTGAATATGAAATAGGACGGTGAGAGAGATTTGAAGGCCGGGTGGATTGCCAAATGACGTGGGGATGAGCTAAGAAAAATGCTAAGGCCAAGCAAAAGCTAAACACAAGCTGATCACGTTCATTGTTCGATGTAAACGACAGGGATGTCTAAATGAAGACTTCTTGTGAAATCTTCATTGGCTTGCGTCTCCATGTTTTCATGCAACAAATTGGGCTCCCCGCTCCTTTCTTGATCCAACAATATTCTCACTTGCTTTCTCTTTTGTTTTTGGTGTTGTTGCTTCCATGCTAATTACTTCAAATAAAATAATGGGGTTATTCGATTCCCCTATTTCCACTTCAAAAACACATGGATCGAGCAACCAAAACAAGACGGTTAACTTCCCTGCAATTCTGTGTTATCATCTTGAAAAAAAAGCCTTTGCTTTGAATAGAAAGTAAATTGAATGGTCACATTTTAGTTGCAGCCCCCTAATACTATGCATATATCACAAGCCTTCGTTAACTAGGTAGCCCCCTTACTTCTCTTACAATAGCCGATTGCTTCTCTTACCTTTAACTCTTTCTCTCTTTCTCTCTTCAACATTTTGTTTAAGCATTAAGCATTTGATATCACACCAAATACTTCAATTGTTCGTTGAGGTATAACTTTATTTTCTTAAACCTTATCATAACTATATCTACATTTAATATAAGTATTATAAGTCAATATATTAAGCTCAGAGTTTAAAGAAAATGTGAATTAGTATATGAATATTGTAAGGAACCTATCCCCATTGTTTTTTTTTTTTTTTCATTGCATTGCAGTTATGTAATTTATGGACTAATTTTCACACGATCGTTCTAACTTATCTTCATAATCGACTTAGAATTAAGTCATTGCCTGTCCTCCTTTAAGTACGGGAAATGCTATTGTGGAACTTGGATGTATGAATATGGGATCTAGGTACAATTTTTATTTGGGTTTAATTTTCTAGGAGATGTGACAAATATTTTAATTCCGGTTACGTGTAACAGCTCAGCATTTTACAAATAATTATGCAATAATTTATAAAAAAACCTAAGCACAGGCCCGTGGAATTGGAAATGTAACACTTTCGTTCGACGGAAGATTAAGCCCTTGTTCAAGAAACCTTCGGGATGATTGCTAATTAAAATTGTCAAATTACCTTCGGAGGCATATGCTGCATGGATTTAGGGAATGATTCCCGGATTAAAGAATTTTAATCTCCCGAATGAAAGGTTGCTGATTCTATTGTACATCCAGTTGTCCAGTTCTAATTAATTAACTTGGACGAGTTAATTTTGAGGTCATCTGTCACGGTCGCAGCCATTTGTTTTATTATTCTTTTTCCACGGATTCGGGGGACGGCAGGCGTAGAACAAATTACAAGTTTTTGCAAGAAATGGTCACGTTCCTAATAGACAAGGAAATGACATGTATGTGATAAATGCATCGCTTTTTTTTTTTTTTCGTGGTACTATAGGCAGGTAATCATTGATTAGCAAACACATTTTTTATTTTTACCAATTTTTTTAAAAAATTTTTAAATATAGTTAAAAATTGATTATCCACACTGAGATTAAGAAATTTACCGAGAATTATCTGTTTGAAATCATATATTTGTATTTAAATTTTATAATAAGTTTATTTCCTTTCGATCCCTTCAGAAACCCATGTTGAGATTAGAAAATTTGCAGGAATCACCTCTTTACAACCATGGCCTGAGAGCCAAACATTAGTCAACTGGATCATGTTTTTTGGGGGGGGGGGGGTGTTAATGGATTAGATCAATTTCTAAATATATGTCCATTCTTTCCCTTTTTAATTTTCTTTTTCCATGAAATGACAGGCGAGCAGTTACGCATTTATTCCCCGGCTTGATTCTTTCGTCTCTTTATTTCTTGTTTTTTTTTTTTTTAGAAAAGAAAAAAGAGAAAGAATTTATGTTTTTAATCTGGACATGAAGAATAACAGTTTCAATCGCCTTTATTTGTGTTGGTGTCGTGTCAATTTAAGAATGGATATGGGACTTGGAGTGTGAAGTTGTTAATGGAGTTTGATTCTTTGATGAAGATCTACCCGCACAAAAAGAACAAATAATAATAATAATAATAATAATAAAAAATGGAAATGACGGGAATGTTGGCAACATGTATAATAGGAACGCCAAATATAATTAACTCACTCCTGTCTAAATTCAAGAAAGCTAAAGGAAATTATTTATATAAAAAAAAAAAAAAGAGGAGAAGATGAATGTACTAATTAATGTGAAAGAATCATCTTTCCATCATCCTGTGTATCTGTCAATAAAATAATACTGAAATCTGAAATTAAGGTATAGAAACACTATGAATTAAGCTGTACAATGTATTTTTGAATCCTTAATTAACAACGTTTCAAGCTAATTAATTTACCTACTGGGGAAGACAGTTTTCAATCAACAAAAATAATGAGGAGGAGGAGGAGGAGAGGAGAAGAAAACTGCTTCAATCATGTATGCTAACTCCCAATTTGGAACACAAATATATATATATATATATATATATATATATATAACATGCACCCAATATTGTATGATTTCAATCTTCAGTAGTCCCACAGGTATTCCAAATCTCCAATGGGGCCAACAGGTGGGGTCTCAAGATCTTCATATACATTGTTGCTGCTTCCAATTTCTTGTTTTGATGACGAGATCTCGTTGTTGTTCATGTCAGTGCTAAGTCCAGTGTCTTGTGAAAGGCTGACCATAGATTGGTTGGACGAAAACTGCTCAATCTTGCAGTGCTTTTCTGATCCAGATGCTTCATTGTTGCTTTCAGTCAATGTTCTCAAAAGGGTTTGGTCATGGCCTCCATAGCTAGAGTTTGGAAAGCCCGGAAAGGAATTAGTACCTCTCTCATGAAGCAAGTAGCCAGAAATGTTCTGAGCGGTTGAAACTGGAATTTGAGGGTGGAACATGGAGTTCTGTGCTTCGTAGCTGGTGCTTGGGTGTTGGAAAAAGCTCTGATTGTTATTGGTCATTGACGTAGAGAAATTGGGGAAGTAATTTCCATCTGATGATCTTGAGGTTGCTATTTGCTTGAATTCATTATTACCATCACTGAAGCTGGAGCAGTCAGGTCTGTCGGAGTAATGGTGATCCATTAGAGGTGGAGGGCAATCTAAGAAGTCATCAAAAGGGTTCACCCTTAAAAGGTCATGAATAGGAGTCCTCTTGACCCCTGAGATCTTGTGGAAAATCCTACACACAACCCATTCATCCTGCCAATAAAAAAGCCTCAATATTTAGTCCAGATTCTTCATTAACACAAAAGCAAAAGGCCACCAAAAAAAGCGGTCCTTCAAGGCTGAAAGGGATTCTTTACCGACACAAAAGTGGAGAAGATAAAAGAAAAAAAAAGCTAAAAAAATCCCCTTTTAGAATGAAGGGGAAAAAACAATTAAAATCAACAAGACGGAAAAATTTGAACTTTTCAAGCCTCTTGTGCATGCAACATACATACCCTTGCAGCTTTGGGAAGGCTATAGTAGGAGAATTTTCCTTCAAGTCTGTACTCATGCATGACCCAATTGGTTTTCTCTCCTCTTGGTGCTCTCCCTCTGTAGAAAACAAGTGTCTTCTTCATCCCAACAAGGCAGCCTTTTCCCTTGTAAATCTCCTTATCCTTGCCGGTCGCCTTCCAGTAACCGGCTTCCGTTGCACGATTAGTCCTCATACCAGTTGGATACTTCCTGTCTCTCTGGCAGAAAAAGTACCACTCTTTCTCCCCAATCTTCGCCTTCTCTGTCATTAGGATTGGACACAGAAGTTTCAATAACAAGTTCAATTAATTCAAGGAAAAAAAAAAAAAAAAAAAGAGCACCAAAGGAAAGAAATTAAAAGGGTGTGGCTTAGCATTCACCCCAAAGAAATTGCGGAGAGGAATTTGGAAGCTTACTAGGCATGTCCCAAGGTTCACACTTGTTAAGGTCAACTTCACCAACAGCAACTGCACCAAAATTGCTATTCATCACCTTCTCTCTAAGATAGTGAGTTATGATCTCTTCATCTGTGGGATGGAACCGAAAACCGGGCGGCAAATCGATGAGATCATCTCCTCTATTCACCACAGAAGCCTCCTCCATTGGTATAAAATCACCTACCAGAAAGCTAAATTCTTTATATATAGGATCAAAGAATAGAAATTGAACCAAACCAACCTCTATATTTATGTGTATGTGTGTATGTACACATACATATATAGAAGAAACGAAAGATGGAAAGAAGGGATTGATGTCTGCAAGGAAATTTCAAGAGGAAACTGTTAAGAAAGTAGAGCAAAGACCTAAAGGCAAGCTTAAATAGAGGAGTTTATTGTGGAAAAGGCTGAGTAAGATCCGTGGAGAGCAAGGAACCTTTTGTTTAAGTATTGGAGAAGCCTCTAAACCAGAGTTCAATGTGAGGGCTTGTTTGTTCATTGGTGTAAATACACATCTTATTTTTTTGTGTATTGTGACACATTGCTGTGCCGTTTTCCTGAGGCTGTATCTACCTGTTTGAAAATGAATGTGAAAAAAAAAAAAAAAAAGGAAAAAAAGGCAAAAGATACGATAAAAGGAAGGCCTTTCTATTCTATTATGCTGGTTGAGATGGGGTGGGGGACCCTGGTCCACAGTGCACAACCTTTCACATTAAAATAAATGTAAAATGTCCTTTCTATATGCTTAAATTACCTAACCTTTTGAGAATGTTATCTCTCAGTTGCTACCTGTTTTTGTTAACCAAGTCCATGTTCAAAGCCTTTGAATTATTTTTTCTCTCTCTCTTCTTTAAGAGCTGCTTGTTAGCTTTACTGCCCCATATTAGCCATCTGCTACTTGGGAATGGCTCAGCTGTCCTTTCTTGCTACTGGCTTGGCTTAGCTTTCCTTTAATTATATAATAACTAATATATTATTATTATTATTATTTATGTACATGACCAGGTACGCAGCTTCCAACTGAAGGACAAAGCTTGATAATTGCTTGTGAATGTGCAAATCATTCCAGATGGATGGATGGAATCTTGGGGACTAATCAAATTATGAAGGCAAAAAATTAAGACAAGGAGAAAGGAAATTTCCATGGAATCTCTCTTGTAATGCTAGCTGGCCTTCCAGTCTTATTTCAAATCTTAGTTCAAGTCTTTTTGTAGAGTCTTCAAAGATAGATCAGGATAGAATAGTATCTTGTTTTCATTTCTTTTTTAAAAAAATTCATTGAGAGTCTTCCATCTTCTAATTCTTTTCAAGGTATTCAGTAAAATATTCCTTTATGATTTTCTATAAGATCAATTCCGCGTAACTGCCACTACCAGTTGTTGGGCGGTTAAATAATCCATTGACTCCATTATATAACTTTCTAGCTAATTTCCTTCTAGACATGGCAACATTTTATCTTGTTTAAACAGACCCCTCTTCATAAAATATGGACCATCATAATTTAAGGTTAAGGGTTAGCGTTGGCTTTAGTTAGAGAAATAACTTCTCTGTACAATTAAAATTAAAATCTTTATTCAGACTCTAGAAGGTATACCTTTTTTGTACCATAAAAGTCATTTTTTTTATCATAAATTAAGATGAAAAATTAATACGTTTGGTGAATTATGGAACCTTCTATTTGTAGAAGTTGAATGTTCATTCCCATCATCCTATATGAAAGAAAGATTTTTATTTTTATTTTTATTTTTAAAAAAACCTACTAGTCTAACGATTAGTTATTGGAAGATTGCACAATTTGTATATTTTCTTTATATAAATTTACAGGGAGTTGCAACATGATGTAATAGGGAAAGTTAACATATTTCTATTTCATCATCTTGCTATCACAAGGATGCGAAAAGTCTTCTTTTAAAGATAATTAATATATCTTGGAAACTTGCAAGAAAATTCATGTGAAATTTCCATTCATAGTTAAATTAAACAACTTGGTAGATACGGCCCTTCCCTCCTAAGCAATGAAGTAATGAGTGTAAACGTTTTGTATGCAAATTATTCTTCAAGAGCATTATTTATATTTGACAATTGTGCCAACATAACTTTATTCGAGGTTCTTTTAAAGCTTGTTTGTAATTTTTTTTTTTTTTTTTTGGGGGGGGGGGGGGGGGGGGGCTTAGCTTTCTTAATAATTAATTGGATTTGAATACACTATACCTGAATAATATCAACCTTACTATAAAATTGCACATCATCAGGTTGATAAAATAAGCTCCACTTGGACCCTTTCAATTTCTAGAAGCCAGAGATCCTTGGTTAGTAAGATAAAAACGAAAAACTTCTTTTGTGCAAATTCTTGTTAGCTATAAAAATGTTGAGCACACACATATATATATTTTTTCTTATTTATAATTAACAAATTGCTCGAAATCAAGTTAGAGACACGTCATAATATTACAAAAAAAAAAAATTCAATTTCATATGATCTAACTTGATTTCCATAGTTGAAACAGGGGCCAAAAAAAAAAAAAAATTCTCAATGATTGGACCAACAAACAAAAAAAAAACTTGATTAATAGAACTTAGTTGTGTAAGATTTAACTTGAAACATACATTGACAAGTGACAGCTACTATTGAGTATTGAATAAAATTTCTCTAGGTTTTTTTTTATTGCAGCAAAAGGAAAATATTAATCAAAATATATAACCAAGCTAGTGGCTCGGCTGGACAAAGCCGGCCGCAAGTGTATGTCCCCTCCAAATCAAAGGCAATGAGAATGTAAACAAATCGGCGCCTATAAATTGAAAAATGTTCTCCAGAACCCCATTTTGCACTGGTTCCAACCTCACACCCGTTTTCCTCAACTGCCTTTGCAGTTTGCATGTAGAACTTGAGCCCTGCCTCCTTTCAACAATTCACACTAGTTAACCCATTTAATTAACAATAACCTTCGGATAACATGTTACCATATATGTATATGTGTGGAGATGCAAAACAGTAACTACGGTATCATTAGTATTATAATTATGTGTGGGGGTCAAATTAAATCCGGATCCACGTGTTGACATTGTCATTCTAATCTTTGGCTGAGTTGGACCTTACTCTCCAAGTTGCATAAAATTATAAAAGTGAATCTTGATATGATGATAAAATTACTTAATTATAACATAAAATTAATAGATTTAAGTTATAAAAATTAAAAATGAAGTTATATACACTGCTTACTTCACTAGACTTTATAACGTGAATGTTTTGTTTATTACTGTTTGTTACGGAATCTTTTCAATCAATTTTCATTCAGTGGTGGGTTGACTGCACAGGTTTTGTGAAAAAAAGAAACTACTTTTCTTGTTTTCTGACGCAGGAATCGATAGAAACGATTATGTGAAGACGAAATTTTAATCTCAAGCAAATATGCTTGAATTATATAGGGCAATAATAGGGCCAATTACATGAGTAGTTTTCGTATTTGCCCATAATTTTTTTAGTTTAATTAATTAATTTATTGTTGTGGTATAGCATAAGATGCGGAATGAAATCTGGAGAATAAAGTGATTAAAAATTAATAATGAAAATGATAAAAAAAAAATATATATATAGGTTTTTCAAAGGATACCGTGTGGACCCCTTGCAAGATGGAAGGCTTGAGAAAGTGTTAAACCCCTTTAATAAACTTTATGTAGGTATAATAATAATTCTTTTTTTTTTTTTTGTTTGTTTGAAAATTGAAACTGTTGACTTTTGTGGCTGAAAACGAAACTGGAAAGCAAAGAAGCCGCCACATAACAATGTGTGACGACTAGTGACGGCGACGTTTTAGGTGTTTACAATTCAGACCCATTTCTTTCCCGAGAGTCACGACAAGATTTGGTTGGTCCCAACATTGCATCATCATATGTGTGCATTGCAGAGGAATATAACCCCAACAAGTTTGGGGCTCTAATTGGGATGGGACTTGGATCTTACGTACGTTCTTCAATTATTGGGCCTTCGTTAGGTGAAGATTTGGTACGTGTACAAGTTAAATAAATAAAAAAATAATAACAACATCAATGAACATTAATATTAATATTAATATTAATAAAATACTAAGCACGTAACATAAAAAAAATTTATAATAAAACAATTCTCAAAACAAGAATCATGAACACAGATAATTTTTTTTTGTTTTTTTGGGTTAATGAGAGAAGTATGGATAAATTATACTTAATTAAAGATTTAATTCATTGATTGAGGATGTAATTTTTTTTTAATGAAAATGCCTCTTTTGTGTTTTGTTTTCTTTTTACCTGGGACACATTGGTCATTAATATGTATAAGTATATTACATGTATGAAAAAAGTGAAAGTATCCAATGGCATAAAGGTATATGTCTTTCTTGTTGGTAAGGAATACCCATTTGGTCATGCGATTAATCTCATGATATGTATGTATCTAAGTGGTGAATGCCACGATAAAGCTCTTTCAGCCAAAAGTCGTTGGACATCATTTTCACCAGCTCTCACTAAAATTTTCTTTGCGCATAGAAGAAAAAATTAATTAAATGGAAGTTTGGTTTTATCTATGCTTAGTGATCCAATCATGACTTAAATAGATGTCTGTGCAATTTCTTGTAATGGGTAACATTTTGGATTCTATTGCGTAGATTCGTACTATAAGAGGAAGTCTAGTTCAATAAGAAAAATCCATAACGATTATTATGAACTAAAATTATCAATCTCTGTGCTGATGCTGCCGTTAATTTCGCCCTTTTACCTCCTTTGATCTCTTTTCTCTCTATCCCACCCTAGTGAAATTGATCTAGAAACCCAAATCTTATCCAACAAATAACGTATTGGGTAGAAACTTGTCACACAAATGTGGACTCTTTTGATGTAAAAACTAGTCAAACTACGCTATCATATTTACTAATTACACTCGTTTGTCTGTATTATTAGTTATGATCGTGCATCAAACGATCACAATTCTTCATTTAGTAATCATTATGATGCAACTTGACATTTTTTTTTTTTAGAAACTCGTATCTTCCCTGCGTTAGAAATTTCAGCTTGTGTAACAAGTCCGTATTGGGTGATAAGGGTGTTCCCGATACTAGCTGAGGATCTTCACCGTAATCTGAGCCATTGGTAGCGGTGGCCATAATGTCACTTAACCTTCCTCACAAGTCATGTCCAAGTTTCAATACAAAATTCGATAAGGGAGGATCAAAAAATAATAATAAAAAAAAAATTCATGAATAGGACTTGAAGTATCGCATCATTAGCGGTCTTAATCCGTGATCTTCTTCATTAATTAGTTGAAAGCAGACCTGACCTGGTAATGAAGTGGGGGGTGATGCCATATGATTGGTCGCATCGGCTGCATTTGGGAGCTCTAATACTAATCCTATAGTTTCATAGGTCGGGACAGTTGTTTACCACTGGTGCAGATAAGACACGTATGGCCATTGCGACCCTCGTGGCGCTCAACATGCCTTAAAAAAATGCACGTAAGAAAATCATTTCTATCTTACCTTTAATCAACAGAGTCTAAAATGGGGTGTGGCAACTTTATATTCATGGCATGGAAGAAGTCAATATCTTTGACTTTTCCTTCGTTCGTTTGGTAGAATTTCATAGTTACATTTCCCAGCTAATTATAATCTAACCTTAAGAGTTGACTTAATTGAGAAGGTGATTATTTTCCTCATTTCATAGATCAAAGCAAATAATTTCTTATGATGTCTCAGTGTAGATGACGTGTTTTTATTTTTTTTTTTTTTTTTTTAATTTATCTAATGACACGTTTGGTTGACTAAAATTGATAATTAACAACTTATGATTATCAGCTGATGACTGGTAGTTTAAACAACATAGTTTTTTGATAGCTTAAAAAATGAAGCGCATTTGTAAAAATAATCAACGGTTGTTGAGTAATAGCTTTAAATGACTGCAAACTAAACCACGAACCTTTAATGTTATTCTTCAATGGTGCATCGGAGTTTGCAAGTCAATGTTGTTTACATATGAATTATAAAAATTTAAAACACAAAATTAAAAGGTTCTTAACCAAATGTCTCTATCATTACACCATTTAATCTTCTTCTTTAACCCCAAACTTTGAAACAGTATCGCCATGTAAAGGTTAGACATACGTGTCACGTATTTGATTATTGTATTTTTAATGAGACTGGTACACGCAACTGGTACGTATAGAGATTAGGTTAACGGAATACAAGTCTAAGAAGAGAAAAGCAATCAAAATTGGCTTCGCTGAATTGCATGTGACAGGTCTGTCCTTTTCTGATCTTCACCAAGGTATCAAGAAAGGGAAAAAGCCATTATTTGATGGTTATAACCATTGCTAATAATTAATTTTTTTCTTTTTAACACAATAAGAGCCATACAATATGTTGAGCACCTGAACCTACATTTGTAGGAAATCTTTAAAATTAGGGACGAGTGGAAGCAAGAGGTTCAAACTTCCACTACTCCAAGAAGAACAAAACCCCCTTACCAACTTGGCCAATGATTAATATTTTGAATTTATTATAATTTTAAGTTTACTCGTAAAATTAGACATATTTTCAATTGATATAATTTAAATCAAAATATAAAAAAATATATATTTTTTTTTATTTTTTATTTTTTAATAAAAATTTTTATCTCATCATATAAAAAAAATATTTTATAATATATTAAAAATACAAATTGAGTAATATTTGAATTTATATATATATATATATATATATAAAAATATATTAAATTTTATTAAAAATATTTTAAAAAAAAATTTAAATTTAATTTTTTTTGACATAAATAAATTTTCGAACTATTATAGTAAAAAAATTTATCCTCATAAAAAAGATATATGGGCTAACTTTTGTTCCAAATTTACTTTTTCAATTTGGTCACCATCTCCGATGCATTGGTAATTGAAGTTCAAGAAAAAGTTTTTGTTTGAATTAAATTACATTAAAATTGATCATATAAGGCTTTAAAATTTAAATTGATATATTAACTATAAACTATTTTAGTTTCTCTTATAATGTTCAAAAATTAAAACATTTGAATTTCTTGTAATTAATCATTTTTTGTAACGAAAAATTATACCCCTTTTTTTTTCATTTTTTTTCTTTGCTAGTATAAGACTATTATGATTAAAATATCACAATAATAATAATAATAATAATAATAATAATAACAATAATAAAGTACAAAATTTAAAAAGCTAATTTTAAACTCGAAATCAAACAAGATTTTCTAGCTCCCTTTAGTTTGAATATTATTATTCATCTTAAAAAAAAAAATTGACATTGTTGTGTAATGGTAACGTTTCCGTGACTGGTGTCTCTTTCAGATTTTCACCAAGGCAATAAGAAAGAGAACCATCTCTTATAATTGAATTTATTGCAAATGATAGCTTTGCTTGTGATGACACTAGAAAGATTTTCAACCTTTATTCTCTCAATTGAAAAATAATTCTTTGTTTGGGGATCATATGATTATCAAAAAATTTGTGCAGTTTAATAAACTTTTTTTTAAATTTAATATATAATTCAAATCTCATTTAATAATTTAAAATTTTAAAATTAAGTGATTATACATTTAAATTATATTATTTTAATATTTAATTTTAAATTTTTATAAATATAATATATTTATCTTTTATTTATATTTTTAATTTAATAATTTTTAAGTCAATAAATATATTAAAATTTAATATATAATATATATTTTAAATTTTATTTAATTATTTAAATTTTTAAGTGTAATAATTTTTTAATATTTTTATTCAAAAATAAGCGATTAAAATTAGTAATATTGAAATCTCCTTATAAAAGTAGCTCTATGAAATTTATGGAACCATTTTTGTAATTTTACAAAAACGATTGTCTCTACCACTCAAAAAATACACCCTCTCTGTCAAAGTTGAGTTCGTTCTTTTTATATTAATAGGTTCGGGCTACTAATAATATTTAAATTGCTTCATTATTTCACTAGATGAAAGCAAATCAAATGGCACGCGCTTAGCTATTAAAAAAAAGGCTGTCAATATTTTCTCTAATGTGACAATAAAATCTTTTGACTGTTAATTGGACAATAAAAATGATTTGTATATTTAATTTTCTACACTAAGAAATTAGGCATTCAAATTTTTTTTTGAGAAGTAACTAGTTGCAAAAAAAGGAAAAAAAAAAATCTCTTATCTAATTTTTATTTTGGTTAAAAAAAAAAAAAAGAACATTCGCATCGTCATAAAACGAGGATCGATTCATTCACTTCTTTCATACCTCAAGTCACTGACTACTTCTACAAAAAAAAAAAAAAAAAAAAAATAAATGAATGAAGACAGAAAACAATAAAAGACTTTAATTCCATTTTGAATTTTTTATTATTATTAAAATCATAATAAAGATGGGGTTAGCCTTAGGCCAGTTGTTCAGTGTTTTCCTTAAGATTGCCTATTGGAAAGAAGATTATCACAATGAAACAACTACGAAAAGATCAGAAAATAAAACAAACCTACCACAATAAATGAAATTGACTCAAGCTTCTTCTCTCTCCAAAATAAATAAATATGAAGTGGACATGCACTAACAGGCCATTAGTTCTTTTAAGAGGGCCTAAAACGTGGACTTTGAAGTCTCAGGGTTACACCCCACGAACTGGCCCGCATTCAGCAATCTCAAGTTCCTCTGCATTAAACAACATGCATGGTTGTGCAGTCCAATTATTCACTTCAAACCACCACCAGACCATACAAAGTAGCATTTGCACATAACTAAAACAAAGGCTCAGAGCTTAGCACAAGTGGGCTTTTAGGCACCAGATAAAATTACAATAAAGGATAATCCTTTTTCGATATACTATAAGAAAAAATAATCCATCCTTTAAAGAAATTAATCTAAATTCTTGTGGATTGATGGGGTTTTTATTTTTTTGTATTTTGTTTTTTTCACTCCACATATTTTTTTCTTTTTCTTTTTGTAACGGTTGATTGTCAGATTAAGTTAGTATGGGGCGACAACAGAGGCATTATACATTGTCTGAATATTTGAGATGGGTATAGGCTGCCATGTCTTAGTGAGTAAACCAAATGGCTAACTGTCCTGTCACCTTGAACATGGAGAAAGAAATCAAATTTTAAGACATCTACTGGAAATTTTGTCTTGAAGAGTCCTTATGGTTTCTATTCATGTCAGAAGAGGTCTCCGGGATGTAGTTTTTTAGGAATATCACCTTTCAAAGTAGTTTTTTTAAGAATGCACATCTCTGTCAAGACTCATTTGTTGCATTTTGATGCGAGCATTTAATAACTTTATGTAGCTTTCTATACATCATGTTACCAAGCTGAGACTGTTGTCATGTAGGGGATCTTGTCTGCAAACAAGATGTTGAAAGAGCTCTACACTGTGCAGATTGTGTATTTCACCTTGCTTCATATGGCATGTCAGGGAAAGGAACGATCAAGTTGGTTGCGTGGATGATGTTAATATCAATGATAGTTGCCACGTTTTGGAAGCTTGCCTTGAATTTGGAATCACAAGGCTTGTGTTTGTCAGCACATACAATGTTGTCTATAGATGACCATGTTGATCCCTATTGATGATGCAAATGGATTGCTGAGCAGTTAGTTCTAAAGCATAATGGTTGTCCTTTAAAGTACGTGATTTACTTATGATAATCTTCATGCCTATCTGTCTATCGACTTTTTTTTTTTTTTTTCATTTGTCATGTTGCCTTCAACTGAGGAAAAAGGAATTTATGTTGTCCTGCCTTGTCACTCCATAAACTGAATGAATTAAGTCATTCTCTGTAGTTGTAGAAGCAATGGTATGGTATAATATGGCTGTTGATTGCTTGTCAGACAATGAGAACTGCAGAAGCGGCAAATTCAACATTTAGTTTTGTTTTGTTCCTATCATTTACCAGCGGTCCAACATGAGTTTACAGTTTGCTGTTGTTAGACATGCTGGAATGCAGATAATCTTGCGACTTGTTGGTGATTTGTTGATGTATTTGTATCACCGAGTTTTGAGGGTTGCATCTATTCTGTACAGAAAAGCCGGTGGAAAATGTCTTCACACATGTGCAATCTGTCCAGCTGCTATCTATGGGCCTGGAGAAGAGAGGCACTTGCCAAGGATTATATCTTCTGCAAAGTTAGGTCTGCTGCTTTTCAGAATTGATAATCCAAACGTGAAAATGAACTGGGTTTATGTTGATAACCATGTTCTTGCACTGATTGGCAAACATAGGACTTTTGGATGACATTTCTGGGAAAGATCATCCAGTAGCTGCTGGCCAGCCATACTTTATGTCAGATGGTAAAACCAATTCTTTTTTGATATCTGTTTTTTGCAATTCATCATTAGTACTAATGGGAAAGAACGTTTGTTTGATTGGTGCCTGAATTTCCTTGGATAATTATAATGATTTTTTAAAGCCAGAAAGGAGGAAATAATTGTTGTCCTTCACAGGGGTACCAATCAACAGTTTTGAATTCCCCTGACCTCTGCTCAAGAGTCTGGACTATGACCTACCAAAGGCTTCCTTGTCCGTACTTCATGCCCTTAAACTAGGGAGGATTTTCTAGTTCCTGTATACCATCTTGTATCCGTGGTTGAATTGATGGTCGCTTCCTGAACCATTAATCCTTCCCGCCGAAGTATGTAAGTTTTGCTCAGAGATAATATTTCTCTATTGAGCTTTTTTTCTCTTTTTTTCGTTTTTTTGCTTGTCTGACTGAGGGAAAAGAGTTTTTTTTTTTTTTCTACTTTACACTCTTCCGGGAGTTCTAAAGGTATCATTGAATTTAAGAACATGCTAATTTGGTTTAATTTTTCGAATTGAAATTAATATAGCATATTTGCTGAATTAAATATCCTGGAACAGGTTGGTGTGAGCCATTGCTTCTCATTCCTGAAAGCTAAGCCGGAGCTTGGCTATGTTCCAATGGTTAGTCTTCAGGAGGGTACGGCCAAAACTATCTCATATTTTGAGGATAGGAAACGAAAAACTGTAGACGGGCCTATCCTATAGGTGTGGCTATTTTTGAGTGATCGGAATGAGTGCACTGTTCTGTTCTGCTTACTTGCCAGATATAGGACGGGTACCACTTTTCAAAGCAATCAGTCTTTTCTCCTTCCAGTCAATGTGGATGATAAGGACCATATTTCTTCTAGCCGCTGCAGCACATATTGGCGAGTCTATATATGCATGGTACCAGGCAAAACGAGTGGATCCAGCTAATGCTAAAGGATGGTTTTGGCAGGCTTTTGCTCTTGGGATCTTTTCATTGCGGTTTTTGCTAAAGAGGGCCAATAACAGAATCTCAGCATTCCCTGTGTATCCTGCACCGTTTGGATCCTTGCAGCCTGTAAAACACTTTTTCCCCCGTAAATTTCTCTCGCCTTTTTTCGTGAACTAGTGGCAGACAATGGATACAAGTGGAAATTATCCTTGGCTATTTGCAAAATAACGAGGCTGAAAGCGGTCAGCAAAACTTTAACCCTGCGAAAAATCAGTTCAGCATAAATCCGATTTGAGATCGTTCAAGAGGCATGTGAGGTGTTGTTCGTTTTTCATTTTTGGTTAATTGACGCCCATCGGCGTTCAAGCTTTTTCAGTCACGCCAACATTATTAAGATGTAGCTCATTGGTAGGTATTGTTCATTTTTTAAGACTTTGATCACACCTAGAAACCCAAGCTTGCCTTGGTTACATTCAGTGTGACATGAACTGCTTCAGTTAGCAGAATCGTTTATAATGGATGCATTAAGAATATATTGATACAAAAATTGATTGAGAAACTTTTGAATTAGATGTCAAGCTTTTAAATCGCCCAAAGGGATAAACGCTGGAAAGTTAATTTATTTTAATAATCTTTGGTGGCAAAACCTGGTCATCATCATTTTGTTCACTAACATGTAAAAGGCAAACTAGGCCTTGAGAACCAAATGTGAAATGTCAGGATTTTTGAGAAGTGGAATTAAAAAACAAGCAAAGCGCGCATGCATTTATACAACAAGTCTCGACATGGTTAGTTAAAGATAATTAAGCACGACTAATCATCACATAGAACGATAGAAATCAGATTTAGGGATAACTAGAGTACAAATCCAATGAACATTTCTTTATCAAAAGTCTGTTTATTGTCTCTCTGATCTTATCTTAAAGGTAAAAAAGGAAAGGAAAAAAACTCGGGGTCGATTTCAAAATGGGGCCTCTTGTCCTCCTTTGTTTCTTAGAGTGGAAAGAAAAGTTGCATTTCAAAGTGGCAACCTTCCAAGATGCAATGCTTTCTAGTGAGCGAGCAGTGGACCACTCTCTAAATTGTTCTCTGCCTAACGCGTGTAGCCCTGTATCAGCATCAGTACCCCATATAGCTCACGTCAATTCAAACTACTTATGTTAATTGTTTTTTAAGGTTTATCTTTGAGGCACCTATTGGTCCAAGTCAAGCATGTTCGGCCTTTTATTATTGTTTGTTGGCTCCATGGACTTTTTTTCACCCGAGTAACCTAAGAGAACATAATATTTTGACAGGATATTCTCATTCTTTTGTACAGGGCAGGATTATGGTGACTTTCTTTTCATATGAATGCGAGCTCCTACCTAAGGCTTATCAAAAACGGTGAAGTTACCTTGATACACTTGATTTAATGACGCAAGGATATACATGTTATTACATTTTAATGATCTTTGGTTCAAAGTTTTAATTTTTTTCCATACATAATCATAATTAAGAAGTAATTACAAATGTAAATTCAAGCATCATAGTATTAAAATGTGAGTTGGTGTTTGAAATGTGTTCAAATTGACCGAAGTCCTGTTACGAAAATCTATTAGAAAAAGCCATGGAAAATGCTTTGAGTCGGACGCTGGTTTTGCATCGCTGTAGTCTCACCACAACAACTCCAATAAAAGAAATTTAATATATTTTTTTTCCTTGTAATGAGTGAACTCTTGCATGATCACAGAGTCATCATAACATTATTTTATGAATTTTCTTTTGTTTGCAAGATACACGAAATGGTACCCTTCCCATATGATAAAATTTCTATTTCAACTTAAAATATTTGGTTTGAAGAAGTTCCAAGTTTTTCAATATTAAGAAGATATCCTTTGAAAACTTTCCTCGCTACTTTTAGCTGTTAAGTTTACTTTGAGCTCAGATGTACTCACAAAAAGCAAGGTCCACTTAGAGTACGTGCATCTGTGGAACAACCACGCGTCCTTGAGATTACAAGAAACAAACTAAGAAGGCATGTGCAAAAGGGATAAGGCACACACACACACACACACACACACACACACACACACACACACACACACACACATATATATATATATAGAGGTACATTGGAAAGGAAAAGAGGGATAACCTCAATTGGCAACTTCTACCACGTTTTCCTTCTTGCAGTCTCACTCTTAATTAAGAAACCGTTTCATTGTCTTCAGCTCAAAAACAATTCAATCGGTGCCAAAAAAATTATGATTCTATGATCTTAGTGGGACTAATTTGAAAGAAGTTTAATTCATACTCTATGGCCATTCTTGACCAATAATTGAACATCCTTTGTCCATCGAGCGTCCTGTTTCCATAGTTTTCAAATTTGTCAATTATTCCAATATTTTGAGATGGGCGTCTGTCAGTACTGTGCACAGTATAATTTGGGACAATGAACTGGTGTGACTACTGAAAATTGGGCTACCTTTGTTCCAAAAGAATTGAAAAGAGCATCATTATTAGCTAATTCAAGTCATAATCATAAAACAATCCATACTGTAAATTTGATCTGGCAATTCAATGATTACACATCACTACAAAAATCATGTATAATTGATTCCATTTCATCTCCCTCTACAGTTCCCTTGCTCCTTTTTCCAGTTCCAACATCTTTTTGACCATCAAATGGGTGCCAGCTTTAGGATACCACTGCAATTAGGCGGTTCTACTTTGTGGTTTTGCAGCACCTAAAATCACATTCATACATACTCTAATCCCTTCTATACACAACAAATTGATACTTTGTTTTTTTTGGTTCGTCTTTCTGTTTAGCCCTGTTTTTTTTGGTTTGTCCTTCTGTTTAGCCCTGAAATTGAAGGTGAGGGCTCAAGAGTAAGTGCTGGTTCGAGAATGGCTGGTTTAGAAAGCTGTACTGTGTCATATGGTCATTTTGGACACTGGCAGTGCCTTTAGTGAAACTGCAAGAGTTGTTCAATTTCTTTGATGGGTGCAGCATATCCTCATCAATGCTGGGCAGCTGGCGCTTGGTATTGTTTTCCATACTTGGCATCGGAGTATTGTTCAACTGGGGTAGCTTCTGAAACAAAGACATGCCATTGTAACTGTTGTTTCCATTGCTGTTACCATAGCCAGTGTTGCAATTGTTATAGCAAGGCTGGTTATCTAGAGTTGCGCCTGCAGCATTCAGTGTTGGATTTGATTCATACCCACTTGTGCTGAATTGGTTGTCAGATAGGATACTGCTCAGTAAGGAGTAGTCCACGGCATCTAGTAAGTTGGAAAAAGAAGAGGACTTTTGGGGCATAAGAGTGGAGTTGGTATTGCTTATGGGACTTTTCAAGCTCATTGGTGCAAGGGTTCGCTGGGAAAATTGTGCTTCTTCTTCCTCCTCTTGATCACGATCACTAGATGCTGAAGCTGCAGATGAAGCCACGCTATGCGATTTCTTGTAGATCCGGCAAAGCACCCAATCATCCAACTGCAAAAACAAACATATGCAGCCCACAGCTTAGTTTAGGTTCTAATACAAACCAAAGCCGTTAAGAGCTAACTAGATATGAAATGAGTCAAGCTAAAAAGGCACCGTTGAATGAGATATATATGTTTGAAGATTAAGCTTGGAAATGCAAACACACAACTGACGGCTAGTCAGCTTTATGGTATAGCTTATCAAAAATGCATAACAAACAAACAAGGAAATGGGAAAGTTCAAATTCAAAAGAAACACGCTATTGACTTTTGAAAAATATGTTCACTTACCCTCATGGACGAGTCCTTTGGCCTCATTGGTTTGTTGTTGTTATTGTTGTAGGAGTTAGAGGCGTCAGCCAGGCGATATTCATGCATAATCCAATTAGTTTTGACACCCTTTGGAGGCCTTCCCTTATAGAAAACAAGGGCCTTTTTAACACCAACGTTCTCCTGCCCTGCTCCTCCTGCCATTGTTGGTGCTACTATGACCTTGTCTGTGCCCGTCGCCTTCCAATACCCCGACGCGGCTGCTCGATTGGGTCTAGCCCCATTCGGGTACTTTCGATCTCTGGGACTGAAAAAGTACCACTCTTTCTCTCCAAACGTGGCCTTAGCTGTAAAATGGTATATAACCAATACACAATTAACATGAATCTCTTGATAGATTAGAGAGCAACCAAAAAACACAAAAAAATAATAAAAAAAAAAGTGGAAGGTGGGGAAGTGGGGGAATATAAAAAATTGTACCTGGTAAATCCCATGGATCACACTTGTAGATATCCACATCAGCAATGATGGAAACCGGAAAGGGTTTGGAGGTGACCTTCTTCTTGAGGTAATGGAGGATGAGCTCCTCGTCTGTTGGGTGGAACCTGAACCCTGGTGGCAAGGTAGGATGTGGATTCTTCATGCTTAACTAACTAACTAAATTACTACCTGAAATTTAGATTTATGGACCAACCAATATATATATATATATAAACTAAGGTCTTGTCTGGTTTATTTATACAAGGGAATTTAATTTTTGTTTAAGGTTTGGTGCCTTTTTGGCTTGATGATAACACCAAATCAAAGAAGACGATGAGAGAGAGAGAGAGAGAGAGAGAGAGAGAGAGAGAGAGAGAGAGAGAGGTAGAAGAAGGGATTGAAATTTTTGGGTGGGAGGATGGGGTGCCAATTTATGGTTGTGAGAATTTGTCCTCACGTGGAAGTAGAGGATTAGGCCAAACATTTTTCTTTCTTTCCTTCTTCCTTTTATTTTTATCTTTTTTCATTTAAGAAAGAAAGAAGGAATGAAGAATAACAAATCGCTTGTCTACATTGCCAATTAAGATTGGCCTCCACAAAACGCGAGGTTTTCAACGCCAGCTAGCCTTTTGAGGGCTTTCACAAGTTATTACCCCCCGAATAAATTAAATTTGACGCCTTGGAGACGATACTGATTTATATTATATTATTATAAATTATATATATAATAATAATAATAATAATAATTATTATTATTAATTTTTTATATTTTTAAAATTATAATTAATGACTATAATAATATAATATATAAATTCGTATCTAAACCATGACTAATTTACGAAGAATCAATGTAACTTCAAGTGGTTCATATTATTGGGATTTTTCTTTCCACAGTTACTGTTCTTTGTCTTTGACAAAAGCCACGTAGGGCAGGACGACGGCCGAACTGGAACTCCCATGACATCATTATCCATCAGATAAGAACTCGACACGTACCCCAGACGCATTGTCCTTGTTCCACCTAAACTCGTCGGTCCCTTTTTCGGATTTTTGTCTTCAAGTAGGGTATTCTCTCCCTCTCTCTCTCTCTCTCTCTCTCTCTCTCTCTCTCTCTCTCTCTCTCTCTCTTTTATTTTTTATTTTTTATAATTTACAATCACCATACGTAAGTAATATATTTTTTTCTCTAAGGCAAGTTGATCCCAAAAAAAAAAAATGTAGTCAAACATAGAATTTTTGCGCCACATGTAGTTTAACTACAAGATAAGATTAAAATTTGCCATGTTTTGACAGAAACACCATAAGAATTATTTTAATTTTGAAGATAAGGGTATTATTCCGTAATAATATATATATATATAAAAAAAATAATATAAAATATTTATTTATATCATTTATTTTTACCAAGATAAACGCACATGGTATGCTAACAGTTGGATGCAATGTGACTGCTGCACAAGTTGTTTAATTATTGGGGTATACTTTGTCATTGCTGGCGGCCCCATGGCGTGGCTGCCTGCAGACGCAAAGGACAAAATCTAGTACATGGGACTCTTTGTAAGGGACATTGGATATAGTCACGTACACACATAGAGGATTGGTGTATGGGAATGAGAATGGATGGTAGCCAAGGAAGAGTGTCAGTGGACGAGATTCTTGGGATTGCTCTTCGACATTGTCTAGTAAAAGCTAGGCTTGTGACGTGAACTTTAATGGCCGCCCACAATCTACTTATAAGCGCGCTTTGCCATCACTGTTCAGCCAACAGTCTGCTAACTTTCTCAAATAGTTAAATCTAGGGAAAAAAAAAATTACCCTTCATACTTAATTAAGATTGAAATTTTCCTCAGAAGTATTTGGGGTTTTTATTTATTTTTATTCATTTTTTATGACATAGTACTTAGACTCGAACTTTAAGCATACTTGCCTATCAACTAAGCTAGCAATTAAGATTTTGTTATAGTTTATACATTGATGAGTCTCTCATAATAACTTAAGTTTTTGGATTAATTGTACTATTCTGGATTAATGGGTATGATTATTATATAACAAAGTTTCGTTAAAAAACATAATAAACTCTTAGCATCTGTGGGACTACATATTCTCTTTGACCGTGTGCTTAATCTTGATGTTCTTAGACAACAACTACCTAGTTCCCTTTTTGATCATTCAATTCAAAGAAGAAGCACAGAAAAAAAAAAAAAGTCGATAGAAATAGTGTTTTTTTTTTTTTTTTCTTTAACTTGAACCAAATGTACAATCAATATGTTTTCCTGTTTTCTTCTGTTTGATTAAGTATGCCAACTCTTGAAAACGAACAAACAAAGTCCCAAGTATATAAAATTAAAAGGCAGATTAGATATGAAACAGGCAGACTGACTATAAAACAACAACAACAATCTTTTGGCATGTATCTCCTTTTCTTTCTCTTGGTTTGAAAACGAACCAATCTCCCTCAAAGACGTTGTTATTCTTGTTTTGGGACTAGCTAATATGAAGACTTGGAATCACTTTCTTTTTTTTTTTTTTTTTTTTTGTAATTTTTTTAAAATTGTTTTTGTTCTATTGGTTTGCCACCCATATGACACGCAAGTGCCCTGTCATTAGATAATACTAGTTACCAAACCACACCATCACAATTACTGTTCTGCCAAATAATCCCTTCTAATTAGCACAAATGTATTATTTATTTTTTTTTTTTTTTTCAAGAGTTGACATATACTTAATGAACAAATCAAACTAGCTTGAAGGACTTGATCCAATGTCAAACTCAATTTGAAGGACTATCTTTGTTAAGAGGCCCCAAAAGCTTCACCCTTTGACATATAAAACAAAAAGATGTTTCATGAAATTTTTATTTCTTTTCTCGGCGAGCTATATAAGTTGTCGACTAAGTGGTTTAGCTTGAACTTAATTGTGCTTATTTAGCGGAAGGATTCGAGCTTGAGTCGTGCAATCACGTCCAATCCCCTGTTACTCGAGCCAACTTGCTTGAGTTTAACACAATTGTATTTTGACAACAACTGTTAGGAACTTGTTCCGCTGTGGTCCATCGTTGAACAGGATTCTAACACACGTGTGATGCGAACAGCGTTAAATACGTTCATTCTGTAGGTGAGCTTTGAGTTGATCAATTTCAGTCATAAAAGAAAATGTACCAACGCAGGAATATCCATTAAACTCAAATTCAAACCTCGCGGCTGGAAAATAGAGCGGAGGGTCATAACAACTTTTTTGACTCGTTCATTCCAAACAAATGCTTTGCTTGCTTGGTTTGCCAAAATGATAAAAAAGGCTATAACTTTTCAGTAGGATTGTCCCATTCCAAACAAGGCTATAGCATGCGTTGCAAATTTGACGATAAAGAGAAACATAATTGAAGTTCCCCAAGTATTGGGAGACTTACACGATAAAATGAGGCCAAATAAGCTAGTTAAGCAAAGAAAAAGGTTCTAAAATTGGACTTGGAAAAAAGAAAAAAAAGGAAAAATATATACAGTCAGATGGGCTTTTTTTTTTTTTTTTTTTTTTTTTTTAAAAAGAAAGCATTGAGTACAACTATACGTCTATAACCAAAGAAGAAAAAAGATTAAATGGTTATCCACAACTCCCTTAGGATAATATTTATCCTTCAAAGATGCTTTTGTTTGGCTGATGATGGGCCTTTTACGTAGTTGTTCGTGATCATGCAAGACTAGGATTTATGCCTGGAATCTTATGTCATGCATGATGCAAAGCAGAAGATTTTTACAGGTTCCTCCTCTCTTTCCCATGTAGTGGATAACTTGTGCAACTAAAATTCAAAATACCCACATGCCAAATAATGCAGTGCGTGATCAATATTTTTATGCTGCTCATTGACAAAAGCAGCCCATGATTGTTGGCTCAGTCCGAGTTTATCAATTTGCAGGTGGAAGACCAAAAGAAAAAAAAAAAAAAAGTAAAAGTAAAAGTTAAATATAAAAATAGGGTGTTTGCACAATGGTCAAAAGCATCTCTCCACTGAGTTGTGGGAGACTTGACGTTCAATCTAACTAAAAAAAAAAAAATTGCACTAAAAAACAACTCAAAAGGTAGCTACGAAAATGAGCTTTCCCTAGGTTCCTCCCCCACCTTGCACCCGTGCTAATGATCCTTATCTTAGCATTTTGCCTCCAATCGCCTGTCATGCAATCAACAGGGGAAGGAAAAAAAAACAAGAGGGACTCACATACTTCAAGCTTAAGGTTTTATTGGGTACCAAGTATTTATATTTATATTTTGGTGACCAAAATTTAATTTTTAAGAATATATTACAAGGAGATAATTTTTTATAAATCTTATAATTTTAAGAAAAAAAAATTTTAATATAATAAATATGAGTAAATTATAATTATATATATATATATATATATATATATATATATATATATATATGTATAGCACGTAGAATTAAATTTTTCCCTTTTCATCGAGGCATGGTTGGATGCATTTTGAACACATATCCATTGCAATAATATCTGATTGAGCCCAACTGTTACATCCAGCTCCCAAGCTGATTTGACAGAACATGTGTTGTTGAACCGGCCAAGAAGTATGGCTAGCATCCATCGAAAAGCCAGAGATGCCTGGGGTTTCAAACTATTAAAGTCATTGATTATAACCCCCAGTAGTTTTCCACGTGGAGTTCACCTAATCTAGGGGCCAGAAGATACCTTATGTCAAACGGCAATGCACCAGATTTCTCATCAAGAACATTACACAATGGGTTAGGCTAAACATTGAACTCTCTTGAGAGTAAAGGTTTTGATAATTACCCTTTATTTTCTCAACCACAAAAGTTTCCAAAGCATCAATGGATAAACTCATTTTGAATTTCACGTGGGGTGGTGTAGAAGAAGGAGAAAATCTACTGCGTCCAAGTGGAAAATAAGGAGAGAAGGTCACGAGGTTAAAACTTTTTATTACTATTTCTCATCTCCTCCAAGTACACTCCCTGGTGTTTCCCTGCTGCCTAACGCTATTTAACATGGGTAGAGCCTGAATGCTTCACTTAAATAATCATAGAATCCCAGGCAGAAAAGCATAAGAATCTGACAATGGAATAGCGGAGAATTGCTGAAATTGTGTGCTGATCAAACAGAAAAAAATTGCGACAGGCAGTTTGCATAGCTTCATTCTTCATGATTCTATGCACTGTGTCAACAACAATAGGATCTGACCCAGTAAAGGTTCCCTGATTGAAGGAAAGTATTAGTTCAAATCAATCTGTATCAGGCTGTGCCAGATCTTGATTCCATATAGAAATGCTTGTTTGAATGATTTCCATTTGGGGTGCTACAAGTGCCAACAAGGGACATATCAAACCATCCTCTTCCAGAGAAAACAAAGGCAAAGAATCTTCAAGTACGTCATTTCCCTGGGTTGAATACAACTAAAATTCATTTCAATTTTTTCCCTGGGTTGAATACAATTAAAATTCATTTCAATTTTCATTTTTTTTTTCTGCATTCAATCAGGAAATCCTAGATTGATGCACTGAAAGTGGCATAGCATTCTAGGAATTCAGTCAAGCTCAAACATAGGATTGTGGAGCTTCAAGAAGAGTTAACAAATGCATAGAGCTTGACAGTTGACTGAATCAAACTAGTTTATACATGCTTTAATTGCTTATATACGGAGTCTAATATTCATTTACTGCAGTCATTGAAAATCAGCAAACTGGGTACCTGCACCGCATGTAACTTGATGATGAACCAGTACTGACACTCACAAATAAAAGACTTACAACAGCACTCCCAACTTTCCCTTAAACAGCAAATCGCTAGGGCGCTTAACAAGTGTAAATTAGTCAGACACAGTATCAGATTAGAACCATTGATAGATTCTCTTAAGAATAATTTGTTACATATCAGATCACTGTCGACTCAAAGCATAGATCTTTATCATGAATTCCTGTAAACCACATTTGACAATCCAACATTAAAGCTTGGTCAATACCATTAATTCAGCACGCAATGCAAAGACAGTAATCTCTTCTACACTGGCTTGTAGCTAGCAAGCTTACATGACAGAATGAGTGAAAGATGACCAATTGTGAAACAATATCATCAAACATTGTGAATTGAGGTGAAGAATTGGAAGAGAATGCTTTAACCAATGGATAGTTAGCTCAAATCACTATCACTGAGCTTTGAAACCCCATAATATTAGGATTTCCATCGTCAGACATTGTTAATTGCTCTTGGAAGCCATTATGTGAATTACACTACCTATTGGCTAATTGCTGCAGGATAAAAAAGATTAGATAATTTTTTAAAAAAGAAATATGCATTGCTCCAAAGCTCCATTTTCATACAATCACTTGCAACCACAGCCTCATTTCATTCACTGTCTACCTTTGCATTATGGCATGCTTTTTGACTTCTTTCCAGGCTTCTGTAACATGAGACAGCATAATTCAGAGTAATTTTGAGAAGAATATATAAGCTTGACCAATATTTTCCTGTGATGAGGGGTAAAAGAGAGGACAGAGCTAGTTGGAACCAACCATGCAAAATCAAAATATCAATGCATGGTAAGAGAATATATTTCAAAAGGATGTTGTACATTTGATAAGAAACCTTGAAAAGCATAAACTCTTTACATTCAGGGCAGAATTGAGTTGTTTTGCTTGCCTATTGTGTACAAAATAGAGAAGAATGGAAAATTTAGTACCCTTTATATGAGATCATGGGCCCATAGCTCGCCGGACACAACAAATAATCTATGCGACAGTGTTCTGGGAGAACCTATTGCTCCAAAAAGGAAAATCCTCGCTCTCTCACAACTCTTCTAGTTTCAGCTTGTCGAAGAAAATCTCTCTTACGATCAGTTTTTTCACAGAGATCTTTTGTCTGCTTGCTTGCCTTGCTGCCATTCAATTGATTGCCATTTGAAACTATTTGATAATCTGCTATTTGCTTATTAGACAACCATGTCTGAATTATCTCATCAATCTTTGGCTCTGGTGATAATTGTTTCTCCTTCATTTCTGTGTAATACTTGTGGGCTTCCTCCAGCTTTCCATTCAAGAAGAGCCCATGTATTAGAACAATATATGAACTACGATCTGGACTAATCCCATTATCTCTCATCTCATTCCACAATTTAAAGACACTGTCAAGCTGGCGCCACCTACAGAATTTTCTTATCAACATGATGTAGGTGTCATTGGTTGGGCAGCAGCCCATGTTCCTCATATTCTCCAAGAGTGCAAAAACTTCTTCTCCTGTTCTCAAAATACGGAAGAATGCATGGCAGGTCTGTATAGTTGGAGTCATTCCACGCCGCAACATCTCATCAAAGACTCCTTTAGCCTCGTCTATTTTCCATGCCCTGCATAATGGTTTTATCAGAGAATTATACGTGACAATGTTAGGTGCAATGCCTTTCTCCTCCATTGTTTTCATGAGATTAATAGCCTCCTTCACGTGCCTACCCTTTGCCAGTGCATAAATAACTGCATTATAGACTTTTCTATCTGGTTTGATCCTCATTGCCTTCATTCTGTCAAACAGCCTAAGCACTTTGTAAAGATTACCTGCCTTTGAATAACAAGACATTATGCTTGCATATGACACAACATCGCACGAGATACCCCTCTTTCCCATCTCTATCCATATTCTTTCTGCCTCACGGGGACTACCTATCGCATTACACCACCCATTAAGCACAATGTTAAAGCTCTTTGTGTTAAATGGGAACACATTCCTATTACAAAACATCAAGTGCTCGGCATCTTGCACATTCTTGTATCGACAAAGAGCAGACAAAAGACCCTGAAACTCATCCATCCCCACATCCAATCTAAAACGTTTATGAGCATAAAAAGTGCTGATGGCTCTGGCCACATCGTGTGCAGCACAATATCTCCTAATCAGGATCAACAAAGTCTGCGGAGTCACGAGAGACATGCCAGCCCTAACCCTTGTCATCTCTTCAATCAATGACCATGCTGTATCAAACTTCCTCATTTTACCAAGAATTGAAATCATGCTATGATACTCACGCACAGAATGAGAATAACCGGGCTGCCTGCCAGCCCACAAAAAGAAAGTGAATGCAGCTTCCCAGTCATTTCTCACCCTAGAAAGCACCTCAAGAACCAGCTCCTGGCACACGTTCATACCACATTTCTCAATCCTGTTTTTCATTTCCGCGCGATTTTTTCCCATTTCCTGCATTATACCCACAATTTTCTTCACATCTTCGACAACATTGTCATCTATTACAGCCAATTTTCCAACACCGCCACCACCACCACCACCATCATCGTCATCGAGACTATCGCACCCATCGTCTATATCATGGCCATCGCTATCACTAGCGCACGCCGGATGACATAGGGTCTCGAGATTCGAAGTCGAGCAAAACGAAAAACCCACGAAATGTTTGGCAATGAACGGCCATGTAAGAGTGGCACCAATGGCTGGACTTTCGATGTGGGTCGGTTTAAATCGCGATGATTTGAGATCGGTGCGAGCTAGAAGGGAACGTAGATTCACGCTCCATCTTATAATTCTGGTTCCTCGCATCTGCAGTGACTGATTGAACTCGCGAAAACTGTAGTTGCAAAAAGACTACAAGTACTAGTCTCAGGACGCACACAACCTGTTTGTGAAAATGACGCAGTGAATAACACAATGCCACAAGTGCAACAAAGACGGCCAGTGGCACTCGTTTTAGCTCCAGAGGCCCGCTCCAACATAAGTTTATAAGTATGGGCTTCCTGACTAGAGATGGGGCCCAGTGATCCAGTTCCAATGATTTTTTTTTCGCGTTGCCTTCGTTGGCTTTCATATTTGATTCACATCTACAATATTGTGGAATTTTTTTGGTTTTTGTCCTTTTGTTTTATTTCTGTTGATAGAAACCCGTATTAAGACTTAGTCCCACTGTAAAATGGTCCTAACTAGGGGTAACCCGGGTTTGGTTCGAATGGAAACGGGAAAGAAATCACTTAATCTCACCGTACAATAGCCCCCATTAGATGTGACTCCGTTTTGGCTCGGATCGAAACCAAACAGAAATCCCACCGAAATCACTCTCCTGGTATTGGTTAGAACCATGATCGAGAAAGAGAGGTTTCTAATTTTTGAACCGAGCTGACATAAACAGTCGGATCGCTGGGAACCTATACGTCCAAATGCACCTATTTCACTCATAGCGTGTATCAGAGAAGGGGAACGGGAAAGGAAAACCCAAATTAAGAAAAATCCATTGATGTAATTCCCTACCACGACTTTGTTTCAGCAGCGCAAACAAGATGAACCAATTGCATTGAATCATTACATCAAAAATCGTATAAATGTGCGTGTCATACGGTTACAAATGAAGGCAATGGAGGCTTCTTTTTTTTTTTTTTTTAACTCTTTTCTCGCCTTATTGGCAAGATCTAAAATCCAATTTCTATATAAACTCAGCACTCACTGTGGATGCCTTACAGACCATGAAGATTTCTACTCAAAATCTGGTGAACCCTAGGAAGTCCATGTGCCAGTAAGATTTCCATTCGGCAATTAAGCTGATAATATGTGTTCAGAGTCATGTTAATGATGAGACGGCCTCTATGGCACTGCCTAATGGCCATGCAGCCTCAACAAGGGAGTCACGGTATTTAACCTTCTTCACTAGTGTAATTTGTTGCCAACGATCGAGACCTATCCAAGAACAAACAGCCCAAGGTGCACAGAAATAATTAGAATCTCAGTAGAACATTCTGAATTCTGAAGTGTAAGCCATTGTGGATATTTGAAAACAGACTCTCAAGTTCAAGAGACTTACCAAATCCATCCACAAGCAACGTATACTGGTAGACAAGATCCATGCACAAGTATGGCAGGTTACCCTCCTCCACTCCCGGATACGCGGATTTTGCATCCTTAAGTTTTGTTTCACAAGCACGCTTGGCTGCCTCTTCAAATTCTGATGGACTAACTTTGGCAACTGGTTGGTTGGGATTCACAAAGCCAGCCTATAAATACCAACAAAAATCAGAAGCAGCATCTTTACAAAGAACTTTTATTTTCAATAATTACCTCAGCAACAAATTAAGGATGATTATTACCTCGGCAGCCCGGTCAAAGAAGAATGAGGCAACAAATAAATTCTTCTGTCCATCCCCACCTCCACCATTCCATACTCCACCAAAGGTACATTTCATGTGTGTGCATGTTGATTCATTAACTTTGAGAGCCTTACTTGCTACCCTTCTGCATCCCTCCAAGCTTGAACCTGAAGGAGAAGCTGATGCTGAATACTCCTTTCCTCCATATTTGTATGAACCTTTATCAATTTGAGGAAAAAAGAACTCCTTAGTCCTCCATCTGCGGATCCTATAATAGATCTGGTAGGAAATTTTGTGTCTTTACCATTCTAAGCCCAATGGACCATATGATAACAGATTGTGATATACTTCCTGAACAACATGCTAAAAGCCATCTAGAATGTTACTTTCCACCATGGTTGATACATCAGAATTGAAAAATGCATGAAGTGCATGTGTAGAAAGCATGACAACTATGACATAGTAGCAACAGAAGAAGCTAAAAGGATCATTAGTTCAATGCCCATACTCAATAACCAATTACATTGGGAATGCAGATGGAGAATATAAATTTATCCTGTACAATAATATCCCACAAACTGCTAAAAATGTATTTTACTGGGCTCTGCACCACTTTCAGTAATAGATATCGGCAATAGCCAATACCTTGATCAACAGTCAACCAATTGGCAGTAAAGACAGTTTAATCTAAGCAGTTGAACTTCCAGATTTCATAAAGAATGCTGATCTCACGCAATGGTACTTAAGCAGCACCATATGATGTGAAAAACCATTATTTCATTTGACTGCACAAAATCAGATTAATTAAATGAAAAATGAGGGAAAAGGAACACTTGACAGCATCAGGCCTTCTGAAAGATGTGATCTGACATACCATCATAGCCAACCAAGATGCATGGATTGCCAGAATCCTCAGAAGCTGTCAACATTTCCACTCGAGCTGCTAATAAGCCATAGTGCAAATAACTGAAATATGCACAATACCAAAAACATGTAAACTGATTTGGCAGACATAAAACAATTTTCCTACTGCATCACAGTAATGCCAATAAAGGGGAAAAATTATTTGGAATACATGAGAAGAATATGAAAAATCAGAAGGCAAAGCCCAATAAAGGAAAGATGACCCACAGCCATGGATAGCCCAGTCATGATCACGAAATCAATTAATCCAGAAGATAGAAAAGAACCTGTGAACATAAAGGTAATAGTCCCTTCCCATAAGATGCATTTCCTTAACGTAAGTATCCTCTCCATCTGACACCCTTGGAGCATTTGCAGCATCCTTCTTAGAGATAGCATACGCCATTTGAACAGATCCTCCTCCAAGATCAACTACTCCAACTGTACTTGAGTAATCCTTTCCCAAATTTCCCAATAGGTAGTTTATTGTCACCTGCAAAGGAAGATGCAATTAAAGAGTGAACCCAAACAACCATAAGTTGTACACTATAACCAATCCCTTATACCCAATATGTAACGAGCTATGAACTTTAAAATGCAAAAGAGTCATATGTTGGCCACTTTTGGCCTAGCTTCAATACAATGACCATAATTTGGGTAAGAGCAGTAGGAAGCCATGTGGTTTAAAAGGTGCTGAAATTGAGTCACCTGAGGTGACTCCAAAAGTGGGAAAGAGAAAGAGAAAAAGGATGCAAGATAGTTTAGTGCAAGGGGACAGGATCTATTAAAATGGAATATTAGACACTTCAATATGGCAATAGTATTGGTAGATTGCAGGGCTTACAACTACTCACTACCAGTGCCAGTACATGAAAAGTAAGCCAAATTTTGGTTAAAAAAAATAGTAAAATTTATCTGCCTTGAAGGATGCTGTTACTTAAATATGCCAAAGAATGTTGTTGCTAAATCTACTTCAAAAAGGTTACCACAGAGCAAAATCTTCTAATCAAAGAAAAGTCACACAGAAGCTTAACAAAAGACTTGCACAACTGCAACTAATAACATCAGAAATTTGTGTCACAAAACATAGTTATATATGAAAATTGTTGATGCAACATACCCACTGATAGGAACCTTCTTGAGAGCCATCCAAAACAGTAACTGCATTTGCTTCAGATTTCAGATTGCTTCTATCCCTTAAAAGATCCCTAACCTTAGGAGACAAGGTAAACTGGCTGTAAGCACAGTAAAGCATGCCAACAGAGGCAAAAATAACAGGGTACAAGCTAAAAGGCAAAGACTTACTGCTTGCAAAATTCTATCAGATGCATCACCTTCCAATGTTCTCAAACCTGCAGTAGCCTACTTAAACAACAAAAAGCCAATTCTAGTAACTAAGCAATGCATAGATTGCATTACTGCAGCACGTTTTAAAATAGTAAATGACAATGCAAAAACCCATCTGAAACCACCTACCCCTACTCTAACAGGGGTCTTCCTTTGCAAATCTTTGGGTATGGCACTTTCTGCCTTATCAAGTAGGGAAATGAGGGAGTCTGCTGCAGCTCGTGGATCTTTTGCATATGCACTCAAACCAGGCTTAATCTACATTAGGAAAAAAAACAAAAGGGAGAAACACTAGAGCTCATTCCCTATAAGAAAAACAAAATAAAAAAAAAAGGACCACAGTCCACAAAAATTACACTTCCAAAATCTTCCTAGACACAAACCATATCCAATTACACTTGTCAAACATCTCAGCAAGATCAATCATAAGTTGAATTTCCTTCAAATCCAAAAACAGTTACAACCCCAATCAGCCCATTAAGAACAAAAAGAGAGTACACACCTTAACTGCCAATCAAGTTTGTATTCTGAAACCATTTTTCACTCTCTGAAACCTAAAATTGAGCAGCATCACAGGACTGCAAGTGCTCTAATAAAGCAACAATGACTCATGACAAAATTATAATCAATTTCAGTCCAACACACAATGTGCTCTTTTAGAATACTAACTACAGACATTCTTCTAAAATCCTGCCACCCACATTCTTCTTTCGTTTCAAATGCATTCCTACAAAAGAGGGAATCGCATAGGCACCACACAATCACCCAGAAAGAGTCAGATGTACGCAATGGCCATATACAATAATACTCGTATCCAATAAATTTAAAAGGAAGGACGATAAAATTAAATTCAATTAATCTTGAGGTTCAATTAAATGAAATAATTTAAAAAAGAAAAAAAAAAAAGCAAGAACAGAATACCTGCAAAAAGAGCTCAATATCTCTGCCGATGTATACAAGATCCATGTTATGATCGAAGCAAAACACGTGCACTCTACTCCCCGAACTCCCGGCGTCGAAAATCACAGCGTAATTCTTGGATCCTTTCAAGTTCGGCGACACCTTCCGGCCACCATTGATCTCGTACTCCTCAAGCACAGCTGCAGCCGGCGGTGACCGGCCGGGTGGCATCGCGAAGAGAACGAGCACAACGAGGAGCAGAGGAATGGAGATCACCAGCAGAACGCTTCGGTACCTGTGGATCTTGTCGGACAGGGACTCGTGCCGCGAAACCGGCCGTTTCATCTTCTCCGAGTGGTGGTTGTGGTGGTGCTCGGAGGCGACGGGGGAAGAGGTGCCGTATTCCAGGAGTTCGGCGGAGGAAGGGGACCGGTAACGGATCTTGCCGTTGGTGACGGTGGCGGTGGTGGCCAAGGACTGCGCTGGTTCCTCTGATGGATCCAGCTCTCCTTGTTTTTTTTTTTTTTGTTATTTTTTATTTATAATAATCTGATTTTATACGATTTTGAATCGAATTAAATGCAGAAAAAAAAAAATCCAAATAGAGACGAATGGATGGTACTAATGGAGACGACTGTTACACGTACAAGAAAGTGAGAGATCTTCTCGGGAATGAGAGGGAAACTGCGAGAAAGAGGAAAGAAAATGAATGGTCAACCGCCCACAACTACAACCTCGTTCCTACTTTCCTTTGCTCAAGTCCTCGGCGAGGCAGTTTTGATTTGTTACAGTTTACCGTCAGTTTTTTTTTTTTTTTTTTCTCTCCTGGTAAAGGGAGAACGGTCATATTTATACCAGGAGAGGGAGAAGTCAGGAGTAAATGGTAAATTCGTGTTGGTCACCCCAGAATTGACGAGAAACTATTTTTTTTTTAAATAATTATAAAAAATTCTGAATCTAGATCCAAAAATCAATTTTCAGGATTATTCATTTTTTAAAGGTTTTTATTTTCTTTTTAAAATTTAGGCTTAATTTGCATAAAGTTTTACAATTTGAGTAGAAAGTAAGATCTCTAGAATTAGTGTAAAGTCTAAATTTGGTATCTTCTTTTTTAATTTTAACTTTTGCGTTGAAATTTTTTTATATATTAGTGAAATAAAATAATTAAAGAAAAGTTTTTCAAAATCTCTGAATTATACTTATTATTTTCAAGTAAAAATAACAAAAATATTCCTTTAAAATAAAAATACTATCACACCTATTAGAACATATAATAATAGGATGAAGATATTAAAATAAATTTTTATTCTTTAATTTTATTTATTTATATTAAAAAATATAATTAATTTAAATCTTCTCTGTCTATTATGTGTTTCTAAATAAATGCGATTAACTCTGTTCTCTTTTTCTACACGGTGGACGGTGGGAAGACGATGCGGAAGATGCAAGCAGCCAATATTGCGCCCACGAAAGGGCAAATCCAGGAGTGTTCCAAGGTGTAATGCCTTTTGTTTACAATGAGCCCATCCAAAAGGCCTCAGAGGCAGGACAACAGTTAAGCAACATGGTCCACTTCCAAGTACAAATGCATGCATATCACATTTGGGCAGTGTTTTTGTAAGTGCGCCGAGCCACTTGCATAATAGGGTGTATCAAGATGGGAGATTTTAACAAAAAGCCCCTGTTTCCCATTTGCTTTAGCCATTTATTAACCTTTCTTTAAAGCTTGTCCCTAAGACCATCTGGGCATGGCTGCAAAGATGTCATGGCAACAACAATGGAAGTGGTGCAATAGACCAGGGGAAGGTGAAGTGAGGTGTTTCAATCAATACTCAAGTTCTTCCTAGAGTGAACTTGAACAATGAAAAAGGGAAATGTAATAATTTTACCCACTTAAATATGATGCGAGAAACAATGCCAAAAAGAATTAATGCATAAATAACATTACTACGAAGAAGATTAGACGACTACTTCGTAAGGATCATGGCTTTTGACGAAGTCACCTTACATGTATAACATAAGGACCAAAGGGAATGTCACAGAAGTGAAAATGAGAAAAGCAATGCACTTTGATGTGGGGGGAGGTTTGGATGAAAAAGGAACAAGCTTGGCAGAGATGACCTTTCAAGTATAGAATGATGATTTCTTCTCTGAAAAACATAATCCTGAAGAATGCATAAGGGGAAAAATGAAAACAGCTGGAAGGTTTTACAATCATAAGATATCGACAGATCCACAATGGCAATCATTTTAATTTTTCATCATATGGACACCAACTGGAATCATTATTCATTCTCAAAAGTAACCCCATTTATAGAACCAAAGGGACAGCTATAATGCAAGTGCTGATATTTATTTCACATAATGATGCAAGGTCGGCAAGAAGATATCTAGATGACATAATCTTCAATTTCAAAGCACACAACCAGCCATGATAAGATGCTCCTTTGTAGTAATAGAACAGAAAGACCAAGCATTTTTTCGCTGAAAATCCACTTTGTCAGAGAGGCACAAGAGAACAATGAAGTTGAATTAATATTCTGTTCTTCAGAGGAGCAATTGGCAGACGTTTTGACCAAACCACATCACAAGAGAAGGTTTTTGGAACTGAAAAACAAGCTGGGGATGCAAACCAACAGCACCAAGGAGGAGTGCTGAAGAATACTGGTGCAGCTGAATCAGATAACTCTGAATCCGAGTTATGTTAATTAGTTATTTTTCAATCCAAATGTTTGTTGATCCAAGTTAAGTTAAAACCAAGGTTGAACACGAACAAAAAGCCTAGAGTTTGACAAGAGTCTCTTTCTAGTTACAAGTATTGAATGGGACAACCAGAAGGGAACTTCCTACAGTGAATTGAAAACTAGAGCTGGCAATGTCATTCTGTTACCACCAAAAATAATGGCCAAGGAAATCATAGAGATGAATGCATGATTTAGGGAATTTTGAACTAGAGACTTTTTCTACTTCAAACTGAAAAAGAAATCGATTTTAAGGTTTAATTATAGTCTCCTCTCATTACAAATAAACTAAAAATTGCTGGCAAGGGAAATGTAGTCAATTTTGTATAGGTTCTGCGGCACTGTAACGCTAATTATTCACTAGAGTGGGACACTTTTCAGAATTTGATTTGAGTGATGGAAAAATTTATACCTATTTCTGCCAAGTATGTGTGGTGCCAAAGGTTATGTGATGCAGTTGCAACCATTTTACAGAGAATACGCAAAAAAAAAGGTAAGCAAGTACTGAACATGAGACTCTCCACGTAGCAAATTGGTGTTAAAATCCTATAGGTCACAGGCATCCTGTGAGTTCTGTAATGGAAATCAAATAATGAAATTAGACTAGACAACCACAGAGACTTAAATTTGAGAGATTTCTACGCATAGTATATAAGACAAACTCCTTTGTTTCTTTTTTCAGCATCTACAACAAGCTATAGTCATGCATCAGCACTATCTCCCAGAACTCCCTATCCACACCAGAAGAAGGCATAACAAACCTAATCAAACTGCCACCCAAAAAGTTATAGATGCCAAATATTTTTTATGTAATCATTTTCATCGATCAGAACATGGAGTTTCTGGCACATGCGCAGTTGGCGTTCATATTTGGTCTCTTAGGTAATTAAAGACAATTAAACACAGGCACATACATTTGCCTAAACATGTACACTAAGCTTGAGAAAGACATAGAATTTTGCATCGATAACTTCCATAAATCATTTCACATTATGCAGGATTGTTAAGCTCATAAGAGCTTAATTATATTTTCCGACCTTTCTTGGTTTCTCCCCATTACAGGAAACATCATATTGTTCCTGTTGTTCTTGGCACCAGTGTAAGAGCCCTTGGATATAGATACGTTATGTAAACATGCATCATCCATTACAAAACTGTAATTCTAATCCAACTTTTCACCAATTTTTCTTTCCTGCTGTCAGGCCAACCTTTTACACGATCTGCAAAAGGAGAACATCAGAGGGGTTCCATTCCATTCCTTTTGATTGTGCTCATGAGTGCAACATTGCTGCTATATTATGGCATACTTACGACTCATCCAAATCTGATAATCTGCATCAATGCGATTGGACGTGCAATTGAAGTTATGTACCTTACGATACACTTGGAATTTGCACCCCAGGAAGAGGAGGTTAGACCATTTCCCCTACCGTTAATCACTACACAAAGGTACACTTTGCATTAAACCGTTAGTCAACTGCATGATTTCTGTGAAAACAAAATGGACTCAGCAAGGAATACACGAGTTATTCCACTTTAATGCTAATTGCCTGGATTTGATGGAAAACTTTGAGATGTGTTATTTGACACCAAAGTTGCTCACGCAGATGTTTACACTGAAGATGATCATCCTTGTCATCTTAGGGTCTTTCAGCACCACGTTGTTACTCACCAGCTTACTAGTAAAGGGTTCCCGTAAAGTTGTGGTTGTTGGGGGGGATATGCGCTGCTTTCAATCTTGCGGTATTCGCCTCTCCATTAAGTATCATGGTAAATTCCTGGTCTGAGTACTCATATGTCAACATTCTTCTTGCAAGAGCCTTCTATGCAATCACACAGTAACACTTGCTTCTATTGATACCAAATCAATTCTTGTTGCCACCACATTGAGAGAGGCCCTTACCTCCCTGCCCCCTCCCCCCCCCCCCCTCCTGGCTGTAATGCCTTTTGTTCACATATGCCCATCCAAGGGCCCGCAGAGGCTGGACACCAGTTAACCAACAATGTTAAATTCCAAGTACAAATTGCAGAAACCAATGGGGAATACATTCATATCACATTTGGGCAGTGTTTATACGAGCACTTAGCCACTTACATAATAGGGTATATCAAGAAGGGAGATTCTAACAAAAAGCCCTTGTTTCCCATTTTCTACAGTCCTTAAGACCATCTAGGCATAGCTGCAAAGATGCTGTGGCAGCAACAATGAAAGGTGCAATAGACGAGGGGAAGGTGAAATGAGGTGTTTCAATCAATACTCAAGTTCTTGCTAGAGTGAACTTAAACAATGAAAAAGGGATATGGAATAATTTTACCCACTTAAATGTAGTGCAGAAACAATGCAACAAAAAGAATGAATGCATGAATAACATTACAAGACAGGTGATTCTAATTATGTGGCTAAGAGCAAGAGAAGAGCAAGCTCCCGAGGTTTGTTGCTCAATCCAGTGACAATAACTCCTGTTCCAGCCTCTACAATTTCTCCAAGTCTGAGATTGAGAATGCAAGAAGCTATGGCAATGGCAGTGCCTTACAGGCCATGTTTATAGAGGTGTGCTGCCAAGTGGAAAAGTTATGGCCATCAAACACATACACAAACACAACACAGGTGATTCATTCCAACAGGAAGTTGAAGGTCTTCCAAGTGTGAGACATGCAAACCTTTTGTTGTCTCTCTGGCTGCTGCATTGCAGATGGAGAGAGGTATTTGTTCTATGAATATTGTTCAGCTGGCAACTTTGCCCAACATCTCCTATGTAAGCTTCTCTATACTCAGAACTTCTGCTGTATGATTTGCTGATACCTGCTTTGCCTCACGTGCTTGAGCATACCTGCATATAAGAAAAGACACTGCCTTGACGTAGGGAAAAAGAAAAAAAATTCTAAGAGGCTGTGCAAGTGGTCTCAGATACCCTCACCATTATGAAGATGGCTACTTCGTTCATAGAGATGTCAAGGTAATAAACATTACTTACTGCTCCAGTCTTCATGTTTTTCCGGAAGCATCTCGATCATCTGGTTGAGTTTGAATTCTTGTCGAGCTGCCTAATGAGTATCTTTGCTTGCTATGCAGCTTACAAAATATCCTCTTGACTGAGAATCTGGAGCCCAAGCTTGCCAATTTTGGGTTGGCAAAGATGCTGGGCAAGGAAGAGAGGAAGGTATTTACTGCTGTCTGTGGAACCCTAGGTAGGCTATATGGATCTGGAATACATGAGCAATGCAAAACTGACCTGTGCCAGCGACATTGGTTTTGCAGTAAACAAAATATCTAAAGCTACACTTTTGCTGGTTTGCGACACTCAAGCAAAATCTTAAGATTCCCATGCATCCATGTTGGGACCTTATGTGGTTGAGTTCTTGTCAGTTGAATGGAATGGGAGTCAGAGGAAAAGAAGGTTTAACACTTGTTCAGAAAGAAGAAAGTTGTTGCCCTGGAGAGATGAAGATAGTTTATTTTCCTAGCTTACCATGAAATTATCAAAATTGAGTTGAGATTCATTGGGGGGAGATCTAGTTTTTGTACAGGTTCCTTTGAACTTCAATAATCTGTAAAAATTCATCATTGAATTTTAAAACATTAGACTATATCATTCTCATCAAAAATTTTCCATTACTCAGGCCTCAAATAATAAAAAAAGCTATGAATGGTTGATCTTTGTTAAAATTATGGTGTTACACCAAAAACTTCAAATAATAATGTTCAGGAACTTGAATTTGCAAAATTAAGATACTGTACTGGCTGTCCTAGAAGACAGTAGGAGCATTCAGAGGCACGACAACATCCCTCATGAACTGCAACACATAGATTCCGCTTCCTGCTTGACAATTCCCTTTCCATTTGTTTATATTCCTAGTTGTGTCACACAATTTTTGAATTACTAACAAAGTGGTTGAAGATTGACTGAAGGCTTTAGTTTTGTTTGGCAGAATTGTGGAATGGTTCTTCTGTTCTGGTTTGGCAAATGTGTGGAAGCTAAGTATGTTGAACCTACAGTTCGATAAAGCCAATGTGTGTGGTGATGAAGGGCAGTGCAATAAGGAATAAATTTATAGTCCTTTCAAATTGCTGGGGAGCAGCAAGAAACTGTAGCAGCATTTTCTTTTTATGAGAAGAACGGTGTTCTCGTTTTTGGTTCAATATTCAGCTGTACCGGGACGATAGTTCCATTTTCTCGATCCATTGGTCACATTTCACCAGTTGGTTATTGAATTCCAACGTCGGATGGGAATGGATGGAGATATGGACGAGTGGAACAGCTGCATGCATTTGAAACAACAGACAGGACATGTGACTTCTGCAAAGATATGTTTTACTAAGCAACCCCGAATTTGAGTTAGGTTAATTAGATATTTTTCAATCCAAATGCTTGTTGATCCGTGTAAGTTAAAACCAAGGTTGAACAGAAACAAAAAGACTCGTTTTTGGTTCAATATTCAGCCACAACAGACCTATGGTTCCATTTTCTCGATCCATTGATCACATTTCACCAGTTGGGTTATTGAATACCAACGTTGCACGGAAATGGATGAAGATAAGGACAAGTGAAACAGCTGCATATAGTTGAAACAACACACAGGACATGTCACTTCTGCAAAGACAAGTTTTACCAAGCAACCCTGAATCTACGTTAGGTTAATTAGATATTTTTCAATCCAAATGCTTGTTGATCCGTGTAGTTAAAACCAAGGTTGAACATGAACAAGAAGCCTAGAGCTTGACAAGAGTCTCTCTCTAGTTACAAGTATTGAATGGGACAACCAGAAAGAAACTTCCTGCCGTGAATTGGAAACTAGAGCTGGCAATATCATTATGTTACCACCAAAATTAATAGCCAAGGAAATCATAGAGATAAATGCATGCGTTGGGAAATTTTGAACTAGAGGTTTTTTCTATTCCAAACCGACTTGAAGGTTTAGTTTGAGTCTCCTGTCGTTACAAACAAACTAAAGATCTCTGGCAAGGGAAATGTAGTTAATTTTGTATAGGTTAGGCAGCATCGTAATGCCTAATTATTCACTACAGTGGGACAACTTTCAGAATTTGATTGATCGATGGAAAAATGTGTACCTATTTCCGCTAAGTATGTGTGGTGCCAAAGGCTGCATCATGCAGTTACCGTTTTTACAGAAAATAGCCCAAAAAAATGTGAGCAAGTCCTCATCCTGTGAGTTCTGTGATGGCAATCAAATAATGAAATTAGACCAGACAACCACACAAGACTTAAATTTGAGAGATTTCTATACATAGTATATAAGACAAACTCCTTTGTCTGTTTTTTCAGCATCTACATCAAGCTATAGTCATGAATCAGTAGTGTCTCCCAAAACTCCATATCCACACCAGAAGAAGGCATAACAAACCCAATCAAACCGCCATGCAAAAAGTCAGATGCCTAACATTTTTTAGGTATAAATTAAGGCCTTGGCAGAATACACACAAGAAAATTAGTATACTGTGAAGTCTTCAAAACTACCCTGAGCCATCTGTCTGAAACATTTTCATTGATCAGAAAATGGAGTTTTTGACAGATGCTGTGTTGGCGTTCGTATTTGGTCTCTTAGGTAAATAATGACAAATAAACACAGGCAAATACATTTACCTAAACGTGTACAGTAATCTTGAGAAAGAAATAGAATTTTGCATTGATAACTGCCATGAATCACTGTACATTATGCAGGATTGCTAAACTCATAGCCGCTTAATTATATTCTTCTGATCTTTCCTGGTTTCTCCCTATTACAGGAAACATCATATCGTTCCTGGTATTTTTGGCACCGGTGTAAGGGCGTTTGGATATAGATATGTTGTGTAAACGTGCATCATCCATTACAAAACTGAGAGTCTAATCCAACATTTTGCTAATCTTTCTTTCTGCTGTCAGGCCAACCTTTTACAAGATCTGCAAAAGAAGAACGTCAGAAGGGTTCCACTCTATTCCTTACGTGATTGCACTCATGAGTGCAGCATTGCTGCTATATTATGGCATACTCAAGACTCATGCAAATCTTATAATCTGCATCAATGCGATTGGATGTGCAATTGAAGTTGCATACCTTATGATATACTTGGTATTTGCACCCCGGAAAGAGAAGGTTAGACCATTTCCCCTACCATTAGTCACTATACAAAGGTACACTTCGCATTAATCCGTTAGTCAACTGCATGATTACTGTGATAACAAAAAGGACTCAGCAGGGAATACATGAGTTATTCCACTTTAATGCTAACTGCATAGATTTGATGGAAAACTTTTGTGATGTGTTGTTTGATACCAAAGATGCTCATGCAGATGTTTACACTGAAGATGATCATCCTTATCAATTTAGGGTCTTTTAGTGTCATGTTGTTACTCACCAGCTTACTAGTAAAGGGTTCCCGTAAAGTTGTGGCTGTTGGGTGGATATGCGCTGCTTTCAATCTTGCTGTATTCGCCTCTCCATTAAGTATCATGGTAAATTCCTGGTCGTGGTCGTTGATCTGAGCACACACACGTCAATATTCTTCTTGCAAGAGCCTTCTATACAATCACACAGAAACACTTGCTTCTACTGATGCCAAATCAATTATTGTTGCAGTGGCAGGTACTAAGGACTAAAAGTGTAGAATACATGCCGTTTTCATTGTCCTTTTTCCTCACTCTCTGTGCAATTGCGTGGTTTTTTTATGGATTTTTTGTGAAGGATATGTTCATCGCAGTAAGTATACACTAAGTTGGCTACATATTACCGGTGCAACTTTATCTTTCAAGCTTGTTCTTCATTCTGATCCATTCTAGCTGGTAAATGCAAGCACAAGCGCGTTCAAAATGCAGCTAACGACATAACCATTGTCCCATTTTGCCTTTTCAGCTACCGAACGTGGTGGGATTTTTGCTTGGAATTGTTCAAATGGTCTTGTATCTCGTGTACAAGAATGCCAAGAACGATGCCAAGAAACCATCTGAACAAAATGAAGGGACCATCGAAGTGGATGCGAACAAGAAGACCGAGCACGAGAAGTTTTATACCAACAATGATGATCAAAGCGTTGAGACAATCTTCTATGATTGCCATCACATCAAGTCAAATGAGAACAATGTGTAGTCCATTTCATGGAAGATGGGATCTCTTCAGCAAAACCGTATGCAGAAGCTCTAGAGAAGAAGATCGGACGCAAGGAAACCAAGATTGAAAACTTACGTACTTATTAACTACTTTGTGTAATGGGGTTATTGCCGTATAGACTAGTCTCATAATTATGTGCTATGGGCCACTTGACTAAATAATAGAAGTATTCATATAAAGTGATTGTATAAGACTACGAAAATGGTACTATTTTGTTTTTCATCGATGCTGTATCTACATTCGAATAGATTTGAGCTCACAAATTTGCCAGTAAGCACCGGTAAGCCTACGAGATGATTTATAAACCCGTCCACAGAATTTGCCAAAAAATCTCAATTAACCTTTAACATCAACATAAACCGTTTTGTTTTCTAGGTTCATTAGAAGCCCGACCTAAGAAGCCATGACTCACATAATAGAGGGTGGCACTCTGCATAAGCCTCTACATGTTTTTCTGAAATTAGCTTGCTTTTTCCCTGCTACCTTTCAAAGGAAAACCATTAAACATCTCATAGAGCAACCACTTCCCAGCATAAATCAACAGCATCCAGGCATCCAGTACAGGAAAGCCACCACATTGAGACAGGCCCTCCCCTTCCCTCCCCCACCCCACCACCCCCCAAAATAAAAGGGATTCTGTCTGGTAAAATTGGCTGCAGCAGAGGTTCAATGTTATCAAAAAGAAACAATAAGATTCATTGCAGGAAAGTGTTTCCCTTTACAGCTTATTGAAAATTAAATTTGAATACAACAAGGAAAATGCAAGGATATTCATAGCAGTGAAGTTGTATGGGCATCTACAATATCCAGGAACAACTGACCATTCAGGCAACCTCTTTTCCTTGTGATACGTACACAACCAATAGCGCAAAACTGGCAGAAGTTGAAACTTCCATATTTCTATCCTATCAATCCCATTATCATACTCATTTTCTAGGTGGAACTCTCCTTAGGATATAAGATTCAAGAAGCTTTTGGGGGCTTGGCCAACAGTGTGGGAAGTCTTCGTTGCAGGCCCAGCAACAACAGGTTGCAAAGAGATGATAGGCTGGCTGGCCCTCTCTTGAATCATTGCTACATCAAACACAACAGCCATTAATATCAGTTCAGTCCCCATGAACTGCAGCATAGGAGACAATTTCAGCTATCACACTGGGAAAAGATGATAGAAAGCATAGCTTACACATAGTACATTGCTAAGCAAGTGAACCAATCCGTCGAATTGCAGCTACTGTTGCTTGAACGGCATGAGCTGATTTGTTGACTCCTTTGGCTATCTCATGGCAGAGTCTCAATTTATATAAAACTCATTATTTCATTCAACACATGCCAACAAGTGGAGGACAATGAATTTTAACAACCATGCAATCAAATGATGGTTTGCTTGTTATTAGAGTGGTTTTACCTGGAATAACATGTAATGACTATTTATGGCTAGTATCACAAAGACTAGCACAGTAACAAAGAGCCAGCTTTATGTCTTTTTTTTTTTTTAATTTCTCTGCAGTAGCTAAGACTGATTGTATTTCAGTTTGAAATCCATAATTAGCTAAACAGAAGACTCATGCTTCATTAGGAAAGGATCTTACCTGTTAACTGATTTTTTTTCTGCTGCCTAAAAGTGAGAATCTCAATTTCAGAGGCCATCCTTTGACTGGGTTAATTTAATAATCTTTTGCATATAAAACACAAAGTTTCATAAGGCAAGAGAGAACATAAGTTCTAGACCAAAACCTCAAATCACTTAATTCTAGGGTAAGATCACTGATCTCCAGTCCTGAAAGCCTGATTGCAGCCATTGTGCTTGGGCGTTCTTCATGCACTGCATCTGCCAGCTTTGACAGAGATGTTGGAGCTCTCTCCATAGCCTACCAAACAGGCAGAAAATAGAAACATAGGAAGCATTACTTGCCAACCAATATAATTTGCATCATAACATGCTGTAAGATAGCATATACAAATTCTCATTCCCTGTGTAGCTATTTTCACTAACCTTAGTGTATAGCTTAATAATGATATCACACTCACAGCCATTGAAAAAGCAAAAGATACATGAAGCTGTGGCAGGGTTTACCAGACAAACATGCAGTAACTGTTACACAAAACTCAAATGCAATATCAGCAAACTGTTAAGAGTATTTAATGTCTTATTACTTACATATAGTGTTGGGACAGCAGCAAAAACAAGACTTGTAAATGCTATAGAAGTCTGCAAGCAACAAACAAACACAAGTAGTTGAATGTTTTGCCAACAGGTCCATAAGCACAAAAATGTCAATAAAAAGCTCTCAGGAAAAATCATTACTCAACAACAAATTTGCTTGAAAGGATGCATAATATCAATATCCAAAGATTCTGCTGGCAAACTTAATTCCCAAAAATCATTAAAAAAAAAAAAACAATCACGGGCCAACAGAAATGTTGAATTGAAATGACAAAATACAAGCATAAGTTCCAGTGAAGTAATTCACAGCCTTGGCACTCACCTGGCAATTATGGCATGCCATTAATGCATTCCAAGAGGAAGACATAAACATGCTCAGAAGTCAGAATGATAAGATGCATAATAAGATCACTATTCTATATGTACCATAATGCCATACATATACAACGCACCTAAGAAGCAGCCTATTCTTCGATAGAAGTGCATACAGAAAGAATATCAAGCATAGAATTTAAACTAAATAAGCTCTCAATTCCTCCTCCCTTCCCCACACCCCTCCCCCCAAAAAAAGAGTCATCCAGTGAAAAGCAGTATTACTAGTAAATTCTTCTAACTCAGCTAGAACCTGGCCTTGCACTCGAACATGAAGATTAACATTTGAATAAGCCTATGAAGGTTAAAATGTGAATAGGAATATGCAGAGCCGATTAACAAGCTTTTAGCAATTGAATCAAAAGCATGCCCATTAAGCCAAAACTCAATCATCCAATGCCCAAAGATTAAATAGAAACATATGTGAACAACAAATAAAAAAAATGTTAAAAAAACAAGATTCCCACGAAAGCATTCAACGCAATTTACACTCACTAAACAATACCACTCATAAAGATACATTACCTTTCGGTCAAGCAGAAGCCCTAGGCCGGTAATCTAACCGAAATTCTCCCTTTCCACATAATTAACATCCATTTACAGCTAGTAAGCTATTAAAACTAAAAACTTCAGCTAAAAAAAAAAATCATATACCGTGCAAGCAATGAACGCCAAGAGAAAGAACGCTTGATCACGTAAACTAAGCTTGGTCCACGACTGAAAATACAATGGGACAACTGGGTTTCCCACTTGCACTGTCAAGTTCCTCTCCGGCTGCTCCTCTCCATCAAAACCCGTTTCGATTGGGTTGGATTCCTTGTTGGGTCCTGAAGAGTGAATGGGAACAGAAAGAAAGATTCTTGATGATTGGTGGGCCAGTGAGAGGCAAAGATTTGAACTTGTGGGTCTGGAAGAAAATGGAATTGGATTGGTTCTTGGACTTATGGACTTGAAATTGCCCAAAGAATTGGCTATCATGTAGTTGGGTTTCATTTTCTCTATTAAATTTATGTGTGGTTCTGAGGTTTAAGGACAGACCCGACGAAAAAAGGCCTGTTTTGTACATGTTCTGGGAGTTAGTCCCGAAAAGACCTTTTTTTTTTTTTTTTTGTCATTTTCTGCATCGAAAAGATCTGTATTCATTGCTTTCTAATTTCGGGCAGCCGTGTAGAGGAGGTGGTTCGAATACAATTGGAAATCTTAAGAATAATATATCGGTTATTTCCATCTTTGAATTTTTGTAATTATTGTGTTCAATCGTAAAAATGTATGGTAGAGTGTGTTGGAGCAAATAAAATAATAGAATATCATTTTATTTAGAATAGAAATCCCTTATATGGCAACGTAGCAGGCACCATCAACACGTGCAATGAGGAGAAACAGTTCTGTAACTAAGCTAATACACACGCAGAAAACTTTTGTAACTAAAAGGGATGGAGGCCCCAGATGATGGGAAACATATGCAAACAGACTTCAATGATCTCTCTCTCTCAAAGTGACATTAGACACATAATTACAGGGGTTTAGAGGTAGAAAGCTACGTCCTTGGGGGAGGGGGTCTGGTGGTGGGATTGGGGATAAATTTTAGGCACTGTTCATGTGGAAAAGCGCTCACAGGATAGGAAGTGCTCCCATATCAGTTTCAAGTTGTCATTCAGCATACTAGAGACAGAATCGCCATTAGCCCTTGCTGCCTGAAAATTGCAAGAAAGAAAACCATAAGAATTGAAAGATCTTTCAAATGTGGAGATCAACTAAAGGGCTAGGGACACATCATTAATATGGGCTGAAACAGAACATGCACATAGCTTTAGTTATAAAATCATTGAAGCACAATGATGAACTCTTTCAAATCTCCCATGAGTTGTTGATTATGCCACTGCATGTAAATTGGACATCATAAAGTTATTTGTTATAAGCACCAGGTTAAGCAAAACCAGGCTAATTCAATTCAATTATGACTCCTGAACCCTGGTTCACAGCACAGTGTGTGGCATAGCACACAAGGGATTCCCATAATGATCTATGCAACCCAGGCTGTTTCTGGATGTGGCAGCACTCATCACCGGTGACACCACCAACACAAAAGTAAAGAGTATGTTTAACATGCATGAATGTCAAAGTCAAGTAACAGCCAATCATCAAGTCAAAAATTACATATAAAAGGGATGCGAATTCCATGTGCTTAACAAGATGTCGACTAAGAATACTTGCCTTTAATTCTGAAATCACTCCTTTCAACTTCAGATAAGTTTCTTTTGATGCTTCCCCAGTTCCACTTCTAAAATCAAATCGATCAGCACGTCTTACTTTGAGCCTGAGTGTTGGGCCCTTGTAGGCTTTACCTACAGTGTGCCATACACCAACCACACTGTATCTATCCCCAGAAGATTCCTTACCCAGAGGCCATCTCAATCCACCCTTCACATTTGAATCTATGACAGCAGAGTTGATCAAATCTCTAATGCTCTTCATCTCATCGTCCTGCATTAATGTAAACTACTAGTCAGATCCTGAAAAATGCAGATATATAGGCCAGCTGCTAATAATTTAAGATAGAAAATAAGGTTCCGGTCTTCAATTTTCAGTTCCAAGGAGAACACTATCATGTGGTTGTCTTCTGCATGAAGTATCGCAAAGCTTACTCTGAATGACACAATTATCCACTTTAATATCTGATTTGTCTAAGGATCCTACCCAAAATTAGGTGAATGTCAATCCATCTGATTTATCCTTCATTTGAAGACCACATGCGGGAATATGGTTTCTTCTCACATTTATCACCATTTTTTAGCACTATCTAATACATCACCAGCTCAAGCCCATGTAAAGCCATGAAATGAGCCTTTCATTGGATTGGAAGTATTATTATCATTCTTTCTGTCTAGCAAGCACAGCTATAAGACACCAAGATGCCTATCAAGGGAAACTGAGGGAGTGACATCAAATTTGTACTAAAAGGACAATGTTAAATTGCTACAGGTTTGTATATGAGTAGCAAGGTCATTGGTGTGGTTCAAGCAGGGTGCTTCCAACCTACTCTGGTAGTAACTAGTAACAAGTTGACCTGGTTAAGTAATTACTAATTCTAGTGGGCGATGGCAAATGTACTTACGGTAAGAGCTGCTAAAATCCTTTTGGTGCACAGCATTAGCCTCAGGTCAAGATTTGTATCAAGGCAGGATATATCTATGACCAGATGGCGCACTTGGTTAAGTTCAACCTACAAGAAAGTTGCTTATGTTATGACATTGCATCTATAAAGAAGTGAATGCACGTGACAAAAATGACATAAATGCATGTAAGGGAAAGAAGTGCCTAAAAATCACAAAACTTGCAAGAATATCATGCAATGTCATTCAACTGGCAAAAGGAGTAACAAGGACAAAATTCAACACATCATGTGATAAATTGTTACAACAATCACATAGGTGAAAAATCTTGCTAGTATCCAAGAAACCTGCCTTGCAGAGGAGAAGTTTCTTATCTTGTTTTACACGACATTTGCATGAAACTGTTGAGTTTGGGCGTCTGTTATCAGACAGCTAAACGAAAAGGCAACAGAAGTCAGTACTCAATGAGAAGTATAAAGAAATTGATGCAAGGAAAACAAGGGGAAAAGATGCTGGACCAGCTATGAAGCAAAAGAAATACCTTTACATGGTAGATATCCTTCTCCTCTTCAAAATCAAGTCCAACCTTTGGGACAACTCTATCTATAATATTTTCCATGTATGAAAGGGGAATATTGGTGTACAACGATCGCTTCATTTGTCTCAAGATGGTATCCAAAGACTCACCCTTGTCAATACCTCCTAGACCCATTCTGCACAACAAATATTAATATCATATAAATTATGTGAAACTCTTTATTTAAAAATTTCCGTTGTTGAAAGTAGAAAACAGAGCATTGAGGAAAATTCACAAACAGTCTTTATTCAGATATTCAGAGACCATAAGGGAATTAGAGCTCTGCACTAGTTGCCCAAATATGGCCATGTCCAAATGCTGCAAACCAATGATAGGCCCTCAACATATGTGAATTATCCTAAAACCAATGATAGGTCAATAGACATACCCTTAGATCAAGCCTTATGCAATTTTCACTAGCAACAAGTGAGATGGCTCACATCCACCATGGATAATGCAGGCTAATAGACCGAATGAAGTTATAACAACCAAGGAAAATTGAAATGCTTACCCATGCAAACGTAACTTTCCAAATCTAGCAACCAATGTTGGCTTCACTGTTTCCAAACCTTGATGCTCAATTTCATTTCTCAAGGTTTCAAATGCAGACAGTAGATCTTGCTGCACATTTTTTGCTATAATTACCCATGGATTTTTTGTATAAATCCCTTCTAAGTCAGTATTCTCTACAACATAAAAAAGTTCACAAAAGAAAAGAAGTTCAAGTCATATTCCACATTACTGCAATAAAATAAGAACATATGTGAGAATAATTTCAACAAGGCTAGATTTCCAACCTTCATTTAAACGGCTGTTCACTAAGATTAGAGGTTTTTCTCCTACTTTGTGCTCATTAGGTCCCACGGAAATTGGCTCAAGATGCACATAAGAAGGAAACTGGCCATTATCATCCAAACCAACGGCAAACCACATAGATTTGGCATCTTTTGCATATACAATCTTTCCGCTCCAATCTATTTTGACATCAGGTGATCTGAGATTCAGATTCCGCTTAAATTGAGGAACAACAACTCTGGAGTTGGAGAAGGCCTATCCTTGCCTCTTGAATGCCTCTTGTGTGGGGGAACATAAGCCATGGAATTGCAGAACTGTAACAACCTGATTGCATCAAAACAACAAGATTGAAAAACAAAAGAACAAGAGGGGATGACAGCACTAATCATAAACAAAGTAGCCTCCAAAGTATGCGAAAAAAAAAAAGTTCAATTTTGATTTATTGGCTAAACACAAAATCTTCTAAAACCAAAAAATAAAATTTCCAATTTTTTTTATTGCCAGAATAGGAAGTAGTTGGCCATCAAACAAAATGGTTTCAAATTTTGCTAATTCTTCTTCCATCAATTCCTCCTCATTCTTTAATTCACCGCAATAGTATCCAAGAACTATGCATACATGGAGACAAAGAAGAATTTGGAAACGCTAAAGCCAGAGAGAACTTAAACCCATATAAACCCTTCAAAATTCCAACAAAATTTAGCCAACCCAGATAGCCTCGCTCAACACATTCAACAAAACTTTGATTAGCGCAAACATATATACATGTTCTCCAATACCCACAAAAAGTCTCAATTCCTACATTTAGAATCCCATTACAAGAAGATAGTGAACAGAGAAAGCAATCAAGTAACATTTAACCAGAACTGAAACCCCATAATCAACAATATCCAAGAACTTGAACTTTAAGGCAGAATTAGCAGAGAAAGGATTACCTGAGAGCTCAGAATGCCGGCTTTGTTGAGAGATTCTTGCTTCTATCTATTGACTACGCCTCCATCAACACAGAAGCCCATATATATATATATATATATATATATATATATATATATATATATATATATATGTAGTAACACCCCGATTGAATCTACTTCACTAAGAAGGCGCTTGATGATCAACTTAGACCAGAAGTTACATGCTTTTGATGAATTAAAAAAAGAAAAAAAGGCCGCGGGTTACAGCTTCTAGAGTGAGTTATTAGTTAATACATGTCTTATATATAAAAATATTATAATAGAAGTATCTAGTTAAGCCGTGTTTTATACTTTTTTTTTTTTAAAAAAAAAAAAATAAATAATAAATATATTAATTATTATATTTATATATTAAATTTAAAAATTATTAACTCAGATTTTTTTTAAAAAAAAAAAAAAAAATCAAATAACTTTTCTTCACTACCTCTAAATGTTAATAAGTTTAGGATCAAACAGAATCTCAATATAAATCTTAAATTTTTTGAATATAAATGTCGATGAGAAGATTTTAATACATGTTAATAAATTTGAAAATTTAATGAATTTTAAATTTTTCGAAAAAAAAAAAAAATGTAAGTGAAGAGGTTCAAGTTCAAATTAATATAAAAGAAAATTCACCAATTTACTAATCTAACTATCGCTTGGAATGATATATCTTATAGATATTCTCGATTATCATTTCTAAGAACATTTGATGATAAAACTGTGGAAATGTTTAGATATTTCATAATGAATAAGTTTGTAATTATAAGGCAAATAATAATTTTAAAAATATTCTAAAACTAAAATATCATATAAGCAATATTAGCTGTATATTCAAATGGGAATGAACATTATTATTATCACTTTAAATACAAACATCCAGCACGTTAAACAATTTTATTTTCACAAGCTAGACATTTAAGTTGGACCATTTTTTATTTGAATATTTCCACTACGTGGGTAAACTGGACCTATTTCTTGAAATTTGCATAAAGGACTTGAGTTTGTTTAAAACGACATTATATTCTAAAAGGAAAAAGAAGATAAAGAAATTAAAAAAAATAAAAAACGTAACACAGAGAAATTAAAATTAAAATGACTCGTAAGAAAGAGGGATGAGTAACAGAGATAAGATAATTGTAGTAGTGATGACAGCGAATACAAAGAGTGAGTGACTGAAGAAAAATTAAATGGGAAGAACAGAAGAGTACACATTGGGAGAATATCCATAAAAACATGCTCATGCCGACCGAGCATTCGCTTTGTTAACAATCTTTTTGGAAACTCATGGACTTTTTCAAATTTGAAGTTATGCAAACCCTGGAATCTTTGTCAACTATTGCATCTCTAGAACATTTTCAATTAGTGGCCTTCAAGCTTGTGGCCTAATGGTTTTGTCCATCAGAGTCTTGTGCAGGAGAGACTTTTGCTTAAACTGATGAAATTACTCTGGGACATTGGAGTTAACCAACTATACTTTTGCATACGTCTTATGAGTGCGATAAAAAAATTTTCCACATTGATTGAATTTTCAAAGGATGCAAGGCTTGTCATGAGGTGGGAGGAAATAATTATAAGTAAGTTGGGAGATGCATATTTCACAACATGACATCTTGATATATATGCCACTTTTTATTGACTGCCCACCTCTCTCAAGCAACAAAAACATACTCTTAACTCTTACTACTCTCTACATAGGATCATTCCAAAGTTCCATGTCCAAGATCAAGTCATCCAAGTTCCATTTGCTGATGCTACTCCCGGCATCACATGCCTTCTTCACTTCCTCGAATTCAAAATCTATGCCCAACTCAGAAACAAAGCCATATTCCTCCATATCTCTCCCTAGACTGCTAGAGTCATCCTCTTTTTCGAGGACCTTATGAACACCCTTTCCATCTTCATCAACCTGCTGCAGTAATGTTGGTGTTGAGGGTGTCCTGTTGTCTTCTTTCTGTGGCTGCTGCTGATGATTTGGCCTCTCTGGGCTGTTGGGAATCTTCGTACCTGGCTGGGGTCTAATGACTTCTACATTACTATTCCTGCTCACACGCAACTCTTGGTCAGCTTCTTGGGCAGAGAGTCTTTTGATCAAGTGGCAGTTCCAGTAGTTCTTCACGTCATTAGCTGTTCTCCCTGGAAGTCTGGCAGCGATTAGTGACCACCTGAGATCAATTCGAATCAACATTTTCAAGAAGCTTCGTTACTTGGGAGGGAAAACTAAATTCAGATGCACTCCACGTAACTCATGGTTCACTGGCATTGTCAAGTGGGTGTGTTCTTACACTTTGTTAGGATCATCTTCAAGACAGAAATTCATATCAGCATTATTATCATGAGTAATGTATGTTTTAGATGAAGATGCATGGTTAACGTGCAAGGACCACCGTGAGAAAAAAAGAACAAAACACTAACTAGTATGCATGTTCTGGCACATGGACTTCAGTCTATTATTTATATCGCAAAATGAACAATGACTAAAAGGTTCAGATTGTTTGTCAACTTTTTACTTTCATTTTAGATTTAGCTAGTTTTGATCGAATGAAGTGCAAACCTTATAGGATAAGGTTAATCCGTTGTGATGTGATTTGAGAGTGTTTTAATTAAGGAAACAGTTAAAATAAAAGTAAGATTACGTATATTTGACCATTTCCTAACAATGTGTGAATATGTACTTCAGAAATGTCTCTGTTGAGTGTGACCAGAAGAGATAAAACTTTTCTTCCTCGAGTTCTTAACTTCTATTAATACTTGATTTATGCTTATACTGTGCTAATGTGGCTCAAAATGAAAGAGATGATTTTTCATCAAAACAGAAGAAAAAAATATAGAAATCTGCAGACAACCTTATCAAAAGCCAGACCCAGAGGGGATACATAATTACAATTTAACGCAAATTAAGGCCAAGATATTTGCCTGTTTCCCAGGAGCCTGTGAAGCTTGATAATGAGATCAATTTCCTCTTTCTCAAAATTCCCTCTCTTGATGTTTGGTCGAAGGTAGTTCAACCATCTCAGCCTGCAGCTCTTGCGGCACCTGTTTAGACCTTAATAACATGCAAAGCCCCCATAATCAAACATCAAACACTAAGGTCATTTGATTGTTTCTGTTCTCGTCGAGCTCATCTCATGAAAAATATTACTTGATTGTTTCTTGCAACATATATGAGAATTCCATAAACCCGTAAGTTTGTTGATGAACATGAACAAAAAGAAGGAAATAATATTGTTGTATGATTGAGTGATATGATCAAGTTGGATGGCTGGCTATTTTGCACAATTTTATGTTGTAATATAAAGAGCAAAAAAGAAAATTGAATATCTGGCCTAACTCCTCAGTGAAATGATTGTAGAAGAGAGCTGCTAGCTATATTTGAAAGGAGATCCATAGAGATATATAACTACTAGCTATTGCCGCTATTAATTTGAAACACATGCTGATCTGCGTTGAACTCACATGGAAATTGTAGATTGAAGTCAAGCTCATTAAAAATGAAAAATTCATCGTCAAATATCCAATCAAACAAAAGAAAAGTGTACAAAATGATTGAACATAATTGTATACCACAACTCGCGATCATCACTTGTTTTAAGAGGACTTTGATCTACCTATGAGAGTTTAAATTATTGTATTGCTATTAGATTAGTAATATTAGCAATCTATGTTTCACAGAAAAACCTTCATCAGATCAAAGTTCATGATCTCAAGATAAAAATTAAATCATAATTAGGGGAAAAAAAAACTAATTTTTGAGTCTTACCGGCCAATAGGGGCACACGATGCCACTTCCCCTCACCATACTGTTCTATGCATTTCTTGAGCAAGTGATCTTCCTCTTCAGTCCATGCAACCCCACCCATATCCCCAGTTCAATCTCTTAGAATTAAGGGGGTTTCTTCTTCTTCTTCTTCTTCTTCCTCTTGTTTTTTTTTTTTTTTTTCACTTTTGTTTGTGCTATCTTTCTTTTCTCTCGTGCCATGTCCTCCTCCTCCAGGATCTATATAGCAACTTGTTATTGTAATTTTTTCTTTTTTTTTTTTTTTGGTTTTTCCTGCTTTCTCCTCACGCCAATTCTATAATTCCGTGCATGAAATGTATAGTCAAGAGTCCCCTTGCCTTTCCAATATTGTCTGCCTGTATATGTGTTTGTGTGGAGACAACAGGAGTATAATAAGGTTAAAAAGTTTACCGCAATTCTGCAAACAAAATTATGTATTGATATTTATTAGCACGTGTTTTGTATAAATGTTGGCATGAAAAATAATTATCGGTAGTAAGTAAACTCATTTGACAATCAGAATACATACGTACACACACACACACACACACACACACACACATACATACATACATATCTATATATATGTGAAAGATTAAACTCATGATCTATACGAAATGCATATGATAACACTCTTAAAGAAGTAATACAACTTATTTTCAACTGATCAAAAAAATAAGATGACTTTAATTTATATATTTTAAATTCAAGAAAACAAAATGAATGATAGCGAACACCAAGCACAGCCGGCAGTGTGTATACATATATATAAGGTTTCTGAGCTCAACTCTCCCAAGTTGACCCACCAAAACGCGACATTTCATTCAATCAAAATGTGAGCTTCTTGGCTCTGACCCTGACATAACCATGGCCGTATGATAACTGAATCTCATTAACATATAAATCATGATCTGACTCACATGCACTATATGTAATTAATGATCGACTTATACTTTCCCTTCTCATAGATAAAAAAAATTAAAAAAAAGAAAAAAAAAAAAGCAGTTTTAGCCAGTAGTAGATGCAGAGTTGTTCTAATAACCATGCATCCAAATGATCGCATCAAGTATGGCCAAAAAGGCAAAAGAGAAAAAAAAAAAAAAAAAAGAGGAAGAACGATTGAATCAATCATCGGCAGACAATTCCCCCAACATCGTGAGCAATAATTTTCAGCATTCCATTAATGCAGTTAGCAAGTGGGTGTACTCTTAATGTTTTTCTTACTCACTAACTTTATCATCGAACATATACATACATACATGCATACATACATGTAGGTAAACACATATAAGTAATTATACATTTCAGTCTATTACAATTTATAACATAAACATGGTTAAAAAAGGCTCAGTGGGAGATCTAGTAAAAAAATTAATTTGAGTCTCCATATTAGAGAATTAAAATTCAAATCACCGAGTGTGAACATAAGTTTTGTGGATAAAATGGAGGAGGATCATCTCATATCATGTAGCCTAAAGAACAGTGACTTCTTAATAAGTAACCCAAAAAAATAAAAAAAAAGAAAGTAAAATTCCATTTCAGTGGATGAACCTTGTGGCACTTTTTCCCACGTAGCATGCAAACATCTTCTCACCATCCAATATAGGGAATTCTGCATTAATCCAAACCGTTCGGTTTTGATGTTAATGACCCATTCCTTGGATGTTGTGCTGAGTTGAGTTAAATAGTGTGAATACTTCAATTATCATTGTTCGAAAGAAAAAATAAATTAGAAGGATAGACCTAAGAAATCATATTCAAGCATCTCTATTTTTCACATCTTTGAGAAAGCAGAGTTTTCAGCCCCAACTTCCTTCCAAGAATTTTGCTGGTGTGATTAATCAAAAGAACTAAATTGATTTATTCAATCAATCTATTTGATACTTGTGAATATGTTGTGATCATCATCGAATTGGGTTATGGTTGAATTATTATTATTATTATTATTATTTTATAAACAATGCTCAGTTTCATGAGTCCCATCATTTTTAACAAGTGAAAATATGGGCATCAATCTAAGATCTGTTACTTTAGAGCAACGATTATTAAACTAATGTAAAATCCAATTGGCGAGCCAATTACTTCATAAACAAAATTTGGTGTCACATTGGGGTTTCTTGTAATTTATTACGCTATCATTAACTGTAAATGGACTTGCACCAAATAAGAGCTATTTTGTCCCAGCATGCGAATGCTCGAAATCTAACAAACACTCCCCTTTCTTCCTTCCTTTCTTTCTTTTTTTTTTTTTTTTTTTTTTTTTTTTGGTTAATGAAAAAACCAAATCACTTTAAACCCAATATATCCCAAAGAACAATAAAAGCTCTTCCCCTTGCAGTTCCAATTTGTATCTTTTTTTTTTTTTGGTTAAATTTTCAACACATTTAGTGCTGGCTCTACAAATTTTGGTTGCATCTGAATTTTAGGACCCTTCATTTTCATTTGAAAGCAAATTTCACATCCTGAGAGCATACTTTCATGGTTCATCTTTCAAGTTCCAAGCATGGCCAATCATGCATGTAAATGAGAAACAAAAAAGCCCCATGCATGGCATATCTCATCTAACGGTCAGCGTACCGACCATGAGCAAATGGCAATTGGACATAAGTTCAAAAAAAAAAAAAAAAAAAAAAAGAAATACATATGGTGTCTAGCTCAGATGAAATTAACATGTCAATGGGGAAGTGGAAGCGTACTTTAACAATGAACAAGGCCTACACGGTTCGATTACTTGTATCGATCAGGGGCCAATATAAGACAGGAATAGCCCATAGTACCATGAAAACTCGTAAAGATTGCCATTTCCATGCCAGCATGGGACTCCCATTTGTGAAAACCAAGCCAAAGCTTTGGTTGTCCCTTTGCGATAGTTATCACTCACCTGCTGAAAAACACAGATTGGTGATAAAGACAGAACCTCGTCTTATAAGATGCTGCCGTATGTATAGCATCCAGCCAACATCTATAGCTCCTATTAACCAATAAATCTAACCTCTCTTTTTTTTTTTTTTTTTTTTTTGTGTTCGCTAACAGATTTGATCATTTTCTTTTTTTAGCTAGTTAAGTTTATTTTTAAGACTGAATTTCCATAGAGAAGAGATTTTTGGTATTAATTTTTCCATCAAATTTGATTCTTTTTTAACAATACGATAGATTTAATGTTGGAATTCAATTTGATTCTAATATGGAATTAAATCATTTATTTAATACTTCAATTCTAATATGTATTGAATTTACTTAGTATTTAAGTTCCAAAATACTTATTTTGGCCATTATGTTATAAAATAAAAAGAATATTATTGAATTTCTTGGAATACAAATATTCCTTTTGAGTTATGATTAATGGAATCGAATTGCAGGCAAATCTCACATATTTTATTGAGAATTATCAATTTAATCACATTATTATATATTTATTTTTTAAAGTATAATAATTTATTATTATACTTAACTCAGATAGCCCGAGTGGCCCCTTGGAGGGCAAGGCAGTGTGATGTAGAGGGATCCAATCCCCCTACCAAACTTGAAGCTAGCATTTGATAGTAATTTGTTCTTCTTTATCTGCTACTTATATTCTGTTAAAAATCCTGCTGGGAGGAATATTGATCTCTTATCCAATTGATGACCATGTGAGTTTTCACCCCTTTTGATACACCTTTCAATGATTGTCGTGCCATAGATGCAGTGGCTTCGGAGATGGAAAAGGTAATGATATCAGATGGAAGTTCAATGGACCAAGATTAGTGTGGTATACATAGTTAGAATTAATATTAGAGTTTGAGATCAATTTTTGTCCTTTTGGTTCCTTTGCATAAGATCTTGTGCAATATGGTGTCAAGATTAACATCATGTTCAACTGTGGTATCACTATCGTTTGCTGTTTATGCGTCTTGTAGGAAGATTTTGGGCAAGTGTTACATCTTCAGGTGATTCGAGACCAATGCAGGGCAATATGTAAAGAATTCAATGAGCCAGGGTTTTGTGTTCCTGTGGTTTTGCATATTCTCAGAACAAAATTGCACCTATTGTTATATTATGACAGGAAATAATAATGTAATGGTCCATCTGTTTGCGTAGGATTTGACTGACATTGTTGATGCCTTCGTTAAGGGAAGACTAATTTGGAAAAATATGATCATTTATGCGAGAGAGATATCAATTTTGTACTTAACGTAACATCATGAACTTAATGATGCTCGTCTTTACCTTATTGGATATGCAAATTAACGTTTAAAGGCCATACTGCTCTGAAGTCTAGCTTGGTAGTTCGCTTAGTAGTGACTTATTACGTATATGCGGAAAATAGAACGCAATGAAATAAACAGAATCATGTCTTTCGTTGGATGCCAATAACCATTATAGAGAGGAGAGGTGCTCTTTGGCTTTGGGGTTTCGTGGGATGCTTTTTAAAAATTTTCACTTTTGCTTTCCAGTCAACTTATTTCTTATTTTTCATCTCTCTCTCTCTCTCTCTCTCTCTCTCTATGCAGGGATTTGATGACTCCATGTGGGATGATTTCTTGGATATGTCATGCATTTCCACATTTTTTGCAGGTATATTGACTTTTATTTGGCTCTCTTCTAATGATTGGATATTTCTCTTTTATTCATTTCTTGAGATTAGGTAGAGGAAGTGGTGTTACTATTTCCTACTGCGACAACACTAGTGAACTTATTTCTTATTTTTCATCTCTCTCTCTCTCTCTATGCAGGGATTTGATGACTCCATGTGGGATGATTTCTTGGATATGTCATGCATTTCCACATTTTTTGCAGGTATATTGACTTTTATTTGGCTCTCTTCTAATGATTGGATATTTCTCTTTTATTCATTTCTTGAGATTAGGTAGAGGAAGTGGTGTTACTATTTCCTACTGCGACAACACTAGTGGCTATTTTAGTTTATTTCTAGATCTTGCTTCTTGCAAACTAAATTGACTCCCCATTGAGTTTATGCACCTCTGACTTAAACAAATTGTATTGTGAACCATATTGTACAGAAGCATCTATTCTAGTGCTGCAGTTCGATTCATTTCTCTCAAAAATATTTGTCTTGGTGAATAAGGTTGCTGTTAGTTTGTAGTCAGAGATCATACCTGCATGCGGTAAAGTTTATTTGTTGATCTGTGGCTTTTTTCTGCATTGATTCAACACCTCGGTTATCATTGGATTTGCTTTCTTTATGAAATTAATGCTAGATGTTGTCAAGAAAAACGATACAGGACGACTAGAAGGGGAAATGTACAGTTGGCAGAATTTATCCTAATGGTTTGTCAAAACTTGAACACTTAAAGTCCAGGGTTCTAAACATAAAGAGAAGGATGTTTCTAAGTCCAGAAAAGAGTCAGATGCACGTTATTTTATCGTTTTTTATTTCACAGTGTGATTGTTTTCATTTGAATCTATGGCCTTCAAGTCAAAGGAAGAAACCATACCGTTACATAAAAGCTTCCCTTTCAGGATTCTAGACTTAAAATATAGAAGAATTTAACCGTCTTTTGGAGTTACTAGCGTCACAATTGTGGCTTTAGGAGTCACTCTCATGAAAGAAAGCATTACTCTATTGACAGAAATAAGAGAACCTTATCCATCATGCATAAACTTCTACTAAAAATGTTACGTAAACTTCAAGTATTGGGGCTCTCGATGGTACTAATTGTTGTAGAATCTTGGCCTTTAAACTAATTTACCTTATTAAGAAAAGCTAACGAACACTAGTAATTGAAGACTAAATAGTATGCTTAAGACCTCCTAAATGTAACCTAATTTCTTTTCTATCTTAGGAGACCTGGAAATTGCAAGAATACTCCTTTTCTTCCATTGTTGTAGAGACATTAAAATAATAAAAACTATAACTTGACTCTATTGAAGACTCATTAGCCAAGAGGCCAGTATGGAATCTTGACTGTAGTTTTAAGTTTCTTGCATTTTAAGTTTATGTCTTCTCGCCAGTTGATGCCTGCTCCAAACATAAATTTATTTTTTAGAATTTGATTTTAGTCCTTAAATTCAACTTTTTTTTTTTTTTTTTCTGTTTTTCCTTTTTGTTTCTGAGTCTGTTGGTTTTTGAATGCAAGGACCCATTTCTCTTTTGTCCCATCTTTTTCATTTTTTTTTTTTTGTTTTTTGTCTTCTCGCCCCAGCGTCAAGGAGGTGAGAGTTTAGGCACTAAAGGAGTTGGGAGTTCCAATAATAGTTGCTGCATTGGGGTCCTGCTGGTATTTCTTTCCTTGACGTTGAGTCTTAAGTATATTCATTCAGTTACAAAGCAGCTTTAAGGATGTAGGTTGGTAACTGCAGAAGGAGAAGATGGTGTAGTTGCTGAAAGCTTTCCATGTTTGTTGAGCCGTTGGTAAGCAGCTCTGAGCACTGTATGCATTTAGTTATGGGCTCAAGCTTTTTGATTATCAGCTGTCTAGAAATCAATTATGAGATATGAGGTTTGATGAGACTATATAACATTGGGAAGTTTTGAAACTTGTGCTTTCTCAATGTTAATAAATTGGAAAAAAAGTCCCCCGCAATTGCCAACATGCTGTGTTTCAGTGTCACGTAGTGGATAGGTTTGCATTTCTGCTTTGGGGCAAACGAGTGTATACATAGGTTCTTATGCTAAACTAATTCCGAATACTGCTATGATCACCCCAACCACAAGTCCCAAGACTGGCTCGGCCCCTCCAGTGCGCGCTTGATATGCTTGTTGATCAGTGCATAGCAGTGATTTTAGTCCTGATCCCTGTTGACCAAGACTAGTGGTCGTTGTTATACTCAATTAACATTTTCTATGCAAAAAACACTACCCTACCTTATTGTCCGGTTAAAAAGAGATTACGCTCCAACCAGAGGAGGAAACTTTGGAACTTTTTACCTTTTCGGATGGCGGAAAGTTTACTCGTTCAAAAATTAAAGAGTGGAATTGAGGACATTTGGAAGACAAAAGGTTGGACACGAAAATCCTCAGGTTTCCCGCTTGCCCGTAGTCCCACGTTTCCGCAAGACGCGTTCCTCACTCGCGCTCCTCCCAAGCTTACTTCATCAATTTGCTTGCCCGTATGTATCATTATGTTTTTTCTTGTAGAGTATATAATTTATTATATTAAGTTTACGAAATAATTCACTTACAGGCTTATTACATAAACTTGCTTTGTTATACAAATACATACCTCTCCTTTCCGACCAAATTTTAAAAAAATTTGATATCTCGTTAATATTAAATAATTAAATAGTTGTCAATATCATATATATCTTATTTGTATCAAGTAAAAAAAAAAAAATTTACAATTGACTAGTAAGCTAAATTGATTAATTATTTGTAAATAATCTATAAAGACCCATGTATTTTGATTTTGAGAAACAATTTTTTTCATGACTCTATATGTAATTGATATTTAAAAAATATTTTATTAATATTAAATAATTAAATATTTGACTAATTTTAATACTTGTCATTTTTAAATATTTTGTTGCACATATTTTATTGTTGATTAAGAAATCAATATGTAGCATGCCAATTATCAAATGATTTCATAATTGAGCTGACCCCCTCTCAAGCAACAACACACTCTTACTACTCTCCACATAGGCTCGTTCCAAAGATCCATGTCCAAGATCAAGTCATCCAAGTCCCCATTTGCTGAAGCTACTCTCAACATCACATGCCGCCCTCACTTCTTCAAATTGAAAATCCATGCCCAACTCAGCAACAAGAAATTTGCTCTTAACTCTTATTAACTAATGCGAAGTTAAGAATCATGTGTTATTGATGCATTTTGAAATTTTAGCTAAGACCCAGACTAATGCGATTTATCAATCAAACATAGGTACCTGTTTAGCAGTGATCTTAAACAAATTTATAGGGGTATTGCGGCAAGCGATGTTCAAGGCGAGCAATATGTTGGTTTAAATCAACAAAGCTATCCAAAAACCGATTTATGTGCGGTGAAGATCCTCCACGTCTCCAAGATTGCCATAGTGATTGGACGTAGCTGGTGGATGATAGAAAATGGGGGCCGCGCCTTCACTGATTGAGTGTTTTGTTGGACTCTTGTGCCTCCTTTTTCCAGCTTGCAACGAAAGGAATGCATCGAACACGTTATTAAGAAGGCTGTACGAGAAGATATCGAACGATAAAAAATCTAAAACTGATTGGACGAAGCGTGTCGGTGATGGATAACGAGGAGCACGCCTTCATTGATTGACTGTTATGTGGCACTCTTGCGCCTTCTTTTTCCAAGTCCCAACAACAGGAAGGCAGAGGAAAAGGACGCAGGAGGAGATTTGTCCGGAAAGAAATAAAAAAAAAAAAAAAAAAATTCCAAAACTGTTTGGACGTAGCAGGTGAGGATGGCACACGAGGGCCACACACGGTCGGTCATTGATGGATTAAATCAAGAATTTTTATCAGAGATCTTTTATTAAATCATTCATGCAATCCTATACTCTCGTCGTGATAGTATTAGCGCACCCGTCCACGTCATAACAACGTGCCTTCATATGATAAAATCAATGAACGTGTGGGCCTTGAAAATTTTTGTCACACAACCTTGAAAATTGTCTCACCCGTTTTCTCTGGGGGTAAAAATTAATTTGCTGGACCGGCTGGTCCACTTACTTTTATTATTACTATTATTTAACTATAACAAACTATTATCTTGAATTACACATTTTTTATTTCAATTAAATCTCACTTTAAATTTATATTTTCTCTTACATATAACATTGAATTAATTCAATTCACTACTTAGAGACTCAATTTAGAAATCATTGTAATGAATAAATTAAATAAAAATCCATTATTTTTTTTTTTCCACATTTAGATCAGAATCGTATCTGAATCTAAACCAGGATTAGGTAACTTTTCAAATGCCATTTACTACAACTCGAGGACCCTGAAACTTTAGGTCCCGGCAATTTTTCCAACCAATGTGCAGCACTTTTCCAAACAACAAATAGATCCAGTTTCATTAGAGAAGTTGCGGATATATGGTGTCACAGAAAGTAGATATGTTTTATTGAGATCAAATATAAAAGGCATCATGGGAAGAGGTACAGACATAGCTAACCTCCATTATTTCGTTACAATTTAATCTAACCTATAAAGCGGGTCTCCCCAGCATGGTAGAGGCCACTATATTAGCGTTGCATGCTGATTTCCAGCATCAGTTCCTCAATTTATTGGCCCGAGCTTTCTGAAGATTTTGGACAACATCCGCGTTGACTCCGAAGGCCTTGGTCAGAACTTCTGGATTGATGTGGGGCTTTGATCCGAAGACAGAGTCTGCAACTGTTACGTCACCAGGATTTTGGCTGCTAAATGCTGCAAAAGCAACAGCATTGACCCTTCCTATGTTGAGTTGGAAATGAATTAGTCCGATCGGGAACACAAAGACATCTCCAGGATGCATGACTTTGGTGAGAAGGGTGTTGTTGAACTGGTCCGATAAAACCAATCCTGCAAGGAGGGTGCCCTCTGTAACCACTATGATCACGGTGCCACGGGGGTGAGTGTGCGGCGGATGCAGGCCACCGATTGCCCAGTCAAGACGAGCAAGTGAGATGCCGAGAGTGTTGAGTCCCGGAAGTTCGTCAACGAAAACTCGCGTGATCGCAAAACCAAGTTTGCTGGCAGAAGTGTTTCCAGGTTTATTAAGCCCTGCTGCGAGGTAGAAATCGTTCGCCGTCACCAGCTTTGGATCCTTGCAAAACTTCCCATTCACGAACACTGCAAATATCAAAACAGTTTTTAAACGTCAAACGATCATCAATACCACTCCACGAATCGTTTTTGAATGTGCAAGTGAACAATTAATAAATATATAGATAATTAATTACTTCCGAGAGGTATCAAATCGGATCATTTTATGCACTCTAATTAATTAGAGATACATTACTTTACTGAATGAATATTTAGATAGAAGAAAAACATACACCCTGGAGGCCCGTCGGTGGCGATACAAAAATCTTGTAGGGGACTAGGGTCGTAGGCAGAGGCAAAGGAAGATGCCAAAGCCAGAAGAGCAAGAGTTGCAAAGAAACGAGCACCTTTCATTGTATCTAATCTTGTTGGACTTGTAGCATATGATGCTTAGTGGGGTGAGATATCTTGCATTGGAGGAAGCCTATTTATAGACAGAAAGCATGGGCCAATCAATAATCATGCGTCTAATATATGATTGCCATATGTTTAATGTTACAATTAGACATTGGAGTGACGTGGAATTTGTGTTCCTTTGCACAACATGCAAGATGAGATATTTTGGGTACCCATATACCCCCCAAAAAAAAGAACTGGCAACTGGACCAGCACAATTGAAAATCCATGCCCAACTCGGCAACAAAGCCATGTTCCTCCATATCTATCCCTAGATAGTTATAGTCATCCTCTTTTTATAGGACCTCATGGCCTCCCTTTCCTGCTTCATCATCAACTTGCTGCAATAACGTTGTTGTTAAGGGTGTCCTGTTCTCTTCTTTTGGTGGCTGCCGCTGGGAACTTGGTGCCTCTGGGATGCTGGGAATTTTCATAATTGAGATGGTTGCAAAGTTTCCTGGCTGGGGTCTAATGACTTCTACTTTACAATTTCTGCCCACTTGCAACTTTTGGTCAGCTTCTTGGGCAGAAAGTCTTTTGCTCAAGTGGCAGTTCCAGTAGCTTTTCATGTCATTAGCTGTTCTCTCTGGAAGTCTACCAACGATTAATCACCACCTGAAATCAATTCAAATCAATTTTTTTTGAAGAAACTTAATTACTTGGATAGGAAAAATAAATTAAGATGCACTCCATAGTCTATACAACTCATTGTCCATTCGCACTGTCAAGTCGGTGTGTTCTTGCACTTTGTTAACAACATATTCAAGACAGAAAACTGTCCTATTCATATCATTATTATTAGCAATGAGAAATGTAGGTGGAAAACAAAAATGCTCCAAAGTGCATGCTTAAGGTGCAAGGACTGCCATGAGGTCAAAAGAACATAAGACTAATTAGGCTGCTTGTTCTAGCACAAGAACTCTAGTTTATCGTTCTATATTCCAAAACGATACCATCCCAAATAAGGCAAAATGAACAACTGAAAGGTCAACATTGTTGTCAATTTTTTACTTTTGTTTTCAATCTAGCTAGCTGCAACCATGAGAAATAAGATCATTTCTTCCCGCAGTTTTTTTTTTTTTTTAATTATTTTTCTATAAATCAATCAAAAGATGCTAGTGTTAATAAATCAGCACCGTTTCGTCGAGTTCTTATCTTCATACTTGATTTCTAGGTATATTGTACTAACTAGTATGAAATGTGTCTCAAAATGACAAAGATGTTTGTTCATCAAAATAAAAGAAAAAAATATGGAAAACTGTAGACAATCTCAGGAGGGATAAATAACTACAATTTAATGAAAATTAAGGACCAAGAAATTTGCATGTTGCCCAGTGGCCTGTGAACTTGATAATGAGATCAATTTCCTCTCTCTCAAAATTCCCTCTCTTGATTTTTGGTTGAAGGCAGTTTAGCCATCTCCGCCTGCAGCTCTTGTGGCACCTCTTCAGGCCTTAGCAACATGCGAAGTAATAAGATATAATATTTTTGATATTACTAATAAAAAATTATAAAAATATTATAATTTTATCAATTTAATAAAAATAATATATAATAATATATATTTTTTATATAATTATAAATATTTAAATTTATTTTAACAATTAAATTTAAATTAAATTCAACTAAATTAATAAATTTTTAATTTAAATTAATATTAACATTTCTTTTAATTTTGATTTAGTAATACTTTTAATTCTAACATTTGTTTTAATTTAACGACTACTTTGAGTTTCAATAATTTTGTGAGAATATCAGTTACTTAATTTTTTAGACTTACTATAAACTAATTCAATTTCTTTTTTATCAAATTGATCTTCCAAAAAATGAAACAAGTATCAATCTATTTACTCATTTCATTTACTATTAGATTTTTAACCAAATTAATTATAAAAATATTATCAATAAACATTTTCTTAAGAACTTTAATTGGAATATAAATCTCATTTAACAAATTACATAACCAAATAACTTAACAAGCATTTGAAACTGTAACTATATACTCTGTTTTACAAATTAAAAATGATATAATAGATTATTTTTTTTTATGATTACGGACAAATAATAGTTTTAAAATTAAAATAGTATTTAAAAGTACTTTTACAATTATTTATATCTTCACACCAATCACTGTTAGAATAGTTTATAAGTGTATAAATTTTAGAAGAATAATCAAATAAGTTATGATCATAATTTTTTTTTTATTAACGCATAATTCTCTTAACAACTTGCATATAAAATTGATAGGGAGACACAAGAAATTAACTTCATAAGATATATCAATTCTTATGTATATTAGATATTTTAAACTCCTAATAATATGTTTGAAAAGTATAGAATTAATAAGTGTTTCATTGTCTTTTTTAAACAATCTAGTACCAACATATATGAGAGTTTTTATAGGTTTGTAATCATACATTCAAAACTTCATTAATAGTTTAATAGCATATATTTTTTAATAGATAAAATTCCATCATCTCCATGAGTCACTTTAATTCCATGAAAATAAGACATTAAGTCCAAATTTGTCATCTCAAATTTATGCATCATTGACATCTTAAAGTCTTTAATTATTATAAGATTGTTGCCTATAAAGTTCAAATCATCTATATATAGACATACTAATAACATATCACTAGAATTATTAAAGGAAACTTTTGGAAATTATTTTCGTGGAACAAGGAATTAATGTATTTGTTCCATGCTTTAGGGGCTTATTTCATATCATATAATGCTTTCTTTAACTCATACACCTTCTTTTCACTTCCTTTCTTCACAAAACCTCATGGTTACTTGATGAACACTTTCAATTTAAGAAGACCATTGAAAAAGTTAACTTCACATCCATCTGATGAATTTTCTAATGATTTTGTGTAGCCAAAACAATTGTAAGTCTAATAATCTCCATTTGAGCAATAAGAGAGAATATCTCATGATAATTATGGTTAGGTTGTTATTCAAATTCTTTTATAACCAATCTTGTTTTATATCTCTTTACTTTTTTATCAAACTTCTTTTTAGTCTTGAAGACCTATTTCACATCAACCTCATGGAATAGTAATAAGCTTGCATGTGTCATTCTTCTCAATTGCTTTAATTTTTTCATTTGTAACATTCACTTATATTGTATCTTAAATTGCCTTATTAAATGACATTGGCTTGTAATATGCAAACATGATATAATGCATTAAATCTTCATTATCATCAATAATATTATCAAAAGTTAACTCACAATCTTGCAATTTTAACTAATTATTGGTGATTTCTCTTTAGTTTTTCATTCTCTTATAAGATTTTGTGTATCAATTGGTGAGACTTCCCTATTTACAATGGGAATTGCAACTTGAATTTTCTCTTTTCCCAAAATAGCAATTAGACATTTTTGAGAGCTATTTTGTTCCTCAACATCAAAGTTTCAAGTTTTTTTAGTACAAGTCACATCTTTACTCAATATTGCCTTCTTCGTTAGATGATTTAATAGCTTATATCCTCCTTTTATGTAACCAAGAAAGATTGTCTTCACTCTTTGATTATCTAACTTTGTCCTTATCTCTGTAAGAATATAAATATAAACAATAGAACCAAACACCTTAAGATGCTTTACATTAAGCTTTAAACTACTCTATGCTTCTTTAGAAGTGACATTCTAAATACTTATTGTTAGAGATCCATTCATAAAGTAAATAGAATACAAAACAATTATTGCCTAAAATGGATTAAGAGTTCCTTTAGCCTTTAACAAGTTTTTTACTATATTCATGATTGATCTATTTTCTTTCAGTAACTCCATTATGTTATAGAGTATAGGCAATTGTGACTTTATACTTTATTCCCTATATTTTCATAATACTCTTTAAAATCATTAGAAATATACTCACCACCTCTATCAATTCACAAAATTTTAATATAGTACCCACTATATCTTTTAACATAAATCTTAAAATTTTTAAAATAATCAAAATGCCTTATATATAATAAACTCACATCTTTCTTGTATAATCATTAATAAAGGTAAGAAAATACTTATAATTACTATGTGATGAAATACTTATCAGACCATAAACATTAGACATGATAGGTTAGAGTGATTGTCTTACACATTAGACATGATAGGTTGGAGTGATTGTCTTACATGTCAATTTTTGTTATAAAGGGTTGTCTGCTTTGTATTGAAATAATACATATTTCACAAATCTAATTAAAATAATATATCTTAGGTAAGCCCATCACCATGTTTCCTTATGTAAGTAATTTTAAATTACAACAATTTAGATGACCAAAATGAAGATGTTACAACCAAGACTCATCTTTGACAATAACATTAAGACAAATATAAATATTAATAATAATATTAATTTGAAACATTTGATTTTTTGTCAAAAGGGATTTAATTATGAGTTTACTTTTTTCATCAAGAATTGAGAGACAATTATCATATAATTATATGTCATACTCTTTTTTAAACTATTGGTCTAAATTGAGTAGGTTACTTTTCATATTTAGTACATAAATTACATATGAGATGTAATTATGATTCTCATTTTTCAAGTTGATGAAAATTCACCCCTTTTCCATCACTAAAACACTACTATCATCACAAAACTTAATTGTCAAGTAAATTAACTCATCAAGATCAATAAAGAGTTTTTTTTTTTTTTTTATCATTGGTACACTTGATATCAAGGAACTAGGTATCATTGTTTGGTGTTTTTAAAGTTATGATAACCAATATAAGTGCTTCATTTTTATTATCTAAATCTCCTTTTTGTGATAATAAGCTATCTGATTTTTCTCTTGAGACCTATATTCACTAGTATAATGGTCATACTTGTGACATGAGAAACATTTAACATGAGATTTATTATACCTTCCTTTATTGTGGCATCGACCTCAACCTCTATATGACTGGTATGATCTTATTTGGTCATTATATTAATTGTCATCATCTTCATAATTGTTATAGTGACCTTTTCAACCCCTATTATTGTATTAATTACTACCATGTCCTTGTCCTCTACCATAAGAAGAACTTTGTTTCTGCTTTGATTGATTACTTCGATTACTTTTTGGTAGGAGCCTAACTTTGAAGTGTTTACTCTACTAGCTTCTTAATACACTTCTTATTCATGCATTGTTAATGAGTTTACAACATGCACATTAGTACATCAACTGACATATGAGATAAATCATATATTTCCTTTATAACAACCACGATATACTCATATGACAATGTGAGTGTTTGCAAAATTTTTTCAACTTTCACTTGATTATTTAGCTGTCATCCATAAATTCTCATTTGATTTGTCAATGTAAGAATTATACTTATATAAATTGAAATTGGTTCTAAAACTTCCATCTGTAAAAGATTAAATTGATATTGTAAGGTTTAAAATTTCATACTTTTAACGTTGTTTACATCTTGGAATGAATTCATCAAAATATCTCATGCTTACTTTAATGAGGTTACTCCTGCAATCTTCTCAAAAATTTCATCATTTACCCCCCTGATGGATGAAATAAAGTACCTTTTTATCTTTCTTTTGTAACGCTCAATGAATAACTCTTTATGCTTTTGTGACATCTGATGTGAGTTTCATAACTCCACCCCCTACAATACTCAATAATTCATTGTAATTAAATGAAACTTTCATTTACACACTTCATCAATTGTAATTTTTCTCATCTAAAATGAAAATTGAAATAGGGATTATGTCATTCATATTGAAATTCATGATTTTTTTTTAATTTAACTTTTAAACTTTTGTTATTTTTAATTTGTCCCAAAAATTTTGTCATTTATAATCTAACTCCTTAACTTTTGTTATGTCTAATTAAACCCTTAAACTTTTTTTTTTGATTAATCAAACCCCTAAACTTTGATAGAACGAAAAGACAAAGGAGCAAGCTTTTCTGGTGAGATAGTAGCACATTAGTGAGCTAAAGAGGTAGAGTAATGACTTTTGAGTAGAAATTGTTAGGGTTGGGGCAACAATGGTGTGCAACAATAACATACTTGGTCATGGAAAATGTCAGTGAACCTTTAGAATTATATAGATCTAAGAGATTTACAGTTTCTCCAAGGTGCATGATGGTCAATAATGAATCTCTGATGGTGTTTAGTGGCAGTCTCTATGACTTTTGTAACTTCAACAACTTCTTTGGTGGCTTTAGTGGCTTCTATAGTAGTTTTGGTAAGACTTATATATTTTCTCTCGATCCATATCTAAAATACTCACTCTGATATTGGCTTTTAAGTTGAATTGACTCTGATACTACAAATAAAAAATTATAGGAATATTATAATTTTATTAATCTGATAAAAATGCAACACACAATAACTAAAAAATACACACATAATAATTTAGACAATATATTTTTTTATAATTGCAAATATCTAAATCTATCCAAATAGTTAAATTCAAATTAGATTTGATTAGACTAACTTTTATTATAACAAACTCATAATCTAGATTAATATCAACACAAAGCCCTTAAAAATTAGTAATAAAAAAAATACTAAGGTTAATTGATTGTTTTTGTTCTCATTAGGCTCATCTTATGACAAAATTTAGTTGATTGTTTCTTCCAATATATATGAAAATTTCATACATCCATAGGTAAGTTTATTGATGAACATAAATTACATTAAAGCATGAACAAAAGGAAAGAAATATCATTATTGTATGATTGAGGGATTTATCAACTTAGCTAGCTAGCTAGCTAGCTCACCTAGGTAATTTTATGTTGTAATATGTAGAGAAAAAGAGAGAATTAAAGATCTTACCTTACTATTTAGTGAAATGATTATAGTAATGAGTGTTTAGCTATATTTTGAAGGAGATATATCCATAGATATATAACAATTTACAATGGCTATTTAATTTAAAACATATCCTAATTTGCTTTCATAAGAAAATTATAGACTGAGGTCATCCTCATTAGAAATGAAAATTTTATCACCAAGTATCCAATCAAATAAAAGAAAAGTCCTCAAAATGGATACAAGCATAACTCTTGATCACCATCTCCTTTTGATGGCCCATGAAAGATTAGACTATTATGTGACCATTAGATTAGTAATACAACAATCTATGTTTCACACTAAAAAACCTTTATCAAATTCAAGTTCATCAAGAGTGGTGTCTTAAAGTAAAAATTAAAATACTTTTGGAATTCTACTTGGTGAATATGGAAGACTTTCCAAAACATTGTTGTTGATGACAGAATCACAACATAGCAAGTCATTTTACCATGTTCATTTTGTTAGGTTCAATATAACTTAAGGCAACCTACATGAGAACATAGTCATGAATCTAATGTATCCATTCAAAAATGATAATGTAAAAGCATAAAAAAATTAAAGAAATGAGAATGATATTCTCCTTACTGAGTCTTGATCACTAGAAATGGCAAATTGCATGTATCCTATTATGTTTAAACCACAATCATGACTATAATTGTACCAATAAACCAAGTGAATAACAAGTTTGGAAGAGAAGCTAGGTAACAATAAAAAGTAACTTAAATTTGGTACATATTTGTTGAGGGACATTAAAAGTCAAAATCTCAAATTCATTAAACTTTGGAACTAGCATTTGCAACGACTCTTGAAAATTTGGTTCAACACACAATACCTATAATGCTTTCATCTATTAAAAAAAAATGCAAAAACAAACAAGACACTTACAATCACACTTTTTGGCAAAATATGTTGTGACATAATAAATCATTCAATTTTTATCACTTCCATTACATCTACTTCTTTCCCTAACTTTGACTTTCTTGTAGGCTATCAAATATTAATGTTTAATGTTCTTTCATTTTCACCAAACACCCACCAATGTATTGACTCCTTATTTATTGGAATAAAAATATGGTCATAACAATAACACATGTCATGAAATTGGATGCAAAATCAAAGGAAACTAGGATAGTAAGGAAAAAGGATGAGCAAAAGGTTAGCTACTCAATCATTGATATGCTTCCCATGTATGAAATTTCTCATTATTTAAAATGCTTTACATAATCATGCACTTATCATGTCTCTCTTAGGACGAGCATCATTTGTTGCATGTAAGATATATGTTCATGGAAACATTGTTAAAGTAATACATACATTTTCCATGAATGTAATTGAATTAGTAATTGAAATAGTTAATCATAACATACATATGACACATACCACAAAATGTGTTAGCAAGTACCAATTCTTTTGTTCATTACTCTATGCAATCTTATCTATGATGATAGCATTGGCAACAACATCCAAGATCTAAAGTAAATGTCATTTAAGCAAAAACATCATATATCAATCTTTTGTCACTTCAAAAAATTGCAAGTTTAGTTGCAATTTAAAACAAATACATGCATACCATAAGTTTGATTGTTTCCTTTGATTGCATCGAAACAAAATCACCCCTCGTAGCATTTTGCTTGCCAAAGTCACATATCACCTTACTATAAGAGGAAGTACACATGCATATTTGTTAGTTTAAAAGACAAGGTAAAAGCAAAGCATTCCATACTATCAAGGAAATTAGAAAGTTTGTATACATACTCATCTCCATCCAAACTGCTGCTAAAATAAACATATCGACAAATATCCTTCACAACATTGACCAATCGTGGCTCCAATTTGATGATAGTTGCGCTTTCACTAGTCTCTTATATATTTTAAAACAAATTACACAACAAAATGGAAACAAAAGAAAAAAAATAGAACAAGTATACTGAAATTTAACTATAAAGAACAAATTTCAAATCAACACAATGAAAAGTTCAATCAACATAGTATTGTGTATATAAATCCTACTCCGATCAGGACTATACATAGTAAAATTACTCCAAGACAAGATTGTGTACTCTAAGCAAAGTCACTCATAGGATTGCATAATTTTTAAATTTCCCATTGGATTTTAGTCTATTAATGATCCGCAAAATACATTAAACAATTAATGTATACTTTTGGGTTGAACATGAATGCTTAACACTTGACTCTAACTTTGACTTACAAATATGATAATCGACATATCTGTAATGCACTTTCTTCTTCAGTTAAGATTATTTTCTTTTGTTAAAAAAAAAAAAAGTACCAAAAGGAGTTTATGAATTTTTATCTAGGACGTTAATTTTTTAGCGTATCGGCCTCCAAAAGGATAACACAGATCATCCTAAACTTTGATAAACAAAAGGAATGCATACCTGACCATTTGCTTTGGATAAGAATCACGTGTGATTGATGCATTTTGAAAGTTTAGCTAAGACCCAAGCTAAGGCGAGTTATCAATCATTGGTTCCTCTTTAGCAGTGATCTCAAACAAATTTATAGGGTATTGCGCCGAGCGATATTCAAGCAAGCAATATGTTGGTTTAAATGGAAAAACTAATTTATACGCAGTGAAGATCCTTTACGTCTCCTTGATTGCTATACGGATTGGAGGTAGCTGGTGGATGATAAAAAATGGGGGCCGCGCCTTTATTGATTGAGTGTTATGTTGGGCTTGTGCCTTCATTTTCCAAGTCGCAACAAAAGGAAGGCGGGGAAAACGAACGCACGAGAAAATTACCAACCAAAAAAAAAGAAAAAAATCTAAAACCGTTTGGACGTGGCTGGTGAGCATGGAAAACGAGGGCCACAAGTTGATTGATGGATTAAATCAAGAATTTTAATCAAAGATATTTTATAGATTCATTTGTGCAATCATACACTCTCATCGTGATAGTATTATCGCACCCGTCCCGCGTCAAAGCAACGCGCCTTCATATGCTCTGAATTTTGAGGTTGCTCAAAAAGAAAAATTATTAGGCCTTTGTTTAAAGGTTCCAAAATTTTTGTTACGAAATCTCGAAAATTTGTCTCATTCGTTCTGTCTGGGAAAAAATGAATTTGCTGGACCGGCCGATCCTCTGTTTTTTTTTTTTTTTTTTTTTTTTTATATATATATATACTATAACTAACTATCATCTTGAGTCATACATTTTTTTTTTATCTCAATTCAATCCAACTTAAAATTTATATTTTCTCTCATATACAACATTAAATTAATTTGATTCACTTCTTAAAAACTCAAATTAAAAATCTTTGTAATAAATAAATTAAATAAAAATTCATCATTTTTTTTTTCCTTTTTTAAGGTTAAAAATTAAAAAAGTTATATCTCAAGAACTTTCTTCATGGGATCAACCAGAATTAGATGACTTTTCAAATGCCGTTTACTACAACTCGAGGGCACTAAAACTTGAGTCCCAACAATTTTTTCCAGCCAAAGTGCAGCAATTTTCCAAACATAAAATAGATCGAGTTTCATTAGAGAAGATGCGGATATTTGGTGTGACAGAAAGTAGAAATAGTTTATTGAGGTACAGAGATAGGTAACCTCCATTATTTCGTTACAATTTAATCAACCCATAAAGCTGCCCTCCCCAGCATGGTCGAGGCCACTAGTATTGCATGCTGATTTCTCCAACATCAGTTCCTTAAGTCATTGGCCCGAACATTTTCTGAAGATCATGAACAACATCCGTGTTGACTTGGAAGGCCTTGGTCAGAACGTCTGGATTGATGAGGGGCTTTGATCCGAAAACAGAGTTTGCAATTGTTAAGTCACCAGGATTTTTGCTGCTATATGCGGCAAAAGCAACGGTATTGACCTTTCCTACGTTGAGTAGGAAATGAATTAATCCGATTGGGAACACAAAGACATCTCCAGGATGCAGGACTCAGGTAAAAAGGGTATTGTTGTTCTGGTCAGATGCAACAAATCCAGCAAGGAGGGTGCCCTCCGTAACCACTAGGATCACGGTGGAACGAGGGTGAGTGTGCAGCGGATGCAGGTCGCCGATTGCCCAAATTAAAAGGACGAGCAAACGGTTACCTGCTCAATCATTGATATACTCTCCATGTATGAAATTTCTCATTGTTTCAAATGCTTTATGTAATCATGCTCGTGGCATCTCTCTTGGGACAAGTACCATTTGTTATACATAAGATATATGTTTATGAAAACATTGTTAAAACAATGTATATATTTTCCATAAATGTAATTGAATTAGTGATTGAAACAACCAATCTTAATATAGATATGACACATACTGCAAAATGTATGGGCAAGTACCAATTCTTCTATTCATTACTCCATGTAATTTTATCTACAATAAGAGTATTGGTAACAACATATAAAATTTAAAATAAATCTCATTTAAGCAAATATATCATATATCAATTTTTTATTACTTAAAATTGCAAATTTACTTGCAATTTAAAATTAATATATACATACTGTAGATTTGATTGTTTTCCTTGGTTGCATAGAAACAAAATCACTCCTTACATCATATTGCATGCCAAAGTCACATATCACCTAACTACAAAGAAGTACACATGTATATTTGTCAGTTTAAAAGGCAAGGCAAAAGCAAAGAATTCCATAGTAAGTGACCTTGGTGATTGGTGAACAATTAACGTTATATTTTTGGGTTGAACAAGGGTGCTTAACAGAGGACTTTAATTTCAACTTACAAATACAATAATCAACATAGCTTCAATACTAGTTTCTTATGTTGAATAAAAAGTAACAAAAAGAGTTGGTGAATTGTTTTCTGGGACGTGAATTTTTGAGCCCATCGGCCTCCAAAAGGATAAAACACAGATCATCCTGAACTTTGATAAACAAAAGGAATGCATACCTGACCATTTTGCTTTGGATAAGAATCATGCGTGATTAATGCATTTTGAAATTTTAGCTAAGACCCAAACTAATGCGATTTATCAATCAAACATTGGGCCCTGTTTAGCAGTGATCTTAAGCAAATTTATAGGGTATTGCGCCAAGCGATATTCAAGGCAAGCAATATGTTGGTTTAAATCAACGAAGCTATCGAAAAACTAATTCATGCGCAGTGAAAGATCATTTCCGTCTCCTTGATTACTATGCTGATTGGACGTAGCTGGCGGATGATAGAAAACCGGGGCCCCGCGTTCATTGATTGAGTGTTATGTTGGGCTCTTGTGCCTTCTTTTTGCAAGTCGCAACGAAAGGAAGGCATGTAACACGAGATGAAAGGGGATGTACGAGAAGATTTCCGACAAAAAAATATTCTAAAATTGATTGAATGCGTTGACGTTGGACTCTTGTTTCCGCCGACGAAAAAATATTCTAAAATTGATTGAACGCGTTGATGTTGGACTCTTGTGCCTTCCTTCTTTGCAAGTTGCAACGAAAGGAAGGCATGGAAAATGTTAATAAAACTGATTGGACGTAGCGGATCGACGATAAATAACGAGGGCCACGCGTTCATTGATTGAGTGTTTTGTTGGACTCTTTTGCCCCCCTTTTCCAAGTCGCGAAGAAAAGGAGACGCGGATAGAGGACGCGCGAGAGGACTTCTAGCAGAAAAGAAAATCTAAAACTGTATGGACGTAGCTGATGAGGATGGAGAACGAGGGCCACGCGTTCATTGACGGGTTAAAATCAAGAATTTTTATCAGAGATCTTTTATTAAATCATTTATCAAATCCCATATTCTCATCGCGATTGTATGAGTGCACCCGTCCCACGTCATAACAACGTGCCTTCATAATGATAAAATCCTTGCGGGCCTCTGAATTTTGAGGTTGCTCGAAAAGAAAAGTTATTGGGCTTTGTTTAAAGGTTCAAAAATTTTTGCCACGCAATCCTGAAAATTGTCTCAATCGTTCACTCTGAGAAAAAATTAAATTACTGGACCGGCCGCTCCTCTTACTTTTATTATTTTTTTAAACTATAATCAATTATTATTTTAAATTACATATTTAAAAAAAAAGTTAATTAAATTTCGCTTAAAATTTAATATTAAATTAATTTGATTCACTTCTTTAAAACAAAAATTAGAAATCTTTAAAATAAATAAATTAAATTAAATTTTTTTTCCTTTTAGAGATCAAAATTTAAGAGTTATATCTGAACCTTAACAACAGCTTTAATTACATAACTTTTCAAATGCCATTTACTACAACTCGAGGACCCTGAAACTTAAGTCCCAACAATTTTTAAGTGCAGCACTTTTCCAAACAACAAATAGATTGAGTTCCATTGGAGAAGTAGTGGATATATGGTGTGACAGAAAGTAGATATCGTTTATTGAGTTCAAAAATTAAAGGCATCATGAGAAGAGGTAATCTCCATTATTTCCTTACAATTTAATCTAACCTATCAAGCGGGCCCTCCAGCATAGTAGAGGCCACTATTCCAGCATCAGTTCCTCAAGTCATTGGTATGGAAATGGATTTAAATGAAGTAAGAAGAAATCTATTCTCTACGCTAAAAGAAAAGGTAACAATTTATATGTTGAAGAAATTATGTACAGATCTTGTAAACAATCAATCATGAAGAAAAAATTTGAAACCTCAGATCTTAGAATATTTCACTATTTTGTTGATATTAAAGTAAAATAAGTTGAACTCGTAGTGTTTTTATTTTTTTAAAAAAATATACAATTTATTTCTTAAAAAATTCAATATATTAAATTGCAAAAGTGTTCCCACAACTATCAATTTGAACGAGAAGTATCAATTTGAACAAGAAGTTTTAGGCAAATGATGGCACAAAACCAGTAATTGCAACCGTAACTTGTCTTGAGTTTGCAACTGGTGGCCTGAATGCACGCCATACTCATCGTCGCGCCACTGAGATCCTTGTAGACCTGGAAGGCACTCTTTAATCTTTATGTAGGTTTTGTCACCTCAAAACAGGATGGTAATCGCTTCTTCACCACAAAGTCCTGAAAGCATGGGACGTTTTTATATTTCCAACTGGTCTCATTCACTTCCAGAATAATGTCAGAAATGCCAAATCCGTAGCTATTGCTTCAATGAACAGCCGAAATCCGGAACTCATTCCTATAGGAAATACAGTGCTCAGGGGCAAGGCACCAATAAATGCGGATGTTCTCACCAAGGCTTTCCAGATTGACAAAAATGTGGTAAACTATCTCCAGAACCAGGGTGAACAACCATTAGCGAGAACGTGCATGCTGCAGTCGTACATTAGCAGCTTGCTTGCCAATGTTCAACATCATATTCTTTGTTTTGATTATTGACATATTGGTGAAGTAATATGGGACACAATTCTCCTCGAGAGGATTTGTTTGAGTTAATAATTTTTCATCTCATATGATTGTAACCCAAGGAAGTGCTTCTATGTCTTTCTTGTTGATTTTATCATGATATATTACTAGACCTCCTGTCTTTCTTTGACAGTATTGAAGTATTGAGACTTTTGCTTGGTGCACAAAATAGAGAAAAAATGATGCAGAGGAAGAACAAAGAGGAACTGCAGAATTGAAGCCAATCATGATGGAAGCAAAATGTTGGTTCTAGTAAGATGCTAGACAGAAAAGTGAATATTGTTTGGAGATTTATTAACGAGATTAGGTAATTTTTATATGTCATCTAGTTATTTTTTTGTTGTATAAGCATGAGACTTAATTTGTACTAGTTACAAATTAACGAAATCCACGTGATGTGGATTTTGCCGTATTGCAGATGGAAGCTGGGAAGTGGAGATTGAACGTGGCGTGCGCTCATTGCAAATGGAAAATGTTCTATTGACTAAGTCGGCAGAATCAGTCAATAATACCGTTTTTTCCTGTTTTGGTCTAGATGAATACCGTATCCATATAAATATGGAGCACGGCATTGGATGCTTGAATGATTTCATTAGATGTTAACTTGTAAACGTAGCAATTTACATTTGATTAAACCTTGAATATACTATTTGAACTTTAAAAATATTATGGAAGAATAAAAAATAAATACACTACGTTAAAGAAATGAACTCACAAATATATAATTATAATTATTAATTATAATTTTAATAATTAATAATTAAAATTAAATAAAGTAATTATATGTTCTATTTCTTGTCATGTTGCTTTTTTTTTTACTTTTCTTGTCAACACGTAAATAACGATCACCTAATTTTCCAATTACTTTTAAGCCAGCCGTGGTAGTAATTTCCCTAGTAAAGATAGAAACCGAACATGTCCTCTTACTATGTATTTTTACTATAACCAATTGTCAGCTTAAATTATATATATATATATATATATATATATATATAACTTAAATTTTACTTAAAATTTATAATTTTTTTATATATAATATTGAATTAATTCAATTCATTTTTTGGAGAATCAAATTAACAATTTTTGTAATAAATTAATTAAATAAAAATTCATTATTACTATTTTTTTTTTCTTTTTCAGATCAGGATTTGAAAGAGCAATGTCTAAACTTTAACCTCACTTAAGAGATTTATTCCTGGAGATCTCAAGTGCCACTTACTACAACTCGAAGACCTTAAGTCCTAACAATTTTTCTAACCAAAATGCAGCAATTTTCCAAACAACAAATGGATCGAGTTTCATTAGAGAAGTAGCTGACATATGGTGTGAATGAAAGTAAATTAGCGTATTGAGCTCAAAAATCAAAAGCATCGTGGAAAGAGGTACAGGCGTAGGTAACCTCCATTATTTCGTTACAATTTAATCAACCTATAAAGCGGGCCTCCTAGCATAGTAGAGGCCACTATAGCACTATTGCATGCTGATTTTTACCGCATCAGTTCCTCAAGTCATGCCAGAACTGTTTCTGAAGATCGTGGATAACATCCTTGTCAACTTGGAAGGCCTTGGTCAGAACATCTGGATAGATGGAGGGCCTCGATCCGAAGACAGAGTCTGCAATTGTTACGTCACCAGGATTTTGGCTGCTAAATGCTGCAAAAGCAACTGCATTGCCCTTTCCTATGTTGAGTTGGAAATGAATTAGTCCGATTGGGAACACAAAGACATCTCCAGGATGCAAGACTTTGGTGAAAAGGGCATTGTTGTTCTGGTCGGATGCAACCAATCCAGCCAGGAGGGTGCCCTCTGTAACCACTACGATCACGGAGGCGCGAGGGTGAGTGTGCGGGGGATGCAGGCCACCGACTGCCCAGTCAAGACGTGCAAGTGAGATGCCGAGAGTGTTGAGTCCCGGAAGTTGCTCAACGGTAACGGGTGTGTACGCAAAACCAAGTTTGTTGGCAGCAGTGTTTCCAGGCTTATCAAGCCCTGCTTTGAGGAAGAAATCGTTGGCGGTCACCTGTTTGGATCTTTGCAAAACTTCCCGTTCACGAACACTGCACATATCAAATAGTTTTTCAACATAAAGTGATCATCAATACCACTACACGAATCGTGCAGTTTAATGTCCAAGGAGTGCAGGGAACAATTAATAAATATATGGATAATTATTTAGTACTCTAATGAATTGAATGTTAACAGAGAAGAAAAACATACATCCATGAGGGGCGTCGGTCGCGACACAAAAATCTTGAAGAGGACTAGGGTCATAGGCAGAGGCAAGTGAAAATGCCAAAGCCAGAAGAGCGAGAGTTGCAAGGAAACGAGCACCTTCCATTGTATCTAATCGTGTTGGAGTTTAGTTTATGATGCTGAGTGGGGTGAGATATATTGCATTGGGAAAGCCTATTTATAGACGGAAAGCATTGATCCAATCAAAAAGTAAAAGTCAATTATATGATTGCAATATTTTGCAAGTTACCGATAGTCATTGGCGTGACGTGGAATTTGTGTTCCTTTTCACCATATCCAACACGTGTTATTTTGGGTGCCCAGAAAGGAAAAAAAAAAAAAAAAAAAAGAAAATCAAAACTGGACCAGCGCAACTCCCCTCGCAGGGCACTCTGGAAGCCTACAAACAGACGACGTGAGTGGTGAGTACTTTCTTGTTTCTTAACTACTAGATAATTAACAGGTGGTGACAAGTATTCATTAAGAACAACTTGAAAAGAGCTACCGAGAAAGAAAAAAAAACAAAAAAAGAAAGTTGAACAGAAGAATGACTGTTTTATGGGACACATACTCGAATGAAATTGGTACTTAAATCAACTTTTCCAATTTTTCTTCCCATTCGTCGATGGGATGAGGCGGCTACCGTGAGTTGGCGCTTATTAGAGACCCCAAGAAACCACGGCTCTTTTTCTTGATAAAATTCTAGAAAATTTTAAATCTTTGATCGTAGCTTCGGCAACTTGTTGAAAGAACGAAGGAAATTATGGTAAATCGAAAAGGTTAAACTGTTAGTAACACTCTTATTAAAACCTGAAGGGAAGAATTTAATAGGTTAGTTGTTTAATCCTCTTTTATTTCATTGATTGCATTACTGTTATTAAGTGGATCAATAAAATTTAAAAATATCAATTAGAGATTTTATAAACACCTGTCTAGAGAAAACATTAAGCCAATAGCACCATTTTAGTAGGTCATTTTCGGTTTCTCTAGAGCCTTCCAATTTCCAAATCCTTATTTAAAGTTCAATATCTTTGCCATGTTACGCAATTGTATGCAAGAATCGAATTGGACACGCTAAGATCAAGCCTTCGCAACTTTGAGCCACCCAAATATAAAGACTTTTCACTTGGGCCCAGTCAGACAATTCAACACAAGCTATAAGAGTTTTAAAACTCCAATTTCCACCCGGTTTGGTCCTTTTCAAACATAGATGGATTTTTTTTTACCATGAGAAAATTAAAATTACTGTAAAAATGTTAATTATTGCTTTTTACAGAAAAAATGAAGGAAGCAATAATACTGTATTTAGAAACGAATCAAACTATGCATGTAAAATCAGTAAACCCAAAAAGTTATACTGTTGATAACACCTTTGTTAAGAGAAAATAAAAATAAAGAAGGTAGAAATTGGATAGGTGAGTTGTTTAATCTTTTTTTTATTTCATTAGCTTCATGCCTTTCAATAATTAAGACATTATATGGCATAATGAAATATGAAAATGAGAGATTTTATAAACACGTGTCTAGTGAAAACATTAAACCAATAGCACCATTTTAGTATGTAAGTTTCCGTTTCTCCGAAGGTTTCCAATTTCCAGATCCTTGTTTCAAGCTCAATGGTTTTGCCGAATCGTGTACGCAATTGTTAATAATCCATAAATGCTTTCGCGGTCAAAATTCCACCTCGCAGTGGATGCATGAATCAAATTGAACACGTTCTCCGTGAGGCGAATAAATTGATTAACGATATGATCAAGTTTTCGCAACCTTGAGCCACCTAGAAAGGACTTTTCACTTGCTCCATCCTTTTGACAGTTGGCAATTCCACACAAGCGATAAGAGTTTTCAAAAGTCCAATTTCCACGCAATTAGTCCTTTCAAACGTCGACGGATTTTTTTGTTGACTTTAAAAAAAGTTAGGGTAATGTACAAATGTTTATCGTGACTTTTATGTTCATCGTTCACAGTAATGAGTTCGAACAGGATTTTCCTCAATGATAACCAAAACTAAAACCAAATAAAAGGAGTGGGTCACTATAAGTATCCTAAATTAGGAAGATTTAAGTAGAGTTGAAATAAGTAAAAAATTGTAAATTTAATAATATATTTTAATTCAAAATTTTAAATATTAAATTTATAATTTTTTATAGATAATTTACTTATTTTTTAACATAAAATTTCTAATATTCTTGTATTTATACTTGAAATTTGAACAATAGAAATCAAATCTTCTTCTGTCATCCCATCTTATTCTCTTGCCATGCTTATCTTTGCGTTGTCAAACACTTTAGTTCTTTTTCCTCTGGATTTTGATCACCTCAACTCACTTCCCTTATTATAGATTTGTTATCCATTAAAAAAAAGAGAGAGAGAGAGAAACAAGAGTTGGTTTTGGTTTGTATTTTTAATTGAGATATGAAATTTTGTCAACGAGTACTTGTGGATTTTTGTTTGTTCGGGTCTGATTGATTTCCAATTTTTTTAGATTCATTGTACGACAAAACCATTGTGTTTATTTTTCATTTATCAGGTGCTCCATTGTTGTCGGTAAGTGAGATTTTTAATTGATAATTTAAATAATTATAATTATATTATAAATTAAAAAATAAAATATGATGTTATAAAATTTAAAATATTTATTTTTACTTGTGTGTCAAATACAATAAAATATTTTTTTAACAGAATTTAATATCGAAGTTAAACACCAAAGTTTATACAAATAAATTTTTTTCAACTAATAAACGAATTCTAAATGCATAAAAATACGTTGAATCCTTAGAAAACCCTCGAATCCGAGTGTAAACAGTGATGGATTAATAAAGTCCGGCATAACTCATTAAAATTATGGGTCCCATTCCCTGTCTATTTCTTCAGAACCTAAACGCTATGGGCTTCAAGTTCAAAAAGGTGATCACCACTCTGTACTAAAATTTGCAAAAGTTGACAAAAGGTACCAAACCCCGTAAGACCAGTCAAAAATCTCTCTCTCTCACTGAGCATTAGTTTCGGTACTACTAAGACTCTTTGCAAATTGAAATAGATCTCTCTTTTTATTCTCTCTCAGCAATTCAGGGTTAGAATTTACATTCTTCGATTACTGGGGTCTCTTTATAATCTCCATACCTTCGTTTTAGCCCTTTTGCCCTACACTTCTTAGAGAACAACTCTCCAATCTCCTTTCCCATACCTTTCTCTGCCACTATTGTGTTTTTTTTTTTTTTTTCATTTTTTTGGTTTCCATTATATTAAGTACTTTGCTTGGCTTACCTTGCAGCCTTGGGCATCCGTTTTACTCTGCGGGAATCGACTTTAGAATTTGCTTTTGATAAAAACCAGGAAGCCCAATTTTGATCCTCGAAGCTTCTTTGCCTCGGGATTTTGGAAAGGCTTTTACTTTAATTTGAAGAAAAATCAAGTTAAATTTTAATCAGATTTTGAAACCTTTTTGTTTTCCTCTTTTTTTATCTTAACGAAAATAAAATTAAAATTTTTATCAAAATATTTATTTAGTTAAATTAATTTAATTTTTAACTTTATACAAATTTATAAATAAAATTAATTAATTAATTAAAAAATATTTTTAATAATTAATTTAAATATTAAAATATAATATATATATATATATATAATTTAATTAAAATTTTTAATTATATTAAAATATTATAAAATAAATAAATAAATTATAAATAAATAATTAAATATAATTTATAAAATAATAAAAATTAATTTTTGTCACGAATCCTACCTCATAATTTTTTTAAAACAATGTGGATATGTTGCTCCTTGCCTTTCTATAACGCCGTCTTAATTGAAAAGTTCAGATAAAACGTAAGGTAGTAAAACACACCTAATAGTTCTAAATTGTAGCATAGCATTATTAGGCAGCATTGCCCCTAACTTTTATTTTTATGTCTTGAATTAATATAACAGTATTTCTGTTATTTTAATAGGTCTTTTCCTCTATTGCACGAGATTTACCTAACCAAATTTTATATAAGATGGCAATTTATTTTAATTTTTAATAAAAAAAAAACCTGAGCGTCATAATACATATTATCATATTATATGGCATTGGTCAATTGATCATGCAAATTGATCAATTCCAATAACGACATATTGTAGCTTGTTGAGACGGATCCTGGATTTGCTCCCTCATGTGTGCTTAAAAAAAAAAAAAAAAAAAGCTGATTACTTTTATTTGTTTTGGATTTAAACAATTTTCGAATCATTGTTAAAAATAGACAAGATAGGTAATTACTGGAATAAGGACACAACTAAGAAAATTTTATGCCGAAAACGTATTAATTAAAAATCATGAAACAAATTAAAAATCACGAAACATTGGATTAGTCGGTGGTTCAATGTGTCACCTTTTTCATTAGTACGATGCCCTCTTCATTAATTGGGCTCAAGCTTTTTCCCATTCGCAGGACACGAGAATCATGGTTAAGTTGCACAATATTATGTTTTAAATTCAATAATATTGAGATGGGATATAAGAGTTTTAAATTTGATAATATTCAGATTGGGTATGAGGAAGGTCTATTTGGTACTCGAGTGGCGTGTTCTTCCTTTGAATTACTTGTGAGCCAAACATAACTTTTTATCGGGTGAGTATCAATGTAGCAACTCAAACTTAATCTAATACTAAAAGAGACGCACCACATTATGAATTAAGTTACTATTTCAAATGGTGAGTTGTTATTGAACCTACTTACAAAATTTTTATTGTCACACTATCATAACTATTATTTACTCATTTATAATAATTCGATTCATAATAAACATATGGTAAATAATAGTCGTGATAGTATTGTCGCATCGGTCCCACGTCTTAAAATCGTGCTTTCATATGATAAAATCCTTACGGCTCTCCTAATTTTGAAGTTGCTCAAAGAGAAAAGTTATTGGGCCTCTGTTTAAAGGTTCCAAAATTTTTGTTACACAATCTTGAAAATTGTCTCACTCGTTCTCTCTGGGAAAAAATTAACTTGCTAGACCGGCCGGTGCTCGTAATTTTTTGTTTTTTTTAACTATAACCAACTATCATCTTAAATTATATATATATATATATATATATATAACTTAAATTTCACTTAAATTTTTTTTTCTTATGTATAATATTGAATTAATTCAAAGCATTTCTTAGGGATTCAAATTAAAAATCTCTATAATAAATAAATTAAATAAAAATTCATTATTATTATTTTTTTTCTTTTCAGATCAGTATTTGAAAGAGCAATATCTGAACCGTAACCTCAATTAAGAGATTTATTCCTAGAGTTCTCAGATGCCATTAACTACAAACTTAAGTCCCAACAAATTTTCCAACCAAAGCGCAGCAATTTTCCAAACAACAAATAGATGGAGTTTCATTAGAGAAGTAGTTAATTTATGGTGTGACAGAAAGTAGAAATAGTGTATTGAGCTCAAAAATCAAAGGCATCATGGAAAGAGGTACAGACGTAGGTAACCTCCATTATTTCGTTACAATTTAATCAAACTATAAAGCGGGCCTTCCCAGCATAGTAGAGGCCACTTGATTTTTCCAGCATCAGTTCCTTAAGTCATGCCAGAACTGTTTCTGAAGATCGTGGATAACATCCTTGTCGACTTGGAAGGCCTTGGTCAGAACATCTGGATAGATGGAGGGCCTTGATCCGAAGACAGAGTCTGCAATTGTTACGTCACCAGGATTTTGGCTGCTAAATGCTGCAAAAGCAACTGCATTGCCCTTTCCTATGTTGAGCTGGAAATGAATTAGTCCGATTGGGAACACAAAGACATCTCCAGGTTGCAGGACTTTGGTGAAAAGGGCATTGTTGTTCTGGTCGGATGCAACCAATCCAGCCAGGAGGGTGCCCTCTGTAACCACTACGATCACGGAGGCGCGAGGGTGAGTGTGCGGGGGATGCAGGCCACCGACTGCCCAGTCAAGACGAGCAAGTGAGATGCCGAGAGTGTTGAGTCCCGGAAGTTGCTCAACGGTAACGGGTGTGTACGCAAAACCAAGTTTGTTGGCAGCAGTGTTTCCAGGCTTATCAAGCCCTGCCTTGAGGAAGAAATCGTTCGCCGTCACCTGCTTTGGATCTTTGCAAAACTTCCCTCAACATAAAGTGATCATCAATACCACTACACGAATCGTGCAGTTTAATGTCCAACGAGTGCAGGGAACAATTAATAAATATATGGATAATTAATTACTTCCTAGAGGTATCAAATCGGATCATTTTATGCACTCTAATTACTCTATCTAATTAGAGATAAACTCATATTTAGAACTTTATTCAAGGAATGTTAACATAGAAGAAAGACATACATCCATGGGGGGCGTCGGTCGCGACACAAAAATCTTGAAGAGGACTAGGGTCATAGGCAGAGGCAAGTGAAGATGCCAAAGCCAGAATAGCAAGAGTTGCAAGGAAACGAGCTCCTTCCATTGTATCTAATCTTGTTGGAGTTGTAGTTTATGATGCTGAGTGAGGTGAGATATATTACATTGGAGAAAGCCTATTTATATACCGAAAGCATTGATCCAATCAAAAAGTAAAAGTCAATTATATGATTGCAATATTTTGCAAGTTACCGATAGCCATTGGCGTGACGTGGAATTTGTGTTACTTTGCACAATATCCAACACGTGTTATTTTGGGTGCACATATACAGAAAGAAAAAAAAAAAACAAAAAGAAAATTAAAACTGGACCAGCGCAACTCCCCCTCACCAGGCAGGGCATCCGGAAGCCTACAAACAGACGATGTGAGAGGTGAGTACTTTTCTTGTTTCTTAGTTACTAGATAATTAATAGGTGGTCCAATTGCAGACAAGTATTCATTAAGAACAACTTGAAAAGAGCTACCACGAAAAAAAATTAAAAAAAAGGAACTTGAACAGAAGAATGACTGTTTTATGGGGACACATACTTGAATGAAATTGGTACTTAAATCAATTTTTCAAATTTTTCTTCCCCTTCGTCAATGGGACACGGCGGCTACCGTGAGTTGGCGCTTATTAGAGACCCCAAGAAACCACGGGCTATTGTAGAAGTCGTGCGTTAATAGCTTTTTGTTTCTTTTTCTTGATAAAATTCTAGAAAATTTTAAATCTTTAATCGTAGCTTCAGCAACTTGTTGAAAGAATAAATCGAAAAAGTTAAACTGTTAGTAACACTCTTGTTAAAACATCATGGTTAGAATTTAATAGGTTAGTTGTTTAATCCGCTTTGATTTCATTGATTGCTTTCCTGTCAACAATTAAGATATTACTTGGATAAATAAAATTTAAAAATATCGATTAGAGATTTTATAAACACCTATCTAGAGAAAACATTAAACCAACAGCACCATTTTAGTAGGTCAGTTTCGGTTTCTCTAGAGCCTTCCAATTTCCAAATCTTTATTTCAAGTTCAATATCTTAGCCATGTCATGTACGCAATTGTATGCAAGAATCGAATTGGACACGCTAAGATCAAGCCTTCGCAGCTTTGAGCCACCGAAATATAAAGACTTTTAGCTTGGGCCATCCTTTAGACAGTTGGACAATTCAACACAAGCTATAAGAGTTTTTAAAACTCCAATTTCCACCCGGTTTGGTCCTTTTCGAACATGGACGGATATTTTTTTTACCATGAGAAAATTAAAATTAATGTAAAAATGTTTGTTATTGCTTTTTACAGAAAAAAATGATGGAAGCAATAATACTGTATTTAGAAACGAATCAAATAAAATCAGTAAACCCAAAAAGTTAAACTGTTGATAACACCTTTGTTAAGAGAAAAAAAAAAAAAAAACAAGGTAGAAATTGGATAGGTGAGTTGTTTAATCTATTTTTATTTCATTAGTTTCATGCCTTTCAGCAATTAAGACATTATATGTCATAATGAAATATGAAAATGAGAGATTTTATAAACACGTGTCTAGGGAAACATTAAACCAATAGGACCATTTTGGTATGTAAGTTCCCGTTTCTCCGAAGGTTTCCAATTTCTAGATCCTTGTTTCAAGCTCAATGTTTTTGCCGAACCATGTACGCAATTGTTAATAATCCACAAATGCTTCCGCGGTCAAAATTCTACTCGCATTGGATGCATGAATCAAATTTAACACGTTCTAGCCACCCAAAAAGGACTTTTCAAACATGGACGGATTTTTTTGACCATTAAGACTTTCATGTTCATCGCTGGACAGTAATAAATTCGAAAAAAATTTTTCTCAATCCAAAACTAAAATCAAACAAAAAGAGAGAGTTGCTGTAAGTATTCTAAATTAAAAAAGTTAAATAGATTTTAAAGTAATTAAAAAAATTTATAAATTTAACAAAGCATTCTAATTTAAAATTTTAAAATATTAAATTTATAAATTTTTCTTATATAAAATTTACTTACTTTTCTATATTTTTTAATATGAAATTTCTCAAACTCATATATATTTAAAAATGAAATCTTAATGATAGAAATCAAGTCCTCTTATGACATGCCAACTTATGCTTTTTCCACACTTAGCTCTACTTTGTCAAACGGTACAGTTCCTTTTCATTTGCATTTTGATTATCTCAACATATTTTATTTCAATGAATTTGTTATCTATCATTAATAAAATTAAAATAAAAGAGAGAGAGAGAGAGAGAGAGAGAAACAAGAGTAGCTTTTAGTTCGTATTTTTAATGAGATATGGAATTCCGTCAATAAGTTTTTGTGGGTTTTTGTGGATTTTTGTTAGTTTGGGTACATTGTGATTCAAAATAATTATCTTTACCCTTTTTTACTTTTTATATAATTCACTGTAAGTGGACAAGATTTTTAATTTATAATTTAAATAATTTTAATTATATTATAAATTAAAAAATATAAAATTATATTATAAAATTTAAAAATTTATTTTTTATTTGTACATTAAATAAAAAATATCTTTTAACAAAATTTAATATTAAAGTTAAACATTCAAAAAAAATATTTTTAGAAATAAATTATTTTTTTAATAAACAAACATAAAAATATATTAAATTATTAAAAGCCTCGGGTCTGTGTGTAAACAGGGATGGATTGATAGTGTCTGCATGACTCATTAATATGATGGGTACCATTCCTTGTCTATTTCCTCAGAACCTAACGCTGGGGCTTGAAGTTCAAAAAGGAACTGACACTCTGTACTAGAATTTGCAAAAGTTGACAAAAAGTGCCGAACCCATAAGACCAGTCAAAAATGATCTTTCACTTTAAATTCTCTCTCTGTATGATCATCCCACCTTCGTTTTTGCCCTTTTTCTTTTTTCCTTAACACTTAGAACAACTCTCCAATCTCCTTTCCTATACCTTTCCCTGCCACCTTTTTTCTTTTACCCTTTTGGTTTCCATTATATTGGTTACTTTGCTTGGCTTGCCTTGCAGTCAAAATCCCCCCAAAACAATACGGAGGTAAGTTCTCTTTGCAACTTCTCATCTTCTTTTCCAAAGCCTCTGGCTTCCATTTTTCTTTATGGGAATTGACTTTGGAATTTGCTTCTGATGAAGAGCAAAGAAGCCAAATTTTGACCCTCGAAGCTTCTTTGCCTAGGAATTTTGGAAAGCTTTTTTCTTTAATTTGATGAAAAATCAAACTAAATTTTAACTGGACTCTGAAACCTTTTTTTTTCTTTTTTTTTTATTTAAAGAAATATATATATAACTTCTCAAAGGGATTTCACTTTTTTAAATGAATGGATATTTACATAGAAGAAAAACATTTATGAATGTTTAAGACATTACGTGTATCAATAAAATCCGAAAATATCAGATTTTATGAACACCTATTTAAAAACATTAAACCAATAGCACCATTTTAGTAGGTCAGTTTCCGTTTCTTCCAAGGATTCCAATTTCCAAATCATTATTTCAAGTTCAATGTCTTTGCCAACTCATGTACGCAATTGTATGCAAGAATCAAATTGGACACGATAAGATCTAGCTTTGGCAGGTTCGAGCCACCCAAAGAGAAAGACTTTCCATCTGGGCCATCCTTTAGACGGTTGGGCAATTCCACACAAGCTATAAGGGTTTTTAAGACTCCAATTTCCACCAGCCTTGGTCTTTTTTCAAACGTGAACGGGTATTTTTTTTACCGTGAGAAAAATAAGAGTACCGTAAAATGTTAATTATTGCTTTAACAGAAAAAAATGAAGCTGTAATACCGTATTCAGAAATGAATCAACTATGTATGTAAAATCAATAAACCCAGAAAGTTAAAACCGTTGGTAACACCCTTGTTAAGAAAAAAAAACAAAGTAGGAATTTAATGGGTTAGTTGTTTAATCTATTTTTACTTCATTGGCTGCATGCTTTTCAATAATTAAGACATTATACGGATCAATGAAATCTGAAAATATCGATGAGAGATTTTATGAACGCGTGTTCAGTGAAAACATTCCGTTTCTCCGATGGTTTCCAATTTCCAAATCCTTGTTTCAAGTTCAATGCCTTCTCATTCTAAATTATTCCTTGGATTGGATGCATGAAACAAATTGAACAAGTTTTCCACGAATAAATTGATTAACGATAAGATCAAGCCTTCGCAGCTGTGAGCCACCCGAAAAGAAAGACTTTTCACTTGGACCCTCCTTTGCAATTTCACACAAGCTATCAGCGTTTTTCAAACTCCAGCCTCCACGCACTTTGGTCCTTTTCAAACATGGACGGATTTTTTTGACCATAAAAAAATTAGAGTACCGCAAAAATGTCTATCATGACTTTATGTACATCGTTCAACAGTAATAAATTCGAACAAAAATTTTCTCAACGAATAACAAAACTAAAATCAAACAAAATGAGAGAGAGTTGCTATAAGTATTCTAAATAAAAAAAAAAAAAAAAAAATAGAATTTAAATAAGTAAAAAATATTTATAAATTTAATAATATATTTTAATTTAATATTTTAAAATATTAAATTTATAATTTTTTTATATAAAATTTACGTATTTTTTATATTTTTTAAACATGAAATTTCTTGTACCCATATATATTTTTTACTTCTTAGATACTCCATTCTGAATCCATTCTGAACGGTGGAATTTTTAATTGATAATTTAAATAATTTTAGTTATATTATTAATTAATAAATATAAAATTATATTATAAAATTTAAAAATTTTATTTTATTATTTGTGTGTTAAATAAAAAAAATCTTTTAACAGAATTTAATATCAAAGTTAAACACTAAGAAATAATAATCTTTTATAAAAATTTTATAAAAAAAATTATTTTTTTATCTAATAATCGAATTCTAAATGAATAAAAATATATTAAATTATTAAGTGTAAACAGTGATGGATTAATAGAATCTGCGTGACTCATTAATATGATGGGTCCCATTCCCTGTGTGTTTCTTCAGGACTAACGCTGGGCGCTTGAAGATAAAAAAAGGTACTGACCCCTCTGTAATAGAATTTGCAAAAGTTGACAAAAAGTGCCAAACCCCGTAAGACCAGTCAAAAATCTCTCTCTCTCGAGCATTTGTTTCTGTACTATTAAGAATCTTTGCAGTAAAAGAAATTGAAATGGATCCTTCTCTTTAGATTCTTCTCCGCGGCCCAGTGTTAGAATTTATATTGTTTTATTACTGGGCTCTCTTCATGTTCTCCATACCTTCCTTTTTGCCTCCTTTTCCCTCACTTCTTAGAGAAAAACTCTCCCATACTTTTCTCTGCACTTGTTTTTTGTTGTTTTTTTTTTTTTTTCTTTCCATGCCAACTAAGTTTAAACGTTATTTAAAGTTAGCAATTAGAAAAAAAAAATTATAAATATACCTATTAAATTATTTTTAGTACTAATTTTTTAAATTAAAATTTATTTTCTTAATAATTATTTTTCAAATAAAATAATATTTTACGTTAATATATTTCATATTCTTATAATATATCTAATTATTAATCAAATATATTATATCTTAATTATCACAAAAAATGATAATAACATTTTGATATAACTAAATTTGTCGTATAAATCTTTTAACCATTAAATTCTTTTAATAGTTTTAATTATTATCATATATTCTATTTCAAAAGTAAATAAAGTAATAATATATAATAAATTAACCTTTCAATTAGAACTATAGCTAGAATCAACAAAATAACTAACGTGCTTAAACTCTTATTAAACTTCAAACATGTATCTGGAGTACTTCTTAATTATCTAAAAATTTATTTCACAATCTATCAATATAATTTTACTAAATAATATATATGTTTGTTAACCACACTAATTATTTTTAAAATATTTGGATATATGTAAAGTATTGTATACATAAAACTGGAGATTGCACTTGAATATAAAAGTCTTTCCATATATCTCTTTTCTTCATTTGTCTTTATTAACTAAGCAATTAATAACCTGAAATGATTTGTAATAGAAGTACTGATAGATTTGATATTTTTCATACTAAATCATTCAAAGATTTTTTCAACATAATTTTTTTGGTGAAATATAACTTATCACCTTCATTATTTCTTATAATTTTTATGTCAAGAATCTTCTTTGTTAATTTTAACTATTTTATCTCAAATTCATTATTCAAAAGTATTTTCAAAATGTAAATTTTTGACAAATTTTTGGTAACAATGAGTATGTCATTAATATAAAGTAACCAATAAATGAATAAGTCATCATCTAACTTCCAATAGTATACATAATTGTCATACATGCTCTTAGAATAATTATAACCTAACATAAAAGAATTGAACCTCTTATACCATTATCTTGGAGACTACTTCAACTCATACAGAGATTTCTTCAACAAACAAACATAGTCTTACTTACCTTAACTTTAAAACCTTTGCACCTTAAGCTTACATGTAAGAAAATCTATCTTAACATAAAGTTGCTCTAACTTTAAATCATACATGATTATTAAAGCAAATAACACACATATCAAATTGTATTTAATAATGGATGAGAAACAATCATTAATGTTAATACCTTATACTTTAATTAAAGTCTTTCGCTACTAAATATGCCTTATTCCTTGCATCATTAATCCCTAGTATACCTTTTTTCTTTTTGAAAACTTATTTGTAACTAACGATTCTCTTTTTTTAAAGATGACTTTATAAGAACCCATATATCATTTTTGTAAAGAAATTTTATTTCTTCATTCATCATAACTTACCACCTAAATGAGTCAACACTTAAAACTGCTTCTAATTATATAAATGACTTGTAATCTTCACTAGTTTCTTATTTAACTAAAAGAGTATAAGAAATATAGTTGGTGTATCTTAATAGTGGTTGAATCTCTCTTCTTGCTCTAACTTTGACTATAGAATGATCCTCGTTTATTTTTTTTCCAAGAAATTTGTAATATCTAATAAATCTAATTAAATGTGAGAACTTTATTGTGTGATATCTTGATTTACAACTTTAACCTTTACCTACTTGTGTGTACTGACACCTTTATTAATATCATAAGGATGAGAAGACTTTCCTTTCAAATGTAATATAAAGGATTCATCAAATGTAATATCTTTATTAATCACAAATTTTAGAGAATCAAGATACCATAAATGATATTCTTTCACTCTAAATGCATGCCCAAGGAAAATGACCCTTTTAGCTTTATATTTTAATTTTTCATCATTAACATGCAGATATGTTAGATATTTAAATATTTTCAAATTAAAATAATTAGAATGAATATTTAATCAAACTTTCCCTACACTCTTGAACTCTATAGATGTTCAAAGTGTATGATTAATGATATAGTGAGTTATAGAGACTATATCTACTTAAAAATTTTTTGATTAACTAATATTGAAAATCATACAACGAGTTTTTTTTTCTAAAAATGTTTTATTCATGCATTTAGCAATAGCATTCTACTATGGATTTATTTTGATTGTTCGATGATAAACAATGCATTCATTTTCACAAAACTCATTAAATTCACCTTCATAAAATTTCAAACCATTTTCTATTTTGAACTACTTAATCTGTTTCCCTATTTACTTCTCAATCAAAGTTTTTTACTTATTGAATGTTTGGAAAACATCATTCTTATTCTTCAAAAAGAAAACCCATACTTTTATTGAATAATCATTAATCAAAATTAACATATACTTGACATTACCTTTTGACAGAATGTAAGATGATCTCTAAAGATCTAAGTGAATATAATAAAAAATACCTTTTATTTTGTGAATTGCCAAAGGCTTAAAACTAATAAGCTTCTGCTTCCCAAAGATACAATGCTTGCAAAAGTCCAACTTCCTAATTTTTTGTCCATATAAAAAGTCTATTTTGCTTAATAAAGATAAACTATTTTTACTCATGTGCCCCAACTAGATATATCATAGTTTTATAATATTTGCTTTTAAATTAGTTAATTTAGAAATTTTAGTAGTACCTGTAACTGTAAATCCTTATAAAATCTATAAATTTTTAGACTTACAAACTTTTATGACAATAAGAGCACTTTAATTAATTTTTAAAATTTTATTTTCAATGATATACCTATAACTAAGAGTCTCAAGTATTTGTAAAGAGATGAAATTTTTCTTTAATTCTAAAACATGTTTGACCTATACTAGTATTTTCATAACACTATTATAAGTTTTAATTTTAATTATCTTAATCCTAACAATTTTGCAAATTGCATTATTGTCTATGATAACAACTCTACCTATGAACACACATGATAAATGTAACAATAATCTAAGATCTATTCATTAGTAGACCTTAATTTATCATTAGTAAAGAAAATACTTCTTTTATTTTTATTTTTTACAACACTACTTTAAACTAACTCATTACTTTTATGTTTATCCTTATCCTTAGTTTTTCCTTTATCTTTTAACTTTAACCAATTAGTTTTGATGTGTCCTTTTCTTTTAGAATAATTGCACACCAAGTTTTAATGTTTAGATTTAAATCTAGATTTATATCTCTAACTATATATATCCCTTTTATCTAGTCTGCCCTAAACCATTAAATTGTTAGCTTAACCATTAATACTATTCCCAGTTATATACTTGTCAATTTGGTCTTTCAACTTCAAAATAAATTTAATTTTTTTATTAAAAATAATCTCTTTATTATAAAAAATTATTTTTCTAAAATACTTAAATGACTGAGAAGAAGAATATAACAATAATAAAACTTAATCCTTATCATTAATACGAACATTTATATTACTTAAAATTTAAGAAAAAAAAATCAAATTTATCAAGATACAACAATATAAATGATCTTTTAAACATATGAAGCACACATAAACTTTATTTTAAATAAAGTTTATTCTTCATTATTTTCTTAATATGTAAAATTTTTAATTTTTCCCACAAACCCTTAGCAATTACCTTAATGGTTACTTTTCTTAACACCTCATCCAAAAGATTTATAATGTTCTCTAATTTATCTTTCTTGTCAAGACTAGCATATTTCTCATCTAACATTTTTTCTGGTTTTGTCTCCTTGCCTAGCAATATTATGGTGGTACCATCTTAAATTATCATGGTCTCCATCTTTAGCCGTTATATTGTAAAGTTGACACTCTGATTAAATTTTTTTAAATAATATTTAGTTATTATCATAATAACTATTTTTTTTATAAATCAGACTCTAATGCTAATTTGTTAAGAAATAAATTTTAAATTATATTTTTTAAAGACAATAATACAAAAAAAAGTATAAGAAGAAAATAACTAAAAATAAAAAATATTATACTTACATAGTTTAGTTAAGTTAACATATATCTACAGGTGAAAATAAAAAAAAAAATTACTAAAATAGATAAAAATTTTCTTAATTTTGATTGACAAAAATCTTAAATAATAGGTTAATAATTTATAAAATTTTAACTTTTAAAATTTTTTTAATTATAAATTAAATTATATTACTTTTTTATTTATAAAAAAAAAATTAATTAATTTTATTCAATCTCTCGATATAAGATTTTAACCACCATTTTAATATAAATTATCTATAGTAATTGTCATATGCAATAGTTAATACCATTTTTTCTACAGCATAAATGTATTAAGATAAATCCTGTCCTTATGTACCTTGATCAAGTTGTATGCAAGTTGCACCACGAGATATTTGAGGAATTAACCAACTAAAATAATTAAAATCATATCACGAAAACAAATGAAAACAAGCATCCATAGTTGGGAACTGGGAAGTGGAGAATGAGCATGGCGTGCGCTCATTGCAAATGGAAAAGGTTCTATTAACTATATCAGCACAATCAGTCACTAATACTGGTTTTTCGTGTTTTAGTCTAGATGCAATACCGTATCTATATACATATGGAACACAACATCAGATGCTTGTATGATTTCATTAGATGACTACAATATCGTCAACTTGTAAACGTAGCAATTTACATTTGATTATTATACCCTGAATATAGTATTCTAACTTCAAAAATTATTATGGAGATAAAAAAAATTAACACAACTAAAAATATAAATTCAGAAATATATATTTATAATTACTAGTTATAATTTTACGTTTTTTTATATATAATAATTAATAATTATAATTAAATAAAGTATATCTATGTCTAAATGGCGTCTATCTATTGGTATGCAACTCTTTCTCACTTTTCTTGTTTAATTCCCACTACTCAAGAGGTTAGGACGAGTCAACACGTAAATAACAACCACCCAATTTTCCAAAAACTTTTATGCAGGCCGAGTTAGTAATTTCCCTGCTAAAGAGGCAATGCGGATAGAAACCGACAAACATGTGTAAAATGTGGTGGTTGTTATATAGAACCAGGTTTCTAATGAATTTTAATTTTAACAACTGCCCTGATAAATGTTATTAGGTTTAAGACTAAATTTCAGGTCTCGTAAATCTTTTGGTGGTGACTTAGTAAAATAAATTCATGCCGTGCTTAAGGGTAAATTATGTTAATGATCACTCTGACATACTTTTTTATACAATAAAAGTAATTCTCTCAAATTTTATAAAATTTATTAGTAATATGAAAAACTTATTTTCTAAAAAGGAAAAAAAAAATAAAAGAAGCTTACAAAGAAAATAGAAATAAAAAAAAAAATTCTTTTCTAAGACCTTAATGATGAATTTAAAATATATTAGTAATTACACTAATAAACTAAACTTAATTCTTTACCAGGCAAGGATTAGTGTAAATATTATAATCTAAATCAATGCAGAGAAGAATGCACAATATTACTAAGTTATTATTTTAAGTGGGCCGTTGTTGTTAAACCTACTCACAAAAGTTTCAATATTACACTATTATGATTAATATTTACTTATTCATCATAATTTAATTCATAATAAATATATGGCCAATAATAGTGGCGATAGAATTATCGTCCCCGTTCTACTTCATAACAACGTGCCTTCAAATGAGAAAATTCTTACACGCCTCTGAATTTTGAAGTTGCTCGAAAAGAAAAGTTGCTGGGCCTTTGTTTAAAAGTTCCAAAAATTTTGTCACGCAATCCTGAAAATTGTCTCCCCCATTCTCCCTGGGAAAAAATTAATTTGCTGGACCGGCCGGTCTTCTTATTCTTTTTTCCACTATAACAAATTATTATCTTAAATTATTTTTTATTTCAATTAAATTTTACTTAAAATTTATATTTTCTCTCATATATGACATTAAATTAATTTAATTCACTTTTTTAGAGACTCGAATTAGAAATTTTAATAATAAATAAATTAAATAAATTTTTTTTTTTATCAAAATTTTAAAGAGTTATATGTAAACTTTAACATCTCTCAAAATCTTTATTCTTGGAATCAAACAGAATTAGATGACTTTTCAAATGCGGATTACTACAACTAGAGGACCCTGAAGCTTAAGTCCCAACAATTTTTCCAACCAAATTGCAGAAATTTTGCAAACAACAAATAGATCGAGTTTCAATAGAGAAGTAGAGAAATATGGTCTGACAGTAGAAGTAGTGTATTGGATTTAAAGGCATCATGGGAAGAGGTACGGACATAGGTAACCTTCATTATTTCCTTACAATTTAATCAATCTATAAAGCGGGCCTCCCAGCATAGTAGAGGCCACTATAGTAGTATTGCATGCCGATTTCTCCGGCATCAGTTCTCTAAGTCATTGGCCAGAACTGTTTCTGAAGATCGTGGATAACATCCTTATTGACTTGGAAGGCCTTGGTCAGAACTTCTGTATTGATGGGGGGCTTTGATCCGAAGACAGAGTCTGCAATTGTTACGTCACCAGGATATTGGCTGCTAAATGCTGCAAAAGCAACTGCATTGACCTTTCCTATGTTGAGTTGGAAATGAATTAGCCCAATTGGGAACACGAAGACATCTCCTGGATGCAGGACTTTGGTGAAAAGGGTGTTGTTGTTCTGGTCGGATGCAACCAATCCAGTCAGGAGGGTGCCCTCTGTAACCACTATGATCACGGAGGCGCGAGGGTGAGTATGCGGTGGATGCAGGCCACCGACTGCCCAGTCAAGACGAGCAAGTGAGATGCCGAGAGTGTTGAGTCCCGGAAGTTCCTCAACGGTAACGGGTGTGTACGCAAAACCAAGTTTGCTGGCAGCAGTGTTTCCAGGCTTATCAAGCCCTGCTTTGAGGAAGAAATCGTTGGCCGTCACCAGCTTTGGATCTTTGCAAAACTTCCCATTCACGAACACTGCACATATCAAAACAGTTTTTCAACATAAAGTGATCATCAATACCACTACACGAATCGTGTAGTTTAATGTCCAACGAGTGCAGTGAACAATTAATAAATATAGGGATAATTATTTAGTACTCTAATGAATGAATGTTAACATAGAAGAAAAACATACATCCATGAGGGGCGTCGGTCGCGACACAAAAATCTTGAAGAGGACTCGGGTCATAGGCAGAGGCAAGTGAAGATGCCAAAGCCAGAAGAGCAAGAGTTGCAAGGAAACGAGCACCTTCCATTGGATCTTAATCTTGTTGGAGTTATAACTTATGATTCTGAGTGGGGTGAGATATCTTGCATTGGGGTGAACCCTATTTATAGGCCGAAACCATTGAGCCAATCAATTAGTATAAGTCAATTGCAATGTTTTGCAAGTTACCGTTAGTCATTGGCATGACGTGGAATTTGTTTTACTTTTCACAATATCCAGTATGGGTTATCTTCGTTGCCCATGTACAAAAAAAATAAAAAAAAATTGAAAACTGGACGAGCACAATTCACTCCACGAGGCAGGGCACCCCCGGAAGCCTAGAAACAAACGATGCAAGTGGTAACCGCTTTATTGTTCCTTAATTACTAGAAAATTAATAGGTGTTCCAATTACGAACAAGTGTTCATTGAGAACAACTTGAATAGATCTACCAAAATTAGAACTCGAACGGAAGAATGAATGTTTTATTGGGACACGTGAATGAAATTGGTACTTAAAATCAACTTCTTTTATTTTTTTTTTTCTTCAACGACGGCATTAGGCGGCTACTGATCCGAAAAAACCACGGGCTATTATCAAGGTTTTCACAACCGAATCAAAAGCTATCAAGTTATAATTCAATCAGTTATACTTTAATTAAAATTAAATTAATAAAATTAATATTTAATATTAAAAATATAAAAAATTTTAATAACATAATTATTATTTTTAAAAAATAAAATATTTTTTAAAAATTATTTTTTCAAAATTTATTAATTTTTAATTAACAAAATTAAAAATAATGCGACCAATTATATCCTAATTAACTAATTTCTTAATTTAGTTATCAATTTTTGTAACTAATAATTTTTAAAATGAACTAAAATCTAGTTAAATTACGGTTTAATTTTTGATTTTAACAATCCAACTAGTCAATCAAGTATAATTATATTTAAGGTGTGCATTAATAGCATTTTTTTTTTTTTTTTTTTGATAAATTTCTTGAAAATTTTAAATCTTTGATCGTGGCTAATGCAATTTGTAGAAAGAATTAAGAAAATTATAATATTGTATCAGACGAATTAAACTGCGTATATAAAAATCAGTAAACCCAAAAAAATTAAACTGTTGGTGACACCCTTGTTGAAAAAATAAAGTAGGAATACAAGGAGTTAGTTATTAAATCTGCTTTTATTTTATTGACTACATGTCTGCCAACATTTAAGGCATTACATAGATCAAACAAATCTGAAAATATCGATTAGAGATTTTACAAACACCTATCTAGGAACAGTAAACCAATAGCACCATTTTAGTACACGTCAGTTTCCGTTTATCCGAAGGCTTTCAAATTCTTATTTCAAGTTCAATGTCTTTGTCACGTACGCAATTGTTATTTCAAAGTTCAATGTCTAGCAAATCCTTACTGCCAAGTCACGCACGCAATTTATTCGTTTCCAAATCCTTATTTCAGGTACGCAATTGCTCTCACAGTCAAAATTTGACTTCGGATTGGATGCAAGAATCAAACTGGACACGATCTCCATGAAGAGAATAAATTGATGAATAAAAAAACGAGGAATTAAGCAACTGGGGCAAAGTTTGGTGAAAATAAGAGTTCCCTTCTCTTCTCTGTTCCTTTTTTCCCGTAGGTTTTAGCTTAACGATAAGATCAAGCCTTCGCAGCTTTGAGCCACCCAAAAAGAAAAAGACTTTTCACTTGGGCCATCCTTTTGACAGTTGGGCAATTCCATACAAGCTATAAGAGTTTTTAAAACTCCAACTTCCACCCACTTTGGTCCTTTCCAAACATGGACGGAATTTTTTTTTGACTATAAAAATAAACTAGAGTACTCTAAAAATGTTAATCATTGCTTTTACGTCCATTGCTCAAACAGTAATAAGCTCGAAGAGGATTTTTCTATGCATAGCCTCACCGATTACCAAAACTAAAACTTAACAAAGAGAAAGAGGTGTCTATAATTGAAAAAAAATTGAATAGATTCGAATAAGTAAAAAATTTTATAAATTTATTTTTTTTTTCAATTTAAAATATTAAAATATTAAATTTATAAATTTTTTATTTATAAATTACTTACTTTTTTAAAAATTTTTTTAAACATAAAATTTCTAACACTTGTACGTTTATATTTAAAATTTCAACAGCAGAGATCGAATTCCTCTTCTGGCATCCCATCTTTGTTCTCATGCCACACTTCTCTCTACGTTGTAAAACAGTACAGTACTTTTTCCTTATGATTTTAATCACCTCAACTCACTTCCCTTTTTATCCGTTATAGAAGAAAGAGAAAGAGAGAGAGGAAAAAAAAAAAAAAGTTAGTTATAGTTATAGTTCGTATTTTTAATGAGATATGAACTTGGTCGATAAATTTTGGTGGATAGAGTTTTTAATTGAAAATTTAAGTAATTTTAGTTATATTATGAATTGAGAATTATAAAATTATATTATAAAATTCAAAAAAATCATTCTTCTTTACTTGTGTGTCAAATAAAAAAAATAAGAAAATTATATCTTTTAACAGAATTTAATATCAAAGTTAAACCCAAAAAATAGTCCACTTTTTATAAATATTTTATACAGATAAATTATTTTTAAACAAATAAACGAATTCTAAATGCATAAAAATGTGTTTGAATCATTAAAAAACCCTCGAATCTGAGTGTGAACGGGGCTGGATTAATAAAGTTCTCCGTGACTCATTCCGTGTCTATTTCTTGGGAAACTCACGCTATGGGCTTAAGTTCAAAATGGTAATCACCACTCTGTGCTAAAATTTTAAAAAGTTGACAAAAAGTACCAAACCTCGTAAAAATATTGTGTCTTGTTGAGACAGATCTTGGATTTGCTACCTCGTGTGCCTAAAAATAAAAAAAGCTGATTACTTTTATTATTTTTTTTTTTTTGGAATTAAATGATTTTTGAATCATCGTTTAAAAATAGTCAAGACAGCTAATTATTGGAATAAGGACTTAACTAAGAAAATTTTACGCCGAAAACGTAGCATTTAAAAATCCGTGAAACAAATTTGTCAACCGAAACAGTAGATTAGTCGGTGGTTCAACGTGTCACATTTTTCATTAGTTCAAATCGAGTTTTTTTCCATGCCACGACAACGAGAAACATGGTTGGGTTGGGTAATATTGAATTTTATATTTATTAATATTGAAGTAAAAAAATGAGGGAGGTTCATTTGGTTTAATTGTCCCCTGGTGATGACTCCTTTCTTTGGGGAAGATTAAATGTAGGCAACTATAATTACAATTATAACTCACAAATATAATAACAAATATATTCATGAAATAATTTTTTTTTTCATTAGCTAAAAAAATAAAGACAAATTTGTCAAAAACCAAAGCATATTAAGTACCATCTAATATCCAAAACTCAGTTCAATTCACCGGCCTACTCTAGCTAATATATATACTCAAATTTATGAACAATTCCACCTCTTGATTCATGAAATCTAATCTTATATTGTCATGCTAAAGGATATATTTTGTGGAAAGGATCTTTCCCTTTCATTTGAGGAAATCTTGACAAATCAAAATTACCCACCAGCATCACAGTAAACAACCATGGGGGGAGTTTATTCCAAGAATCCCATAAACGAAACGAAACCGTAACAACATAACAGTCATGGACTTCTCATCCAAAATAATTTTTGATTACACATTTCTGATTTTTGATATATAATTGCAGTAAATAATGAGATATTACAAATGGGCATTTAATAATGACAATAATATAATAACGTGTGCATGGAACTCGTCAAGTAAAAGATAATGGAGCTGAAACTCTTCTAATTTAAAACGTGTATTTAAGGAAGGATTGGTATATGCACATAATCAGTTTCGTGTGGAGATGCACAACACGCACAAAATAGCAAGCAAAATGCAATTGTCAAGTATTTTTTTGTTGATAAGTAAGTAGCAATGTGTTCCATCAATAGAATGCTCATCAATCCTCATATGCAAACCAATGCAAGGGTGTAAATACTTTCTGTTCCGATGAACAATCTTCTACTGAAATGAAATTCACCAAGGCCATAAGCATCAACGAAAGCTACATTCCCCCACTTTTGTGAAGGTCTAATCTGATGCACAAATAGTCGTGTGTTTGTTGCAAGTCTTCTTGTCAAACGCTAGAGGGGCTTGAACCAAGCAACGCAATAAGGGTAACGAGATTATGAGAGCCATTGATTTCCTTTCAGCCTTTGGCCTAATCTTGCCTTTGGCTTCCTGATTTGCTACTGCCTATGATTCCAGACCTCTGCCTATGCTACTTGTCTTGGAAGGCACACTCTGTGCAGGCTTTGTTACAGCTAACCCGGACCATCGCTTCTTCTCCAGAATTCTGCATCCGGGAGATGTTCTCGTGTTTCCACTTGATCTCATTCACTCTGAGTGGAATGTTGGCAATACCAGAGCACTTGCTATTGGCACATTGAACAGCCAGAATCCAGGATTGGTCAACGTGGCAAACGCACTTTTTGGAGCAAGTCCTGTCATTAATCCCGGAGTGCTTGCCAAGGCATTTCATGGGGAAAAGACACGGGCGGATCTCTTCAGAAACAGATTTGGCCGAATCCATCTGCTTAACACGAAAAAAAGTTATAACTGTTTCAACATGACAAACCTATGCATGACATTCAATACGTAGACCTATATGAGGAGAGTCACGTAGAATAACTTCATTTCTAGCCGTCCGAGCACTATGAAGGGCGCTCGATCAAACTTTATAAATGGTCAAATCTTCTGTGATTATAAATAATGAAAACTTGTCTTAGTTATTCTTTATTTCATATTCCTGGTTAAATTAAATGAAAACCAAGAGCAATCCATGTTCAGGCTTTGGCAGCCAACTAATGTGATAGATTTTCCAAGCTCATGGAACTTAGGTGCTCATTATCATGATAGAAGCGTGAATTCCCCAATGCCGTGATCTTTAGATGCCGAAACATTTTTGGTCTCATAAATGCTAATCTTTTGGCCTTCTGAACTAAACTCATTTTACGAGCTAAGTCCCCTCTGAACTACTAATAACCCTTGCTGAATTTTTAGTTAGCTGCATCAAACAGTTACCTGGTATAGGACCTGGGGTCCTAATTTGTTCAAATTTCAATGCGTTAAAAAAAAAAAAAAACAAAACCTGGATTCTGGCTGTTCAATGTGTCAATAGCAAGTGCTCTGGTATTGCCAACATTCCACTCAGAGTGAATGAGATCAAGTGGAAACACAAGAACATCTCCCGGATGCAGAATTTTGGAGAAGAAGCGATGGTCCGAATTAGCTGTAACAAAGCCTGCACAGAGTGTGCCTTCCAAGACAAGTAGCATAGGCAGAGGTCTGGAAACATAGGCCGTAGCAAATCAGGAAGCCAAAGGCAATATTAGGCCAAAGGCTGAAAGGAAATCAATGGCTCTCATAATCTCGTTACCCTTATTGCGTTGCTTGGTTCAAGCCCCTCTAGTGTTTGACAAGAAGACAGGAAGAAAGAATGAAAATGAGCATGTCAAATAAGGAAAAGTGCTTCAGATGCAAAAAGAGAATTAAAAAAGAAAAGGCAAAACAAAATGAGTAGGTCCGTACCAAAATTGTGTTGATGTAATCACAGAAACACGGCGACATATGTTTACTTTTGGCAGAGAGTAGTCTTCCCTCATAAAATAAACAACTTGATGATGATACCAGGCCGTTCGCTCAACGTTCACCAATGCTAATTCAATGACTTTGCACCTATAGATGAAATCTTTAGCCATGCAAGATTTCTCATCTTCAACGTTGCACTAGAAATAAGCAATACAAAATATGAATACAAGGAATGGAATCCGCTTCATTCTGGCCTCTGTCCTTCTGGTTTTTATTTTTCCGGCTTCTGCTTTTGATCCTAGTCCTCCTCAGCACACAATTGTGGTATATGCTCTAACTGCATTCTCCAGTCTATGAATGAACTATATGTATCACATGAAGACATAAACATATCATAAAGCTGTTTTCCTTTTGCTTTGTGTCAGAATTGGATCACCTCAGACATTTTTCTAGGCCTGTATGTAGTGTTTGTGAATGGAAAGTTCTGCAAGGACCCACAGCCAGCAACAGCTTATGATTTCTTCTCTTCACGATTCAACATTCCTAGAAACGCGTCAAATCAAGTTGGGTCTAATGTCACTCTTTTGAATGCTGACAAAATTCCCGAGCTCTATCCGTGACTCGTCTTGAGTTTGCAACTGGTGGCCTAAATGCTCACCATACTCACCCTCGCGCCACTGAGATCCTTGTAGACCTGGAAGGCACTCTTTAATCTTTATGTAGGTTTTGTCACCTCAAACCAGGATGGTAATCGCTTCTTCACCAAAGTCCTGAAAGCAGGAGACGTTTTTATATTTCCAATTGGTCTCATTCACTTCCAGTATAATGTCGGAAATGCGAAATCCATAACTATTGCTTCAATGAACAGCCAAAATCCGGAACTCATTCTTATAGGAAATACAGTTCTCAGAGCCAAGGCACCAATAAATGCCGATGTTCTCGCTAAGGCTTTCCAGTTGGACAAAAATGGGGTAAACTATCGCCAGAACCAGTTCTGGGTGAACAACCATTAGCGAGAACCTGCATGTTGCAGTCATACCTTATCAGCTTGCTTGCCAATGTTCATCATCATATTTTTTGTTTTGAATATTGACATTATGGTGAAGTAATATGGGACACAATGCTCCTCGAGAAGATTTGTTTGAGTTAATATTTTTCGTATCTCATGTGATTGTAACCCATGGAAGTGCTTCTATGCCTTGTTGATTTTATTATGCTATATTACTAGACCTGCTGTCTCTCTTTGATCGTAATGAAGTATTAAGACTTTTGCTCGGTAAACAAGATGGAGAAAAATGATGCAGAGGAAGACGAGAGAGAACTGCAAAATTAAAGCCAATCTTGATGGAAGCAAAATGTTAGTTGTAGTAAGATGTTTGATAGACAAGTAAATTTTGTTTGTAGTATATGTCAATGAGATTAGGTAATTTTTATACCTAATCTAGTTATTTTTTGTTGTATAGGCATGTGACTTAATTTGTACTAATTACAAATTAAAGAAATCGACGGGATGTGGATTTGCCGTATTGCGAGTGGAAGCTGGGAAGTGGAGATTGAACGTGGCGTGCGCTTGTTGCAATTGGAAAATGTTTTGAACGTGGCGTGCGCTTGTTGCAATTGGAAAATGTTATATTGACTATATCGGCAGAATCAGTCAATAATACCGTATCCATATAAATATGCAACACTGCATTGGATGCTTGAATGATTTCATTACATGTCAACCTGTAAACCTATCAATTCACATTTGATAATGCCACGCATATACTATTCTAATTTTAAAATATTATGAAAATAAAGAAAATAAATACACTATATTAGAGATGTTAGAAATATACATTTTTAAATAAATAATTATAATAATCAATTATAATTTTACGTATTTAATAATTAATAATTAAAATTAAATAAAATAATTATGTATTCTATTTCTTGTCATATACCTTTTTCTTACTTTTCTTGTTTGATTCCACTACTCAAGAGGTTAGGACGAGTCAACACGTAAATCACGATCACCGAAATTTCCAAAGACTTTTAAGCGAGCCGACGTAGTAATTTTCCTAGTAAAGAGACAAATACGGATAGAAGCCGTGTAGAATGTGGATGTTATATGGATCGGGCGTGGGATGAATTTTAGTTTCCACGCCTGTCCTAATCAATGTTATTAGGTTTGAAACTAAATTTCAGGCGGAAATTCCTTGGCGGTGCCTTAGAAAATAAATTCATGCCGTGCTTACGGGTAAAGTATGTTCACGATCACTATATTGTCGTACTTTCTTTTTATTGGTCCACTTATTAGTCTGTAAAAATTCTTTCAATTCATATAAATCTCATTATTAATATGAAAAAGTTTTTTTCTCAAAAAAGAATAATAAAAGAGGCATATAAAGAAGAGAGAAATAAAAAATATTCCTTTTTAAGATCTTGACGTTGAATCTAAGATATATTAACCATTATACTTGTAAGCCAAACTTAATTTTTTTCAGGCGAGTATCACTGTAGGAACTCAAACTTAATCCAATACTAAAAGAGACGCACCACATTATGAATTAAGTTACTGTTTCAAATGGTCAGTTGTTAATTGAACCTACTTACAAAATTTTTAATGTCACACTATCATAATTATTATTTACTCATCTATAGTAATTCAATTCATAATGAACATATGGTCAATAATAGTTGTGACAGTATCAACCGCCTCAGGTCTTAAAAACGTGTAATCATGTGATAAAATCCTTACGGGACTCTGAATTTTTAAGTTGCTCAAAAAGAAAAGTTATTGGGCCTCTGTTTAAGGGTTCCAAAATTTTTCTTACACAATCTTGAAAATTGTCTCACTCGTTATCTTTGGGAAAAAATTAATTTGCTCCACCTGCCGGTCCTCTTACTATTTTTTTTTTTTTTTCAACTATAACCAACTAACATCTTAAATTATATATATATAGATATATATTCCTTAAATTTTACTTAAAATTTATATTTTTTTTTTACATATAATATTGAATTAATTAAATTCACTTCTTAAAAATATAAATTAGAAATCTTTGTAATAAATAAATTAAATAAAAGTCCATTATATTTTGTTTCCTTTTTCAGATCAGAATTTGAAAGAGTAATGCCTGAACTTTAACTTCCTTTAAAAGATTTATTCCTGGAGTTCTCAAATGCCATCGAGGACCTTGAAACTTAAATCCCAACAATTTTTCCAACCAAAGTGCAGCAATTTTCATTAGAGAAGTAGCTGATATATGGGGTGACAGAAAGTAGAAATGGTGTATTGAGCTTAAAACTCTAAGGCATCATGGGAAGAGGTACAGAGGTAGGTAACCTCCATTATTTCGTTACAATTTAATAACCTACAAAGCCGGCCTCCCCAGCATAGTAGAGGCCACTATAGCACCATTGCATGCTGATTTTTCCTGCATCAGTTCCTTAAGTCATGCCAGAACTGTTTCTGAAGATCGTGAATAACATCCTTGTCGACTTGGAAGGCCTTGGTCAGAACGTCTGGATAGATGTGGGGCCTTGATCCGAAGACAGAGTCTGCAATTGTTACGTCACCAGGATATTGGCTGCTAAATGCTGCAAAAGCAACTGCATTGACCTTTCCTATGTTGAGTTGGAAATGAATTAGCCCAATTGGGAACACGAAGACATCTCCTGGATGCAGGACTTTGGTGAAAAGGGTGTTGTTGTTCTGGTCGGATGCAACCAATCCAGTCAGGAGGGTGCCCTCTGTAACCACTATGATCACGGAGGCGCGAGGGTGTGTGTGCGGTGGATGCAGGCCACCGACTGCCCAGTCAAGACGAGCAAGTGAGATGCCGAGAGTGTTGAGTCCCGGAAGTTCTTCAACGGTAACGGGTGTGTACGCAAAACCAAGTTTGCTGGCAGCAGTGTTTCCAGGCTTATCAAGCCCTGCTTTGAGGAAGAAATCGTTGGCCGTCACCAGCTTTGGATCTTTGCAAAACTTCCCATTCACGAACACTGCGCATATCAAAACAGTTTTTCAACATAAAGTGATCATCAATACCACTACACGAATCGTGTAGTTTAATGTCCAACGAGAGCAGTGAACAATTAATAAATATAGGGATAATTATTTAGTACTCTAATGAATGAATGTTAACATAGAAGAAAAACATACATCCATGAGGGGCGTCGGTCGCGACACAAAAATCTTGAAGAGGACTAGGGTCATAGGCAGAGGCAAGTGAAGATGCCAAAGCCAGAAGAGCAAGAGTTGCAAGGAAACGAGCACCTTCCATTGTATCTAATCTTGTTGGAGTCGTAGTTTATGATGCTGAGTGGGGTGAGGGAAGCCTATTTATAGACCGAAAGGATTGAGCCAAACAATAAATATTACATTATTGCAATATTTTGCAATTTACCATTAGTCATTGGCGTGACGTGGAATTTGTGTTACTTTGCACAACATTGTTATTTTGGGTGTCCATATATGAAAAAAAAAAAAAAAAAGAGAAAAAAAGCTGAAAGCTGGACCAGCTCAGATCACTTGAGGCAGGGCATCCCGAAAGCCTTGAAACCGACGATTTAAGTGGTGAGTACTTTTTTTTTTTCTTAATTACTGGATAATTAATAGGTGGTCCAGTTATTCATCAAGAACAACTTGAACAGTGCTACCACGAAAAAAAAAAAAAAAAACTTGAATAGAAAAATGACTGTTTCTGGGGAAACATACTTGAATGAAATTGGCACTTGGAATCAACTTTTCAAATTTTTTTCCCTTTGTCGATGGCATAAGGCGGCAACCCTGAGCTGGCGCTTATTAGAGACAAAAAAAACCAGAGACTATTAAACAAGTCGTGCATTAATAGTTTTTTGTTTCTTTTTCTTGATAAAAAAGCAACTTGTTGAAAGAATAAAGGAAATTATGATAAATCGAAAAAGTTAAACTGTTAGTAACACTCTTGTTAAAACATAAGGTAAGAATTTAACAGGTTAGTTGTGTAATCCTCTTTTATTTCATTGATTGCATTGCGTGGATAAATGAAATTTAAAAATATCCATTAGAGATTTTACAAACACCTATCTACAGAAAACATTAAACCAACAGCACCATTTTAGTAGGTCAGTTTCTGTTTGGAGGCTTCCAATTTCCAAATCCTTATCTCAAGTTCAATGTCTTTGCCAAGTCATGTACGCAACTGTATGCAAGAATCAGATTCGAAACGGTAAGGTCCTGCCTACGCAGCTTTGAGCCACACAAAAAGAAAAACTTTTCTCTTGGGCCTTCCTTTTGACGATTGGGCAATTACACACGAGCCATCATAGTTTTTCAAATCCAATTTCCACGCTCTTTGGCCCTTTGCAAACATGGACGTATATTTTTGACCATTAGAGTACCACAAAATGTTTATCATGACTTTTATGTTGATCATTCAACGGTAATAAATTCGAACAAAATTTTTCTCAATGAATAACAAAACTAAAATTTAACAAAAGGAAAGAATTTCTACAAGTATTCTAAATTTAAAAAATTAAATAGAATTTAAATAATTTAAAAATTTCCAGCCGACGCGTTTACTTTTAGAGATTTTATAGACATCTGTTTAGTGAAAACATCAAACCAATAGCACCATTTTAGTAGGTCTGTTTCCGTTTCTCCCAAGGCTTCCAATTTCCAAATCCTTATTTCAAGTTCAATCTCTTTGCCAAGTCATGTACACACAAGAATCAAATTGAACACGATAAGGTCTAGCTTCGCAGCTCCGAGCCACCCAAAAAGAAAGACTTTTCACTTGGGCCATTTTGTAGACGGTTGGGCAATTCCACACAAGCTATAGGAGTTTTTGAAAACAACAAATTTCCACCCTTTTGGTCTTTTTTCAAACATGGACGGATATTTTTTTACCATGAGAAAAATAAGAGTACCGTAAAATGTTAATTAATGCTTTTACAGAAATAATGAAGGAAGCCATAATACTGTTTTAGAAATAAATCAAACTATGTATGTAAAATCACTAAACCCAAAAAGTTAAACACCCTTGTTAAGAAAAAAAAAACAAGGTAGGAATTCAATGGGTTAGTCGTTTAATCTATTTTTACTTCATTGGCTGCATGCTTTTCAATAATTAAGACATTATATGGATCAATGAAATCTGAAATTATCGAAGAGAGATTTTATAAACACGTGATCAGTGAAAACATTAAACCAACAGTACCATTTTAGTATGTTAATTTCTGTTTCTCCGAGGGTTTCAAATTTCCAAATCCTTGTTTCAAGCCCAGTGTTTTTTGCCAAGTCATGTACGCAATCGTTAATAATAAATAAATGCTTTCTCATTCTTAAATTCTTCTTCGGATTGGAAGCATGAATCAAATAGAACAAGTTCTCCTCGAAGCGAATAAATTGATTAACGATAAGATCAAGCCTTCGCAGCTGTGAGCCACCCGAAAAGAAAGACTTGTCACTTGGGCCTTGGGCAATTCCACACAAGCTATCAGAGTTTTTCAAACTCCAGTCTCCACGCACTTTGGTTCTTTTCAAACTTGGACGGATTTTTTTGACCATAAAAAAAATTAGAGTACCGCAAAAATGTTTATCATGACTTTTATGTTCATCGTTCAACAGTAATAAATTCGAACAAAAATTTTCTACTAATAACAAAACTAAAATAAACAAGAGAGAGTTGCTATAAGTATTCTAAACTAAAACAATTTAATAGAATTTAAATAAGTAAAAAAAAATTATAAATTTAACAATATATTTTAATTTAAAATTTTAAAATATTAAATTTATAAATATTTTTGCATAAAATTTACTTACTGTTTAATACTTTTTAAATTTGAGATTTCTCGGACTCATGCGGGGTTTTTAATTGATAATTTAAATAATTTTAATTATATTATGAATTGAGTGATATAAAATTACATTATAAAATTTAAAAATTTTATTTTTTTATTTGTGTGTTAAATAAAAAAATATCTTTTAAAAAAATTTACTATCAAAGTTAAACATTAAAAAATAGCTCTTTTTTTATACATATTTTATACAAATAAATTATTTTTTATCTAATAAACAAAATCTAAATGCATAAAAATATATTAAATTATTAAAAGACCTCGTGTCTTAGTGTAAACAGGGATGGATAAATAGTCTGCATGACTCATTAATATGATGGGTTCCATTCCCCGTCTATTTCTTCAGAACCTAACACTGTGAGCTTGAAGTTCAAAAAGGTACTTACCACTCTAGACTAAAATTTGCAAAAGTTGACAAAAAGAAACAAACCCCATAAGAACAGCCACAAAATCTCTCTCCTTCTTTCGCGCTCTCTGACATTTTTTCTATGACTGTATGTCGTTTTTGTGAATGGAAAGTCTTGCAAGGACCCAAAGCTAGCAACTGTGAATGATTTCTTCGTTTCAGGATTCAACATGCCAAGAAACACAACAAACCAAGTTGAGTCTAATGTCGCTCTTTTGAATGCTGACAAAATTCCTGGACACAACACTCTGGGAATATCCAGTGAGTCGTCTTGAATTTGCACCTGGTGGCCTAAATGCACCCCATACTTACCCTCGCGCCACTGTGATCCTTGTAGTCCTGGAAGGCACTCTTTAATCTTTTTGTTGGTTTTGTCACGTCAAACCAGGATGGTAATCGCTTCTTCAACAAAGTCCTGAAAGCATGAGACGTTTTTATTTTTCCTATTGGTCTCATTCACTTCCATGTGGGAAATACCAAATCCGCAGCTATTGTTTCTTTGAACAGCCAAAATCTGAAACTCATTCATATAGGAAACATAGTGCTGAGAGCCAAGGCACCAATAAATGCCGATGTTCTCACTAAGGCTTTCCAGCTGGACAAAAAGGTGGGAAACTATCTCCAGAACCAGTACTGGGTGAACAACCCGTTAGCGAGAACGTGCATGTTGCAGTCATACCTTAGAAGCTTTCTGGCCAATGTTCATCATCATATTCTTTGTTTTGATTATTGGCATAACGGTGAAGTAGTATGGACACAATGCTCCTTGAGAGGATTTGTTTGAGTTAATGTTTTTCATATCTCCAATGATTGAAACCCAAGGAAGTGCTTCTATGCCTTCCTTGTTGATTTTACTATGATATATTGCTAGAGCTGCTGTCTCTCTTTAACAGTAGTGAAGCATTGAGACTTTTGCTTGGTACACAAATCAGAAAAAGGATGCAGAGGAAGAGGAGAGAGGAGCTGTAGAATTGAAGCCTGCCATGATGGAAGAAAAAAGTTGGTTCCTGCAAGATGCTTTACAAACAAGCACTTTTGATTTTAGCATGCATTAGTGGGATTAGGAAATTTGTATGGCTAATCTAGTTGTGTTTTGGTGTATAAGTATGAGACTTAACTTGCACTAGTTGCTAAAAGGTGCAAACTAGGTTGCAATGATCTTTCAAACTGGATCCAACCAAAATTTGTGTAATTTTTTTCTACCGACAGAAACTGTTAGTGTTTGATTTCACCATATCAGACAATGGCTTTATAAGAAAATGAGGGAGGCCAAAAAAAGAAAATCCCCCGTGAAAGTGACATTGGAAGAATAATCTGAGGATGCGAAGAGCCCATGCAATGCCGGAAAAGAAAGTACTTGTCAGTTTCTTAATCTCTGCAGCAGCCATCTTTCACTTATCTGAATCAGTAAATTCCTTGTACTCAACTTTTTCTAATCATGGGGTTGGCTAACATTGATATGGAGAAAATGAGTATTCCTTGGTTGAATAGGTTTGCTAAAATGAGTTTTTCCTGTCACTGTCATTGTTCTTACTTCTTACGACGGAACATAGGCCGTAAGCCAAAAGAGCTCCAGTAGTAAACAACACATAATTTTTATGCTCATCTCACCAGGTCAAGGTTGTGTGGTTTGCGGAATGAAATATCAGTTCCCCTGTTCTACACTTTAAAATGCAGTCCAAATTCCAATAGACCACAAAATTTAAAATATGTTGAACAATAGACTAAATTTCAGGTCTCGGAAATCCTTTGGTGGTGCCTTAGAGAATAAATTCATGCCGTGCTTAAGGTTATCTTATGTTCATGATCAATCTGACATTGTGATACTTTCTTATTATTGGTCCATCAATTAGTCCCTAAATTACATAATACAAGTAATGCACTCAATTTTTATAAAATATATTGGTAAAATGGAAAACTTTTTTCTATCTAAAAAAGAAAACAAATAAAAGAAGCATATAAAGAAAAGAGAAATAAAAAAAAAATCCTTTCTAAGACCTTAACGTTGAATCTAAAATATATTAGTTATTATACAAATAAATTGAACTTAATTTTTCTCCAAACGAATATTAATGTAAGGATTCTAATGTAAATCAATAAAGAGAAGAATGCACTATATTACTAAGTTACTATTTCAATTGGTCGGTTGTTAAATCTACTTACAAAAGTTCCTACATTACACTATTATAATTAATATTTACTTATTTATAATAATTTAATTCATAATAAATATATGATCAACAATAGTGGGATAGTATTATTGTACCTGTTCCACATCATAACGACGTCACTTCAAATGATAAAGGCCTTACAGGCCCTTGAATTTTGAAGTTGCTCGAAATGAAAAATTACTGGGCCTTTGTTTAAAAGTTTCAAAATTTTTTGTCACAAAATCCGGAAAATTGTCTCGCTCGTTCTCCCAGGGAAAAAATTAATTTGCTGGACCGGCCGGCCCTCTTACTCTTCTTTTTCGACTATAACAAATTATTATCCTAAATTATTTTTTATTTCAATTAAATTTTACTTAAATTTTATATTTTCTCTCACATATAACATTAAATTAATTCAATTCACTTTTTTAGAGACTCAAATTAAAAATTTTAATAATAAATAAATTATTTTTTTTTCAGATTAAAATTTGAGAGAGTTATATCTGAACTTTAATCTCTGTCAAAATCATTTTTCTTGGAATCAAGTGGTTTACTACAACTCGAGGACCCTGAAGCTTCAGTCCCAACAATTTTTCCAACTAAAGTGTAGAAATTTTCCAAACAACAAATAGATTGAGTTTCATTAGCGAAGCAGCGGAAATATGGTGTGACAGAAAGTACAAATAATGTATTGAGTTTATAGGCGTTATCGGAAGAGGTATGGACATAGGTAACCTCCATTATTTCGTTACAATTTAATCAATCTATAAAGCGGGCCTCCTCAGCATAGTAGAGGCCACTATAGTAGTATTGCATGCCCATTTCTCCGGCATCAGTTCCCCAAGTCATTGGCCAGAACTGTTTCTCAAGATCGCGGACAACATCTTTGTTGACTTGGAAGGCCTTGGTCAGAATGTCTGTATTGATGGGGGGCTTTGATCCGAAGACAGAGTCTGCAATTGTTACGTCACCAGGATTTTGGCTGCTAAATGCTGCAAAAGCAACTGCATTGACCTTTCCTATGTTGAGTTGGAAATGAATTAGTCCGAATGGGAACACGAAGAAATCTCCAGGATGCAGGACTTTGGTGAAAAGGGTATTGTTGTTCTGGTCGGATGCAACAAATCCTGCAAGGAGGGTGCCCTCTGTAACCACTATGATCACGGAGGCGCGAGGGTGAGTGTGTGGGGGATGCAGGCCACCGACTGCCCAGTCAAGACGAGCAAGTGAGATGCCGAGAGTGTTGAGTCCCGGAAGTTGGTCAACGGTAACGGGTGTGTACGCAAAACAAGTTTGTTGGCAGCAGTGTTTCCAGGCTTATTAAGCTCTGCTGCGAGGAAGAAATCGTTGGCCGTCACCAGCTTTGGATCTTTGCAAAACTTCCCATTCACGAACACTGCACATATCAAAACAGTTTTTCAACATAAAGCTATCATCGATACCACTCTACACTCTACAAATCGTGTAGTTTAATGTCCAACGAGTGCAGTGAACAATTAATAAATATATGGATAATTATTTAGTACTCTAATGAATGAATGTTAACATGGAAGAAAAACATACATCCATAAGGGGCGTCGGTCGCGACACAAATCTTGAAGAGGACTAGGGTCATAGGCAGAGGCAAGTGAAGATGCCAAAGCCAGAAGAGCAAGAGTTGCAAGGAAACGAGCACCTTCCATTGTATCTAATCTTGTTGGAGTTGTAGTTTATGATGCTGAGTGGGGTGAGATATCTTGCATGGGGGGAAGCCTATTTATAGACGGAAAGCATTGAGCCAATCAATAAGTATGGGTCAATTATATGATTGCAACATTTTGCTACTTATCATTAGCCATTGGCTTGATGTGAGCGGTGAGTGCTTTCTTGTTTCTTAATTATTAGATAATTATTAGAAAATCAATATGCGTTCCAAATACAAACAAATGTTCGTTAAGAACATCTTGAGCAGAGATACCACGAAAAAAAAAATGGAACATTAACAGAAGAATTTATGGCAACACATACTTGAATGAAATTGGTAAATAAATCAACCTTTCTTTTTTTTTCACTTCATCAATGGCATAAGGCGGCTTGGCGCTTATTAGAGACACCAGAAACCACAGGCTATTATACAAGTCATTAATAGCTTTTTGTTTCTTTTTCTTGATAAAATTCTTGAAAATTTTAAATCTTTCATCGTAGCATAAGCAACTTGTATAAAGAATGAAGGAAATTATAATAAATCCAAAAAATTAAACTGTCAGTAACACTCTTGTTAAAACATGGTAAGTTTTTAATAGGCTAGTTGTTTAATCCGCTTTTAATTCATTGATTGCAGTCCTCTCAACAATTAAGATATTACGTGGATCAATGAAATTTGAAATTATCGATTAGTGATTTTATAAAACACCTTCAAGTTCAATGTCTTTACCAAGTTATGTACGCAATTGTATGCAAGAATCAAATTGGACACGCTATGATGAAGCCTTGGCAGGTTTGAGCCATTAAAAAAGAAGTAGTTTTCACTTGGCCATCCCTTAGAGAGTTGGGCAATTCCACACAAACTATAAGAGTTTTCAAAACTTTAATTTCCACCCGCCTTTCCCTTTCCAAAAGGAATATTTTTTTTTTTTTTTTTTCGCCATGAGAAAAATAAGAGTGCTGTGAAAATGTTAATTATTTGTTTTACAGAAAAAATAAGAGTCAAGCTCAATGTTTTTCCCGATTCATGTACGTGGTTGTTAATAATAAATAAATGCCTTTTCAATCAAAATTCTATCTCGGATTAGATGCATAAATCGAATTGAATATGTTCTCTATGAAGCGAATAAATTGATTAAAAAAATAAACGTTTAAGTTTGGTAAAAATAACACTTTCCTTTTTTGTTTTTTTTTTTTTTTTTATAGTTTTTAGCTTAACGATAAGATCGAGCCTTCGCAACTTTGAACCGCCTAATAAGAAAGACTTTTCACTTGGGCGGGCAATTCCACACAAGCTATAAGAGTTTTTAAAACTCCAATTTCTGGTCCTTTTCAAGCATGGACGGATTTTATTTGAATATAAAGCTAAAGTACCTTAACAATGTTTATCATGACTTTTACTTTTACGTTCATTGCTCAATAGTAGTAAGTTGCGGCAGGATTTTCCTCAACGATAACCAAAACTAAAACCAAATAAAAAGGAGAAGGTCACTATAAGCATCCTAAATTTGGAAGATTTAAGTAGAGTTCAAATGAGTAAAAATTCATAAATTTGATAATATATCTTAATTAAAAATTTTAAAATATTAAATTTGAATATTCTCTCTCTACAATTCAGTATTAGAATTTATATAATCTCCATTCCTTCTTTTTAGCCATTACGCCCCACACTTCTTAGAGAACAACTCTCCAGTCTCCTTTCCCATACCTTTTTCTGCCACCTTTTTCATTTTTTCATTTTTTTGGTTTCCATTATATTGAGTACTTTGCTTGGCTTCCCTTGCAGTCAAAATCCACCCAAAACAATATGGACGTAAGTTCCCTTTGCAATTTCTCATCTTCTTTTCCAAAGCCTTTGGCTTCCATTTTTCTCTGTGGGAATTGACTTTGGAATTTGCTTTTATCCTCGAAGCTTCTTTGCCTCGGGATTTTGGAAAGTTTTTTATTTTATTTTGAAGAAAAATCAAGCTAAATTTTAATCGAAGTTTGAAACCCTTTTTTTTTTCCTTTTTTTTTTGTTGTTTTACAATATGACTTCTAAAAGGATTTTCACTTTTTCTAATTTTCTTTCTTATAGTTTCTTATGCTTTTTTTTTTTAAGAACAATGCGGATATGTTGCTCCTTGCCTTTCTAGAACGTCGTCTTAATTGAAAAGTTCGGATAAAAAGTAAGGCAGCACATCTAATAATTCTAAATTGTTGCATAGAATTATTAAATCATGCAGTATTTCCACTAACTTTTACATTTATGTCACCAATTAATATAAAAGTATTTCAGTTATTTGAATAGGTCTTTTCCTATATGGCACAATATTTTCCAAACCAGACTTTATATAAGATGGCAATTTATTTTAATTTCTAATAGAAAATCCTGAGCGTCTTAATGCAAATTGATCATATTATATGGTATTGGAATTTCAATTCCAATAACTACATATTGTAGCTTGTTGAGACAGATCTTAGATTTGCTACCTCATTTGTGCTTAAAAAAAAAAAAAGAAAGAAAAAAAAACAAGGCTGATTACTTTATTTGCTTTGGATTTAAATGATTTTTGAATAATTGTTAAAAATAGCCAAGATAGCTAATTATTGGAATTAGGACATTACTAAGAAGATTTTATGCCTAAAATGTAGCATTTAAAAACCATGAAACAAATTTGTCAATTAGTTGGTGGTTCAATGTATCACCTTTTTCATTAGTTCGATGCCCTCTTTATTAGTTCGGCTTGAGTTTTTTCCCATTCCCTGACAATGAAAATCATGGTTGTGTTGCGTAATATTAAGTTTTAAACTCCTTAACTATGAGACCGGACATGAAAGAGGTCCATCTGATCAAACCGTACTCAGGTGGCGCGTTCTCACCTTGGAAAATATTGAATGTGGACAACAATAAATGACTTTCATTCACAGCTTACAAATACAATATTAATATATTTATAAAACACGTTTGTTTCTTATTTAAAAATATAAAAACAAAGTTGTTCTATCGACTATATCGGCAATAATACTGTTTTTTTTTCTAATCGAGATGCATACCGTATCCACATAGATATGGAACACGGCATCGGATGCTCGAATGATTTCATTAGATGTCAATTTGTAAACGTAGCAATTTACATTTGATTATACACTACATATACTATTCAAACTTTAAAAATATCATGGAGACAAAAAATAAACACAATTAAATTAGAGATATAAATTTACAAATATATAATTATAATCATTAATCATAATTTTATATTTTTTAAGTATAATAATTAATAATTATAATTAAATAAAGTAAATTTATATCTAAACCGTGTCGATTTCTTGTCACGTGACTTTTTCTTACTTTTCTTGTTTTATTCGAGAGGTTAGCACGAGTCAAGACGTAAATAACGACCGCTCAATTTTCCAAAGACTTTTATGCGAGCCGAGGTAGTAATTTCCCGGTAAAGAGGCAATGCGGAGAGAAACCGACCAATGTGTAGAATGTGGTCGTTGTTATATGGAACCAGGCTTGTGATGAATTCTAATTTCCACAGCTGCCCTGTTATTAAGGTTGAGACTAAATTTCAGGTCTCGAAAATCCTTTGGTGCCTTAGAAAGTAAATTCATGCCGTCCATCTATTAGTTTGTAAGTTATTAAATGAAAATAACAGTCTTAATTTTTATAAATTTCATTGTTAATATGGATAAAAAAAAAAAAAAAAAAAAAAAGAAGCGTATAAAGGAAAGAGAAATAAAAAAAACATTTCTTTTTTAACACCTTGATGTTGAATTTAGGATATATTAACCTTTATACTCATGAGCTAAACTTTATTTTTTACCAGGTCAGCGTCAGTGTAAGAACTCAAAGCTAATTCAATACATAGAGAGACGCATCACAGTAAGAACTAAGTCACTATTTTAGGTGATCTGGTGTTGTTGAACCTACTTACAAAAGTTTCAATGTCACGCTATGATTATTATTATTTGCTCTTCTATAATAATTCAATTCATAATAAACAAATGGTCAATAATAGTCGTGATAGTATTGTCGCACCCGTCCCACGTCATAAAAACGTGCTTTCATATGATAAAATCCCTACCGGCCTCTGAAATTTGAAGTTGCTCAAAAAGAAAAGTTATTAGGCCTCTGTTTAAAGGTTCCAAAATTTTTGTTACACAATCTTGAAAATTGTCTCACTCGTTCTCTCTGGAAAAAAAATTAATTTGCTGGACCGGCCGGTCCTCTTACTATGTTTTTTTTCACTATAACCAACCGTCATCTTAAATTATATATATATATAACTTAAATATCACTTAAAATTTATATTTTTTCTTATATATAATATTGAATTAATTCATTTCACTTTTTAGAGATTCAAATTAAAAATCTTTGTAATAAATAAATTAAATAAAAATTCATTATTTTTTTTTCCTTTCCCAGATCAGAATTTGAAAGAACAATATCTTAACTTTAACCTCACTTAAGAGATTTATTCCTAGAGTTCTCAAATGCCATTTACTACAACTCGAAGACATTGAAACTTAAGTCCCAACAATTTTTCCAACCAAAATGCAGCAATTTTCCAAACAACAAATGGATCGAGTTTCATTAGAGAAGTAGCTGACACATGGTGTGAAAGAAATTAGATACACGGTGTATTGAGCTCAAAAATCAAAGGCATCATGGAAAGAGGTACAGACATAGGTAACCTCCATTATTTCGTTACAATTAAATCAACCTATAAAGCGGGCCTGCCAGCATAGTAGAGGCCACTACAGTAGTATTGCATGCCGATTTTTCCAGCATCAGTTCCTTAAGTCATGCCAGAACTGTTTCTGAAGATCGTGGATAATATCCTTGTCGACTTGGAAGGCCTTGGTCAGAACTTCTGGATAGATGGAGGGCCTTGATCCGAAGACAGAGTCTGCAATTGTTACGTCACCAGGATTTTGGCTGCTAAATGCTGCAAAAGCAACTGCATTGCCCTTTCCTATGTTGAGTTGGAAATGAATTAGTCCGATTGGGAACACAAAGACATCTCCAGGATGCAGGACTTTGGTGAAAAGGGCATTGTTGTTCTGGTCGGATGCAACCAATCCAGCCAGCAGGGTGCCCTCTGTAACCACTACGATCACGGAGGCGCGAGGGTGAGTGTGCGGGGGATGCAGGCCACCGACTGCCCAGTCAAGACGAGCAAGTGAGATGCCGAGAGTGTTGAGTCCCGGAAGTTCCTCAACGGTAACGGGTGTGTACGCAAAACCAAGTTTGTTGGCAGCAGTGTTTCCAGGCTTATCAAGCCCTGCTCTGAGGAAGAAATCGTTGGCCGTCACCTGCTTTGGATCTTTGCAAAACTTCCCGTTCACGAACACTGCACATATCAAATAGTTTTTCAACATAAAGTGATCATCAATACCACTACACGAATCGTGCAGTTTAATGTCCAACGAGTGCAGGGAACAATTAATAAATATATGGATAATTAATTACTTCCTAGAGGTATCAAATCGGATCATTTTATGCACTCTAATTACTCTATCTAATTAGACATAAACTCATATTTAGAACTTTAGTCAATGAATGTTAACATAGAAGAAGAACATACATCCATGGGGGGCGTCGGTCGCGACACAAAAATCTTGAAGAGGACTAGGGTCATAGGCAGAGGCAAGTGAAGATGCCAAAGCCAGAAGAGCAAGAGTTGCAAGGAAACGAGCACCTTCCATTGTATCTAATCTTGTTGGAGTTGTAGTTTATGATATCGAGTGAGGTGAGATATATTGCATTGGGGAAAGCTTATTTATAGACCGAAAGCATTGAGCCAATCAAAAAGTAAAAGTCAATTATATGATTGCAATATTTTGCAAGTTACCGGTATTCATTGCCGTGACGGACCGCGCAATATCCAGCACGTGTTATTTTAGGTGCCCAGGAAGAAAAAACAAACAAAAGAAACTTAAAACGGGACCAGCGCAACTCCCCTCACCAGGCAGGGCGCCCCGGAAGCCTACAAACAGACGATGTGAGTGGTGAGTACTTTTCTTGTTTCTTAGTTACTAGATAATTAATAGGTGGTCCAATTGCAGACAAGTATTCGTTAAGAACAACTTGAAAAGAGCTACCACGAAAAAAAATTAAAAAAAAGGAACTTGAACAGAAGAATGACTGTTTTATGGGGACACATACTTGAATGAAATTGGTACTTAAATCAACTTTTCAAATTTTTCTTCCCCTTAATCAATGGGATAAGGCGGCAACCGTGAGTTGGCGCTTATTAGAGACCCTAAGAAACCACAACCTATTATACAAGTCGTGCGTTAATAGGTTTTTGTTTCTATTTCTAGATAAAATTCTTGAAAATTTTAAATCTTTGATCGTACCCTAAGCAACTTGTTGAAAGAATGAAGGAAATTATGATAAATGGAAAAAATTGAACTGTTAGTAGTTAAAACAAAGGTAAGAATTTAATAGGTTAATTTTTTAATTTATTTCATTGATTGCTTTCCTGTCAACAATTAAGATATTACGTGGATCAATGAAATTTAAAAACATCCATTAGAGTTTTTATAAACACCTAAAGAAAATATTAAACCAATAGTACCATATTAGTAGGTCAGTTTCCGTTTCTCCCGAGCCTTCCAATTTTCAAATCCTTTTTTCAACTTCAATGTCTTTGCCAAGTATGTACGCAATTGTATGCAAGAATCAAATTGGACAGATCAAACCTTCGCAGCTTTGAGCCACACAAAATGAAAGACTTTTCACTTGGGCCATCGTTTAGACAGTTGGGCAATTCCACAAAGCTATAAGAGTTTTTAAAACTCCAAATTCTACCCACTTTGGTCCTCTTCAAACATGGAGGGATATTTTTTTACCATGAGAAAATTAAGATTACTGTAAAAAAATGTTAATTATTGCTTTTACAAAAATAACGAAGGCAGTTATAATGCTGTATTAGGAAATGAATCAAACTATGTATGTAAAATCAATAAACCCAAAAAGTTTAACTGTTGATAACACCCTTGTTAATAAAAAAAAGGCAGAATTTGGATAAGTCAGTCCTTTAATCTATTTTTACTTCGCCTTTCAATAATTAAGACATTATATGGAATAATGAAATAGAATGTCGATGAGAGATTTTATAAACACGTGTTTAGTGAAAACATTAAACCAAGAGCACATTTTTAGTATGTCAGTTTCTAATTTCCAAATACTTTTCAAGCTCGATGTTTCGTGTACGCAATTGTTAATAATCCATAAATGCTTTCTCAGTCAAAATTCTACCTCGGATTGGATGCATGAATCAAATTGAACCCGTTCTCCATGAAGCCAATAAATTGATTAACGATAAGATCAAGCCTTCGCAGCTTTGAGTCACCCAGAAAAAGGACTTTTCACTTGGGCCATCCTCTTGACAGTTGGCAATTCCACACAAGCTATGAGAAAACTCCAACTGCCGCGCAATTTGGTCCTTTTCAAACATGAACTGATTTTATTTTTGACTTTATAAAACCGTAGCATGTTTATCATGACCTTTATGTTCATTGCGCAACCGTAATAAGTTCCAACAGGATTTTCCTCTGCGGTTACCAAAACTAAAACCAAATAAAAAGAGAAGGTCCCAAATTTGGAAGATTTAAGTAGAGTTCAAATAAATAAAAATTTGTAAATTTAATAATATATCTTAATTGAAAATTTTCAAATGTTAAATTTAAATATTCTCTCTCTATATTCAGTGTCAGAATTTATATTCTTCTATTACTGTCTCTTTATAATCTCCATACCTTCTTTTCAGCCATTTTGCCCTACACTTCTTAGAGAACGACTCTCCATTCTCCTTTCCAATCTTCTGTGATTATAAATAATGGAACTTGTCTTAGTTATTCTTTATTTCATATTCTTGGTTAAATTAATCGAAAACAAAGAGCAATCCAGGTTCAGGGCCAACAGATTTGATGGCTTTTCTAAGCTCGTGGAACTGAGGTGCTCATTACCATGATAGAAGCGTGAATTCACTAACACCTTGATCTTTAGATGCAGAAACATATTCAGTCTCATACATTCTAACCTTTGTCCTCCCTGAGAGGTTGCAGCTCTGGTTGCAGCATAGCTCACAGAATCAGTCGGCCATGACAGTCCTTTTGAAAAAAAAAAAAAAGAGCAAATTTTGTAGGCATGCCGATGCAGTAAATTTCACAATCAATTATAGCTACAACAAGCTGCAATGCAATTCTATAATGCCTTTACAGCTCTGCAGCATTGTTTCATTGTAGTCTTGAGATAGCCACATTTTGTAATTTCTATTTCCCATTTATTTGTGGCTAAATATAGTTGCAGCTTGTTTTGTAGAATCCAAATTAGTTGTCATATGCACAATATTAGAGTGGTCTACTGAAAGGACTGGTTAAGGAATAAACTGAAAGGGACTAGTTGTCATATGCACATATAGTTAAATGATAAGTAAATATCGGAGGCTTAACTGTCATCAGACATTGATTATCTAACCAACTATTTGCTACAAGATGTAAAGCAGAAATAAAAAATAAAGAAAAACACAAAGAACTTGCATAAGATTTTTTAATTCAGGTTCATTATAAACACCTAATGAGGCTAGTCTCCTCATTTATTGAATATTTTGGTACTGAATTGGTTCAAAAGGCCATCATCGAAGAAATCAGCATGCTAGGTTACTGGTGTTTGTTTATGTGGAAAGGCTGACTACCTATGTCAACAGAGTGCTTCAGCAATTTTCTGGTTCAATATATGCTGGATGTTCATATTGGCAACCAACAAAGGTAAACTTGGGTGGTTACCTAATGCAAGCATCAATTCTTGGACATGGCCGGCTAATGACTAAAATCTAATCCTTTACCAAAAAAAGGATTGGACCATTTAGAGAGTATGCTTCGTTACCGATCTATTTAACTCACAAGGTAAGTCCCATCTGAACTATCAAGAAAAATGTCCTTTCTGAACTATCAAGAAAGAGCAGAAAAAACGACTAGGTCCATACAAAAACTGTGACGATGTAAGCACAAAAACATGCGGACAAATATTTAGATATGGTGGAGAATATTCTTTTAACTCATAAAAAAATAAATAAACAAATTTGCTTTGGTAATAGATGCTTCCATTAGTAACCACCTCAGTCTACCGGGTTGGTTGCCAGTATCAACATCCATACTTGGACATGGCTGGCTAATGACTAAGATATGATCTTTTACTCCCAAAAAGAAATTGACTCATTTATTCATAGAGGAATGATTTGTTAACCATCTATATGTGATTGCTAAACTCATTTTACAAGGAAAGTCCCTTGTGAACTACAAATTACCCTTGCTGAATAGTTATCTGCATCAAACAGTCACCTGGTATAGGACTTAGGGTCCTAATTTGTTAAATTTCAATTAGTAAAGAAAAACAAGGAGGAAAAAAGTATGAAAATGAGCATGTCTAATAAGGAAAAATGATTCAGATGAAAACAGGAAGGCAGAAAAGAACGAGTAGGTCCATACCAAAATTGTGTTGATATAATCACAGAAACACGAGGATAAATGTCTACATTTGGCTGAGAATAGTCTTGGCTAATAAAATAAACAACTAGATGATGATACCATGCCATTCGCTTAACATTCAACAATGCTAATTCAATGACTTTGCACCTATAAATAGTCTTTAGCCATGCAAGACTTCTCATCTTCAACGTTGCACTTGAAATAAGCAACAGAAATTTTGAATACAATGAAGGGAATCTGCTTCATTCTGGCCTCTGTCCTTCTGGTTTTTATTTTTGCTGCTTCTGCTTTTGATCCTTGTCCTCTTCTGGACTTCTGTGTAGCTATCGACAACATCAACAATGGTGGCATATGCTCCTGACTGCATTCTTTCTAGCTTATGAATGAACTCTATGTATCACTTGAACAGGAGCATTGGGACATAAACATAACATAAAGTATTTTTCCTTTTGCCCTGTGTCAGAATTGGATCTTCTTAGACATTTTTTCTATGCCTGTATGTGAACGGAAAGTTTTGCAAGGACCCGAAGCTAGCAATATCAAATGATTTTTTTTTCACGATTCAATATGCCAAGAAACACATCAAACCAATTTGTGTCTAATGTCACTCTTTTGAATGCTGACAAAATTCCTGGGCTCAATACTCTAGGAATATCCATGGCTCGTCTTGAGTTTGCACCTGGTCACCTACATGCACCCCATTCTCACCCTCCCGCTACCGAGATTCTTGTAGTCCTGGAAGGCACTGTTTAATCTCTATGTAGGTTTTGTCACATCAAACCAGGATGGTAATAGCTTCTTCACCAAAGTCCTCAAAGCAAGAGATGTTTTTGTATTTCCAATTGGTCTCATTCACTTCCAGTAAAATGTCGGAAATACCAAAACTGTAGCTATTGCTTCATTGAACAGCCAAAATCCGGGACTCATTCTTATAGGAAATACAGTGTTCAGAGCCAAGCCACCAATTAATGCTGATGTTCTTACCTAGGCTTTCCAGTTGGACAAAAATGTGGTGAACTATCTCCAGAACCAGTTCTGGGAGAACAACCATCAGTGAGAACGTGCGTGTTTCAGTCATACATTAGCAGCTTGCTAGCCAATGTTCATCATCATATTCTTTGTTTTGATTATTGACACAATGGTGAAGTAATAAGGGATACAATGCTCCTCGAGAGGATTTGTTTCAGTTAATATTTTTGGTATTCAAGTGATTGTGACCCAAGGGGGTGCTCTATGCCTTTCTTGTCGATTTTAGTATGCTATATTACTAGAGCTGCTGTCCCTCTTTGACAAAAACTGTGAAGTGTTTGATTTCACCATGTCAGAAAATGGCTTCAAGCATCAATGTTGTATTTTATAAGAAAAAAGGGGAAGCCCAAAAGAAAAAGGTCCCCCTGAAAGTGACATCGGATGAATAATCTTGGGAAGCGAAGAGCCCATGCTATGCCAAAAGGGAGTACTTGTCAGTTTCTTAATCTCTGCAGCAGCAATCTTTTACTTATTTGAAAGTAAATTCCATACTCAACATTTTCTAATCATGGGGTAAGCAAACATTGATATGGTGAAAACGAGCATTCCTTGGTTGAACAGCTTTGCTAAAATGAGTTTTTCCAGTCATTGTTCTTACTTCTTACAATAGAACATGGACCCGAAGCCAAAAAGCTTCAGTGGTCGACGACAACACGTAATTTTTATCGTCATTTCATCAGGGTCAAGGTTGTGTGGTTTGTGGAATGAAATATCAGTTCCCCTGCTCTACGCTTTAATCCAGTCCAAATTCCAATAGACCACAAAATTAAAATTATGTAGATAAATACACAGCTACATTTTAAATTATCCATAGTAACTGTGATAGAAGATAATCAGTAACGATTTTTCTATAGCATAAATGTAATCAGATAAATCCTGTTCTTGTGAACCCGATCAAGTTGTATGCAAGTTGAACCACAAGAAATTTGAGCATCTAACCAACTAAAATCATTAAAATTACGCCCCGAAAACAAATGAAAACAAGCATCTATAGTCCAAATTGAACCAGATAACAAATGTTGCATTATCATCGAATCATTGAGTACTGAAGCGGTCAAAAAGGCCAAGTTGACGAAGTCGAAGTGTGGTGGATTTGCTGGATTGCAGGTGGAAACTAGGAAGTGGAGATTGAACATGGCGTTCGCTCATTGCAAACGGAAGATGTTCTATTGTCTATTTCAGTGAAATCTCACTTAAAATTTATATTTTCTCTCACTTGTAACTTTGAAATTAATTCGATTCAATTCTTAGAGATTCAAATTAAAAATCTTTTTAATAAATAAATTAAATAAAAATTCATCAATTTTTTTTCTTTTTTCAAATCAGAATTTGAAACAGTTGTGTTTGAACCTTTACCTCCGTCAAACGCTTTATTCCTGGAGTCAACCAGAATTAGATAACTTTTCAAATGCCATTTACTACAATGGGAGGAACCTGAAACACTAGGTCCCAACAATTTTCCAGCCAAAGTGCAGCAATTTTCCAAACAACAAATAGATCGAGTTTCATTAGAGAAGCAGCGGACATATGATGTGACAAAAAGTAGAAATAGTGTATAGAGTTTGAGAATCAAGGGCATCATGGGAAGAGGTAAAGACATAGGTAACCTCCATTATTTCGTTACAAATTAATCAACCTATAAAGCGGGCCTCGCCAACATAGTAGAGGCTTGCATGCTGATTTCTCCAGCATCAGTTCCTTAAGTCATTGGCCAGAATTGTTTCTGAATATCGTGGACAACATCCTTGGAAGGCCTTGGTCAGAACGTCTGGATTGATGGGGGCTTTGATCCCAAGACAGTGTTTGCCATTGTTAGGTCGCCAGGATTTTGGCTGCCAGATGCTGCAAAAGCAGCGGCATTGACCTTTCCTATGTTGAGTAGGAAATGAATTAGTCCGATTGGGAACGCACAGACATCTCCATGATGCAGACTTTGGTGGAAAAGGTATTGTTGTTCTGTTCGGATGCAACAAATCCAGCAAGGAGGGTGCCCTCTGTAACCACTAGGATCATGAAGGCACGAGGGTGAGTGTGTGGCGGATGCATGCCACTGATTTCCCAGTCAAGAGATGCAAGTGAGACGCCGATAGTGTTGAGTCACAGAAGTTGTCAACGTAAACTGGTGTGATCGCAAAACCAAATTTGTTGGCGGCAGTGTTTCCAGGTTTATTAAGCCCTGCTTCGAGGAAGAAATCTTTGCAAAATTTCCCATTCACGAACACTGCACATATCAAAACACCTCTTCAACATAAATCGATCATCAATACCACTATGTCCAACGATTGCAGTGAACAATTAATATATATATGGATAATTAATTACTTCCTAGAAGTATCAAATCGGGTCATTTTATGCACTCTAATTAATTAAAGATACATTCATACTTAGTACTTTACTGAATAAATGTTTAAATAGAAAAAAAAACGTTCTGCCATGAAGCGCGTCGATGTCGACACAAAAATATTGAAAAGGACTAGGGTCGTAGGCAGAGGCAAGTGAAGATGCCAAAGCCAGAAGCGCAAGAGTTGCAAGGACAGGAGCACCTTCCATTGTATCTATTCTTGTTGGGCTTAGTTTATGGTGCTTAATGGAGTGAGATATCTTGCAATGGAGGAAGGTTATGGGGAAGACTCAGCGCATAAATACCATTATATTAAATTAATTTTTTTTGTATTTGATTATATGTTAATAAATTTAAAATTTAATATTAAAATTCAAATAATTTAACTTATTTTTTTAGAGTAAGTATCAGCAGGAAAACTTAAGTCAATGCAAAAAAGATAGATACTGATCTACAATTTACATACAAGAATAGATAATTTAATGGTTGATTATTCCCATGTAATCAGGAATATGTAATCACGAATGTCCGCTGGTTTTCTTTTTTTTAGGCCTTCTACTTTATAATTTACACAATCTTCAATTAATTAATAAAAGGTGATAATAATAGCTGGTGAATTTATGAATAGGTGACCCCTCTCTCACAATCTTCCGCAAGACGCATCCCTCACTCGCCCAATTTGCGCGCTCGCGCTCGTATGCATTATCATGTTTTTTCTTGTACAATATATAATTTATTATATTAAGTTTATGAAATAATTCACATACAAACTTACATAAACTTGCTTTGTTATACAAGTACATACCTCTCTTTAGCAACCAAAAAAAAAAAAAAACATTGATATGTCGTTAATATGTGATTTTGAAAATTGAAAAAATTGAATTTTCATCATGATTTTTTATGTATTTGAAATTTTGAGAATGTTTCATTAATATTAAATAATTAAATATATAATTAATCATAATAATTATTAATTTTAAATATTTTGTTGTATATATTTTATTAATTATAGATTAAAAAATAAATATATATCATGTCAATTATCAAATGATTTCATAATTGAGCTCCCCAGCTCTCAAGTAACAACGCACTCTTACTACTCTCTACATATGCTCATTCCAAAGGTCCATGTCCAAGATCAAGTCATCCAAGTCCCATTTGCTGAAGCTACTCTCAACATCAAATGCCACCTTCACTTCTTCAAATTGAAAATCCATGCCCAGCTCAGCAACAAAGCTATGTTCCTCCATATCTATCCCTAGATAGTTATAGTCATCCTCTTTTTGTAAGACCTCATGGCCACCCTTTCCTCCTTCATCAACCTGCTGCAATAATGTTGGTGTTGAGGGTGTCTTGTTCTCTTCTTTTGGTGGCGGCTGCAGGCAATTTGGTGCCTCTGGGCTGCTGGGAATTTTCATAATTGAGTTGGTTGCAAAGTTTCCCGCCTGGGGTGTGATGACTTCTGCATTACAATTTCTGCTAACTTGCAACTCTTCTTGGTCAGCTTCTTGGGCAGAGAGTCTTCTGCTCAAGTGGCAGTTCCAGTAGTTCTTCACATCATTAGCTGTTCTCCCTGGAAGTCTCCCAGCGATTAATGACCACCTGAGATCAATTCAAATAATTTTTTTTTTCTTGTTTTTTTTTTGAAACTTGATTACTTGGATGGGAAAAATAAATTAAGATGCACTCCATAGTCAACACAACTCATTGTCCCCTTGCACTGTCAAGCGGGTGTGTTCTTATACTTTGTTAACATCTTATTCAAGACAGAAAAATGTCCTATTCATATCATTATTATTAGCAAGAGAAATGTATGGGAAAACCAAAAATGCTCCATGTGCAAGGACTGCAAGAGGTCAACAGAAGATGAGACTAATTAAGCTGCATGTTCTGGCACATGAACTTTAGTTTATCGTTCTATATCCCAAAACGATACCACCCCAAATAAGGCAGAATGAACAACTAAAAGGAGAACATTGTTGTCAACTTTTTACTTTTGTTTTCAATGTAGCTAGCTTTGACCGTGAGAAACAAGATCATTTCTTCTCCCTGTTATTTTTTTTTCCCCCATAAATCAATTAGAAGATGCTACTGTTAATAAATCAACACTTCTTCCTCGAGTTCTTAACTCCTCTTCATACTTGATTTCTTGGTATAGTGTGCTAACTAATGTGAAATATGTCTCAAAATGACAAAGATGATTGTTCATAAAAATAAAAGAAAAAAATATGGAAAGCCGCAGACAATCTCAAAAGCCAGGAGGGATAAATAATTGCATTTTAGTGAAAATCAAGGACCAAGAAATTTGCCTGTTGCCCAGCAGCCTGTGAAGCTTGATAATGAGATCAATTTCCTCGTTCTCAAAATTCCCTCTCTTGATGTTTGGTCGAAGGTAGTTTAGCCATCTCAGCCTGCAGCTCTTGCGGCACCGCTTCAAACCTTAGTAACATGCAAAGCCCCCAAAATCAATAATCCAAAACACTAAGGTTAGTTGATTGTTTTGTTCTCGTCGAGCTCATCTTATAACAAAATTTAGTTGATTGTTTCTTCCAATATATATGAAAATTCCATACATCCATAGGTAAGTTTGTTGATGAACATGAACTACATTAAAACATGAACAAAAGGAAAGAAACATCATTGTGGTATGATTGAGGGATAGATCAAGCTGGCCGGCTAGCTCGCTTGTCTAGCTAATTTTATGTTGTAATATGTAGAGAAAATGAAAGAATTAAAGATCTGACCTTACTCCTCAGCGAAATGATCGTAGAAGTGAGTGCCTAGCTATATTTCAAAGGAGATACATCCATATATATATATAACTATTTACAGCGGCTATTTAATTTGAAATATATGCCGATCTGCACTCACGGGAAAATTGTAGACTGAGATCATCCTCATTAAAAATGAAAAATTCATCAACACATATCCTATCAAACAGAAGAGAAGTCCACAAAATGGATACAAGCATAACTCGAGATCACCATCTCTTTCAAGAGGAGTTCGATGGCCCATTAAAGATTAAATTATTGTGTAGCCATTAGATTAGTAATACAGCAATCTATGTTTCACACAAAAAACCTTCATCAGATCCAAGGTCATCGAGATCGGTGTCTTAAAATAAAAATTAAAATACCCTTGGAATTCTACTTGGAGTATGATCAGCAAATCACAATAAGGCATGTCATCAATATTTGAGTCTTACCGGCCAGTAAGGGCACACGATGCCACTTCCCTTCACCATACTGTTCTATGCATTTCTTGAGCAAGTAATCTTCCTCTTCAGTCCATGCAACCCCGCCCATGTCTCGAGTCCAATCTCTTAGAATGCAATATGCTTTTTTTTTTTCTCCTTTTTTTCCTTTTGTTTGTGCAATCTTCCTCTTCTCTCATCTCATGTTATGTCCTCCCTCCAGGATCTATATAGCAACATGTTATTGTACTTGTTTTTGGTTTTTTCTCCCCCTTTCCTCTCACCCCAATCCTACAATTACGTGCATGAAATGAAAAGTCGATGGTCCCCTTGCCTTTCTAATGTTGTCTGTCTGTATATGTGTTTATGTGGAGACAGCATGAGTTTACTAGTGGTCCGGCAGCTTCAAAATATTTGGAAATTTTTTGGTGTAAAATATTTATTGCAAACAAATTATTGATATATAGTAGCACATGTCTTGTATGAAAGTTGAAATGAAAAATAAAAACCATCGGCAAGTAAGCTCATTTGACTTTGCTCAGAAAGAAAGAAAAAAAAAACAAAACTTATTTGACAACCAGAATAAGTAATTAATAATAACTTGCAAGTGATCAATGTTTCTATTTTATTTCTCATAAATTTCACGTCACATCTAGAAATTTGAATTTGAGTTCTCTATAATAGATTTTTGGACTTTAAAACATTACAATACCCACTCAAGAATAACACCCCTTAATTGGTCACAAAAGCAAAGTTCTTAACGCTGGCTTCCAATATGTTTTTCTCTTTTTTCCTCATAAATGCTCGAATAAATGAAAATATAAGGGTGCAAATTTTACTGATCAAACGCATAAAATGACTTAACATTTAGTTCTGAAAAAGATGAGAGTAACACTTGACAGAACTCATTGGTAACGAATTCCAAGCATAGAGAAAAGTGTATTATATAAATCTGTGTACTAGCCACATGATAAATTAGGATAGCTTAGCCTCTCGTCTCCCAAGAAGATTTGGCAAAGTTTTTTGAGCCCAGGTCTCCTGAGTTGCCCCACCAAATCGTGACATTTCAATCAATCAAAATGTGAACCTCTTTGCTCTGACCCTGACATAACCATGGTCGTATGGTAACGGAAACTCTACCATATTACATATAATTCAGACTCTGATTCACATGCACAATGTGTAATTAATGATCGATTGGCACCGTTTGATTGCTCTGGGTGCAAACGTGAAGCCATATTTTGGACAATGACCATCGTTGGCTTCAGTTCTATTCGGCAATTTATGATATCTTTAATAATTAAACTATGTCTCAGGTTACATTAAAAAGGGAATTGTTAGATATGATCGTTGAACAAGTGATTTACCCGAAGGGAATTTTAGCTAGTATAACCTTGTAACCGAATGTTTTGGCTCAACTATGGCCAAATAAATAAATAAAAACAGAAGAATGATTGGACCGATCATCAATATTCAAGAATCTCTAGTTTTTTTTTTTTTTTTTTTTTACATCTGAATTAAAATTTACATTTAAGGAGAATTTGAGAAAGTCGAGTTTTCAATCTCAGCTTCCTCCCAAGAATTTTGCTCAAGAGACCAATCAAACGAGTTTAATTATTCAAACATCTATTTGATGTCGATAAATATCTTGTGATGATCATGAAATGGCATCAATCGACCAATGTAACTCGGCATTTCGGTTGATGAAAATTTTTTTATAAAGTAACGGCGCATTTTTATGAATCACATTGGTTTTTGTATTTTATTAAGGTATCATTCTAAATGAACTTGCACAAAATAAGAGACATTTAGTCTTTACCTTGTTTGGATTTGGTGCTCCTTTTGTGTCATAGCATCCGACAGATCCCATGTTTGGACTTGGGGCATACAAACTGCTCGAAATTTAAATCTAAATCTAACCCACAATCTTGTTTTTTTCAAAAGCAAAAACCAAATCACTTTAAACCCGACAAACCCCAAAAGAACAAAAATGATCTTCCCCTTGCAGTGGAACTATGTATCGTTTTTCTCTTAAGAAAAAAAAAATTATTTTGGTTAAATTTTCAACAAATTTAGTGCTGTCTTTTGAAATTTTGGTTGGATTTCAATTTTAGGACCCTTCATTTTCATTCGAAAATTAATTTATATCCTGAAATAACACTTTCCTGGTTCATCATTCGAGTTCCAAGCATGGCCAGTTATGCATGAAAAAAAAAAAAAAAAAAAAAAAAAACAAAAAACAAATGCCCAGTTCATGGCTTTGCACATCTAACGGTCATGGGTGTACAGACCATGACCAAATGGTAATTGGAATAAAGTTTAGCTTTGATGACAATTGGCCTACACGGTTCGATTACTTGTATTGATTAGGGGCCAACATAATATAGGAATAGAACATAGTGCCACGAAAACTCTCGTAAAGATTGCCATTTCCGTGTCTGCATGACCAAGCCAAAGCTTTGGTTGTCACTTTGCGATAGCCACTACTCATTCGCTGAAAAACACAGATTGATGATAAAGACTGAACCTCATCTTATAAGATGCAACCATATGTCCGGGCATGCATCCCCACTTCCATAGCTCTCTAGTTAACCAATAAATCTAAACTCTTTTTTAGTTTCTTCTAACTACTCTGATGTGTTGGGAGAGAGATTTAGATAGTTAAAATCTATTTTTAAGACTGAATTTCAATAGGAGATAGATTTTTGGTATCAATTTTTACCTAATATATCTTATCTTCAAACTAGCCAAATCTCACTTATTTTATTGAGAATTTATAGGAGTTATATAGCCATGATACACACGCAGACACACACACACACACACATTCAATCTTATGACTCTCAGTTATTGCCTCTAACTCTCCAATCCATCATTCTTATATGTACTCTCATTTCAAGTGCCCATCTGCTCCACAAAAACTAAAACAAAATGTGAAGAGACAAGCATTTAAATAAAAAAAAAAAAAAATCTTCAAAGGAAGCAAAAACAAAATTTTTAAAAGAAAATCCCATAATTTTTTTTTTTAAACCTTGGCAGTATACAAAATTAGTAGTGAATATTAACAGTGTTAATATCCCTGTAATTGCTCTACAAAATGATTTAGTATTTTTTTCCTTCCTTTCCACCATAGCGTTCCTATTTCCTAACAGCAAAATAACAAAACATAGAAAATTGGTGTACTGTATCATTATGTTATACTAGTGAAATTTTCTGTCGACTAACTTCCACTTTAAAAGCATTCCTGGCAAGCTGGAAATTCTTAGTGAAAATCGCCGGATGTGAAGACACAAATGATATAAGACGTTGCTGGCTTCTTAGTTTTTTTTTTTCAACTTTTGGTCTTGTATGGTTCAGGACCAAATGAATTCTCTGATGAACCAAAGGTCCAATCAGTGTTTCGATTTCCCTTTTTATCCAAATCCATTTTAGTTTCAAGCCCACTTATGCTAAAACCGTGGCTGCATGGCTCACGGATTGACTCTCTCGTTACTTCGGGTTTTGTTCCTATTCTTGATTGGGTCAGAAAAGAAAGCCCATACCAGTGGCCCTACCTTACTATGTGGATATCTATAATGGGTACAGCTAAATTGCTCAGCAGTGTGGTAGTGGCCAGAGCTTTAAAAAAAAAAAAAAAACCAAAAACAAAAGCTTAACTACTAAGTATAATATAATATAGTGACTACCAAATTTCAAGTTCAGTGATAAGATTTAGGGTTCGATTCGGATTCCAAGGAAGATAGATAAATAAGTAAATTTCAGAACGAAATATGCCAGCAAAATAAAAAAATAAAAAATATAAGCTTAGGATCTGATATTTGACGAAAAAATTTGAGTCCATCATAATAATTAACTTAATCATTTAGAAAAGCTGCTTGATAACCAACTTATTTAAATTTCTAATTTTAACTAGATCATTTTCTGTCGCCCTCTCTCTTGATAGCATGACCAGCCTTCTTATTGACTTTCCAATGCATTCACTTTTTTCAAGCAAAAAGTCAATTAATTAACCTTTGGTTGTTACAAGGAAGATTGCAAGAAGATTATAAATCCTTGACAGCAAAAACTCACCAAAATATCATTCAAATTTCACCCTTTTGGCCTCCTGACCTAGTAAACCAACATCTTCTCAATATGTCTTCTTAGTTCATATGAAAATATCTTTTTTCTCACAAAAGTGATAAATATAAGTATCGCCACAAAAATTTATATATAATATATAAAAATTACATACTATATTAATATTTTATACATAATATAAAATGACGTATATATTGTGTAAAAAGTTTTTCCATTCTTATGGTCACTTGGTCGGGATCATATATATACACTATGGTCTTTCCATATTTGCTGCCGTTTTTGTAGGGCAATGGTCTACAGAGAGAAGCTGGTCAGCTCTCTGTCCGGTTTCTTTGACTTTCCGGCTCATTGTCAAAGTTGCACAATGTTTTTCTTGTCATATTTTATTTTCAGCAACAGCTAGAAAAATGGCCTGTTGCCGGCACCGACGTGGAATTTGCGTTACCTTGCACAACATCCAAGATGGGTTATTTTGGGCGCCAGAAAAGAATTAAAAAAAAACTGAAAACTGGACCGGCACAATTCACTGCACGAGGCAGGCATCCCGGAAGCCTAGGAACAGAAGATGTGAGTGGTGATTACTTTCTTGTTTCTTAATTATTAGATCATTAATTGGTGGTCCAATTGCAGGCAAGTGTCCATTAGGAACAACTTGAACAAAGCTACCACAAAAAAACAAAGAACAAAAAAAGGAACTGGAGCGGAAGAATGAATGTTTTATAGGGACACATGCTTGAATAAAATCGCTACAACTTTTCACTTGGGTTGGCGCTTATTAGAGACCCCAAAAATCATAGGTCATTATACAAGTCGTGCATTAATTGCTTTTTGTTTCTTTTTCTTGATGAAATTCTTGAAAATGTTGAATTTTTTATTGTAGCTAAAGCAACTTCGTAGAGAGAATGAAGGAAGCTATAATAACGTACCGAGAAACAAATCAAACTACGTATTTAAAAATCAATAAATTACAAAAGTTGAACTGTTGGTAACATCCTAAAAAAAAGGTAAAAATTCAATGAGTTAATTGTTTAATCCGTTTTTACTTCATTCACTGCATTTCTACTAACAATTAAGACATTAAATGAATTAATGAAATATAAATATCGATTAGAGAATTTATAAATACCTATTTAATGAAAACATTAAATTTTGAATTTTCAGACATTAAACCAATAGCATCATTTTAGTACGTCAGTTTCCGTGTCTCCGAGGCTTCCAATTTCCAAATTCTTATTTCAAGTTCACTGCCTTGGCCAAGTCATGTACGCAATTGTTAATAATTAATAAATGTTCTCTCAGTCAAAATTTTACCTCGGATTGGGTGCAAGAATCAAATTGGACACGCTCTCCATGAAGCGAATAAATCGATTAAAAAAAAAAAGAGGAATTGAGCTATTGGGTCAAAGTTTGGTGAAAATAACACTTTTTATGTTGCTTTTTACCTTATAGGTTTTACCCTTAACGTTAAGGTCAAGCCTACGCAGCTTTGAGCCACCAAAAACAAAGACTTTTCACTTGGGCCATCCTTTTGACAGTCGGGCAATTCCACACAAGCTATAAGAGTTTTTAAAACTCCAATTTCCACCCGCTTTGGTCCTTTTCAAACAGGAACAGATTTTTTTTGGCTGTAAAAAAACCTAGAGTTGTTAATAATTACTTTTATATTCATTACTCAACAGTAACAATAATAAGTTCGAACAAAATTTTCTTATATACAATCTCAACGATTACCAAAACTAAAAAATAACAAAGAAAGAGAGTTGCTATAAGTGTCTAAAGGTGAGAAGATATTAGTAAATTTAAAATAAGCAAACATTTGTAAAATTTTTAAAATTTGTGAAACTTTTTACTTACAAATTATTTTTTTTTTAAATTTAATATAAGATTTCTAAAACTCATATATTTATGCTTAAAATTTCAACTTAAAAATTAATTTTGTTCAGACATCCCATCTTATTCTCTTGCCACGCTTGCCTCTACATTGTCAAACAGTTCAGTTCTTTTTCCATTGGATTTTGATCACTCAACTCACTTTACTTTTCTTGGATTTGTTAGGAAAAAAGGAGTTGTTTCAATTCATATTTTTAATGGGATATCTGTCAACGAGTTTTTGTGGAATTTTGTTAGTCAGGGTATGATTGATTTCCAATTTCAATAGATCCATTGTGATTCAAAACATTGGCATTATTTTCGAATTCTCAGATGCTCCAATATAGGATTTTAATTGATATTTTAAATAATTTTAGTTATATTATGAATTAAAAAATATAAAATATATCGAATTATTAAAAGGCTTCGTATTTGAGTGTAAACAGGAATGGGTTGACAAAGTCTGCACAACCCATTAATATGATGGGGTCCCATTCCCTGTCTATTTCTTCAGAACCTAACGCCATGGGCTTAAAGTTCAAAAAGGTAATCACAGCTATATACTAAAATTTGCAAAAGTTGACAAAAAGTACCAAACCCCGTAAGACCAGCCAAGAATCTCTCTCTTTCTCTCTCTCTCTCAGACTCTGTGGAGCATTAGTTATAGTTCTGTACTACTGCGACTCTTTGCTGCAAAAGAAATTGAAATGGATCTTTCCCTTTAGATTCTCTCAGCAATTCGGTGTTATAATTTGTATTCTTCCATTACTGGGGTCTCTTTATAATCTCCCTACCTTCGTTTTAGCCTTTTTTTCCCTACACTTCTTAGAGAACAACTCTCCAATATCCTTTCCCATACCTTTCTCTGCCATTTTTTTCTTTTTTCGTTTTGCTTTTGGTTTCCATAATATCGGGTACTTTGCTTGGCTTCCCTTGCAGTCAAAATCCACCTAAAACAATATGGACGTAAGTTCTCTTTCCAATTTCTCGTTTCAAAAGCCTTTGGCTTTTTTTTTTTCTCTGTGGGAATTGACTTTGGAATTTGCTTTTGATGAAGAGCGAAGAAGCCAAATTTTGATCCTTGAAGCTTCTTTGCCTCGGGATTTTGCAAAGTTTTTTTCTTTAATTTGAAGAGAAATCAAGCTAAGTTTTAATCAGAGTTTGAAACTTTTTTTTTTTTTTTTTTACAGTAGGACTTCTTAAAGGGTTTTCACTTTTTCTAATTTTCTTCCTTATACTTTGTGGATGGCTTTTTCTTCTTTTCTTTTTTCTTTTTCACTTATTCTTTAGGTTCTCAAATTGGGTTTTCTTGTTTTGGTTTTATTCTTAATCAGGAGTGGAAAAGGAGTGGACAGATACCAGCATTTGGGAATTGGGACCACGCAAATGAGCTGCCAATTACACAGTATTTCGAGTGTGCAAGACAGGCGGGGCTGATTCGGTACAGTTCCTCAGGTGAATGTGGTCAGCACTACATTAGGGGCGACCACTTATATGCTTCTGATATCAGAAAGCTTTCTGGTCATAACAATCTTCCTCCTACAAGAAAGGCTAGTAGCTTTTTTTTTCTTTTCTTTTTCTTGTTCCACATAGTCTTTGATTATCACTTTCCATGTTTCTTTCTAGTTTGGTTGGTTGGGCACCTCCGTTCATATTATGATTTGATGAGAGACATGAACACATAGGACAGAACAGAATTGCAACGTGAACACTGACTGTATAGGACCCTTCTCTCTTTTTATAAATTATTTGTTAATAGTGATATTTAGTTTCTCTTATTAAAAATTTATAAATTAAATATTATTAAATTTGAGTAGAGTTTATGTTTGCCATGAGGTGATTATCGTGCCCTTTCGGAGGCCAAAAAAATCCCTTTTATTTATTTATTTTTTTTTTTTGATGTTCTCGCCAAATGTTGTCAGTGTATGCAGAACCAGTGATGTCATTTCCAGCTTTGTTTTTTTGAGACATATTTCTTTCTTTAAATTAATTAGAAATGCCCTGGAAATTCTGGGAATTGGCATTGCTAGAATAAGTTGAAAATGCATTGATGAGTCCATGTTAGGTTTGTTCCCGATGAGAAGTATCAATGTCCTTGCCTGTATTAAAGTAACCATGTATTTTCTCTTTTGTTGCTTTCTTTATAAGCTTTTTGAGATAATGGCATAGATCGTGTCAGAATTGGAAAGGTGAGAAAAAGGCTTTTCGCTAGATTAGTAACAGGTAAATAACAAGATCTTCATAAAATAATTGTTTGTGGTCTATTTTCATACCCATTTAATTTTTAAAAAAACTAAATAATAAACTAGCTATAAATGAGTGAATTTATAGCACCCACCTCAATAAAAAAAATTTTCTCGAGTGGATGAACTTGTTGGGTTCAATCTTTGTAAAAGTTTAGGCTTAATCTTGCATTAGAAGGCACGCTTTTTTCTTTCCTTTTTTTTTTTTTTTCTTTTTGAAAAGAAATTACGTAGACACCGTAATATTTATATATTACATAATAGTAATAATTAATTATATTTATTTTAAAGTTTTTTATACATAATTATCAAATTATAAATATAGATTTAATGGTGATTATATGCGATATGACTTTACGTCTGAAAACTACTCCGGTTGTTAATAATGATCTGGAAAGACACAATCATGGTGACCCTTAGTGTGGAATGTGGAATGCGAACCACATAATCGTAATTGACGGGGCTTCGGCATGCAGACAAGATTGAGAGAAAAAAGAGGGCCGCGTGTTAAGGAGCAGAGAAAGCAAGGCAAAGGCAAAGTGTGCGACGTGACCGAGCCGCCCAGGAAACAACATCAGCAACAACAACAACGACCAACCAAGAAAATCAACAAGTCATACGATAAGGACATTACGATTAACAATGCCTCGGCTGCACGTCCCAAACTGACTGTTAGGCCCCCAAAGCCTGTTGACGAGGATCTCTACAAAATCCCCCCTGAACTTCTGCACTCTTCCAAGCGGGTCTGCTTCTCTTTCCCATCTGTTTTCCTGTTTGTTTTTTTTTTTTCAAACATTCATAGTACACTCTTTAGGGCCACTTTCATCGAAAAAAAAAATAATCTCCTTTTTTTACACTTTTTTTTTTTTCTGTTTTTGGTTAATTAGTTTAACATTTAGTACTTAATACCACCTATAATATTAGTGAATTATAACTCACATGAGAAAAATGGGGTATGGGGTCAGGATTATGGTCTTAAGTAACTGTAGAGCGCAGTGCTACTACAGGCCCATGATGCACAATTCAACCTACGACTATCACGACCATTTTTTAGCTGATATTGTCTTTCTTTATTTATTTTTTTTTTTTTTTGTAGTTTTCTATTGGCCTTTTGTTTCCATTCTTTGCTCATGGAATGATTGATTCTCTATGATATGATTTATTCTGACTGCATTGTTTTTCTTTGTTATCCTTTTGTGAATTTCTCTGTGCAGAAGAAATTTCCAGGCCTCTTTTCATGCCTTGTGCCTGCTTGTGCCTCATAAACATGGACTTTAGTGACAATAAAATGCTTCTGTCCAAAAAGGAAGGACTGGTGCTGTGTGTACTTTTTTTGTCGTGTAAGAATATCCACCAATAGGCAATAGCTGCTGTTAAATTAGAATGCATAATTTCTCTGATATATTTACATTTGATGCTGTTTGTGACACTAAATCTCTTGTATCTATCCGTAAGTAATCTGGTTTGCTTAACCAATGACACAGGGACAAAGACTTAAGATTTATTTATATCCTTCTCAATCTGAAGGATGATAATGACTGAGATTTAATTAGCTTAACTGCCACGCTGTTCATATAATTGTGTAAGACTTGAGTTCATCTTGCATGCTTCAAATATGTACCTCTAGTGGCCCGAAAAGGTTGAATTATTAGATAAAATTTAAAAATTAAGTCACGAATTAAATTCTAACAATTTTTTTATGTGTAAGATTATTCATCGGAAAAAAAATATATGTATTCTTTATGTGCATAAATTTTACAATTATGAATTTGAACTCGTGATTTTTCTTTTATAATAAAGACTTTTTAATTGTATCAATAAATTATCAATTTAAATATTTAAATCCAAACCCGTTCTTTAATGTATAAGCTAGCGCTTTGACCTGTTAAGCTCCGTGGTGTACGGACCCACTGGCTTGGTTTATAAAACAACCAAGTGCATCGTCCCTAGCTCCATTCCTATTCTGACTTCCTTCTTACCTTATATTTTGCATCTTTATTTACCTTTTTTTTCTTTTATCCAAGGAGCAAAGGACTTGATTAGTCATTGTATCGTGCAGTAAGAATCTTTGTTAAGTATTTTCCCGCCACAATATGGGATTTCTGTATATTTTATAGGGTTTTGATTTAGTAAAAATGAGCACTCGTTCAAATGTGTGAGAACAAGATCAGATAAGTGTCACTTGATTCAATGACTAAAAATGCACATGTTTGCACCTGCACCCGTTTGCACAGAAACGCTTCCCTATGTTGTTCCAATTTGAGCCATGGGCACAAAGTCTAAAATCCTTGGCTGAGTCAAAAGTCTAGCTCTGCTCTGCCTCAGCAATGTTGGATTCAATTATCTCGCCTACCCCACCGATGAAACCAATAAAACAAAAAAATTGAAAAAAGAAAATAAAAAAGATGAATAGAGCCACCACTAAATTAAATTAAATAAAAAGGAGAAATTATAAAGCATGCAAGCATGGGATTCTTGACTGTTGTCAATCCCACGAACAAAACTAATATATTTAACTTTGATTGGTTAGGATTAAATCCATTTAGTAAATTGATGCATTTTAGGAGTACTTGGTATAACAACACATGAACGTGCTTTTAAGTCAACCACGCTTGTTAGCTGAGCGGAATTACACGCAACTTTGAACAAAAAGTCAAACACATCGGGTCCCATAAATAGGCTCACCTTTCTTCCGCAAATAGTTCCCAAATATTGCCTAGTGTACGAAAAATCCCATGCCTTGTGTTCTTGGGCTCTGATCTCTATAAACCAAAAGCAATGCAATTGAAAAGCTCTTCATATGAAAGGGTTGAATATTTGGTTGACTTTATTCACCAACTTGTCTCAGACAGAGCTGCCAAATTCCAAGAATAGCTGGGACGTTGCACAGCAATGCAATGTTGGGGGGGGGGGGGGATTGACCAATGTTCAATAATAGCAAAAATTATAGTACGAGATAATTTCATATCTTAATTACCTGTGATTAACTTAATGGTAAAAATAAACTTAGAATTATGTGAGTTAAACTCATGATATATATTTCACATGGAGAGCTTACGATAGTGAGATACTGTGGAAACGATCTCAATGTTTATCTAAAAAAGATTTCTCATGGTAAAAATTTTAAAAATAAAAAATTGTACCCTTTGAATTTGTTGCTTTTTCTCTATGAGAATCCATGGCTATACTCTCCCTTTGGGGCAGATGGAAAGAAAATGGATAAGAAAGGTAAGGCCACTTATTATGTGACTCATTATCAAGAAAACAGTATCTCTAAGCAAGCAATAGTTGCCTCGACCATTTCGTTGTCTTTGAATTGTTCTTTCATATTTTGTGCACCCCTTAAACAGAAAGCAATAGAAAAAAAAAAAAAATGTTGACTTTCACTTATTTATTTATTATGTGTTTGGACTGCAGGTTGGAACATTGTAATGAATTGTCTCGCGTTAAAGTCTACATTCTGTTTGTAAAACATTTTAATGGAGAGCGACACCATTTGGTATCCACTAACCCTGTATACAGTACCAAAGGATTTAGATTTCGGCACATTAAAAAAAAAAAAAAAAAACCATCTTCCAATTTATACTGCAAAACCAGCTGGTGACACATCACAGGTCAAGTATAATAATAGAAGTTTAGTGTCTTTAAGCGAGCAGTGGCTGCCATTTTCTTATCCACGAGGACCGCCACCATGGAAGGCATTAACTTCCAATTGTCGTTTCATGCAAAGAGCAGGGGTTTTGCAGATGATGCTCAATCATCATGGCGGTGCTCATGTGACTATATTAGTCAAAATTCATATAAAACATTTAAAAATTGAACGGAGTACCCTGCAAACTATGAGTGACTATCCTTTATTCAACCAAATCGAAGTTGCACTATTCTGCTATATGGTCAAACTTAAGACAGTGGCAGAACCACAATCAGTGCTAGAACAAGGGTCCCCATACCCCTTGAAAATGATAAAAGAAAAGCAACCCCTTTTGGAATACTTTACAATTAGTCGACAAAATGGCTTAACGGACACTTAAGCATTGCTAAAGACAGCCATTGCTTCTAGACACTTGCTGCCGACAATAATTTATAATTATGCTTTAAGGCAAAGAGTGACAGAAACAGGCACTTACTGCCACTTATACACAACCTATACATAGGAAACATAATATTGCTAGAACAAAAGACAAATGTTAAAGGGGGAAAGATGATTAGTTTTCCTTCTTGTCCACTAATTCAATAAGCTCATACAAAGCAAGTTACGTGCCATCCTGTTTTGATAAAGAGGGATCTTTAATTCAGCTAAAATGCTAGTTGAAGATATAGTGCATACTGATTCAGATAAGATGCCTTATTTTGTCAAGTTGTGGATGGCAGATGTTGGAATAACGAGTCAGCCCATCATGGAGATACCAAATATCCATATCAATTAACTCTTTTTGCTTATGTTCTTCCATCCAGAATCTTACAGCACCCCACAGAATTTGTCAGTACTACATAACTAAATACTCTGTTATTTACAAGCTTTACTCAATTTGCTCATATACTGCAGACAAACTAAAAATTGGTGAAAGGAGAAATTGAGACCCTACAAATTCAGTCAGCCAGCGGTCCATTAGTGCAAACGACTTTTCTTACTAACGTTAGTTGGTAAGAGCCTGTGGGCAAAATAATCCAATGTCATTTGCTCATCTATTTGACTCAGTTGGACCAAAAATTTCTTACCATATTGGGATGAGAACACTAGGTTATGTACAGTATATGAACTTTCTATAGGTATCTGAAGTATGTTGGTCTGTGCAATGGAATGTTGAATGGATTTATTTCTTCATGCCTTATGCACAAACGAAGCAGCCAGTCAATAAGCAGACCTATTCAGAATCTTAAGTATACCTTCAGCCTTTCTCCTAGCTCTTGCCGTACCTCTGTCAGCGAGATTAGAAATCGTGTAGTGGTCAATTTCCTCTTCCCTCATGTCCTCCCATGTAGTTTCATCGTTCAAGCAGAGATTGTATAAGATTGCAGCACAGTTCTCCTTGCTCCGTTCATCAGTGCTATCCCTTGTAAACTTGAGCAACCAAGGCACACCACCAAGCTCCCGCATTTCATCAATAGCCTTCTGATGGCTAGAAAGCATTGTGAGAATAGCCAATAACTCAGGCACAAGTACCCCATCCATTATCTTTTCAAGATCACGATAACTGTCCCTTCACAAACAGCCCTCCTTTTATTTTCAAGGGCAAGACATAGGTTGAATATTGTTGTTGCAGCATCCCTCATGGCCAATGGATGCCCTTCATCTAAAAGAAAAATCAGAGGTTTGAAAGCACCTGATTTTCCAATAAGGTTCTTAATGGAATCAATGTCTGATAAGGCCGAGAGAGCTGCAGCAGCATTTTTTCTTGTTTCGGTGGTTCCGGATTTCAGAGCATCAATAAGCACAGGAATCACAGATGGATGTTTAGCGGGCAGTTGTTTATTACTGGAATGAATGGAAAGGTTAAAAAGTGTTGTAATCACATCTTCCTGGAGTTCGGTGTCAGGATTGGTTTTGCATGGGGACAATGGAGAGAGCAGCAAGGGAATGGCATTGTCAGACTTGGCAAAAAGGGCCCGAATAGATGGAACCATTTTAGTTAGTAACCGAATCTTTTTTGCAGCTTCTTTTTGATCAGATAGAGAAGATAACATCTTTTGAAGCACTGAATTGAAGCTGTCTCTTTCTACATCAGTAACTGCAATATCATCATCCTGAGCTGGTATTGATGGCACAATTCCATGCTCCTTGCACCACTGCGAAATCATATCTTGCACCAAGTGATTAGGAGTAAGGATGGTATAAGAGAGAACTTGCTGGGTCTGAGGGCATATCCGATTCCCTTCACTTAGCCACCTCTGGATGAATTTCCGATCATAAGTCTGCAAGTCATCGCAAATTATGTGCCAACAAGAACAACAAAAGAATTCAAACATTTTTAATAGATAAATAGTCCAACAGAAACTATAAAAGTAAAATCTTAGTGCTCAACAACATAATGTTAAGAATTCTACAGAACATATAGCATTGAAATCTTCATTCTGGTTGGCAAGGTCACTGTCAAGTACACATTGGCAAAACAACTCAGACTAACATCTTGCCCAAAGAAGAAAAAGGTCATTTTAATGTCACTAACAACACGAGCAATTGGCACTCTGTCGATGATAAGACTTATTAAGGTTCCTAAAAGTGAACGAGGGTCAATTCCTTAGTTGTTAGGCCGCTGTCTGAACAATAGACTCTTCATGTGACTACATTAACCCTGAAATGGAAAACGATGGCAAAAGGCCTACCCAAAACTAATATGGCTGTACTATTGTACTAAATGGGAGCTATCTCCCCTGCTTCCCTGGAGATAATGATCAAAAGCCAACCAAATTCTTCACTTACGAAAATCTCTGGATCTGGAACCTATCTCAAATAATCGAAAGTCTTGAAATTGGGAAATAGCGTTCATCTTCTCCAATTGGGTTGCTTTTTCACCCCAATATTTTTTTGCCAGCGAAACAGCGTATAAAATTATAAATAGAGAAGGGATGAAATTGCAGCCCTTGAAATTTTTTGAATATTGATCTTCAACGGAAAATTTCATAGTTCTAGAAACTTTCAAGACCTGCAGAAACGAGTTTCGAAGTGACGAAAATCCAAAGGCCTCTAACGAACGATGGAGCAGAAAAGTATCCAGAATTCACCGACATTCTAATTCTCGTATACTACTACTACATGGCAGAACAATCCATACAGGAAACGTAAAACAAAAAAAAGGCATCTTCGATATGCAATCAATCAATACAAATCCCAAAAGGAAAAATCTTGCATGCATATAAGAATGAATAATGAAGAGCACCAAAAGGAAAGAAAACTAAAATGCCAAAAGGAACTGAACACAAAAAGTATAAGGTCTAACCTGCCCAGTAGCCAAGATAACAGGGTCATTCATGAGCTTTTTGGAAATGGGGCACTTAAATTCCTCAGGGATAGCCATAGCATCATCCACCACTTTGAAAGAACAAGGTGGCTTCTTCAACTTGAATTCCTTGAACTCACTTAGAATCTTTATAGCCTCCTCAACCATCTCCACACTGCAATCATCCTCATCAAGAATCGCCTGCACCACCCTCAGCAGTTCTTTCTTCAACTCCATTACTCTCTTGGCCTCTGCTCGTGGGACTGTCTCAAGAACCTCACTTTTTGACATCAAACTAAAACAAAAGCAACGAGAAACAAAGGGGAGAAAAAAAAAAAGAAGATAAAATAAAATAAAGAATAAGGAAAAAATATCAACTTTGGTTTGCTGGTAACTGGAAGAAATGATTGTGCTTTGTCTAATTCATCAGTTTCTTACCTTCCTTCCCTGATAAGTTTGCTCGGTTGTTTTTCTCTTTATTGGGTTTCTCTCTCTCTCTCTCTTTAACCTAAGATAGTTTGAAAATCGGAGGATTGTGTTACCGAGACCTATTAGGTAAGTAACTGTAGACTAAGAAAAGGTACAAGAGAATAAAATTTTTTTAATAATTTTAATTCGCTACTTCCAAAAACAAAAAATAAAAAGAATTCTGATTAATTATTCTAGGTTTGTGATTTTTTTTTTTTTATAATTCTTTAAGTTTAAGTATAATATATATAGGTGTGACATGAGAATGGACAAGAAAAAAAAAACAAAAAGAAAAGAGAAGAGTTGAATTTGCTTTGCAGATGTGTTTCTGTTCCTTGGGCTGGCGGTTGGCTATTGTGTGCAGTTCTGACAATCAATTATCTTTTGCCATTCAGTAAGTAAGTTTGGAGGCATACCGTGCTCGCTGCTTTTGTGGCTTCCGGCTTGCAATGCCCACAACATCCTCGTATCTAATGTGGAGTTTTGGGCGAAAATCTTCGGCCCTGTTGGGACTGAATTTAATATGGTTACTTTATAAGGGAGTTGGGTCATCTGCAGTTTATTATCTGATTCTTATCTTATTGCAATTTGAATTTAATTTAAGCGCAAACGGTTAAAGTATCATTTACTTAAAAGATTTTGAGAGGGTCACTACTTAGTGCAAATTACAAAGAGACAAGATGAAAATAAAGACTATTTAATAATTTTGATTGATAATTTTAAAAAATAAAAAACAATAAAAATTTCAATTAGTTTTTGTGTTTCTCTGTGAATCTTTAACATTAGGTTAAATAATTTTTCTAACCTATAATTAGTTGAGTTCAAGCCCTCAGATTATCAACTATTCAAAAGCTAAAGTGGGTAGATATTTTTTTAATTGATTATCAACTCCAAAAGATAAGGAGCCTGGATGTGTTTTTTGAATTTTGAGTTATCTATCAATTCAAAAACTGAACTGATATAATTTTGAATTTAAATACCTCTATTTTATCCATAATATTTCATAATGGCTTAATTTTTCTCGATTTTGTCATTTTATGATACAAAAACAAAGAAGGAGAGGGAAAAAAAAGGACATCACAAAAAAAAAAAAAAAAAAAAAAATATATATATATATATATATATATATATATATATAGGGACTAGAGAGAGCAGGGAAGGGTAGGGAAATGGTGTATAAATCTTTGATTCTTCGACTTTGAGGGAGGGAATTAAAAAAATACAAAGAACAGAGTAGGATGCTTGGACCAGTAGGGTGTGCGCCAGTTAGGCTGAGTTGGGCTTAAAGCCGAGACCCATTTTAACCAAAGGGAAAAAAATAACAAAAGGCATCTATGGTTGGTCCATCTCTGGCGGCCCTACCACTCTCAGTTTGGGCCAGTTATAACAAAACCGAAAAACAAGAGACCGATAGGTCAATTGGGCCAGCCATCTCCTCCAGCACAAGCTCACTCATGCCCAACAAATCACCCCCTCCTCCAACCCCAGCTCCACCGCATCCGGCAATTTCCGATCACAGCCACCCATCACCACCAAACCTCTACAAGCTCACCCCAGCATAGCATTAAGGGTTTAAAACACCTTGTTTTTTTCTCTCTTTTTTTTTTTTTCTTGTATTGTAATTCATTAAAAATAATTCTAATGATGATTTAGAGTCACGACCATGAGGTGGTGCCAAGGACTTGCTTAAATACTTCTATCAAAAATAATATTGCAGATATCTAAGAGTTTCTAATAATTTTTATTTTGATTAACTGATTTATTATGGAGAGTATATTATTTAAGATTCAAATATTTTTAGTTGCATGGTCCTTGGAAATTTATTTATTTTGTTCCAAAAGCTAGCTTCGAAAACGACATACTAATTTAGGTAAAAAGAATTTTTAATTCCCATTTCTTAAAAGATGTTGAACCGCACCCCATTGTTTTGGAATAGGAATTCTCATTGCTAATGCACCTCACACCCACAAGATATGAAAGACTTGACACATTTCAAACTTCTTGTAACTGTCATAAATTCTTGAAGATGTCAACTTCCCAGCAAAATTAACCCAATGGGATTTTAAACAACCAAGTTCAACTTCTAAAATTTGTGTCTTAAGTCTCTACAATGAGATGGAGTTTTGATTGAGTGTCAAAACGACCGTGAAGATAATGTGCAAAGTGGCCATTTGGTAATATTCACTAAACTTCAACTATTCCTCAAGAGAGGCTGTGTTTAATGATAATACCTCGATCAATCACAGGAATAATAACCACGCATGCTCCAGATTACAGGGTCATGACAACAATCAATATTCAGAACAGCAGGAGCTTTGCTGAATAGTCTTTATATTCAACCAGAATTTTAACACAACTATTATACTTTTAGCGCAGTAGATACAACAGAATAATAAACAGAGGCGCCTTAGCTATTGATCTGAGACCAACAAGTTTAATGGCAAATCCAACAACTGTAGAAGGTGTTTCATATCTTCATCTTAGGTGGAAGAACCAAAAAGTGATGCTCAAAGTTTCAGTGAAAATTACCAGGAAACATTTGAACTCTGCAGAAGAGTCTCTCTCTTCATTAACTCCTTGTTCGGAAAAGATTCAAACAAAAGTAGAGCCAGAGAAACTTCCTGTACTTTCTGTATATATTTGATCTTCTTCTGTATTCTACAAGAAGCAACGTGAATTATAAGCAAATTCAAATCCACACACATACAAGTTGACAGATGACCTATAAAAATTATGATGGGCTGTGAACTTCAGCTAAAACCAAGATGAAGAAATAAGTCTATATAACTTTCTGATGGACCCCATTAAAAAAACAAAAAAAGAAAGGTGATATTATAGGAAACACTACAATAAAAAGCAAAGACAATGCTACTTTTGCCTTCAGAGTCCTTGTTTGGCAAGGAATTATGTTGGATTCATTCACAAGACGATATAATACCCCACAGAGAGAGAGACACAGAATTTAACTACCACATACCATACATAAGACAACATGGCATTAATACACCGGGATTCTCAGCACTCTTCCCTCCACTCTCATGGCTTACCCTGATCATAGTAACTGTTATACAAATACATACATGCACATGCATGTGCACACACTACATATCTGTGTGTGTGTGTGTAATAGTTACTATTAGATAATTTTATACATGTCATTACCACTTAAATAAATTGTCAATATGCATTTGGGGAAAATTACGCTGTCAATCCAACTAAATCCCACAAGTCATCTTAACAAAGCAGTGACATTGTTGAATCAATGTTAGCAAAACCCAGATAACAAGCTTAACAACAAAGTAAATAAAACAGCTTAAGGATACAAAGGAGGATACAGATGCAGAAAAAATTGCCCAAGCCAGATAACTTCCTACTGCAAGATTTTTGAGAAAAAGGGTAGAGTTAACAGCAAGACATAAAATTTTCAGACAAAGGATATGGGAGCCGTAAATGGTATAAAAGAAATGACTTACCCAATTTTTTGAAACCGCAAAGAACTAATCAATGTAATCCAGGAAATTCCTTTGCAAAAGAGCTGGAAGTTCATTTATCATTTTCTTCTTGCCTAACATACTCATAGCCAGTGTAGATATCTTCTTCATGAGTATAGTGTGATCCTGTAGGATAATATCTATCTTCAAATGCATTTTCAGTCAGCTCATTTGAAGCATGTTTGTCATATGAAGTTCTGTGATGCCTATTTCTAGCATCAGATTTTTTGTAGTCGCTTTGTGCACGGGCATTGTTAGTAGAGAATGATGCAGATTTAGAAGACTCATAATCAAGATAATTGGACCTGCTAGAAGTCCTTTTCTCATGACGCTTTGTTCTGGATGATTCATATCTCTCTTTTAGGTAACTGCCCCTATCAGTGCTATGCCCATGACCACGTCTTTCTGGACTTCCATATTTAGAATCTCTGCCATACCTGTCTCGGCTGCTACTTCGATATTCTAGATGTTCATGGTATCCATGCTGGCTTTGTCCCTCTTGCTTGTAATCAATGGTTGAAGATGAACTTATATCTTTAGAATAATCACTGCTGCTTTTCTTCAGCTCATGATCACTCATTGAAAGATTAGGGCCAGGGAAGAATTCTGGCAGCAACCCTTCCTCTTCAGCTCCCTTCTCAAAGCAACCAATTCCTCCAGATTGCTTGATTTCCTCCATGTACTCATCAATTATATCCCTCATCACCTATAAAAAAGTGGACACAGTGACACACAAATGTCAATAAGCAAGTGATGACTCTTACACATAAAAACTATGAATACTGGTTTGGGTGTTATCAACTCAATACTCTAAAAGGTTTTCCCAAAACTTGATTCAGTTTAATGTCACCACAAACTAAGATTTTGAAGAATGAGAGCATGGATGATTGGAACTAATGAATCCCAACTCCTTAATTTTGCATAGTAATAAAAGAAAGTGGAAATGTTCTCAAGTACTACAAGAAATGTGGAACATTTCGACCATTTGGTATTTTTGTAGATGCAACAAATATTTTTTTTGAATAATCAAAAGGACACAAAAACATTTGGCTGGATCCCTTTGCTGAACCAAGTTGACAGAATTGTACCATTTCCAACATTTCCAAAAGATGAATATAACAACATTCAGAAAATTAAGGGATTACTTAATGAATCAGAAACAAGAAAATACAATGAGTTCTATAATAAAGCACACTGAAGAACAACTTCATACTTGTAAAGTTGTTCGTTTCAATTTCTTCCCACGATATGACATTCTTCGGCGTTTGTAATCCCTTTCTTCGGCTAACAATTCCTCTCTTGTCTTACTCTTGCCAGTTGCCTTGCACAGAGACAGAAGCTTATTCAAACATATGACAGTGGCAAACTTTTCAAGCATAAAGCAACATGAAAAAAAATAAACATAGAGCCCTGTGCTAGCAAACACACCTAATATTTCATTTGCTAATGCTCCAAAATTTCAAATAAACCCCTAGACATATAAGAGCCACCAAATTTTTGTGTGTTTGAAAATTTCAAAACATTTAGACAAGCCTCAGGTGACTGTCATGCATTTACAGCATTGTTTGAAATGGGACAGCTATAAATTCAGCAGTGAATATGGTGGACAAAGAAACAGAACCAGACAACTAGTATTATAAATTCTCGTCTTTTCTTCTTTCTGGAAGGTGACATGATATATGGTGCAGAGGAATTGAATGTGAACTTTAATGTGATGGTAAGGTTATTCAATTGTGACCTAAAGGTCACAAGTTTGAATTGTGTAAATAACCTCTTACAGAAAATAAAGATACTGCCACATACATCTGACCCTCTCCATATCTGCATAAAAGTTAATTATTGGAACCCAAAAATGACAATGAGAGTATTCCAAATCCAACTTCTTTCTTTATAATCAGGTAAACTCTAGGTAAATATCTTATCCATTTCGTCTACCTCTGTGCTCAAACAATTTAAACCAAAGATGGTATATCCTTGCCATGTTATACCTGTTCAGAGGATTGCTTCCGAAGAAGGCCATCGTGCTCAATAATAGCTCTATAGTTAGGGCGTTTTTTCCGCTCCTCATCACCTCTTTGTGAAACATAAGAATGCTCAGCCATCCTACATTATAAGAAAAAACAAAAAAACCTCTATCATGCTTAAACTACACAATGCCCGGTTAACAGTACAAAGCTGTGTGAAAACAACAGAGCAAATATGTGAAACTGCATGCTAGAGATGTAGAAGAAACAGAAAAACATAGACTGTTAGCAATTGTGAAAACAACTCATGTAGCATCCCAATAAAAATTGGAATACCAAAATACAAAGGCTCACTAATCTCCTAGGACACCCTGTCAGTTGCAAAAACTTAGACCAAAAAACTGTGAACAGAAATTAAAAAAAAAAAAAAAAAAGACAGTAATTGAGAGAAGAGATAAGTGAGGTCCTTTTTGACAAGCATGTGGACCAAAACCACCTGATTATCTCCAATTATACACTTGAGCAGTTGATTGAACTAATACCACATTTCAAATGTAGACACAAATAAAACTAATGTTTTACAGCATCATTCAGTTTTAAAGTTTTGAAACAAAATTTACAATATATTAGACATGCTTAAAAGAATCCATAGAATATTAACAGCAACCAAATTTTGTGCAAGCATGGTGAAGCAGCATTCAAAATATTTGAAGCATATAAAGCCACAACAAGCACAACTAGAAAAAGAATATTGAATGGTGTCAGACCTCTGATATCTTGGTAGTGATTGAGCACCACGTAATGCTTTAAGTTGTGCTTCTAGTAAAGACCGTTCATGCAGAGCTGCCACAGCCCCTGCCACTTGAAACACAAAAATCACATCAACACTTGTGTTTACTGCTTCACTTGCTTTCCACTCTGCACCTCCTTCAAGGGGATCTTTGAGTTCAACATCCCTAATGTCACTCCCATTAGATTCTAAATCCCTTGAACTGTCCTTCATATTAGGCTCCAAGGGTAAAAACAACACCTTATTGGTAGCCTCTAACACACATTGCCTGAAAATATTGACAGCAAAGCTCTTCGCATTCCCTTCACCATACAAAACAGAAAGCTGAGATGCAGTCCATGCCAAAACTTGAACAAGGACTGGACACTTAAAACCTGAAATTTTGGCTTCCAAGTCATAAACTACCAAGCCCAAAGCCTCTCTTCTAATTGCCTTTAAACCCAGCCAGAAAAGCACGGATATATGATCTCTCATGTAAACATCAACAACTACTCCATAACACAGAGAACCAACAATAACCCACCTCTTCAAATCATTCACATTAATCAAATTAAACCGCAAAATTGCACAAAAAACACTATAGGAATATTCACTAGGAAAATCAGCCCAACCATCAACTTCGATTCTAATTGCCCACAAGTCTGATGGCAAAATCTCGAACCCATGTTGATCAAAATCATTGACTTCTCTGTTGCTACTACCAACAAAATCAGCACATTCTGTCAATAGAACACCAGGCAATGTAAACGCCCTCTTCGAACTGTCTAAATCGTTCAAGCTAACAACACCTGGGCAATCCTTGTAAAAGAAATTTGAGCCAAATTCACTGTAATAATCATCCAAAGATATGGAAAGGCCATTTTTGGTGGGGACTTGAAAAATGGATTGAGAAGAGACACTTTTGTGAGGTTTTTGGAGAGAAAGGGTTTTGGGGTAATGGAGAGAGGAAAGAAGGGAACTTGGGTCTTGAGAGAGAGGAGATGGGCAGTGAAGAGAATGGAGAAAGAGGGATTCTGGTGGCATCCGATGGTGGGGATTGTGGAGGCAAGGGACATGGTTGACATTTTGGGGTTTTGGTTGGGTGGAGAGGAGAGAGGAGGAGAAGGAGGTGAGAGTCTGTTGAGACAGACACAATAGGTGGGTCAGAAAGGAAAGTGCGGTGGAAAGATCAGAGCTTTGATCACTGGCGGCGGCGGCGGGGGGAGGAGGGAGATTTGGTTGTTGAAGTGGTGGTGGCGGCGGCAGAGGGGGTGGTTGTTGATGGTAGGGAAGAGAGTTGAAGAAATAATTAGGGTTTGGATTAGGTTCTGGGGCAAGGGACAGGGAAGTGATTTGGGATTGGAGCTGAAGTATTCATGAGAAAATCCCAAATTACAGAATGCTTGGAATAGGGTTGGAGCTTTAAGGTTGAAGATTATTTTTAGAAATATTGATTTATTTGGTTAGAGCATTTATGTTTTATGATGACCTGACAAAAAGATTGTAAATATAATAATATTATTTAATTTAATGTAAAGAATAAATATAAAAAAATTAAAAAAAGTTTTTTTAAAATTTTTAATTAATTTTTAATATATTATTTATTAATATTAATAATAATTTTAATATTTTTTTATTAATTATAATTTTTTTTATTTAAAATTATTATTATATGATATTTATTTTTAAAAAAATAAAAAAATTTATTCATTATTTATTTTTTTTTAAATAATTTATAAAAATTTTAATTATAATATTTTTAAGATTATAATTATTATTTTTTTTTTAATATTTTTATTATAATTATAATTATTTATTTTTTTTTTTTTTTTGATAAAAAATAATATATATATATAAATTATTATATTTATAATTAATATTAAATTATTTATTAATATTTTTATTTAATTTAAAAAATTTACTGTTTAAATACTATTAAATTAATAGAATTTTGTTACACTCCATAATTTAATTTTATGTGTTTGATATCATTTTATTTGTTTAAATATAAATAACCACGAGAAGATTCAAATCGAAATTAATGGGAGAAAAAAAACACCAAAGTGCTACCATTGCCCTTTACTTGAACTTTCCAAATTAAGAGCGGTGTGGATATGTTGCTCCTTGCCTTTCTATAACGTCGACTTAATTCAAAAGTTAGGACAAAAAGCAAGGCAGTACAGAAACATTTAATAATTCTAAATTGTGGCATAGAATTATTAAATGTGATTCGGGCAGCATTTCCCCTAACTTTTACATTTGTGTCTCGAATTAGTATAAAAGTATTTTAGTTATTTGAATAGTTCTTTTCTTATATAGCACAAGATTTACCTAACCAAATTTTATATAAGATGCCAATTTGTTTTAATTTTTAATAGAAAAACCTGAGTGTCTTGATACAAATTGATCATATTATATGATCTCGGAATTTCGATTCCAATAATTACATGTTGTATCTTGTTGAGACACATGTTGGATTGGCTACACCATGTGAGCTTGAAAGAAAAAAAAAAAAAAGGTTGATTACTCTGATTGTTTTGGAGGTAAATGATTTTGGAATCATTGTTAAAAATAGCCAACGTACCTAAGTATTGGAACAAGGAGCAAACTAAGAAAATTTATGCGGAAAACATAGCATTTAAAGACCATGAAACAAATTTGCAACCACATAGCAGTTGATTAGTCAGTGATTTAAGTTATCGTCTTCTGAATTAGTATGTATTGGAGTCTACTTATTCATCCTTAGTTACATCGACTTATCCCTCAAGAAACTATTCCAACAAAAAATTTCAACTATTAGGTGAAGATGGTGAAGATTTTTAATACGCCTCCTTACACAACTCATCTGTAAAAATTTGAATGTGAAGATAGTATAGTTTGAATATTAAATTTATTAATCACAAAAATTTTGATATTATATTAAGAAATTATTTTATTTAAAAATTTAAATTATTAAGTAAAGTTAATAATATAGATAATATATTATATTTTTAATACCTTTCATGGTAAAATTCAACTGTCAAGGGACGGTAACTAACAAGCTTGAACGTGGAACGAATGACGATTGTTTCAGGGGAAGGGATTCTGGTTGCATTAGATGGTGGGGATTTTAGAGGCAAGTGACATGGTTGCCATTTTGGGGTTTTAGTCGGGTGAAGAGGAAAGAGGAGGTGGGTTAGAGACAAAAATGTGGTGCAAAGATCAGAACATTGATCCCTGGTGGCGGCGGCGGCGGCGGCAATGGGGAGAGGAATATTTGGTAGTTGGAGTGGAGGTGGCCGAGGCGGTGGTTGTGGTGGTGACCCCTTCCTTGATTTTGAGAAAGGTGGAGGTGATTTTTGATCGTAGGTAAGGGAGTGGAAGAAATAATTAGTTCCCATTTCCAACTCCTAAAATATATTAATTTTCCTTCAGAATTTTAATTTTGCCTCCCTCTCGTAGATTAGTTGTCCCCTTCCCAAAGAGGAATACCGTCGAAGGTTGTAATAAGGTGATGTGTGGAGAACTTGCAAAGAGAACAAGTTAATTTAAATTTTGTCGTCGTTATTGTCTTTTCTTGGTTTGCCTTTTTTTTTTTTTATTTAATGGACTTAAATAAATCTGACAAAAAAAAGGATAGGTGATGCGAGAGAGAGGCTATTTATCATTCCTACTGAATATTAATTTTTCACTGTTAATTTTGAAAATAGGATCTTTACGTGGGCTAATCGTGTTGTAGCCCTTGAAGAAGGGCTTAAAAATCTTAATGAGAGTTGAAATATTTTTTCATATGAAGTGTAACTATCGCCGTTTGCGCGGTTCTTTTTTTTTTTTTTTTTTCTTCAACGTTTGAGTGAGATGGAAATATATATAGATGCTTAAAAAAGAAAAAAAAAATTGATTTCAGTGCGGCACAAGTTATGAGAATGTGAATTAATACGTAGAAAACTAGACGGAAAAGTTAAATCAATGCGCTCAACGGAGGACGTTTTTGATTACACGTTTCTACGATGACAACTGTAATAACTTGTGCATGAAATTTTTTAGGTAAAAGATTAATGAAGGTGAAAACCACAAGTGGTCAAGTAAACTCTTTTAATTTAAACACGTGTTCTTAATGAACTATTGCTAAATACAAATAATTAGTTTTGGTGGAGACGCACAAACACACACAAACTAGCAAGCAAAATGCAAATTTCAAGTCTTTTTTGTTGATACGTAAGTAGCAGTGTATTCCATCAATAGAATGCGCATCCGTCTTCTTATGCAAATAAATGCCAGGGTGTAGAGACTTTCCGTTCCGATAAACAATCCTTTTCTGAAATGAAATTGACCAAAGCCATAAGCAGTAACGAAAGCTACACACCGCCATATTTGTGTAGAGTCTAATCTCGTGTATAAATAGCGTTGTGTTTCTTGCAAGTCTTCTTGTCAAACACTACAGGGCTTGAGGCATGCAACGCAATAAGGGTAACGAGATTATGAGAGCCATTGATTTTCTTTCAGCCTTTGGCCTAATCTTGGCTTTGGCTTCCTCATTTGCTACTGCCTATGATCCCAGTCCTCTGCAGGACTTCTGTGTGGCAGCAAATGACACTAACTCGACTGGTAATATGCATCCAAAGACAGGCCTAGTTCCTTTACTTCTTGAATTATTTTTGTATCTATGAAGTTATGATGCTAATGCTTATTAGTTTTTGCAGTGTTTGTGAATGGGAAATTCTGCAAGGATCCGAACCGTGTCACGATAAATGACTTCTTGTTTGCGGGGCTAAATGTTCCGAGAAACACATCAAATCAACTTGGAGTGAACATCACTATGTTAAACGTTGACAAGATACCAGGGCTCAACACTCAGGGCTTAACCTTGGCTCGCATCGACTTTGCACCTAATGGTGGCCTAAATCCACCCCACTATCATCCCCGAGCCTCGGAGATGCAGCTAGTCTTGGAGGGCACACTGTATGCAGGCTTTGTTACATCTAACCCGGACCATCGCTTCTTCTCCAAAATTCTGCATCCAGGAGACGTGATTGTCTATCCGCTTGGACTCCTTCACTTTCAGTGGAATGTTGGCAATACTAGAGCACTCGTTATTGTTGCATTCAACAGCCAAAATCCAGGAGTGGTCACCGTGGCAAATGCACTTTTTGGAGCAAATCCTGTCATTGATCCCGGAGTGCTTGCCAAGGCATTTCATATTAATAAGACACAGGTGGAATCTCTTCAGAAACAGATTTGGCAGAATCCATCATAAACTTACGTTATGATGTCTTATACATAGACCTATATGATTTCTAGCCGTATGAGGGCGCTTGATTGAACTTTGGAAATGGTCAAATCATCTGTGATTATGAATTATGTTCATTGTTTGGGTTATTGACATAATGGTGAAAAAATAAGGGACACTATGCTCCTCTAGAGGATTTGTTTGAGTTAATATTTTTCGTATCTCAAGTGATTGTAACCCAAGGAGGTGCTTCTATGCCTTTCTTGTTGATTTTATAGTATGCCATATTACTACATCTGTTGTCTTGCTTTGACAGAAATTGTTAGTTTTTGATTTCATCATGTCAGAAAATGGCTTCAAGCATCAATGTTGTAATGTATAAGAAAATGAGGAAAGCCAAAAATAAGTCCCCCTTTGAGGCCAGATTCTGCTGCCACAATTTCAGTTGTGGGCCTTGTAGCACAACAAGCATTTCCAGTCAGCAGAGCTCTTAAATCATTCTCGTCAGATGACTCCTGTTTTTGCAGAGGGGAAACGTCCAAGAATTATCCATCTTTTTTTTTTTCTTTTTTGGCTTGTTTTGTGGCCTGAGAATGTTCTTTAGGGTTATTAAAAATAAAATTAAAAAAAAAACTGTAAAAGGAGAAATAGAAAATTTTCTTTATGTTTATTAAAAAAAAAAAGGGGGGGCGGGGGGGGGGGGCTCGAGCACCGCCCCACTCACTCAACGGGGTCTCCAGAGCTCTCGCAAAGGCGCGTATCCAAAATCGGCCCCACACGCTCCCCAAATAAAAAGCAGGAATCTTTGGACAAAAAAAAGAAATAATTGACCATATATCTTCTTTGTCTTCGCCTTTTTGTCTAATCCCAGTGTAACAAGTAAAATTGCATTTGTCCCCCATCTCCTGGTCCTCTCTTCCCTCTGAATCAATTCTGCCTAAAAGTGTTTGAATCATCAAACAAAATCAAATGATAGCATATTTTAATGAACTTTAGAAACAGCTGTATTTGCAAGCTGATTTCTGGGGCAATAAATTATTAACTAAATAAAATCTATCGATTGCCTTGCCTGCCATTGGACAGTCACTTCACATATCAATGAAAAGAATTCAATTGGCTGCTGTGGGGACGCGAACCTGACGTACTGGGATTCCGGATTCCCTCCTCAGAATAGCCGACTTCTGCGCATCAAGCTCGCAATGAATGGCACGCGCCACCCGGCCAGCCATTCCTCAGTGATTCCTCCAATAGAAAGATGATAGTAAACAAGGAAAAGAAAATCGTATGCAGCATACCAACGAAGACAAACTCACGAAAAGACAATCAAAAAGTATTTTGTTTTTAACAGCCATGTAGCAGCCTACCCCGAGAAGCATAAACTGGGAAATTGAGTTTACTCTGTCCGGCGTTTAATCTGAAAAAAGCATCCCTGAACCACTCTTTTTGACAAATCTTCTTAGGAAACAAAAATACAGAAAAAAAAATTATTTTTAGTTTTTTATATAATACAATTTATTTATAATTTTATTTAATATAAATTTATTTTTTATTTTAAATAAAATTTATTTATTGTATAATATAAAATTATAAATAAATTATATTTTGAAAAATAAATTTAAAATTTTTATTGAAGAATAATCTTAGGATGCGTACAGCCCCATGCTATGCCAAAAAAGGAAGTGCTTGTCAGTTTCTTAATCTCTGCAGCAGCCATCTTTTACTTATTTGAATAAGTATATTCCATACCCAACTTTTTCTAATCATGGGGTCAGCAAACATTGATATGGAGAAAACGAGTAATACTTGGTTGAACAGCTTTGCTAAAATGATTTTTTCCAGTTATTGTTCTTTCTTCTTACAATGGAACATGGACTCTAAGCCCAAAAGCTCCGGTGGTCGACAACACATGATTATGATCATCTCGTCAGGGTCAAGGTTTTGTGGCTCGTGGAATGAAATATCAGCAAATCCTGTTCTGCACTTTAATCAGTCAACATTCCAATGGACCACAAAATTAAAAATATGTTGAAAAATAGACACCTGCAACTTCCGCTCCATTTTAAATTATCCATGGTAACTGTGATATGAAATAATTATTATCATATTTTCTATAGCATAAATGTAATCAGATAAATCCTGTCGTTGCGTACGCCGATCGAGCTGTATGCCGGTTGAATCACATAAAATTCGAGCATTTAACCAACTAAAATAATTAAAATTACGCCACGAAAACAAATGAAAGCAAGCATCCATAGTCCAAATTGAACAAGATAACAAAATTTTGCATTGTCATCGAATCACTGAGTACTGAAGTGGTCAAAAAGGCCAAGTTGACGAAATCGGAGCGTGGTGGATTTGCTGTATTGCAGGTGGAAACTGGGAAGTGGAGATTGAACAAGGCGTGCCGTCATTGCAAATGGAAGATGTTCTATTAACTATATCAGCAGAATCAGTCAATAACAGTCTTTTTTCCTCTTTTCGTCTAGATGCATACCGTATCTATATACATATAGAACACGGCATTTGATACTTGAATGATTTCATTAGAGGATTACAATGTTGTCAACTTGTAAACATAGCAATTTACATTTAATTATACCCCGCATATACTATTCTAACTTTAAGAATGTTCCGGGAACACAAAAAATAAATATCTTTAAAAATATGAACTCACAAATACATAATTATAATAATCAATTATAATTTTAAGACTTTTTATGCATAATAATTAATAATTATAATTAAATAAGGTGGATCCATGTCTAAACCGGATCTATTTCTTGTCATGCAACTCTTTCTTACTTTTCTTGTTTAATTTCACTACCAAAGAGGTTAGAACGTGAATAACAACTACCCAATTTTCCAAATACTTTTATGCGACTTAGGCAATGCGGATAGTAACCTAACGATATGTGTGAATGTGGTGGTTGTTATATGGTTGTGATGAATTTTAGTTTCAACACCTGCCCTGATCAAAGTCATTAGGTTTGCGACTTTCAATTTCAGGTCTCGGAAATCCTTGGTGGTGCCTTAAAACATTAGTTCATGTCCTGCTTAAGGTAAAATATGTTCATGATCACTCTGACATTGTCATACTTTCTTTTTATAAGTTAATATATTAGATCGTAAATTATGGAGGTGAAGTCCAACACTTATTGTTGAGTAGAATGGTAGGTTTTGAAGGCTCCGTAGCGCGTCATGAGCACCGATCTAAGGGGCGGTTGAGCAACTCAAGCAAACCGCCCTACCTTACTACAACATAGGGCAGAGGAGAGAAGGTTGTGAAGGTGGCCTCGTTATCCACACCTCCGGATGAATGGAGGACCCGGGTTTTCATGAGCGTTGGCGGGTCCTGGAGTGCCTGTCAAGGGCGCGAGCGCATACCCCGGGGTGATCATCACCACCTGCACCTCACATCTCGGCACAGTGGAACGTGTAACCCGCCTGCTGTCTCATTCAACTACATTTGTTCCTTTAATCTATAGCCTAACAGAACGCAGCAGCGAGGGGCAACCCGCCCATACAGCCAGCGGGGAGGCCCCTTTACTTGATAGTCAAGTGCTAGCGCCCCAATATAGTAAGGCTCTTCTGCTATCAATGAAGCCGGAAGATAGACAAAAAGCCAGTTCGTCTAGTATAGATCCAGACTTGTAGCTTGATTCTTTACTCATTCCATCGATAAGTTCCACACATCCGAGACTTTAGAAAGTGAAGGTCGAAACTTTTTAAGGAGCCACGTTAAAAGTGTGAAAATAATTTTATTACTTTTACCCCTTATAAAAAAATTTTTTGTTACTTTTATTTATTATAAATAAAAATTATGTATGTATTGAAATTTAAATAAAAAATATTAAAAAAAAAATTAAAAAAATTAAAATTTTATTTTTATGATCCTTTAATTTCAGTATATTGAATATTATAGACTAAACTCTTAAGTGCCTCTTATATTCTCTACTAAAGTCCCGCTATACCTAAATCCTGACACTATACCCAAATCCTTACACTATACTATTCTAAAAAAAAAAGAAAAGTATACCTGCCTAGGTCCCCCACCTAAGGGATAAAGTCAAATAAGAAACCGGTGTTTCCACGACTCTACCACCCAGTCAATTCTGTTCCACTTAATCCCTATTTTATGGCCACATATCTTTCAGGCTAAGGAATGGGAAACCTTTCTCCTATTACATAAATCTAATTTTCATTAAAAATGGGATTTTCATTGAATCTGGGAAAAAAGCTTTTTTCTCAGCAATGCCCTTGTCATTTGATCCAATAGCGTTCCGTTAGATAGGAACAGATTTGATAAATACTGAGAACTCTCGGATAGAGTATTAGAACGAAAAAATACATTATCTAATGAACTCTTGGTTCTAAGCCATCTCTGGCGATGAATCAACAATTCGAAGTGCTTTTCTTGCGTATATGATGTCACTTCTTTCCCCTGCTTTTCGTGAAGTTCCGAGCCTGAGTTCAATCCCCAAAACCTTATTCTATTGAAGAAGCTGCTTTTCCTGTTCACGCCTTTGCTCTTCTTATACGAAACTTGAAATGTCTTCTTTTGAGCAGGATGGTTCCAAGCAACTACTATGGACTCTACTTTCCCTATTCTCTCGTCTGGATCGACATGCGAGGGATTACTATAGGAAAAAACTCCAACTTCCCCTTCTACTCAAACTGCCGGGAAGGAAAACGAACCCCCATCCAAGAGAACTGGCAATGCAGCGAGAAATTCAATGGGCGGGGCAGAACCTAAGAAGAGGGCTCAAAGGGAAGGGAGTGCATCCACTCTGCCCCCACATCTATAAATCTATAAGGTAACCTAGACTGGTTGTAAGGCAAAAAACTGGATGCGAAGGGAAAATAGAAGCCATTTTTCTAGATGGAATTGAGCTAGAAAGAATGGAAGGCGATGGGCTTAAGGCGAGGTATGTAATCTTTCTCCCAATACTTCCCTAAGGCCTAAGGACTGCAACAACTGGCTCGCTTGGAAACCTCGTATAGAACTCTTCCTTCGGCTAGCCTGACATACAGGGTCATTGGAACTATGCGAATAGCCTAAGAAAGAAGCTATACTTAACACTCGAAATCACTGCATGGGCTTAAAAAATAACTGGAAATGGAACTATTGAGACTACCACTGCTTGAACTTTTATATTAAAAAAATAAAAGAGGTATGAGGTACTAATAAAGGCTTGCCTAAAATCCCTTTCCTTGTCAGAAAAGTCTAACTTAAGATGCTTACTTGAATAAGCACTTTCTTTTGTGTAAAATGACTGATTTTCAAAGGAGCTTGTACGCCGCTCTTGATCCTAGCCGTCTTTGACCTTATCCTCTCCCCATATGGAGAATTCCAATTATATTGAATGAGTGGTTTATAGAGCTTTCGATTTTCTTTCTTTCGGAAAATTGCATCTGGGAGAGGGAAGCTCAAGTGAAGTATGGTATGGCATAAAACTCATTTCATAGTTGTGAGTTCGAATGGAACTAGTTTAGTAGCCAAGAGAGTGGAAAGCAGAATGAATTGGCATAAAAGAGGTAGACTTGTCATATCTGGCTTACCAATGAATTGCTCTTCCCACTAAACAGGAAATATTTGTTTTCTCGTTCTCGAAGGCTGACCTACTTGCATCCGGGGACCGGCTTCGCGGGTATCTAAACCACTCAAGGCTAAGCACTCTGGGCGAACGCTTTCGATCATAGCATCTTGAACTGTCAAACGAATCCGATTCACTAGGCCGGGATTTCCTCTTCTCCGACTTAAAAGAAAGGAGAGGGAATGGTCCTACAACAGCATACACATCACCTCCCTCGCTAGCACTTAGTCTTCTTCTTCCTTCTTCCTTTTTCATTCTTTCTTTCCGTAAAAGAAGTTACTCAGGGCAAGTCGGAACTCAAACAGTACGAGTAGGCGGTGCGGTTACAAGTCCTTGGGGATAAAGGAAGTTTAGTCTGCTTTTTCAAGAGAAGACAAGACCCTAAAGTTGCTAAATCTTAAAGTTTTCAAGTCTGATTAAAAACTGGTTAGGTCAAGGAGTAAGCTTTCAATCTATCCCACGCACAGGGGAAGTTTTGGTCTTTATACGTCAAGTGATGCACATTCAGATCACAGACCCGAGGGACCCGCTGAGCCACGAGGCGACTGCGACTCTGATACTTCTCGCCAGATCGTCTGAACCAAGGTAGGGTTTGACTCTAAGTAGGGCTAGTAAGCCTACAAGTCACTAAGAACTCTGGTAAGAGCACTCTACTGCTCTTTCCCTGGATGAATGGAGTTCTTTGTAAACATCTCCATCTCAAAGCAATGTATGTATGGTATTTTACAGTACATGAGACTTCCTATTTATGATAATGGAAAATATTCCTTTGAGCCACAACACAATTGTGGCTTTTATCCGTATAAACTGGATACTGGAACTTAATTGAGTTGGAGCAGGCGCACACTCGAAGTGATTAAGCTTATTTTGAATATTCTCATTGTTCTCTCCCATTTCCTTAATGTTTACATTTTCAATGAGCGTAAGCCCGAATCCTTGATACTGGCAGATTCTCGCTCAAGAGTTATATGATGAAAATGTCACACGAAACCGTTGGAAAACATTACTTCCTGAACTAGTCATGCCACTGAAAAGGAGCTTGTAGACCTTCTCTAAGGCTACGATAGCAGTTGTAAGATACCCTACCCAGAGAGTGAGTTCATTCCATGAATCTGATTACAAGTATGTAAGTAGATGTCAGGTAGCTGCTTGGATTATCATAGAATAAGAGGAGCCGTCTTAGGAAATGACTTAACTTAAAAGACAGATGCCGCCGCTGCGAGGCGAAGGATTGACTTGTCTGGTCTTGCGGTGCACTCACTCCCGTTACGAGAATGAAATGACGCCCCAGCTCGACTCGAGACCAAGACTCCTTACAACTCTCGCACCAATAGCGGCACTTTTCGGCCTGAGATTGATTGAAAAGGCAGCCCAGCCAGCCCGCCCTTTTAGTGATTGTGATCAAGAGCACACACCCCCCCCCTGACCCACTAATCATCATCCCATCTGACGCGAAGCAAAAAAAAAAAGAAAAAAAAAGGGAAACCCTTCCTTCCCAGCCGCCTACCTACTTGTGCTCGTAGCTCGATCGGGGGTCAAGAGTGTGGTCCGGCGGAAAAAAAGAAGTCGTCCGTATCAAGTGATACGTGAATTGCTCAGTAGTGCTTCGCCACTTCCGTAGCTGGCGGAAATAGCTTAATGGTAGAGCATAGCCTTGCCAAGGCTGAGGTTGAGGGTTCAAGTCCCTCCTTCCGCTCTTGGTTTCGTCGTTTAGTGATAACGAGTAGAGTAGGCAGCGAGTAGAGTGCATAAGCCCCTTATGAGATAGAGGCGAGCAGCAAGCAGCCCCTTGTATAGGGGTTCAACCCTTTCTTAAAAAGGGGCAAGCAAGCCAAAACCTACTTCTAACAAGTTGCTGGCTTTTCAGCCGTTGCGCGCTAGCGTTTTCCCTTACTAGTCAAGGGGTTGCTAGTTGTAGCGCGCAGTGTACTAGTGAATAGGAAAAGTGGATTTAGATTACTAATGACAGATGGAGGTTGAGGAGCGAAGCCATGTTCAGTGCCTCGCCCTTGTCTCCTTCGCCGGAGACTGAAAATGATGGGAATTCTATCGATAAAGAAGAGGCATAGGCATCGACTCTCGATCCAATCCGTCTTCCCTGGCTCCCCAACACACTCTTGATACAAAAAAACCCTCCAACCATAGATAAAGAGATCTAAATCAAAAGTCTGGGTCCCCTCGATCACCCCTTCCTTTGAACCTGAACTGGTCGAGAGAGATGAACCTGCACCACATTTTATAACCTTCGAACCGAAACCCCAACTAGAGATGGAATTCCAGAACCTAAACAATTCAGTTGAGAGCTCCGTGACCGTTCAAGGGAAGGATTGATAGGCCATTCCCCCCCCTATCCGTCTCTTGATCCCTCATTCCACTAATCCGTTGTTACTGATTCATTCAAGGCATAGACTCCCCACTTCTTTGTCTTAATTAGCGCAGGTGTTCGTCAACGATGAACTTAAGACTCTTTTTGAGAAAGAGGGCTAGGCCCGGGAGAGGAGGGCTTTCAGAGACTGGGGAAGACGGGTGGATTATAGAGCTAGGGGCGAAGGTTTGTCCATTGGGATTGGGCATGGACGAGCCTCGACTGGGCCAGCATTGCTGATAAAATGAAAAAAAAAACTTTTCCCATCGCGTCATTAACCGGTGTCGAATTCAAGATCAGGTCCAGGATTCGAGTCAAATCGACCTTCCCTCTCATCCCAGGGTTTGGCAAGGAATGAAAGACTCCGATCTTACTGGGGATTCATCACTGGCTAGGGCTTTCGAATCAAAGCATGGAAATCTGCAACTAAGAGGGAGCAATAGATCGTCGATTGACGAGCCGGGTCAGTCAACTTCTATTGGGACTTCTATTGATTATTGATTCGACTAGAGGGGCTCCTAGCAGCAAACTTGTATGAAGGGCCCCCATGGAGATGCAGTAGCCGTCAGCCGGATCGACCAATAAATGATAGGCCAGAGGGATGGGTTCATTCGACTAATCGGAGATCCCTGGCCCTACCTAACACAGAGATGTCCCTGAAATAGGGGATTGGTTGATCGGAAAGCTCAGGCAGGAGTAGGACATTCCATAAAAATCTTTCTGATCCGCTAGCTGGTGGTCCTCTAAAATCCCATTTTTTCATCGACGGGTAGGGTGAATTCTAAGGTTCCTTATTCCGATTGTAAAGCGGAAGAAGAGGGAGAATGGGCACAGCCCCACCAGCAGTCCGCGTTTTTGACTCGAAAGGAATTCAAAATGAAACAAAAATCTGTGTTCACTATCTATGGAGTGGAGTGACTATCTATCCTTAATCTCCTCTTCCCTATCCCCCCTTTTTTCCTTTCTCGCCGGCAGGAGAATCCATTTCTTTTTTTGTATTGTTTATTATGATTGATCTGTAGTTCAAGGGCACCCGAGTTTAAGATGGAATAAGACCCAGACGTAGAGTCCCGTCGGCCGGGAAGGGATTTTTTCTATTGATTTTTTATTCGGATTCTTCTCTTTCCCCACGAGGGAAAGCCCTTTCCAGACGGAGTAGTGCATCTCTGTCTTGAAAGCCCGCCCTATAGATAGGAACTCCTCTCTCTACTGCCTATCCAACCCGAAGACTCTTATTCGTGGTGGAGTGCTTCGAATAGGATCCGATCCCATCCCAGCAGTCAAACTCCTTCCCTTCCCGACCCGGCTCACCTGCCTCTGAAGCTGGAATTCCTTTATAGAGGAGGCTACCCGAGGAATCGAAAAGTTTGAAGTGGGATGTGGAATGTGATTGGTGATGGATGGTGGTTATGAAATAAGTTCTGCATCAGATGATGAGCCCATGCGCAAATTTTCTCTTTTATTTTCGCCCGGGCTATTAGATTGAGTCGAAAGCCTACCAACGCATATTCCGATTCGAGCGAGAGCCCAAACGGGGGAGGCGATAACATCTTGATCGAGAGCTCTACTGTTCTGAATAGTGAGAAAGAGTTTTCAAAATTCGATCAAATCGATCGAGAATCTCATCATCTGTTAGGTGGGCCAACCGACCGATCGAGTTGGGCTGGGCGTCCATGTCACAGAACCTTTCTTCTAGCCAAGAATCCCATTATTGATCGAATCGGGGCAGATCCAATGAATTGGTAAATGAAAAATCTACCCGTTTTAACACTCAGAAAAAAACCTAGAAAAGGCGAGGCAAGGGGTTCTCCATCTCTAGGAAGATTGTGTCCAGGATCTGGTAATCTAAGCCTTGCTTCTTCTGGTCGGCTCGTATTAGCCTGTGCTTTATTACACCCCCCTTTCCTTTAGTCTTTTCAACGGTACTTGAATCTTAAGTCGCGGTCATGTCTCGCCCCCCCAGTATAGTGACCGGTTCCATGTTTCCCCCGAATTTCATCAGTTCCAGGCTCAAGTGCCTGCTCATCCATCTTCATTCAAAAGGCGAAAATTTCCATTGAGTGAGTGTAACTGCTATGGTTTACAGTCAATAGTTCTTAAGTCGGAGAAGAGGAAATCCCGGCCTAGTGAATCGGATTCGTTTGACAGTTCAAGATGCTATGATCGAAAGCGTTCGCCCAGAGTGCTTAGCCTTGAGTGGTTTAGATACCCGCGAAGCCGGTCCCCGGATGCAAGTAGGTCAGCCTTCGAGAACGAGAAAACAAATATTTCCTGTTTAGTGGGAAGAGCAATTCATTGGTAAGCCAGATATGACAAGTCTACCTCTTTTATGCCAATTCATTCTGCTTTCCACTCTCTTGGCTACTAAACTAGTTCCATTCGAACTCACAACTATGAAATGAGTTTTATGCCATACCATACTTCACTTGAGCTTCCCTCTCCCAGATGCAATTTTCCGAAAGAAAGAAAATCGAAAGCTCTATAAACCACTCATTCAATATAATTGGAATTCTCCATATGGGGGAGAGGATAAGTTCTTAAATCTCTCTTGTATTCTCCACTAATATTTGCCCCCACTTTCAGTTGTGGACGTAGGTCAGTTGGACTGAATCACGTAAAATCTACTGTCTCCTATTTTCAGTTATCTTTATTACTTTTATTATTGTCTACTGGTATCAGAGTCGTGATTTTGATTCTTTGGTTGGGTTCTCCAGGAAAATAGTCATTATGCCAATAACTAAGTATTATTCTGAAAAGTTCGATCGGAGTGTCAACTTCGGTATGTGGCAGTTGAAGATGGAGGCAATTCTAATTCAAGATGACGTTGACGTAGCACTGCTAGGGAGGCAGAAAAAGCCAGAGAAGATGTCAGATTTTACTGGTCTTGACAAAAGGGCCAGATTAGGTATCATCTTAAATCTTTCTGATGAGGTTTTAAGAGAAGTAGCTACTGAGGTTACTGCTAAAGATTTGTGGGAGAAATTAAAGTCTTTGTATATGAAGAACACAATGGAGAATAGACTTTATTTAAAGCAAACTTTGTATATGCTCTGCATGCCTGAAGGATCGTCTATATTGTCGCATTTGAATAAATTTGATTCCTTACTTATGGATTTAAGTAATATAGATGTTCATATTGAGGATGAGGATCAAGCACTATTATTATTGTGTTCTCTTCCCTATTCCTTTAAGCATTTCAGAGAGACAATGCTTTATAGTAAAAAGACTATTTCTTACAAAGAAATTAAGTCTATTTTGAAGTCGAAAGAACAAATCGACAGGGATTTAACTAGGGAGAATTTGAGTAACTGTCAGGTTTACAGTTTAGTGGTTCAGGGTAGATCAGATAAGGATGCAGATAGTCAGAGGTCTAGTAGATATAAATCCAAATATAGAAATTTGGTGTGTAATTATTATAAAAAGAAAGGGCACATCAAAGTTAATTGTTTGAAGCTAAAAGCCAAGGATAAGAAGAAGCACAAAGGTAATGAGTCAGTTCAAGTCAGTGTTATAAAAGATGAAAGTGATGGATCTATTTTCTTTGCTAATAATAAATTAAGATCTGCTTATGAATGGATCTTGGATTCTGGTTGCATGTACCATGTGTCCCAATAGGGACTGGTTTTCCACCTATGAATCTATTGAAGGTGGAGCTGTCATGATGGGCAATGATGCAGTTTGCAAAATTGCTGGGATTGGTACGGTTAGAATCAAGACTCATGATGGTGTTGTAAGAACACTCACTCAGGTCAGACATGTTCCAGAAGTGAAGAAGAATCTATCTCTTTAAGAACACTTAAAACTCTTAGCTACAGGTACATTAGTGAAGGTGGAGTTCTGAAAGTCAGTGAAGGTGCTCTCATTGTCATGAAAGCTTACAGATCAGGAAAGTTGTAAATTCTACACGGAACTACAGTTGTGGGTACTACTGCAATCTCTACAGAAGCAGATATGCTTACAAAGCCTCTTTCAGTTGTTAAGTTCAAGCAGTACTTGGACTTAATTGGCGTGCTATGATTCAGGAGCTTATGAAGAAGGTGGAGTGTTATTACTATTGCTTCATGTGAAACTTGAGTCAAGGTGGAGATTGTTGGGTTTTGGGGAATACCAAAATCCCACATCGAAAGTGTGAGGATGGTTTTGCTACCCTTACTCCTTATAAATAGGAGTTATGTATTGGGATTTAGATGAGAAATATTAAGTGAAAATTAAGGGAGTTAAAACTCCATCTCCATGAGCCTTTAGTCCCAGCATATTGGGTATTGTAGACTAGGCTCTTAAGTCCCTTTTGTATTCTCCACTTCAGTAATATTTGCTCCCACTTTCGGTTGTGGACGTAGGTCAGTTGGACCGAACCACGTAAAATCTACTATCTCTTGTTTTCTGTTATCTTTATTACTTTACAACCCGAAACCCATTTCCTAACAATAACACTTCTTCCTCTTTCTCATGGATATCTGACGATCAAGACAATTCCCATGGTCCATTTGATGGTCGGTGCAAGGCCAGAAATTGGAAAGCATTGATTCCGCTCGTTCCCGTCCTTCGCTTCAGGGCCTTTCCCTCGGTGTGGTCAGTGCTCCATACTGTCAGGCAGCGAAGCTTACACTTGTTCACTAATTATGATGGTTCGCCATGCCTGACCTGAATGTGAATGCCGAATGCCTTCACATGGAGTAGCGGGAAGATTCACTAAGTCAATTCTATAGCTCCTATAGGGCCAAAAGGTAAGCAAGGTAAGAACTAGTTAGCTCTCACAGTACGTAAGGTGAATGAAAGCCAGGCCAGGCAAGTCAATAGGTTACATAGGAGTAGGAGGGCATTCCATTCCTTCCATAGGCTAATCGTTTGAAAGATCCGCCTATGTGAGTTAGAGGAAATCTTTCAATAAAAGTAAAAAGCCCGCAAACAGTTAATGCCAAAGCTGTAAAAATTTCATATAGTATAGATATAGAAGGCAAAAAAAAAAAAAAAAAAAAAAAAAAAAAGGAAAACCAACTAAGTAAACAAAGAAAAAAGACATCCAACTCAATAAATAACTGACAATTATTTATTAAAAATCACGATATTTATTTATAACTTCAAGGCATCGGTTCAAATATTAATCAATATTATTTTTTTTAGTTATTTATTATATTTAATATTAAATTATATAATAAATAATTATTATTTATTTATTAAAAATAATAATTTTTATTTATAATTTTAATATCTTGATTTAAATTACAATTAATAATATTTTTTTATTATTATTTATTATATTTTTAATTATTAATTTATATAATAAATAATTGTTAATTATTTATTAAAATTTATGATTTTTATTTATAATTTTAAGATATTGAGTTTAAATTTCAATAAATATTATTTTTTTTAGTTATTTGTCATATCATACAATAAATATCTGTTATTTATTTATTAAAAATCACATTTATTATCTAATAGAAATAACAAATAATTGTTTGACAGACTAAATTAATAATTGCATCCTTGACTCACCATACACACATCCTGCCCACAACTTTTTCTTTCTTTTTAATTTGAAAATTCCAACATATGGCACAAGGTTTACCTAACCAAATTTTATATAAGATGCCAATTTGTTTTAATTTCTAATAGAAAAAACCTGAGTGTTTGAAAACAAATTGATCATATTATATTGTGTTGGAATTTCGATTCCAATAATTACATATTGTAGCTTGTTGAGACAGATCTTGGATTTGCTACCCCATGTGTGCTTGAAAGAAGAAAAAGAAGGTTGATTACTCTAAATGTTTTCGATGTTAATGATTTTGGAATCATTGTTAAAAATAACCAACGTACCTAAGTATTGGAACAATGAGCAAACCAAGAAATATTTATGCTGAAAACATAGCATTTAAAGACTATGAAACAAATTTGTAACCACAAAGTCGTTGATTAGTCAGTGATTTAAGTTATTGTCTTCTGAATTAGTATATATTCGAGTCTACTTATTCATCCTTAATTACATTGACTTATCCCTCAAGAAACTATTCCAACAAAAAATTTTCAACTTTTTGATGAAGATTTTTAATACGCTTCTTTACACAACTTGTAAAAATTTGAATGTGAAGATAGTATAATTTGAATATAAAATTTATTCATTATAAAAATTTTGATATTATATTAAGAAATTATTTTATTTAAAAATTTAAATTATTAAGTAAAGTTAATGATATAGATAATATATTATATTTTTAATACCTTTCATGGTAAAATTCAACTGGGGAAGGGACGGTAACTAACAAGCTTGAACGTGGAATGAATGACGATTGTTTCAGGGGAAGGGATTCTGGTTGCATTAGATGGTGAGGATTTTAGAGGCAAGTGACATGGTTGCCATTTTGGGGTTTTAGTTGGGTGAAGAGGAAAGAGGAGGTGGGTTAGAGACAAAAATGTGGTGCAAAGATCAGAACATTGATCCCTGGTGGCGGCGGCGGTGGCAATGGGGAGAGGAATATTTGGTAGTTGGAGTGGAGGTGGCCGAGGCGGTGGTTGTGGTGGTGACCCCTTCCTTGATTTTGAGAGAGGTGGAGGTGATTTCTGATCGCAGGTAAGGGAGTGGAAGAAATAATTAGTTCCCATCTCCAACTCCTAAAATATATTAATTTTCCTTCAGAATTTTAATTTTGCCTCCCTCTCGTAGATTAGTTGTCCCCTTCCCAAAGAGGAATACCGTCGAAGGTTGTAATAAGGTGATGTGTGGAGAACTTGCAAAGAGAACAAGTTAATTTAAATTTTGTTCGTTATTGTCTTTTCTTGGTTTGCCCTTTTTTTTTTTATATTTATTTAATGGACTTAAATAAATCTGAGAAAAAAACGGATAGGTGATGCGAGAGAGGCTATTTATCATTCCTATTGGATATTAATTTTTCACTGTTAATTTTGAAAATAAGATTTTAGGGGGGCTAATCGTATTGTAGCCCTTGAAGAAGCGGCTTACAAATCTTAATGAGAGTTGAAATGAAAATAAGTAAATGTCTACAAAGTCTCCTACGGAGTTGGTTACTTGAAATATTTCTTCATAGAAAGTGTAAACGACCTGTTGCTGCTGAAACAACCCATTAAGCAACAGCTATTGAATCAGTCCATATTGATTTGTAAATCTTATCATTGATTGTATGCCATTCGTAATACCATCACCCTCAGATTTGGATTCTTCACGTTAAATTGCCATCGTAATTTGTAAAGTGTTTATGGAAAGAAAACTGGAAAAATAGCACGGCTCTGCTTGGCATACCCTTGACTTGCCCATACTAGGATCTTCCTGCTACCTTATCGAAAGGGGATAGATTATGTAAGTAAGCTTGATAAACCTCAGATAAAATAAGATTTTAGGGGGGCTAATCGTATTGTAGCCCTTGAAGAAGCGGCTTACAAATCTTAATGAGAGTTAAATGAAAATAAGTAAATGTCCACAAAGTCTCCTACGGAGTTGGGTACTTGAAATATTTCTTCATAGAAAGTGTAACAATCGCCGTTTGCGCAGTTTTTTTATTTTTATTTCCTCAGCGTTTGAGTGAGATGGAAATATATATATATATAGATGCTTAAAAAACAAAAAAAAAAAAAAGAAAAAAAAACTTGAATTCAGTACGGCACAAGTGATACATGCTGACGCGAGGTCTGTTTCTTTTTGTTTTTTTTTTTTTTTTTTTGTTTCTTTTTTTGGTCTCTGGTGATAAAGGGGAAATATAGAAATATAGAATCCTGTCCAACATAACTAAAATGTGAATTAATACGTAGAAAACTAAACGGAAAAGTTAAATCAATGCGCTCAACGGAGGACGTTTTTGATTACACGTTTCTACGATGACAACTGTAATAACTTGTGCATGAAATTTTTTAGGTAAAAGATTAATGAAGCTGAAAACCACGAGGTCAAGTAAACTCTTTCAATTTGAACACGTGTTCTTAATGAACTATTGCTAAATACAAATAATTAGTTTTGGTGGAGATGCACAAACACACACAAACTAGCAAGCAAAATGCAAATTTCAAGTCTTTTTTGTTGATACGTAAGTAGCAATGTGTTCCATTATGCAAATAAATGCCAGGGTGTAAAGACTTCCCGTACCGATAAACAATCTTTTTCTGAAATGAAATTGACCAAAGCCATAAGCAGTAACGAAAGCTACACACCGCCATATTTGTGTAGAGTCTAATCTCGTGTATAAATAGCGTTGTGTTTCTTGCAAGTCTTCTTGTCAAACACTCGAGGGGCTTGAGGCATGCAACGCAATAAGGGTAACGAGATTATGAGAGCCATTGATTTTCTTTCAGCCTTTGGCCTAATCTTGGCTTTGGCTCCCTCATTTGCTACTGCCTATGATCCCAGTCCTCTGCAGGACTTCTGCGTAGCTGCAAATGACACTAACTCGACTGGTAATATGCATCCAAAGACATGCCTTGTTCCTCTACTTCTTGAATTATTCATGTATATATAAAGTCATGATGCTAATGTTTATTAGTTTTTGCAGTGTTTGTGAATGGGAAATTCTGCAAGGATCCGAGCCATGCAACGATAAATGACTTCTTGTTTGCGGGGCTAAATGTTCCCAGAAACACATCAAATCAACTTGGAGTGAACATCACTATGTTAAACGTTGACAAGATACCAGGGCTCAACACTCAGGGCTTAACCTTGGCTCGCATCGACTTTGCACCTAATGGTGGCCTAAATCCACCCCACTATCATCCCCGAGCCTCGGAGATGCAACTAGTCTTGGAGGGCACACTGTATGCAGGCTTTGTTACATCTAACCCGGCCCATCGCTTCTTCTCCAAAATTCTGCATCCAGGAGACGTGATTGTCTATCCGCTTGGACTCCTTCACTTTCAGTGGAATGTTGGCAATACTAGAGCACTCGCTATTGCTACCTTCAACAGCCAAAATCCAGGAGTGGTCACCGTGGCAAATGCACTTTTTGGAGCAAATCCTGTCATTGATTCCGGAGTGCTTGCCAAGGCATTTCATTTGAATAAGACACAGGTGGAATCTCTTCAGAAACAGTTTTGGCAGAATCCATAGGCCTAACACAAAAGAAAGTTACAACTGTTTCAACATCATAAACTTATGTATGATATCCTATGCATAGACCTATATGATTTCTAGCCGTATGAGGGCGCTTGATTGAACTTTGGAAATGGTCAAATCATCTGTGATTATGAATTATGTTCATTGTTTGGGTTATTGACATAATGGTGAAAAAATACGGGACACTATGCTCCTCTAGAGGATTTGTTTGAGTTAATATTTTTCGTATCTCAAGTGATTGTAACCCAAGGAGGTGCTTCTATGCCTTTCTTGTTGATTTTATAGTATGCCATATTACTACATCTGTTGTCTTTCTTTGACAGAAATTGTTAGTTTTTGATTTCATCATGTCAGAAAATGGCTTCAAGCATCAATGTTGTAATGTATAAGAAAATGAGGAAAGCCAAAAATAAGTCCCCCTGAAAGTGACATTTGAAGAATAATCTTAGGATGCGTACAGCCCCATGCTATGCCAAAAAAGGAAGTGCTTGTCAGTTTCTTAATCTCTGCAGCAGCCATCTTTTACTTATTTGAATAAGTATATTCCATACCCAACTTTTTCTAATCATGGGGTCAGCAAACATTGATATGGAGAAAACGAGTAATACTTGGTTGAACAGCTTTGCTAAAATGAGTTTTTCCAGTTATTGTTCTTTCTTCTTACAATGGAACATGGACTCTAAGCCCAAAAGCTCCGGTGGTCGACAACACATGATTTTTATGATCATCTCGTCATCGAATCATTGAGTACTGAAGTGGTCAAAAAGGCCAAGTTGACGAAATGGGGGGTGGATTTGCTGTATTGCGGGTGGAAACTGGGAAGTGGAGATTGAACATGGCGTGCGCTCGATGCAAATGGAAGATGTTCTGTTGACTATATCAGCCGATTTAGTCAATAATGCTCTTTTTTCCTCCAGATGCAAACCGTATCTATATACATGTAGAACACGGCATTCGATGCTTGAATGATTTTATTAGATGATTATCGTCAACTTATAAACGTAGCAATTTGCATTTAATTATACCCCGCGTATACTATTCTAAATTTCACAAACATATAATTATAATGATAAATTATAATTTTAAGACTTTTTAAGCATAATAATTAATAATTATAATTAACTAAGGTGGGTCCATGTCTAAACCAGATCTATTTCTTGTCACGCAACTCTTTCTCACTTTTTTAGTTTAATTCCACTACCAAAGAGGTTAGAACGAGTTAAGACGTCAATAACAACCACCCAACTTTCCATAGACTTTTATGCGAGCGGAAGTAGTAATTTCCCTATTAAAGAGGCAATGCGGATAGTAACCTACCAATATGTGTAGGATGTGGTGGTTGTTATGTGGAACCAGGCTTGTGATGAATTTTAGTTTCAACACCTGCCCTAACGAATGTCATCAGGTTTGCGACTAAATTTCAGCTCTCGCAAAATCCTTTGGTGGTGCTTGAAACATTAGTTCATGTCCTGCTTAAGGTAAAATATGTTCATGATCATTCTGACATTGTCATACTTTCTTTTTATTAGTTAATCTATTAGATCGTAAATTATAGAGGGGATGTCCTCTTTATCTATTACCAAATACAATATCTTAACTCTCATTCAGAAGCTGGCTGGCCGGCAAGTAGCTAGCAGTGAGGCAGATGGATTAGTAAGCATGTGGGCATTAGCTCGTCGACCTTGATTGTCTACCAAACATATACATTATAATCGGCGGGCGGTTGCCACCGAGACTTGTGGTTGCCTACATGGCTAGCGTTGACCTGGCTTTCCAATTAGAGCAATTAATATACGTACTGCCCCAAATTAATTAGGCCCAATTCCTATATTTCGTCAAGGGTGGACAATGAAATAAAGAATTTGGTTAATTATGAGAATCATTCCATCAGCTGTTCCCAAGAGAGAAAGCTATTTATGTAATTTATGTTCCATGTCATTTTCACCTAACGATATTCGAGCAAACTAGATCGTTTCTAATTATGCATGCTAACTAAACCATAGACTTTGCATGATGTTCTAATGTTCTTTATGTCCATCAGAGATCTATAGAACGACAAAGTTAAGTCTTGATATAACTAAGGCTTCTATAATCCATTCTAAAACACTTTTCTAGACAATGAGCTTCGACCATGGGACACATGCGATCCATACTGCAGTTTTTATGTTCCATTGTATTGTTAGAGGACGTGATAGGTATGTGGAAGGCATTCATTTCATAATCCATATTCAAGAATGATTATTTAATAAAAATACCAGTTTCCATATACAAGAGTTCTTATTTATTTATAACTCAAATTTTATTTGGTTATAACTAATTACTTAAAGTTATGTATACCTTTGTTTCAAAATTAAAAAATGTAATAAACTAATCCGTTGGAGAAATTATAAAAATCAACGAATAACTCTAACAATTTTTTTTGGTTTTTTTTGAATAGCATTACCAATTTTATTCATAGCATTACTGATAAAAAAGATACCCAACAAAACACTTGAACCAAAGATCCTTTGCAAGATCACCATCCCCAGATAGTAGAGCTCAAGACAAAAAAAAAAAAAAACTACAGCATCTCCTAGTTAAACACAACCCCACACCTTCGTCATATCTTTTACTTTCAATTTCCTGTTCAGTGGTACGCTCTTATTAAGGTCGCCTTTCCCCACCTGCCTTCTCGGTGTAGCTTCCCTGTTCCCTCTAGGGCCTTTGCTGGACACACAACAATTCAATTGCATATCCCATTTAAATTTAAGGTTTGACAAGAAAAAATTTTTTGAGCGAATGAAAAATTTTCAATCTCATATAAATTATATATAATATTTTTGTAGTTGCGACATCCCATTGGCTCCATACAATGTGGCTCCTCTACTAACTACACAATCCAAAGCATAAGCAAGTCCACGGGGACATGGACGGAAATATATATCCTCCTTGTCCATTGGGTTGGCAGAAAAGGTGCCATCAAACTTTGGAACCTGGGTGACATTGGAAACGTGGCAAGTAATTGTCGTGCAATTATAAGATTATATCCATTCAACCGCCCTATTATGTATTTATTTATTTTGGGACATATAGCCCATAAATATATAAAGAGAGGGGTTGAAAGAGATAAGATTTCAATTTCTATCTTTTTTTTTTTTCCATAAGATAAGACCCATATATTAGTTGTTACAATTGTTAGTACGCGGGACCAACCACGACACGTGATGGCCTCGTGCTCAGAACAGGTGAGAGATTTGCCTTTAAAGACGACCCGGAATAGATCACTTTTCAGATGCCATTTCTTAAACCTTTAAAACCCCGAAACCACAAGTCCCAGCAATTTTAAACCGAAGTTTCAAACAACGATTATATCAAGTTTCATTACAGAAATTGCAAATGCATTGTGAAACAGAAACCAGCAATTGGGAAGTGGGGCAGGCTCGGCCAACTTCCTTCATCTCATTTCAACTTATTTTAACATATAAAACTGGCCTCATATTTATGGAATTAATGTGAAGTTACTGCAATTAATATATAATAGAAGAGGTACTTCAATATCGATCAGTTCATTATGTCATTGGCCAGAACTGTTTCTGAAGTTGTTTGACAACATCTGCGTTCACTTGGAAGGCCTTGGTCAGAACGTCTGGATTGATGGGTGGCTTGGATCCGAAGACAGCGTCTGCAATTCTTGTGACACCAGGATTTTGGCTGCTAAATCCTGAAAAAGCAACAGCATTGACCTTTCCTATGTTGAATTCGAAATGAATTTGTCCGATTGGGAACACAAAGACATCTCCAGGATGCAGGACTTTGCTGAAAAAGGTGTTGTTGTTCTGGTTGGATGCAACAAATCCAACAAGGAGAGAGCCCTCTATAACCACTATCATCTCGGTGCCACGAGGGTGAATGTGCAGCGGATTCAGACCACCGATTGCCCAGTCAAGACGAACAAGGGAAATGCCGAGAGTGTTGAGCCCCGGAAATTGGTCAACGAAAACTGTTGTGATTGCAATACCAAGTTTGTCGGCAGCAGTGTTTCCAGGTTTATTAAGCCCTGCTTCGAGGAAGAAATCATTCGCAGTCACCAGCTTTGGATCCTTGCAAAACTTCCCATTTACGAACACTGCACATATCAAAACAGTTTTTCAACATGAAGCCATCATTAATACCAATCCATGATTTGTAGTTTAATGTCGAACGAGTGTTGTACACAATTAATATATATATATATATGGATTATTAATTACTTCAGAGAAGTATCAGATCGGATCATTTTATGCACTCTAATTAATTAGACATACACTCGTACTTAGTACTTTACCGAATGAATGTTTGAATAGAAGAAAAACATACCCCCGTGAGGCTCGTTGATGGCGACACAAAAATCTTGAAGAGGACTAGGGTCATAGGCAGAGGCAAGTGAAGATGCCAAAGCCAAAAGAGCGAGAGTTGCAAGGAAACGAGTACTTCCCATTGTATGTAATCTTTTGTTGGACTTGCAACTTATGATCGATGCTTATAAGGTGTGAGTGATCTTGCAAGGGAAGAAGCCTCCTATTTGTAGACAGGAACCCCTTGAGCCAGTCAACTATGAGCGATATTTGTTAATTATATACGTTGCAATATTAATATTTTGCAAGTTACCACCAGTCATCATTATTAAATTAATCTTGATCTTGCATTACCATACAGCAATCAATTAATTAACCAAGATTTGGTTTTCGTATGTTAAGACTTGTATTAAGAGTGTCGTTGTCTTGTGTGTACGTTAATATGTAAAAAACTAATCACCCAGTTAGTTCTCATAAGTAGAGGTCTTCAAAAAATATCTTAGTTAGTCAGTATCGTTAGGTAACTGCAACTTAAACTGTGTATATTTAAACACAAAAGAAATTTTTATTATTATTATTATTATTATTTAATTACGGTTCTCTTTTCATTGAACCGATCTTCATTTGTTCATATCATATTCCATAGTATTTGTGGCTTTAGTAAATGAGAGGCTAGGTGTATAAACAGACATAACGAACATAGCTAAAGACACAAGAGTTCAATTAAATTCTCTTTCGTTTCACAAATAGTGATATACAATGAGCATAAATGTTGGAGAAATATGATTCAATTCAACCAAATTAAATTGAGTTGAAGAGCCTCCAAAATTAGTGCACTTCATAAAAAAACGTACACATTGCCGGCCACTTTCAGGTGCCACCGCGTCTTGTAGGTGCCAGCATGCCTTGCGTCGACCTTGCTTTCCAATTAGAGAAATTAATATTCTGACTGCTCCAATTTAATTAAGTCCTATCCTATATGCAATTTGGCACGGATCTATATATGAGATGAATTGTGTGAATAATTTAAGAGAATTATTGCATTTGTTTTTCCCACGATACAGCTATTTTTGTAATTTATTGATGTTCAACTCATTGCCATGTCATTATCCCCTAACGATATTCAGTTACAAGCCAGCTACCACATTTTTTTTTAAACTAAACCCTCTCTAATTGCATGCTAACTAGACCGCAGGCTTTTCGTATTCTACTTTTATTTATGTCCATTAGAACATATGAAAAAAAAAAAAAAAAAAAAAAAAAAAGAATTCCTCGTCAATCATCTTTTCTAAACGGTTTGATGGAAGGCTGAGTGCTAACGACGCAATTATTAGGCGTTCATTGTTAAGTCTCCATGTTCGTAAGTCATGACTCCCTCTGTTGTCTGGTGCTTATTGCCTGTCACCATGAATAGTATATAGAATTTTATTTTTTTCTTCATGTATTGATCTTTAGAAATGTGATACTTCTAGAGATATATAATCGGAAAGATATTCCACTGGTGCGGTTGAAAGACTTGATATAGAGTCGATTGCTTGTGGTTTGAGACATGGACAAATATTCTAGCAAAAAAAAAAGAAATCAAGAAATTTTTTTTTTTTTTTATTTGAGAAAGAGAGCCTAAAAGAGTTCTAATTAATTAAATTTTTTGAAACAAAACACGAGTTTTAACAATAATAGGCATTCACACTGTTATGTCTAAGAAAACATACAAGAGTAACCGTAACATTGTATTAAGGGTTGCGTTTCTCTCTCCTAAGAATATAAAACTATGTAAGACAAAAATTTTCAGTTACGAGTATGACAAGGTCTCCATTACTCAAGAGTTCTGGTGCAGGACCCTGGCATTAAAGCCATTTTAGGTTAACATCCGAACAACAACCCTTTGAGAAAAAAAGGGAAAGCAGCATCTTAATTAGATATACCGACAGATTTTCAAAAGGAACAAGTCCAATATCAAAAACCATACTTTCTTGACAAAAGAATTGATGATGCCTTGCAAATTAGTCAGTACAATAAGTTCTTGACAAAAGCCCCTTACTTCAATTTGTTCTCAGTCTAAGGTTCGAGACTAATGAAGAGCTGTTGGGTCTTTACTCGTAATTGCAGAAATTTTGACATAACCATATTTAGCTATAACCATATTTTGGACAAGATACGTGAAATCCGGAATTTCACTGTATTAATCATATCTAGACATGACCTCAAAACTATTGCTTTTCCTATGGCGTAGAAAGATGTGTTTTGAGTGCACCAGGTTTATGAGGTACGAGAAATGTTAATATTGTCCATCATTTGTCACCACTTTTTAGACCACTTCCACGACTTATAACCGTAATTGTCGTATCTTGCCTAAAGAATTTTAACCCAAGTCACAAGTTTCTGCCCTTCGCAACTATTTTGTTAATAGTCCTAAATTACTGTCACCCAGTCTACCAATACCCAGTCCACCACATGTTTTCTTCCCGCCCCCATCCAATCTGATGAATTCTTCTTCAACCATCCTCCTCACCCCCAAAAGAAAAAGAATGTTATATCTGATCTATGCCGTCTTTGACATACTTAGGCATCTTGGATAATGAAACGCAATACCCTAGAAAAAACTTTAGGCTAGACTTGATTAAACCCAAATGTCCATCTTTGGATAATAATTAAGATTTCTATTTTGCCAACCTACCCTTCATTTTTCGAATAACCAGATCTCACAAGTCTTTTTCCCTCGCATTAGCACCCGCAAGAAGTCCTAAATAACACACGGGAAGAAACCCAACCCCATAAGTCCAAATTCGTGCCCATCTTTCTAGTAACGTGCCCATTTTTCTAGTAACGTATTGTTGTACTGTTGGAAGTTGATTTAAATTCACTTACTATTTTTTTATTTTTATTTCTTTTTTTATTATTATTTTATCTCTTATTATTTCTTTTTTAAAGTTGTGTACATTTTTTATTAAAAGTTATAAATACATTAAAATGATTATATTTTTTGAATTTGTTTTGTTATTCATATTACTTGTAAATAGATAAAATTTATATAAAAATAAAGTATAGAAATTTAAATATTTTTTTATTATTATTAAACATTTTAAAAGTAAATTTATGATTTTTATATATTTATTTTAATAAATTTGGTATTAGAACTCGATTGACTCGGCGATCAAGAGAAAACACAAGAGATTGAAGTTTTGCAAATATCGCAGCAAACATATTCTCACCGTCACGACCATTGATTCCAATCTTCTCCAAAATTCTGCATCCAGGAGATGTGATTGTCTATCCACTTGGACTCATTCACTTTCAGTGGAATGTTGGCAATACTAGAGCACTCGCTATTGCTACATTCAACAGCCAAAATCCAGGAGTGGTCACCATGGCAAATGCACTTTTTGGAGCAAATCCTGTCATTGATCCCGAAGTGCTTGCCAACGCATTTCATATGAATAAGACACAGGTAGAATCTCTTCAGAAACAGATTTGCCAGAATCCATAAGCCTAACACAAAAGGTAGTTACAACTGTTTCAACATCATAAACTTATGTGTGATATCCTATACATAGACCTATATGATTTCCAGCCGTATGAGGGCACTTGATTGAACTTTATAAATGGTCAAATCTTCTGTGATTATGAACTATGTTCTTTCTTTTGATTATTGACATAATGGTGAAGTAATAAGGGACACTATGCTCCTCGAGAGGATTTGTTTGAGTTAATATTTTTCGTATCTCAAGTGATTGTAACCCAAGGAGGTGCTTCTATGCCTTTTTGATTTTACAGTATGCCATATTACTAGATCTGTTCTCTTTTTTACAGAAATTGTTAGTGTTTGATTTAATCATGTCAGAAATTGGCTTCAAGCATCAATGTTGTATTTTATAGGAAAATAAGGAAAGCAAAAAAAAAGTCCCCCTGAAAGTGACATAGGATGCGTAGAGCCCATGCTATGCCAAAAAGGAAAGTACTGTCCATTTCTTAATCCCTGCCGCAGCCATCTTTACTCATTTGAATCAGTAAATTCCATACCCAACTTTTTCTAATCATGGTGTTAGCAAACATTGATATGGAGAAAACGAGTATTCCTTGGTTGGACAGCTTTCATTATTCTTACTTCTTACAATGGAACATGGAACCTAAGCCAAAAAGCTCCGGTGGTCAACAACACGTAATTTTTATGATCATCTCGTCAGTGTCAAGGTTTTGTGGTTTGTGGAATGAAATATCAGTTCCCCTGTTCTACACTTTAATACAGTTAAAATTCCAATGGACCACAAAATTTAAAATATGTAGAAAAATAGACACCCGCAACTTGAGCTCCATTTTAAATTATCCATGGTAACTGCGATAGGAAATAATCATTATCATGTTTTCTATAGCATATATGTAATCAGACAAATCATGTCCTTCTGTACGTTGATCACAATAAATTTGAGCATTTAAACAACTAAAATAATTAAAATTACTCCACGAAAACACATTGAACCAGATAACAAATGTTGCATTGTCATCGAATCATTGAGTACTGAAGTGGTCAAAAAGGCCAAGTTGACGAAATCCGAGTGCGGTGGATTTGCTCTATTGCGAGTGGAAAGTGGGTAGTGGAGGTTGAACATGGCGTGCGCTGATTGCAAATGGAAAATGTTCTATTGACGAGATTAGCAGAATCAGTCAATAACACTCTTTTTTCCTCTTTTCGTCTAGATGAATACCGTATCTATATACATTTCATGCTCGAATGTTTTCATTAGATGATTACAATATCGTAGACTTGTAAACATAGCAATTTACATTTAATTATACCCGCATATGCTATTCTAACTTTAAAAATGTTACGAAAACACAAAAAATAAATATCACTAAAAATATTAACTCACCAATATCTAATTATTATAATCAATTATAATTTTAAGATTTTTTATACATAATAATTAATAATTATAATTAACTAAGGTGGATCCATGTCTCTAAACCGGATCTATTTCTTGTCATGCAACTCTTTCTTACTTTTCTTGTTTAGTTCCATTACCAAAGAGGTTAGAAAGAGTCAAGACGTGAATAACAACTACCCAATTTTCCCAAGACTTTAATGCGAGCCGAGGTATTACTTTCCCTAGTAAAGAGGCAATGCGGATAGTAACCTAAAGAAACGTGTACAATGTGGTGGTTGTTATATGGAACCAGGCTTGTGATGAATTTTAATTTCAACACCTGCCCTCGTGAATGTCATCAGGTTTGCGACTAAATTTCAGGTCTCGGAAATCCTTTGGTAGTGCCTTAAAACACTAGTCATGTCCTGCTTAAGGCAAAATATGTTCATGATCACTCTGATATTGTCATACTTTCTTTTTATAAGTTAATATATTAGATCGTAAATTATAGAGGTGAAGTCCATCACTTGCTTTTGAGTAGAATGGGAGGTTACCAAACTTAATATCTTAACTCTCGTGCGGAAGGACAATGTTAGTAATAAGTTTATTGGCCATGCTGGCTGGCCGGCGAGTAGCTCGCAGTGAGGTAGATGGTTTAGTAGGCATGTGGGCATTAGCTAGTCGACCATAATTGTCTACCAAACATATAGATTATAGGCGGCGTATGGCTGCCACTGAGACTTGTGGGTACCTACATGGCTAGCGTTGACCTTGCTTTCCAATTAGAGCAATTAATATACGGACTGCACCAAATTAATAGGTCCTATTCCTATTTTTTTTCAAGGATGGACATATAAAATGAAGAATTTGGTTAATTATGAGAATCATTCCATCGGTTTTTCCCAGGAGAGAAACCTAGTTATGTAATTTATGTTCAACCATTGCCATGTCCTTCTCACCTAAAGATATTCAGTTTCGAGCAAACTACCACGTTTTTTTAGCTAGACCGTTTCTAATTCTGCATGCTAACTAAACATAGACTTTTCATAATGTTCTAATGTTTTTTATGTCCATCAGAGATCTATAGAACGGCAAAGGTAAGTTTTGATCTAACTATATGGTGACTTTACGTGACATTGACATGAAAATTTCTCACATACCGAGATATCATTTTCTAGAGATTTATGAGATCTTGAATTCAAATCCAAGGTTTCTATAATCCATTCTGAAACACTTTTCTAGACATTGAGCTCCAACCGTGGGACATCTGCGATCCAAACTGCAGTGTTTATGTTCCATTGTATTGTTAGAGGACATTATAGGTACGTGGAAGACATTCATTTGACAATTCATACTCAAGAATGATTGCCTAATAAAAGAACCAGTTTCTATATATAAATGACTTTATTTATTTATAACTTAAATTATATTTAATTACAACCAAATACTTAAAAATTATATATACATTTGCATTAAAATTAAAAGATGTAATAAACTAATCTATTAGAAAAATTATAAAAATCAATGATAATTCTAATTGTTTTTTTTTTTTGAACTGTATTACCAATTGTATTCATAGCATTCTAAGAAAAAAAAAAGATACCTAACAAAACACCTTAACCAAAGATCCTTTGCAAGATCACCATCCCCAAATAGTAGAGCTCCAGACAAAAAAAAACTACAACATCTCCTAGTTAAACCCAACGCAGCACCTTCGTCATATCTTTTACTTTCAATTTCCTGTTCAGTGCTGCCCTTTTATTAAGGTTGCCTTTCCTTACCTGCCTTAATCGGTGTAGCTTCCCGTTCCCTCTAGAGCCTTTGCTGGCACACAACAATTTAATTGCAAATCCCATTTAAATTTAATGTTTGACAAGAAAAAATTTTGAATGAGAGAAAAATTTTCAATCTCATATAAATTATATATAATATTTTTGTAGTTGCGACATCCCATTGGCTCCATCCAATGTGGCTCCGCTACAACTACACAATCCAAAGCATAGCCAAGTGTGCTATCGAACTTAAGAACTTGGGTCACTTTGGAAACGTGGCAGAGTAGTATGTTGCAATTATATGATTATATCCATTCAAAGACCATATTATGTATTTATTTATTTAGCATATCAATATATTAAAAGAGGTGTTGAAAAAGATCAGATTTCAACTTCTATCTTTTTTCAAAAGATAAGACCCATATATTAGTTGTTTTAATTATTGTAAGCAGCGACCTCAATCACCATATTATAATCAAGTTAAAATCGTAAAATATAATTACAAGATTAGGCAACCTACAGTTCGGCCGTGGTCGACCGGAATGAGTTGTGGCTACGACTTAGCCAGCCAACAATGAACAGAATTACGCAGGGCCGACCTCGATACGTGATGGCCTCGTGCACAGAACAGGTGGGAGGTATGCTTTTATGGTCAACCCGGAATAGATCACTTTTCAGATTCAATTTCTCAGCAATTTTAAACCAAACTGAAGCAAAGTTGCAAACGACAATTATATCAAGTTTTATTATAGAAATTGCAAATACATCGTGAAACAGAAACCAGAGATAGTGTATTGAGTTTAAAATCACAACAATAATGGGAAGAGCGGCAGGCTCGGCCAACTTCCTTGTTGCAACTTATTTTAACATATAAAACTGGCCTCCTCCTGTATATGGAATTATTGTGAAGTTACTGTCATTAACGTATAATATAAGAGGCCACTATAGTAATAATTCATTATCGATCAGTTCATTATGTCATTGGCCAGAACTGTTTCTGAAGTTGTTTGACAACATCTTGGTTGACTTGGAAGGCCTTGGTCAGAACGGCTGGATTGATGGGTGGCTTGGATCCGAAGACAGCGTCTGCAATTCTTGTAACACCAGGATTTTGGCTGCTAAATACTGAAAAAGCAACAGCATTGACCTTTCCTATGTTGAATTCGAAATGAATTTGTCCGATTGGGAACACAAAGACATCTCCAGGATGCAGGACTTTGCTGAAAAAGGTATTGTTGTTCTGGTTGGATGCAACAAATCCAACAAGTAGGGTGCCCTCTATAACAACTAGCATCTCGGTGCCACGAGGGTGAATGTGCAGCGGATTCAGACCACCGATTGCCCAGTCAAGACGAACAAGGGAAATGCCGAGAGTGTTGAGTCCTGGAAATTGGTCAACGAAAACTGATGTGATTGCAATACCAAGTTTGTCGGCAGCAGTGTTTCCAGGTTTATTAAGCCCTGCTTCGAGGAAGAAATCATTCGCAGTCACCAGCTTTGGATCCTTGCAAAACTTCCCATTTACGAACACTGCACATATCAAAACAGTTATTCCACATGAAGCGATCATCAATACCACTCCATGATTTGTGTAGTAATGTCGAATGAAAGTAAAACACAATTAATTACTTGGTAGAAAGTATCAGATTGGATCATTTTATGCACTCTAATTAATTAGCGATACACTCATACTTAGTACTTTACTGAATGAATGTTTGAATGGAAGAAAAACATACCCCCGTGAGGCTCGTTGATGGCGACACAAAAATCTTGGAGAGGACTAGGGTCATAGGCAGAGGCAAGTGAAGATGCCAAAGCCAAAAGAGCGAGAGTTGCAAGGAAACGAGCACTTCCCATTGTATGTAATCTTTTGTTAGACTTGCAACTTATGATCGATGCTTAGAGGAGGTGAGTGATCTTGCAAGGGAAGAAGCCTCTATTTATAGACAGGAAACCTTTGAGCCAGTCAATTTTGAGCGATATTAGTTTATTATATACTTTGCAATATTTTAAAAGTTCCTAACATTCATCATTATTCAATTAATCTTGGTCAAGTTTTACTGTTACAGCAATCAATTAATTGACCAAGTTTCGGTTTTGGCATGTTAAGACTTGCATTAAGAATGACATTGTCATGTGTTTGCGTGAATATATAAAAAACCAATTACCTAATTTCGAATTAGTCGTCAAAAGTAGAGGAACCCTTCAAAATATATGATAGTAGGTGAGCATCATTAGGTGAAAATGACATAAACTACGTATATTTGGACACAGAAGATAACTTTTTAATTTTATTTAATTGCAGTTGCTTTTTTGTGGAAACGATCTTGATTTGTTCATATTATATTAGTAATCTGTTCGTGTCATTGTTTAGAATAGTTGATTTATGTTAACCTCGGAATGAGCAAAAACACGCCAAATATCTAACGCCAATAAAATTGCACAAGCCAGATATATATATCATTCCAAAATCTGATGCCGCATCTGACTCTCATAAGTAAGGCAGTGAGACTATATGGATAATTTTTTCTTTTGTCAGGAAAATTTTATAACTAAGAATTATACTCTTCTCCTAATCTTGATTTGTTTATATCATATTTCATAGCATAGTAACTTGTTCATATCATTATTCAGAAAAATCCATTTATGTTAACCTGAAAATAATTATGAGCCATATTATATAATTGCAATATTTTGCAGGCTACCACCAGTCATTATTAATTAACCTTGATCAAGCATAATCAATTAATTGACCAAGACTTGGTTTTCCATGTTTGGACTTGGCATTAAGAATGACGTTATCTTGCATGTACGGTAATCAAAAAATATCAAAAATTAAAGTTAATTAGTTGTCAAAGTTGAGGAATTCTTCGTATTTAGTGCGTACCTTAAGGTGATACTGACACCAATTGTTTATGTTTGGACACAGGAGAAAACTTGCTTTCTTTGGTTTTTTTTTTTTTTTTTTTTTTTTTTTCTGATTACAATTCTCATTTTGTGGCAACGATCATTATTGGATCACAAAATTAAAAATATGTAGAAAAATAGACACCCGCAACTTCAGCTCCACTTTAAATTATCCATTGCAACTGCGATAGGAAATAATCGGTATCATATTTTCTATACCATAAATGTAATCAGACAACCATCTTTGTGTACCCCGATCGAGTTGTATGCGAGTTGAATCACAAGAAATTAGAGCATTTAACTGACTAAATTAATTAAAATTACGCCATGAAAACAAATGAAAGCAAGCATCCATAGTCCAAATTGAAACAGATAACAAATGTTACATTGTCAACAAATCACTGAGTACTGAAGTGGTCAAAAAGGCCGAGTTGACGAAATCGAAGTGTGGTGGATTTGCTGTATTGCAGGTGGAAACTGGGAAGTGGAGATTGAACATGGCGTGCGCTCATTTCAAATGGAAGTTGTTCTATTGACTATATCAGCAGAATGGGTCAATAATACTCTTTTTCCTCCTTTCGTCTAGATGCATACCATATCTATATATGTATAGAACACCGCATTTGATGCTTGAATAATTTCATTAGATGATTACAGTATTGCCAACTTGTAAAGGTAGCAGTTTACATGTAATTATAACCCGCATACACTGTTTTATGTTTGAAAATGTCATGGAGACACAAGAAATGAATACAATTAAAAATATGAATTTACAAATATAAAATTATAGGTTACAATTTCAATTATTTCTATGCATAATAATTAATAATTATAATTAAATAAGGTGGATCTATGTCTAAACCGTATCTATTTCTTCTCGTGCTACTCTTTCTTACTTTTCTTGTTTAATTCCACTACCCAAGATTAGAACGAGTCAAGACGTGAATAACAACAACCCAACTTGTCAAAGTGAGTGCTAGCGCTAAGATTCAAACTCGAATTAATACGGAAAAAGAACATTATATCACCAATAAAACTATTATCTCAGGTGATTTGTAGCTGTTGAAACTACTTGCAAAAGTTTTAATGTCACGCTACCATAATTTTTATTTACTCAGCTATAATAATATGATTCATAATAATTATAAGGTCAATAATCATCGTAGTTTACCTTACGCGTCCCAAGTCATAACAATGCGCCTTCATATGAGTTTTGAAGTTGCTCAAAAAGAAAAGTTACTGAGCCTTTGTTTAAAGATACCAAAATTTTTGTTACACAATCTTGAAAATTGTCTCACTCGTTCTCTCTGGAAAAAAAAAAATAATAATAATAATCTGCTAGACCCGCCACTCATTTTACTTTTTTCTCTTTTTTTACAGTACAACAAATTATAATCTTGAAATAAACATTTTTTCCCATTTATTTTAATTATATTTTATTTTAAATTTTTATTTCCTCTTATTTATAACATTGAATTAGTTTGATTCATTTCATAAAAAATTAAATCAAAAATTTTTATAATAAATAAATAAAATAAAAATTCATCTTTTTTTTTTTTGTTTTTTCACATCAGAATTTGAAAGAATTGTGTTTGATCTTCCTGAAGAGATTCATTCTTGGAGTTAACCAGAATTAAAGGACTGTTCAAATGCCATCTACAACAACTCCACCCTGAAACTTCAGTCCCAACAATTTTTCCAAACAAAGTGTAGCAATTTTCCAAACAACAAATAGATCGAGTTTCATTAGAGAAGTTGCGGATATTTGGGGTGACAGAAAGTAGAAATAATGTATTGAGATAACCTCCATTATTTCGTTACAATTTAATCAACCTATAAAGCGGGCCTTCCCAGCATAGCGGAGGCCACTATAATAGATATTAGTTTAAAATCAAAACGAAGAGGGGCAGGCTCCGCCAACTTCATTTATTTCGTTTTAACTTATTTTAACGTATAAAATTGGCCTCCTATATATGGAATTATTGTGAAGTTACTGTAATTAACATATAATAGAAGACGCCACTATATCAATTTCCATCATATGTATTCCCTAGATTAGATTTAATTAAATTAGATAATATTATCATAATTACAACCTTTTGTTGAGACCACAAAACAAAACAATAAATTTTAATGTCCTGACCAAATAAATAAATATTACTGAAGAACAATCTTCAACCTTAAAGCTCCAATCTCATCCCAAACATTCTGCAATTTGGGATTTTCTCATGAGTACTTCACCTCCAATCCCAAATCACTTCCCTGTCGCTGGCCCAGCTCTAGATCCTAATCCAAACCCTAATTATTTTTTCCACTCTCTTCCCTGCCATCAACAACCACCGCCTCTGCCGCCGCCGCCACTTCAACTACCAAGTCTCCCTCCTCCCATCGCCACCGCCACCAGTGATCAAAGCTCTGATCTTTCCACCGCACTTTCCTTTCTGACCCACCTCTTGTGTCTGTTTCAACAGACTCTCATCTCCTTCTCCTCCTCTCTCCTCTCCACCCAACCAAAACCCCAAAATGCCAACCATGTCCCTTGTCTCCACAATCCCCACCATCTAATGCCACCAGAATCCCTCTTTCTCCATTTTCTTCACTGCCCATCTTCTCTCTCAAGACCCAAGTTCCCTTCTTTCCTCTCTACATTACCCCAAAACCCTTACCCTCCAAAAACCTCACAAAAGTGTCCCTTCTCAATCAATTTTTCAAGACCCCACCAAAAATGGTCTCTCCATATCTTTGGATGATTAGTACAGTGAATTTGGCTCAAATTTCTTTTACAAGGATTGTCCAGGTGTTGTTAGCTTGAAAGATTTAGACAGTTCGAAGAGGGTGTTTACATTGCCTGGTGTTTTATTGACAGAATGCGCTGATTTTGTTGGTAGTAGCAATAGAGAATTGCATGATTTTGATCAACATGGGTTTAAGATTTTGCCATCAGACTTGTGGGCAATTAGAATAGAAGTTGATGGTCGGGCTGATTTTCCTAGTGAATATTCCTATGGTGTTTTTTGTGCAATTTTGCGGTTTAATTTGATTAATATGAATGATTTGAAGAAGTGGGTTATTGTTGATTCTCCGTGTTATGGAGTAGTTGTTGATGTCTACGTGAGAGACCATCTATCCGGGCTTTTCTGCCTGGGTTTAAAGGCAATTAGAAGAGAGGCTTTGGGCTTGGCAGTCCGTGACAAGCTAAAATTTCATAGAACTTTAAAACCTTGAAACCATAAATCCCAGCAATTTTCAGGCCAAATTCCAAACAAAAATTACATCAAGTTTCATTAAAACCAGAAATAGTTTATTGAATTTAAAATCAAAACAATGAAGGGAAGAGGGGCAACCTCATTTATTTCGCTACAACTTATTTTAACATATAAAACTGGCGTCCTATATATTAGAAGCACTTCAATATCGATTGGTTCATCAAGTCATTGGCTAGAACTGTTTCTGAAGATACTTGACAACATCTGCGTTGACTTGAAAGGCCTTGGTCAGAACGACTGGATTGATGGGTGGCTTGGATCCGAAAACAGCGTCTGCAATTGTTATGACACCAGGATTTTGGCTGCTCAATCCTGCAAAAGCAACGGCCTTGACCTTTCCTATGTTGAGTTGGAAATGAATTTGTCCAATTGGGAACACAAAGACATCTCCGGGATGCAGGACTTTGGTGAAAAGGGTATTGTTGTTCTGGTTGGATGCAACAAATCCAACAAAGAGGGTGCCCTCTGTAACCACTAGGATTTCGGTGCCACGAGGGTGAATGTGAGGTGGGTTCAGGCCATGGATTGCCCAGTCAAGACGAGCAAGGGAAATGCCGAGAGTATTGAGTCCTGGAAGTTGGTCAACAAAAACTGGTGTGACCGCAAAACCAAATTTGTTGGCAGCGGTGTTCCCAGGTTTATTGAGTCCTGCTTCAAGGAAGAAATCGTTCGCAGTCACCAGCTTTGGATCCTTGCAAAACTTCCCATTTACGAACACTGCACATGGCAAAACAGTTTTTCAACATGAAGCGATCACCAATACCACTCTTTGAATTATGTAGTTTAATGTTCAATGAGTGTAGTACACAATTAACATATCTATGGATAATTAATGACTTGGTAAAAGTATCAAATCGGTTCATTTTATGCACTCTAATTAATTAGAGATACACACATACTTAATACTTCACTTAATGAATTTTTACGTAGAAGAAAAACATACCCCCATGAGGCTCGTCGATGGCAACACAAAAATCTTGAAGAGGACTAGGGTCATAAGCAGCGGCAAGTGACAATGCCAAAGCCAAAAGAGCAGTAGTTGCAAGGAAACGAGCACTTTCCATTGTACGTAATCTTTCGTTGGACTTGTAGCTTATTGAGATATCTTGCGTTGGAGAAAGCCTATTTATAGACAGAAAGCATTGAGCCAGTCAATAATTATGAGCCATATTATATAATTGCAATATTTTGCACGCTACCAATACTCATTATTCAATTAACGTTGATCAAGCACAATCAATTAATTGACCAAGACTTGGTTTTCCCCTGTTGAACTTGCATCAAGAATGACATTTTCTTGTATGTACGGTAAATAAAAAATATCAAAATTAAGGGTAATTAGTTGTCAAAATTGAGAAAGTCTTAAAAAAAAAAAAAAAAAAAAAAAAGAAAAATCGTAGTTGGTGAGTATCTTTGGACACAAAAGGAAACTTCTTGTTTTTTTTTTTTTTTCCTAATAACAGTTCTCATTTTGTGGCAACGATGATGATTTGTTCATATCCAATGCAAAAGAGAAAAAAATATTACGTAACTATAATTTACTTCAGTGTAAGCGACAGGCTGTAACATATAGTAAAATGAGGTTGCTGAAAATTAAGTCGTGCAAAATGATCCAATGCAAAAGAGAAACCAAATATTTCATATCTAATATCTAGAATTTGCTTTTGTCAAAAAATAATATCCAAATTCAATTTGAAAAGATTTGTTCACGCTCTCCGTTCCGGAATGCTCTGGACACTGACGAATAATAGAACTGTGGGGAGAGTTATTGTCTATCGTTGGCCTTTATGGTAGAATCAGTCGGGGGGTATGATAAAGCCTATAAAACAACGAGCTACTATCATTTATTCATTATAGATTGAGATCTTCTTCGAATTTAATATCAAAAGAACAAGAAAAGTTGAGCAAAAGTATCGGAACAAATTTGTCATTAGATAAGATTGAGAAAAAATCACTCCAGACAGCTTAACTCCGTCAAGCCTAAAGAGTAGGCATCTCATGCCATGGTTGTTGTGAAAGAATCAAAGAAACTGTTGTCGGAATAACTGTCCATGTCCGATTCTATTCCTTCGACACCATCCACCAGCATTGGATTCATTCTTAACGCCTCTAGTAACTATCAGACATCAGCCTAATGACCATCTCAAATAACGTCAAGAATATGATTCTTGATTTTTATTGGCGGAGATTTTTAGATTCTTGGAAATCAAAAACATTAGAAAGATGTTATGTTGCACACACACACATACATACATATATATATTCCATTTACAATAAAACCCAGCATTAATCAGAACCAGAGTATGAGGAACTAAAGAAAGGATTGATTGGAAAAAGAAATCAATGCAGTAGGAATATAATTTTGATTAAGATAGAAATTATAAAATCTTCATAAATTATAATTATAATTATTTCTGCTTATTGCATCCTGCAGCTACCAATAACATTTATCGAACTCATAAATTTATTTAGGTAGACAACTTGGGGAGACAAGGGATGGTGATTAATCATTTTCCTCAAAAATATGGCGGCTTTTAATACTATTTACGGGTAGAAACATATTTTTATTTTGTAACTTTGATGTGCAGCAACGATTGACGTTGTCATATTATAGACTATATCAAAAATTACGTGTAATTGACAAAATTAGAGGAAGATCTCCGTAAAATGTCGTATTTGGTGAGAGTATAGATGACCTAGTTTATGTTTCAACGTCAAAAGAAAATTTCTTTAAAACTACAATTCTCTCGTCTAGTGGCAATGACCGCGATTTCTTCTAGTCCTACACCCTTTTCTTGTTTGCTTTTTAAAACAAACCATTGACAAGATCTCCATCTCACATTAAAAAGAAAAAAAATGTTCCATTTCTCGGGACTCGTTTACTGTAGAGTTTATAGAAATATATACAATCTTATTTTTGTTTTCATGAAAAATATGATTCTGTAATTCTAACACAAATTTTCATATTATAATGAATTAAGCTTATTGTTAAATCAAGACTAACCCTTGTTAATTTCTCTCATAAATTCCATTAAAAAATATTAGCTGTGTAGGGTAACAGCCTTATGATATGATTATGCGAAAAGTTCAACTTTTAGTCTCACTGATAACCCAAAAAAAAATGTAACAAAAGCATTACTTTTGCTAATGATTCACTAAAGGCTTTTCATTTTCTATTTTATTGAATTTTTCCCTCACTTATGAACAATTCATTTTCTTTAAAAAAAAAAAAAAAAAGAAAGAAAAACAATGAAGAATTATTAGCCTTGAGGGAGGCCTTCCGTACAGTGATCAAACGTTATAATTAGAGAAGAGTTCTCAAATCTCACTGTTCAACCCATTAAACAACAATAATATTTTTCTTTTTAAAGAAAAACTCCGTCTGGTGCCCAGCTTAATACTTTTTTTTCTTTTTTTTTAAGATATCTCAGATAATAAAGAAGGGTCCAATGGATCGATGGCACTGGCGAAGTGTCAAAATTAGAAGCAATTATGGCATTTGTCTATCGAAATTAACCAGAAACTCTAGACTATAGAAGCAATTTGTAACCTTTTTTTTGTTTATTTTTTCAATAATCAGTATTTCTTACTTTATCTATGTTGCTACATCATGTTGGTTGCTAGGGAACTTTTCAACATCAATTCCCACACATGTTCCCCTATTTTGGGTTATGAGGCTTACTAATTAAGGCAAGAAATTATATTAAGATACTGTTCAATTTTGAAAGCTTAAATAGATAAAAAAAAATTAAATATATATACCATAAAATTAAGTCCGAAAATTTAACTTCACACTTTCAAATTTTAAATTTTACACTACCCCCTTTAATTACTTTTTTAATCAAATAAAATATATTTTTTCACTTTGATTATTTTTTTTCTTGGTCATAATGTTTCTTAAGATTTCATCCGTTAACAAGAGAACATATAATGGGGCACCATCTGAACTTATTTTTTTTTTTTTTTTTTTTCCTTCAACCACATTTCATATCTATTATCAACGCACTTATCAGATATACCATCGTTAGACCCGGTGCATACCCATAACAAATCAATCGCTTTCCAATTACCCTTCTCGCTGTTTTAATAACTACGGCTCAGCTGGGACTCTAAAGTTTAATTGAACAATAATTTCTAACAAATTTCTCAACAACAATTAACAAGAAGTTTTTTGTTTTTTGGTCGAATTGAATTGGCCAGATGAGTAATCTATGAGTGAGTCTAAGATTTAAACCTCATATCTCACTCAAGTATTATACTTGACAGCCTTTTGTTTTTGTTTTTGTTTTTGTTTTTTATAATTTTGGGTTGGCCGGATGAGTATTCTATGTTACTTCTTTCTTCTGCGCAGATTATAGAATATCAATTTAATCAAAAAAAAAAAACCTTAAAATTAATCAGAAGAATGCGAACATCAAAATTCGCACCATTCTGCTTATGGAAATTTATGAACAAAATTTCATGTCTAATTAAATTTCATTTACTTGCTTTATAGCAAAACACCATTCATGTTACGGTGAAGTAAGAACAATTCGAGAGATTAGAAAATGTCTTAATTGAGTAGAATATTTATCTGTTCAGAGGGTTTAATGTCGAGCTTTGCACCTTGGGGTACAGACCAGTACTTAATAAAGAAAGAATGTAATGTCCGGAACTACTTGAGCAAAGCAATTCTTTGATGAATGCCCAAAAATACCGTCGCAGAAATTTTATTTTGCTCATTTTAAGATCATAGCAAGTCGTTTCAATGACAACACTTAAGTCATAGGAACTACTGAAAAATATTATATGTTTTTGTCATATTAATTGATTTCCCCAATATTACATACACCTACTACTTATGATTTTAAATATAATATATAACATATCAGTAAAATTATATAAAAAAATATATATTGTGTAGGTTGAACTAAGTTTTTAAGAATTAAATTAATTATTAAACTAAAAAATTTAAAAATTTAAAATTTAATCGATTCAATTATTTTAACTGAAATTTAATTGATAAAATTGATATATAATATTAAATATATAAAAAATTTTAATAATATAATTTTTATTTTTAAAAAAATTAAAATATAAAAAAATTATTTTTTTATTTTTTATAAATTTTTTAAATTAATTAAATTAAAAAAATTATAATTAAATTTATAATTTAATTTTTAAATTTATTACTTTAATCATTATTTTTTTAAAATTAATAATTTTTAAAGTAAATAAAACTAAATTATGGTATAGTTCCAATTTTGCTAACAGTTGATCAATTCAATTTAGTCTTTAAAACCTTAAGTTGAACTCTAATATAGATGAAAATTTAAGGCCAATAATCGAGGCTGTAATAAGTGAGCTTCGTATACGGACAAAGACAATTTACACGGGTAAAACAAACAAAATAAGGTTACTAAAATTTAATTAAAATTTATTTTGATAACTAAAATAAATTTTAATTAAATTATACAGCCTAGACATCAAATCATATATCAATTTTATTCTATTCATTATTTTTTATTCGTATATCTATGACTAATTCTTGCATGGGAATTTTTTTCTTTTTCTTTATGAACGAAGATTACTATATATAAATTCAAAAAAAGTGTCATCTGATTTATTGAAATAAGATAATTATGGTACCTGTTAAAGAAAAATTCACTCACAAGAAAATGACCCGGTTTCAATAATGCTCAAAGCTCCCTTTACAGTGAATACAAAAAATTTTAAGTGTTATATTCACATAAAAAAAAAAAAGAAAAAGAGTTAATGCATTAAGCATCCTTTTTTCTCTGGTTAAAGTCTTTGAATCAGATGCTTTTAACTTCCATCCATAAGTAGTCAGGTTTTCAACTAACCTGCTGCCACTTATCACAGGATATTTTTTGTCGGTATTTTACATACAAGAGCTATAGACGAGTCCAGGTATGGATTCTCCAGTTGATCGGAGCAGCAAGAAAGGACTACGCTGCTGCTTATATGTTGATTTCTAACGAAAAGAAGCAGTAGCTGTTTTTCCTATGCCTAAATTTTAAGAAAAAAGAAATGCAGGTAGCCATAGCCAAGGGTGAGTGTCACACTAAATGCCAAAAATCAAAAAAAAAAAAAGTATCGTTATGTTTCGGAGTTCCTATTTCTCATTCTCTTCTAAGAACTGTACAAAATTAATTAGCTTCCACTTAGCAATTATTTTGACGTAATTCACTCAACAATAATAAGCATTATTAAATTTCAGAAAGAGTCAGCCCCTACTGCAGCTACAAAGCTAGTATTCCATTCACCTTATATACATATCGCCATTAATCAATTAGTAACAAAGTGTTAGCCATTTGAATTGCTTGTGCATGTTGCTGTACGTATAGATTGCGCATTATTAACCTGTGATTGCAATTAATGATAGTTACAATTATATGTCTAATCAAACAGTCATGATAATACAGTGAGGTCCCGCATATGCGTAATGAAGCCACTTATTAACTGAGAACAGGTGAAAGTAGGATGTGACAGAAAATGTAAATAGTATGTTTCAGTTTAAAGTTCAAAATATGGCGATACAACCTTTGATAACTTGGATGCTTTATTTCAGGGTCTTTTCCTCTCTTCGTTTCTTTTTGACTTGGCTGCCCACATAACACATGCATATGGGGCTATTCATAGCCTAGTGAAGTCGGGTGAAAGAGTTTGAAGATCTCACACTACAGCCAAAAATGCTCCAGGATATTTGCAAGGACAAGACAATGGCCACATAATCTTGTCGGTAGATTGTTTCTACAGCTTTTGTGTTGATTCTCAGGTTTTCCCTCAGCAGCTTCCCAAGTCATTAAGCAAATTGTTTCTCAAGTTCCTTGACAACATCCGCATTGATTTGGAAGGCCTTGGCAAGAAAGTCCAGATTGATGGGTGGCTTTGATCCAAAGACAGCGTTTGCAATTGTGGTGACACCAGGGTTTTGGCTGTTATTTGCAACGAATGCTGTTGCATTAACCTTTCCTATGTTGAATTGGAAATGAATTTGCCCAAGTGGGAATACAAAGACATCTCCAGGGTTGAGGATTTTGGAGAAAAGGGTATTGTTGTTCTGGTTGGATGTTACAAATCCAACAAGCAGGGTACCCTCTGTAACCAACAGGATCTCACTGGCGAGAGGGTGAAAGTGCGGCGGGGTCAGGCCACCTACCGCCCAGTCAGCACGAACCAGGGAGAGGCCGAGAGTGTTAAGTCCCGGAAGTTGGTCAACCAAGACCGATTTGACTGCAAAACCAAGTTTGCTGGCAGCAGGGTTTCCAGGGGTGTTGAGACCTCCTTGGAAGAAGAAGTCGTTTGCTGTTACATGCTTTGGATCCTTGCAAAACTTCCCATTCACGAACACTGCACGTATCAAACATTTGGTTGAGATCAACCAAATCATCAATTTAATTCCACGAATTGTAGTTGAGACTCTAATAAATAGACAGAAAAAAAAAAAAAAAAGTAAACATAGATATATGTTACTTTCTTGAACCAATATATGTTGGCATCCAAAATAATTATAGATTATGATAAAATCTTAAGGACTCTAGATTTAAGGGCCAACTGATGCAAACGTACCGCCATTAGGCTCCTGGATGGCCACGCAGAAGTCCTGAAGAGGGCTGGGGTCATAGGCAGAGGCAAGGAAAGATGCTAAAGCCAAGAGAGCAAGAGCTGTAAGGAAACGAGCCTCTTTCATTTTACTTTATATAGTACTGTAGTGGGCTTGGAGCTTATGTTGCTTTAGTTGTGAGGTGAGGTGAGATGACTTAGATTGGAAACCGGATTATTTATACGCGAGAACCTTTGAGCCAACTATGCTAACATTAACGAATGGAAGTTTTCATTAATTATCTATCATTTATTTTCATTTTGTTTTTGAAATTACCGTACAAAGAATTGAACATTTAATTAAAAATGGCAATATCTAGTGCTTCCTTGGATAATTCTATTAATTAATGGTCGTTTTTATAGGCTATATGAACTGTCCTACAATAAGGGAGAAGGGTAGGTATCGCCCTCTTATTGCATTGATGGCGACGCATTGATCATGATTGCTTAGGTTAAGAGTTTGAGCGCTGGTAGAAGAAATGGTTACAATTAAACAAACACCATGAACAAGAGAGAATGGTAGGTTACCAAACTCAAAATATTCTTGCACAGAATATGGTCCACAAATCCTCTATAATTGCGGCATCATTACATCAAATTGAGCATCAATTATCTTCTAGAGATTTGGAAGTAACTTGAGAGTAAAAACATATAGTATGAACAAGAGAGAATGGTAGGTTACCAAACTCAAAATATTCTTGCACAGAATATGGTCCACAAATCCTCTATAATTGCGGCATCATTACCTCAAATTGAGCATCAATTATCTTCTAGAGAAAAACTAGATAGTAAAACTTTGGAAGTAACTTGGGAGTAAAAACATATAGACCAATGAAATATTATTGAATGTAGGAAAATTATTGTACCATCTTCACATTGATTTTCAAGTGTTATTGCTTAGTGATTTTCTTTATTCTATTAGTGGAGTGAGATGACTTCGATTGGAAGACGCGAACCATAGAGTCAATAATGCTATGATATTACGTAATGGAACATTTTATATTTTGGATGCTTTTATTTGTTATTTATCTTTCTTAACCTTTTTTTTGCTGTTTGACGGAATTAAACTTTCACACAAGCACAGTTTTGTTGCTTCCCTATCTATGAAAAGACTCTAGAAAATGGTGATGACTTTTCTCTTTCTAGCCATTTTTTGTGGCTTTTTGAAATAGTTTCCATTTTTTAAGACTTAGATGGCTTTCGGGGAGGTTCTTGCTTGAAACCCCACTTGTGGAGGTAGTTGCCTTGGCTATTGCTTCCAGTACTTCTTGTTGTTGTCGTTGGGAGTTGGTTGTGCTGGTCTTGTAATTATTTGGGTTCTTTGGCTGTTGTTTGTGTTTATTGGTTAAGGAGTTCAATCTCTAACCAATAGTTGGTGGTAGACCTAAAACCTTCCTTTAAATTTCTTCAAAAACACGACACCCCTATCTTCCTCTCTCTTTTCTGTCCCATCCTACGAGTCTCAATTCCACCCCCCATTGATAATTTGGTAAAAATCATATTCTTTTTTATCCAACAATAATACTACAATAACCGATGCACTAGAATTTGTTTATGCTAGGATTTGCATTAGTGAATGACGTTGTCGAGTTAATTCAATAATAGATAGGAGAACTGCTTTGGAGCTCTCAAATTAAGAATGCCTTGCCAAAATGTGGGAGTGGGCGAGTATTGTTAAAAGATAATGTCATTGTTCACTTGAACATCAATGGAAAGTTTCTTAATCATATCGGATTTATTGATATAGGAATTGGTGCAGCACTATGGAATTGAGCACTTGATTAAAGACGGCTATATCTAGTGATTCCTACCATAAATTCTATTAATTAATGGTCATTTTTTTACAGGCTATATGAACATCAGGTTACCAAACCCAAAGTCAGTACACTGAAAACGGAAAGGGAAGCAGAATCCAAAACCCTGAATATGAACTATGAAATGATCAAAGAACTACAGATGAAGTCCTTCGCCTACTGTTTAGTAGAATGGTAGGTTACCAAACCCAATATCTTAACTCTCGTGCAGAGAGACAATGTTAGTAACTTATCTTAAGTATATTGGCCATGCTGGCTGGCCGGCAAGCATATACCTTGATTGTCTACCAAACATATAAATTATGGGCGGAGTACGGTTGCCACCGAGACTTGTGGGTGCCTCCATGGCTAGCGGTGACCTTGCTTTCCAATCAGAGCAATTAATATACGGACTGCACCAAATTACTAGGTCCTATTCCTATATTTTTTTCAAGGATGGACATATAAAATGAAGAATTTGGTCAATTATGAGAATCATTCCATCGGTTTTTCCCAAGAGAGAAACCTAGTTGTGTAATTTATGTTCAACCATTGCCATGTCATTCTCACCTAAAGATATTCAGTGACGAGCAAACTACCACCTTTTTTTAGCTAGACCGTTTCTAATTCTGCATGCTAACTAAACCATAGACTTTTCATAATGTTCTAATGTTCTTTATGTTCATCAGAGACCTATTGAATGGCAAAGATAAGTCTTGATCCAACTATACGGTCACTTTATGTAACATTGACATGAAAATTTCTCATGTGCTGAGATATCATTTTTTTTAGAGATTTACTAGATCATAAATTCAAATCTAAGACTTCTACAATCCATTCTTAAACACTTTTCTAGACAATGAGCTCCAACTTTGGGAAGACTTCTATAATCCATTCTTAAACACTTTTCTAAAGATTGAGCTCCTACCATGGGACATCTGCGATCCAAACTGCAGTGTTTATATTCCATTGTATTGTTAGATGACAAAATAGGTATGTGGAAGGCATTCATTTGATAATCTATATTCAAGAATGATTATCTAATAAAAGAACCAGTTTTCATGTTTAGAAGTTCTTGTTTATTTATAACTCAAATTATATTTAGTTATAATCAGTTACTTATATGTGTACATTTGTTTCAAAATTAAAAGATGTAATAAACTAATCTACTGAAGAAATTATAAAAACCAATAACAACTCCAACAGTTTTTTTTTTTTTTTTTGAACTGCATTACCAATTTTATTCATAGCATCCCTAAGAATAAAAAGATACCCAACAAAACACCTGAACCAAAAATCCTTTGCAAGATCACCATCCGCAAATAGTAGAGCTCAAGAAAAAAAAAAAAAACTACAGCATCTCCTAGTCAGCACCTTCTTCATATCTTTTACTTTCAATTTCCTGTTCAGTGCCACCCTCTTATTAAGGTTGCCTTTCCTCACCTGCCTTAATCGGTGTAGCTTCCCTGTTCCCTCTAGAGCCTTTGCCGGACACGCAACAGTTTAATTGCAAATCCCATTTAAATTTAAGGGTTGACAAGAAAAAATTTGGAGTGAATGAAAAATTTTCAACCTCGTATAAATTGTATATAATATTTTTGTAGTTGCATCATCCCATTGGCTCCATCCAATGTGGCTCCGCTACTAACTACACAATCCAAAGCATAAGCAAGTACACAGGAACATGGATGGAATATATATCTTCCTTGTCCATCGGGTTCGCGGAGAAGGTACTACCAAAATTTGAAACCCGGGTCACATTGGCAGAGTAATTACCATTATTATGGTGCAATTATACGATTATATCCATTCAACACCATATTATGTATTTATTTATAAATATATAAAAAGAAGCTTTGAAAGAGATTAGATTTCAACTTCTACCTTTTTTCATAAGATAAGACCCATATATTAGTTGTTCTAATTGTTCTAAGCAGCGGCCTCAACCATGTTAAAGTCGTAAAAAATGATTACAAGATTAAGCATCCTACAGTTCGGCCGAGGTCGCCCGGAATGAGTTGTGGCTGCAACTTAGCAAGCCAACAATGAACAGAATTACGCAGGGCCGACCACGACACGTGATGGCCTCCAGAACAGGCGGGAGTTATGCATTTATAGACAACCCGGAATAGATCACTTTTCAGATGCAATTTCTTAAACCATTAAAACCCTGAAACCACAAGTCCCGGCAATTTTAAGCCAAAGTGCAGCAAAGTTGCAAACAACAATTATACCAAGTTTCATTACAGAAATTGCAAGTGCATGGTGAAACAGAAACCGGAAATAGTGTATTTAGTTTAAAATCAAGACCATAATGAGGAGAGTGGCAGGCTCGGCCAACTTCTTTTATTTCGTTTCAACTTCTTTTGACGTGTAAAACTGGCCTCCTATATATGGAATTATTGTGCAGTTACTGTAATTAACATATAATAGAAGAGGACACTATAGTAATAATTCAATATCTATCAGTTCATTGGCCAGAACTGTTTCTGAAGTTGTTTGACAACACCTGGGTTGACTTGGAAGGGCTTGGTCTCTGTATTGATGGGTGGCTGGGATCCGAGCGTCTGCAATTGTTATGATACCAGGATTTTGGCTGCTCAATCCTGCAAAAGCAACAGCCTAGACCTTTTCCTATGTTGAGTTGGAAATAAATTTGTCCGAAGGGGGACACAAAGACATATCCGGGATGGAAGACTTTGGTGAAAAGGGTATTATTGTTCTGGTTGGATGCAATAAATCCAACAAGGAGGGTGCCCTCTGTAACCACTAGAATCACAGTGCCGCGAGGGTGAATGTGCGGCGGGTTCAAGCAATCGATTGCCCAGTCAAGCCGAGCAAGGGAAATGTCGAGAGTGTTAAGTCCCGGAAATTAGTCAACGAAAACTGGTGTGACTGCAATACCTTGTTTGTTGGCAGGAGTGTTTCCAGGTTTATTAAGCAGTGATTCGAAGAAGAAATCGTTCGCATTCACCAGCTTTGAATCCTTGCTAAACTTTACACATATCAAAACAGTTTTTCAACATGAAGCGATCATCAATACCACTCTAGGAATTGCGCAGTTTTAATGTCCAAAGAGTGTAGTACACAATTAACATATCTATGGATAATTAATCACTTCGTAAAAGCATTGAATAGGATCATTTTATGCACTCTAATTAATTAGAGATACACTCATACTTAGTACTTTACTGAATGAATGTTTAAATAGAAGAAAACATACCCCGTGAGGCTCGCCGATTGCGACACAAAAATCTTGAAGAGGACTAGAGTCATAGGCATAGGCAAGTGAAGATGCCAAAGCCAAAAAAAGCAAGAGTTGCAAGGAAAAAGAGCACTTTCCATTGTATGTAATCTTTTGTTGGACTTGCAACTTACGATCGATGATCAGAAGGGGTGAGTGATCTTGCAAGGGAAGAAGCCTCCTATTTATAGACTGGAAACCTTCAATTATGAACGATATTAGTTAATTATATACTTTGCAATATTTTGCAAGTTACCACTAGTCATCATTATTAAATTAATCTTGATCAAGCATTACTATTATAGCAATCAATTAATTAACCAAGACTTGGTTTTAGCATGTTAAGACTTGTATGAAGAGTGACATTGCCTTGTGTGTATGTTAATATATAAAAAACTAATCACCCTATTGCGAATTAGTTCTCAAAAGTAGAGGTCTTCAAAAAATATCATAGTTGGTGAGTATCCTTAGGTGACGACGACTTAAACGGTGTATGTTTGAACACAAAAAAAAAAAAAGCTTTTTTTTTATTATTATTTAATTACGGTTTTCTTTTTGTTGAAACGATGTTCATTTGTTTATATCATTCTCCATAGCATGGTATTTGTGGCTTTAGTAAATGAGAGGTTAGGTATACAAACAGTCATAATGAACTAGTTGAAGACCCAAGAATAAATATATATATATATATATATATATATATATTAAAGTATAAGTAAAAAAAATTATTCAAAAAAATTCAATTTTTTTCATAGATTATCAATTATATATATCATTGGAAAATGAAAAAATTCAATTAAATTCTATTTCGTTTAAAAAATTGTGATATATAACAAGTATAAATGTTGGAGAAATCTGATTCAAGTGGATCAAATTAAATTGAGTTGAATATTCTCCAAAATTAGTACACTTCAAAAAACAAAACATATACATTACTGGCCACTCCTAGGTGCCACCGCGTATTGTAGGTGCCTGCATGCCTTGCGTCGACCTCGCTTCCCAATTAGTGCAATTAATATTCTGACTGCTACAATTTAATTAAGACCTATCCTATATTGAATATGGCACGGATCGATATATGAGATGAATAACGTGGATAATTAAGAGAATTATTGCATTGGTTTTCCCACGAGAGAGCTATTTTTGTAATTTATTGATGTTCAACCCATTGCCATATCATTATCACCTAACGATATTCGGTTACAAGCCAACTGCCACATTATTGTTAACTAGACACACTCTCTAATTTTGCATGCTAACTAGACCCCAGGCTTTTCGTATTCTACTTTTATTTATGTCCATTAGAGATTTATCAGACCGAAGAGCAAGTTTCATTAACCTAACATATGAAAAAAAAAAAAAACAAAAAAGAAAAAAGAAAATAAAAATTCCTCGTCAATCATCTTTTCTAAATGGTTTGATGCAAGACTGAGTGCTAACCACGCAATTATTAGGCCTTTAAATGCATGCTTCAGTGTTCAGATTGTTAAATCTCCATGTTCATAAGTCATGACTCTCTCTATTGTCTGTTGTTCATATCCTGTCACTATGACCAGTATATAGATATTTTGTTTTTCCACGTATTGATCTTTAGAGATGTGATACTTTTAGAGATATATTAAATCGGAAAGGTATTCCACTGGCGCCGTCGAAAGACTTCATATAAAGTCGATTGCTTGTGGTTTGAGATAAAAACAAATATTCTAGCAAATAAAAAGGGAACTAAGAAAAAAAAATGGTGATATTGATTAGAGAGAAGAAAGTCTAAATAAACCCTAAGTAATTAGATTTCTTGAAACCAAACATAAGTTTTACTAAATAGATATTCACATTGTTAAATCTAAAACAGAATAAAAAGTACAAATTTACACTACTCAAATTTGTGTTTATAGTAGAATATGGTCAAACAACAGAATAATTGTAAAATTATAGTTAAGAGTTGTGTTCCTCTCTCAAGACAATAAAATATTAAACTATGCAAGGAAAAGGCACAAAATTTTCATTTATGAGTAAGACAAAGTGTCCATTATTCAAGAGTTCTGTTGCAGGACTCTAGCTTAAAGCCATTTTAGGTTAACAACCCTTTGAGAAAACAGGGTAAGCAGCATCTTAATTAGATATACGGACAGATTTTCATATGGAACATGTCCAATATAAAACCACATACTTTTTTAACCAAATGTCGCTAGCCGAAGTTTGCTCGGCACGAACTGTGCTGCACCTCAGTCCATAATGAACAATAATAGTTTGGGTCATGCGGAGTTTGCCATCCGTGCCTAAATTGGATTAGGATCCTCCAATGGGCAGCCGGAGTACAAAAATTGAGGATCTTTCGTAACTTTTATTATTAACTTTTGTCATTGTTAACATCCTCAAGTGGACTTGGCTCTTTTCGGTATACCTGACAGCCGCGACACGTGATGGTCTTGTGTTCAGAAGCCGTGGGGACTTTGCCTTTATGGATAACTCGTAATAGATCACTTTTCAAATGCCATTTCATACAACTTTAAAACCCTGAAACCATAAATCCCAGCATTTTTCAAACCAAAGTGCAGCAAAGTTCCAAACAGAAATTACATCACTTTTCATTACAGATATTGCAAATAAGCCGTGAAACAGAAACCAGAAAGAGTGTATTGAATTTAAAATCAAAACCACCATGGGAAGAGGGGCAGGCTCGGGCAACCTCTTTTAGTTCGTTAAAGCTTGTTTTAACATATAAACCTGGCCTCCTATATATGGAATTATTTTGAATTTACTGTAATTAACATATAATAGAAGAGGCCACTATTGTAATACTTCAATATCGATCAGTTCATTAAGTCATTGGCCAGAACTGTTTCTGGAGATAGTTTACAACGTCTGCGTTGACTTGGAAGGCCTTGGTCAGAACGTCTGGATTGATGAGTGGCTTGGATCCGAAGACAGCATTTGAAATTGTTATGACACCAGGATTTTGGCTGCTCAATCCTGCAAAAGCAATAGCATTGACCTTTCCTACGTTGAGTTGGAAATGAATTTGTCCAATTGGGAACACAAACACATCTCCAGGATGCAGGACTTTGGTGAAAAGGGTATTGTTGTTCTGGTTGGATGCAACAAATCCAACAAGGAGGGTGCCCTCTATAACCACTAGGATCTCGGTTCCACGAGGGTGGGTGTGTGGCGGATTCAGACCATCGATTGCCCAGTCAAGACGAGCAAGGGAAATGCCAAGAGTGTTGAGTCCCGGAAGTTGGTCAACGAAAACTGGAGTGATCGCAAAACCAAGTTTGTTCGCTGCAGTGTTTCCAGGTTTATTAAGCCCTGCTTCGAGGAAGAAATCGTTCGCAGTCACAAGCTTTGGATCCTTGCAAAACTTCCCGTTCACAAACACTGCGCATATCAAAAAAGTTTTTCAACATGAAGCGATCGTCAATACCGCTCCACGAATTGTGTAATTTAATGTCCAACGTGTGTGTATATATATTTACTTCGTTGTAGTATCAAATCCGATCATTTTATGTACTCTAATTAATTAAAGATATACTCATACTTGGTACTTTACTGAATGAATATTTAAATAGAAGAAAAACATACCCCCATGAGGCTCGTTGATGGCGACACAAAAATCTTGAAGAGGACTAGGGTCATAGGCTAAGGCAATTGATGATGCCAAAGCCAAAAGAGCAAGAGTTGCAAGGAAACGAGCACCTTCCATAGTATGTGCTCTTTTGTTGGATTTGCAGCTTATGATCGATGCCCAGGAGGAGGGTTGAGTGATCTTGAGAGGCAAGAAGCCTCCTATTTATATACAGGAAACCTTTGAGCCGGTCAATTATGTGTTATATTAATTAATTATATACTTGCAATATGTTACTAGTTACCACTAGTCATCATCATTCAATTAATTTTGATCATGCACTATTATTACAGCAATCAATTAATTGACCGGTTTTCGCATGCTAGGACTTGTATTAAGAACGACGTTGTCTTGTGTCTACGTTAATATATAAAAAACTAATTACTTATTGTGAATTAGTTGTCAAAAGTAGAGAAGGTCTTCCAAACATATTATTGTCGGTGAGTATAGTTAGTTGATAACAAGGAACGTGGAGTGGGTGGGGGCAGTTTTATATATATAGTCCCCTAAACCGCACCCATTTTATGTATAATTGTCCTCCCTCCATCCTTGCTGGGCTGTTAATTGGGTATGGTATGGAAATTTGAAAAAAAAAAAAAAACTAATTTTAGAAATATTAGGTTGATTATCATTTAAAGTATGTCATCATAATGCTTGATGTTCGTAAAGTCACTTAGACAAATGGATTTTGGTGAAAAGAACAAGTGACTTGGACAGTTTCCTAAACTCTTTCATAAGGTCTCCCTTTCTTTATTAAAGGACGCCATGAAGAAGAAATAAAAAGAATCAGTGAGGAAGGACGACCGACAAAGAGTATGTGATTTTAAACAGTGTGATTTTGGACTAAAAATATTTATCGGTTTATGTCATTTTTTTAACATATAATTGGAAAGATTTTTTCTTTGAAGAATGTGGACCAGGTAGGAAAAAAAAAAAAAAAAAGGTGCGGGGAGAATGTTAGGGGTAAACAAGCTGCTTCTAGCTCAAAAAAAAAAAAAAAAATTCCATGTGTTTGATTTAAAATTGTTTTCATAATTAATTTTCCCCCACAATTTTTTTCTCCATATATACTGTTGTTACTGTTATATGTGTGCATATAAATTTACTCCCAATAGAAAAATTTTCTGGATCTGTTGACAACGACGTAAACTTGAACACAAAAAAAAAAAAAAAACATTTTTCTTTTTTTAATCTAACTACAGTTCTCTTTTTGCGGTAATAATCTTGACTTGATCACACGGTATTTCATACCATAGTAGTTTGTTCGTATCCTCAAAATGAGTTAAACACGAAATTGCACTGCTCCTTGATTATATTGTAAAAGAAATTTGACTTATTAAATAAATATGAATAAATCTATTTTCCTATAATGCATGTAAGACGAGATTGCAAGTGATGATATAGAGTTCAAAGCTAAAAAAATAAAAATAAAATAAAATGAAAAAGAAAAAGAGGAGGGTTTCATGGGCGTCATTTCTCTTTTTAATAGATAAACGGTGCTTTCTACCTTGCTTAGTTTCGTTAAATGTTCTTTTTTATCTTGTATAACACACTTGTTGCACATCCAACCACTCTAATTGCATATATTGTGTTTTCTTCTGAGAAACTTCAAATTGAAAATAATAATAATAATAATAATAATATAAGATTTATAAAAATAAAAAAAAAATTATCCGTAACTCATAGTCTAATGAATCAAAGACATTAAAAATAGAAGAGGATCTCCCTGGAATATCGTACAAGTATTGCAATGTAGTTTGGTAGAAACGACATAGTTTATGTTTAAACGTCAAACGACGGTTTCTTCAATTTCCATTCTCCCCTCTTCCAGCAATTACTTCTTCCAGTCCTATTTGTCTGGAAGCAGTTAACTAAGAATCAGTCGCAAACAAACACGGATGTCTTGTTTGCATTTTTTTTTTTCAAAAGACCATAATAGACAAGTCTAGCAAGATCTCCCTCTCACACTTAGAAAAGTACCCTTCTCAGATAATGAAGAAGGGTCCACTGGATCGATGATACAGGCGAAGTGTCAAAAATTAGAAGTAATTTATGTCATTTCCCCTGCATATTGCATTTGTCTATCGAAATTAACCAGAAACTCTAGACTCTAGTGGAAAAGAAAAATTAGCTGCAATTTTTATGAGTGCGGATAGCTGGCGGCTTAATACTTGACCACATTCCTGATTAGTCTTTTTTATTTTTTATTTTTTTATTTTTTGTATTTTTATCAATGATCAATACTTCTTGCTTTATCTATGGTGTTAGAGAACTTTTCAACATCAATTCCCAATAATTTTTCTTTTTTTTTTTTTTGGTTATAAGGTTTATTAATTAAAGTATAAAATTCATACCGAGATACTATTCAATTTTAAAAATATAAGATGTATATAAATTAAGTTTAAAAGGTTTGGTTAGACTTAGTTTTCATTTACACTTTCAATTCTTAAGTTTTATATTATGCTACTTTAATTACTTTATCAATCAAATAAAATACATTTTTCCACTATGTTTTTCTTTTTTTCTCTTGCTGTATGTTAGTTGTGACGGCGCACCACTCAGAGATCCCTTTCCCTTTTGGAAGATACAAGAGCAAAAAAATCAACTTAGTGATATTGGAAGACCAGATGTTGGTTCTAGTTTATAAAGATTAAAGTCGAATCATGCAACTATTAATGAAGCAACTGGTACTATAGAGAAGCGGCCATAAACTGGAGAGTGTTGACCAATTTGAAAGATCATTTGCTTGAGTTGAAATAACTGAGATTTGGGCTGGTTGAGCGTGTTTGTTCTCCTCTTCTTCCTTACCATTACAAGTCTTTGAAATAACTCTGATGAGAAGAAAAAAGAACGTGTTAAGAGACTTTTTTTCAAATTGTTTCTATTTAAAAACTATATAAATTTGTGTCAAAATAACTAATGTAAAAAAAGACAAAATACCTTAGACACGTAATGGGTCTTGAAGTAATATTTCCGCATCCCTCGGCCAAATCCGCCCACATTTGGATTTTATTTTTTCTTTTAATTTTCTCAAGTCTTGTGATAGATATGAGACATACACATAAAAATTTTGAGCTACGTCGTGGTTAATTACTAACATAGTTTTATTGAAAGAAAAATGGTGAATCCAAGGTGTGAAAGAAAGTGAGTAAAAAAACGAAAATGGAAATAGTATGTTTAAGTTTAAAATTCAAAATCATAACAAGAGGTATCAAAATAAGCGGCTCCTTTATTGTGTTACAAACTTTCACAAAATACATAAATAGTCACTGATGGAATTATGGGAAGCCAATAATCGTGATGTTGGCTTTCCCTGAGCTTCTAAGATAACTGGCCAAATTGTTTCTCAAGATTGTTGACCACATCCACGTTGACTTGGAAGGCCTTGGACAGAATGTTTGGATTGATGGGTGGCTTTGATCCGAAGACAGCGTTTGCAATTGTTATGAAACCAGGGTTTTGGCCGTTAAATGCGGCGAATGCTGTTGCATTAACCTTTCCTATATTGTATTGGAAATGAATTTGTCCAATCGGGAACACAAAGACATCTCCAGGGTTCAGAACTTTGGTGAAAAGGGTGTTATTGTTCTGGTCGGATGCTACAAATCCAACAAGGAGGCTACCCTCTGTAACCAACAGGATCTCACTAGCGAGAGGGTGAATGTGCGGCGGGGTCAGGCCACCTACCGCCCAGTCAGCACGAACCAGGGAGAGGCCGAGAGTATTGAGTCCCGGAAGTTGGTCAACCAATAACGCTTTGACTGCAAAACCAAATTTGCTGGCAGAAGTGTTTCCAGGGGTGTTGAGACCTCTTTGGGAGAAGAAATCGTTTGCTGTTACAAGCTTTGGATCCTTGCAAAACTTCCCATTCACGAACACTGCAGTGTCAAACATTTGGCTGACATCAACAAAATCATCGATTTAATTCCACGAATTGTACATACAACTTGCAGTCTAGTTCAGACTCTAATAAATAGACAAAAAAAACTTTTTGACAGTACATACCAAATAAATTTGATTATTTCATGCAATTGTTGCTATAAGAAAACTACATATTATACATAGATGTGTGAAAAAAACAGTAAACATAGATATGTGTTACTTTCTTTAACCAATATATGTTGGCATCCAAAATAATTATAGATTATAATAAAATCTTAAGAACTCTAGATTTAGGTGCCAACTGATGCAAACGTACCCCCATTAGGCGCCTGGGTGGCCACGCAGAAGTCCTGAAGAGGACTGGGGTCATAGGCAGAGGCAAGGAGAGATGCCAAAGCCAAGAGAGCAAGAGCTATAAGGAAATGAGCCCCTTTCATTTTACTATATATAGTGCTGTAAGGGGGTTGGAGCTTAGGTTGCTTTAGTTGTGAGGTGAGATGACCTCAATTGAAAACAGGATTATTTATACGCGAGAACCATTGAGCCAACCATGCTAATATTACCAAACGGAGATTTTCATTAATTATGTAGCTTTCAAGTGCTATTAGGTAGCGATGATCTTTGTTCTATTGGTAGGGTGAGATAACTTCGATTGGAAGATGAGAACCATAAAGCCAATAATGCCATAATATTACTTAATGGAAGATATTATATTTTGGAATCTTTCTTAACCATTTTTTTTCCTTTTTGCTTGTATGACGGAATTGAACTTATACACGAGGACAGTTTACTTGCTTCTCTATCTATGAGAAGACTCTTGAAAATGGTGATGACTTTTCTCTTTCTATCTATTTTTTGTGGCCTTTTAAAATAGTTTTCAATTTTTTAAGACCTACATGGGTTGCTCTGGCTATTGCTTTCTGTATTTGTTGTTGTCGTTGGTAGTTGCTTGTGGTGGTCTTGTAATTCTTTGGGTTTTTTAGCTGTTGTTTGTGTATATTGGTGAAGGAGTTCATTCTCCAACCGACAGTTGGTGATAGGCCTAAAACCCTCTTTTAAGTTTCTTCAAAAACCCAACATCTGCATCTTCCTCACTCTTCTCTCTCTCATATCATATTCTTTTGTATCAAACAATAGTACTGCAACAACCGATGCACTGGAATTTGTTTATGCTAGGATTTGCATTAGTGAATGACGTTGTCAAGTTAATTCAATAATATACAGGAGAACTACTTTGGAGCTCTCAAATTAAGAATGCCTAGCAAAAGTGGGAGTCGGCGAGTATTGTTAATAGATAATGTCATTGTTTACTTGAACATTAATGGAAAGTTTCTTAATCATATCCGATTTCTTGATATAGGAATTGGTGCAGCAATTAATTAAATACGGCAATATCTAGTGATTTCTACCATAAATTATATTAATAAATCGTCATTTTTTACAGGCTATACGAGTATTAGGTTTCCAAACCCAAAGTCACTTTATGTGACTTCGACATGAAATTTCTCTGTAATATTATTTTTAGAGATTTATTAGACCATAAATTCAAATTTTAAACTTCTATAATAAATGCTTAAACACTTTTATAGACATTGAGCTCAATCCATGGGACATCGATCCATACTGCCATGTTTATGTTCGTCTGTATTGTTAGAAGAAATGATAAGTATGTGTAAGGTATTTATTTGATAATTCATATTCAAGAATGATTATCTAATAAAAAAAATAGTTTTCATAAATAAGAGTTCTTATTTATTTATAACTCAAATTATATCTAATTATAACAAATTATATATATATTTTTGTTTTAAAATTAAAACATATAATAAACTAATTCATTGAAGAAATTATAAAAACTAATGACAATTCCAACAATTTTTTTTAACAACATTACCAATTTTATTTATAACATTACTAAGAAAAAAAAGATACCCAGCAAAACAGATGAACCAAAGATCCTTTGCAACATCCACAAATAGTAGAGCTCAAAAAAAGCCAAAACAAAAAAACAAAAAAACTACAGCATCACCTAATTAAACACAAGTTCGGGGACTATGTTGCAAAGTACACATTGGAAACGTGACAGAGTAATCGCCATTACTATGTTGCAATTACACGATTATATCCATTCAACCACCGTATTATGTATTTATCTATTTTGGGACATATAGCCTATAAATATATAGAAAGAGGGTGAAAGAGATAAGATTTCATTTTCTACCTCTTTTTTCATAAGATAAGACCCATATTTTAGTTGTTATAATTGTTATAAGCAGGGGTCTCAATCACCATATTATATTATAATCAAGTTAAAGTCATAAAATATAAATACAAGATTAGGCAACTTGCAGCTCGGCCAAGGTCGTCCGGAACGAGCTGTGGCCACAACCCAGCCCAGCGCACAATGAACAGAAGTACGCAGGGCCAACCTCGACATTTGATGGCCTCGTGCTCAGAACAGGTGGGAGATTTGCTTTTGTAGACAACCCGGAATAGATCACTTTTCAAAAGCCATTTCCTGAACCTTTAAGGCCCTAAAACCACAAGTCCCAGCAATTTTAAACCAAAGCGCAGCAAAGTTTCATTACAGAAATTGCAAATACCTTGTGAAACCATAATGAGAAGAGGGGCAGGCTCGGCCAACTTCCTTTATTTCGTTTCAACTTATTTTAACATATAAATCTGGCCTCCTTGTGAAGTTACCGTAATAACATATAATAGAAGAAGCCACTATAGTAATAATTCAATATCGATCAGTTCATTATGTCATTGGCGAGAACTGCTTCTGCAGTTGTATGACCACATCTGCGTTGACTTGAAAGGCCTGGGTCAGAACGTCTACATTGATGGGTGTCTTGGATCCGACGACAGCGTCTGCAATTCTTATGACACCAGGATTTTGGCTGCTCAATGCTGCAAAAGCAACAACATTCACCTTTCCTACTTTGAGTTGGAAATGAATTTTTCCGATTGGGAACACAAAGACATCTCCGGATACAGGACTTTGGCGAAAAGGGTGTTGTTGTTCTGGTTGGATGGGAGGGTGCCTCTATAACCACTAGGATCTCGAAGCCACGAGTATGAGTAAGCGGCGGATTCACACCACCAATTGCCCAGTCAAGACGAGCAAGGGAAATGCCGAGAGTGTTGAGTCCCCGAAGTTGGTCAACGAAGACTGCTGTGACTACAATACCTTATTTGTTGGCAGCAGTGTTTCCAAGTTTATTTAGCCCTGCTTCGAGGAAGAAATCGTTCGCATTCACCAGCTTTGGATCCATGCAAAACTTCGCATGCACATATCAAAACAGTTTTCATACCACTATGAATTGTGTAGTTTAATGTCCAACGAGTGTTGTACACAATTAATATATATGTGTGTGGATGATTAATTACTTCGTAGAAGTATCAAATCGGATCATTTAATGCACTCTAATTAATTAGAGATACGCTTATACTTAGCACTCTACTGAATGAATGTTTAAATAGAAGAAAAACATAACACCCGTGAGGTGAGGCTCGTCGGCGGCGACGCAAAAATTTTGAAAAGGACTAGGGTCAGAGGCAAGTGAAGATGCTGAAGCCAAAAGATCAAGAGTTGCAAGGAAACGAGTGCTTTTCATTGTATGTAATTTTTTTTGGACTCTTATGATCGATGCTTAGGAGGGGTGAGTGATAATGCGGGGGAAGAAGCCTCAAGGAAACCTTTGAGCCACTCAATTATGAGCCGTATTAATTAATTATATACTCGCCATATTTTGCAAGTTGCCAGCAATCAAATAATTGACAAAGACTTTGTATCAAGAATCACGTTGTCTTGTGTGTGCGTTAATATATAAAAAACTAATTGCGCAATCGCAAATTAGTTGTCGAAAGTAGAGGCGGTCTTCAAAAAATATCGTAGTGGGTAAGCATCGTTGGTGATAACGACTTAAATTGTTTATATTTTAACACAAAAGAAAACTTTTTTTTTTATTTTATTTCGGTTTATATTTTTGTAGGACGTTCTTGATTTGTTCATATCATATTCCATACCATAGTCATTTGTTCATATCATACCTATGGATAGGCTTTTCATATTCTACTGTTGTTTATGATCGTTGGAGATTTATTTGACCAAAGGGCGAGTATAATGGAATGCTAAAATTATTTCATTTTGATAAGTCGCAGAAACTTCTTGTATATTGAGATGTCATTTATGAGAAATTTATTAAACCATGAATTCAAACCTTTAAGACTTTTCTATAAGTGTTTAGGTTCTGTTATATTGTTAGATAACATGACATGCATAGGGAACTTTTTCATTTGATAATCTATAATTGAATGTAATTATGTAATTTAAGTAGTTTTATGTATAAGAGAACTTATTTATTTATAATTTAAATTATATCTAGTTATAACTAGTTATTTAAAATTATATAAGAGTTATCAGATCAAGAGGCAATCCTTAATTACAACCAGCTGCCTATATAGAATCCAAAATATTCACCTATATAAAAGAAAGGCTCTGCAGAAAGCCTGTACAACTATAACCGTACAAAATAAGGGGATGTGAGGAAAATAAACGGCACCTGCAAAAATAAAGTGGCAATGTGTCCAAACCCAACAAAACATCCTCGTCTACCCAGAATGCAAGTTGAAGAACCATGAGCAATAGTCGAACACAACAAAACACCTGGGCATTGAGATAATGTATACTCGCCATTAACCCATTGTCTTACCAAATAGACGAGAGATCGTGTCCTCAAAGCCATGCAACAAAGTCCACATTTCGCGTGAGACCCCAATTTACCCTTGCGTCTGCAAAGTTGTTGCATTCGCGGGGCGGATGCACACCGAAAACGTTAAAAAGATAATTAGACACTCTAAATTTAAATTTTAAAATAATTATAAATAAAATTAGAGATATATTAATAAATTTTTAGTCTAAATTAAGTTGTGATATAATTTTTGTCAAGTAATTAAATTAATAATTATTATTTATAATTATTTTATTGACTAAAGAAAATAAAAAAAAATATGATTTCAGTTCTCTCTCTTTAATTAAAATGAAATTCTAATTTAATAATTTTAATAATTAAAAATTATTTTTTAATTAATTTTGAAGTCGCGGCAGGTTTATTCACCCTTCGTCATTTTTAATGTAATAAAAGTACAGGGCCAAACGCTAAGGTCTTCCTTTCCGATTATTTAACCAAGTTATTGCTATAGGAGAGTCACTTCCTATGATCAATGACGTCTGTTCTGCATCCCATAATTTGATTGTCTCTTTAATTAAAAGGAGTTCTGTCGCATTTATGCTATTTGCCTCAACAGCCTTTGAAAAAATAAACACGACCTTCCCATCAAAGTCCCTCAAAACCCCTCTAACACCAGCCACGTCGATAGAACCAATAATGGAGGCGTCAGTATTAAATTTGAAAGTATCCATTGGAGGTGCTATCCACTCCAAATCTTCTTTCTTTGCTTGAATCTTCTGAAAAGGGGAAATGCTTGCAACATTTAGCATAAATTCATTAATAGAAAAACAGCCGTGAGGCTATTTGGCTTTCAACCACCGTCCCTACTCTAATCAAGTAAAGTCACAGAATTTTTTGACCGAAAAGAATTTACCTACAAAGATGGACTTGTTCCTCACCAACCAAATGGCCCAAATAATTGTAAAGAAACTCAATGAGCCAAGGGACCTTTGCTTTACAACTCTGACCAAGACCTTCCCACATCTCCCAGGCTTTCTTTATGAGAGTTGGAACCACCGAAGAGATGTCCCACCAACCCAAGCACTGAGACCACACTTCCCACACAAAATGACAATGGAAAAAAAGATGATTGACGGTTTCAAAACCCACCGAGTAGATAGAGCAAGTTGTATCCATATTTGAACCACTCATTATGCATGCCAAGCGACTCATTATGCATGCCAGGCGAGCTTTGACACGGTCGATCAAGAAGGAGTTGCTAGCCAAAGATTTTCACTTTTGTCAGACCTAGCCCTCGCCAAATAGAGGGAGACACCTTCGCATACTCCCCACGTAAGCCATCCTATAAGTCACAAAATGATTTGACGGTAAAGATTCCGTGTGTACCCGATTGTCAAATAAATTGATCTCATTCCCCTTGTGATAGGCAACAATACTGAATAATTTTCATGAACCTGCTATATTATTCTTTCTCCCAATCAAAAATATTTCGATGCCACAAGAATCTCCACCCCCAATGATCATCCACCCATTTGCTGAAGTCTCTCACTGAGCCTGTTTCAATCACCTTTAAGACATACAATCAAGGGAATCGCTATTCCGGGCTCGTTGTCCACCCATAAATGATGCCAAAAATCCACTTTCGCTCCATCTCCAACTAGAAATCTAAAGTGAATTTAACAATGTCTTAAAGTGTATCATCTTGTTGCACAACTGAGCACACTCCTCTCCACATTGGGAGCATTTATGACAACTTTGTAGACCACTCCCATGGCCAGTAACTGTGATCGTCGTATCTTGCCTTAAAATTTTAACCCAAGTTGCGTGATCACATGTTTCCACCCTCCACAGCTATTTTGTCAGAAGCTCCAAATTATTATCATCCAGTCTGCCAATACCCAGCCCACCACGTGTTTTCTTCCTACATATAAGCCCCCATCCAACCTGATGAATCCTTCTTCAACCATCCTCTTCACCCCAGAAAAAGGAACTTTGTATGCAATCTATGTGGTCCTTGAAACACTTAGGCATCCTGAACAACGATATGTAATACACCAGAAAAGACCTTAGGCTGGACTTCATTAAAACCAAACTTCCATCTAAGGATAAGAACTAGGATTTCTATTTTGCCACCTTTATTTTTTGAATAACCAGATCCCACAAGACTTTTTCCCTCAGATTAGCACCCACAGGAAGTCCTAAATAATGCATGGGAAGAAACCCAACCCCACATTTCCAAATTCGTGTCTATCTCTCTAGCAATGTTTCGCTCACTCGAACCCCATACATAATAGTGTTGGCCAAGTTGATTTTTAGTCCAGCACAGAAAGCAACATGGAATTCTTTTGCAGCTCCTTAAGGACTCCTCCTAGGCTGCATTGAAAATGATGGTTTCGTCTGCAAACATTTGTCCTAAAATTACAAGATGTAATAAACTAATTCATGGGAGAAATTGTAAAAACCGATGACAGCTCCACTGGTTTAACTTAGTTGCAATTTTTTTTTCTTTTGGGTTAATCAATACACAATTTCAAATTTGAGGAGTGACAAGAAAATTAGAAGTATCAGCAGAGAGGCATAATTTTCAATCTCATCTAAGTTATATACAATCCTTTTTTAGTGGGTACATCCCATTGGCTCCATTCAATGTGGCTCCGCTGCAGATTACAACTTCACTTTGATTCTTTTATAAGAGTCACTCACTTACACAGACAGAGGATAATGCCAATAGTACTATATAAACAGGTTGAATTAATGCATCCTTGAACCATCTCAAATTTAATGAGATCAAAGCATTAGCATGTACACTAGCATTCAGATAAAAATATCTTCCTTGTCCATCAAGTTGGATGAAAGCATAAGCATTCGGCTATCATATTTTGAACCTGAGTCAATTGGGAGACGTGATAGAGTAATTACCACTATTATGGTGGAATTATACGTACTTATCCATTCAACCGCCATATATATTATAATCAAGTAAAATACATAATCTAATAGTTTCGAGATTAGGACATTTTTTGTGGCTTTTTTTTATTTTTTTTCATTTCTCAGCTGGCAGCAGGGATGCAATGCAAGCAGTGGGACCGTTTCCGAACCTGCTAATTTTATATTTGCACTGTGAACACTGTTGGATGCCGCAAATGGTTTAAGAGATTTGATTATTCTTGTTCTCCGGAGATTAACTTATGCTACCTACTTTGTCATTATTACGGTTAATTTTATATATATATTTATTTAGTTACGTATACAGATATATTTATTTTATTTATTAAGTTATTGCATTTGTATAGAAATGCAATAACTTCTAGAGATATATTAAAGCTAAAAAGTATTTCACTGACGTGGTTGAAAGAGTTGGTACGACATACGGACAAATATTTTAGCGCATGAGAAAGAAAGAAAAAAAAAAAAGATAGTGATTTAAATTAAAAAATTATAATTAATTAATTTTAAAAAAAATTTAAAAAAAAAATAATTTTTTATTATTATAAGGTTTTACACCATTAGATTTAATAAAAATACCATATATACAATTTTATTTTTATTTATTCAAAAAAAACTATACTTACCATTTAAATTTATAAGTCAAGTAATCTTAATATTACATCAATACTCACATTCTATTTCCCTTTTTATCAGAAAAATATAAACTAGGTAAGGAAAAGGCAAAAAGATTTTCGTTTGAGAGCAAGACAAGGTCTCCATTACTCAGAGTTCTGTTGCACGAGTCGGCATTAAAGACATTAGGTCACCAACCGAAAAAACCCCTTGAGAAAAGAGGGAAAAGCAGCGTCTTAATTAGATATGCGGACAGATTTTCAAATGGAACATGTCCAATATGAAACATCATACTTTCTTGACAAACAATTGATCAAGTCTAGCAAATTAGTCCTACAATATGTTCTTGACAAAAGCCCACTACATCAATTTTTTCTCTGGTTATGGTTCAAGACTAACGAAGAACTGTTGCGTCCTTTACTTGCTAATGCAGAAATTTTAGGCGTAACACCTAGACGTAACCATATCTAGACATAGCTTTGAAACTATTTCCCCTCGAATAATAACTTTAGAAAAATCCGTTTGGAGTGCACTAAGCTCCTGCTTTACAAAGATACGAAAATTATTAATATTGTCTATCATACTCGGTGTTCCCCTTGCACAGTTACCAGTAAAGAGGTAACCTTCTATCGTGTCAAGACCCATTTTTCTAACAACCCTGTGTACCTTTCTTTCGTATTAAGCCACTCACTTGTATACCACAACATAATGCTATTATGCATGGTTAGCTAATTATGACAACTTCGAGCACAAAGAGCTCGTTCTTCATTCACAACGTTCTATTCAAGTGATGATCCCTTAAAAGAATTTGTGTAAGATTGACGTCACATGTTTGATCTAGGGAACATTTGACCATGTCCACTGTCACTGGGTCACCAACTTTCAGCGTTTCAGTTTATAGCTTGTAGGATTGAATTAGCTCATATATATTAATAAATATTTTAAAAATTAAATTAATTATTAAATTAAAAAAATTAATTTAAAATTTTAATTATTTTAATTAAAATTAAATTAATAAAATTAATTTTAAAAAAATATATAATATTTTAATATAAATAAAATAATTTAAATTAAAAAAATAAATATTAATATAATATAATATATAATTTAATATATTTTTATTAAAATATAAATAAATATATCATACAAATATTTTTTTTTATTTTTATAACTCATAATTAAAAAATATAAAATTATGTAATTTTTAAAAAAATTAAAAATAAAAAATTTATTTTTTTATTTTTTATAAATTTTTAAAATTAATTAAATAAAAAATTCATAATTATTTTACTAATTTATGATTCTATCAATTGATTAATAATTTTTAAAATTAAAAACTTTTTAAAATAAATTAAATCAGATTAAAATTTAATTTTTATTTTTATTAATTTAATTAATTAATTAATTTAATTTTAAAAACATTACTGATAATCTTCTAATCTCAATGTGATCCAGTCCCAATAGACTAGCATAATTTAATGTTGATAAATTGCTAAAATTCCACCACCAGATATTTATCCAAGTGCTGGAGAGCCAAAAAAAAAAAAAAAAAAAAAAAAATGTTGACAAAGAATAAAAATCAAATATTTCTTCTTGACCAAATCTCCAAAAGAGAGGTTAGGTAGCCAAATTCTGGCCAGATTAATTTTCAGGCACTCTTTATGAGGACAATAAAATAATTGTACGTCAGAATCGGTATACAATTACAATGTGCACCTATAACTGCAAAGAGGAAGATGCTTAGAAGAAACCAGTCCACCAAGAAGTTTATATTACTCGGAGGATTATATATGTGGGTCAATCATCCGGACTGTAATCCGTAATTCGGATGGCCAATAGGTTAGTCAGTCCGAAGATTTGAAAAAGCAGATTGCTTTCAATATTCCATCAACATTGCTGTGGCAGTGTATACCGCAATTGCAGAAAACTTGGAAGTATGTGCTACAATGTGGCACTGGCTTCTCATGTATCCACACAAGACTACATAGTTCGGTTGCTAAAACTGTAATTTTCATTTTATTGCCTACCGCTAAACAAAGCATGAAAATTGTCCTTTGTATGTTTGGGTCAAAACAAACAGTGGATCTTCTACTGCTTTTTTCATTCGGTACAATTATCATGGAGATCTACTTGTCTTGAGAATTAATTCTATATGGCACATGGTACAAATGGTTCAAGCTTTTGCTTGGATGCTTATATACGTGCTTCTGATCATTTTCCGCGGACTTATACTGTTATGCTTCAAGTTCATTCGTATGTTCACTAGCAAACTATGACTCTTTTTTTTTTTTTTCCCTTAGTTGCTCGGATTTACCCTCTTTGACATATGCAAGAGTTTGTGCTTGTGCTGAAAGTCTCGGAAAGATTAGTGATTCAATTTACTCGATAGACAGTTTAAATTTGAATAATTTAAGATAATTTTCATCATTTCTCTAACACTTACTCAATCACAGGATCCATACTTTGTGAACAGACATAAAATTTTGTGAACAGATTCGCTCAAACAAGATGTAGAGGGGTGTTTAAACTTAATTTTTACAAATCTCACACAATGCGTATGTTAATTTCACTATATAATAATAAGAGTCTAAAAAGAGTATTCTTTTAAATTGATGATTTCTTTTTAATATTAATTGAAAGAAAATAATATCTTGTTACAATAATGAATCAGTGAAAAAAAAATAAACTTACATGGTATGGACGGTGATCATTTAAATGGTAAACAAACCAATGGTCTAATAATCCTCATTGAAAATTCGAAGAACAGGGCATCAAGTGGGGTCTTAACTCAAGCGTGAAGTGAAAAGTGGCCGAAAGTTAAAGAAAGTTGGCTTAGTGGACTTGGTGAGGCTCCGGAGGCATTTCACTTTCCTCTTGCGCATTCGTGAAAGTATTATATAAGAGTTTGGGCACCTCCACGGTTGGATCACATATTGCTATAAGCCTAAAAAAGATGGCCGCCACCACCACCCACAACAGGGGTCCAGGCTTCTTCTTTCTATTATTTTTGTTACTCCTACAGTTTTATTCTGGTACTGCTACTGTACTGGCATGCTGATATTTACTGTATACAAGTCTTTGTTGTTGATAATATATACATGGTGAAATATGCGCCTTTTACCCACTCCCCTCCCATTCTTTTCAATAAAATTTAAAGAAATGGAACTCCATAGATGTGTTCATCTTTTTGTTTTGATTATTATTTGGCTGTTGAAGTCATGCGAAAGAATAACCTTGGGAGGATAGAATAAAAGAAACGGTTTACTTGATTATTCCCTAGGAAAAGGTGACCTTCAATTGAATTACTATGCACGGAGTTGCCCAAATGCTGAAGAAGTCATCAAAACTGAGGTCATCAAACTGTACAACAAACACGGAAACACAGCTGTTTCTTGGGTTAGGAATCTCTTTCACGATTGCATTGTTAAGGTACTGCAAATTTATGTTTACAAGCCATGCATGTCGCCCTATATAATAAACCACTCCTTAATCATGAAATTAGCTAGATTAGTTAACACTAACTGGTTTCTAATTAGTGCAGTCATGCGACGCATCCCTCTTACTAGAGGCGGTGAATGGGCTTAAATCAGAGCAAGCATCACAAAGGAGCTTTGGAATGAGGAATTTTAAGTATGTAAACACCATCAAACAGGCCCTTGAGAGTGAGTGTCCCATGACAGTCTTGTGCTGATATTGTCGCCCTTTCAGCACGAGATGGCATTGTAATGGTAAGAAACAAAAAATTTACTACCTATGTATGGGATCACAATATTTTCTAATTTATAAAGGTAAATTAATTAGGCACGCTTATCTATATATATATATATATTTTTTTTTATTTTTTTTTCTTTTTTCTTTTTTTTTTTTGGATCTTCTGGGCATGTTGTTTTTTAGTTGGGGGGACCGAGGATCGAAATGAAAACAGGGAGGAGGGATGGCAAAGAAAGCTATGCAAATGTTGTGGAAGACTTTATCCCTAATCACAATGATACTATTTCCTCTGTACTTTCCCGCTTTCAATCCAGTGGCATCGATGTCGAAGGAACAGTTGCACTTTTGGGTACAATTCTTGACATTGTAGTTATTATGGTAAATTGCAATAACTACGAAGAATTATTATATAGAATTTTAATGGTTATGCAGGGGCTCACTCTGTAGGCCGGGTTCACTGTGTGAATTTGGTACACAGGCTCTACCCTACTATTGATCCAACTTTAGATCCTGATTATGCCGAGTACCTTAAAGGTCGTTGTCCAACCCCAGACCCTGATCCAAAGGCAGTCCAATACGCCAGAAACGATCGCGAAACACCCATGATTCTTGACAACATGTACTACAAGAACTTGTTGAGCCACAAAGGACTGCTCGTGGTAGATCAGCAATTGGCATCCGATCCAATTACGCTACCCTTCGTTGAAAAGATGGCCGCGGATAATGGCTACTTCCAAGACCAATTCTCTAGAGCAGTGATGTTATTATCGGAGAATAATCCGCTTATGGGGGACCAAGGAGAGATCAGGAAGGATTGCCGCTACGTGAATACCAATTAGCAATGCTACAAACTTACTTCCTCTCGATACATCGAGTCATATATAAGGTTGACTTGCATAGTGTGTGATAATTACAGGGTCCAAAATGTCCGAGCAATTGTATGTTTATGGCTCGGCCTAGCCTTCACGTACGTAAGTTCAATAACGATCTTCAGATCAACCATTGACTATCTTTATTTCTTCAGGTAACAATTGAAAAAAAGTTGAAGAATACATGTAGAAGGGAACTAAAGTCGCATGAAAGGTAACGCAAGGCCCATCCAACAAATACTCAGCTACCTTCTTGTATCGTATTTGGATGCGTTAGATCAAACTAAGTTAAATATATTAGTTTGAAATTTCATAGTTTAGCTTATTTAAGTGTTTAATATCCACATTGCAAGTCGTCTTTGGCTTCTACTCGTGGAATTGTATACTCGTAAAATATCAATTGTGGTGGCATTCGCTTATCCACCACCTTATCACACGCGGAATGCGGCGCTGCCTAGTGTACGGTACAAAAGTTTCCAACATTAAGACTTCGTGGTCCATAATTTGTAGGCATAACCCAAAAATGGAGTTGATTTACTAGAGGAACTTTTTGTTAAAAGTTCATGGAATTGCTAGACCAAGGTAAAAAAAAAAAAAAAAAAAAAAGTGCTACTTCCCTAGAACTCTTACACGAAATAGCAATTTCAATCGATGCATTAAACACGAGACTCATTATTATGTATTTTTAAATGTTGCTTGCAAAGGGTTACAACAAACTATTGAAAAGATTCCTGTGAAAATTCTCTTTCAACCACTTCACATGGGACAATGTTACGACAGGACGAACTCCTTTAGTTTTGCGGACTTTTCAGTCTAAAAATAACTTGTTTTCTTTCGTAAAATAAAATAACTTATTTCTCAAATATATATATATATATATATATATAATAAAATAACTTATTTATTGCCTTCACGCATCATTTTCCAGCATCTAGTACACTGTCAATTGACAAGGATAGGCTGCCCACCTTCGCGACGTTCGCTCGGACCTTCGACGAAGCAAAACGAAACATAATCATTATGCGCCTCGTGCACAATCGTGGTTTTGCGGGCCCCACCACATGCATTTATTCAGAGAGGCCACGGTTGGCTGCAGCAATCATACACAAGGCATCAAACTCTTAAATCTAAATTTTTTTTTTCTTTTTCAATTAAAATATTTGTTATTGGTAACGAATTATATAATAAAATAATTTTTTATATTTTTAAAAATAAAAAATTAAAAATTTTAATTATTAAAATATTCAAATAAGAAGGTGTTAACAAAATTCTTTTGGTTAAATGATGGGGACTTGCGTGGCGGACAAAGCAGGATGGCGTGGACTGACTCTTTACCCATTGTTTCGCTGGAAATAACGAAGATGATAGTACATTGGGCCTTCGGGCCGTTTTTGACTAAAGTCACGTGTAAACATCCCGGGCTTTATCGCCACAAGCTCCATCACTTTTTCTCTTTTTATCTCCTTGGTTTTGTCTGGTAAAAAGCTTGTCCCTTTAGGCCTCCTCCGTCAAAAGCTCGGGTGAAATACTTCGAGAAGAAGCTATAAACATTGTTCTCCAGTAATAAACCTATAAGCTCGTAATTATTATTATTTTTTTCTCAGTTTCGACATAAATGATCGTGGAGTGTTAAAATATGTTGGATATCAACTGATTAACAATAAAACAGAACAATATGTAATGTTTTTTTTTTTTTTTTACTAATTAATCTTCCGTGGAGTATTTATTAATGACAATGTAACTAATTAATGTAAACGTCTTTGTTCTTGGGCTCTTGGCAGTATCGTAGAGCAGTTGTCTATTCATTAATTAATTATATCAATGGACAAGGAAGTTGATGAACAAAGTGAAATTGGATTCCTTCTACTTCTAGGCTAAGGAGTCTCTTTGACTAACCTCAATTAAATTAGCAGCTTTCACACTTGATCACACAGTTAATTGTCGCTCGTTGATAATAATGCAATTATGCTAAGTGCAAAAAGCATCTTATTGGCTAATCTCCACAATCTCTGGTCTCTACCAAAATAGACCATGCTGAGAATGCACCCTCCGCGTGGCATGCACGCCCATTTTTTGTCCCCACGTGAAGCCAGCCGGTGGCTTGGCAAAAAGCTGAACAAGTGGATGGGAAAGGGTAGAAAATGATAAACAATCAAGAAGGGGAAATAACAGTTGGATTAAGGAAAATAAAAAAGGGATTTTTTTTTCTTTTAATCATCGGAAAAATTAACCGTTGGAAAGTGCCACGTGTCACACCCAGCCATCCGCCTGTCTCCCTCAGCTCTTCTTCGGATTCCCTGACTCTACTATTATACCGTCTTTCCTCTCTTCCATCGGTCTCTTTCTTCTGTATTCAGAAACAAAAAAAAAAAAACAATACCCATCTCTCTCTCTCTCTCTCTATATCTTTCTCTCTCTACACGGGAATTCAGTTCAATCTCTTCCTCGGCAAATATTCCGCAATTGTGTGATGGGGGGACTGGGCTATCTCTAACTGAGCAATGTCTTTCTCTTTCTCTTTCTCTTTCTCTTACAAGATTTCGTTTTCCCGCATTGTATTGTCTTCCCTTTATCTGTTAATCTGTTCTGTAATAACAGCCTCCGCCACAACTGAATTCGACTTCGGTAATTTAGCTCTAAGCAGCCTCAAGCTCCTTGGCGACGCCCACCTGAACAATGGGAGCGTGCGCCTCACCCGCGACCTCTCTGTCCCCAACTCCGGCGCCGGCAAAGCCCTCTACTCTAAACCCATCAGATTCCGGCACCCGGGAACGCATTCCATTGCCAGTTTCTCCACTTTCTTCTCCTTCACCGTCAACAACTTGAACCCCTCGTCGATTGGCGGCGGTCTCGCATTCCTCATCTCGCCCGACTCCGAGACCATCGGTGCCGCCGGCGGGTGCCTTGGTCTTCTCGGTGCTGATGGGCTTGCCTCGGGATTCGTGGCAGTTGAGTTCGATACTCTGATGGACGTCGAGTTCAGTGACATTAATGGAAACCATGTGGGGCTGGACTTGAGCAGTATGGTCTCTTCTCAGGTAGGCGATTTGGGAGCTCTGGAAATCGATCTCAAGAGCGGTGATCTTGTTAATGCGTGGATCGATTATGATGGAACAAAGGGTGGTCTCAATGTCTCCGTGTCGTATTCCAATATTAAGCCCAAAGAGCCATTCTTGGCGATTAATCTTGATCTTGATCGGTACGTTAATGATATTATGTACGTGGGATTTTCTGGGTCAACGCAGGGAAGCACAGAGATTCACAGTATTGAGTGGTGGAGTTTTAGTTCATCGTTCGACTCGGATTCTTCTGGGTCATCTACACCGCCACCACCAGCAACTAGCATGATGAACCCGACGGCAAATTCTGCCAAATTGCCACCACCGTCATTGGCTCCTACTGGTTCTGCTGATTCAACATCTAGTACTCAACAAAAGAGTAGTAAGTCTTCTTCGTGCCATAACGAACTCTGTAAGCAGGGTCCAGGGGCTGTTGCTGGAGTGGTAACTGCTAGTGCTTTTTTGGTAATTTTTGCTGGTATTCTAATCTGGGTGTTTTCTAAAAGATTCAAACGTGTAAAGAAATCGGAGTCTTTTGCATCGGAGATCATCAAAATGCCGAAGGAATTTAGTTACCGGGAGCTCAGGTCAGCTACAAAATACTTTAACGTGAATAGGATTATTGGCCATGGCGCATTTGGTACTGTTTACAAGGGTATATTGACGGATACAGGTGACATTGTGGCTGTGAAGAAATGTAGTCATAGCAGTCAAGGCAAGAATGAGTTTTTATCCGAATTGTCAATAATTGGGACTCTTAGGCATCGGAATCTTGTCAGACTTCAAGGGTGGTGCCACGAGAAAGGTGAAATTTTATTGGTATATGATTTGATGCCCAATGGGAGCCTTGATAAGGCTCTGTTTGAGTCAAGAACTCCTTTGCCATGGCCACATAGGCAAAAAATTTTATTTGGTGTGGCCTCTGCTCTGGCCTACTTGCACCAAGAATGTGAAAACCAGGTCATTCATAGGGATGTTAAGACTAGTAATATTATGTTGGACGAGGAATTCAATGCCAGGTTGGGAGATTTTGGCTTGGCAAGGCAAGTTGAGCATGATAAATCCCCAGATGCGACGGTAGCTGCTGGCACTATGGGATATTTAGCTCCTGAGTATCTTTTAACGGGAAGAGCCACTGAGAAAACTGATGTATTTAGCTATGGAGCTGTGGTCCTTGAAGTGGCTAGTGGGAGACGACCCATTGAGAAAGAGACGACTGGGGTTGGCCAAGTTGGAGTCAACAGCAACTTGGTGGAGTGGGTTTGGAGTTTACACAGAGAAGGGAGATTACTAACGGCTGCGGATGCAAGACTTGAGGGTCTGTTTGGTGAGAATGAGATGAGGAGGGTTCTGTTGGTAGGGCTAGCTTGCTCTCATCCTGACCCGTTGGCTAGACCCACGATGAGGGGTGTGGTCCAAATGCTGGTGGGTGAAGCTGAGGTCCCTATTGTGCCAAGAGCGAAGCCCACTATGAGTTTCAGCACTTCCCATCTCTTGTTGACCTTGCAGGATAGCGTTTCTGACTGCAATGAAATAATCTCCCTGTCGACTTGCTCAACAGAATGCAGTTTAATTGGCGGCGATCACATAGTTTGATTAAAAGGACCAGGTGGGGTTCAACAATCTTTGTTTATTAACACATAATATTAATTAGTTATTCATTTGTGTATTTAGAACACAATAACAGCCTATTTAAGCACAAGGATTTAGGGACAATTTTTTTTGTTAGGTTAATGCACTTGCACCATCTTTGCTACTGTTGGTGGGGGGAGGGGGGCGCACAGTTGTTGGGACAAAGTTTAAAAATGGGAGTCATTTTCTTGCTTTCATTGGGATTGGTTTCCTTCGTGAAACGGTGGGTGGGTAGTTGCTTTCACAAGCAAAGCTCAGAGTAAGTCGAACACGGCATTAAATGGTTTTGAGTAGAGGGTTGGTAAAGTATATGTGACAAAAAGCGAGGGCGCATTTTCCTTTGTGGTGGCTTTTGTAGAGGCTTCTTTTGATGATGGCTAGTGCGGGTAGCGGAACAATGAAGTCAATGAGCCTATGATTCTTCTCTCTTCTTTCTCCTAGGAGTTTCTCTATCTCATGAAGTTACGCCCCTCATAATTCTCTTTTTTTTTTCTCTGGAGCCACTCATGAAGTCGTTCGTTCTTTCATCTCCTGTTATGGGGGACTCTCGTCCTATTCTTAGGTGTGCATTTATAGACCAAATTCAATCATCATAATGGCAACGAATGTCAAATTTTGTGCGCGAAAGTTACACTTCTTTAGGGCGTAGGCGGAGATATATTTTTTTAAAAAAAGGGGGAATATCTAAAGATGCAATCTCGTGCCTCATATGGGCCGTAAGGAAAGAATCAACCCGATCAAGATCTGTTTTCGTCCCAAATATGCGAGAGATCATCCTTTGAGGCCGAATCTTAACGAAGAAATGGGATAATTCGTGCTAGAAATGGGGCCGATGTTTATGGGTTCATTTATGATCTTTGACGAAGTCCGTTCCACCAGCCGTTTCTTTTCTATTTGTAGGGCTCCTGTCAGTTGACCCGTGTCATCAATTTTTCGGATTGACTGGTATGTTAATGGAATCATTCATGATCATCCTTTCATCTGCGCATCGTGCGACCCATTTTCCATTATTTTTATTTTTTTTTTTACGAGGCAAACGTTCCTGCATCTCCTATAACTACTTTGTCCACTATAAAATGTGGGGTAAGACTCTATCTGTGCGCGGTTTTATGTAAGCAACAGGTTGTGAATTACCGCCTAACAAGGACATGTGGCTCGAAAATTCTTAATTAACTGATAGTGACAATCCTACTCCTGTGTTAATCATTTTCTTAAACAAAGACATCTCTTCATAATTGTGGGACCTATTTAATCCTTCCTGAGTCGATCGGCAGGGGAGACTTTTCGGTTTCAACGTGCAATCCGTCAGCGAAGAATATCTAAATGCACTAGGGGACTAAGCTTCGGCCCTTTCAGGCTTGTGGTCTGGGCCTCGTTTGCACAGCCAGTGGGCACAGCCCACGCAATCACTAACTAGTTTCCAATAGTGGTATAATTGAACTAATACAATTTCAACTGGGGTTATAATAAAAATAACGGAGACTTTGAGGACCGAAATAAATACCGGTCATTAAAATAAAAACCAGCTCCATTATTTATTTTCTAAATAATAGCAAATATAACTTTTCTTTTTTTCAGAAAAAAAAAAAAAAATTCACGCCGTTTCTTTGCCATTAGATCTAGCTACTGCCACCCATTTCTCCCTCTCATTCTCTCTCTCTCTCTCTCAAAATTTCAATTTGTTGAATTTTTGCGGCGAGGTCTCTCCCCGGAAGCCGTACCCATGGGCGACAATTTCGAATTTTCCGACTCGTCGTCGGAGAGCATGGTAAGCTTCTCTTCACAGAAACCAAATGCTCTGCCAATTTTTTTTTTTTGGGTTCTTCCAATCGCTTAATTCAAGAGATCTGCGTCGATGGGAACCGTTTTTTAGTGTTCTATTTGGGAGGTCAATCGATTCATGCTGTAATCTCGTGGTCTCGGTTCTCTGTTTTCTTTTTTTTTTTTTTCAATAGCTGAGTTTTCTTTTCTTCTTCTTTCTTCTGTTTTATTATTATTATTATTATCAAGTTTTGTAATTTGTGCGAGATTTATGATTGTAATTGACACTGAAAATTTAGCCTTAGCCGTGTTTATTAGTGAATTGATTTCGATGCAATTGTTTTACGTGGTGGGTACTTAAATGCTTAGTGTTGAATTTTTAATGTCCTTGCATTGAAGGGTTGCCCGCATAGCAGTTTGCTGCTTGATTTTACTTGTTATTAATGCTTGAATTTTGGGCTTCGGTGGCTTGCTTTCTTATTGTGGATTGGGGTAGTGCAGTTTTGCGGTATTACCCGTTTCACTTGTTTTTTTGGGTTTGATTGGACCTCTTGTTTTGGCTGTGAAATCTTAACCAAAAGTGGGGGCTGCGCTCTCTCTCCCTATCTCTCTTTCCTTTTCCTTTTTCTTTTTTCTCCATTATTATCTGTTTTGCTATTTGTTTATTCTTCCTGACTTGGGATCCTAATTAAATTGCAGGAATATCCTCCTTCCCGTTTTAGTCTATTGGTGGAAATTAGGTCAGAAAGAATAGCATTTCTCTTGAACGATTTGAGGTAGTTTTGTTAGGAAGAGCATGTTTAGAGGCGTGCAAGTATATGATTGCCATGTGTATAGAATTTGATATTTTTACTTCATTATTAACTTCGCATTTGTGTAACTGCAACTGATTTTGTTAATCCTTATATAATGGACTATTGAATAGCTTGTCAACATCCTGTGCAGGGTAGATTAACACAGGGAAGTCATGGGTTTTGGATCAATTCCTCTTCCTCTACAAAATCATTTGTAAAAATTTTTTGTATGTGAAATTATTAGGTTTAAATGTCTAAAGAAAACATATCAAAATAGTCTGGGGGTGATCCATATGAAAATTTGTTTCTCTTTTTAGCTTGATAATATAACTGCATTAGTTTTGACAGTTTTTTAATCCCTGGGGGCATTCCTTTTCTTTTTCAATTTTTTCCTAGTTTCTTCTCTTTACTAGACAATATATGCTGCTGGAAATATGATTTCACACATTAATAGCAAGCCGGATTCCAGCATTGAATAAATTAGCGGATAAAAAATTTGTCCATCTGTAATGAAAATTACATTAGTAGGAATATAAGCCGAAACGTCTCCCCATTATTTTATATATTCTATATTATTATCATTTTATTATTAAATTTTAATTTATTTATTTAATTAATTTAAACTGATGGATAGGGGAATTTGATCAAGGATGCTGAGGCAAAAGGGTTCAACCCAGGATTGATAGTGCTGCTGGTTGTTGGAGGGTTAGTTTTAACATTCCTAATTGGAAATTATATCCTTTACTTCTATGCCCAGAAGACCATTCCACCCAAAAAGAGGAAACCAGTCTCCAAGAAGAAAATGAAGAGGGAAAGACTGAAGCAAGGTGTCTCTGCCCCAGGAGAATGAAAATATAGTGCTTGCTTTCTGTTGTTGTGCCCTCATGCATGTTGGATTGTTGTGTTCCAAATTTTCCTGCTAACTTCACGTGAAGAGAATTGTCTCTGTTATTTCTTATTTTGGGTTTCACACGTGCTAGAATTTTACATTTTACAATTAGAAATCAATCCTATATTCGGTGGAACTGGAGATCAGAATGCAGTTTTTGTTCAAAATTTTAGGTTGCTTTTCCTACCCGCCATGTGAGTCCTTGTACTCTCAATTTTGCTTGTTGGGATGACTGGTTAAAGTAGCCATTTTAAGACGGAAATGTCATAGTTTTGATTTGGTGAGATGAGAGTTGAGGGCCTAACTTAAAAAAGTTTCCATCTCCATTAGTGTAGACTGTAGACGATTAAAGTCTGGTGACTGGAAGATTGGAAGAAATGCAGAATTCATCAAAAATTGAACGCGGCATTAGCAGCTATGCTTCTTGTTCGGCTGGGGATTTGGGCTGTTCAATTCGGTTTTCCTTTTGGGCGACAGTTTTCCCCAAGCGTTTGCATGAAATAATCTGGCAGGCCCGGGCGTGTGCGCCGGTGACGGAGCTTATTTATTTATGCATTTCATAATACCAGGAATATGTTCTATACAGAGATCGTATGTCTCGGGATTTTAGCATTCCGTCTGGGCTCTCCGCCAAGAATGAAAAAAAAAAAAAAAAAAAAAAAGTCAACTCATTACGGTCAGAATAGGAAAAGAAATCTTTATAATCGGACTGCAAACGAGATTTTTGGTTTTAATAGAAAGGTACTTAAACGTCTACAGAGAAAAAACTAGGAAACTATAAGTGACGTCACTCGTGCCTTGTACGATTCAAAGTAAACAGAAAAGGTAGCGTTGCAGAGCTTCATCCGAGACCGTTGATACTTGAATTCGTGGAATTAAAGCCTTATAATATAATTGCAAGGATATTAATAATCGCGCCTATAAATTGAAATTAGGTACTCTGTCATGATTGAACAAAGTTTTGAAAATCATACGCCGCATTACAAACTTCTTTTTAAGCCACAACAAGCACCCCAGCCATCGCTATCGCTATTACAGAACTGTACATAAGATTTTTACCTCATAAATTTTTTAAAGATCGAATTATATTATTTATTTTGATATATTATTTATCGTAGATAAGATCAAAATTTATTGGATGTTTTTAAATTTAATTAAATATAAAATCAAAGTTTATTAGACGTTATTAAATTCAATTAAAAAAATTTTGTCTATTATAATATTTTAAAAAAATTACTTCTAAATTAATCACATTTTTTTAATTAAAAATTTTAATTTTTTTTTCTTGGATAATAATTTAAATTTTTCAATAAAATACTCCTTGTAAACTATACCAATGAGCCAAAACAAGCACCCCGCGTCTTTGATAGTTCAGCAGTTTGCTGCGAATGTCCTGCCTCAACACCCGCATCAAGTTATAGCCAGTTCTTCAGACGTTAAAATTCTCCGTTGTCATCGAAACTTTTTCTTCTTTGGATGGATTCAAACTCTAAACTATCATAGATTAGCTCAATTGGACATATTTACCACTTCGGAAACGAGAAATTTGTTTGATTTTCGAGTGCACCGCCCTACCCGGATTCAACCATTTTCTATTTTTTGCAGTAGTTTGTGCAAAATATTAGATTTGTACTGCGTAAGTTACAATTAGGTTTGAACACAAACAATTTCTTTTAGTTTAACAAAATTTGAAACAATAATTTAAATAAACCATGCAAGAAAGCAGGGTGATGACCAAGCCCTTAGTATAACATTTAAGTCGTTCCATACAAGCAGTCCAAAACAAAAGTCTACGCGTCAATCTTATCTTAACCGAGTCCATAAACCGAAGAAGTCTTCGATTGGAGCACCGTTTATTTTAAGGAGTTTCGACAAAATAACACTGACATGAACATAGATATATAAATGGCTCATACTGATGCAGGCCGCATTCAGGCCCTTCTGCCCATGGTCTGCTGGCTGGGTGGAATCGTAACCAGGACTGGTTGAGCATTGTAGCCTGGATGAGGCACCCTGCGACGGATCTCACGTCCTTCCTGGCAAAGGGCACATTGATGGCAACAAAAATGCATTGCAAAATCACACGACGACTCCAACTGCTCCCGCTGGAACTCATCTTCCAGACAGCTTCCACAGCAACCGCACGACCTATTAAGGGCCTCGCAGCTACCCTGTTTCATATCAAAACTGACGAATATTAGTGATGTAAAAAGCTTTATTTCAACCTTTTGCCAGGATAATAAATTGTGGAAAAGGACCTGTAACAGCTCCCACAAATGCATACCATATCAAAACGCAGTGAAAAAGACAATAAAACGAATGACAAGGACATTATAACAAACAAGAAGGCCAACCAATTCAAGAATTTTTCACAGATTAAGTTAAAAGGGCAAAACATGTAGAACAGACGAGTCTTATGGTACTAATCCAAATAAACACTCAATAAGGCAAGATTCTAACTTGGCCAAAGTAAAATGCTAACCATAAGAACTCAAATGCTGCAAGCAATAAAGTGAACAAACATATGCAAACATGCACAGCATAATCTAGGTGAGAAAAAAAAAAAGGAAAAAATGAAGTACCAATGCAATGCAAAGTAGCACCTAAAAATTTATCTGTGTTCAATAACCACAGTACAATCAACTTACTTTCACATTAGCTATTTGTAGATAAATACTGAGCCAAAATCCATTATTATTGCCATTAATTAAAAAAAAATAAACAATTGAATAAAACACTCAATCAGAAAATGAAACTTGAAAAAGTAACCATTAGTAATAAACAAAAAACTATCCCAAAATACAGTAACAGTGATCTCAAGAATATTGCAAATATAAAGAAGCAAAAATTGGAAAATAACTTGCCTCTAGATTAAACTTCCGGCGGATAGCTGTACGGGAAGTATATGAAAACCATGGTGCAAGGAAGTTGCAACCAAAAATGAAATTGCCAATCAGGTATAGACCAGAATAGGAACAGCAGTGATTTGCAAAGGTTCCAGGCCTAGATCCAAGTCTCTCAGCATTGCTTCCATAGAGCACACAAGGGGCAAAGCTTCCAAGTAGACCTAACAAATAAGACAATAAAAAGCATGAGAAGAATTGGCAAGCATGTCTGTGATGTTAAACACTAGTCATAAACCAAATCAAGAACAAATGCAATGTCAGGACCAAGAGAGATTGCATGTCAGGTGCCACCAAAAGGCTTATTTCGTATAACATGTTGACAGAAGTTGATGTAAAACTTCTTTTACAAAGGTATTGAAAACCAGACTAGACCTAGACCACACCAGCTAATTAGACCGGAAAAACTGGGAACCAGTCTTTGGTCCAGTCATGCTTGAAAACCTTAGAAAACAGCCAGTTCCACAAATTGAAGGGAAATTTGAACAGAAAAGAAAAGCCATTATGAGAGTCAAACACAGGTAGAAGATATGGCCTTATAGTTCTCTCGCCACTGCACCACATAGTCTTTGTTTCATACATTCTGATTTATTACATATGATTAGATTTTTTTCCTTAGACTCATTAATTTGAAAAACATTTATTTCATATACTTATTTATGTTTTTTAAAAAAATATAAAATCTATTAACTTGTTATTTTAATGTAGACTATTTATTTTATTAATATAATATTCTTAAACGAAAATACATGAATTACTTTAAAATAAAAATAACTAAATTACAACTATATTATACTTAATTTACTTGAATAAAATTACTTACCTCAATTAATACATTATATTGATAAAATTTAACATATATGTCAAATTATAAATTATATATAATTAAATCTCTCAAATATAATATTACAATATATATGATAATTAAATCCTGGTGACGATCTCTCTGCCGCTTCCATCCCAACCTAATACTTTGATATCTAACAACCACACCCGGAACCAAATGACTGCAACACCAAAAAATCTGAGTCAAAACCATAACGCAAAAGACGACACGGCTAACAAGCAAAACTAAACACTGTACAAAACTAAGCGACAATTCAAATATATGATTAACAGACACAGAATGAACTTTTCCCAACAAATATAGAACGAGAATTCAACAATTTTTCATCCACATATACATAAGGAAAAACAACTTCAGAATATAAATTTAGATAAATTTCAAGATCAAACCAACAAAATACACGAGGAATTAATAGATCACCAATTGTCGTTGATCTTTGCATTGCAGATTATAACATTCCCCCTTACCGACAATTGCAAGCATCCAAAAACTCCATCCCGATTATATTCTTCGATAATTTAAAAAACAAAAATAGAAGAGCTAAAAAATAAAACACTCACAAACTTCAAGATCGCTGCTGCAGAATTCATCGTTGCGACCGAGACAAGCTAAGATACCGGAATTCCAGTGAGATCGGCCCACGGGCTCACCAACGACGCTCCCATGACCCAGCGGCAGACCATCAGCGGTCCATTGATAGTACCCAGCCCCGCCTGATCCTTTCGCCGGCGACTTCGTGGGCGGAGAGTCAGTACAGACTTTGCTGTCAACGAGGCTAGGGTTTTTCTCGTCTCTTTCTTGGTGATCCTTGCCCAAGAGCGGGCTCAATTGTTCTATATGTTTATTGTCACCGTTGCCAGTAGCGGCAGCGTCCATGAGTGAGAGAGAGAGAGAGGAAGGGGAAGAGAGAGATGAGCAATAAAAAGGTAAACGTGGCAGAAATTTGTGGAAGAGAGAGGAGCTGGACTTGAGGGTTGAAATCAAGGATCATAAAATAAAAGAGGCGTTACGTTGTCCGCCGCGTTGGGTTGTTGAAAGGTTGCAGCGCGTTTAATACGCGTCATATTTTTAAAAATAAAAATATTAATTAATTATATTTGTGAAATTTATATTTTTTTATCTCATTTTTTTACAATACAAATTTTAAAATAATAATAATAAAATATTTTTAAAAAATACAAAAATTAAAATATATATTTTTTATTTTATTAGATAAAAATATTTTTAACAATATAAATAATTTTTTTAAAATTTTTATTTTTAATTAAATTTTAATATTTAATAAATATAAAAATTATATTAAATATTTTAATTTAATTATTTTAATTATTATTAATTAACTAATATATTTTAATATTCATCTAAATTAAATAATATAATAAAATAATTATTATAAATTATAAATAATATATTAAATATTAAATATATAATTAAAAATATAAAAATAATTATTATATTTTTAAAAATAAAATAAAATTTTAATATTAATATATATTTTAATGATATTTTTATTAAATAATTATAATTTTATTAAAATTTTTATATTATTATTATTATTATTATTATTATTATTATTATTTAATAATATATAAATTTAAATAATAATATTTTTATTTAAAACATTTTACGTCATAAGATTACAAAATAATCTTTAAAATATATTATAATAATGATTTCTTAGTCAATTGTATTTTCGCTTTAACTTGCGTCAGAATAGCCGTTTCCGTCGCGGACCTTTTTATTTTTATTATTATTTTTTTATTAATAGCAATTTTTCACACTTTCTTTACCCTTTTACTCGGGTGGCCTTTGCACCTTTTCTTTTCTCTCTCTTATCTTTTCTCTGTTTTAGTCTTTCATTTACCCCATAAATTAATGAGAATTAAAGCCAAAATCGGTGCAGTCCCCACAATGTTATAAAAATGTCTATTTATGATTAAGCCAGCGCAGTGGATTTAGGAGAAAGATTCCAATTGTCGCTTTGAATTTTCGTCACAATTTCCTCTTTTCTTTTTTGAGTTGGAATCTTTCTTTTTTCCTTTTTTTTTTTTTTTTTTTTTTTTTTTTGGGTCCTATCGACTGATGGGCGTTTAAAGGAAGGAACCGATAAGCAGAAGTCAATAGGCAAAATTTGAGAAGCACTAACTTGGGCGAAACTTCGGAGCCATTTACTTGGGCAAAATACATCTACCGTTGAAAAATGTACAATTACACGCATTTTTTTAAGTTTGTATAAATCAAACTCAAGGGCACATTCACGCATATCCTCTTTACATTTCTTTTCCTAACTTTTTTAGTTATTTTTTCTTTTTATATAAGTTGCATAGAGAGAGATTGAAAAAAAAATATATTCTATCTTATAAAGAGAATAAAAAATATAAATTTATTATATTTGTATAAATTTACAATTAAATATAAAAATAACATAATTTGAATAAAAGTTTATTTAATTATAAAAATTTTAATATTATATAAAAAAATTATTTTACTCAAAAATTAATTGAACCCCATCATGCTGGCATACACGACAAATCGTCAAATTGATTATTAATGCAAAACATACCTTCTCAAGCGCCCTGGCTTGTAAGGTAGATCTTGAAGCATGGATATGGCAAATCTGACACTTAAATTCCCAGTCAACAACGCTGGATAGTGTAATAGTGTTGCTTTTTTTACCTGTAGTCCTTACTTTATATAACTACGCAGTGGTCAGTCACAATACCATAACCAGACGAGACAGTAACGCAGGCAGGCGGCCAATCAGGGTTTAATTATTGGTTCAAAAAACTCAAATCACAGCCACACAAATATTACTCATCAATCTTCATAAGAGACGGTCAAGTAATATTGTTCGTGAAATGTGAAAACAAGCAGCAATAATTATAGATCACGTGAACTTTTTATTTATGGTCATACAAACTGGCATTTGCAGCGAACAGATACATAGCCAAAAAGGGTCAGGTGAAGATTGACTTACGTATTTTTCTCAATCTTCGTATGGTTGATCTTGCACGACACTTATATCAGAGAGAAACTAAAATATTTGTGGTGGGATATTGCAATGGAACTTCAGGAGATGTAAGCGGATGAATTTTCTTCAAAAGTTCAAATAAAATTCATCAATTTACATTCCACTGCGCTCCACCACATCGTAACAAACTCCAAAAGTAATCACTTCAGACGAAATTAACTTTAGTAGTTCAACTCGAACTGGCAGACCCTTTCATCCATGAACATTCTTATTAGCCTGCAAAAACACAATGGCACGAGACAGGTTATGTGATAAACGGAATCGCTGATCGTGCCTAAAATGCTACACAGAAAGCACGCCCGCAAACAGAGAGGCTAAAGAGAACTTGTGAATTTGCATAAGTGACAAGTCTTAATGTTTTGTGGTGCCTCCTATAAAGTACATCCACTTATGCAAAAGATTTGAATCGCATTGCCTTTTAAGTGCACTTGGTTTTTCTCATTATTCACTTTCAATGGAATTCCAAGTAAAGAAACCAAGTTTTGTGTTATGAGTATTCATGTGCTTTGTTGCTTTAATTTCCCCGTTACAGCCCTTAGTTTGAATGACCAAACCAATTATTTTAGCTCATTAAGTTTGGTTCTTACGCTAATTTCTCTAGTATTGCCACCTCCCGAGTCTTTGGTTTCAGTGGATGCCACGTTGCTTCCTCGATGAATCCGAGGCCAGCTACGAGAATGAGCTGGAGGAGGAAGCCTGGAGTGCGTCTCTGGTCCTCTGTAATCAATTTCATATATCTCTGGATCGGCCACATCCGATGATCTCCCTATCAAAAAGCCAAAAAAAAAAAAAAAGGAAAACAGAATCGCGATGGAAATCAACGTGTGTGTATATATGTGTGTGTGTGTGTGTGTGTGTGCAATAATTGCAAAATCATATATACATGGCATAATTCTTCTATATGCATCAAAATACGCAGTGTTGCTTAAAATGAACTAACCTTTTGAGGAGTAAGGAGTGGCAAGAAGTAGAGAAAGAAGAAAGACTGCGGTGATGCCAGACTTGAGCTCCATGGAATTCCAAGGTTGAGTCATAGGCTAATAGACAACCTATTTAAAAATGATCATTTGAGTAACGATGATAGAAAGGGATGATTTCAAGTTGAGAAGAGGGAAGCGGGGTGGACGCATCTGAGGGTTATACTGTTTCAACTGTTTGGCAATTGGAAACCCTGTCCCAATCGACACAGCAATAAGTTGCAAGGTAAGGACAACGATGTGTGTTGGTTGCAACACTTGAATTTTTGTAACCATACATATACACCCTTTACCTCCCAAAAAAAACAAAAACAAAAAAAAAAACAGAAAAATAAAATTTATTCACCGATTGATAGTTACCTAAACTTTAGGTTTTAAAATTTTTTTAATGAGTAGGTTTTTAAAATTTACTCTTTTAAATTTTGAGCTATTCAATTACTTTTCAACCATATATATACATGTACTCCTGAAACAATCAAGTAGCAAAGAGCTCAAATATCCAGAGTTATTCAAATCTTAGGAGACTATATATATATATATATATATATATATATATATATATATATATATATATATATATACTTCTGTCTTTTTTCCAAAGTGATTCATCTATATACGAATTTTTTGCTTTTTCCTTTTTCATTTCTTCTCTCTTTTTGGCCGGTGGAGACAACTCCATGTGTCTATTATTGTAATGCCGTATTAAGGGACATCCCATATTTAGTCCCCTATTGGCTTCGGCTGGACTGCACAACAATGACACTAATGCTCTCATCTACTCATGATATTATTTCTGCTTGCTCCAGCCTGCCCATGAAGCTTCAAGGTTATCAATTTCTGGGAAATTTGTGTATTTCAATTCGTGGTGATATTATTTGGAGGATTATTGGTTTACCCTTTTGTTGGAAGATGGAGATGATCGGCAATAATAATATAATGGCTATGTGCTTGTGGTTGGAAGGGAAAACAAGTCGTCGGGCAAAATAACATCCTTGGAAAACATGCAAATTTAAATCTAGGAAACTAAAACCTTACTAACTCAAATTTTCTACCAAGTGATAATTCTAATTCCGATCTACCGAAAAAAAAATTGACAGAAAGAAAGCCTGCCGAGAATTGAGACATAAAAACAATCAAAAGACAACAAAGTTGTAGTGAGAGCAAGAGAACCCCTCAAAGTTGCAAAATCAACCAATTATAAGCTTGAAGAAGATGAAGATACAGGGATGGATGATATTTAATTAGGTCAAAATATAATTCTTGATAAATTTGGGCAGTGTAAGAGATTGTAAGGCCTCTAACGAGGTCATTTTGCAAGGTTGTTGTAGTAAACATGTATTGTCTGTTTCAGACTTTAAGTTTCGCCGTGTGCCAACTAATGTGTAAATGTAACAACTTTTAACGCTGTTAGAAACATTTTAGTCACAGCCATTTTTTGAGGATATCGTCTCAATCCTGCCTAATTAAACTCCCTGTCAACTTTTTAGACTCATGAACGCAAATCAACTATGACAAAGTTAATGTTGGCAGGCTTATAATTACAATGTAAGTTGATGTGACCAAGAAAGTAGAAACAACCAAAAGAAAGGTAATAAAAAGAGCACATATATTATATCTATGACAAACAACTTGACAGAGAGTTTCTTGTCTAAGCACATTTAATCAAGAGAATTGAAAAGGAGTATTAGATTGGAAAATTTACTGTGATACAACACGAAATAGAATGTACCGGAGAAAAAAAAAAAAAAAAAGTGTAGAACTACTGTACAGTGCCATACAATTAAGACGAGCAGTTGGGAGCCCAACAACTTTTTCTTTTTGCCTTTTTAATTTGTTTGAACGAGAACCAAACAACCTAGAAGTTGCCGGAGCCCTTACATTGGTCATTGTCCTCATGTATACAGTATTCTTCCATTGGCGTCTCTCTGGGTTCAACATCACATCAACAGCTATTCCATGGCTGGATCGTGCATGGGCGTGGCTGGATAATAATGGTTTTTGTCGTCTTGGATTGCTAGAATGCTTACCTGAGTTGCATGCTTTATTGCTTCAATTCACTCCCATCCCCCCGGTTGTCTCTGGGAGAAAGTGACGTGTCACGCCTGGTGGAGCTTATTAGGCAAAGATAGCATAGTTTGGAGAAGCATCCAATGCTCGTAAAGATCAAGTCAAATCATGAGAACGACTGAATGCCCCTATATTCGCAACCTTCTTTACAGAGCAGGCAATAAAATCCACGTGGAATATATATATAATTCAGTGTGATTGTGGACTCGAGAGCTTGAGGATTTGGTTAAAAAATAAAAAAAAATCACTTGTGTTTGGGGAAAAAAAATTCCATTTAAAATTTTGTTAGCTTGATATCATTCTAAAAGGGTTAAATAACTGAACAATTCCTGAACTTAGGAGTAATTTTTGAGTTCTAGTATTTATAAGCTTTTCATGTTCTTTCAAAAATAAATGGCAAGCTATTGACTATTTTAAAAATTGTTTCTCTCTGGTCATCTTTATTTAGTTTATTCTTCAATTTTCATGAGAATGAAGCTCAAATTGCGTGGTTTGTCTCAGTTGTACATATAATTTTGAACACCACGACATAACAATATATAAAAATAATATAATAAATTTTTTATATTTAATTTTATTTATTAGTTAATATTTTTTTTGTCATGTAGTTTTGGGTAGTTGCACCTCTAACTCCGGGACTCCCAGCAGACTGGGCGACAGAGTTGACTGGTCATGTGTGACGTAACCTTGGACTTTCTGCCAGCCCGGCAAACAGTGCCCACCCTGTTGCATTTCATGGGTGGGTGGGTTCGACCATTCATAAGTTGATGCATCAAGCCCAATTCTGAACACCGTAGATTCTGCTCCGTAGAGACAAATCCAGCACCAGCATTCATCTCCAGACTTTTCAGTCTAATGGTTTTTTATTTTTAAATAATAATAATAATATAATAATAAACTTTATAAATATATCAATTATTATATTTATCAATCAAAATTAGAATTATTTATTGATATTTTTATTTAATTTTTTAATAAAAAAAATTCTCTAACTCAGTACATATAGGTCCAATTAATCTTCTTTCACAATAAATTATAATATTAACGAATGTGAAATTCAGCATCACATAGTCTACATAAATTCACATTTTATGTTTGAGAATGAGCAATAATAAGAAAATTTAAATCAAAAATAATATAAAGAGAAGCACACTAAATTACCACTAAATTACTACTTTAAGCGGTTCAATCGAACGTTTCATGAACTAGTTAATTTTAGATTTACGGTAATAACAAGAAGTCAAACTCTGGTCTTAGCTAATTCACAATATAAGTATATTCTAAGGATTTTAGAGTCTATTTAAGATTGTAGTTGAATTTTATTGTTATAGTCAATAAATTAATAATAATAATAATAATATATGTTATTAATAAATGTAATTGATTATTTGATAATAATTTGTAATATTTTGAAAAAGTAACAATAAATTTTTAATAAAATAAAAAAATAATTACAAAATAATTCTTTTATATAATTATAATTATTTTATATAATAATAAAAATTATTCTCTAAAAAATTATTAAATTAAGATGCATTTTTTGCATTTTTTTACAGTACCAAAATGTTACATTTTTTTAAATATAAATTCAACTATAATATATTTTTGTAAATACAAAATTTATAATTCATCAAATAATAATATAATTATGTTCAATTGAAAATACAAATTTCTAAATTACAACCACAATCTCTAAGGCAGCCTCAATAATTGTGCGCCATTACATGGAAACCCTTTCTTTTTTTTTATGTGTGGTTCCAAGAGGACTTTGTCAAAAAGCACATTAAAGAACCCTTGCATCGGCAAAACCAGCAAGTATGGCCAAATAAGAAAACTTTTGCTTGAAAAGCAATATCAACGCTAATATTTATAGACATTGTGGATTTCTCAATCTTTTCCACAAATAAGAGGGTAAAATTCTAGAGTTAAAAAAGGGTTTCACTAAGGTACAAGCTTCTTGTTCGTCTTCAACCCACACACCATCTTCTTTCGATAGAACCAGCCAGTTTGATTGCGCCCTTGGTCCCTTACCCGGTAAGAATTTCAACCAAGTTTATTTCTCGACCCACTTGGCCCAATGACAGCACCAGGGGGTAGCCCTCACCCTATGCCCAGCTCATAATAAAAGACAACACACATTAAAAAGAAAGATTTCAAATCCATGAGCACTCTTCCTGTCTACGATCAACTTTGTCAATTCAGAAGGTCTATCCAATCACGCAACACGAATAATTCTTTCATATCAAAATATTCAAGTGTGAAATTACTAATTATTTTTAATAATTAAAAATTTAGAAATTTATTAGAAGTCATTACTGAATATTTTTAGTCATTAGAAGTCTAGACATTTATTGAAAGTCTTAAGTTTATATTTAAAATATAATTTATGAAAAATAGGAGAATAAGTACCATAGCACGGAATACGGGATTGACTTCTAAACAAACCAAAAATTATTGAAGTGTTCTTTTTTCTTCTTCACGCCCCCCCCCCAACCTCTCTCGTTTTTCCCTTCAAATGACATCCTTAAGTTGTAGCCATCAGCTTGTGAATCATGCTAGGGTCAGTCGTTCAAGTTAATTATTTTTTCATAGAGAAAAAAACCCATTAACTAAGCATTGCTAGATTAAAGGCAATTTCCGTCAGGTATAAAATACAAGTTTGAAAAAACTTTGTTTATCACGTAACACCACCATTTGTTTCCCATTACTCGTAAAGGGGTACTAAGCATCCTTTGGCAAAACCATATTCCTTTTCTTCCGATGATATCATACTCCTACTCCTACTTAGAATTTGATTTTTGGGAAGGACTCGGGCGCTCCGACAACCCCACGTCAAAGTCCTGCCCCACCCGAAAAAAAAGAAACAAAAAAAAAACACCCCCAGGATATGCAAGTGTTTTTAAACAAGTCATCGTGTTAATACATTACCATATGTAAGAGCTTAGTAATAAATTAGTATTTTGAAATAAATAAAAACTTTTTAAATGAGAATATTAATAAAATTTGAATCGATATATTGTAATGGTGTATAAAAATATTTGTTTGGAACCATTACTATTAAGTCTTCTTTAAATAAATATTACATTAAAAAGTCAACATATAACTCTAAATCAGAGTCACATAAATAATAATTAATATCTCTTTTTTTTATCTAAAAGAAGAAAATACATCACCATAACGGCATGATCCAAGCAGCCCCTAACGGCAGGAATATTAAAAGCCATTTTAAAGATATTTTAATAATTAAAATTTTAAATTTTTATTTAAAAATATTTTTATCATATAAGTAACAAATTTTTTTTTTTCGAAAGAAAAATACTTAAGAGTGAAAACTTTTTCATGAAATTGCCAAATAAGACATACAGAAATAGTACAGAAAACTCCAAAGACAGTAATAAATACAACTGCCCATGAGCACTCAGAGAGAGTAAATAAGTGAAAATGAACGCACAGCAGCAGTAACGGCATCATATTTCACTGTATCATCTCCTATTGTACGAGAAACTCGGCTTTTCTTTAATTACCATGGAGCTGTGGAGATTCTAACGTACAGCTTCAGATATTTAAACAAAAGAAAAAAAAAACAGAAATATTAGCAACTACTAATTAATTATACTTTCCAGGAATCAGTAACTATATTCAATTCGGTTTATTTTTTTTTATAAAAATAAAAAATGATAAAGGAAAGCATCAAAATATGAAAAATCCTAAACCAAGAAATTAAGTAATCACGTGAAACCCAACCTCTTCTTTTTCTAGAAATTCATCTCTGGATCAAGCTTCTCTCCGGTTTTCGCCGGTTCTGATTTACACCTTGTGAGTAACGGAGGCCGTAAATTTTCAGGCCCCTCATCCGGTCTCAGTTCCTCAATTTTGGCAGCTTTCGTGCTTCCTTCTCTAATTGAGGTAATCGAACTTTCAAATTTTTTGAAAAATCCAAGCTTCTCTTCGCTTTCTGGATCCAATCTGGATTCTTGGTCAGATTCTTTGCAGGTAGTCTCTGTTTTCGATGTTTGGCTGTCATGTCCTCTGTTTTCCAGCTCAGTGCTCTGTTGCTGCTCTGTTCCTTCGTTGATCAAACGTGACCCCCAAAATATGCTACCTAAAGATGAAGATCTGTACGGCGCGGATCTGCACCGAGTCAGTAAAAGAGCGTTCTTTGGTGGAGAAACAGCTGTGGAAACGTAAACTTTGGATTCCCCATCCGATTCTTCTTCTTCGCTTTGTGACTCTATATTTCGCCTTCCGTTCACAAATTCTGGTTCAGTTCTCGAAGAATCTTCTCTCGTTTTGGACTTTCTATTAAAACCCACAATACAGAAGAGAGCCAGCCTGCGCCAGGCCGGTCTTAAGGACTTGACTTTGAGTTTTCCGTCCAAATGGTGGCAAAACGAGGCGTTTTGCACCCATTTGCACCGGCGTTTGGGTTTGACTGGGCGGGTCTTGTCTTGTTTAGACCGCCTGACTCGGACCTGCCCCATGCAGGTGACTTTTGGAGAGGAAGGCTCTTGGGTTTCAATCGCTGCGTTCCTCTTTCTAACAAACATGGGGCTTGAACGTGACCTGCCTCTGCTTTTACTACCGACATTGCTCCTCAGAAACCTCATCAATGGCGGCGGATATTTCTCGGGCCGACCCGGACTTGACATGGGTTTTGCAGGTAGCTTCATTTCCACCCCGCCCCCCAAATGGAGTTCCTGACTTGGTTGCCCTTGACTCGGTAATAAACCGAAACTAAATAAATAAATAAAAGAGAAAGATAAATACACTGCCTCTGCCTATTTCGCGTCTTGGTTGGGCCGTCTGTTGAAGCTGCCTGAGATGTTACAATAACAACGAAAAGGAAATGATATGATGATCAGTGGTCACAATGCGTTGGGTCGTTCTTGATTTGCTTTGCTTTTATCTTCGTGCTGGGGATTTTAATTTTAATTTTAATTTTTTTTTAATCTGTGCACGCATGGGTGAATCTGACTGTAAGAAAAGGGGTTTCCTATGGCGAGGTTGTAGGGATCTGTTTGGCTTTGCTCGGGCAGTTCTTTTTTTAACTTCAGTCAAGTTGTATTTTGTAGCACAATCAGATGCTGCCATTAGAGAGAGATTTGTGCATTTACGACGTCGTGTGAGTGTGAAATTGTAGGACGATATGCATGGTTATTATTATTATTATTTTGTTGGGTTTTACTGTTGGCGTTAGTTGGGATTAGACAGATTACTGCTCGAGTAGGAGCGAGTTGTCGCTTAAAAGTTTCCATGATTTTAACGGCCATCGATTCATCTATTCCTAATTTTTTTTTTAAAGAAAAATGGGGGAAGGTCTTGTGGTATTGAGTGCTGCAGCATCTTTCGCAAGTCTCGTCATCATTTTGCAACAAACGATTATTGAGCTCTCTTAATCAATTGTCTTTCATTATCTTTTGCTGGCTAAGAAACGTGAGAGTAAAAAAGCCCCCGCCTCCAACCAAAGCCAAACACACAACAATCCACTAAGATTTGCTTATGCTTAAGAGTTCGTTTGTTCATGTTAGAGAAATTTTGTATAAATTTTTTTTCATATTATTTTGTATTTAACAAACTAAAAAATTAGTCAACAGAAATAATTATAAAATTAGTAAAAAATAACAATGGTTTTACAAGAATCAATTATCTTTCATTCAAAATAAAACCAAAAATATCTTTTATTTACATTATGACAAATTAAGAAAGTGAGTACAAGTTAAAAAGAAAAAATATCACATTCAAATTATCTCAATTTTCTCAATTATAGATTAATGTCATTGATACTCACACCATTCTCTAAGTCGTTGATAGCATGTCAATTAAATGAGTTTTTTTTTTTATTTTTTTATTTACAATAATAATTAATTTGTATGAATTTTTAATTATATTATTTTTAATTTTATTTACAATAATCAAAATAAAAAAATATTTTTTAACAATACAATTAAATATCAAAAAAATAATTAGTTGTTATAAACAAAAATTAATAAATATGTTTTATAAATAAATTATTTTCTAACCAACAAATGCGTGACAGAAGTAAACGTTAAAACGTGATCAAAACAATTCTTACCTGGTGCCCTCGGATTCCTAAAAAAAAGTTTTTAACTATTAGATTCAAACGCCTACTACCACATTAAAAATTAAAACTATTGATTGATGTACAATTTTAGTTTTTCAAACTAATAGTAATGCTGACATAATTAGCTAAGTACAAATCATGTTAACTATTATTTTGCCGGGTACTTCAAGTGTCCGATTTAGTTATTTATCCAAAAGTTAAAAAAAAAAAAAAAAAAAAACTCATATAATTTGCTCTGCTACAAACTCTATGGTTTATAAGGTATAAAACGATGCCAGTTTCATGCCCACGTCGGTTTTTAGTTTTGTAATTGCAAAAACAGAATCCAACTAGATACTTTAAATTTATTTCTCCTTTTTTTTTCTTTTTTTTTTTTTTTATATTGGCTTCAAATTCATTTTATTTACAAAATAATTGGTTAATTTTGTATGTAGGTCATTCCATTGAACCACAGTGATATCATAAACCAACTCCAGGTTTTTTTTTTTTTTTGATTAAAATTTATCTGTTCGAGTTCTTTTTTCCCTGGCTAGTAAAAGTGAACAAAGACACAGCTAACTTTCCTATCTATTTTCCTTTAATTGAACGTTTAACCATTATAGAATTTGGGGATCAGTTCGTTATCCAAACATTTAAAACTTTGACAATCCATTCCCACAAAAATACGAAAATTAATCTATCCTTTACCCTAAATTTTATGTACGTTGTTTGGGCTGACGACTTATGAACCATTCAGAAGATTAACCAACGGCTCCTTGCAAAATGATACAAAGACAAAAAAAAAAAAAAGTGGCACATAAGGGAGGACCCACTTCCCATCTTCATAAGATCGGGAAGTTTGGAAGTGCTTTCAAATCTTATCCTTCCCCACTATAGAAAGAACCGAGGGGGGTCGGTGTTTTAGTATTTTTCCACTGTCAAGCAGTCCAATGAGTAATAATTTTCCGGAAGACGAGAACATAATATAAAAGTCAACAACTAAGGGTTCAGATTTATGTGCTAGCATTCCAAAAAGATGCCCGACCCAAGTGGGCCAGGCTAGCAAGGTCGAGATGAGGGACTGCTGGAGCTCTAAACACTATGCATACAATTTCGAAGCACATAATATAAAACTACGATTGCATCAAAGTGCAGATTGCAGGTTAAAATACAGTTTTCTTTTACGATCTTTAAATATTAGGAATATGAAAGTTACAGATTAGATGGTCGAGTTGTGAAAATAACATTTTCCTAAAAACAAGATACTCACATGTAACATTTCTTCGAAGTCCATAGCCTAGGATGCCCTTTTTCTTATCTTAAAATACTGTGATTCAACAGATTCTACAGAGTGGCTGGCAAAGTCAAATTGATACACAGACTAACAATTTGCACACAACGGACCCATAATTATATGCATGTGGCCCGCACATGGCACCCTATAGATAGGCATTTACCTCAGCCAGGAATATTTACATTTACACTATTTTCGTTATGTCAGCCGATTGGCCAGAGCAGAATGGTCTTTTTATCGCATCCACTGATTTTCTTGATCCCAGGCTGCCGTTCTCGTCCCCTTCTGTGGTACACTCCTGTCCTTCTCAGCTTCATCATCTGGGAAACAATGCTACGGCTCGGATTAACTGGTACTCTCACAACTAGGTTATTGTGGGTGTACCATATGTTACATATTCTGCATCATCATCATTATATGTTATGATGATTTGTGATTGGGGATTATAAAAAATCACGCATATTCTATCTTGAAATGATGGGGTGATGAAACTTGCCTGATACAGATGATAGGGAGATTTCAGTCAGGCGTCTTACACAGTCCTTCAATGCTTGAAGCTCAGCTTCCTTTTTGCATAGTTTGGATTGGACCAAATATAGCTCAGATTGTAGCTCCAGCTCCCCAATTTCGTTTTCTTGTTGTTTAATGAGTCAGTGGCAGAGTCTCTGATCCAGTTCAGATGGCAGCACTCCGTGGCATTGGTAAGCAACGCTATGGCCCTCCAGTTCATGAAACTTCTCAGCCTGCACAACCTTTCTCTGATCAAAATCAAGCAATTCATATGTCACTGCTTGATTATGGACTTTTTCTAGTCAACAACACCCTATGTATATTTGTGACTGTCCAGTACACTTGAACATTTTCATATAATGAAGTTGCAGTCTTCCTTTTCATGTGAATCACGTTGGAGACATTTGATCCCAAGCAAAGTAACTGCTTGCTGACCAACCAGCTTAGCCACACGAGCAAATCTCTTAGAGGACGATAGTGGATCAAACTCTATCTCCTTCAAAATCCCACAAATGAGTGCTTTAATTTGGATGTACCAAAAAAAAACTGCAAACTATTAGTCTAACCTACTAGTCCCAAATGCATTCATATTAATACCGTAACATACAGAAAGAGTATGTAAACACGTGCATGAAGGAGGAAGATAAATGAAAACACAACCTGGTGCACACAAAGACTGTGTTAGTAGAATAAGGGCATACCCTGTATGCTGAACTTCAACCATTACCCTGCTTTGATTCCCTCACAACAGAGAAGTTGGTATAATTGCAAGAAACCAAAGGATATACTAAAATTTCATCATCTAAATAAATAATGTTAAAATTTTATGATAAAAAGAAAAGATACTGTTAAATTAAAGAGCATTACTGTGAGTATATCTCACAAACTAAACACGCATGATAATTCTACGATCATGAGAGGAGAAGTTTGGTCTAGAAGGTGGGGAAAATTTGTAATTCCATTAATTGAAAAGACTGACCTCGTCCAAATTTGGCTTTGTAACTTCACATCGGGGAGCTTTAGTGGTGGAAAAAGGAAGTTTTTGCAGTTCTGATTCCAGCTCCGCTGCCAGGTGATCCATTTCTGGCACCTCTGTCTCCGCCTCTTCAGTGAGAACACTAGTTCAGCATCATCAATCAGTGGGAGCCCAGAAACTTCAGCATCATTACAGTCCTTCCCCGATGTGCATGATTTATTAAGCACCGGTTAGAGCATGACCAAAAATATTTCTCAAGCTGGCAACAACTCGTTTTGATTTCCTTTTATAAAGCCTAGTCCTTAGCTCATGAACAATCTTTGAAGTCTCATCCATAGCAGTGCTTAGCTTAGCAATCTCAGCCTTCCCAGCGGACATCATGCAAATCATTCCAAAGCCAAGGCCCCAACGGAATAAAGAGTTATCTGTCAAGTATATAATCACACATGAAAATCTTATCACCATTGCTCCACAAATACACTGTGTACTAAAGCAGAAGCTTGACAACACCACTCAATGTAATGTGAAACAAAATGACAAGAAGGATGCAATTCCACTAGAGGTGTGAAAAACAAGCACGAAAAATGTTATATGAGAAACTAAAATTGTGCCAACCTGATTTTTTCTTTTTCAATATTTAATGAACTTATGGGTGCCATGTGAATCAATTTCTAGGATTTGTCTAGTACGCAGTCATTCCATGGGAAGCACGCATACTCGTCAAACACAATCCATTTTCTGGCAGATAAACTGCAAATTACTTGCCTAGCGCTGGATTTCAGGACTTCATTGAGCCCCAGATATTGGGGATGCTAACCAGTGCTATGTTAAAGCTAATGAGACCCTTAGATCTAAAAGAAAAACGAGGCCAGGATTCTGAGAGCAGATCAGATAGGCAACGGACAATCAGACGAGGACTATTTGACATTTAGCATGAATTTGAACTTGCTTGGAAATGGTTTCACATCTAGTAACAACACAAATAGACCAGACGTTGTGTGCAAGTGAAATCTACTCGTTCCCATTTATTGTCGTAAACAAAAAACAAATCAACCACGACTCTATAATATCATATAAAAAAATAATTTTACTTTAAAAAATTTAATTTATTAGATAAAATATTATATTTTAACATTAACAATGTTCTTACTTAAATAATGTCCTTTTTCCCACTTGAGATTGAAAGGGTAACTGCTGTATTCTTTACGTGCCACTCCTTCCCGGCCGCCGAACGATAAACATATTTGAAAAACATTAGAATACAAACCTTTAGAAGAAGATGATCCACACTTGGCAGGGACACTCTTAGTCTTGGAAGTCCTCTTACTCAAGCAAACCGCAAACCTCCTCTCACTCCCTTTCAAGGGGCCGCCAGCACCACTGCTGTCAACCGTCTCATTCTCAACCCAGTGCTTCAGATGATGTTGCCTTGAAATACCAAGTTTCTTACTGGAACTCCTCGTTTTCTTCCACCCGGAACTTGAGGACCAGCACCACTGCTGTCAACCGTCTCATTCTCAACCCAGTACTTCAGATGATGTTGCCTTGAAATACCAAGTTTCTTACTGGAACTCCTCGTCTTCTTCCACCCGGAACTTGAGAACCTGAAGATCCCCTCCTGATTGCTCTCGTATCTGGTCTCATTATTACAGTCACTTCCAACGGCAACAATTGATTCTTGATGTTCCTCCAACTTTTTATTATTTTGAGGTTGATTTGAGGCGTTTGAGATAAGTGTTTGGCTGCAAAGGCAGTGGCTCCAGCAACTGCAGCGGCTAAGAGAACTTGCCACATTGCTGGCTATTAGAGATGGAGCACTCAGAGCCGTGTCCACGCTTAGAGACTTTTTCTTGCCTCTCCCAGCTTGTTTCCAAGTTCTCTTTCAATTTGGAAACAAAATTAATTTGGATTTCCGCTTTTGACCCCTACAGCCCTATGTTCTGGGTTCAGTCTCACACAGCGCAGACTTCATTTGTTTTTTTGTGTCCAATACAGAAAATAATCACCTCACGAGATCCTAATTCTAAAACATTATCTAGGTAATTGATTTTCCAAGATAATGATTTTTTTTCCCCCAAAATAAAAAAAAAGAAAACGGACCAAGACCCTAAAAAGAAACAGGAGGAAAAGGAAAGCTCCATCGCGCAATTAAATCACCCTCCCTCAAAAGGCAAGCAATGCACACAACGATTTATGTCAGAAAATTAGAACGAAATGAAAACAGTTTTGAACCGATGGATCACTGTGAAACAACGTAAACCAACTACTCAATTCAGTGGAGAATATATTGACATCTCATCAAAAAGATCACGACGTTAATTATCTGACCAAAATAGGTTCATGATAATAATATAAGTCAATATCTAATTCTATCCCTAGATATTTCTACAGATGAACTTTCTCAAAGTCTAAGGTGCATGTGTATTTGTCTTCTGTGGCACTCCTTCCAGTGCTGTAGAATTTTTGCAGAGTATGACACACATGAGCTGTATCCCCGTTTTTGTTAAACTCAACTCATTGGCTACATTCATGTCGGTGCATAATCGTCAAAGAGCTAATCTCTCGAATGCTTTTCGGTTAGTTGCTCACAAGACATTTCTTTCTCTGCAAAACAAAGAAAAAAAAAAAAACAAAATGAAAATCCATTCCACATACTAAAAAAGTAGAAAACTGAAAGCTATCTTTCTCACTCTTACATACGCACGCGTACTGACACATAATAATAAACATTTGATCTTTCATTGTGTCCCATTTTGAGGAGGATGAAGAGGCTTGTGTCTCGGATTCAGCTCTATTTTCCCATACTAGTTAAGAGCCATTTTCTTGAGTACTTTTTGATCAGTTGTCAACCCGAAATTTCTTTTCTGTGCAAAACAAGGAGAAAAACAAAATTAATAATTTATTTTACACCCAAAAAAAATCTATAAATATTGAAAACTCTCTCTATCACACACTCACATACACGCGTGCGCACAAGACATTCAATCTTGCACCGAGTGCCATTGTGGGCGGGAGGAGACGGAGGCCTGTCTCTTGGGTTCAGACCTCTCGATCTATAAATGTCGGGAGTTTTTTTTTTTTTTTTTTTTTCCTTTTAAATATATTTTTGGTAATTGCTGACAAGACATTTCCTTTCCCCGCAAAACAAACAAGGAAGAAAAATTAAATTGATAACTGATTTCGCGCAGAAAAAAATTGTTGAAATTTGAGAGCACGCAATCCCTCCAGAAAAACAAATCCACGTTTAATTTGATTTGGGATACATATGTTTGTTTTGAAGGGATGCTGGTTACTTTAACTCGCTAGCAGCAATATCCAATTTGTGGGTCAATTCGTGGTTCTGTTCCCCATTCGTTGTGAAATTAACCTTGTCCTCAGTTTTCGTTATATCAATTTCGTTAAGGTGTTTTGGTGGGAACGATGTCGCTTCTCATTTGAATAACACCTGATGGAGGAAAAAAAAAAAATTATCGTTGAACTATTAACCGACTGGTCTATGCATTGATTATATGATATGAGCATCATCTGGATGGGCAATTGCAAGCTGTTTAAAATCGACAAATTTCATACCTGCAAATGCAATAAAATCTTGCATTGTGCGAATTAGAACAAATGACAACAATTAATGGGAGAGGGAAGCATCCCCTCCTCTTAATCTCCTTGATTTTAGCCTTCTTAAACCTTATGGAATTTTATTTTATTTTTTAAATGTTTTGAATTTAAGGGTAACTGCTAATTGGGGAAGGCCATTACATAGATGACAAGATGAACAAACATGAGAATATACACACCTAGGAAGTTGCATTAAATTGGCAAGTTAATCCGCCTGCATATGCACCTACAGAAATTCTTTACTTGGTTACCTCATAGGGAGGCCAGCCATATTCGAGCCATAGTTTGCGAATATGATAGATAATTCAGTAATAATTAACATCATGCAGATTTGCCTGACTCAAATTTTTTCTTGCCCCACTGAAAAACTGAACTGGCTCGATTAACCGACCAAAAGATTTAAACTAGTATGAGTTATTGGACTTGACATAGAATTTTTCAGTTTTCCTTATTATGTTAATTTATCATTTATGTTAGACTTAAAATAAATATTATATAAATTTATTATATTTAATTACACAATTCTCGTAAATATTTTATTTTAATTTAAAATAAATATAATAAAATTTAAATAATTTTGTGAGAATAATAAGATAAAATTATTTGTATAATAATAATTTTGTAAGGTGTATAAAAATATATATATTTTTAATTCATTTATAAATTTTATAAGATTATATTTAATATGAAAAAAATATATATAATTAAATAATTATAAATTATAATTTTATAAATATATTTTTTTTTAAAAAAAAAATAAAAATAAAATAATTATTCGATTTAATAATTTTTTTGATATATATATATATATATATATATATATATATATATATATATATATATATATATATATATATATTAATATATATATATTATTATTTAAATATTATTATTATTATAAATTAAAAAAATAAAAATCAAAAATTTATCTTATTAATATTGAATTAATAATTTTTTTTATTAAATTAATAGCATCCATTGTTAAATGTAGTAACAAGATTGGTTTAACACAACCAAACTAATATTTGACGCCTTAATTTTGATTAAACCATAAAACCAAGCAACATACATGTGAAAGCATTCATAAAACTTGATTCTTCTCCTTTATCCGAGCCCTCCATTTTATTACTACTCATAACGAAAGAGAAACAATGGACTTGCCATCAGACATAATCCAAACATCAAACAACTTCAGAATAGCAGACTACTAGCTATCACGACAACTTGGGGAGGAGGCTCCATAGATTCTGTTCGTTAAGCGTCATGGCGCTTGTGAGAGCGATACTTTTTGATTAGTCGCCAACAGGGCATTTCCTTTCGCTTCAAAACAAGGAAAAATTAAATTAATAATCTATATATAGTAAAAAAAAGGTACAAATTGAGAACTCTCTCACACGTTCAAACCATAAAATCTTGCAATGGGTAACCATTACCAGGAGGAGGATGAGGATTATGTCTCGGGTTCGGTCCTGTCGGTCCATAATCATCAACAGTTATTTTTTCAAATACTTTTCGATTAGCTACGGATAAGACATTTCCTTTTCCTGCAAACCAAGGGAATAAATAAAATCAATAATTAATGTCACATACGCCAACAGGGCATTTCCTTTCGCTTCTAAACAAGGAAAAATTAAATTAATAATCTATATATAGTAAGAGAAAAGTACAAATTGAGAACTCTCTCACACGTTCAAAGCATAAAATCTTGCAATGGGGTAACCATTACCAGGAGGATGATGAGGCTTATGTCTTGGGTTCGGTCCTGTCGGTCCATAATCGTCAAAACTTACAGGTTCGAATACTTTATGATCAGTTTCCAACAAGGCATTTGCTTTTTCTACAAAACAAAGGAAAAAAAAAATTATGATTAATGTCACATCATAAAAAATTGATAAAAATTCATGGGGAGGCCCCTCAGGAGTTTTTTTTTTTTTTTTTTCGCATAAAAATTTGTTAAAAATTGAGCACACACACTCCTCTAAAAAAGCAAATCAATCTTTAGTGTTTAATTGGATTTTGGATAGATATGCTTGTATTTATGGGAGGCTGGCTCAATTGTTTCCATCATTTTTCAAAAGTTTATCAGTGTGAACAATATTACCCGTTTAAAAAACACCCGTCAGAGTAAAAAACGTCATTGAACCATTGACAGGCTGATCCTGTATGTTGATAGTTACGATACAAGGGCCGTTTCAACGGGGATCGCACGCTGTTTAAAATTATCAAATACTTTAACACATACCTGCAAATGCAATACAACCTTGTGAGAAAATTAGAGCAAAGAACAACAATTGGAGAGAAAGGAAAGCCATGCCTCTCTCTTAATCTCCTCGACTTTTACTCTCTCAGCTCTCCTGGATTTCTTTTTTCAGTTTTTTGGGATGTCCTAAGCTTAATGGAAACTGCAAACTGGGGACGCTTATATCGATGAAAAGAAGGACAGAAATGACAATACGTACACCCAAAAACATGCATAAAATTATTAAGTCATTACAAGATTTTAATAATTAAATAAAAAAATTTTAAAATTTAATATTTATCAGTTTAATTATTTTAATTAAAATTAATATTAAATATTAAATATATAAAAAATTTTAATATATATATATTAATAAATAAAATAATTTATATTTTAAAAAATAAATATAAATTATAACTTAATTAATGGATTTATTATTTTAATTATTAATTTTTAAAATTAATTATTTTAAAATAATTTAAATTAAATTATAATTTAATTTTAAATTTTATTAATTTAATTTTAGAAACTTATCCGCATTAAATATTGTTTGTCTTGTATTGGCGTGATTTAAGGGAATAAAATATTGCTAGTTACGTAAGTGCATTTAATTTTATTTGTCAGATTCTTCTTACCGTATTTAAAAAGTTAAAAAAAGAAAAACCTACTAATTGAATTTTTCGTGAAGAATTGGGTATAATATATCTGATAACATCTTAGTTAATTCATCGCTTCGGTGATCTGCATGTAGTCCGTTTCCCTCATAATTATTAGATAGACTTACGAATTTGTCTCCTACGATTCTGTGATATGTCAATCCTTTTTTTAAAAGCTAGACTTTTGATTCAACTGAATTAAACTTTTGACAGCATTTACGATTTAGCCTGTTCCTTAATTTTTATTCCAATAATTAGCTTCAATTATTGGAAACATTACTAACATTCATGTTACTTACCAAAACAAAGCAAAAAAGGTAAAAAAAATAAAAAACTCACCTTGATCTTCCTTGGTTCGCTACTCTCAACGCCTCTGTCATTGTTGATATTGTTGAACCAAAAATAGAGAGAGTTTGAAAGAGTAACACGAAAATTGAATTGGTCTCTGTCAAATTTATATTAAAAGAGTTTGTTTGGGTCAACAAAATTGATATTAACAAGATATGGGTGTTAAAATTATAATAGTTATTATTTAAATCGTTTTCATTAATTTAAATTGATATGAAATATTGATACAAAAAAATTTTTAAATTCTAAACAATAAATAAATTTTTGATCATTAAAAACAAACATCGCTTAGAACAAAATAATAATTTAAATCAAAAAAAGTTTTAACTGGTTGAATTTGACAATATAAAAATTTACTTCAAAAGGTTTTAAAAAATTAAATCCTAAAAATAGTATAAATTTAATGAAAATTATGTTTTTTTTTTCTTTAAAAAAATCAACTTCCGCGCAAAACACAAACTGAGTCTTATAACACATACGATAGCTATTCACTGATAGAACAACTGGAGCAATGTAATTATTATTTGAAGCCATCGCACAAAACTGTGCGTTTGAAAAACTTGAAGTGTCGACTTCGTGAAAACAAGTACAGTCTACAGGTAGCAAAACCCGCCTTGGACTCTCTATAATAATACAATTGTCTGATCCAATATGGTATCAACTCATTTCACATCATACGTTATTCAATACACAATTGGAATTGTTTTCTAATAGTTGCGATTTGGTAGGGACGCCACAAATTTTTTGAGTAAAAAGGTGGGAAATGGTCCATCTATGAACATTTTGAAATCAAAATGCATGCTTGCTTTGCTACTGTGCTGTGATGGAAATTTTCTGAAGAAAGCTTGTTTCTGGTTATTCTCCTTTGTAATGCCATAAATTATTTGTTGGCCCAAGTTCGTTATCGAAGCGAAAACACTCCCCCATGTGGGCCATATCAATTGGAAATGGAAAGCCATGATCTTCCCAGCAGCTCTAACCTATTCTAACCTACACACACATTGGGTATTTGGGCCTATGTTTTTTTGAAGCCCATTCTTTCTGAAATAAAGTTTGCAATTTTAACCAACTGCATCAGGCCCACATGTTCCAGACCCCAATTTTGAAGGGCGCATGACAAGTTCACTGGAGGGGTCATAGCCTACCAGCGCGAAAAATATTTTTATGTATCTCAGATTTCCAATACAATTGATTGAGATTCAAAACTTCTTGATCTCTTAATTAAGTATTAATGACTTTATTCTCTCTCTCTCTCTCTCTCTTGTTTTTTTTGAAAAATTTTTGGCTACTCCTGTAACAAAATATATATATAGTTTAAGACAAAAGTTGATTATTAAAGAAATGTTTATGTCCGTCAATTGTAAATGTTGAAAATATGAGGGGTCTTTTTTTTAAAAAAAAAGTCAAAGATATTGGGAGTTCAAGACAAAAGTTAATTATCAAAGAAATGTCCATATCCGTCAATTGTAAATATTGGAAATAGAGGGGTCGTTTTGCAATTATCTCATATCATAGAATAAGCTGCGGTGACTAAGTGACATTCAAAAAAATAAAAAACCACTGCTCCGCAAAACTTCTGTGCTTCGAGGAGCGAAATACTGTGCAAAAGCTCTCCTCAACCCTTGTTACAATGGCCGAAGAGGGATCAGTTTCTCACAGAAGAGAACCTATTAAGTCTATAGGTAAGCCTTGTTTCTTCTTCTTCTTCTTCTTCTTAGATTTCTATTTGGTTTCCGAAGAAACTATATATATATATATATATATATATATATATATAAAAACAAAATTAGTGGAGACACGAAAACGATTTTCGTGAAATTTCGGTGACTCGGACCCAGCATGAATGGTTTAACTAAATCCCAGTTCAATTATTTTGACTGACTTTTCCTTTATATTTTCCGGTGTGGTTTAGTTGGGAATGTTGCGGCGCAAAGGCGGAGGCAAAATGCGGTGGCGGTGGGGAAAGAGAGAAGAGAATCGTTGGTACGCGCGAAGCGCCTTTGCAGAGCGGGGAATAGTGATGACAACGATGTTCCCGTTGAGAATGAGATGATGATTGATGAAGAGCAATCGATTCTCGAGACCCAAACGGAAGCGGCCGTGGAAGAGTTGAAATCCGTTCTATCTTTCCGGTATGTTAACACTTAAACGTTACTGAATACAATAGGCGAGGAAGATTAGCTTGTTATTCTTCGGAAACCTGAAGAAATTGCTATTGGACATGGAAATTTAAGGATTATGAAATATTGGAAGAGCCTTCAATTGTTCTGGTCGAACTTGATATTGGAGACAAAATTAGCAGGATTTTATAAATAAAAGTACTTGCCTTGTCAGGGAGCTTAGCATAATGTCTAATGCTCAAACATCTCCGTAGTTTATTTTGTCATGGCCGTGGAATGTCTGCATTATGTGTTTGTCTTGAACCTTTATTCTGTGTTGAAAATTTGCCTGATTTTTCATCTGGATTTGCTTCCACCACCTGCAAAATCTTTAGGGGAAGAGGTGCAATGCAGAAAGTAGTTGGTGCCCTTCGTGAACTAAGGCGTTTGTTGTCAAGAACTGAATTTCCTCCTGTTGAGGGTGCTGTGAGTGCTGGAGCAATTCCTCTACTTGTGCAGTGTCTTTCATTTGGCTCTCCAGATGAGCAGGTTCAAAGAATTGTTTAATTTATTTGTTTTGGTGCACTAACAAATAATGCACATCTCTGTACATGTGTCTGAGCAGAATAATATATAGTGATAGATAATTACATTTACCTAAGGAATCGTGGGTCTCTCTGTCTCTGTTGGGTTTTCATTGTCTGTGGCTCATTCTTTTCTTTTTGTTGCATACTGTTGCAGTTGCTTGAGGCAGCATGGTGCCTTACAAACATTGCAGCAGGAAAACCAGAAGAAACAAAAGCATTGTTACCTGCATTACCATTGCTTATTGCACATCTTGGAGGTTGGTAATGACTATTTCGTTGCATGTTTAAGATCAAGAATGCTGTCCCTCTATTTCACATACTGTACTGTATGAGCTTTGGATGTGATCTGGTGAGGTGACAGCAATTAATAAATTTTTTTATATTTTCATTTTTCAAAAAAAAAAAAAGAGTCTTTGTTTCTTGAACTGTAACACATTCAAACTTCTGCAACTTGATATTGCAGTTTTCTTCTAACCTAAAAATCCCAATGTAGTACATTATGTTCCCTGTTTAAACAGCCAAATAGGTATGCTATTTCTAAGTTTCTAGTTTTGATGGCATGCTTGCGCAGAAAAGAATTCCTTGCCTGTTGCTGAGCAATGTGCATGGGCATTAGGAAATGTTGCTGGTGAAGGAGAGGATTTGAGGAACATTTTGCTGTCCCAAGGAGCCTTACCAGCTCTTGCAAGAATGATGCTTCCAAACAAGGGTTCAACTGTAAGAACAGCTGCTTGGGCATTGTCAAACCTGATTAAGGTCTGAAACCTCTCCCTGAGCCACCCAGAATGGGAATAGTCACTGCTAGCTTCAAGGTTGAATTTGTAAATACTAGTTCTTAGCAATGAGGAAACAGCCTCTTTGTGACAATAAAGGGCTCCCCATACCCTGCAGTGTACAAGTGTAGTGCACGGGAATGCCCTGTTTTTTTAGTTCTTAGCTGGACCACTTGGAAGAGTATACCTATTTCTTAATGGCACTCACCTCTAGGAAAGCAAGCTGCATAGAGAGCACTTGCTCATGTTCTTTTTCTTACAAACATCCAAAGAAAGGTCTGTGGATAGGATGTGGCACTACATTGGAAAACAAAATTCTGAACAAGAGTTGTGAGGCAAGTGCCCAGCTAGTATTGAGATGCCTCACAAAATGGATATTTGTTGTATCCTTTCCTCAGGTGATGCCTAAGAATTCTTGGAAGCCTTGTATGATGCCAGATTATACATGTAGTACATGTTGTTATATCTTTGAGATTATCATATTTCATGTGCCAGCTAGTTTCCTGCAGTGATATCACAATGCTCTTAAATTCTCTGCCTATTGATTGATGTCTATATGACATTAAGTTGATGAAACTAGCCTCTATATTCTTGAGTACATATCATTTGGTGTTAAAATGCTTAATAGCTTCTATTAAATTCTCTTGAAAGCTTCCGCCATGTCAATTGCTACCTGCTAGAATATCTCTTTCTAAATCAAGTTAACTACTGATCTGTAATTGGTTAAGATGAAGCCTTTGAATTTGGCCACCCATTGCACCACAAGGGTGATTCAACCTCCTTGCAGGATGTTTCCCTCCTGGGCTCAAGCACCAATGCTGACAACTTTGGTTAATAATAGAATGTATCTCATGATTTAAACTCTCTCGGGTTGTGTTGAATATGAAATTTCTTTTCCTGTCTACTCCTTAAAATATCCATCTATCATTGCTTTGCTGTGCTTCAATGTAGGGACCAGATCCTAAAGCTGCGACTGAACTTATTAGGATTGACGGGGTACTGGATGCAATTCTTCGGCACTTAAGAAAAGCGTAAGTTTGGTCTTCTGACTATGGAATAAATTATGCCAAGTGGTTCATTCTAGTTTTAATTTTAGAAGACTTCTCATCTGTCTTCCTAGATATAATAATTGGTTCTATCTATTTGCAGGCTTCCTGTTTTCCAAAAGTCTATTTACCTGTATGATATTGCATACCCAATCCATGTATCATATGAGAAGCATTGATTCAAAGCCTGCAAAAGTTGTTCTTCTGTCATTGCAAAGGGTCCAATTTTTTAAAAATTATCATTTGATGAAAGTTAAGATTTCTCCATATGACTGCATCACATTCATGATGTCTTGGGTGATTTCCTACTGTGCAAATGAATTGGCATTGATTTGCAGTTATGATAGAATAGTTTATCAGACCATATTGATACATTCTTGTGCTTCCCTGGTAATGACTGCTTTTCTACATGCAATTAATTGTATTGCAAATGATATTGGGAGGTCAAATAATGCAAGCTGCTTGGCATGGAATGTGGTTTATTTTTTATTGAGTGTAGCTTAGTAAACATTACTTTAAATTGCATGGACCATCTTGTCAGTGTTCTTGCTCCTATTTGACCGCAGTTAGAGACGGTAATAGTGTTCCACATTTAAGGCTTTGTTTTGGACTGAACTTGACTTTGGGAACAATTCCTGGAAAATAATTGCTTTGAGACACTGCATCTTTGATATATCTTTTATGGGATTGAAGTTGCATTTGTTCACATTTTGTTCTGGAAAAGTTGTGTGATTGCTCTAAAAGTCTTTTAGTTTCAAGCAAAATTGTTCCCTGAGATCATATAATTGGATTTGCTTGTCAAATTCAGGGATGATGAGTTGGCCACTGAAGTAGCATGGGTTGTGTATCTATCTGCACTTTCAATTGTTGCTGCCAGGATGCTGGTGAAGAATGATCTCTTGCAGCTCCTTGTACAAAGATTGGCAACGTCAAACAGCTTGCAGTTGCTCATTCCGGTAACAAGCAATACAAGAGCTTAGGAAACCTTTGCCAAAGCATGCATTTTATTATATGTTTAACTATGTACTAAATGTCAATTGTTTTTTCAGTGCTCTGCATACAAAGGTTAATATAATCTATTATACTTGGTTAAATCTCTTATTGACTCAAGAAGATCTTATGATGCTTTTAATTATCATGTCTCTATTTTCTAGTTGAATACACATGCATTAGAAAGGGTGTTGTGCTCCTCATTCAATCTCTCTGATATTTTATTAATGGTAGCTGCAACTTGGTAGAGTCAGTGTGAACCAAGCTTATGTGTGTTTCATGTATTATGTTTTGTGGCTTGGCATTATGAAACCGGAGCTTATGCATTAGGGTCATTTCTAAGGTTACCATCATCTGAACTTGCATCATATGACGAGTGGTTTCCCATATAGGTGCTGCGGAGTTGGTAATCTAATAGCTGGTGATTCACATGCAGTTTCTAGTGTTCTTCTCCCTGGGCAAGAAATCACAGGTTTCCCTTGCTTCACATGATATGCATTAATCTTAATGGCTCTTTTATCAAAATGTAAAATTATATGAGATTTTCAGATAATGTCCTTGAGGTCCTAGTAAAATGTTTGAGGAGCGAACAACGGGTCTTGAAAAAGGTGAGTCTCTGAGTTGGCATGCCTTCATCATTATAGTGTTAAATTTTCTTTCCTTACTGAAAGCTTTATCATGTGGTCAGGAAGCTACCTGGGTGTTGTCTAACATAGCTGCCGGTTCAGTTGAGCAAAAGCAGCTGATATTCTCTAGTGAGGCAGTCCCACTGTTATTGCGCCTTATTTTAACTGCACCATTTGATATAAAGAAGGAAGCAGCGTATGTTTTAGGTAACCTCTGTGTTGCTCCAACAGAAGGCAATGGGAAGCCAAACCTGATTGTTGAGCACTTGGTTTCCCTAGTTGGTAGGGGATGCCTCCCTGGTTTTATTGACTTGGTTAGATCTGCTGATACTGAGGCTGGAAGGCTAGGAATTCAATTTATGGAGCTGGTATGCCTCCTTTTTTTGGTTCACTCCCATTTTTTCTTGGTTTGTTCCGGTGGTATTATTAAATCATTACCAATAAGGTTTGATCCAAGGGTCCGAGCAGAACCTATACCTTCAATTACGAATCTGTGATCAGCTCACTCACAGTTAGACCTTTTTTCCCCCTGCTAAACCATTTGGGCCATTGACATTTTCTTGTTCTGTTTTCTGATAAATTATAGACTGAATAAGATTATTTGTGGTTTTAATTTTAGAGTCCTGAACTTCTTTTGTTTGGTGGTGCTGGAACGAAAGTTTAGGAAAAGAAAGATAAACAGAGATCTTTGTTAATCTGTCTTGACAGAGGTTTATGATTCTTAAACAACCCAAATGAGACATTCTAATAATCTATTTGTGCATGTAGGTTTTGAGAGGGATGCCAAATGGCGAAGGCACAAAGCTTGTGGAACAAGAGGATGGAATTGATGCCTTGGAAAGATTTCAATTTCACGAGAATGAAGATTTGAGAAATATGGCGAATGGCTTAGTCGACAGATATTTTGGCGAGGACTATGGGCTTGGTGACTAGGGTAGGCTGCAAGGGTTGCCAAAAATTCCTAACCCGTCGTGTTGTTGCGCAACAGTTTTTTTTTGGGTCCCAAATATGTTTCAGCATTGTAAATTAACGAAGCTGAAGACCGTTGGCCCAGAACAAAAGGAGTTTAGATCCATGGTGAGCTCGTCTAAACTTTGTTCTAGGGACAAGTAAGTTTTTGTGTGGTCGATTAGATTATCTGTGGAACAGTTAGATGTAGGGGTTGTAATTTTATGAATCTTACTAGAAGAGCTCGCCCTATGCTTCCGTAAACCTAATTCTTGAATATTCTTTCCCTGTTAGGATTTTGTTTCTTAATTTTTATCTCTTTAGAGCGGTTGATTTTATTAAGATTTAGTTGAGATTTTGAAAATTACAACGGTGTAAATGGGATGAGATTGCGTGGTGCCACTTTTACATTGGTTCATTTTGCAAATGAATTTCAACACTCGTAATGGTGGAAAAGTTAACCGTCAAAAGTTGTGATGACTCTGGTGGTGGTGTCTGCAAGAAAATTAAACGCGTGAGGTGGAGAAAATCGTAATTAGGTATCTTTCTCTTTATTTTGGTTCTTGGAGCGCACGACTTTAAAGGCGAACGCGAGAACTTCGCGATTGGAGGGTAGAAACAATTTCCGTCGTGGCAAAATTTAGATCGCAAGATCAAAACATGAAATTTTCCAACGGCTAAGTCGAGGTCTTAACCCAAACCGTTGATCAGATAATCGAACGGCTCAACCAGAAACCCTAGTTACCCCGAAGCGCTCAGTGTCACTACTTAAAGCAACACAAGCGATTGCTCGCATTCTCTGTCGCCTGCTTTCTACGCCGTGTCACTGCGAGAGAGCTGCTAGCCGAATAAATCATTTTTTTTTTCCGTCTAAAGGTGCGATCTCTTGTCTGTTATCTGTAGGTTTGATGCGGTTTGTTCTAGTTTCTATACGATCTATGTGTAGAGCCATGCGAATTATGTATGCTGTTCTGTACTTTTGTTTCGTGTACTTGCTTTAGGAAATGTTTATCTTTCCTCTTTTGTGAAGATATAGCTCTAAGGTTATGTGTTTTTTCGTCTGCGTGGTTTCGTTTCTGGATCTAGATCTACAAAAATGGTTTTCTTAATCACATGGTGTTTTTATTCTTTTTTTTTTTTTTTAAAGTTAATAGATGTGTTCTTTATTGTCTTATTGTTTTATAGACATAAATCTTCAGGAAGTTGAATACTGGGTCTATGACTGCTCACTATTTTTTTTCTCCTTTTGGTTTTGCTAATTAGCTTGGTTTTAAACTAGAAAACGCTGCTTTGGGTTGGAAAGTTGTTGTTTTGACGAACAGAAATATGTTTCTTCTGTTATTTTCTCTGGTAACCGAAAAAAAAAATATATATCGTATTTGTGGTAGTTTGGATTGGTTTTGACGTGTAAACTCGTGGAGACTAACGTTTTCACTGGCTAATTTTGTGGCTGTAGTTTAATGGTAAATTCCACACTTTTGTTGTGGAGACCTGGGCTCGAATCCCAGCGGCCACTTTATGTTTATTGTTAATAATCAGTGTTCTTTTTTTTTTTTTGTGTGATGGTTTCTAGTGTTTGATTCATATATTAAATGTTTGTAGGGTTGGATTTACTGAATGTTTCTTGTTCCTACATCATTCAATCTCCAGTCCAAGTTGCCTGTGATTTTGCACTTGTATTGTATTCATCTTGAACTCAGGATTCTGAGTCTTTTTTTTTTTTTTTGCAAGGAATGGATTGGGTGTATTCTTTTTAATGGTTTCACATTGAATTAAATGTGTTGAATTGTATGTTAGATGTCTAATTACCCCACTAGTTTTGTGGGTTCTTTTTCCATGTCTTTGTTTGACTAAATGTCTTTGTTTCATCAATTTCAGCTTCTCTTCCAAATTTTTTATCATGGGTAAGGAGAAGACTCACATTAACATTGTGGTCATTGGCCATGTTGACTCTGGCAAGTCAACCACTACCGGTCATTTGATCTACAAGCTTGGTGGTATTGATAAGCGAGTCATTGAAAGGTTTGAAAAGGAGGCAGCTGAGATGAACAAAAGATCATTCAAGTATGCCTGGGTGCTGGACAAGCTCAAGGCTGAGCGTGAGCGTGGTATCACAATTGATATTGCTCTTTGGAAATTTGAGACAAACAAGTATTACTGCACTGTCATTGATGCTCCTGGGCATCGTGACTTCATCAAGAACATGATTACTGGTACCTCACAGGCTGATTGTGCTGTTCTCATCATTGACTCCACTACTGGTGGTTTTGAAGCTGGTATTTCCAAAGATGGTCAGACTCGTGAGCATGCTTTGCTTGCTTTTACCCTTGGTGTCAGGCAGATGATTTGCTGCTGTAACAAGGTGAACTTAATTTCTAAAATTTGTCTATTTTAATTGTTGTGTTTACTAACAGTGTTTGTTTAATGTTCTTGATATATATCCTTCGGTTCTTGTTTTTGTATACCAATATATACAGATGGATGCTACGACTCCCAAGTATTCAAAGGCTCGTTATGATGAAATTGTTAAGGAAGTTTCTTCCTACTTGAAGAAGGTTGGTTACAACCCTGATAAGATCCCATTTATCCCTATCTCTGGTTTTGAGGGTGACAACATGATTGAGAGGTCTACCAACCTTGACTGGTATAAGGGTCCAACCCTTCTTGAGGCCCTTGACATGGTCCAAGAGCCCAAGAGACCATCAGACAAGCCCCTCCGTCTTCCACTTCAGGATGTTTACAAGATTGGTGGCATTGGAACTGTACCTGTTGGACGTGTTGAGACTGGTACCCTGAAGCCTGGTATGATTGTGACCTTCGGACCTTCTGGGCTGACCACTGAAGTTAAATCTGTTGAGATGCACCATGAGGCCCTCCAGGAGGCTCTACCAGGTGACAATGTTGGCTTCAATGTGAAGAATGTTTCTGTCAAGGATCTCAAACGTGGATATGTTGCCTCTAACTCAAAGGATGATCCTGCAAAGGAGGCTTCAAATTTCACCTCTCAGGTTATCATTATGAACCACCCTGGTCAGATTGGAAATGGATATGCCCCAGTCCTAGACTGCCACACCTCACACATAGCTGTCAAGTTTGCTGAAATTTTGACTAAGATTGACAGACGATCTGGTAAGGAGCTTGAGAAGGAGCCCAAGTTCTTGAAGAATGGTGATGCTGGCTTCGTGAAGATGTTTCCCACCAAGCCCATGGTTGTGGAGACATTTTCAGAGTACCCCCCACTTGGTCGTTTTGCTGTGAGGGACATGCGCCAGACTGTGGCTGTTGGTGTCATCAAGAATGTCGAGAAGAAGGAACCATCTGGCGCCAAGGTCACCAAATCTGCAGCAAAGAAGGGTGGAAAGTGAGATGTCTTTGTTTAGGCTAGTCGTGTTACTTGCTGCTAGATGTCCTTTCAGGACTTATTTTGTTTTCTATTACTTATTTGGAAAATGTTTAGAACTACCCGTTATTTACTTCTACAGTCCTCTTCATCTGGGTCTTTGGACATTGAGTTTTTGGATTAGACAATTATCTGGAATTGAATGTTTGAGCATGGAGTTTTGGTATGGTTTGTTTCTTATTTAATTTTTGTTCAAAGCTACTTTGCTGGAGTCCGTGGCTTCTGTCTGCGTTATGTTATCATTGGCTGAGATCCGTCACTTGTTAATAGTAGGCGATTGCTAGCCCTCCTTTTGTTGCATACTACATTTTTGTCATAAAACAGGTTGTTCGCACTATCCCAAAGCCTATGGCTGGATAGTAGAAACAATGTTTACACAGGTTCATTCTCGAATGTGCTCGAAGTTTTGAACGATGCCAGTGGCCCGAATCTATACTTGCATGGGGTTTTGACATGTAGTAGAATTAAGAAGCGGTTAAAGTAAAATTTCACCGGATTTCCAGTTTCTAGTCGATGTGGTCCTGTACACTTCATCAACCAGCTCTTTGATGGTAAACCGAATGGTGGTGCTTGGTGAGTTGGAACGCTTACCGAATGATTGTCCTATTTAAGTTGACAACAATTTGCATAAAATTCTTAATATCATGATTAAAAATGAAAAGCACCAACATTTGTCAGATTATTGGATGGCCCCGACTTCTAAATGGCCCCTTTCGATCGATCACAGGTTTGTGTGGCAGGAGTCGATGAGTGGCAAACAACTTCAATATGAAGTAATTGGAGAATTATGAACGAGTATTGGTCATTCTTCATTCACACCTTTACTTCTGAAGTTGTTCACGCTATTGAAACTGACAAAAACGTAAAGCACTTTAAAAATGTAGCAAGACAACATTGTTCAGTACATCTTAATCTTCCAAATCTTTTGTACATTTTCTTAAATCAATTTTCAAGTTGCAATTTCGTTAAATATGCTTGGATCATATATTCATGAAAAAAAAAAAACAGTTGGCACAGCAAATATGTTTATTACTGCATGAAATTGAGGTGAAGCAATTTACCAAGGGCCTGACAACCTGAGTGTAGGAACATGTTAATTGTCCAGCAAATTATTGGCAGCAAAGAATGTTAGGAACAGAACAAGCCCTGTTGATTGGGTGTCTAATCCCCCTTCCCAGCTCGCTTCCCTGCTGTGTAATGAGTTTTTGGAGTAATTGAATGATTCCAATTTTTATTAATCAAGAAAAAAAAAAAAAAAAAAGGTTCACTAGCTTCCCATTTTATTATCTTATTATATTTTTCCAAAAGTGTATTAGGTGAAACTTAATTGATTTGTATGTCACATGCACGACTCTTACTCATGATAACTTTACTAAAATTAATACTGTTATTAATAATATTTTATATGGAAAAACCGAATAGATCATAATATTGCAATTGTGCTTACTCTAAATGATTACGCTTAGATGGCTTAGTTCTTACTATTAAATTTTTATTGAGTTCTTGAGCATTTTTGAATGTCAATAATGATGATAACATGACTAATGTATGGTAACATACGGATTGACCGGAAACCAAGTCCAGCCGACTATTCTCACTTGCTCGCAGTCTATACGGTGAATCTTAGCTGCAGGTTAATATAATATTGAATATTTTACTTAAAAATATTTAGTTGATGGGTTCCATCCCAACAAATATTTGGTGCCGACAGCAACTCAAAGTCCTCTGTGTATCTTTCCATATTTCTTTTACTTTAAGGGATAACTAATTGAAGCAACACCTCCCAATGAACAACTCATAATAAAACTTTTTCCTTTGAGTTTGCTAGTTCCTATAATAGACCAGTTAGCTTCCACCCTAATTGAACAATGAACTTTTGGTTTAACCTTTCGAATATGTTTAAACAACAAGCGACCTTGTCTATCATAGTCCACCGAGTCCCTTGTAACAATCTTTTTCATCAAAATTTCCTTTGATCGGTTTCCAAACCCAGAAGCTTTGATTCTGGTCACGGTTTTGGTATTAGTAACATGGGGTCTTTGGAAAGATCCAAGAAGAAAGTTCAGCTATGGAAAAAGGCAATGGTCCATTTTGCCTTGTGTTTTGTTATGGGGTTTTTCACAGGCTTTGCTCCAACTGGTAAGGCTTCAATTTTCTCTGGTCGTGCTATCACTGCAAACAAATCTCAATTCTCCCCGCAACCCATTCAAATGCTGCACCAAGACGGTACGCCGCGGGCCAGCAACGTCAACAGAAGTTTGATAGCCGAAACTTCATTGCCAACTCGGAGGATGTCTAGAGCAACAGAACAGGCAAAACTCTCAGAAAAAGAAGGGCAAACGGAGCCCAAATTGACAGCAAGAAGATTGCTCATCATCATCACGCCAACAAGCAAGAAAGATCCGTACCAACAGGTCTTTGTGAGGAGGTTAGCTAATACCATAAGGCTGATTGCGCCACCGTTACTGTGGATTGTTGTGGAGCAAAAATCAGAGTCATATGAAGTATCAGAGATACTTCGGAAAACAGGTATTATGTATAGACATTTGGTCTTCCAGGAGAATTTTACCGATCCTGAAGCTGAAATGGATCATCAAAGGAACGTTGCTCTTAGGCACATTGAACAACACAGGCTGAGTGGGATCGTCCATTTTGCTGGCCTTTCCAACATCTATGATCTTGGCTTCTTTGACGAGCTCAGGGGAATTGAGTATGCAATTTTTACTTATCCCTCAATATTTACTTCTAATCGTCAGTACTCAGTTGCTAGCACAGTGGCTATTTACTTTCAGTCGGTAACTATATAACTTGTGGGTGTTGCAGATTAAAAAAAAAAAAAAAAAAACTTGAGAAACGAAAAGAAAACGAAAGAAAGAAAACCGACAAGGGCAATCTTCGAGGTTGGTAGGGAAATTAAAAGGAAAATAGAATTTGCGAGCCTTTGGAAGCAATACTCAATGTTTAGGTAAAATTTGAAGAAACCTTCAATGGCAGCTGGATAACGTGAATCTTTAGGTGTACCAAATCTGTTTCTTTGGTTTATAACATAAATTAGATGTTGACCTAGTTTAAACAATCTAGCTGATGGCTCCCACATTTCTGAGTTTGCTTGCTTGCTAATCGGACTATCAGTTTCAATTGACGAAGTCCTACTTTTTTGCTGGTCCCACGTTACAAAATTAAGTAGCAGTTGATTGTCCCACTAATTAATCCAAGGTTGCTATTACTGACACCGATTGATTGGTTACTCAAGAACACTTCTTTTGTGGGAATTCTTGTGCAGGGTGTTCGGAACATGGCCAATGGCATTGCTTGCAGTAAACAAAAATAAGGTGATAATCGAAGGGCCAGTATGCGACTCCTCGCAGGTCATTGGATGGCATCTAAAGACAACGAACAACGATACTGATACAGCAGCAAGGCCTCCCTCAATCCATGTTACGAGCTTTGCATTTAACAGCTCAATCCTTTGGGACCCAGAGCGATGGGGTCGCCCATCTTCTGTTCAACAGACCTCACAGGTACTCACCTATAAATTCGCATAAATGTAACCAAAAAATAAAAGTAAAAATAAATTCGCATAAACCAAACATCTTAAAATTTAATGCCCGTTTAGCCAGCAGTTTAATCGTACCCTTCAATGCTGTTCCTGGGGTCTAATCACACCAACCGGTAGATATGCTTCGGTTTTATTAATTGGGGGTTTAGTGCGTTTAGTTAGCCTCTAAGCACCTTAGACATTAGGTGGTAATGCCTCGATTGAAAAAAAAAAAAAAAAAGAAAAAACAAAAGAAAAAAGAAATACAAGTCTGGCAGATCACAAAGAGTAAGATTTGGGTGCCCTGAGCCAGTTTTTTGAAGTGAATGAATATATATTCTTTCTTTTTTTTTCTTGTCAAATTTTATTATGGATGTTAGTTTTGATACAACCACTGTTTTTTTTTTCTCTTTTTTGGGTGTTGGGTCCTTGCAGAATTCGATCAAATTTGTGAAAGAAGTCGCTCTTGAAGATGAGACCAAGTTAAAGGGAATCCCATCGGAGGACTGCTCTATGATCATGCTTTGGCGCCTTGACTTTTCCTTTAGAAGACCGCACAACAGACGAGATAATCTTCTAACCACAACACCTGCTGCTGCTTCTTCTCTGAGATAAATGAATGAAAATATGTTACGGAATTTTATCCAAGTTTTTCAAAACAGAATCCATTTCTTTTTCCCTGTTCCATAATTATTCTTTTTTTTAAATTTCTTTTGGGGCTGTTTATGTTGATATAATCCAAAGTGTTAATAATATGTCCTCCTTATCTCAAAGGAATAGTTATAAATCAATGGAAGCAGGTTATCCTGAGATTTTTTTTCACATGTGATTGTAAGCAATTAAGATCAAAATTCAAACATGTCCTGTTTAGAACCACAGTATCATAAGCAATAAAAGAAAAGCCAAAAAAAAAAAAAAAAAAAAAAAAAATCACATAGCAATTGGTCACCTGACCCCCGATTAGGTTTCATCCTATATGGACGAGCCATGGTCGGCCGTGGGACCAAGACGGAGGACCTTCCATGACAGAGCGATCAATTGGATATTTGGCTGAAAGTTATTTGTTTTCCTAACTCTTAATTTTTTTTTTTATTTTTTTATTTTTACTTCTAAGACTTTTAATTGTTCGTGGATAATAAAACAGAGATAGTATAATTCTCTTATATAAATAATATCAGTATATTTTTCTATCTCTATATCCTCTTATTAATTCTATTAGTTTAAATGAAATAGAAAATTGAAGTACACATATTGCAAAAAATTAATATAAAGTTTCATTTGTTAATGCATTTGGATTACCCCTTAAACATTTAATTGCAAGTTATTGTCTTACTATAATTTGGAAAATTTAGGTGTTTAAAGTTTATTTTAACTTTATTTGTATATTGTTGACCCCAAGTAAATATTCCACATTTGCGGCAAAGGGTGACTCTATATTTTAGTTCTAAGTCGTGACCTAGTGATAAAAGAACTCCCCTCATTACAAAATTAAATGTTTTAGATTCAATTTTTTGTTGAAACATTCGTTGGAGTTAAGTTAACGTTTTCAAAGTTTGCTCATTTATTAAAATGTAATTTTTTTTTTTTATAATGAAATTGTGTTCATATTATATTTTTGTTTCTTGGTTAATATTGAGCCTCTCTGTATCAAGGAAGGTTACACTGTCGGCGGATATTCTTTATTGGTATAATCGTGTTCAAATTTCAAAAGGTCACTCCCCCAGCTGTTGTTATTTATTTTTGACTTTTTTTTTTTTTTTTGAAAAAAAAGAATCTATTTGTGACTTCCTTTGCAAGGTTTCCAGTCTGTAGCCGCCCAAGCATCCACCTGCATCGCCGATTCAGGGCGTGCGTTCAATAACATTCGCCAATAAACAACCTCACAAGAAAAAGAAAAGAAAAATAAAAAACAGAAATTCATAAGAAATTTCCAAGAATCTTCCGATGCTAAAAAAATGTATTAATTTCAAAGGAAAAAGAAGAAAATCCTCCATAACACTTGAGGGAAAAACAAGTTATTAATTTTTACAAGACTAGACGGACTATTAAACATAAGGAAATAAAATAAAATAAAATAAAATAATAACCCAGTCATGAGATTTTCTGGAGAAAAAAATTTTATATTAAATTTTTATTTACTGTAATTATATTCCTGGCGATTTTAGGGTCAATGACGCTGCGTTCGTTTGGCTGGTCAACGTGGATAAATAATGGATATTAATTTACTAAAATACTTTTCTACCCTGGAAAACCCTAGAAGGCGGTTCATTCCGTAGCAGGGCATATAAAAATAAAACAAAAATAAATCGAAGATCACCAAAGCTCGAGCTCGCGAATCTTCAGTACCGTTTCTCGGAGCTCTCAAAGATTGAATATATGGTGAGTCAGTTGCTTGCAAGATCAAACGATTATTAAATCTGTTTGTACATTTCGTCTGTTTTCTCGTTCAATCAGAAATTTTGAAATTGGGAATTGTTTTTTGCACCTAATTGAGTAAGGTTCTGATTGTGTCAAATTTTCTTTTATTATTATTATTATTATTTTTGGGGTGGTGGGGGGGGGGATAACTTTGCTTCTGGAAATTTTTCGCTAAAGGGAAGACCCTTTATCTGGTTTCCGAGAAAACCTGGGAAAATGCAGAGAGATTTTAATTTTAACTTCGTATCCATCATCTGTCTTTGCCTGACCAAACCAAATTAGCTCTTATTTGTTGCTTTGTGTCGAATATGGAAGTTGCTGGGGCAAAGGGAGTTACATATGTAATTTGAATCGGACAAGTTGATTTGTTGAATGGAGGTTTCCATTTAACCTAATAATCTAGATCATTCCTGGCTTTGCTATAACAGCGTTTATGAGCATAAAATGAAAAATTTGCTTCAGGCTTCTCCATTCATTATAGGCGTTGCAGTAGCTGCTACTGCTTATGCTGGTAGATATGGCATCCAAGCTTGGCAAGCATTCAAGGCAAGGCCGCCAGCGGCTAGATTACGAAGATTTTACGAAGGCGGTTTTCAACCTGTCATGACGAGGAGGGAAGCTGCTCTAATACTTGGAGTCAGGTATTGTTGATATCATTCCAGGAGATGAGATAGTGTGTTGGTTAAAAGTTATGCTTTTGATATGTACAATTCATCAAATTGTGCATTCAAATACCATGCTTGCTGATTTGATTGTTGGAGTTGTGCTAGTTTAAGTCATTTCTGTTTGCAGGCATTACATCATTTTATATAGTCCACATGAGGTAGTTACCCTGGAATTAGGCACTATTTTATCATCTGTGTGCTACCACCATGGTTGTTGATACTCATTACATCCTGATGATAGCCAAGCTCAAGTGGTAGTTTTATACCTCTATTTGTCTAAAGCAGAAAATTAGTTTATGAACTTATAATTACTGGTGTCTTGGGATGATTGAAGTCACAACATGCTTCTGATAGTAAGACTCTGAAGTCTGAAGCACAGAACTTACTGGTGTTTGGTAGTTAACTAGTTTGGCAAACCTTCTTGCCTATCTTAGATTGTACCAGAAATAAGTTCTTTGCAATTGTGTATGTGGCTGTATCAGCCGAGCTTAGGCGTTGTTAATGGTTTAAAGATCACAGGGAACTTGGATGGAATTTACTAGCCCTTAGTGATTGGCTTGCTTTTACTTGATCATGGTTGGATTTGTTGCTTGTTGCTTTCACTTCTGCAATTATTTGCATTTCCATATTGAAGTAGGAGGAACCCAAATCTGAATTTAAAATTTTAAGATCTGCCGTCCATTAAACAAATGTTTTTATGACATGCACAGTCTGAAACAAGCTTTGCACCTGAATGAGATGTCAGTACTTTCCTTGTTGCAATATATGCATGATTACTTATGAGGCCGCAATTAATTACAATTTTGAGTATTGTATGTGCCTTGTTGAGTGCTTGTATGTCTGTCAAAATGAACAGAATCTTCTTCACTCACTTCTCAGGGCAGCAGGGTTCATTCTCAGATTGATCCTACCATAGGTGTCTAATGTGCAATTATGTTACATTTTCATGAGAAGTGATACTATTGTATTGGTGAATTTTGTTGCCTTGAAAGTATTCAGACATGTGGTTTTTAAAACTCACCTCCAATAATTCATAATCATGCATTTTGGTATTTGCTCTTGTTGATTGCAACTGTTTTATATCTTGTCTAATAAAAGATGCTTTATCATTTTTACAGAGAAAGTACTGCAGCAGATAAGATTAAGGAAGCGCATAGAAGGGTGATGGTGGCAAACCATCCAGATGCAGGAGGTAGCCATTATCTTGCTTCCAAAGTAAATGAAGCAAAAGATGTCTTGCTTGGGAAAAAGGGCAGTGGATCTGCATTTTAGCACCTCGGAGTGATCTGCATTTTGCACTTAATAATCACTTTGGAGCCTCTCTATACTGCCACCGTGACCAAAACTTGGGGTCAAAATATAATTTCCAGAGTACGGCTCCATAATGTGCACAAAGGTCAGGTGTTGGTAGTTGAATCCACTCAGCACATTAGAACTCTATTTGTATCCCATATTCTTCAGTTGGGGTAACAATGGCTAAAGTATATCAAAATTAGAGATAAATGGGATGCAAACTATAGTGTTTCACCCTACTGATACCTGAGCTTTGTGCAGTATTTTGGAAATTAAATTTTAACCCAAAGTTTTGGTCATTGTGACCGTAAAACGAAGCTTGGAAGTGATCTACATTTTAAAGTAAATTTTAATGATGAAGATTATTATTTGTTAAAATAGTGATATTCCATTGTCGAAAATTCAATCAATGTAACATCATTAAGCGTTGCTAATATGGATCATTTGGTTGGAGCCTTCTTTTGGATAGTTGATGGGTTGTCGGGCTTAGGATAAATTTGAAGGTTGGTATGGGATTCAATTGATGAATGTTATTTGATCTTTATATACTCTGTTCTTGAGTTTGATTTAATGATTTAAGTTTTTAAGATAAAATAATTTTTAGAAATAATATTAAAATTTAATAATTAAAAATTTTTATGTTTAAATCATATTATTTTTATACTTAATTATAAATTTTTTACAGACATTTTATTACTTAACAAAGCCCTAATGCAATTCACTGGCCAGTGGGCTGTTTAAATTTAAAAACTGAAGACAGAAGGAATAAAAACCAAAACAACGGACTCGGCAAAGCGACAAAGCAACCGTTGCTCTGTGAATAGAGACAACCTAACCAATGAGATGGATTAGTAACTTTCTTACCGCGGAATTTAAAAACCTAACCAATACGAAAAGTTGGGAGCGTGAGGGAGCGCGTAGAGCTGAACTCCCTCTCTCTTTTCGTACCCCAATGACAAAAGGGCAGATACAATGTGACTTGGGAAGTGAGCACAGAAAGGAAGCAAGAAACTGAAGAAAGCAGCCAGCGACCAACTCAAGTCTGACCTTAAGCCCCTGTTTGGTTAAGCTCAACTAGGGTTATCTTGGGTCCTTACTGCTCTGTTCTTCATATTTTTCGGACCAAAAATAGTCATACATCAGCCAAATCAACCCGGAGTTCACCTTCTGGTAAGACGCACATGTTCTTGTTTTCTGGTCATTACATTACTGTTTTGATGGATTCTTTTTTTTCTTTTGTTTTTCAAATAATGCGGTCTTCTCCATTTTCTAGCACTAAAATTTCAACAACCTTGTTGTGTTCTGTTTCAGAACAGCTTACAACTTCAGCCTCCTCAGCAGTTATTTTTTCGCTTGGTTCTTTTTGCTTTTTTTGTCTTCAGTCACAATGCCTTCATTCTACGCTTCCTCGACATCAATCTCATTCTGTGGCATGAAGTTCTTCTTGGTCTTGAAAAAATGTGGGGTTGTGGTTGCACCCCAGTGCTTGAACGTTGCAGTATTTTAGGTTTTCAAGAGGCGCGCAAAACGTTAATTTTTTTTGGAAGACATTGGATTTTGAAGCGACTAAGTTCTACAGAAAACAATCCTTTGGCCGAATTGGATCCATGTTTCCAACTTTTTTTTTTCTTTTATTTTTGTGGGTGGTGCCTTGCTCTAGATCTAGGCATTTAGCACATAAGAGATTGACAAAGATTTAAATTTGCATGCCCAGAAAATTCAGAATTTCACTTTTTGAAACTAAAATTTCTTGAAGGTCTCGACGCTTTTGAAGATACAATAGGAATACATCTCAAGACCTGAAAAACGGTGCTGTCCTATTGTATGCAGTCTGTTCTTTCATATTTTCTTTTTGGGACAAGTTCCTAATTTGTCTCGGAAACTGTCGTTGTCGCCCATGAACGAAATTCCTTTTGTTTTTTTTTTTTGAAGATTATGGGAACAGAAGATCTCCAAAAATGTTCTTTAGAAAAAAGAAAAAATCACTATTATAAATTAAAGTTGGAAACATAATTTCATGTCATTTGGGTGGGCAATAAACAGACAGGGACAGAGCTTCTAATAATAAAGTAAAGAATGCACCTTCGTTTGTTTTACAAGCGAAACGCAGCAACTGGATATAGACTACTGTCGTCATTTAGCTGTCTGTTGGCCCACATCTGCGAGTGGAGTACAATTTAAGTATTGGAGTATAAAGGAAGGGAACAAAGAAAGTTGTCAAAACATTGATTGTGTGATGATATGTAATGAGATCTTTTACTTTTCTTTCTTTAAGTTTTTTTTTTTTTTTTTTTTTTTTTTTTCTTCTAGGGTTCTGCTTGGTAGTATTGGGGGTAGTTTCAGAAGAGATTCTTTAAAGTGATTGCACTGTTAATTTTGTTTGGCTTTATGCACGCTGATTGGATTTTGTTGTTCTTCGTACATATCAACACAGTAAATTTTCCTATGGGTGTCTTTCGTAGTTTAAGGTTTCTATGATGTTATTGCAGGTGGTGGCGTGGGTCAGGTGGGGTTTTAAGAAGACGAATCCTAGTCTGCCCTTTTTACCACTTTACCTAATAAGATAGAAGAAATAATGCAGACACCAAAAGCAAAGTAAGATTGTTATTTATGTGACTTTTCCCTTTATTTCTTTATTTATTATTATTTTTTTTTCCCTTATTGTCTTTGAGTGACTTCTTTCTTTCTATTTTCTGAGCTGAATCTAGGTTGTATCCCATTAAATTGTGGTTTCTCAGATTTTTTCTTTTCGGAAAATACAAATCTCAAACTGCAAACTATGTCTTCATTTGCAGATCAAATTGTATACAGTAGCAGTTTGATCTCATAATTTTGGGTTTTAGTCTGTATCATGGAAAAGGGCGTCCTAACGCATGAGGCTCCAAAAATGTAGGGTCTCGGGAAGGCTCTCACACTAACCTTAGTTTAGAATAGATCAAAATAATGTGAAAAGACTTGATTATGGCTTGATTGTTGTTTTTGTTGTCTCTATCATGGAAAGTTTATGTATGGTAGATATGGTTTGCATTTAGGGGACTCTTTATTAATTAAACTTTTGGCTTTTACTTGGAATTAAAATGTTTTTTAAAGGTTATCTCTGCAACTATGATGTTTTGCAACAAGTGTTTAGAACCATAATGACTAATCTGAGTGCATATCCTTTCAATGATCATGGATCTTCTTGTGTCATTTAATCATGTATCAACCTTAACAATAGTATATTGTGACTTCTATTTTTTCTTTTTGCAAACCTACTCTGAGCCTGGTCAAATCCTAATTTGGATCTTTCAGCAGAAGTCACCAAAGCTTTGTTGGCTGCTATATAAATAATTAATAAAAGAAGGATTTGTTTCAAGTACATCACATGTGCTTCAAAATCCTGTGATGAATCAATTTCTATGTGGTGGGTGAGTGTTGAATCTGAGTGTTATGAATTCTTACACGAGTTGGTCGAAGGCAATTTTAATATTCTTTAAACAAAATGCTATAAATGGAAAGTTTATTTCAGTTCCTTCCTTTGTATTCCTACATTGCTGTATACTATGGGTTTGGAAGTAGACACTTCTTTTACTTTGTGCATTTCTAATTTTGTCATTATTGTTTTGGAAGAACTGGCTCTCCTGAAGTTCCTCGGAGGAAATCTCCTACAACTCCACAAACTGCACGGCAATTCAATGCTCCAGTATCAGAATCTGAATCAGCTGGTAGAACTCAAAAAGACAAAAGTCCCAAAGTCACTGAACGTAAATCAGCACGAAGTCCTGTAACTGAGGTACTTGATGACTGCTTAATTCCGAAATTGTCTTATACTGGGAGGAATTGCACAGGGAAGTGGTTAGAGTTGGCAATCTAGTAGTCATTATATGCTTTTCAAGTATTGGCATGCAAGTGCACATGTTTTCAGATTCAAGTGTTTCACTATATTAAATTTTTCTTTTAGCTTACTAGATTTGAAATTTCCGTTGTGAATTACCATTGTTGTTTATTTGCTTATTTCTCTGCCCATTCCTCCTGTGAACTCTAGAAGAAGCACCCAAGGAGAATATCTGAATTGGAATCCCGGCTTGCTCAACTCCAGGAGGATCTTAAGAAGGCAAATGATCAACTAAACACGTCCAAGTCATGGAAGAGACAGGCTCAACAGGATGCTGAAGACACTAAGAAGCAGCTACTAATCATGTCAACAAAGCTCAAGGAATCCCAGCAGCAAATAATGGATATTTCTGCTTCTGAGGATGCTCGGTTTCAAGAGCTTCGTAAAATTTCTAATGACAGAGATAAAGCTTGGCAATCTGAACTGGAGGCCATTCAGAAGCAACACTCATTGGATTCTGCTGCCCTGGCTTCTGCAACAAGTGAAATCCAGAAGCTCAAAGATCAACTGGAACTGGTAGCAGAATCTGAAGCTGTACAATCAAAACATGCAGAGTCAGCACATGCTGAACTACGCAGCTTGAGAACTGAACTAACTGAAACTCTCTCCCTTGTTGACAAGATAAAAAATGAAATCATTCAATGTAGAGACTCTGAAATTCAAGCCCTAGAAATTGTTAGTAAAAATCAAAAGCAGTTGGAAGAAGCAAACAGAACTGTGGACATGCTGCGATCAGATGGCATCAAAGCCATGGAGGCTTTCAACTCCTTATCTTTGGAGTTGAAGCAGTCAAATGCTCAAGTAAAAACATTGGAGGAACTTATGAGCAAACTGCAAGCAGATTTGGCCTACAGTGGAAACAAAATCTCGGTGAACAGTGTCAGTGATACTGAACTTATGCAGGAATGTGGAGGAAATAAGGAAACAGACCAGCTCAAGTCAGAGTTTAACATCTTAAAATTGGAAGTGGGACAGTTGGGGACTGCCCTAGAGGCTTCTGAGACCAGGTACCAGCAAGAACATATACAGAACACATTGCAGATTCAGAGTGCTTATGAAGAAGTTGAAAGAACCAAACTGGAATCAAGCAAAAGACAGGCTGAATTGGAAGCAGAACTAAAGGAAGCCAAAACTAATATTGAAGGGTTGAGGGCTAATCTAATAGACAAGGAAACTGAATTGTGCAATATTTCAGAGGAAAATGAAGGTCTGAGTTTGAAGATGGAGAGAAATCAGCCAAGCGAAAGAGAATCTGAACTTGCAATGGAGCTCACGAAGCTAGAGCATGATTTGGCAGAGTTGAAGGCAAACCTGATGGACAAGGAGACACAGTTGCGGTCTGTAACCGAGCAAAATAAGACTTTACGGAAGGAAGTCCAGAAGGGAGATGTGGAGAAGACAAAAGTTAACAGTGAAGTCATGGCATTAGCAGAAACAGCGAAGGCTGCAGAACAAGAGGCTCTGATTAAGCTTGGCTATTTAACAGAGGAAGTAAATAAAAGTAGCAGAAGAGCAGCAATAGTGACTGAGCAACTGGATGCAGCCCAGGTTGCAAATACAGAAATGGAGGTTGAGTTGCGAAGGTTAAAGGTGCAGGCAGACCAGTGGAGGAAGGCAGCAGAGGCAGCTACTGCTATGCTTTCAACAGGAAACAATCGGAAGTTTGTTGAGAGAACAGTGTCCTTTGACAGCAACTATGATACTATCGGAGGGGCAACGGGTTCACCTTACTCGGAAGACATGGGAGATGACTCCCTGCAGAAGAAACATGGAAAAATGTTAAAGAAGATTGGGGTCCTGTGGAAGAAGGGTCCGAAGTAGATAGAGATCCTTCCGTTTCATAGCAGCTACTTATTTGGTTCTGTGTATTTCATCATTTACGTGGAACATATATATATATATATATATATATATATATATATATATATATATATATATATATATATATATATATATTTGTGAAAATAAGGGCATACTGGAGGAGTCTCATGTACTTAGACGCCCTATATTTCATCATGAATGGAGTGTTTGATTGTTCTTCTTGTTCTTGTTCTTGTTATTATCAGAACCTGGTAGTTCATAGCAATCAACTGTCCATATATCCAACAAAAATGTGTTGGAAAAGAGACACTCTTGCACGTTATTGTGTAGGTATGAGGAAGCCGCTCAACTTTAGAGCTACAACGCGTTTAACTGGATATCTTCAAGAGGCTTTTGATGAACTTGGCGAGTGTTTTTGTGTTCTTTCTTGGATACCATACCTGCCCAGTGACATGCATTTGGTTGGTCTCTTTTTTCATTGCAACATCACGAGGTTTTATGGATCTATTTGTAATTAAAACCAAAAAAAAGAAAAGGAAAACAGCGAATGACATGGTACTATTGGTAGGGAAAGCTGTCTCTTGTATTATCGTGAAAGCTACAACTCCGTTCCAACTTTGTAATATGTATTAAATAAGCAAACAGAGTTAAACAAAATGCTTTCTCAAAAAGCATGCAATAACAGCTCCTTCAGCTGTTACTTGCGCAAGCAAGGACACGGCATTTGAAGAGTATTCACTCAAAAGCTTTGGCGAAATCCTACAAGCGGACAAGGATTTAGATACAAGATTTTTGCCCATTGATTTCCCTTTTTTTTTTTTTTTTAAGCACGTGGTCCAAATGAATAGTGATGGGCTACTTGGCCCAAACACTTCTGGACGTGGAAAATCGGGCCGAGCCCAATTGAGCCTTCGAAAGAAGGATAGAAAATTTAAAACCCAACACATAACCAACAGGATGGGAATCAATCGCACTTCTCGGGCCGGCCCATTTATCTCTCCCTTTCCCTATATAAAATTGGTCGAACCTCCACTTGTCGCTTAGGGTTTCATTTACTTTTGGGCTGCTGCTTTTTAATTTTCTATTTTCCTTCGATCTGCGTAAACCCTCCTCTTCGCCGTCGAAGAACCTTTCTCAGTGACCATGGGGTATGCTCTCTTTCTCTCTCTCGTATGCTTTTTTTAGACTGTTATATTTCTATAAGTTCTGTTTTTTCTTTTTGAAGTCTATCAACGTCCTTTGCTACGAGTTGAAAATTTGGCTTGTGCTAAACACTTAATACTGAACAAATTATAGTGGATTTATCTTTAGAGCTCTGCCAAAACTCCGTAATTGCATCAAGCTTCCGTTGAGCTACAGGCGGTCACGTATTATTCGTATCGATGCATGTATGATTCTTGAAATATGAGAGGGTTGCTGATGTGAAATCAGGGCCCAACTTGTCGACGACGTTTAGTGATTCTGAAAGGAATTTTTGGTTTATCTATATATATATATATATATTATTGAAGTTTTCTATGTTAGAATCTTGGTTTGGGATAATGTGTCTCTGAGATGTTTGAGCATTGAAATATCAGGAAGACACGTGGTATGGGAGCTGGTCGCAGGCTGAGGTCCCATCGTAGAAGGCAAAGGTGGGCAGACAAGTCATACAAGAAATCCCACCTTGGAAACGAATGGAAGAAGCCATTTGCTGGGTCTTCTCATGCTAAAGGCATTGTTCTTGAGAAGATGTAAGACTGCGTTTTTTATTACCAAATGGTTTATTTTGATTTGGTCTTCTGTCTTCAGAGGTTTAAAATCAGAATGAAATTGACCTGTGTCTAAAATTTACAGAGGTATTGAGGCCAAGCAGCCAAACTCTGCTATTAGAAAATGTGCTAGAGTCCAGCTAATTAAAAATGGCAAGAAGATTGCTGCTTTTGTACCCAATGACGGCTGCCTGAACTTCATAGAAGAGAATGTGAGTAGTTTTCTGTGGAATTGATACATTTATGAGATTTTAAATATTTATTTAATGTTACCTGACATATTCTGAAAATCCATTGTAACATGTGGTTACAGGATGAGGTATTGATTGCTGGATTTGGACGTAAGGGTCATGCTGTTGGTGATATTCCTGGTGTTAGATTCAAGGTTGTGAAGGTCTCTGGTGTATCTCTACTCGCACTCTTCAAGGAGAAGAAGGAGAAGCCAAGATCTTAAGTTTGCCATGCAGAAATCTCTTTGATTGTCTTTTGTCAGTCCTCCAAAGTTATGAGAATGGTTCTCTTTATTGAATTGGTCTACAAACAGTTTTTGTTCTTCCATCTAGTTACTGTACTGAATTTTGCTTTCAAATATCGTTGCATTGTTGTGTTTGGTCACTTTTAACACTTCATTTCTCTCGCACAAAACATCTGCATTTCGCCTTTGACTAATGACATGAAGTTTCTGTTTTGCATAATGACAAACGTGCCAGTTTTCTGGGAAATTAATGCTAGAAAAGCAGTAGGCAGCATGTTTGTATCTGCTTGATGTTGCACATCATCAAAACCGCAAACAACACACTTGAGTTTTTGTAGCACTATTTCAGTATGTCGCATATGGTCAAAACATAAGTTGGATCCTTCAATTATGAAATTGCTAGGAGATTCAATCGGACAAAATTGTACAATGGGTCCATTTACGCCTTTGGTTTAGGCCAATTGCGCCAATTATGTGAATCCTGAAATGAGTGCACACTAGGATTTTGTTCTCGCATCTTGGCCTTGTTGCAATTATGAAGCGATGTGTGCGGAAAAAGAAAAACGAATTGATGTATGAAGGATGCTTCAAAAGTGAACTGTAAGAGGCTTGAATGCTTATTCTTCGCTAAATGGTCCACTGAGATCACAAACCCAGTCCTCCGGTAGTGCTCGACAATTGATTTGAGAGTAAGTGTTTACTTCAATACGCCCAAAACACATGACAATAGACTATGTCTGGGAAACAATCAGTGAATCGATACACGGCTAAAACACCGGAGATGCTCTAATGAGTTGAACTCAATTATCAATAGAAGTATAAACCACCATTATCACAGACTCTGCACCCACAACAAAGTGAACCATTTCACCCCTTAAACCTAGTGAAAACGCAGAGTGCATGACTTTTATGCACTTTGAATGCGATGTACATCAGTTACCGCTCTCAAATTCTGAGGATTGTTGGAAGCAAAAAGGTCTGCACATCTATGCTAACAATCTACATCTTCCAGGTACAAGCTACCTGCGGGAATATTAGGGGACAAGACACTGATTCCTGTAAAAAAGATGAACCTAAAATAGTTACTCAACTCTGTTGACGTATTCGATAATTAGACACATGATCCAAGATTCAATATTGAAGCACGCTACCTTAACAAGACTGCTGCTCCAACGCTACAGCTTCAGCTCCTCACCATTCTCTCTGTTCTCCTCTATTGCTGTTGATTCTGTTGTAGGGTTGAGAGTAGTAGGCTTTGAAAGCTTCATAAATTCCTCCTGGCCATTGAAATTGACATCTCTGCAGACATTAAGTTGCAGACTAAGGGAATCACTGGCAGTTGCAATCTTTGACTCCTCGTTAATGTCCAAGGTTCCAAGGTGATGGGTCACTTCATCAACTTGGCCTTGAAAACAAGTCCCTTGACAAGGGGAATGCAAATTATGCTTGATATGATTATAGCCACATATAGAGTCATCCCCTATTTTCTGTGACAAAGATAAATCTTTAACCTCCAAAATGGAACTTGGGCTGACAGCACTATGGGGTACACCAGCGGTAGTAGTAATCTCAGTATCTTTTATAGGGTCATTACTCTCCATTGCTGGGTTTATTTTTTCCTTCAAAGCAGATGAGCTGACATATCTTGCAGGAATTCCTATGCCTGGACTGTCTGTAGCCATACTGGATCCCATGGGTACAACTTTCTCAGCCATAAGGTGACTTTTCCCATCATTTTCAAGAGATATTCTGTTCCGACTTTTGAGAGATGTGCCAACACAGCGTTTTGCACTTCTTGGAGGCCTGTGGACCTCTGGTGTGGTATTTGGAATTCCCTGCAAAAGTAGAGGAGACTTAGGTTTGACACTCCCAGCAGGCTGCTGAGCACTTCTGCTTCTCTGAACTGCAATTACTGTTCTAGCAGTAGCAGTTTGACCCTTTCCAATCTTTGTCTCATGAGATCCTCCATCTGGGCTAACACTTGCTGTCCCAAGTCTGGGTAAGGCACTCGGTACAGCAGGATGAGACTGTGTACTTCCAGTAGAAGTGCGGGCTACTGATCTCACCTATACAAAATCAGATGTAATTAGTTGACATAGATTCACCATCATGGCACTTTTCTGACTAACTTCATAGCAGTCATTCCAAAATGGCACACTGAACATAAAGCTTGGGGGGTGTCTCACCTAAGATCTAACTCATAATTAACTCCCATCCCCCCAATTCAACTAAAACAAAAAAAATCACTTCCCAACTAGTGCATAAGAGTTACCAAAGGAAAACTAACTGACCCCATCAAAGAAGCCAATTTTTGGCGATGGCATTCGAAGGCCTGTTTGTTGAATGCAACTTGGATGCAGATTTGCATTGGTTCCCATTGATATGCTTTTTACAGCTTCATCAAGTGAGCCCAGGGTAGCAGGTTCACTTGAGCCCTTGTCATGGGAGTAGGTTTGAGAATCCAGAGCCTGGGGAATAACACCATCTCCAGAAACATTGTCACAAGAATTGGTGTTGAAGCTAGGCCTTGAGTTGTCAGACCTTTTGTTAAGTGTTGAAGTTGGTGAAAGTGATCCTATAGACCATTCACTGACAGAGCTAGCAGCTGAGGTGCCAGAAGACAGCTTGTTTACAGACCTCATACGAGGTGAAAGATTCGAGTTCACTGACCGAGTGCTATTTATTGATGAGGTTTTGCGAGTATTATTGATAGTTGAACCAGAACAAGGGTGAATTTTACCAGCTCTAGAATTGTTTTTGCTTTTTGTAGCATTTGAGGAATCACTACTTTCAGATGATAAGCTTCCCGAACTATCAACAGAAGAAGCAGGAGTTATTAGCTCTGTCTTGTTTGCCTTGGTAGAACTTGAAGAAGATTTTACAGGCTGTGTGGGCCTAGGCACGCTAGTTCCTGTACTCCCAGAAGTAGGAGTTTTCATGCTTCTACCTGAAGCAACGTAACATGAACTGTTGAGCACTTTTTTTTTATTTTCCTGATAGAATGAATGAATCTGAAGATATCATATTTCCTATTTACCACAACAAGTTCTGAGTTGTATAAGCAAACTGACAGGCAATCCCAATTACCTGTTGAAACTTTTACATTGCCCCTTTCCAACTTGACAAGATTTGTACCGAGTGATGCTCTCTTGGTTCCTGTTGTTGAGACAGTACTAACTCTGCCCACTGCCTTTGGTGGTTTCTTTGAAAATGAAGTCAAGTCTTCATTTGGAGCAGCAGCCTGTATGAAAAACTCATTGGTTAAATAGGATTACTGAGGCAAAATGATACATACCAAAGAAAATATACCACCACATAACTTCATCACATTAGCTTGACAATTTAGACCATGGCTTTGAGTAATATGCTACATAGCATTCTTGAACAGCTATGGTCTAATTTTCAGTTAAATAGACTAGAAGCATCATTATGAAAGCTGGTGAACAAACAGACCTGCTTTGTTGCTTTTCTGGTTCCTTGCATTACAACATTTGGCTTCTTGGGGGCAGCTTTGGCCTCCAACTAAAAGTGAAAATCAAATAGGATAAGAATGCAGAAAGTACTTAAAATGAGGGAAATTACAACTTCCAACCATTGAACTTACCTTTTTTCGAGAAGAAGCTGCCACTTTTCCTCCAGCTGAAAGAAGAGTCAGAATGAAGAGATGAGCTATACCACATCATAGATAGTTCAAAAAATGAAAAAAGCAAGCCAAGCTTAATGAATTAAAAAACTATCATGGTATAGATTCAAATAAATGACATCCTCCATAAAGCAAATGTGTTGTGGAAAGAAAAGAGAATGCAGCTGAACACCATATGGTCTATGTAAATGGGGAATCTACACGGCTTCACACCACATGATGATATATGTGAGTGGAGGATAAATGTCTTGCCTCAATAAGCCCATCTAAATTAGAATTAAAAATGGACACAGATTTAAGCTGTGCAAAGCTGGACAGAATTGTTTTGATATAAAAGAGCTGAAAACCAGCTGCATACTGGTGACAGTAGTGGTATAAAAGTGGAGTTATAAGGTCAGAATGATGCCATGGTCGGGGATATGACCTGGGAAACAAGTGCATTGGTCAAATTGTTGATTGAACTGGCATTCATCCTATATGATGAATATCACTTCCAACATTGGCAGGGGAGTCGCCGGTGAGGCAGTGAAGGTGACATGAACCTGATGCAGCACATTTGACAAACTAATGACATACTTACATTGAATACTTTTCTTTTGCTTTGTTCCAGAACTCTCAAAACTGTTAGAATCCGAAACGTTGGAACCTTGGCTAGATCTCTGGATTGATGCTCTTATGTCTCCAAACAAGTCAGCCTCAAGAGTTTCTACCGTCAAACTATCACTTGCAAACGTAGATATCGAATCACTAGATCTATGGATTTCCTCTTCAATCCCGGGTAACATATGTTTTCCGCCTTTCTCAGCTCCTCCAATCATGGTAGACAATTCCTCCGGCTCCAGGACACCTGGTTAAAAGTCAAGCACAAGATGAATCTCTGAACAATTTAGAAGGTACAGTCACTTGACTTTTGGAATTTTAAACCAAGCATTACCTGCATTTGTAAAGAAAGCACTATCCCAAGCTAGACTTTTTCGCAAGTTATACTTTTGATTTCTCCCTTTTCCTTCCGGTTCCAATGATTCAAGCGGTTGAGGCACTTTCTCCTCCTCACCTTCAAAGGGATCCGCTGAGGCTTGTGCATTCTCGGAGTGGACTCCCGAAAATTCAACACTCTTTTGCGCCGTCTGATTATCTGGACCGACCTCGCATCAATAGAAATTTGTGTAACTGAAATGAGACGCCGAATTTCATTCATAACAATTTCTGTTATTTATATAAATTAGCTTTAAAATTAAGCTCAAGCCGGCAATGGACTTCAAACAACTGTACCCTTAAATTAGTCTGAGATGATGCCGAATTCCACATCTCTTTTGTAGCAATAAAAGAGAATTGTAAAGCTAAAATCAGAAAGAAACGTAACAATAAAAGGAATTGGCCATTAACCTCAATAATCACAACAACAAAAAAAAAAAAGGATCAACCGGAGTCTTGTCACAACAAATCACCACCATATATTTACAGAGATGAAAGAACATTTTCCAGTTTATTTCGAATATTTTTTGTAATTTTTTTTTTTTTAAAAAGGAGGGGGGCAAAGATAGGTAATCAAAAAGAGGACCTGAAATTCGGTGAATCTGACGGTCACAAGGAGGAGAAGCATAGAGGGAATCGTCTTCGAAGGAGACATCAATGATACTCAGCCTTCTGTCTTCAAAACCGAAACGCTCCCCCGATTCGTCCATTTTTTCAGGTTTACTGAAATTGGGAATCGAAGCAAAGTTGAATTATTAGAGTGCTGATTGTTTCAAAAGTGAGAAATGAGTGGAAAAGTGCTCTCCCTCTCTCTCTCTCTCCCCCTTTGTGTATACGTTAAAGAGAGAGAAAGAGAGACAGAGAGGGATAGACGTTTGAATTTTGGAGAAGCGGCGTGGTTTGAAATAAAATAGTATAATATTTGGGAGGGGAGAATACCTGATTTGATCGTACGGTGAGACAAAAAAGGTGGGAGCGTCTTGCGTGTCGCATTTTGATCGATATGACAGTGGGGCCCATTCGATAGCGATGATGGGCAGTTTTAGAACGTTGGATATATCTTTCTTTTTTTTTTTTTCATTTACTTAAATAGTTCTATTTGGTGAATCCTCCTTAATAAAAAGGAAGAAAAGAGAAAAAATCAACAATCAAACCACTATCTAATAATAGATTTGACGTACCAATGTATTTTTTCCTGAAATTAATGAGAAAAGAGAAAATAGCAAGTCGAATTTCTGATGTTCTTAAAAGGAAAAGAAACAAAAAAAAAAAAAAAGGGAAAAGGCAATTCCTATATTCTATAGAGATATCCTAATAAACTGATGAGCTGGGGGTCTAAAATTATCGGATTTAAATCTTGATCCCTTCAACGAAAGAAAGTCAGTTTTCAGGTGTCTGAAGCCAACTATCCACCTCTGACACTGACTGAAACATTGATGGACCTGAAGAACCTGGTATGCCGTCCAATGTTGCATGATTTTCCATCTCTGGTTTTGTCCCCATTGTAGAGCAAGGCATAGAAGCGTTTAGGTCTGCCATACGGGTCATGTCATCCATGGTAGCCAGATCCATGTTGTTTCCAGCATGTCCCCAACCATAGTTCACGGGTTGCCCCTCGTATGAGTAATAGTTCGACATGTCGTTCGATGTTGTATTAGTGGAGGTAGAGCCAAGAAAGCAGTATTGTTGTGGGTTTGAAGAACCAGCTCCGTTTGGGGCTGCCATGAGAGTCATTTCTTTCATGGTAGCCATAGCCATGTTGTTTCCAGCATACCCCCAACCATTGTTGAGGGGTTGCCCCTCATGGTATGAATAATTGTTTGACAAGTCGTTCGATGTTGCATCAGTGGAGGTGGAGCCCTGAATGTAGTATTGTTGTGGGTTCGAAGAACCTGCTCCTTCTAGGGCTGCCATATGTGTCATGTCTTGCATCGTAGCCAGATCCATGTAGTTTCCAGCATACTCCCAACCATCGTTGAGGGGTTGCCCCTCGTGGTATGAATAATTGTTTGACATGTCGTTCGATGTTGTATTAGTTGAGGTGGAGCCATGAAAGTAGTATTGTTGTGGGTTCGAAGAACCTGATCCTTTTAGGGCTGCCATATGTGTCATGTCTTGCATGGTAGCCAGATCCATGTAGTTTCCGCCATATTCCCAACCATTGTTGAGGGTTTGCCTCTCGTAATATGAATAATTGTTGGACATGTCGTTCCATGTTGTATTAGTGGAGGTGGAGCCGTGAAAATAGTGTTGTTGGGGGTTCAAAGAACCTGCTCCTTTTAGGGCTGCCATATGAGTCATGTCTTTAATGCTAGCCAGATCCATGTTGTTTCCGGCATGTTCCCAACCATTGTTGAGGGTTTGCCCCTCGTATGAATAGTTGTTCCACATGTCGTTCGATGTTGTATCAGTGGAGGTGGAGCCATGACAGTAGCTTTGTTGCAGGTTTGAAGAACCTGCTCCGTTCGGTGGAAGATCAAGTGTTATACGATCTGAATGTAATAACTCGGCCTCCGTAGCTCCATTGACAGCGGCTCCGTTCAGCGAAATAAAACCATTCTGATATTCCGGCTGAAGATCAACTGTTGTAAGTGATGGATTGGCCTCCACATCTCTATCAACGGTAGCCATGTTGCCTTTTTCTCTCTTTTTATATACTTTGCATAAAACCCAATTGCTCAACTGCGACATTTTTGATAAAAAAAAAAAAAAAAAACTGTTAACAACGCAACATGAGAAATTAACATTGAAGGCGAAGTCACGAACTATGAAAATTGAAAATATACATGGTCAAGGGTCAGTTCGTGGGCCTACAATGTCCATTGTCACAAATTGCCGACTAATTTACACTATTCCACCTTATTATAACTTGTTCATAAATGAGAAGATAAATTAATCCCATACCACACTCCTGTCTGGGTCGCTTCCTTTACTACTACTGGCATCATGCAACCTGAATTCATGCATCTTCCAATATGTTTTGCGTCCGTTTGGGTGCTTCCCTCTGTAGTAATCTAGTGACTTGCGATATCCTTGAGGATTTCTATTGGGAATCGCCACATCCGTTCCGGTAGGTTTCCAGTATCCATTGCCTGCTGCCCGTTTCGGACGAGATCCATTCGGGTACTTTTTGACTCTTCGTGTGAAAAAATACCATTCCTTTGCCCTTACCAATTTGTGGCATCCTAACCATCAATAATCCAAATTTTTAAGTCGCTTATCAGATATAAATGTGAAATAAAAAGATACAGAGAAGCAAAATTAAAACAACCTTGCTATCCAAATAAAATTAAAAACTATCGTACTTTTCTGGTTACATCTTTGAAGCTGCTTCTCCAAGACATTATTGGTGTTTCTAGACTTCTTCTTTGTGATTTTTATATATAAAAGAGTTAAATGGATATCCTATTATTGAAAAGTCACCACATTACAAATTAAAGGGTCACAATTTTACAAAATTAAAGAGTTGTAACTTTTTATAATTAAAAAATATGTCAGTTCATATTATATTTTTACAATTAAAAAATTACAATTTATGAATTTGAATCATATTTGCAAAATTTGATAGTCACTAAATATACGTAAATACATAATTCTTCTTAAGTAACATAACTTTTCAATTTAGAAAAAAAATCACCTCTACTGAAAAAAAAAAAACATAATTCTTCAGAAAAAAAAAATAAAATCCCTTCGATAATAATATAAATAGGACTTAATTCTTTTGTGATTATATATGACAGAGAAATTCTTGTTGGGATTTTGAGGAATTGCTGACAGCGAATTTAAGAGTCTTGTAATTTATCTTAATCCTGTAATAATTTGAGAGGGAATAACATCACTTTAAAAGAAAAATATTTTTCACAATACAAAACCAAAAAAAAATGAACAAGGACAAGAACGACTAAGGAAATAGTAAGAGTATCAGCATGTGATGCACACGGAACAATCCATTCAAACATGTAAGATACGTTGATTAATTATTTCACAAAGTAAGCTTTTTACTTAGGAAGGTAATCACAAATACGATATTGCGCTTGAGTTTCCAATTGGTTCGAACCTGTAAGGGATGCAGGATCATCGTCGTAGAGTTTGACCTCGGCCATCATGTTTATAGGAAGGGCCTCGTTCCTGATCTTTCTTTCCAAGTAATTCTGAATCAACTCTGCATCAGTAGGCTCAAAACGGTATCCAGAGGGCAACGACTTGAAGTAAGCTCTATTATCCTCTCCAGCTTGCTTGTCGTTGAAGTTCGAAGAAGGTTGGTCATTATTATTTTGCATTATCGAGAGAGAGAGAGAGAGAGAGAGAGAGAGCTGCCTTTGTTTGAATGGAGAAAGAAATCGAAGAATGATAAGACAACTTGAAAATTCATAATTAACAAGTTTACATATATAATGCAGCTCGGCATTATCGCGAGGAAATTGGATATTTAATTAACACGTGTATATAAAAGTATAGAACGCGGTCCAACGTAGTTCAAGTGTAGTTGGACTATGCATCCAAGGTAGAATCATAACCATTCAGTTGTTTGCACGTGGCCGGGCTCGTTATCCGGATTTGTCTAATCCGAGTAAAGGATTAATGGATGTTGGATTCCGCGCGCCTTGCGTTTATAATTTGTGCAAAGCTATAACTAGTGATCAACCAATCCCGTCAAAATCCAAACTCAACCCAAATACAGTCCGTCTCCGTCAAATTCAGTTTCAGTGTCTGATTTTTCCACCTAACAAATGCGCATGATGACTTTTTGTTTAGTAAAAATAAAATATACATAATTTATTATTATAACATATTATATTTTTATTTATTAATTTTAAAAAATACAATAAATATGATAATTTCAATTGGTTTAATTTTTTTTTTTTGTTTAAATTCTATATTTTCATTACGAATCTTGGTAGAGAGGCCAGTTTTACAGGTCTCTCAATATAAGAAATTAACTTTCTTTATCCACTTGTATTTAACTGTGTATAAAGAAACAATTGCTAATCAATTAGTATTCCAAAAGAATAAAAAAGTTCATGGTATTATAAGAAAAGATAAACGTAAAATTAACAATAATATGAAATTAAATAAAAATATAAAATTATCTAAGATAATAATTTAATTAATAATTTGATAAACTTTTTTTTACATTAATTCAAATTTTAAATATTTTTACTATTATTCAACCCTAACAAACTGAATTTAGATAATAAATTTTTCATATGAGGAATAATGAATGAATATATCAAAAAATTATCTTAATTTCTGTCCACAAATACAATAATTAATATACTTATAATATTTTTTTTAATCGACAATAAATAAATAACTAAAGATGCAAAATCCCAAAACAGCGAAGAACAGTAAGAACACAGATAAAAGTTACGTTATTTTGATATTAAAATTGATGAGTTACATAAATCAACAGCAAACAAGATCAAATTAATGGATTGAAAAATTAATCTCATTTTCTTGAACCATTCAGATCTCTTAAATTATGCCAACTCAAAAGTATGAGAGGATGGAGAGAAATTTTGTCCACAGAATTAAAAAAAAAAAAAAAAAAAAAAAAACAAAGAATACCATCTTGTTATATAACGTGGTCAAGGCAAAGCCACCAGCCTGCTCAATTAAAAGCTGGTTCATCGAAGTGTCAGACCAATCAAAATATAAACGGAAAGATGGAGATTACTGCATCGACCAACACCATCTACATACAAGCATTATCCTGATCACACGGAAGAAAAATTGTGCTGAGTCATATATAATTAAGGTTCCCGACAATTCAGAACAGTCATTCAACCCCTAAACACCGTTATTATACAATCTTTACCAGGGGGGTGACTCTTAACAGAAGGGAACCAAAAACACCCAAAATCACGTGTACATTAGATCTATGTATTGGTGCAATATCTGCTGCCAGTAGTGAAAGACACATTGAATAGAATTCTGAATGATGAAATTTGTTGAAGGAGGAGTAGCCAGCTAGTCGGGCCCTTGCATGGGAACCATCACATGCTGGGCTTGGGTCTACAAATATATTAATAAAATGCTGTGAGTAGAATGTTAATGCCATAGAGCTGAACATGATTAGCTGCCTGAAATACATTGTCTATCAATGCTGGGCTTGGGCTCGAAGTCACATGATGCAAATAATACTTCATCAATACATTGTCTATCAGTATTGACAACTCTTACTAGCAAAAAAAATGTACTTATTGATTTCAACATAACGATTGAGATAATCATAATGCAAATGTTTAAATTTTGGGATTTGCACACACTTCGTACAATCGAATATGCGGGTGTGATATATTTGTTGTTTGTTTCACTTGGATGGATACACAAGTGCGTGTGAATAATCTGAGTTTAGTTGACAATTTAATATATATATATATATTGTGGTGTTAGTTTGAATCTTTTTATTATTGTCTATTTTTTAACAAACGATAAATTATATTTAAAATACAATATTAAATTTTACATATTAACACTAAGATCAAAAGAAAGAGAGGTTAATTCAAATTTAATCATGGTCAATAGGTAAAGCCACATGGTTGCTTAAATTTAGCATCCAACGAAGTGAAGATCGATCCTTTCAAGTGGAACCTCGGCCGTGCAGTGCAGTAAACTGGCCCAATCATACAACCAAAGGAAGTCCCAGCGGTGAATGGTCCACCATAACCCGTCCATGTAGGAACAGCAAGCATTATGTCTTTTATTATTATTATATTTATTTGAACGACAGTAAGCAGCATCATGTTACCCGGTACCAAAAGGCCCCATTCTTATTCAGACTTTTTTATTATTTTTTGAAAAAGAAGAGGGGTAGAGGTGAATCTTGAACTTGAGAGCATTCAAGATAGTGACTGAGCTTCCTGCTTCCCAGCCGAACAACAAAATGACATTTAAGGGCTTAAAAATTTACACTCAGAAAAGGAAAAGACAATGATTTGCAGGAAAAACTTACAAGTGGGATAAATCATTTTTTTCTCAAACCTGCACATGGAAACTTGACTCAGGATTCCGGCACAGTAATCCTAGAACAAAAATAGAGTAAAAATAACCCCAAAATAAATCATTTTACTACAAGAGGTGGAATTACTATCTAGCCGTTGGCTGTGCAATGGACGCATCCAATGACAGGTAATTATCAGCTCCACCCAAATCCTGGATACTCGAGTTCAGCGAGGAATGAGCTGAGTGTTTCGACATCTCATCCGAGATGCCTTCCCTGGCCACCATAGCCTCCCTTTCAATTAAGATAGCATCTTGGATCTCTTTGAGAACTTCTGAGATTGACGGTCTCATATATCCATGAGGCTGGACGCACATTATTGCCTTCTCTGCAATCTTCCACATTGACTGGATATCGTATTTGTCATGTAACGAAGGATCAATGATTCCTTGGATATCCCCACTCTCAATGTGTAACTTTGCCTGTGAAGTGATCAATGAAAGCAACAAAAACTTACAGAAAGTATATCGACAAAAACTTGATTGCAACCTGTTCCCCAGAATCAACACTAAATTGCAAGGGACGCTAATATCACTAGTGTGTCAAATCAGTTCACAACCTGTTTCCTAATCTGCCATGGAATATACTTAACTTACCCATTGAACTATGTTGCGACAATTAACACCAAAATTTTCGTTTGATATGGCTTCTTGACCAGACATAAGCTCGAGTAGAATGACACCAAAACTGTAAACGTCACTCTTATCTGTCAATTGCTGAGAGATGTAGTACCTGTACATAACAAGAAGCAAAGTCATCAATACAATTAGATACACTGTCCTGTTGAGAAATAGAATGATTGCAGAGTCTGCTTATGCCAACATAAAATTTGACACTTTGTAGCCAATGGTTGAATTTTAGTCCCTAAAGCATGTGGCTTGTTAATGACCCTAAACAAAAGCAATTTGAGCTACAAAGCAAATCTCCCATATAATTTACTAGCTATGATAACAGCTTGACCAAAAGAGAGAAATTTAAAATATAAATAAATAAATGCATCAGGATGTGGAGAAAATGTGCTTACTCAGGGTCCAGATATCCTACTGTTCCACGAACTATGCTTGAGACATGTGAGGTGCCATCTACAGCAAGTTTTGAAAGACCAAAATCTGAAACCTTGGCTCTCATTTGTTTGTCAAGAAGAATATTGCTGGTTTTTAAATCTCTGTGGATAATGGCTGGAACACAGCCTGTATGAAGATATTCAATCCCTGAATAGGCACAACATCACCATAATCAGCCAATACTCTAATGAGTTCAAGGCTTCACTGCAAAAAAGGATATCACTTTTTTGAAGTTAAAAGGAACCCATATAACCAAAATTATTTTTAAAAATCCATAATTCTAAACCTTTTGCAGCATCCTCTGCAATCTCAAGGCGCTTGAGCCAATTTATATTCCTTCCATGTGTTAGTGGTCCTACAGAAATTTAAACACAGTTTAAGTAGCTAAAATATCAATCAACTAAATTCAGACACTTGGAATTACCATAAAGATGTTCCTTGAGAGTTCCATTGTGCATGAACTCATAAACAAGCAAACTTTTTCCATCTTCTTGACAATATCCAAAAAACTGTACAAGGTTCCTGTGATGTATCCTTGAAAGAAGAGTGACCTGCGACACATGAAAGCATGAAGTGTTTCACAAGATTCAGTTGCAATTGCCTTAAACTAAAAATTAAATAGTCTTTAGCTTTTCTATTAGGACTGGTGTGTAAAATTCATTGATGTTCATGTGCCCCTGTTTCTGCTTCAACTTTAACTCCTTTGCAGTTTGCCATCAACACTCTAAATGACCATTTTAAAACATTTTTTATTTCTAAAACAAAGCACTTAAAGAACAAGAATTGCAGGGAATTGGTTGTCCTTGTTAATCTGGTATAGCATTGAACTTGTAGCCCTAGATCTAACCAAACTCATGGAGCAGTCCAGCTCAAAGCATGGTCGAACTATGAGTAGCATGCAGATGCTTCAACGTAAAACCTACAATCATTCTCCAAGATCCAACTTTTTCATGGATAGAATCTTAGGCCTCTATAAATAGAGCTCAAGGCTGATGGCATTGAAAAGGAGGGAGGAAAAACCTTCTTTCTGCTCAAAAGTGCAAAAAAAACCAAGAAGTTTCTGACCATTGTTATGCATCTGTTTTTTGCTCAATTCATGCTAAAATAAAAAATCATTGAATTCAAACAATGGAAAGTTACCTCATTTGAAAATTCTCGCTTTCCCTGGAAGGAATTACTGGTCAGAATTTTGACCGCAATTTCTTTTCCATCTTTCATTTTCCCATAGTATACAACTCCAAAACCTCCAGAACCTACTTTCTTTTCAAACTTTTTGGTGGCATCTTCAATCTCAGCATATGTGAAGCAATAAGCAGCTTCAGTAGGAGCATTAACACTTGGTGTAGAAATCAGCCTTTGGACATGCGGGGAATCCTGAAGTTGTTCTGAATAAATGAAGACAAATTAAGTATCTTTTGCCTAGCAGGATGTCTACAACACAAAAAATACATTTCAGACTCCCACCTTGATCAGGATTTCTTTTCTTCTGTTTCCGCATAAATAAGCAAGATACTACTGTAGCTGTCAACAAAAGAGCTGCACCAACTGACGACCCAATGATGGTACCAATCTGCTTCCCTCTTCCCCTATCTTCATGAAGATTAATATTTCTGGAATAGCTGTGATTGAAAAAGAGAGAAAACTAAGATATCTCACTTTGGACCTTGACAAGGGTTATGTGCTCAAAATTAAGACTCCGAAGACCACACAAAGCTTGGCATGGACTAGATTCCTCATCAATTGTATATTCAATCAAACCATGCCACATAATCAACTATGGGGGGTTTGAATTGTGACCATTGGCCACTCAGTTTCTTGTTGAGCACATATGTTAGACATCCACGAGTGCACATGCATCATCTGTTCAGCTACTAAGGAAAACATTTAAGTGTTAATTTCAGCTTAACAAGAGGCCATTGCAAGGTGTGTGTAAAATATGCATAATGAAACGAGACCAATTTATCGCATTGAGAGAGAGAGACTTTTTATTTTGTATGTCTTTCTTTCTGCATTCTTATTTTCCAGTTTTACATTTTTACCATTTTTTGTTTACTGGTGATAGTGAGATCATTCTTACTTGATGTTTCTGTCATATTCACAAAAAAATGGTTTTTTTACACTGATTGGAATTATTTGTAATAACTAATTTTTAAGCGGAAGAAAGATTAGAACCAGAAATGAGGCAAAACAGTTTTAGTCCTGTTCATAAACAAAAATTTGATACCTTTTAAGAATGCTTATGCTCATCACTGCAATGCATTTCACTCCTACTTGCTAGTAATCATACTTACTTCAGTACTATGCTCTTGCCAAGAAGTCCAGATGGAACTTTTCCAGATAGCCTGTTATTTTGCACATACCTGTATTCATATTTAGCAAGCATTAAGATATCTATTCAAAAGCAGCATACAAGTTTAACAAAAAATACAATAGAACTAAGATCATTTTTATTTATAGCAGTCATACTTCAAGTCACTTCCAAATCAACAATCATCAATCACATTTCCCACTGACAATGCAGAGTCCATCATAGTGAACTGTACTGTCAATAACTGATAACTTACAGTTCCCTCAAATTTGGTAGGTTCATCAAAGATGATGGCAGGTCACCCATTAGTTCATTGTTTTCTAAATGACTGCATTGGATAAGGATCTTTGTTAGCTCAAGAATTTCATAGAAACAAGATTAACACCAAGATGATTTAGACAAGAAGTCATCTGCAATTACATGATCCTCAAGTCTGGGCAACCAGTAAAATCAGGTATTGTACCCGTTAGTGAATTCCCATCAAGCCATCTGCAACCATAAGAGTAGATGGTGATATCATTGAATTCATGCCAATTTCCAAAAATAAAAAAAATAATAATAATAATAAAGAACAAAGAAAGTTCAAAGCTTACAATTCAGTTAAACCAGTCAACCTAGTCAAGTCAGAAGGAATATTCCCTGTTAAATTTTTTCCGGACAAGGCACTGCCAAAGACAAGGTGAACAAGAACTACTGTGACTAAATCAATTTATGATTCTTCTCTTACATGCCATAGGCTTAGACTTGGACATAAAAGAAATGAGTTTACTTCTGCACGATACAAAGATCTTTACATTTTAACTATCTTTGGTAGTGCATCCGGGCTACATTGCACCCAAGACCATGGAACTGGCAGACATGGGTCACCACCTTCTTGTGCCCAATCTGCAGGTAAGTACAGTGAAATAACACCAGCAATAATGCCTCCTACAGTTTAGATGTGCCTTAATCAGAACTCAACACAGAAGCAGAAATCAAAAAATCAACATGCAATATGATAAAACAATAAATACTTCAAAATTGCAGTACAGAACATCAAAGCTTGAAGCTTAATTTAAAGCTGAACTAATTTATTAACTTTTTTGCACTCCAGGAACTACAGTATACTTACCATCTGGAGAACCATCATTCTTCTCCAGATACTTGCTTATCTCCAAAGCATTCAAGAGTGGGCCCATGGAAGAATCAGAAGTCTTTCCAAATTTAAAAGACAACACAAATGGAAGGGATATGTTCGGGAAACCAGGTTCATAAACACGATGTTTTCCATGAGCATTTTCTTGGATATTGACAACAGCTTTGCTCAGTTCAGGGTGGTCCGGAAGTACTAGCCTAAATTTTCTGGACTCGTTTGGACTCAAATCTTCAATTTCTGCAAAGTATGTGAAAGCCCACCCAAAACCAGGAAAGCCATCCAAATTCAATCGATATGTTAAGGTTCCATTGGTACCAACTACAGCTGTCTGCATTACTTTCTCAGGAGGCGTTTCATCACTGCTGATGTCAATTGGCACAGCAGTTGACACTCTCTCAGTACCAGCAGCAACATCCACAAGGTAATTTGCTTTCTTGACTAAATCAGATTGCCATATCCTATCAAATGGGTCATTGGGATACCTGAGATGACATACAGAACATATTTAATTCCCCTTTTTACATTTTTTTTCAAGCCAATATTTGTAGTAGAATGCAACTAGATTGTACAAAATACTTTTGAAGCAGCTTTAGGCTCTCAGCTTTAGGCTCTAGCATGTATTTTCTAGCAGAACCACTTCAGTATCAATGGTCAGAGGACTTCTAGGTGTCAAATCATCAACCCTCCCCCACAAAAAACACACACAGAATTTGATGCCACATAAGAACAACTTCAGCATAGAAACTTTTAAGTGCTTACCTAATGGAAGCTTCACTCTCTGCACCAAAATTGATTCTTGCAGATACACTAAGATAAAACTGGCTTTCAAACTTTGTATAATAGATAGAACCATTGAATTGTCGGAGCTCAAGGGTAGATATGAATGGCTGCCCGGTTGTTGCGTTGGATAGGCACACACTGACTGTAGGACTTGAAGCCAGAAATATTAGCTCTATGGATTCTATGGTGTTAGCGTCAGATATAACAATTGTCGACCAAGGAGTTGCACCAACAGATACGTCAAACTTTGGATAGAAATTATTGTTGTCAAAATTACCATACAAGAATGTTGCCCTCAAAAGATACCTTGTCCTGCTTACGATACTCAAAGTATAACAGTATTTCCTGAGATCTGCAGGGAAATGTCTTAGGGTTGTATACTGCTTCCTTGTCTCATTTGCAACTGATATCGTCGCTGTTTCTCCAAAAATAACATCATCATCAGAAGTCCAATGCAGTCCAAGTTCATCAGTGAAGTTTCCTCCACCCCCACAGTCCAAGCTCACAAAACCTGTTTCAAATGTTCATGTGCCTCAACTTGGAGAAGGATTTTCAACTCACGAATTAAGATTCTCACATAAATTTTTTTTCCCATGTAAATTTAAAACGCTAAAAATTCAAAGGGTCTCTAGAATATGAGCAGCTTTAGCTTCTCTCTCATTCAGATTCTCACACCAAAGAAGAACTTTATGTCAAAACACGACACACAGAAATATCTATTGTTATTTAATTATCATTTTTTTTTTCATTACAACTTGATTATTTTCGCTAAACACCATTAGCTGCTCCATTCACCATCGATTTCAAACTCAGCAAAGGGAAAAAAAAAAACAAAAAAACAAAAAAACTACTTTTGTTGGCGTGTTTATGACCTGAAGCATGAGTCACAAGAAGATAAGCAAGAACAAGGAACACAACAGCGAAGTAAAAACAAGGGAAGGAAAAAAAAAAAAAAAAAGAGAGAGAGAGAGAGAGAGAGTATTAACGTACATAAATATACACAAATCCGCAATAACACCCATAAAGCATACCTGGCATCTGAGTCGAAGCTTCCTTAAAAAGGAGGAGAAGAAGAAGATTGAAAGGAAGAAAGAATAAGAGAAGCCTAGTCTCCATCTGGTGTATGAAGATAGCAGCTAATTAGATGATACCCATTAAAGGATGGTGATGGTGGCAAAGAAAGAGACAACTGAAGTGGGAAAAAAAAAAAACCAAAAAATTTGTTAAAGAGAGATCAGAACTACTCTGTTTTCAGAGAAAAAGTAGATGGCATTGGCAGACCACTCAGGGAGCCAGTATCGGAACACAACAAAAATACACGGCCTATGTATTTCCTGTTATGTCGTAAAACCCACAAACATAAATATGTATCAAGTCTTTCCTTTTAAAATTTGAAATAGCAAACAAACAAGAAAATATTACAAAAATCACACCCGTTAATCAGTTTTGATCCCAAGAGGATTGTGGGGAAGGGAGATTTCTGGGCGTAACGGAGCTAGCACGTTGGGTTAGACGTGGGCTCTCCGGGGGACAAGGGGGTGACCTCTTGACATTTTTCCTGTTTTTGGGCAACGAAGCATTGGTAAATGGAGCAAGTGAACTGGAACCGTGGCCTACCGGTTGTGTGTGGACCCCCAGAGTGTCAGCCTTTTTTAACTTTTTGGCTAATCTTGGGCTCTTGTGTCGTGTTGCGCTGTCACTTGATCAAAGGCGACGTTAGTTCTGCGAAGGGACGAGATTCTCCCATCAGTGACCGTGGGCCCCATCAATTTAGCAATTATCATCTCTGTCATGTCATTGTTACAAAAAGTGTAAAATATTCTCTTTTCCAATACCAGCATCTGCTCCAGACAAAGAAAAAAGAAATTTCTTTTTTTCTCTTATAAATTAAAGTCTATATATATTTGTATGATCTACCGTTTCATTTATTATTATTATTTTATTTTTTTTTGTATAAGCGTATAAGAATAGAGCTCGCCATAAATTAAATTTACCTGAGAATCACTGGATTAAGAAAGCACAGGTACAGATTTCATTTCTCTTCTTTATAAAAATTCTTTCTGTTTTGTCCGGTGCATCCAGCTGGTGAAGCATGCTCGTAAATGTGTTTCTTTATTTTTGGAAAGTCTAGATTCGCATTTATGAATCCGAGTCTCGATGCGATAAGTTCATTATATTAAAAAAAAAAAAAGTTTTACAATATACTGTGTAATACTTATTTGACAGTGTCACGGTTTATATAGACACTCTAAATTCACGCGCTACTAAATAATTTTAAGGAAAAATTGTTAGTAAGTTTAAGGAAGAGACGACGGCCCGTGACAGTCAGCTTGCAACAAGGAGGGTGTTTTAAAAGAGTCGAGAAAGATCTAAATATCTTTATTGCCTAAAATAATTGAATGGACGTATTATAAAGTAATGGAATCCGCATCCCAGTTGGAAAAGGAAAGAAACAATAAAAAAAAACAGTGGCGTGTAGACTGATCCTTGTGTATGAAAATAACCCCGACAATCTCTGCAGTTGAATACGGGCCATGTGACCAAAAAAAATAAATAATAATAATAATAAATAATAATAAAACTTATTGAGGCAATTTCCTTATACATAATGCTTTCCAAAAATTAACAATCAATAAAGAAATATCATTATATATATCCAATCAACATTTTAGGTACATGTTGAGGGTCTGAGTAGTGTTTTTTTTTTTTCTGTTCATAAAATCTCGCACGCACATCTTCTCCCACCGGTGTTTCAAACTCGACACAACTGCTTGCCTAGCAGTTTGCATTTGTTCTTGTCTTGATTGGACTCATCACGGGTCGCACCTATAAAAGCAAGTCGTCCTTTGACAGACATAGCATGGGGATGATTTTTATGCTTGTGAGATTACAAAAAGGGTCAACCAGCGGGAAATGTTTTCGACTTGACAATGGTACTTGACAGACGTTCGGCTCTTAGGATTCCCCCAAACGGGGTTGGTTTATCGCCAAAGATCATGATTTCAGGCCAAGAAAAAGAGAAATTAATCCACAGTGATGTATAATGCCTTATCGTTTGGTCGATTAACCATTTGCATGACTTAATACAACATGACAAACTTTAATATGTACGGCTTTTAGTTTTTTTTATTAAGTAAACTTTATTTTTAATCATCAGGTGAATAAAGACAAAGAAAAATTAAAAAAAAAAAATATGAATATAACTCATTCACGGCAGTGTATTCTAAATAAAATTTATTTAAAATAAAAAAAGTATAAAATAATAAATAAATTATATTTATAAAAAATATAAATATATATAACAACATTTGATTAAAGAATGACAGCTCTTGAACATGATTATTTTGAATTTGAACCCGAGCATTATCTTTCTCTTTTTAATTTTATTGAAATATTCCGTGTTCAAACTTCAAAGTCTTTTTCCGAGGTCCAATTTTTCGCATAATTTTATCCTTGACTCAAATGTCACCCTTATAAGACCTCGAAATTCAAATAATCAAATTTGGAATTTCATGTTCAAATGCCAAACTACTATATATGTTTTCTTTTGACAAAAATATTCTCTTTGCAACCAAAATAAAAGAATAGAAAACTCTATGACAGTAGTATTATATATAAAAAATTTATTAGTTAAAATTAATTCAATTATATCTATATATTTTTAAAATAAAAAAATTATGATTATTGCTTTAAAAATAAAATTATTAATTATTCTACTTAATTTATAAAATGTTTAATTTATTTATATAAATTCTTTTTATTAATTTTCGTCAATTTTAATATAAAGGTAGAATTAAAATTGTAATAAAATTTAATTTTCACTTACTTTTCATCACTTCCCATATAAAAAATTTTTAATTTTCACTCTTCACATCACCCTTTCCTAAACACAAAAAGAATGAAAAAAAAATAATAATTTGCAAATCTCATTTTCTTTTCTCTTATTATTATTATTATTATTATTATTATTATTATTATTATTATACCTCTATTTACTCTTCCAAAAAAAGGGTTAAAGTTTAAGTTTTACCTGTTCATGTTCACCACTTATGATATTGAATCCACGGGTCTCCAATCATAGATATTTTTTCTGAATCAGGATATTCTAATTGGATACATAAAAATATCAAGATAAAAAAAGTTAATAAAAAGTTGACATTTTTTTAGTTAAAAGTTTATAAAAAGATACCACTCCGCTTTGTGCTGTTAATCATGGATTTTCACTTGAGCATATATTCGGATTATAATTAGTCAGTGCCAATCCTTTGGCATCCTGTTTCGTTGGTAGGAAAACGGAACCAGGAAACAATTAAAAAAAAAAAAAAAAAAAGAGAGAGAATATAGAAATTTTCCATTGAACTATGTTAAGGTACCACGGAAACCCCACGCCTCACTTCTCGTTGGGTCTTTAGGTTTTCAAGCTTTCCACAACCCCTGCTTTCCTTTGCGGATCGTTGAAAGCCAGGCTTTTATTAAAGCTTAGCTCTGTGCACGAACTTTACAAAAAGATTATCGATTTCTCATCTCTTGACCCTTTTTTAATGCGTCTACTTTTACTTTACCATTTGGACTTTGGAAAGGAATCCAACGTTACGGGCAGCACTTCAGTCGGTCCGTCTCTTCTCTTTTCCTCGACAGGCTGCGTAGGAGCTTTCTTAGTGTTTAAGACTTTGCCTGTGTACGGAATAATCATATTTTTAGTTATAAATCTTTTAATTTTGTTAACTGTAGCAGTTCCAATTTAGTCTTGAATATTTTGATTATTTTTTTTTAATTGAATTCAATCAGTAACAAGAATTAAAATTACATTGAGAAAATTAAAATATTTAGAATAAAAAATCTGTTTATCCCGTCATTGTACAACTGACAAGTACTACGTAAGTTCCACGTTCTTCCACAGTCGTGAGGAAAAACAACGGCGTCGTATCGACAACAGGACTGGAGTGAGCACATATTATAAATCCAATGAAACTATTTCTATTTTCGTTTTCCTTTGTCTTGGTCAACGGCCATCAGCCCAGATGGCCATTCTTTTCTAATTATTATCTAAAACCCAGTTTAACGTTTTAATGCCTGTAATGGGCTTTACTTGGTCATCTGGACTATACCTTATCTATGGACGGGCAATAAGATGGCCATCTTCGTCTCACTCGGAACCAACTCCTGGTCCAGCTCCTGGGTACATAGAAACTTCATCCTCCTGGATGGCCGTAATGGGCTTAATTTGGGCCTGCTTTTTGAATAGTTAGTAATGGGGCTATGTTCATTGAGGCTGGCAGGAAGCGAAACAAAAAGTAGCCAGGGGTTGGCGCCGACTACGGCGAATTATACACTTCACAACATAGTTTGGACTACTTATGGTTGAAAAAGAAAGGAAACTAACTGTGACAATTCTGACGACTTAGTTTGATATATCTACTTAAGTGACAAACCCAGCCATTTTCCAAATTCATCTTCCAGTCATCAGATAAAAAGCGGCTGCAGCGATTGAATAAAATGCTGGGCTTCAGCATAATCCTCAAAGAAGGCATCCTCATCCCAAAGAATTGAATACCACCGCAGCCACAATTTTAGTCATCTGGAATCATATACATGGACATAATTATCAGTGGGGTTGATTATCCTCTAATCACGCTCCAATAAATGTAGAACTATAACTAAATCAATTACTCGCTGCAACCTATTTTTCAACCAGAGGCCAAACACACAGGATCCTCTAGAAGAGCCTTGCCGGATGGTAGCTGAATGAGACCTTCTTTTTCTCCATTGAGGAGTTCTCTGTTTCACAATTTCAATTAAATTCACATCAATTAAGCCAGTATCAAAGAGTGACATGGACAAGAACCAGTGGAATGGAACTGCTGTACGAGCAAACATCTTGAACCATGCACAAACATTCGATCAGCATGTTAAGTAAGAGCAAGCATTTCTCACATGAATCAGCCTTACTTAAAGTAGGAGTTATAAAAGATCGAGAGGGTTGGTGGTCCACGGTCCCTCAAAACCAGGACGCTCCTTACGGCACCTGCCCTGCAAATACAGCTGCAAAACCAAAACTTCAGATCGATACAATGGCATAAGATTCCATAGTGCTTTATCTTTACTTGACGAAATAAAAAATAAAAACTTGCCAGGGTATGACCACCCGACAAGGCAACAATGCGGCTAAATACATCCCACAAATGGTCTACACCTGAACTTGCAGGAAATAATTTAAGCAGTTTATTTATTCACAAATACGAACTTGAAATTCGTCATACGGTTCAGACTTGAAGAGCAAAGGATGGTAACCTTTAGTAGCTTCAGTCAAGCGACCTTCTGGGGGTAGATCAATCTTGCCCTGGAAAACTAGACGATTTCAGTGCTTGATAGACCAATTATCAAAGTAGTGATCCTCCAAACATAGCTATCATCGCTAAAGTGCAACAGGCGAAATGTGTGCGTGCTTCCTTTGGTCTACAAAATTTTATTAGTACATATACTTTGCTTATACAGGATAATCAGCGAAATTTTCAAAGAGCAGATATATCTGATCACTGACCGGTCTTCCAGGATGGAAGGGAATCTCAGGTCCTCCTGTAATGCGCACATCCTGTTCAATATATAAATATAATACTTTAATTATATGTATATTATATATTAAAAAAAAAACAAAATTGCAAACTTTTCTGATATTGCTAACCCATCCACCTATCTTTTTTCCTTTATTTACTGACCTTTCAGCTTTGAAATACAATTGTTTATTTTTGTTTTTTTTTTTTTTTTCAAATCTAGTTTACATTTTTTCCATTTTTTCGGATTTCCATTTGGATTTATGTTATTTGCGTTTGTTGCCTTTATCGCCTGCGCTTTGATCTAATTAAATTCTACGGGTACGAAGAGAAAGTCGAAAGCACAAGGCAAGTGAGGAAGCCGTTAACGTTTCTTTTTCAATCTAACAATGAAAACAATTAGTGTCCCTGCAAGACCCGGGCAAGGCGCCCATCTGCATTGCTTTGACCCAAAAGAAAGAAAATACAAGAATTGGTGTAATCCAAAATATTTGGGCCTAATTTGAGGCCCAATAATGCAAAGTGATAAAACTCAAGTGAACCGTAAGCCCAATTCAAGACCCGATGCTTAGTAGTTGAACTAAGAAACAGTCCGTCTCCGATTCGCCCCGTAAGCATAGCACTTTTGGGGCAAGATGACCCCAAAATCCAAGCCCACAGTATGCTATCGCACTATAGCATGCCCATGGACGAGTTGTTGAATCAACACTCACGGCCATCAAAGAGAGTACTTCTCCTGGTAGAATACCTCCTGACGTGTTATAGTCGTGTAAGATTTAACAAGGTTTGTTTTTTTTTTTTTTTTTTTTTGATTTTTTATAAATATAATTCATTTATGATTTTATATGTAAAATTTGTTTAAAATAAAAAAAAACAAAAGAAATTTATGAATAAATTATATATATATATATATATATATATAATTTATTTATTTATTTATTTTTGGGGTTTTGGGATCCAACGGGAGTGAATTCAGGACACCCGTTCATCTTTCGAGGTTTCCGTCACCCCTCGTTATTACAATACAGAACTTGGACCGGTGGTTTAAAGCGCAATAGGGGTAAGCTCTGGTGAAAAGTTACGAGACAAAGCTGGAATCCATGAAACATGGTAAAAACTAATTGAAGCGCACAAACTTGATAGATATACTTCGTAGCACTGCTAAAAAAAAAAAGATCTTGTTTGCCTTAAAGAGAGAGAGGAGGGCCCTCGGTGATAAAAGAGAAAAGACGTGATAAGTAACGAATAGGATAGCCCTAGATAGCGACCCATCGTTGAAGGAGGGTTGATCAGTGTAATGGCTGTGACCTATGTAAGATAGGTGGTGAAGCCTAAACATCGTACCGTGTGGAGCACTTGGGAAGAACGTACAACACGGTGAGCATATGACGTGGAGGGTAGTGGAAAATCTAGGTTCATGATTCCCGGTATTTTGCAGGTTCAAAAGTGTTGTGAATTGTGAATAAGACATGCGTTGATTGGTATACTTAAAATAATAATAATTATTAAAATATTAATTATTATTTTTTACAAATTTATATCAAAAGTCACGTTAATATTTTAATTTAATTTTTTTAATAATAATAAATATAAAAATTTTCATTACATATTAAATATAAAATTTAACATTATTTTTAAATTTTTAATTTTTTAAAAAATTTAAATGACAATTAAATTTATGATTATATTTTTAATACCATATCCTAGAATACCACGTTATAATAATATAAAATAAATAATTATTTTTCAAATATTTTTTTTATCATAATTATCACGAGCATGTAAGCATTGGCAGTCTCTTTGACAAAACATTGAACCCAGTTCTCATTGTTACGTAAATCTCACATTTCGTGTAATTTATAAATTTATAAATTTTAATTATTTTATTATGCTTTTAATGAAAAAATCTATGGTAATCTGCAGCATTTTATGGGATGACACTTGATTAGTGTACTAAATCGTGCTAAACAAAGCAAGTCTAGAGGCCCGAATATGGGAGTCGGACTGCTACTGTGCTGGTACCTTTGGAAGTATAATGCTGAGAACAGTAAGTTTACAGTATGTGCTGCAATGCTTCAATGTGGCGCGAGGACTTTCATCGGCTGGAGGCTCTAGGCAGCTTATTTCACGGAAGAGCGTCAAGCTATAGGCATTGTCGTTTTGTTTGAAGAAAAAAATGAGATAGAGATCGAATTCACTGTTAAAGAAGAGCCGATTACTCAAACATGTTTCCGCTTTTCTTTGCTTTTGTCATTTGCCTGAGTTGGGTCCAAAAGAAAGCTGAAGGAAATATTTTGAAAGCAGCGTCACAATGACGTGAAGCGGAGCAAAATCTAAAAAAGAGGCCGAATGGTATATTATCTTCTAATCCGAGACAGGATGCTTTTGTCGCATGGAAAATGCAATGAAAAAGTGTCTTTGTCCAGTCCTGTCAAGGAGTGATCGGAGTCTAATTCATTCTCTCTTCACCCGTTTAATTTAGCAGAGAAAAGTAATTAGTTTTAATAATGGATAATGTTTCTTTCAAACTCCAATAATGCAGATAAAGTAAGAAAAAGGATGGTGGTCTAAATCAAAGCCCGATTAGATGGTCAAAAACAATATCAAGTGTGATTAGCACTCAAATGTCTGGAATTTTCGTTCCCTTTTCTTCTTTTGCAAATCCGGAAACTGAACCGAAATGAAATACAAAAACAAACCCCCCCCCCCCTTTCTTTTATTTTTTGGTCCTTTAACGGCGAGGCAACTCTTTACTTCCAATTATTTCACAAATCTCACTCAGGATTTGGACATGATATTTCCAACATGAACATCTAAACTTTTAACAAGGTGTTCGCTTGGAAAACAAAGGAGAAATTTTCAGACTATAGATACATGAAACAAACCTAAACATGTGGTTGCCACGCCTCTCCCCCCCCCCCCCCCAAATAAAAGCCTGGGAATGGACTAAACTATCCTCATCAGCTAATAATTTAGGCACTTGGAAATGATTTCCCTAACAGTAGCTTGGAACGGCCTGGTCTTAATGATGAAAATTTGCAAAAATTCCCATAATAAATTTCAAGTTAAACATTCGAATTATCGCATTATGAGTCTAACTTATTGTTCATCTTTGACATTGATAATTGTTCTTGTCTTTTCTAAAGAGAGATGGTATAATTGTTTTTATCTTACCACCCAATTGTTTATCTTAATCTGGATGTTAACAGTTTGATTTACTGATGGAATGAGTTTCAATTTGTTCAAAGAAAAAGGAGAGAGAGAGGTCAGCAAACAAGCAGAGCTGATTCAGTCTAATCTATGGGAAGCAACCGGGTCGGGGCGGATAAAGAAGCATGACCGGAAATCCTTGACAAAATGGAGTTGGTCCATTATCCGATAGGTCATTAAATAACCCATTATGAGATTTTAGTTTAGAACCCAATGTGGAAAATACCGAATGGTCCTTTTGCGGATGGGTACACTGCAGTCCTAGACGGTGCTCATGAACGGCAAACCCTCGATCATAGCATGAACACAGCTTTAGCTACCAGGTGGAACGGGGTCCCTAATAATTAAAACTAGAGCCCTACAAGTAAAAAGCCACGACGAAAGCCGAAGAGGATCCAACTGGCCTAACGCTAGGCCTTGAAGTCTGAAAGTAGAGAGGGAAAGAGATACATAGACATGGGGGGCTTCTTGGACACCACCCAATCATCGAAAAAAGTTCTCCTTACTGTTACCAGATACTATTTACTTACGCAAAGTACAACAGGCTTTTCACGTTCTTATGTTTACAGAGGATCCCTTCTTCACTTTTTGCAGATCTAAATACCCTAAAGCGAGGCCGAGGATGGCGGAATTAACTAGAAACAAAAGAAAAAGCCAATAAAAGGACCCCATTACCCTTGGCTCACAGCATTTATTTTTTAGGAATATTGGAATATGAAATTAAGGTAGCAAAAATGTATATATATATATATATATATATATATATATATACACACACACACACCAAGAAATAGGTAAAATGGTCTAAAGAGGAATATTGTTCACATCAGCCAAAAATCCATTTATGCAGTTTAGTCATGCTATCAATTCGGAAAGAATATTTTTATTCATACGACGGGGGACCATTTGGGGCTTGATTGGGATTTCAAACGTACGAAGTTCTATGTTTAATTCTCGTGAATTATCCAAGAAAGTAAATTGCCATTGGACGGAGGAACAGAACCGTGTCTACGGCCGAGCTTGGGCTAGCCGCTGTATCCCTTTGGTCTTAACGAAGGTGATCTTTCTGGAAGTATAGTAAATGCGTATTGAAACTTGCAACAAAGACTTGGCAATCTGGCGAAGTCATTTTTCGGTGTCCTAGTAGAGTAGTAATTTACCAAATTCAGCAAAACTAATTCACTGGATTATCTTTGCATGATCCATGCCCATTTACCATATTAGGTATTACATGCAACCAACTGCACAAATGAACAAGGGCCACTTAACAAGAAGGCAAAGTATTCGGGTTTAGTTAAACACCACAACGATCAAGCTTCTCGGCTGTTAAGAATCTGAAAAATGATTTGCCAAAGTACAGGGATCCTGATAACATTAGCAATCTGATTCACTCTCTGATATTCCTTTCTTTGCCTACCCACGTCCTTCCTATGCTAAACAAAGTTTCAAGCGTGGCTCTTTTAGACCTTTCAGCTCCCCACGTAAGAAATGGTGACATAATGTCATGGATTGGCGGTTGAAGTAGAATTTGGTGGTGAAGATTTGTTCAATTGCCGAAGCGATGTTTACCAACAACAGCTGAAGGTGCAATAATTGTTGAAGTAGGGAATCCTGATGATGCTGCAGTAGAAAAGAGAGGCAGGTGATTTGCTCCTCCATAAGGGCCCTGGATTTTCCATGCCCAGTTGGGAAAGGAGTCCACTTCCATCCTCTTCTCTATTGCTCTTTCCTGTCAAGCAAGGGTTGCAAAATTACACACACACAGCTCTGTCAAATGGTAATATGTGCAAATGATGGCTATTATGCATACTTGTACAGTATCAATTCGCTCTTACACAGGCCCATTGAGTGCTTGTTGGTCACAACTAGCAAACATGAAGTTTCCAATGGCAAGTGATGGACTGACACAGATCTTACTTTCATTACACAATAGCTAAACAGAAAACGGTGGATATAAGGTCCAAAATGTTGACAGGAGTCATAGCCAGTATGTTCCTTGATTGATGTGAAGCGATAATCTCTATGTATTTGTGTGTGAACATCCAATAATTGATTACAAAAGTCAAGGAATTAAGCAAAATACCTTATAGATAGGAAAGAAACTGGAATTTACACCACACCATCTAGGAGGGTGCTCTGGTGCCATTGCAGGGCCATGGGGCAGTTGATCCTTCATTTTTCCTGAAGCAAAGCCGAGAACCTGGAAGAGAAAAACCAAGCAAGCTAATTTAAGACCCTGGTCACATTGTCTCAAGTGAGCTCTAAATTAACAACTAAGAAAGTTTTCCAACTAGACAAACAAGAGTTGTTTAGAACTGAAAGCGACTAGATATTGAGTTCCATATCACCCCTGATACTCTATCCATAGAGATATCAAACCAAATGCATTGATGAAAATACTCTTTCATACTGCTGTTTACCTTTGGAGTATATGATACATCGGGAGATCCAATTCCTAGTTTCAGATCGAGACTTTGAATGTGATCTGCATACAAAACAAGTCGTTGAATTTTGATTAACAAGACGAATCACTTGACCAACCAAGAATTATCTATACAAAGACCTGAGTGAGGAGTTTCCAACAACAAAGTGTACCTCCATCATTGGCCTGAGATAAAATATCCCCCTCATATGCACTTTGCTCAAAGTTAGTGACTGCTTCACTTCCATTGCAATTAATTGCAGCCTTGTCATAAGCCCTGCTCACCAAAGAAAGACAACATCCCAAACTAAATTACATTAAGCTTGTTGAGAGTCCAGTTAATACATACATTTAATTTAACAAAGGATCCAATTCAGGATCATCTCAGGACCTTGCAGCCTCTATCTCAGTGTCAAATAGCCCAAGATAAACGTACCTGCAGGAAACCAATCAATACTGCTAAATAAAAACCATGCAGCCAACTCTTACAACAAGGCCTCACATTTAAATGTACAATTCCTTAGGTGAGACGCCATATATTCAGAATGTAATTTATTGAGGATCAACAGCAACACCACTTATAAAATGAAAGCAATCCTTAGAAATGAAGAAGGAATGAAATCAGCAGGAAATGCATAATCAAGCAGAGATGTTCTCAGTTCTCACTTCTTGCCTAGAAACTGCCCCATACGAGCTTCCCATCGCCCACATTTGTGAAGTGTCACTCCTCTATATTTTGAGCTTCCCCTTGAGAATCCTGTGCTCTGGCGCCGAAGAATATGCACAAATTCTTCCTTTGTAAAATTACTCATCTGCAGAACAATCAAATATTAGTGTAAGGACACCCTCTCACTCCCAAATAAAATCCAAACAGTCTTCATGTCCAACCAGGGACATCCACACAAAACCCACCTGCTTAATATCCTCATCATAATCATTCAAGCTAAAGTTAATATCAGCATCAACTCCGCGAAACTTGATTGCAGCACGATCATAGGCCCTTAAACCAAAAAAGGATATCATAACAGAATATGAACAAGTACTTAAACTACTATTACCATCTGATCTCTTACGTAATTACCTAGCTGCGGCATGTGCAGTGTCAAATCCCCCTACATTAAATAAAAAAAAAAACCCCACGATTCAGAAACAATGCTATTCATTAAATCAAATAGCTTGAAGCATCGATTTGCACATTTTAGGGAGAAATTTAGATCAGAATTTTCGCAGAATATGATTAAAACGACTCTATCGGGGACCATCTCCTTACCCAAGTAAACTTGTTTCCCACAATCCCTGGAAAAAATAGCCAAAGATCACAATTAACCGCTTTAAAAACCAACACTATGAACAAATTGCGCCGTTCATTACCGAAAACTAATGACTTACCAAATATGCGATTCCCATCGCCCGGTTCTCCGATAAAACGTGACTCCCCGATACTGAGAGCTTCTAGACCTGGGCCCACGCCTGCTCTTCTTCACCTGTGGCTTCTGCTGCGGCTCAGCTACCATCCTCTGCTCCTCTGCAGCACCACTGCAGTCCACAGCCTTGCAACGGAGATCCGACCACTGACTCCTCGAACCTGATAACTTGCTGGTGTTGGCACCAGCGTTCAACGGAAAAAGCGGGATAGTTCGGTCACCATTATCATCACTATACACAGTTCCAGCGCCTTCCTTGCTCAAGATGCCGAAACTGTAAGCAAAAACGTCGCCATTGGAGCATGAATCCTCGTCGCCATTGACCACGGAGGAGGAATTGAAGCTTCCAGAACTTTCTATTTGGCAGTTGGGGAGCTCTAGAAGATTCTTCTTCAGCTTGAGATCCTCCTCCGCCACCGCTGCCGCATCCACCATCTCCAACGAGCATGAGGTGGAGTTGTCAGAGTTGGTAGCCACACTGAGATTAAGATCCAACATCAACGCCATCATCCCAACAATAAAAAAAAAAAAAAGGGCAGAAACAAAAACCAAGAAAACGACAGCGTATTGGGTAGGACGATTCAAAAAGCCATCCGCTAGTGGAGGAAGTGTAGAATCACGAGGATGAGGAAGGAGGCGGAGAATGAGGAACTATAAGACATTTTTTTGTCGCCGTATAGTGTTAAGTCTAACAAAGAGGAGGTAAGAAAAGTCCGGCTCAGGGAATTCCATTCTCTGTTGAGTGTTGAGATATATATAGAGAGAGAGAGAGAGAGAGAGAGAGAAAGCAAGTGGGATTTATGTTTCTTGCGTCCCTTGTGAGCTGTGTGTTTGTTGGTTATGGCTTCGGCGCTTTTGGTAATGGAGCGAAAACAACACAGAAAGACAGAGAGATGCCCAAAAACTTACCCAGCGTTGATGGGACATGTGACAGTGGACTTGGAGTACGAAGCTTTTGGCTATTTCCTTCTGCCGATTGAGTTCTATCTAAAAAAAATTAATAAATAGTAAATATCAAAGCAAGATCACTGTGACAAACAATATTTAAATATTTAATTTGGCGCGTGGTTTTGTAAAATTCGCGTTTCAATTATTTTTTCATTATATATGTCTGATCCGGTCAGGCACTTATTATTATTATTATTATTATTATTATTTCAAATTATTGGATCTAGCGGTAAGCAGTTATGGGGAGTATTCATTTGCGGTTTCGCATCCACGCCCACCCGTTTTGTATTTTTGAGGATAATAATTTCATTTTGAATTTTAATTATATTAATCTTTTAACAGACAGCTCCCATAAATCGGATTTTGGCTGGCCCAAGAATTTTTCTACGACCGTATTTGGGTCAACAAAAGAGAACACTGAAAAAAAAATAATAATAATAAGAAAAAATGAGACAGAGTGGACTGAACCGGAAAGGGTGTCCGAGGTCAGTCGAAATTGAGTACCCGACCCGACGATTGATTATAAGTAGATCAAAAGCTAATGGTCTCCGCAAGGCCGCCCTCACCTACGAGGAGGGCTCAGGCCCAAAACATTTAGCTTGAAAATGGTTGAACAAAAAAATGATTGGTTTGGCTACTTGCATGTGGACGGGGGGGGCTTCTTAGGATCGAGCGAGCAGTATCCCGTTCACGTCATCCAAATTAACCCACAATTGGGAGCTATCAGCAACATGTGGGCCCGAACTGACAAGGGCCCAATCCAATAATACTATTATGCCTTTTTTTTAGTTTTTCAGTTGTTGCTATATTGTGTTTTTATTTTGATGAGAGAACTCCATCGCATTGGACTAAAAAGTTCATTAACATCACCATATAACTCTAATAATTTGTTCATATAGAAGTTACTATACTAGTATTGTATGTATGAATGAACAATACCGAAAATTATGATTCTGCACTGCATAACCAATATTACATAAAGGATAAAAAATTTATATAACTATATAGTATAGCCATTATTATTATGCTTGCATCATCCCCTGGATATTCGCCCTTACATATGCGGGTAACATGGCCCGTTGGTGCATTACAATTAATCATACTTAGTATCGTATGTGCTTTGAATATGAGCACCGTAAAACTTGACTTGCAGTCTGTAATCTAACATTTCTTCGACGGATACCGTGCATTTGCTCGTTCAATCTTTAATTAATTTTTGCATAATCCCTCTCGCAGGAAGATCTGTGGGCCTAATCTATCCCACGCAATGCAAATTCACCCTTATATTAGCTTAACATAACAGCCTACACAAGGACAAGAAGTCAAGTGAAAATGAACATTAGAGAAATACTAGTAACATCCAAGAGTAAACAGAACAAATAAGACAGAGGCCATCCGCATGCAGCATCTCATTAAACAGAGGATGGTTACCGTGGCAACAATTATATCACAAGCTGACAAGCCAATGGTACGCCTTCAAAACAGTTCATTCCTTGTTTCCAATCCAAACTAGGTTTTACAAAAACAAAGAACACTTGAAGAGACCATACTTTTGTTGTTCAACAGCAAATAAATTTCACGATGCCTGTCGTATTATCAGAGCTTTTATGGTAAGAAATAAGATGCATTCAAAATGGAACCACTAAAATGCAACTGAACTTAGCACAACCAAACAGCAGTTGTGGAGAAAGCAATGCTAACTTTAAACTGAAGTGTAATCAAATGCACAAGTTATAACACAACTACCAATTATTCTTGAATATTTAGCTATTGTACAAATCTTAAAAGAAATTCTTTCACCTAAGCAAACAAGTAAAAAAAGGGTAGAAAGGATGAAATGGAGTCCCTAATCCATCTATTCTCTCCATTCCCTTTCCAAACATACTCTTCCTTGTCCAAACTTATAGAAACACAAAAACTGATCATAGAACAAAACACTACCAAAAATTTGTCTGCCTTCACTGTGAAACACCCAACCACTTTGAGAAGTTCTCAAACTCAGTATAATCACCATCAGAGATCATTGTCTTGTACCAAGCTTTGCCAGCAGCCTTAGCTGCAGCTGCCTCCTCCTGAGAAGTCAAAGGCGTGTGGGGGGGGGGGGGGGCAGAATTAGGAAGAGGAGAGAGATAACAACAGATAAATTTTAAGAGAAGATTGAAAATCTTGGGCCACAAAGGAAGCAGTAAACTAACACATAAAATAAACATAGAATAAGCAAGCATATAAAGTACAGATCAACAAAACACATGCAAAAATTGCAAACATACCACACATGCACATGCATAGTTGCATGATGATATAATGTGAAATCAAACAGACCAATATGAAACATCGGCAGGTGAATCAAAATTTTCCTATTTTTGATATTAGTAAACAGAGAATGTAAAATAACTGTCATGAATTCCAAAGAAATTTTTGAAAGACAACATTACAGATACTACTATACCATCCACAATAACGTCACCTCTCATTCCTTGAAGCTAGTGTCAAAAGCATCACAAGAATTTTAACATTCTGAGCTTAAGCATTACTAGAATCAACCAACTAGCAGCACCAAGTGCATTTCAGGTCTCTCGATCCATAGCAGAAATAGATTAGAAAATTCTTCTCAAGTTAAGTTAGGATACTGAAATCGAACCAAACTAATATTTCCATCAAACTAGATACACAAACAGATTCAATTGGGTCAGATCACTTCCCCAAAAAATCACTCAACAGATTAAATAGTGAAATGAAATAAAACTAGAAGTTTAACATTATGTGAAAGAAAACAGAACACAATGTTGAATAAAACCGACAATGAGGATGCATTAGATTCATTGTCAAGGGGAAGCAACACTGGTGGAAACATCATTCTATTCCAAGGTATCAGACACGCAGCTAAATGGGTGGCCAATCGAATTCCAGTAACAAAATACACGATCGTGAATAAAAAGGAAAACATCTCAAAAACAAGGAGACATGCTGATCATAAAAAATAAAAGTAAGGATAAAAAAGGATGCAATAAGAGAATTGATATACCTTGGTGATGGGCATCCTCTTCTTGTCCAGCTTCTCCTTCTTGGACTTCACTCGCTGTGCCTCAGCAAGAAGCGACATCCTCCTAGCGGTTTTAGCATATGGATTAAGCTTCAACATAACATTCAGATTCTTCAGAGGGTTCTTCTTCAATGGCGTTCTCTTGTCCTCCTTCTTTATTGGCCTAACGACAGATTGAACCTCATCTGAATTGATAATCCTGGCCAAGTCAGCATTCACCATCTTAGCTCTAGGAAGCACGTAACTCTTCTTTTTCTCAGATGGCTTATCAAACGACCCATAGATCGAGTCCAGCTTTTCAAAGGCGGACTTGGTCCAGATTACTAACCGACCCAGATGGCCACCAGGCGAGAGCTTTAGCAGATTAAGGCGCTCCACATTGGCTACCTCCACTCCTGGAATGTTCCTGAAGGCCTTTACTAGCTTAGCTCCTTCGGTTCCGTACACGATAAGTGGACCTTTGCGACAAATGTAGCGACGGTTTCTCATCTTACCCTTACCCGGACGGATCGCGTGGCTATCCTTTGCCTTCACTGCATCGGGGTAGACCCCAATCTCTTTCAAGACCTTGATAGCAACTGATGTCTTCTCCACGCTCTCGGCAGCGTTGCTGATGACCAAGGGCATTTCCGGCACAGATTCAACTCTGTGGCCACGTGCCATCACCAAAGAGGGGATAGCAGAAGCTGCGATAGCTGATACAACGGCATGCCTTTTCTGGTTCACGTTAATCTTCCGGTGCCAGCGACGCCAGATTTTGGTCGGAGCAAACATGCGGCCGCCGCGACACATGTTACCGAACGCTCCCTGACCGGCGCGGTGAGTACCACCTCCTGCAACACGCGGGATACGGGATACGGCGCGGCCAGTGCCCCACGATTCGGCAGAGGTCTGATGACCGGCACGCTTGGAGACGGCGTAGGGCTGGCGGCTGTTCTTAGATATGTTTGAGTGGACATAATTAACGATATCAGGACGGATCGCCCCCTTCATGACGTCCGGAAGAGGGACGGTGGCAGCGGAATCCATTGCCATATCATTCAACACGGGGAGTGACTGCACCGACACCAGAGGGCGGGCGGCGGCGGCGGCGGCCATGGTGCATGCGGTGAACGTAAGAGTCTTCGGCTAGTGCCAGAAGAAGTGGGAGGCTGCAGTCCAAACGATGTGTATAACATTTTATAGCGGCTTTATTTCTAGGGTTGAATTCAGTGAGTGGTGATTCATGAGTTGCCCAATTTTCAAACGGCCCAAATCTCAGACTGAGGAAGTTTTGATTTGTACTTCAAAGAGGCCTGCGGCCAGGCCTAAACAGGGATGGAAGTTCTGTTTACTCATTCAATTTAAACGTATGATCGATTTTTTTTTTTATTTATAAATTTATTGAATTATAAATTAAACAATAAAAATAATTTTATGATTTAAAAATTATTAAATTATAATTTTTAATAAAATAATTAAAATTTTAATATTTTTAATCTATATATTGTTTTAATAATTTTAATTATTTTTTATAAAATTTTAAAAATTAATTTAAAAAATTCATAAATATTTAAGATGAATTTTACTTTTTTTATTATCATAAAATTTTTTCTTTTTTTTTCTTTTTTTAATTAGAACCCGACTATTACTGTGCATCCTTAGGGAACAAATGGACGAATATTTGAGCCGTTGGATTTTCTCACTGTGATCCATGGAATCATCCTCATCCAAGGTTGACTCCTACGCCAGATGCATGTTCGCACAAAATCATTTCCTATTTCATATTGTAACGACGACGTTTACTCGTAGTATATTTTTGCTTAGTCCACAACCTAAACCATTCCAAACCCTAATTCTAAGCCTTCATATCTAAGGTCATCCACGGCGCGCTGTTATTCTCTGCTCCGGTGAGCAGAAAGCCTGCGTTCCTCATACTCAAGGCCCTATCTGCTTTCTTCTCTCTTGAAAGGTATACGTCAAATCTATTTTCTTTTCTTTTATATCGCTTACTACTTAGCGATGTGCCCATACATGTTGCATAAAGCTGTTATTCCCTGTGTTGATTGGGTGGTTTTGGCTCGGGCTTCTGCAGGAAGGACAAGTTACTTGGAAAACCGATCGCAAGCAAAATGGCAGCGTAAGTGATTACTTGATTATTATCTCAACCTTGATTTTATACGTAATTTAGTAGCTAACATTATTGGCCACTTGTTCCCTTTTTTATTTTTAAATTTATCTGGATTTTCTGTTATCTGAAAATTGCTGTAAAGATTATCGTCAAGAAGTTTTTTTATATGGATTAGTTTTCTTTATTTTGCATTTTCTATGGTTTTGGTTCTGGTAATGTGCAGTCTTTTCCATGAATGTTTAATTTCTCACATGTGGATAGTGGTTTTTAAAGACTAGCATTGAGAAGTTGTGTATTGTAACGGATTATTTTTCATTAATTTTCATGTCCTTTCTACGGCTGATTTTGTTTGTTATGTCTTAATATTGCTGTCACTTTTTTGTGAGTATTATGAAGCCTCGACCATGAAATTTGATTTATCACATATGCAAGTCTGTGTCAAGATTTATGCTTATGCTGTGGAAGCTTTGTATTGTTTGGTACACTGGTTAAGACTTCTGCTAATGCAGTGAAGATGGTGCTGTTGCTGTTGAGACATCTGCTCAGCCTCTTGGTGAGCCCATGGACTTGATGACAGCATTGCAGCATGTGCTGAGAAAGTCATTTGCTCATGGGGGGCTTGCCAAAGGCCTTCATGAAGGTGCTAAAGTGATTGAGAAGCATGCTGCTGAGCTCTGTGTATTGGCAGAGGATTGTGATCAGCCTGACTATGTCAAACTTGTCAAAGCACTTTGTGCTGACCATGGTGTGAGCCTGTTAACAGTCCCTAGTGCAAAGACTCTTGGAGAGTGGGCTGGTGTAAGTCTCCTTTTCAACTAGCTGTATGCATGGTTTCTATGTTGGGCTGGTCGTAGATTTGAGTTGTGGAAACAACTTCTTTGTGAAAAGAAAAAAAAAAAGTAGGTAGGGCCGCATATTTTTGACCCTTCCTTAAACCCCACAATGTGAGAGCCTCTTTGTTGAATTATTTTGAGTGCTGCTAACGAGTTCTCAAATATTTGTTTTATTATTACTTTTTTGTCTTGTTAAATCCTCTCTAACCCAATTGTTTGGGTATTACACATAGTTGTGCAAGATTGATTCTGAGGGCAAGGCTAGAAAGGTGGTTGGTTGCTCATGTGTAGTTGTTAAGGTATGGCATTCAATCCTTGTGTTTGTTTTTCTGCTGCAGGCTTTTTTTCTGCTGGGTTAATATATTTTCTTAATCAATGTGTTTGTTACCGCCAATTTGTGCAGGATTATGGAGAGGAGAGTGAAGGTCTTAATGTTGTTCAGCAGCACATCAAATCTCACTGAATAGCAAATGATCTTTTATTTAAGATGGTATCCAAGTATCATCATGCAGATCTTGCTTCTCTTCATGGAGCCGCAATCCATGGAATTTTTTATCTTACTTTACTAGACTGTCTCTTAACGGCATTTGGGAGTTTTCTAGCTCCGATCACTTTTGGTTTATGAACTGTTCCTTATTTTTCTGATCCTTTTGGACATTTATTTATGTTTAAACCTTAGTCTCACTGTTTGAATGTCATATTGGAAAATGGATCTATATATAGCCGTTTGGACTAAGAAAACGCACAGGCATCTATACGCATCAACGTTGCATTTGAAACTGGACCAGAATTTTATTTAGGATTTGGAGGACTAGAGCTGCAAATTTTCTCAAACGAGAATGAAAGAGGAAGAGACGATTGTGCTTGTGCTTAAATATACGCTGCATTTTCTAGCAACATACACGTAGTGTGTTGTTGGCTTGTCAGTTGTATCAGCTGTGGCGCGAGGCCCGGTGGGCGGAATTTCGCCTATACGACGAATTCTCCTCTTTTATTTTATTTTTGATTTTCATCAGAATATGCTGATCCGGTACGTGGCAGGTGCTTTGGCGCCGGGTGAGACGTTCAACTGAGCTAATAAATTAGTAACAAAATTCTGCGTGTTATCCCATTGGCAATTCCCACCGTTTTGCTATTGACATAATACGACGACAGGACCTTCCTCTGTTGCAAACAACGGACCAACAAACCGAGGTTATGGAACAATCACTAAAGAATTACTCAGCTAGGACCGAATACAAGTATATTGACCATCTTAAATCATGCGAGTATGTTCGTTATAGCAGTTGCCAACTTGCCGGCTACAATTATTTAGTCTAGCAAATTACAAGGGTGTTTAAGACATAAAGCGAGATTAAAACGTCCAATGCCTGAAGTTGCCAGGAGCAGGACTCAGATGAAAAGTTGAAGTGCTGGGTGTGGATGGTGAACAGTAGGTAGTTTTTTTTTCCATTGATTATTTGATCAAATATATAATAGGACAGATGTGGATTCAAGCAGCAATTGAAGAACATAGTCAAAACCTGCAATTATTTTAATATTTCTTTAAAGAAATGTTATTGTTGAAAAGAATGTTCCTGCACTACCAAGTGTTCTGAATATGTTACTGATATATGCCGTTTTCATTTTTAATGTAGGCTCTTAAGGAGCACTAACTTCATTAAAAGGAAAAAAAATAATTTTAGATGTCAACTTCTCACCTGATACAGTCTAGCATAGACTCAATTACCCCAAACATTCCACCCTCCTCATTTCATAGAGACTGCATTTGCTTCATTATTGTCATGCGTAAGATTCCTAAAACGATATCAGGTGAGAAATGCACACCTGTACCAAGATAGCTAAGTGAACTATTCAAACGCTGTGTTGCAGTAGATTTTCATGCGTAACGGGCTACACCACTAAAGCTTTAATCATATGATAAAGAATATCAGCTTACAATTGTCCCCAAATCAGGGCTAGAGAAGTTGACAATAAGGTTCCTCATCAATAATAAGACCTGCCAGCCACCAAATTGAAATCAATACAGGACGTTTACAACTCAAAACAGGAGGATCACACAAAATGCACGCAGCAAATTATTTGAGTAACTCCACGGCCTTCAGCCAAATTAACAAACAAGCCTCCCATTGACGCTCAATGAGAGTAAGAATTTAATGTAACGGAAAGAAAGACATAACAAAATGGCTCTTTGTAGACTGCTATTTTAGCAGGTTGTCAGTAAGTTGGATAAGTTTTGCAAACCAAACGAACTCATAAAGGTGACAAGTGGAGATGGTTCATTCAAAGCTTAATTTGTAGGCTAGAGAAAAGGCAACAGCAGGCCACCCAGAAAAGACTTTTCCCTCTACTGTATAATGTAACATAAAGTGCTAGAGATAAATAAAAGCTCAGAAAAATTAAAACAGAACCAAACACCAAGTAAAGCTGGTTGATAATCCAAAAGAGAGACTATCTCATGCAGCCCACAGGATATCATGGCTGAGCTGTTTGTATATGTATCATCATTAATAACTTTGACAAATCCATGGCATTATATCGTAGATTCCAGCTACAATTATTAGCCTATTTACCTACATCTGTTTACTCTGTTATAAGAAGGGAAATGTGTCTCAATATCTAGAGGTAATTAAATCATTTTCAGTGCCTCACAGTTTCATAATTTATAGGATCCATTTCCTTGAGCTTTTGTAAGTGGCCCTTAGTGTCCAGATCAAATAAACTCCCAATGAAACTATAGACATCAGCAAAATCTAAAAATCCTACAATTCAAAAGAATAAATGAAAGAGAGCTTGTCTACTCCTTTTCCAGGTTTAACATGAATGAAAATGGGAAACAAACCATTTTGACCAAGAAGATTAAGATGAAGCATTGCAGCTTGCTTCCCTTGCTTTGGTATCTCACCGCTTGTTGGCATTCTTCTTGTGGCACCAAGCCCACCAAGACTGTTGTTACTTATCCTCACTAGTCCCTTTGATCCAATATCAGCTAAATCAGGAATTTTTTACAGCATGAGCAGTGCAGGAAGTTCCCTCTCGTAAATGCACTCTATAAAATAAGACAAAAAACATTCATACATTCAGTTCCTTTAAGAGTCCTAGATTCATCTTGTGAGGGTATAATTTTGGTTGTTGAAGCGTTTATTAGCTTGGAAGTCTCATCCCATGGAGCATATCCAGGTGCAAGGCTATTCATTGAGGGAGCATAAGACAAGAGAGCTGGCAGAGGCACCAAAACTGCAATACAAAGATGTGACATGAAAAAATGTCCAGAATGCAATTGTCCATGGAAGTTGCAAGTCAATCCCTGATCATTAGCAATCAGACGAACGAACCACTTTTTGATGCTTTCCGGGGGTTATGGATGAGCAGCTTTGCGCTAAGGACGAGGAGAAGGGACATGTGCAATTGTCCCATTTTTTTGGACCTTCAAGAAATACTTTTGTGTATGGCTACGAATCTGCTAAAAAGCAAATAATCAGCTAATCATGGTCAAAAAGGGACATAAATTATACATGGGAACAGGAGTATAAAATCCACACCTGGATCCCCATCACTGAACCCACAAAGTCTTCAATCTTTTTCCAGTCACAATCAAACCTAAATGTGAAAGATCAATCAAGAATTAGTTCCCTGGTAGATGATTTGAAGACATGTGCAAAGAAATAACAATCCTAACTAGAGAGGGTATCAAGAGGCAATAAAAAAAAAAAAAAAAAAACTACATTAAGCTAATCATAAATGGGAAGCACAGAACAGAGATATCAATTCAAATCGAAATTATCTTGAACAATCAAAGAAAGAAAACACGCATTTAAACCAAGAAAGAATCAAACACCAAAGAATTACAATTGTAGACAAAATTTAGCATAAGAATGTTTCCATTGCTTTCCATCAAAGGGAGAGAAAAAAGAAGGAAAAAGTAGCGACGTACAATTTAAGAGCTTCGAAGAACTTATCATCCTCTTCCTCCGACCAGCTCTCGCGCGACTTAGTAATGGTGCAAGGTTTCCTTATCGTCTTGCTCGACCCATACGCGTTGCCCGGATTAATCGATGTCGATGACAACGGTGGCGTGGCCATTGGCGGCGGAGCTTGAGTAGCAATGTGGTTCCTGCCGACTCCGCCTCCGATGGCGAGGAGGAGCTCGCGTTCATTATTTCGGTAGTCTAAGGTGCCCCCCATAACTTGGAACTCTTAGTTTTTGGAATTTGAATAGGAAGTGTTCAAGCGCCGAGAGCGCGTGAACACGCAGAAAATAAAATTTTCTTTTTTTCTTAATGAATAAGAATTAACAGGAATTTGAATCAGGCTCGTGATCGTCTTATTTTCTTTCTTATGTGGTCGAAATGAATCCATATGCAAGAAATGAATATAAACAAGGACAGATAAAATGAGCTTAGAAATATATTAAATTAGTGAATTCTAATGCATCAAGTTAAATATTAATCTAGTTTGATTTTATGATTTTATTCTTAAATTTAGTATTTCCAATCTTTTGTTTTCTTAATTTTTTTCTAAAGAATAACTCGTGCTAATAGTTTTAATTTCCATTTTTCTTTCTACGCTTTGGTCGGGAAAATTAATTAGTCATTGCTATCGCTGACAGCGCCGCCGATATTTAACAAGTTAAGGCGATTAATCGCTAAACCCGCCGATAGGTGCGGCGGGGGGTCTTCTAGTCCACTGATCCAAAACAAAAGGAGAGACCACCAATGGCATGGCGTGTCGTGTCATTTTGCAATGTGTCGTCGTCTGCATTTAAAGCCCTGTTCTTTGACGCAGACCGCATCCAATCGTCTCCACCATCAACGGGAGATGATTCACCGGGGGCGAAACACTTCAGGCGGGAACAAGGAGTTAGGTGGGCCCAATCTTGCATCTCAACTCTCCACCATCTATGTTGTAACTGACACTTGGTGTCTCGACCGCCACTTTGTATATAAACAGATTATGTAAGGGGGAACACGGTGGAGTTTTATTATTCTGTTGGATAAATTAATGGTTATAAAATTTATTAATATAATTTTATTGTTTGATGGCCAACCTGTATAGTTTTTATGCACTTACCCAAGTTGGAAATGGTTTGATTTAATGGAGACTCTTGCAGGTAAGTTATCGGTTTGTCGACGAGCTTGTTGTTCTGTAAGCGTCTTAACTAAGTGGTATATTTCAGTGCGTAGTCATTGTCATGTAGTTGAAAGAAGTTTGTTGATTCAGGCTTTTGCCGCTCCATAGCTGTGGACAAACGTAAGCCAAAGTTGGCTGTGAGATAGAAGAAGCATTCTTTGACAATTGAACTTGTTTTTAAATATTGCAGGTTTGCATGTATTTTTCCAAGCAAATGCATATTGTTCTGCACCATCATAGATGAAGTTGGGAAAAGGGGGGATTTGGACTTTGCTTTGGCAGCATATGTTTAGGCACTGTACTAAATTTGCTTCTCTAACCATGTTCAAGATTGTCATAAAATATTTGTCGTTGTGCTTGTACCGACTGAGATTTGGATCTGTGACCACTCACATCAATAAAAATTGAAAGCATACACGCAGCAAGATACTTCACAGGATAATAGAGGAAATTAGTTGAAACAGGACAGAAGGCAGGTTGACAATCAGGTTACTTGTGCACTCGCCAGGACTATAATCCTGGCAATTGGCAAGTAAGTAGCTAGGTTGTATCAGGACCGCCGACTTGTAGGCCAATATGGGTCTGCATAGACGAAGCATCAAGATGTCTGCATAAAATTTATTCATGAACAACATGCTTTCAGTATATCCTCGATATTTGGATCATCTCCTGCTTCTTTATCCTGCTCCAGTCATTGAAAAACTTTGATTATATTAGAAAGTAGACAATCAAGGCTTAACTATACTCTATATGATCGTCAAATTGACTTTGGTGAGATAAGAAATCAAGGACCAACATTGAGTGAGACTCCCTTCTGAATGAACCATTCCTCCACCGTTATGTTCATGAACAAAGTGGTTCCAAACTTCAAATCTACTACTCTCTTTAATAACATAACAAAAGAGATACGACGGGTTGAAGCATTAACCTTGTGTATATAAGAGACATTGGATTTGCCAGGACCTGCAACTATAATTCCACCTTGCTGCCTGAGAAAGAAAAAAGGCTTTTCACTACTTTGTGAACAATCCTCTAAGACAAATAAAAAGCGTTGTTAGATTTAAGATGGTAGACATATACCAGCCACCTTTGGCCACAGTGTCCCTTTCAAATGAAAGTTTCCATTCTTGTCGATAACCTTCCATGTAGGACTGTATTATCTTAAGACCTGCCTGCATGTTTCAGACCACCATGATGAGAAGAACTCCATGGAATCAAGAAGGTCGGAACAGTTTGCAGACCCTCTCATGAGTATAATAACACTGATCACCATTCATATGCATTATGCAGACAGAGCACACTGTCTCTTACATACTTTAGGAGTAAATGTCGATGAAACCCCATAAACAAATCCCAACGCTTCATATGATGAGTGATTAGGATCTGCATAAACTTCTGAAACAGAACCAGATTTTTATCATTAAATTGTCGTGGCATTTGCCTAGAAAGACAAAATGGCCAAAGGCAGCCTCTTTGAAAAGTAGACATTCTATGTAAACAAATGTGCAATGCTCCGAGTCATTTCAATCTACAAGCCATGTATAAGAAACATACCTCCTTTAAATTTGGTTTGCTCTGAGGAGGCCTTTGCCTGCATCGGGTTACAAGTTGCCGTGACAACAAATATATATAAAAAATTACATGGAAGAATAGTTTCAAAGAAAAATGTTCATAGAAAGGCTATAGCATTTCTCTGCAAAGGCCTGGAAATCGTCCCCCTCTTATCATTGAAAATGCCATTAATGTGGTACACGCTTTTCTCGTCTCACATTTTTAATACAACCTTATCTGGGCCAAGCTTATGTTTCGGGACCGGGCTCCGAAATGAACCCAGTAGTTGGCATTTCCTTAAATTATTCCAACTGTAATTAATCTCCCGAAGTTGTGTGGGCTTCCAAATGTCCATAATATACTATTTCCCAGTCAAGCAAACACGCTAAATGATTTTTAAAATGTAAACCAACCCCCACCCCACTCCCCAAACTAAAAGAGAGAGAGAGAGAGAGAGAGAGAGCGTACCTGATCAACACTCCCAGGTGCAATCAAAATGAGTGCAACGCCTGATGCATCCATCATCCCCTATTAGAAAATTTAACATTGCTTTATGTTAGACAGCAACTGATAATATTGCTAACAGCATCTGAAATTAGCAAGAAATGCATAAATATCACCATCGATCGAACATGATTACCTTCTTGGAAGCAAGATAATCTGCGCGTTTCCGACAAAGGACGCATCTGAAAGAAACAAGCCAATTTCGTATATGAGTAATCGTGGTAATTATTCTATGCCACTGTGTAAATCCAAGGAGCTTATTGTAAAGCAATAATTTAATCACCCAAAATGGCGGGCAAATGCAACGACGGCTTTCCTATCTTTCCACAGATCAGAAATTGGAATTGCTTGTCCATTCAAATCAAACACCTCCACGGTATCCAGCAAATTGGTGGTTCCTGTGCTGATCCCACTCGAAGATTCAGCTCCTATTACAACAACACAGGCACAAACACAATACACTGTAAGATTTCAACTATACATTGCAACGCAATTTCCCTTCCTTCCGCTGGAAAGCTCCTTTCCATTTTCTAAAATGCTGATGTGTCTCTGTTTCAGAAGAGAAGCCAATCTAATCACTGAACTATGCTTTCCCGTTTTGGTTTTGCATTCAAGTGTCCGGACTAGTCTATGCGCAATTGAACTAATTCATCTTTCCGTCTAAAGGCAGACTATCCAAATTAAGGTCAGAGAGTTTTAAGAGAACGAAGGCATTAACAACCTTCGTCCAAAAATCGAGCTTGAGCAAACCCGATGACCCAAAAGCTAAAAAGCCAATCTATATTTCATCTAGAATTTTTTATGGAGACAAGCTTAAACTGGTGGCCTCACTCACCCCACTAGGGATCTCAGAAGCCATTCAAGCTGACTTTTACCTCTCTAGTGCCATGTTGGCCACTCACGCTATTGATCTATGCTTAGCTGGATTCAATACGCCAAACAGGTATTTGGGTCAACAGAATCTACTTATCTGGGTAAAGAAAAATCAACTGGGGAATGATACTTGCCGGCGGAACCAGAGATAGCAGAGACTCTGAGGAGGCTTTGCTTGCAGGAGGAGAATCTGACAGATAGGTGGCGGTGATCTGCTGATGGATTCAAAAGTAGAAGAGTAGAAGGGTAATTGGCGGCTTTGTTGGGTTGGAGACTTTTTGGTAACAGAACCGAAGAGATGGAAGCCGCCATGACTAATTGTCTGAAGCTCTAAGAGGCTTTTAAGTGCAGTTGCTCTATTGCCAACCATGGAGTGTATGGGTGGGATTTATGTATGGCTTTGTTTAGTGGAAGGCGGAGGTTACAAGTGGCAGACATGAGGTCCATTTAGAGTTTGACCTTGCAAGCGGAAAATAAATTCTTAAAAAAAACACAAAGTGGAAAATTTAATGGCTATTGTCTCGGCTCGGAATTAAGACTTAACCTTAGTTTTTCTGAAATTGACTTTATTCTTAGAGAATATGATTAGTATAGTGAACATTTTGGAGATATAGTAGATAAGTGTAATTTATATATTTAAAATAATATTTAATATTATATAATAAAATTATATACAAATAAATTAAATTTTTATATAAATTTTGTATAGTATAAAATATTATTTGAAGTGATATAAATTATACTAAATTTACTAAAAAAATTGTTTCTGCATGGTGGGTGTCGACCCCGTAGTCACTTTGTACGTTAAATATATATAATTTAGATGATTTTTTTTAGATTATTTATTTATAAAGAGTTATTTTGCATGAAAATCTTTTGTTTTTGATATTTTTTAACCCAGAAAAAAAAGTATTGCATGTTAGCAAAAGCGACACTTTTTCACTGTTCAGCAAGAATATGACATTTGAATACTAACAGTAACAATATAAAATAGCATAACACGACAACGTTAAAAATTTTTAAATATTAACATAAAATATTTTCTCCTGGCTAACTAAATCACAAAAAAAAAAAAAAAAATCAGCCGTTCTGTGTCATGCCTTCTGGGGTCGTTTCGGTTATTTATTTGGCCGTTAGAGATGTTATTTGAAAAAAAATGTTAACGCCGTCATGACGGCGCTTTGACGTCCGTGAAGAAAAATCAAATGCACTCACACGTTTCCGTTCGACACGTGTGCGGGATCCAGATCGACCAGATCTTCGGTAATGCTGGCCCAATGCCTTCAGCTCACGGCTTTTGATTTGGTCCAGCTCAGCAAGGCCGCCTGACCCACGACGAACTCGCCACGCGGAAATATCCAGCCCTACGTGGCATGTTTCGAACATTCAACGCCTCCATTTTATCCACGTCATCAAACCATTTAATAATATATCCAATATATTTTCTTTCTCCTCATCCGCCTCTTCCCTTCGCTGAACCGAAAAGATCGACAATTTTATCTATTTGTCTCTTCGCTTTCTCACCCTAGTCAAAAGCTTCTTTTTACCGCAACACAATTTCAATTTCTCTCTTGCTTTCTTTCTCTTTTTCAAAATTAAAATTTGAATTTTAGTTTAAAATCTTGGCGGAAAATTAGCGTTCGATTTAAATTTGTGGACTAAATTGTTGGCTCGATTGAGCTTGGTAATGGTAGCTCATCCAGCTTTCCTGGACGGTGTAAATATCTTCTTTCTAGTTTCTGTAAGTGTGATTTGTCTCAATCTTAAATACAATTAATGTGAAATTTCTGATATCTTTTAACTCTACTGCCTCTAGTCAACAAATTTCATCAGTTTCTCTCTCTCTCTCTCTCTGTTTTTTTTTTTTAATTTTTGTTTAAATTTTATCATCCACCATATCTCCAGAGATTTGGTTTATGGTTAGATGAAAATTTTGGAAATTAGTGGTTAATTTATAGATTTTTTTTTTTTTTTTGGAGATTTTTGTACGTTGTTTATACTAAATATGTAAAGGTGTTGGGAACTCTGTTTTACGAGAGATTAGGGTTTTGGTATTTGTCTAGGTACCTTTTTCAGGCTCTTATTTGTGTGATTCATACTGTTAATTAGATGATGAATAGAATTTTAGGTCAACTTGTTTTGATTTTTTTCACACGCTTCATATCATGATTTCAATTTCATTGTCTTTCAAGGTTGGTACTAATTCCAGTCACTCTAACAGCAAACCGTTATATTTGGGGCAAATACATGACGTCTGTAGCAGATTTTAGAATATGTGCCATTTATTTTCTGGATTGATGATGGTTTTTCTCTGTTTGAGATCTCAGACATTGTGCATTCCTTATGATTGTTGCCAGTTATTTTGAATCTGACAGGACGGGTCCAAATGAACATTAATCACGATGGGGGCAAAGACTTGAGGGAACTGAATCACAGACTGCACCAGGGGAATAACAGAGTTAGAGATGGAGTTGTGAGCGAAGAAAATAACTTAGTTGAGGAAAATGGCTTAAAAGTGAAAGGTATCATTGAAAATGTAAAAGATGGCCATTGTCAGGCTCTTCAAGCCCCAGCTCCGCAGCCTACTTCCCAGCAGCAGCAGTCCCATTGTTGGGAGAAGTTTCTGCATCTGAGGTCTCTCAAAGTTATGCTAGTGGAAAATGATGATTCTACTCGTCATGTTGTAACAGCACTGCTTCGGAATTGCAGTTATGAAGGTTGGTAACATCAATAAACATATATTTGTTGTGTCAATTGTGGTTTATTTTTCTTTTCAGCTGAATTTTAGACTCCAGGCCTTTCCTCGTCTCCAGACGTGAAAGTGTGCTTGCTTAATCTCAATATGTGAATGGTTGACCAGCATTTCCACTTGTGCTAAATTATTAATAACATAATCTACATTACAATATTTATTTCTCCCATCATCTTATGCATATTTTTTCATGTTTATGTGGGTGCCAGTGCAAATATAATTGAGCAATATATTCTTTATTGGTTTTTATCAACCAAATCCCTTTTTTCATCCTATCTTGGTTGTTGAGTTTTCCTTGTTGGTTATCTCTTTTAGTTCAATGTATCTATTGAACTTTTAGTTGTATCCTCTCATCGAGAATTTGGAATCAATTGGTGGTCTTCTAATTCAAATTGATTTGTTTTCTCTTGCCATTCCCTAATGTGGATAAATAACATATGCATGTCAACTATAAGTGAATTTTGTAAAGTCTTAATCTTAGTTGGATAACATGTCACAGAGACACAAGTGAGGCAGGGTTGGCTTATAGTATCAAAAATGATAACAACGTTGGTACCATTTGTCGTGAGTCTCTAAGTTGTTAATTTTGTGAAAAGAAACTGTTATTTAATAGATCACTATTTAGGCAAGTTTTATTTGCTGAACAGAAGTGGTCCAATTCTGATACCAGTCAGCCTAATTAATTTTATTGTCCCATCATTGTCAACAATCTGTATTTATGGATGAAATAAGTGCCATCTCTTCCAATTCTCTTGTCATGTTCTTCTTTATACATGCAAATAACTCCAATCTCTTTGAATTCTATTGTGCACATTCTTATAATATTTTCTTGAATGTCCACCTTTGACTCTCATTTATTCACCTGCTGCATAAATTTCATGTTTTATTTTGTTATTTTCTTGATGATATTGTTGTTGCCTTTTTTTAAGTTTTGTGTGTGTGTGGATATAATCGTTTAAGTACCATTTTGGGTAATGTCAGTCATTGAGGCAGCAAATGGGCTACAAGCATGGAAGATACTTGAAGATTTGACCAATCATATTGATCTTGTCTTAACTGAGGTGGTGATGCCTTCTTTTTCTGGTGTTGCTCTCTTGTGCAAAATTATGAGTCACAAAACACGCAGGAATGTTCCTGTCATCAGTAAGTTTCCCTGTTGTTCATTTCATTGAATTTTCTAGGACCAAGGTATATTAAATACAACTTGGCAATTCTTGAGTAGATACTTTTAACCATCTCTTTTGATGAGACCTGTGTGCAGTGATGTCGTCTTATGACTCAATGGGTTTAGTCTTTAAGTGCCTTTCAAAAGGTGCTGTTGACTTTTTGGTTAAGCCCATAAGAAAGAATGAGCTGAAGAATCTTTGGCAGCACGTTTGGAGAAGATGCCAAAGTGTGAGTTGCTGGAATTTTACCACAGATTTTAGAATTCTTGAATTTGATCTTCAAATTGTAGCTAGTCTCATCTGATATCTTTTCCCTATTAAATCTTTCACTGTGTTCTTTTCTGAAGACCTATTGAAATGAAAGCTGCAGTTCAATGTAGTCATTTGTGGGCTTTTTGGCATGAACAAAAATGGGTGTTCCCTTTCTGAGATTGATGTTTTGAGGACTGACAGTGATTAATGAAACTCACATTCTGAAATGATATTATGATAAGAATTATGCTTTCTGCCTTTTTATGTACGCATTATACTCTTTTTGTCTCTTTCCAAGATTGCACTTATATTTCATTTTTTCCTTTGTTTAATGATAATATCTTATCTACATCAGTCAAGTAGTAGTGGAAGTGAAAGTGGCACACAAAGTCAAAAATCCATAAAATCAAGAAGTGTCAAAAGGTCTGACAATAATACGGGTAGTAACAACGAGAATGATAATGGGAGCATTGGCTTGAATGGGGATGGAAGTGAAGATGGGAGCAGCACGCAGGTATGATAAGTCTTTAATCATCAAGACCATGCATGGTTTAATTGCTATTGAAATTGAATATCACCTAAATAATCATGGGGTTTTAATTTAGCATGTCTAACTTTGAAGCTGCTAATTTGACATGGTTTTTTTTGCACATCAGAAGTTATTGTAGCTTAGTTAGGTTGTGGAACTCTCTTTATTGTTTCTGTCTTCAGATTTTTATTTGTAGATCTAAAGTATTTGACATAATGCCACATATAAACAAGCATCATTGTTTTGAAACTCTGATGAAAAGTTTTGTATGAGTACCAAGAATGTTCACAAATTCAACTTGCAGGGCTCCTGGACAAAACAAGCTTTTGAGGTTGACAGTCCCCAGCCAGTGTCTCCATTGGATCATATTTCTGAATGTCCAGATAGTACTTGTGCTCAAGTAATCCACTCAAATTCTGAATTATCTGGAAGCAAACAGGTTCCCTTAACCGTGAGAAAGGAATATCACGAACAGCAGGGAATATTTGGTATGCATGAACATCCTTGCATCTCTGTGTGTCTCAATAGCTATTCTTTAAGATATTTGTTTTATTTAATTTTCTTTCTTGTTTAATCTTTTCTCTTCCTCCCCACCCCTGCTTGCCTCCCTCCTTCCACAATGTTATTTGTTAAACATGTTTCTTGTCTTTTGTAAGAGAATGGTGTAATTGCAAAAGATCCAAAGATGTCTGTGCCAAGAAAGCTAGACTTGCAACTCAAATATCCTGTTGAAGACTCGTTTAAAGTTGTGGGGTCCAATCAAAATAATGTGCTTGAGAGGGAATCCATTAAAGTCAACGAGCAAATTGATAATGGACAGCTAGAGTTCAACAGTGAGACTCCTTCTGGTAAAGCAATATGCAAATCAACTATTCTAACTGGGACTGTCATCAATGCCACTGATCTTCCGAATGACAACACAGAGTTTGAGGCTCCCAGCAGACATTCCAAGATCTTAGATGTAAAAAGTAGACCCATTAGTGAGACCAAAGAAATACCCTCCCTTGAGCTCAGTTTAAAAAGACAGAGAGGAGTCAAGGATAGTGTTACAACAGTTCAGGATGAACGTAATGTCTTAAGACGTTCGGATTCTTCAGCCTTCTCAAGGTATTTAACATAAGAACCACCCTATTTTTTTAGTTATTTCAGAGTAAAGTCCAAATCCAGAATGTTTGGACCCTATGTGGCGTTTGTTACCTTGCAGGTATAATGCTGCTTCCAATGCAAATCAGGCTTCTAGGGAGGTTATTAAAAGTGGTTCTACTGAGGATACGGGTTTAGTTGCTGCCAAAAAGGGACTGGTGTATGATTGGCAATCTCAGTCTAATGGTGATCATCCTAATCAAAGCTCAAATATGGGAAGCAATAACATTGATACTGGATCCACAACAAATAATACTTTTAACCGGTCAATTGTTAAAAATAAGCCAGCAATAACATCATCAGTCAAATGTTTGCACCCACCTTCTGCTTCGCAGCCCATGAAAGGTGACATCCTAGGTGCCACGAAACTGCTTGCCTCGAAACAGGCTGATGATGTTGCAGGTGCAGTGTTGCTGGCTCAATCAAGAGGCATCCATCAAGAGGTCCTACTTCAACACCTTGCTCACCATCATGATCACCATCATCATCTAGGCCACAAGAAGCAGCAGCAACAGCTGCCACCTGATCTTGATGATTCATCATTGAAGAAAATGGCTGCACCATCTCCACGTTGCGGGTCATCAAATGTGTTAGGTGGGCCTGCTGAAGTTAATGCTGGCAATTACAGCATTAATGGAAGTGCCTCAGGCAGCAATCATGGAAGCAATGGACAAATTGGGAGCAACACGGTAGTGAATGCTGGAGTGACAAATGCAGAAAGTGATAATGGGATGGGTGGGAAAAGTGGAAGTGGTGATGTTAGTGGAAGCAAGAGCAATAATAGAGTAGACCAATGCAAGTTAGCACAGAGAGAGACAGCCTTGACTAAGTTTCGGCAAAAGAGAAAGGAGAGGTGCTTCCGGAAAAAGGTATTGACATTAAGTTACTATCATCGTAGCACAGGTTAATGGTTCCTGATATGTGCTGTTTTTAGCTTCCTTGTCTTTTGGTGTTTGAGTTTTTTCCTTTTTGATGCTCTGTTTTTAGAAAAGGGTTGCTCAGTTGCTTTATACTTGTTTATCCAATATTGGTTATCTTCATTTGCTTGAGAAAATCCCGGAGAGTTGCGCTACCATCAAGCTGGCTTTTCTTTTTGCATGAAGCTATTTGAGTTGTTGCCAATTTCAAACTGTCCTCTCTATCATTATTTCCTGTAACTGTTGAATGTGCTTATTTGTTGCTTATTCCTTACTTTTGTCCGTGTCTGCCATACTGTTTTGCCGACCAGGCTGTTTCTCCTAGCTCTTGTAATTGTTGCATCCCCTTATCTTGTGGCAGATGGAGTCAGTCAACATAGTCTTCTCCTCCTTCCTCTACCTCTTCTTCACCTGTTTTCATAAATGATAGAATTTGGTTTCATGGTTGTGTTCAGGTTCGATGCCAAAGCAGGAAGAGACTAGCCGAGCAATGGCCGTGCGTTGGGGGACAGTTTGCGACACAAATGGCAAAAGAGAGCACGAGCTGAGCAACGGAGAGCTAATTCGGCCCCTTGCCCGCTATTTAGGGTTGCAAAATATTTGTAGTGTGGGGCCATGTACCAGTCTTAGATATAGAACACATCTGTATTTTATTGCTTTGAACTTCGATCGCTGAAATGGTGTCCTCTTGTCATGAACTTTCAAAACAGGAAGGGTTGTTAATGTTGAATGGTTATCCTTCCGCAATAAATTGGCCTGTTCTTGCGTGTGGAGACTTAAAACATCAGATTAATTGTGAAAACTTTAATCTTTGTGAAGCTTTTTGTTTTGTCAGGATTCAAAATTTGGATACTTCTTGTGTTTCATTGCGACGTGGGAATTGAGTAATTGCTTTGCAGATCGCTTCGCCTTTTACGGAAAAAGTGCATTGTCAGATGGTACATGGAACGAGTGTCCAACAAGAAACGCCACTATGTAAGCGTCTTGTAGACGCTTCTTGAGGGTGCTCCCCGTTGACATGAGAATTACGCTTTTACCATCCATCTAAATGCGACTTAAGGGGTCGGGCCCAGACACGACTCGTTGTTGGAATATTTGGGTTGGACACCACACAACACAATGAATGGATCTTACTGATACATTAAACAACAATCAACCGAACGAATTTTAGTTAAATAAAACTAAACTCGTTTTAAAATTTGGCTTCAATTTAAAAGAAAAAAACATTAGACAAAATCATAATATGACCCAAAAAAAAAAAAAAAGAAGCCGGCCCATCTTACACGTGAATGTGTGAGAATTGTATTTCTATAATATTTAGTCAACTGGATGACAATTCATTCCAGAAGGAATTATGGGCGTGGAAACCAACATTTGTTGGGAAATAAAATAGCGAAGTCAAAAAAAAAAAACTTGGGAACTTTACTTTAGATGTACTAAAAAAAATTGTTGGGAATTGTGTCCGCGCGTGTACCTCAGTATACGCAAACAGGTCCGTCACAGTGAGAGACTGTAGCAATTGTAACATGAGGGACAGTCTGTGCGGTGGGAAATATTGAACGGCACGTGCGAGGTCGTGTACAACTACCAGTCATGGTCACTGTCCAGGGACACGGTACGATTTTTCAGCTCGGGAGTTGGAGGATACCGTCTCACGTGCTTCTCCATCTGTCCCCAACTAACTTTCCAAACCCAACTTCACACTCTTAACTAATCCTCCTCCTTTGACAAAGTTTAGATAACAATATTTTAAAATATAACATGATAATAATAAAAAATATAAATTAATTATATTTTATTTAATATTATAAATAAATAAAATTAAATATTAAAAAATTATCATAATATTTTTTAATAATTATTATATTACTCTTTATATATTATTATATAATAATATTTTTGTTCATTTAACTACAATAAAACTTAATTTCTATCTTACTCTTAAATTTTTCTTTTCTTTTATTTTCTTTTCTTTTTGGCTGGTCAGCAGGGAAAAAAGGAACCATCATTGAGTTCTAGACTTTGAAGTTGAATTTCATTGAAAAAATGAGCATGGACTAGCCTGTTCGCATCCAGAAGTCAATAGGATTTTTCCACGTCTTACGCTTATGTCACAAGCATTGATCATTCCATGAATATTTGTATTAGTCGAAGTTGCCAAAAGAAAGCAAACGAAAATGGCAATAAACAATACAAACTTTCAAAATGGTAGGTCATGGGCACGGCACCAAATTTCGCCGGACAATACCATGGGCGCAATCTCGAGCACTTTACAAATATATAACAAAGTCTTTTGTTTTTATTCAGACCTGTATACAGTAAGGTCGAAGCAAATAGCGAGGTTGGACTCTGAAATTCATTTTTCAAGAGCGTGCATCATTAATGAGGCGGCTTTAGCTTTTGTCTCAAGTCTCACCTTGATGTATTCTTTGAACTCCATTAACGTGTCCTAGATTAGGGTTAGGATGGCCCATTATTATACCCTATTGTGAAAGAATAAAAGTTGGAGGTTCATTCTATAAGCCAACACCCAACATGAAAAAAATGATCTATCTTGGGCAAATGATTAGCACGTATATTAGTTTTTTTTTTTTTTTTTTTTTTTTTTTGCGATCGTTGAAGACAGTACATCTAAAGTTTAGAAACTCTTTTCTTGCACTCCTGTATAAGAGATGTAAATGAGTAAGACCCCAGTTTACGGCCCGTAACCAAGGAAACAATTAACAGGGTAAATTGAATCCCTCCCAAGGGTTTGCATGTACTCGACCGACATTTGAAACCCAAAAAAAAAAAAAAAAGAGGTTTAAGACTCTTTTTGCCCTTCTGTTATTGAAAAACTGGGGGTTAAATCTGTCTTCCAAGTAAATCTTCCTTGATTAACCCAAAAATAAAAACAGCATATCATGTCCGTCGATCTGGTGCTGACATTGACAGTGCAACCCTGGGTTATTATTACCTGAAAATGAGAGCGGAAAATGATGTAAATAGTGATTAAAAAATAAATATTTATTAATTAAAATTAATGCCTAAAAAAAGACATATAAAAAATGCATATTCCTTTTAATGATTCACATGTTATTTCTTTTTTTGTCTGAATTTAATAAATCTTTCACTTATCATAATATTCTGTGTCCATTTTCTCCTACTGTATTGTCACCAAATTCTTCCGCCTTCAATTTTTGTTTTTAAAATATTTGAGGGAAAACAAAACGGCCCTGCGGAATTTGGATTCTTCCGTAAGCCTTGCCGCCTTCGAGGTTGAGTAGCGTACACGCGCTATAGCTAGGAAAGCTGGAAAGGTCCCGCATTGGCGCAAAGTCCAACGACTGATTTAAAAGAAGCAAGGGTCAGAAGGGAAACGCAAGTATAGTTAGTTGGCCGTACCATCGCCTCCTCGTCTCCTTCCGGGCGACTTTTGGCTGTAAGATTGCAAAAAAGGACAAAAAAAAAAGAAAAAAAAACAGAGAAAATTAAGATGAGGTGTTTGTTATCTAATAATACGAGCCTGGTTTTATTATGCTATGCGTACAAGAAGAACTGCTAATCGTTTCCTTGTTTCCAAGGTCAAGTTCTTTTCTTTCTTGCTGCGATGTCACGTTTTTGTTAAAGATTTTTATATGTAAATTGGGTTTTCATTAGCTTCTTCTTGGTTCTACCATGCAGATTAGATCTATTATCGTAAGCTTAGAAAGCAAATGAAATATTGTGCCATAATATAAACTTCTTGGTTTGCTGCTCATTGTTCCTTACTTTCTGGTTAGTTTCCATTTTTGTCTATCTTTATCGGTTTCTTGGTAGGGTGTGTGTGTGTGTGTGTGTGTGTGTGTGTTGAGCAATATCTATGGATTGTGTGCTTTTCATCATTTTCCCAACTTCTAGGCGATGGCAGAGGAATTTTCCTTAAACTAGTTGCTGGTCTACTTTGTTGCTAGGAGTTTAAAATTTTGCCCTTTTTTTTTTTTTTTTTTTTTTTTTGTTTGAGTATGGAAAACAGAATAATGAAAAGGTAGAGCATCTAGACGTGAAGGAGCTGTAAAAATACAACCTTGGCATAAACGCTTGAGAGAAAAAGCCTGCTCTTTGTAAGGGGTGCTGGCTTTCTTGAATTAAATCCGTCAGCTTTTATTTTCTCTCTTATCACAAAGCTCATCTATCTTAGTTTGAGCCTGTTTCAGGGGCAAAGATTTTATTAGCAATTACTTGACATTGATTAGTTGTCAACAGCTCGTAGTGATGTACTCTACAGTATTGCAGTGAAGAAATAATACTTCGTTCCTGTGAATTCAGTCCTCAATTCTTATGCAGTTTTCTATTTAATCCCAGAATCTTGCAGTTTGAAGAACTATTGGACTTAGCCTAGCCAGTGACAAATCCTACAAAAGCTATCTCCTCTGTCTGTGACATGCGATAGGCCCAGCCAATTACTAGGGATTGAGGAGTCAGAAGATTGGAGTTTTAGGTAGCTATCTGTACCATAAAGGATGTGTTTGGTGTTGTAACTGGCATTCTACATAGCAATTGAAAATGGAGATTGAGGAATCTGACAGGGTAGTTGTAGCTAAACCAGTGGCTTCCAGGCCTACATGCTCCAATTTTAGATCTTTCTCAGAGCTCCTTGCAGATGCCATCAATGTCTCCCCTCCAAATGTATGTTCTGAGACTGCAGTTCCTGCCATTAGACCAAAGACAGTGAGGTTCAAGCCAAAATTGAATCGTACTCCTGCTGCGTTGGCTTCCCCTCAGGTGACCGAATGGTTCTTCAGAATCGCTTTTCCATTCAAGAATTCTTGCTCACCAAACTTCATGGTTTTTGACATTTTAGGTTGAACCCTCTGGAGAAATAACTTACAATTCATCTGATAGAGTTTCAGAATCAGATAGCAAACCCAATGTCATATATAAACCACAGGCGAAGCTTGTGTCAAAGGCAACTGCTTCTCTGTTGGCAAACATGGTATTCTACTTGTTTCAAACCAATCCTTTTTTCTGTTTTCTTCTTCTGCTGCTGCTGCTGCTGCTGTGGATGTCCCTAGTAAATGCTGGTCGTTTTTTCACTCATATCATTACTTACAATCTGATCTCCTCTAGAATATGAAAGAAAACACAGCATTAAATTCCCATGGCAGTCATGTTTTCCTATGCTAACGCACAAGAATCAAAATTTTTGCAGGGAAGCCTCAAAACTAGTCACCAGCAAACTCTGGCATCAGTTGAGGCTTGTCTGGACCATCCAAACCAAGATAAGAGCAATTTCTCATCCCAGTTGACTTCTAATCTTCGTCACAGTATTCCATCTCATGAGGAATCTGATCAGCCAACTGAATCCTCAAGATTGGTTTCAAAACCAGGAAGAGTATGCCAAAACTTTAGCACATACTGCTAATGTAGATCGACCTTCCTATGATGGTTATAATTGGAGGAAGTATGGGCAAAAACAAGTAAAAGGCAGTGAGTATCCACGAAGTTACTACAAGTGTACTCATCCAAACTGTCCAGTGAAAAAGAAGGTTGAAAGTTCATTTGATGGGCAGATTGCAGAAATTGTCTACAAGGGTGAGCACAATCATTCAAAGCCTCAACCTCCTAAGCGCAATTCACCAGGAACACAAGAGATAGGAGTTGTGTCAGATGGTACTGCCCAAGATACCAGCACCCCAATATGGAGTAATCATCTTAACGAAAGGAATGAAGCTTTTGAAGGGAGAATTGAAAATCAGAATGAAACAGGATTGCCTCCTCATTCAACTTATCATTTTAAAGCTTCAACATCTCATGGTCTTGCTGGGAATGGGCCAATTATTGCTGGTACTGGAATCCCTGAAAACTCTTGTGGCCTTAGTGCTGAATGCGAAGAAGCTAGCAGGGGAATTGAGGAAGATGATGATGAACCTATGAGTAAAAGAAGGTAAAAAGTTGAAGTGTATATAAGCACTCTGTACCAAAAATTGGTGACCCTATGATCCATTCCACTCTCATTCATATCATCAAGAGCAAAATATTAGCTGCATTTTGATCACTTTTCAGCTAAGATATAATACAAATTAGTTCTGTGCTAATTTATTTTTGTTATTCTCTGTCACATTGCTGAGGTTTGCTAGAAGATGCCCTGGTATTATAAAAATACTTCAGTCAGGTTGAATATTACTGTTACTCAAGTCATGACAACTATATTATTGTTACTTTGTAGGAAAAGTGAGAATCAGTCAAGGCAAGTGGGCATATCACGGGAAGGTGCACAAGAATCCCATATCGTGGTGCAAAGTTCCACAGATTCTGAGATTTTGGGTGATGGTTTTCGGTGGAGAAAATATGGCCAGAAAGTTGTGAAGGGAAATCCCTATCCGAGGTTAATAATTGATAATTTTTATTTGAATTGCAAATTACATGTTGATTTTCTTAGTTTTTATCTAGACCCAGAAGTTCCACATGATCAATTAAGGAGCTTTTAAAGATGAATTCTTTTACCTCCTCGGTTGCTACTAAGTTTCCTCTTGATGCCACGGCAATCGTGTTCTCGTCATAGGCAGATTGTGACTAACGATTGACCTAAGTTATTTGCATAAAAAGTTTCCTTAAAGCAATTTCATGGAGCACTTATAGTTAACGGCAAATTCTATTTTGATCCTGCAGAAGTTACTACAGATGCAGCAATTTCAAATGCAATGTACGAAAGCATGTTGAAAGGGCATCAGATGATCCAAGGGCTTTTATTACCACGTATGAAGGAAAACATAACCATGAGATGCCTCTGAGGGGCGCAATTCCAGCAGCAGACGATTCTGACTCACAGAATCCATGATCTCATTCTCAAAAGTGAAGCCATGTCCGGAATCAATGTTGCTTCGCATCAAGGATGTTCAGAAAGTGCTCAGGGGATAAAATGCATGTTAAGACTATGTTGTGCTGCATTGCTGCTTTCTGACACATTGGATGGAAGTTATGATAGACTGTATTGGAAAATAATGAATAGATTTTTCTTCAGGGATGTCTTAGGAAAATTTGTTTAGAAAATTCACTCCGATGCATTACACGTGGAAGATTCAGGGGTGAATCCCAAACTTATTCGTTGAGTGTATAATGGTTTCGTTACATGTGACACAATATATTGCCAACAATATGTTGTTGAAAATCTGTCAAGTGAATGCCAATCTTATTCATGGAGTCCCTGATGCCCATCGTTCCATTTATCTTACTTTCAGTGCATTGCTCAAAGTGTTCATACTTGATAGATCACTGAAACGAGTGATACCCTTCAGGGTCTGCCCATTCACTTCCATTCTCCTCTGCAGTCTCTATTTAAAATAATGTTATGGAAAGGAATAAGCTTCTATTGCAAAACTAGTGACCCATTCCATGCAAAAGTATCCTGTACTCAACCGAAGAAATGTATGATGCATTTAATGATCATAATCTCATCATTATTCATTCACAAGAAATAATTTTTTTTCTTTTTTTTTTTGCGTGCGTGTGTATTTTATTATTATTATTATTATTATTATTATTATTATTATTGTTTTTGAAAATACACCTGAAAGCGAAATATGAGCCGCGTAATTTCAATTTCACAGGCCGAGTCGGCAAACCCCCCCCCCCCAAAAAAAAAAAATAATAGCTTGAATTTCACGAAATTAATGTGTGCTCAATTGATGCCGATGAATGTAATGATTGATTGAACATTTTTGCTGTGTACGTATTTGTGTGTCTCGGACGGTATTCAAACTATCAGCGCGGCAGACGTCACCAGTTGTGACAAAAGGGATGGCTTCTTGTCGGGAAGCCGTTTGGATCGACAGTTAGAAGAACAAGAAGCACAAAATAAAAACGATAAGGTGTAACTCATCTCCACCGGGATCCTCGTGGGTTCTCATCAGAACCGTGACCGCTAGGGACATCAAGCAGCATCATAAATATAGATATTTGTGGGCCCTACCTTTATAGTTCTTTTGAAATCAGGCAATAATTTCTTGTGCTACCCAAAACGCACACAAAAAGACATCCTTAATTCCATCATGAAATTGGACTCTAGGACCGTTCTAGCCAATCGACAAATTTGGACAAAAAAAAAAAAAAGTAATAATAAAGAAGAACGCGTTAAAAATCGAAGATAACAACAGAATGAGCGTAGAGGCTGAGGAGGAAGCTGGTGGGCTCGCTCGATTTCTGTCTCTCTCTGGCTATTAGACATTACCAAAGGCGTTGAACTCTTCAACCTTGAATCAGTAGATATTGTCGTTTAGATATCTCAGAGACACAGAGAGAAAGAGCAAAAGTTATGGGGTGGATTCCCTGTTCTGGCATGTCAACGACCGAATCAAAGAAGAACAAGAAGAAAATGAAGGTGATGAGCCAGAAGTCGCTTGATCAAGTCAAACCCAGTCCAGGTTTGTGTTTGTGTTATGTATCCTAAGTCAAATAATGGGACTGATATGGCAAATTTTATTGAATTTTTGTTAAAAAGATAATTGGGTTCCCTTTTCTCTTTGATCAATTGTGAACTGCTGCCGTTTCCCTTTCTGGGTTCGTTTTGAATTGATCAGGTATATTCTGTTGTGTCTAAAGTGAGGGACTGTTGGAGATTCGACTGCTTGAATCACTTTTCATAGTTACCCCTCTAGTGTCTCAGTAGAATAAGTAAGGATTGACTTCTTGATAGTGATGCTGGTTTCTTGAAGTAGCTATTGAGTTCAAAAAGTGAGGCTTTCTGGTTTTCGGCTTCGCCTTAAATGTGAAGATATGAACTTGATTGATAAAATATGATAATCAGTAAGATTTATGGTGCTGAGGTTGAGGAGATGATCCAAGCTCTCCCATGGCGTACGAATTCTTAATTTTCTAAATTTTCTGTTTTGTCATGTCTGAATATGCAGAGAGATTCAAGGCAGATTCCCCTTTGAGAGTTAAGGAGGGATCCAAACATAGAGGATCATATAGCATTGCCTCACAGATTTTTACATTTAGGGAACTGGCAGCTGCGACCAACAATTTCAGGGCAGGGTGTCTTTTGGGTGAGGGAGGCTTTGGAAGAGTGTATAAAGGGCATCTGAAAAACAAAAATCAGGTCAGTGAAGTTTGTCACTTGATAAGAGTCAGAAATATGTTGCTTAAGTCTGAAATGTCATTTCTCCCTCTGCTAGTGCTTACAATTGCTTTATTTTTTCCCCATAAATGATACTTTCTAGATTGTAAGCATTAAGTGAAAGATTAAAGCATTGATAGTTTTGCATCTGAAAGGACTATTGAAAGTTATATATATTAATTTTTTGTTTGTAGGTTGTAGCCATCAAACAGCTTGATCATAATGGTTTGCAAGGGAATAGGGAATTCCTAGTTGAAGTGTTGATGCTAAGTCTGCTTCACCATCCGAACCTAGTTAATTTGATTGGTTATTGCGCTGATGGAGATCAGAGGCTTTTAGTGTATGAATACATGCCTCTGGGATCGCTGGAAGACCATTTACATGGTGAGGACTTACTGGCGATGCTCTTATTAGACATATATATATCACTTGTACGGATGTAGAAAGCTCATTAATAGTTTACATTGGTCTCAATTGTTTGTTTATAGAGATTTCACCAGGTCAGAAAGGGCTGGATTGGAACATAAGAATGAAAATAGCTGCTGGGGCAGCGAAGGGATTGGAGTATCTACACGATAAAGCCAACCCTCCTGTAATTTACAGGGATTTAAAATGTTCCAACATTTTGCTTGGTGAAGGGTTTTATCCAAAGCTATCTGACTTCGGCTTGGCCAAACTTGGACCCGTTGGGGACAACACTCATGTATCTACTCGGGTTATGGGCACCTATGGATACTGTGCTCCCGAGTATGCCATGACAGGCCAATTGACACTAAAATCAGATGTTTATAGTTTTGGGGTTGTTCTTCTGGAAATCATTACGGGTCGGAACGCCATTGACTACTCAAGAGCTACTAGAGAGCAAAATCTGGTTGCTTGGGTACGCCTTTCTCAAATTCTTCTATTTGATGGAGGAATAGATATTTTGATATCCCGCTTGACTTATGGAAGATTTTACATTTTTCTGATACTGATTATTACGATATGCAGGCTAGACCCTTGTTCAAGGACCGGAGAAGATTCTCAGAGATGGCTGACCCAATGCTCCAAGGTCAGTATCCTTCCAGGGGATTATACCAAGCTCTTGCTGTTGCTGCCATGTGTGTTCAGGAGCAGCCCAACATGCGACCTGTGATTGCCGATGTGGTCACGGCTCTGAGTTACCTTGCTTCGCAAAATTATGATCCTGGGGCTCATCCAATCCAATCTTCTCAGTTAGGCCCTGGTACTCCTCGCAGAAAAACAAGTCAAGTCAAAGCTTAATGATGGGGGAGAATTTGAGAGAGATCAAACGAGGAACTTGATTTCAGATCTCAGAACGCATGTTTTCTTTGCAAGTAGGTTGGTTCCTAATTCCAAGTGGCTCTCCTTAAATTTGATGATACCATGGCCAATGGACTGCATTACATGCCGTGTGAGATTGAATCCGTGTGGATAACAAGGCCTGGAATTTTACCATCACATCATCTCAATTGTGCCTGCCCACTAAACCTTTTGTCGGTCGATTTAACTAGTATATGTTCGCTAGACCATACACGTGTATACTTGCTTTTTCTATTGTGGCGGGCTTCCCATGATGGAAGTTGCACTGTTAGCCTAAGCACATGTCCTGTCGATGCATGTAAGAACAGTTCAAGTGCGATAATATTGTGCGATTGGAAATAAAAATGACATTGACAGACTCGCAGCAGCGTTCCACTCTTGTGACTTCGACTCTGTTTTTCTTTTCCACGTCTCTTTTGTCTTTTGGTGCTAATTCGACGACAGAAAATCACAAAACATCAGCATACTCTAACAACAAAACGATGATAATTTACAACAGGGCGTTCAGATGAGGAGTTTAATGAACAGAAAGAAAACGGTAAGGAAATTTACAAAAAAAAATTATTTCTCGACTTGCCAATCTTACAATGATTTAGAATTAACTATTACTACATATCTGACTTAATACTTCCCCAGCGCTTGTCTTCTTTTTTCGAGTTGTTACACGGATCAAAACAATGGCCACGTGTTTCAGTTGTGCCGGGTGTCGATCAAAACAATGGTCACGTGTTTCAGTTGTGCCGGGTGTCACTTGCTGGGCGGCGCTAAAAGGACGTGGGATGTAATGGGGATGCTAACTTTACTAGTAGATTATGGTCGACGTGGCGGACTTTTAGTAGGCTTGTGAGTGAAACCGACGTGTGTTTTAAAGTTTAGGCTTGTGTAGGCCCTCGCATGTGTGCCACCTCATGGCGTTTTAGAGTGTTTTAAGCATGTGTAGATCCTCGCGACGGGTTTTTGCTACGCATTTTCTTTTGTTTTTCACGGAGTTTTTTTTTTATTATTATTTTTTTATAAATTACTTTAAAAAATTATTATTTCAATATTAATCAATATTACAAGTTTAATGATTTATATTACAACCACACAGCTAGATATTAGACAAATTTTGAGGCAGAGCCCAGTACTAATGGTTTCCAATAAAAAATTTAATTTTCATTCAAACGGAAAAAGTCGTTCGCAAACCGGCGCTAAGGGGGCCCTTCCCAAGTGATGGTCTTGACGTTAGAGTAGCACGGCCGCTGTACATATTCCCAGTGGGGCCCGACCGATATTTCACGTCTGAAAAGTCTTTACATTTTTTTAATGTTAAAATAATTAATAATTAACTTGTTGAATGTTCCTAAGACTTTTTTGAACTTTTAATCAGATTAAATTTTTTTCCCCATTTTTCCATTATATATTGCACGGTTTAGAAATGTCAGAATTTAGTTTCAAAATAATGATCCAGTAAAATTAGTAATAATTCTCATCCAAATAAATCCAGATTTAATGAGAATTTGTACAGTTTAAAATTCTCAAAATATTTCTTAATGTTAAAATTTACATGGTTTTAAATAGCAAAAGTTGAAAATTAGCCACAAAAAATTTAGATCAATTTCAATAGAAAATTGAGGTAAAACAAGCTGTGCAAATACATTTTACATGGTTTTCTTCCACTCTTTTGCAAAAAGAGTGCAAATGAGATTAGCCTGTTAATACCCATTATTGGTTAGAAGCCGCACCTTCGTATGAAGACCTCGGATTTTTGACAACGAGGATTGCTTGCAATAGTTCATCGACGAACATAACTTTTGATGTCATAACAGCAATCATGTTATTTACTTAAAACAACGTTCTACTCAACATACTAGTCCAATGAGACACTTGAAATTATTATCCAGGAACTTGAATTTCCTCGCATCATTACTATTGCCTCCGTTCGGCAAATAAATGAAGAGCATCGTCTGGTTGGATGGGAAAACAATTGATGGCTGGTTCACTGTTGTGCCTGCGAAGGATAAGATACAAATAAGATAAAAAGGGTAGTTCCCTGACATGACATTACAGAAAATGATATATCTCACGAAAACGATGAGACATTTACCATAAGTCGGTGCTTGTAATATTCGACAAGTTCTTCTGGCTCGACTTTCTTTGTTTGCTTGTAAGCTTCAACCTTGTTCAGCTCCTGCAATTTGGATTCGCCAAAACAAATAGTTGCTGACCCAAAAATCTCTCTCTTACAGAGGGAAAGACTGGCCATGAATAATTCCAATTTCCTAATCATGATAATGATTTTCCGAATTTTACTTCTAACGTAAGAACAGCAAATAATTCGTTGCGGGATGTAGAATATACCTCGATCCAAGCTGCAAGTTTAGGCCTGCCAACAGTGATATCGTACTTAAACACTTCAGATAGGAAGATTTGATATCTTTCAACAAACGGAATATAGACTATGTCAGCCTGAAAACAAATGAATCTACCCATTATTTGAAAAGAAGAAAGAACAAAAATTGATCTTGCGAAGAACAATTTCAAATGTAACAATTTGACCATTCATTCACATGCTCCCACATGCTGAGATGATGACAAAAAAGGGCACTACTTAAAGCCAATGTTAAGAGGTCTCAACTTACCAAGCTGATCGATTGACCAAGGAAGAATGGGCCATCATCCCATCTAAACAGTGCATTTTCCAAATAATCAAAATCAGGACCTGCCACAATTTTGCAGTGCAATTTATAAGAAATCACAGCAAATTTAAACTCATCAGCTTGCTCAAAAAAAAAAAAAAAAAAAAACTTACCAGCGTCCCTCAAAGGATCTCCCTTGAATGAAGCAATCACAATGTAGTTGAATTTATCAGAGTAGGAAATCAACTCTTCGGCAAACTGTCTCCTGGCAGAATCCTGCAGTATAATAAAGTATTGGGTTTCGTTCAAGTTCTGAAAAGAGACAGAGAGGCTTTTAATGAAATTCAAAGGGCGCAAGACACAACTCTATGGAACTTACATCTGGGAGAAGAGAAGGCCCTTCAAAGTTGGTCTCTAGGTACTTAATCAAATCAAGACTCTCTCCAGTGATTTTGCCATTATGTTCTAACGACGGCACCTATGAACACAAAGACTCCACGACCTATTCGCTCGCCCTTTATCAATGCAAAATTGAGAAGAAAAAAAATCACCTTATTGACAGGGTAAACTTTCTCTCGGTACCAAGCAGGCCTATTTTTAAGATCTAGTGGAACCAATTTAATCTTGTCCTGCAAACCCTGCACAATGTATATGTAACAACAATTCGTAATAAACTCTATGAAATGGGGCATTAATTCAATAAAATGAGAAAAAACGTAATCAAATTCACTTGGCTGCTGATCTAACTTAAAAGTAGGCGAACCTTATAGTTCCTGGAAATCCACACTCGCTGAACATAGGGACACTTGTAGCGGGCGTACAGCCTGTGGAATTTGTTTATCAAATATCAATATAATAAGGGCTGCCATATTTTAAGGAAAAAAAAAAAAAAAGAGAAAATAATTCACTAATAAAAAAAAAAAAGAACCGTGTGGTCCCATCAAAGAGCGGAGGTTGATCTGCAGCGGCGTCTAACGGTAGAGGCAATGTCTCCGGCAGAGTCATGTCCAAACTTTAAGTTTTACCGATGAAAGGAAAAACAGAAAAGCGAAAGAAAGTTGGAAATAAAACCCAGTAAAAAAGAATATATTAAAATTTGAAAGAAAAAAAGAATATTGAAGATAAGGAGACAGAGAGATCTTGAGGAGACTCTCACCTAGCGACTGGCATCGTGGCTTGTGTTGTTCGTGAATAACTCGGTTTCATTAAGCTTTTAATTCCGAAGGGCATATGGTGCCTTTGAAGTTGATATTTAACGCCAGAATTGTGGATGAAACTCGTGATTTATGTTTTTCTTTTTTTTAAAAAAAAAAATTAACATTTTTGAAAATTATGTTTTGCAAGCGATGTTTTGTGACGGAACTGAGGGTCGGTGCACGATGTGATAAGTTTGTCTAACTGCCAAAATTTCGAATGCACGATACTTTGAAAATTTGAATGCAAGGCGCGCTGAAATCGCTGACACATTCCAGAAATAAACATTAAAAATAATAAATTTAAATAAAAACAATTAATTTTTATATTATATATAATTATTTAAGCTCATTATATTTTTGGTTTTTATGTAATCGAGTTATTTCAAAAATCATTATGTATACCAATTATTTTTTAATAAAAATGGAGGCATAAGGTTAAAAATAAAAAAAAAAAGTACTAGTCAAGCCAACAAATTCCTACTAAATTATGTTAGTACAACAACAATATTGTAAGAGATGAATTATTGATGATGTATACTCATACCTAACAAAAATGCTTAACTAACCATTTAATCTGCGTTTCAGCATGTGAAACATTTTGGTGCCCGTATACCAATCATCCACGTGCGATACGGCTGGAGGAGGGCCATGCGGGCCTGCCTGGGCTTTTAATTCGAACGTCCGTTTGTTTTTTTTTTTTTTACTTTGACGTAAAGATTGCGTCAACGGTGACGTCTGTCAAGATGCGTCTCTCCCGTTAATGCACTTATATTTAAGAAATCTGAAAAAGGATAAAAAATATATTTTAATTGCCAAAAATTTTCTTGAATAGAAATAAATTAAATTTGTATATAAAATTTATATGATAATAATGTCAAATATTATTTTTTGTGTTACAAATTATATTGTATCTATTTATATTTATATTATAAAGTCTTTATGTAGTGAAATTTTATTTATATTATTTTTTAAATTTTGTAATGATTTATTTAATTTTATATTTAATTAAATTAAGTAACCATTTAAATTTTTTATTTAATTAATATGGTGATAAGTTATACTTAATTTATTCTTAGTAACGATTAGATAACTTCGATATTTCTTTGAAAAACATTGCATCTTATTTGAAAGTTATAAAAGGGAAAAAGTAAACTTAAAAAAAGTATTTCAATCTTTCAGTATATTTGGACAATTGAGTTTTGTTTAACAAGTTACTAGTTGTGAAATTTATTATTAGTAAATGTAATTGATTATTTTGTAATTGTTTATAACATTTTAAAGGGAAAAAATTTAATAAAATAAAAAATAATTTTAAAAGAATTTTTTTATTTAGTTAAATTGTAATTATTTTATGTGATAATAAAAATATTATCTTAAAAAATTATTAAATTTTATTGCACTTTTTTTTTTTTTGTGTGTGTTTTTTTTCTATACCAAAATGTTGTATTTTTGAAACATAAGTTTAACCTATTTATTTTGTTCATTCTTTGTCCGCATGGCAATTAGTTTTGTAATTACCATTAGGAATTAGGAAGTCAAGCCCCTCTCCAAATCCTGTCAGCTTGGCGTGAAAAGCATGTAATTACTAATGAGCTAATACATGTATTTATTTTTCCTGGAAACGCTTATCGTTTTAGGAAAAAATTATTACAGAAAATGATACAAGATTTATGAAAAAATAAAGAGATATTTTGGTTGGTTCACATTCCGGAGCATCCAAGGTTGGACCAGCAAAGTAATAATTTAGCACAATACATACATCAGGAAAAGAGGGGGGCCCTTCAAAGTTGCGGTCAGTGTATCTAATTATCTCAATACTCTCAGTCATAGTTATGTTGTTATCCTCCAGTGCTACTACCTAAGGCAAACAAGAAATCAATTTTGTTGATGAAGAAAATGTCGGAAACAATTTCTTTCTAAGCAAAGATTCTATAATGAAACAAGCGAAAAGTTTCTTATCACTTTTCTTCAGGTTGAACTTTGTTGTACCAAACATGTTGATTTTTGTGGCTGAAGTGAACTCGTTCAATTTTGTCTCCTAATCCCTGCTGGATTATGAAATCATGGGAGACATATCACATTCAGAGAAAAAACAGACCAAGAAGGAAGAGTAAGTTTTAAGTTGCGAGTTGTGAATAAAACACTGCAGTTGCCAGCTAATACAGCTACAATTCGGCTGATGTAACGTTGCAATGTCTAGCTACAAAAATGCCAGAAGAATCTACGTTAAGTCCTTCGAATCTTGCTCGGTTGCCAGAGCTAAACTTGACAAATGGAGTTCAGTTCTAGAGCTCGCTTTTAGTAACTAGAGAATGGTCTGTAAAAGGCTACTAGATTAATGGGTCACTGGAAAGGCTATGAAGGCTTTAGAATTGCAAGGCTCCTTGCCAAGGTGTCCACTTTCTCAAATCCACTGTTGCATGTGTTACTTAACAGCAAAGGCGCATGGCAAAAGCACATTTAGCAACCGTGGGATAAATAATCGAATGATTGATACTTTTTATGCAAGGTTTTCCACTTTGGATAAAATTTGAAACAGCATCGGATTAATACCCATCGTTTTATATTGTGTGTTTCTTTTCTTTTTGGGTTACACAAATGCTAATTTTTGTAATTCTCGTTTGACTAGGCTGCCTCATTTGCCCCGGTATCGATCGTGCCTGTTTTTGTCGGGCGTTATCGTCAGCCAACTCGTCATCTATCTGAACCGACTAGTCTCTCGTTTATCGACCGACTTCTCGTACCTCAAGCGACTCTTTGCAGCCTTCCGCTGTACCAATCTTTGCAGAGCAAGTTCTTTTCCCCTTCTGGAGCCGGATATCTATAATTTGCAATCTTCCACAATATCTTTCTCCCACGGGAATAACCAAAACTAAGAACCAATTGGCGAACTAGTTGTGGGTTTATGCGAAACTTGGGGTAGAGGTGACAACTTCCTACTATGAAAATCGAGCAAATGATAGAAAAGCAAATTTATTGCTTTTGCAGCATGCCAATGAATGTGAACATTACAAAATCACCATCTCCTCACACTTTATCTGCTTCTTGTACTAATCAGATTTCTTCATTAAACTCAACAGGACTCCTGCACTGAGACTTGTGGCCACAAAACCAAGAGACACCTCGTTTGATACGTGAAATCCTGCAATGTAGAGTTGGAATATTTCATATCCTTTGCCGTCAAATTCGGCTTAAAAGCATAAATGAATGCAGCTGTAGGCTAGAAGATACCCACCAAAGAAATCTAAGATCATCTTGCACCCAATGAAGCCCAGAACAACGGAAATGGAAGGCTGACATGGGTGCACGAAATAAAAAAAAAAAAATCTATGAGGGTAAATCGACACTTGTCAACCTAACATTAGACAGATGACAGAGTACACATGTGCCAAAATAAGAACACCATGATCCAGAACGCAAAAATTACCATAATTTCTTAAGTTAAATGAAAGAAACTACATTCTATGTTTCATCATTTCATGATGGAACAAATTTGTTTGATAAAATGGTCCAGCCTAATGACTGATAAACCGTGAGGGAATGGCGTGAGCCATCAGAAAAACAATCACAAAACAATGTAAAACAGCTTATGCTTTACCTGTAAATATTCCAACTCTGCCATGCCCTCGGAGATGAGAGTGTAAAGTGACCTTAAACCTACACTGAGCAAAAATTGCACTTAGCCTTTTAAGAAACTCGCATCAAATTTGACTCCACTAATCTCGACAATGTGATGCAAGCATTTCTGTGGTTTAATTACGAGATAGCTCCACTATAGGAGAGAAATTCGTTGAGAAATAAGAATTTTAATTTCCATTACGTAAAACATAGCCGTAGACAAGAATACGGCAAAGCTGCAATTATGTTGACGTTAAAGCACTGCGGTATGACGACATATAGAGTGGAGGGAGGAAGAGAGAGACAGAGTACTCCCTTCTCTTCAATTTTCTTTGCTTTTTGGGGAAGGGGGCAGAAGGAACAAAAATTGAGAAAAATGTGAACTCGTCAATGCTTCTTCAGCAATAACCAATTGCAAAAAAATTACAAAAGAAATTTCTCTACTCGCCAATCTTACAATGATTAAGAAGTAACTATTGCTACCTATCCGACTTAATACTACTAAATTAAGTTAGAGAGCTCATGGCCACTTCCTAGTTTGTTGTCTTCTGTTTTCGAGTTGTTACATGTATAAAAACAATGGTCACGTGTTTCAGTTGTGCCGGGTGTCACATGCTGGGCAGCGCCATGAGGACGTGGGATTTAATGCGGACGCTAACTTTACCAGTGGATTAGGGCCGGCGTGGCGGGCTTTTAGTAGGCTTGTGAGTGAAACCCAAGTGTGTTGTAAAGTTTAAGCTTGCGTCGGCCCTCGCATGTCTGCCACTTCATCGCGTTTTAGAGCTTTTAAGCTTGTGTAGATCCTCGTGACGGGTTTTTCTACCTATTTTATTTTGTTTTTCACGGAGTTTTATTTTAAAATTTTATAAATTGCTGTTGAGTTTTGTTATTAAAATGTACAAATTTTGGATTCAAAATTTTGCTATTTTTAAATGTAATTGTCATTTGATAATAACGAAAGAAAAGTTACAGTTGACAAATGTAATTTCGAGATAATAACATTGAAAACATTATTATTTGAATATTAGTCAATTTAACAAGTTTAATAATTTATATTAGAACCATACACCTAAATATTGGACAAATTTTGAGGCAGAGTCCAGCACTAATGGTTGCAAATAACATTTATTTTTCATTCAAACAGAAAATGTCGTTCACAGAACAGTGCTAATGAGGGCCCCTTCCCGAGTGATGGTCTAGACGTTATGGTAGCGAGGCCGCTGTACGTGTTCCCCGTGGGACCCGACCTATATTTTGACAGAACAGTGCTAAGTTTTTACATTTTTTTTATATTAAAATAATTAATAGTTAACTTGTTAAATGTTTGTAACATTTTTTAAAACTTTTAATCAGATTAATTTTAGTTTCCCTGTTTTTATTTCATATTACACGTTTTAGAAATGTTAGAATTTAATTTCAAAATAATGATTTAGTGAAATTAATAATTTTTCTTGAAATAAATTAAAATTTAATGAAAAATTATAGAGTTTAAAATTCTCAAATACTTTATTATTCCTATATAATTTTAATACTAGAATTTAATTTATTTTAAATAATAAAAATTAAAATTTACTTAAAAATTTTAAATTAATTTCAATAGAAAATTAATGCAAAATACCCGGTGCAAATACATCTTACTTGGTTTTCTTCAACTCTTTGCAAAAAGAGTGCTAATGAGATTACCCTCTTGATACCCCCATTATTGGTTAGAAGCGACACCTTCGGATGAAAACATAGGATTTTTGACAACGAGGATTGCTTGCAATAGTTCATCGACGAATGTCATAACAGCAACCATGTTATTTATTTAAAACAACATTTTACTCAACATACTAGTAATATTCTTAAACACTAATCCAATGAGACACTTGAAATTATTATCCAGGAACTTGAATTTCCTCGCATCTTTGCTATTGCCTCCGTTCGGCAAATAAATGAACAGCATCGTCTCGTTCGATGGGAAACCAACTGATGGCTTGTTCACTGTTGTGCCTGCGAAGGATAAGATACAAATAAGATAAAAGGGTAGTTACTTTCCTGACATGACATTACAGAAAATGATAGATTTCACGAAAACGATGAGACATTTACCATAAATCGCTGCTTGTAATATTCGACAAGTTCTTCTGACTCGACTTTCTTTGTTTGCTTGTAAGCTTCAACCTTGTTCAGCTCCTGCAATTTGGATTCGCCAAAACAAATAGTTACTGACCCAAAAATCTCTCTCTGGCCATGAATAATTCCAATTTCCTAATCATGATAATGATTTTCCGAATTTTACTTCTAACGTAAGAACAGCAAATAATTCGTTGCGGGATGAAGAATATACCTCGATCCAAGCTGCAAGTTTAGGCCTGCCAACAGTGATATCGTACTTAAACACTTCAGATAGGAAGATTTGATATCTTTCAACAAACGGAATGTAGACTATGTCAGCCTGAAAACAAATGAATCCGCCCATTATTCGAAGAGAAAAACGAAGAAAAAAAATGGATCTTGAGAAGAACAATTTTAAACATAACAATTTGAGCATTCATTCACATGCTCCCGCATGCTGAGATAGTGACAAAAAAGGTACTAGTTAAAGCCAATGTTAAGAGGTTTCAACTTACCAGGCTGATCAATTGACCAAGGAAGAATGGCCCATCATCCCATCTATGCAGGGCATTTTCCAAATAATCAAAAGCAGGAGCTGGAACAATTACAGCAACATCAGTAAAAGTGCAGTGCAGTTTATAATAAATCACAGCAAATTTAAACTTACCAGCTTGCTCAAAAAAAAAAAATAAACACAAACTTACCAGCGTCCTTCAAAGGATCTCCCTTGAATGAAGCGATCACAATGTCGTTGAATTTATCAAAGTATGAAATCAACTCTTCGGCAAACTGTCTCTTCGCAGTATCCTGCAGTATTATAAAGCATTTGGTTTCCTTCAAGTTCTGAAAAGAGACACGGGCTTTTAATGAAATTCAAAGGGCGCAAGACACGATTCTATAGAACTTACGTCTGGGAGAAGAGAAGGCCCTTCAAAGTTGGTCTCTAGGTACTTAATCAGATCAAGACTCTCTCCAATGATTTTGCCATTATGCTCTAACGACGGCACCTATGAACAACCAAGACTCCACGATCTATTCGCTCGCCCTTTATCAACGCAAAATTGGGGCAAAAGAAAAATATAAAAATCACCTTATTGGCATGGTAAACTTTCTCTTTGTACCAAGCAGGCCTGTTTTTAAGGTCTAGTGGAACCAATTTAATATTGTCCTGCAAACCCTGCACAATATACATGTAACAACAATTCGTCTATGAAATGGTACATTAATTCAACAAAATGAGAAAAACCGTAATCAAATGCACTTGGCTGGTGATGTAATTTAAGAGTAGGCGAACCTTGTAGTTCCTGGAAATCCACACTCGCTGAACATAGGGACATGTGTAGCTGGCGTACAGCCTGTAGAATTTATTTATCAAATATCAATATAATCAGGGCTGCTATATCTTAGGGAGAGAAAAAAAAAAAAAAAAAAAAAAATAATTCACTAATAAAAAAAAAAAGAACCTTGTGGTGCCATCAAAGAGCGGAGGTTGACCTGCAGCGGCGTCTAACGGTAGAGGCAATTCCTCCAGACTTTAAGTTTTGCCAATGATAAAAAAAAAAAAAAAAAAAAAAAAAAAAAAAAAAAAAAAAAACAGAAAAGAGAAAGAAAGTTGGAAATAAAAACCAGTGAAAAGGAATATATTAAAATTTGAAAGAAAAAGACAATAATGAAGTTAGGGAGACAGAGAGATCTTGAGGAGACTCTCACCTAGCGACTGGCATTGTGGCTTGTGTTGTTCGAGAATAACTCGGTTTCATTAAGCTTTTATTTATGAAACGGGCGATGTTCCGGGACGGAATTGAGGGTCGGTGCATAATGGGATAGGTTTATTTGACTGCCAAAATTTACAATGCATGAAACATTAAAAATTTGAATGTAAGGCGCTGAAAGCCCTGACACTGTCCAGAAATAGATGCATTCAAAAATAGTGAATTTAGATAAAAATAATTAATTTTTTTATTATGTATACTTTATATATAATATAAAATTTAATTATATTTACTTAAACTCATTATATTTTTGTGTTTATATAATTCACCTATTTCAAAAAATCATTATGTGTACCAATTTTTTTTTTTTTTTTGTTCAAAAATGGAGGCATAAGGTCGAAAGACAAAGAAAAAAAAAAGTATTAGTTAATTATCACACAAAACTAAGAAATTTTTATTAAATTTTGCCAAAACAACACTAATATTATATAAAATATAAATTACTGATAATAGACGCTCTTACGCTTAATAAAGATATCTAACTAGTCATTCAATTCGTCACTTGATTTCGTTCACGGTAAACATTTTGGGGCACGTATACCAATCATTCACGTGCGATGCGGCCGGAGGAGGTCCACGCTCGTCTGCTTGGGCTTTTAATTCGAACGTCCGTTTTTTATTTACTATGAAGTAAAGATTGCGTCAACGGAGACGTGTGTAAGATTAGGGAAGATACTAGATTCTAACTCCCTAATTTAGACACGTCTCTCCCGTAAACCCCCCGCCCCCCCCACCACCCTTTTTTTTTTTTTTTTAATGTATATATTGAGATTAATAGACTCATATTTATGAAATCTTAAAACAAAAAAAAAAAAAAAGGCTAAAAAATATATTTTAAACACTAAAATTTTCTTTAATAGTTTTGCTCTCGTCTTCAACCTCCTATGAAAATTTAGGAACATTTATTCCCTTAATCACCTCAACCATTGTAGAGAGTTTTTTTTTTTTTTTTTTTAAAATAAATCTAGGAAGAACTTTCCAGTTTCCATTTATTTGTTTGCGAAAAGTATGGTATTTCATTATATTTGGGTGCGACACCAGTGAAAATTAATAGTGTATTTTTATAATTGCAATTTTTGTACAGCATAATACACAATATATTCACATAACATAAAAATATTAAAAAAAAAAAGTACATAAAAAAGTACATGAATATTTGTAAAAATTAAATATTTATTTTTCAGGCAGGGCATAATTTTCGCTGGCCCTTGAGAGTTGGCGATGAAACAAGCGATGTTTTTGGACAGAATTGTGGGCAAAATGCGGGGAGTGTTCCTGATTTATGCGTTACGCTTTTGTGCGCTAATCTTCCAGTTGATGTATTGAGACTGTTTTGTGGGAGAAATGCAAAGTCAGACTGATTTATAACTGCTGAATTTAGCTTTCCCGACACATTGACTCTTGTTTATATGAAAAAAAAAAAAAAGAAAAAGTTATGGAAACAGCTAGAAACCGTACGATTATATCACATTGATAGTATTTATTATTATACTGTGGAGTGGAAAAGAAATAAATTACATTTTTATGAGCAATTTATATGATAATAATATCAAATATTATTCTATGTGGTATAAATTATATTGTGTCTATATGTACCTACGTTACAATGTCTTTACCTAGTAAAACCCTATTTATATTGTTTTCTAAATTTTGTAATGACTTACTTAGTTTCACATTTAGTTAGATTAAGCAGTCATTTAAATTTTTTATTTAATTAAATATGGTGAGATAAACTTCAATGCTTGTTTGTAAAACGTTGCACCTCGTCTAAAAGTTATAAAAAGGAAAAAGTAAATTTAAGAAAAGTATTTCAGTCTTTAGGTCTATTTGGATTACAATTGACTTTTGCTTAACAAATTGTTAGTTGTGAAATCTATTATTAATAAATGTAATTGATTATTTTGTAGTTATTTATAACATGTTAAAATAAAAATAAAAATTTTAAATAAAATAGAAAATATTTATTAAAGAATTTTTTTTATTTAATAAAATTGTAATTATTTTATGTAATAATAAAAATTATTATTTTAAAAATTTATTAAATTGTATTGCACTTTTTTATTTAATAAAATTATAATTATTTTATGTAATAATAAAAATTATTATTTTAAAAATTTATTAAATTGTATTGCACTTTCTTGTGTTTTTTTTTTTTTTTTTTCACTGCATCAAAATGTTTGTATTCTTGAAACATAAGTTTAAGCTATTAATTTTGTTCATTTTCTGCACAGAATTTTGCCTGTATAAGAATTAGTGTTGTTATTACCATAAAGAATTAGGAAGTCAAGCGCCTCTGCAAATCCTGTCAACTTGACGTGAAAATAACGAGCTAATGAGCTAATACATTTCTTATGAGAAAATAATGAATTATTTTTGTTGGTTCACATTCCGGAGCTTCCAAGACTGGACCAGCGAAGTTATAATTTAGCATAATACATCCATCAGGAACAGGGGGAGGCCCTTCAAAGTTGCGGTCAATGTTCTGCTCCAATGCTACTACCTAAGGCAAACAAGAAAAAAATTTTTGTTGATGAAGAAAATGTATGAAACAATTTCTTTCTAAGCAAAGATTCTATAATGAAACAAGCGAAAAATTTCTTGTGACCTTTTCTTCAGGTTGAAGTTTGTTGTACCAAACATGTTGATTTTCGCGGCGGATGGGAACTAGTTCAATTTTGTCTCCTAATCCCTGCAAACCCGAAGTGGTTTGATTATGAAATCATGGGAAAAATATCACATTCAGAAAAAAACGCTGCAGTTCGGCTGACTTAACGTTGCAATGTCTAGCTGCGTAAAAGATTGTTCCAGCAATAATGTTGCAGAACAAAACTTAGAATGCTGGACGAAATAAATTCAGAGGACTAATTACATGTAAGTAGCAGATACGTGCATGCGTGCATGTAAGACTATATAAAGGGAGACTAAACAGTTTGCCACAAAAAGACAAAAAGGAGAACAGATCTAACCTTGTAATTTCTCGTCATCCATGTGCGCTGTGCAAACGGGCTTTTGTAACTTCTGTGCAATCTTCAAGAAAACCAAGGTAGTGTTATGGTAAATTGAACAAGCGCATTGTTAAACTCTTTTTTGAAGAGAAATTCTTCTGTTGGCACAACAAACCATTTGGTTCAAATTAAAATTGTTCTCGAAAGCCTCCAGCCTAATCTAAAGGTACACAAAAGAGTACGAAATGAAAGTAAAGGGATGCGTTTGAACCTTGCGATTCCAGGCGCGCTACTACTAGAATCCAGAGATGGAGGAATAACCTTTTTAGCATTCCCTTGCATCAATCACAAGAAAACGGAAATGGCTCGAGTAATAGGACTGTTAAAAAGGAAGAACAAAAATGCCACAAGAGTCTACGTTAAGTCCTTCGAATCTTACTCGGTTGCCAGAGCTAAACTCGACAGATGGAGTTCAGTTCTAGAGCTCGCTCTTAGTAACTAGAGAATGGTCTGTAAAAGGTTACTAGATTAATGGGTCCCTGGAAAGACTTCGAAGACTTTGGAATTGCTAGGCTCCTTGCCAAAGTGTCCATTTTCTCGTATCCACGGTTGCATGCGTTACTCAACTGCAAAGGCGCATGGCCAATGCACATTTAGCAACCGTAGGATAAATAATCGAACGATTGATACTTTTTATTCCACTTTAAATAAAATTTGAAATAGCTTCGTATTAATACCCATCGTTTCATATCGTGTGTTTTTTCTTTTTTGGGCTACACATATGCTAATTTTCGTTTCACTAGGCTGGCTCATTTGCCCCAGCATCAAACGGGCCTGTTTATCGAGCGTTATCGTTAGCCAACTCGTCATCTATCTGAACCGACTAGTCTCTCGTTTATCGACCGACTTCCCGTACCTCAGGCGACTCTTTGCAGCCTTCTGCTGTACCAACCTTTGCAGAGCAAGTTTTTTTCCTCTTCTGGAGCTGGACATCTATAATTTGCAATCTTCCGCAATATCTTTCTCCCACGGGAATAACCAAAACTAAGAACCAATTGGTGAACTAGTCGTAGGTTTATGAGAAACTTGGGGTGGAGGTGACAAATTCCTACTATGAAAATCGAGCAAATGATAGAAAAGCAAAATTATTGCTTTTGCAGCATGCCAATGAATATGAACATTACAAAATCACCATCTGCTCACACTTTATCTGCTCCTTGGACTAATCAGATTTCTTCATTAAACTCAACAGGACTCCTGCACTGAGACTTGTGGCCACAAAACCAAGAGATTCCTCGTTTGATACGTGAAATCCTGCAATGTAGAGTTGGACCATTTCATATCCTTTGCCGTCAAATTCAGCTTAAAAGCATAAATGAATGCAGCTGTAGGCTACAAGATACCCACCAAAGAAATCTAAGATCATCTTGCACCCGATGAAGCCCAGAACAACGGAAATGGAAGGCTGACAAGGGAGCACGAAAAAAAAAAAAAAAATCTATGAGGGTAAATCGACACTTGTCAACCTAACATTAGACAGATGACAGAGTACACATGTGCCAAAATAATAACACCATGATCCAGAACGCAAAAGTTACCATAATTTCTTAAGTTAAATGATAAAAACTACATTCTATGTTTAATCATTTCATGATGGAACAAATTTGTTTGATAAAATGGTCCAGCATAATGACAGATAAACCGTGAGGGAATGGTGTGAGCCATCAGAAAAACAATCACAAAACATTGTAAAACAGCTTATGCTTTACCTGTAAATATTCCAACTCTGCCATGCCCTCGGAGATGAGAGTGTAAAGTGACCTTAAACCTACACTGAGCAAAAATTGCACTTAGCCTTTTAAGAAACTCGCATCAAATTTGACTCCACTAATCTCAACAATGTGATGCAAGTATGTTTGTGATTTAATTACGAGATAGTTCCAGTATAGGAGAAAGAAATTCATTGAGAAATAAGAATTTTAATTTCCATAATGTAAAACTTAGCCGTAGACAAGAAAACGGCAAAGCTGCAATTATGTTGACATTAAAGCACTGCAGTATGACGACATATAGAGTGGAGCGAGAAAGAGAGAGACAGAGTACTCCCTTCTCTTCAATTTTCTTTGCTTTTTGGGGAAGGGGGCAGAAGGAACAAAAATTGAGAAAAATGTGAACTCGTCAATGCTTCTTCAGCAATAATCAATTTCAAACATGTCATTTCCATCTATAAGCATATATTTAATAAACATATGTTACCTAGGATGGCAAACATATTGGAAGTAAACACAATGAAAGGATCCCGTGTCACGCCAAACACAGCTGGTATTGAATCAACCTAAAAAGAAAATGAAGAATCTGTCAGCATATGTTGGAATTTCAAATAGTGAGTATATTAACACACATATACAAGCACAACAAGTGTATTCAGTATGTGTCACTTGGATGAAGGAAAGAGGGAACCTACAGCAAATGCTATATCACTGAGCTCAATAACTGCTGCTGTGAGAAGTAAAGGTGTAGCCTGCCCAAAATGGTTGATGCCTGTTAGGGATGAAGTAGTACATCTTAGGAGATGAGCAATGCCATAAGTTAAATAATTATGCATCACTAATAGGAAGAAATAGGATAACATGAACAGTTAGCAAGGTCTCAGGGGTGACTTACTTTCCATACACCATTCTGACTTGTCATGAATCTGTTTCCATCATAATAAGCTGCAAGATTTAGGGGCAAAAGACTCAGAATGTGGAATGAAGATGTCACGTGCTTGCACAAAATAAGATGACAGAAATGTATACAGGCTGCAGGATTGGGGATGAAAGCAAAAGGCATTATGCCAAAAATCAGAGCCCAGACAGAAGAAAATGAAGGGAACATATGCCCTTGCAGAACATTACATGTGACAGGAATAAATCTCTGGCATGTCTTCACCACAAAGTTGTTTGATAAGTCAGTTTCATCCTCTTCACTGGCAAATAGCTAGAACAAATCAAAGTGAGTTGCAAGTCAAAATTTAAGCTATAGTGACCAGCACAATTGAGTGAATGATCACATGATAATGAGAAATGTGAAATCTTTGGAAAGACATTGACTATTGTGCAATAATCAAATCAAGCACTGAACACATTGAACTCAAGCTCTCCTTCCCACTCTGTAATCTGGATGCCTCTGGCAGGGCTAAGGAAACTGACGACTCAAAAAGCGAGTTCAAAAAAGCATTAAATTAACACATAATTCGGTAATTGTCATAATGTACTACAAATAATTCAGTAAAAGTAATAATGTCCTTCCAAAAAACGTGTCACCTTGAAAGATGAGTACAGGAGTATAACAGCCAAAAGGAGGTTGACTGCCTCAAACCTCTAAACCAAAGAGAAAAAATATTTTCAGAAAGCGCTTAGACAAAAAGTAAACAAAATATAGAGAAAATTATGACTCCTAGTCTTCTTTTCTGTTCTAATCTTTAACGGTCTAGACTAGCAATTTACCTGGAGAGTAGCTGTTCCAAGTAGTATCAATGACAAACGGAAAACAACTGCACCAGCAATTCCATACGAAAGCACCCGATTCTATTCGAAACATATCAGATATTCCATTAAAGTGGTAGACGTGCAATAATTCAATATTATAAAGACTACAGTCAGAAACCACATATCTTCTATGCAACCTTATCTTCTTTAAGCAAATAGTAGGCTTATATAGTACCTGACAAGCAAATGGCACTTTGAAATACTTGAAAATCAGAACAAAGACAAATAAATTGTCCACAGACAAACTTTGCTCCAAGATATACCTAGAAATGATCCAAGATGGTCATCATGGTGGAGATAACCCAAGATAAACATAATTCCAGAATATCAAAGGAAAAAAGCAACAGGTTAAAGGGTCAAAAAAAGGGGTACAGTCAAAACAAAGACTAATACAGAATAACTATCTATCCTTCTGGATGATACAAGAAAACACTCAAGGAATCAAATAGTGGGTATAGATTACTGAACAGCACAATTGTCTACAAGATACTCACAAACTGGAGTGAATAAGGCTTTCCTAATAATTCTCATATTATAACCAAAAAGGGAATGATGGCACATACCCAGTAAAAAATTCCGTGGCCTTGCCAACTCCATCTTTTAAACCAATACCAACACCAAATGCCACAGCAGCCAAAACCTATTAGAAGCAACAATGCCACTAATTTCAAACCAAAATAAAATAACTAGTTGGAATTCAAACCACACAAAACAACAATAAGCTGAGAGCTACTCACACATAAAACAACAGTTTGAACAGAGGGCCTGTAAGTTTCACGTCCCTGACTGCTCTGCTCTTGTTTATCCACAGAAGGAAAAGCTCGAGAGGAGGAGTTTACTTTATCAAGATCATCATATGCCCGAGAAGTAGGCCCTTCTGTTCCTGCAAATCAATCCAATGGTTCATTAATGTCTGTGGAGATTACACAATCACAAACAAAACAGTATTTTTCTAAAAATTGGGAATTATAATGTCTCCTGAATTTGATTCACACATGTAACATCCAAAATCCATCATGTAACCAAACAAGAACAACAACTAAAACCATAATCCCAAATTTAATTGGAGTGAGCCACATGAATTTTTTCCTGTCATTCTGTTCTATTATGTACTAAATTAAGCATGATACCTAATTGTTATAAATCTTCTTTAACTAAAATTTCTCAAGTCAGCCAGGGTCTTCCTCTCCATCTCCTTCCTCTTCCCCTCCCTCTCCTCTCCTCTCACCATCCACCTGGATTTGATCACCTCCTCTAAATTGGAGCATTTACTGATCTATATTGGACATGTCCAAAACATCGTAAAAATCACTTCCTCAATTTATCTAAAATAAGTACTAAAACTACCTTGATACAGATATTCCCGTTTCTTATGCGGTTCAATAAAAAAGATTATAGTAATAAGTAATAACCTGAGGTAGATAAATCATCCTCTTGTTCAGCGCCTCTGGCGCTGGCTACTGGATAGAATTGCCCACGGCGTCCACGAGCAACTGCAAACCTCAACATCATCATCAACAACAACAACAACAAAACGTATCAATAGTCAATCTGCGGTGGATGGGAGACGAACAATGAGAGAAAAGGATGAAGAGACCTGCGAAGGAAGAAGAGAAATGAGAATGAGGAAATGTAACCCCAGTCCGTTTCGAAGCTGAGATTGTGGAAACCCTAAGCGAGGCCACATCGTGCTTAAGAGGAGGAGCTTTCACACTGTGTTGAACGACCGAAGCTAATCTCATGATCTTAAAATTTTGTGTGTTGCCGGGGAAATGTTTGTTCTTCCACCTGACCTCAGCCTGCCTGTCAAGGGTTAGGTTGTAATTTTCTGGATGAAGTGTGGAGCTGAAGACTACGGGGAACTTGAGAGAGAGAGAGAGAGAGATTCAAAGGTCCAGCCTGAGCTTGCAGGCTGGAGGGTTGGTGTCGCCTTGTGTTATGCTTGTGCGCTGCGCTTGCTTGGAGCAAGCCAATGCCTTCGCCTCTTCAAACCTAACGTGGGCCTTTTCCTGGAACCGGGGCTCCATACATACTGTCCACGCAATCCCTTTCTGGCCTTTCTTTGGATTTTTGAGCGAGCTTGGTCCACTCGTTTCCTTTTATTTTGGTCTTTAGAGAATAACACTGTTACTTAATAATATATAAAAAATATATATATTTAATTTTTATTTTATTTAATTATTTATTAAATTACATAAATATTAATTATTTTTTATTATCATGATATTATTATTTAAGTATTATTATATAATTTTTTTAAAAATAAATTACTTTCATATTTTTACATATTTAAATATAAATTTTTAATTTATTAAAAATAAAAATAATTTTTTATTTTTATAAATTTTATATTTTTTAAAATTAAAATTTAAATAAATATATATTTTAAAAATTTTTAAATTATTCTTAATTTTTGTTTTTATACATAATTTTTAATAGACATATTTTTGTTAAGGAGAAGACATTGATTTTATGAAAAAAAGAAAAGAAAAAAAAGAAGAGAGAGAGAGAGAGAGTGAAAGGATATCCATAAAACAACCATCTTATTCTTAAAACAAAACACACCACATAATTTAAATCCGTGACCAAGTTGTAAGTGATAAGTTTTCTAAATTATATCTAATTTATTTTGTTCACGTTTTAACAAGAATTTAACTATATAATAAGACAGTATAAAACTTAGGAGATACAAATAATATTTAAAAATTTATATATTATTTTTAAATTTTATAATATTGTTTTTATTGTATTAATACTAAATTTTTTTTTTAAAAAAAAATTGATTTAAATTTAGTTGATTTAGTGAAGTGAGAGGGTTCTAGTGATTTCAAGAGCTTTGACTGTCAAATCAGAGCACAATATCTCAGAAATTTAAACAGAACACAGGCCGTATACACGCATAAAACAGCCCTCTCTCTCTCTCTTTCTCATCTTTTCCCGTCTCTCGCGTTCAGAATCTCATCGCCACAGCTGCCCAACTTTTCGCTTCGTCTGGTACCGTTACTACTATGGAGAAAAACCCTAACAAAAACCTATACGGCGGTCTCTGCCTCTGACAAGCCAGATCGAGTCATGGAGTCAACGAGCACTACTGCTGATGCGGAGAAGGACAGGCCTAAGAAGGACGTCGAGGATTCGAATAGCAGCAAGGTTACTGCTGTCGGCTCGCTGACAGGGAACGGCGCCCCGGTCTCCGACACTGAGAAGAAAATCCGACGCGCTGAGCGGTTCGGAATCACGGTTCAGTTGTCCGAGGAAGAGAAACGCAATTCTCGAGCTGAAAGGTTTTCCCTGTTATTTTATTTTATTTTATTTTAGACCGTTTGTTTATATTTGTCGAGCTCTGTTGTTTTGATTTCTTCTTTCCAGCTTTTTTCTTGCCGCAACATTTGACACATATTAAAGGGGTTGATTTGGGGTTTTACAAGGGTAGCATGTAGTTTGAGTACACTTTTGGAGGATGATTTTGGAATTATTGAATGATACTGTTTCTGTTGCTTTATTTTGCTTTAGGGAACATATTTTCCAGAATAGTAGATTAGGGTTCTTGAATTTTGCATTTGTTTGATGTGCAACTCGATAGCTGCTCAAAATATGCTTAATTAATGTAGCTTGGCAGCTCCTTGAGGTACCTCAGATGGCGTTTGTCTAAGTTGAACGTGCTGAAATTCGTAGTAATTTTCTTCTCCATAAATTTTGTGTAGTTTTCTTACAAAAATTTTCAAGGCATGTCTAGATTTTTTAAGTTGGTTATGTATTTATTTTAACATGTTTTATAGAATCTGCCTACCAAGAATGACTGCTTTAGTGGCCAGGTATAGGAACTCTTAGTTTCCTATTTCTATACTTGTGTCCATATTTTGGGGTTGGGGTTTGTGTCTGTATCCTTCAGGATGTATTTCTGTGTGGTTGCATTGGATTGTATAATTTCTTTGCCATGGAAATTTGTTGACGAACGATTTTTAATTGGCTAATGGACCATTAATTTTTATTCTTCACCAGGGTGTGTTTAGTTTAGTTTAGTTATTAGAAGATGAAAATTTGTTCAAAAGGTGTTAGCTACTTTTAAATAAACATTATTGGTTCTATCAGCTATCAAATTTGAATTTTAGTCACTAGTCATTCACAAGATGTATATCACCAACTGTCAGCTGAACTAAACAAATCTGGAATCTCATGTGAAAATATAAATAATTGCAGGTTTGGCATTGGTTCCTCATTGCATGGGTCAGATACATTGAAGAAATCAGAGGATTTTAAGAGGAAGGCTAGAGCAGAAAGGTAGCTATCTGATGATTTTATACCTTAGTGGAGTAGTATTGCAGCTTTTACTAATCGGTTTATTATTCTTGCCGATTGCAACTGTCTATTCTGTTTATTTCAGGTTTGGGCTACCTGTGCAGCCAGTGGCAGCTGATGAGGAGACAAAGAAGAAAGCTCGACTCGAAAGATTTGCTTCAGCTACAAAACCAGATGGACAAGAAGAAGAAAAAAGAAAAGCCAGGGCTACCAGGTGGACACTCATCCTCTGTTTTCTTTGGTGGATTGTTTGCTAGTTGTTGTATGATTTCACTATAAATGCTGACAATGCTGCTAACATCCTGTGGCTCTCAGGTTTTCACAGCCCACACCAAGTTCTTTATCATTGAATGGCAAGGGAAATATTGAGCCAGTAATTCCATCTTTTGCTATGTGTATTTCTGTTCAATTCAGTTACTTGTTTATTGAAATCTCACATTTTTTTTTTCTAATAAATCAGAAAGCAGCCATCACGGGCAAGGCTGGTGGAGTGTCTTGAAGAGGGATTTTATGCTTATTAATTAGGTATTTTTTTGGATACGCTTTATAGCCACTGTGGCATTTTTATTCAATTCAATCAGCTTCTTGTTTCTCTTTTATTAAGTAGTCTCATGTGAAAATATTAGATCTACTTTATGCTATGCTTATAAGTTTTGGTGTTAATTTGGCAGGCCTAGTTTTGCAACATTCCTCAGTGGCTTCCATTCTTCAATTGAAATCTATATTCAGCACAGAAATTTCAGATGCTTAACCTTCATTCTCAAATGGATCGACCTTCACATGGAATCGGATAATGTGTGTCATTTTAGATATAGCGAGTAACTTAATTTATTTGGTGAGGCCTAGGGTTATCAACAAATGCCTAGATGTTAACTTAATCTTCTTCTTTTCTACAAAAGCATCGGAGATTCTGAATTATTAATGGTGAAATTGGTAAATTATCAACATACACATAATTCTATGCTATTGTAAGTAACTCTGTTTTCATAACTTGCACAGCCACAATCTTGTTTGCAGCAGTAGGGAAATCAGTTTAGTGGCTTCTTATGTATTAGGAATTTGAGGCATCTAGCGTGTCAGTTTACTGCATTAGAAAATTATTACAAATCTTTTTCTTTCCTATTGACTATTGAGTTACAGATGAGCCATTGAGTACATAAAGTAGTTGGAACAACTTCCAGTTATGTAGTCATTTGCATTATTGCTTTATCCTTTCCTTTCTACTTTTTCTTTTTCCTTTTTCTTGTATTTTTTTCTGCTTTTGGTTGTGGCACAAAGAAGGGGTTGTTGGAGAAGGAGGAGCATGGTATGGGTGGCTGGAGGCATTTTATATTGAAACTGATGAGACTAATGGCAGTCTTTAAACCTTGACCATTCTTAGAATCCTACTACCTTAAGGAAACAAGTTTAAGCATGGACGGTAGTTTTGAATTGTGAGGTCCTAAGAAAGCTGCATTGGGTCAAGTGGAATAAATTTTTTATTTTTAAAGTTTGCACTTACATTTTGAGGCAATTTTCTTTTGCAAATGAGTGATGTAACACATGCTAGTGTGAATCATTCGTATTACACTAAGTTAAGTCTGCATGATGCTTCCATCATTAGTCAACAATACAAGTGCAATTTTATCTCTTATTATGAGAGATGCATTCCGCATTTGGTCACAAGTTGGATGTTTGGCACGTTGCTTTTATGCACTTAATGTGTAGCTAATGGACAACATTTGATGGTAGTTATTGCTATATCTGAATCCAAAGAGAGGTAAAAGACGGATTTCAAGTGTGTTGCTTCAGAATTTCTGATGTCTCTAGAAAGTCCTTTGAGATTAATGAATACATTAAAGGCATTGTTGATCACCATCTAGCCTCACCAGTAAATTGTCGGACCTGCAAGTTTCTGAGAATGGAGGATAATTTTGATTGTGTGATTCGTACTTTGACAGAAAACTTTTTGTAATGTCTGTGTGAAGTCTTTCTTTCATACTGAACGAGTGGCATCTGGAGTTCCTATTCGATTGTCCATATTTTGAGATGGAAGTACTATGTAATATGACTGAGCATCTCTATAGTTTTCTTTTTCTATATATTTTGCTGCGGCAAATTATGTGCTAGTTCGATGTTATTCTTTCAAGGGCGTATTTTAATTGAGTAATTCAAAGGATAGTAAAAGTACTATTAAATTTCTTTTAAATGTTGCGGCAAATTGTAAAATTAAATTTTTGTTATATTTAAGTGGTAGCAGTAGTAAGTCATTTAAGCAAGCGCCAAAAGGGGGGAATGCGTTGCCTTGTTGAATGACTGTAGTACCTTGTTGAATGATGCCAATGAGAAGCTAACTAATGCTTTGGATGGGTGGCAAACGAGGGAAGAGTGACCCATACAAGAGTTGCTGCCAAGTGGGCCGCCGCTGAGCAACAGAAAGGTCCTCTGAAGTTATTATTTTACACGAATACCCTTTGATAACTGTCGGTATTTGAAAACTACTCGATATCATCTGGCGTATAAAATTTGGTATAAAATCTGTGGCTGGAAAGTCATTGATATTCCCTTCCAGACCAAAATTAAAAGAAATCTTTAGGAATATTTTTGCCAACTGGGGCCTCCTTGGCAAAAAATGGCCTCCCGAAGATAAGGCATTTACCCAAGTACCCTTTACTTGATTGAAGAAACGGGACGGCTTTTTGAGATTTTCTAACAATGAACTAGGCGAAAAACCTGGGGCTAAAAACTAAAATTTTTTTTTAAAAAAAAAAAAAAAAATTCAAATACTCCTCCTCTCACCGAAACAAAGCAATTATTGGGGGAAGTCTCCATTGCTTGAACGGGAGTCAATGCTGAGATGTCGTCATGAAAATGTCTCCTTACTCCTTGCTCGACCTTTTAACAAATCACTGTATCTGATTTCTTTCTTCTTTGCACCTTCCTTGAGTGCAGCTTTAACAAGTCTCTTTACAATTCCCTGTTCCAGATGAGATATAAAAATAAGTCAAGTTCTCAGCTGAATTAATAATGAAGCCTGGGGTCATGTCGTTCTCATTAGAGCCACAAGTTAAAAAGTAATTTAAGCTAAAACGTTCTATGCTGAGATCAAATTTTACAGAACATAGATTTGGCTCAAAGGGCTGATGTCTTAAGGTAATAATTTAAGTGAAAAAGTATCAATTTTGAGCCTATTGATCAAAGCAATTTTGCAGAGATGATGATAAAAGGGATGAGAATTTATGCAGTGTGGTGAACTCCAGACAATGTTCTCTGCCTCACTCCCATAGACCATCAGAGGCAAATATGACAACCTTCTCTTCTGGTTGGATCCTGTGGACTGATAACTCTGGTTCTGGCCTAAGGATTGGCTCGTAGAAAGGTTTAGGCAATTGAAACTTGGACAGTAAAGGCTCTTTGTTGAACTCTGTCCTCTTAGGGTAGGCATCGCCAATGGACCTTGAAACCTGCATGAAAAGAAATACACAGATCAAATAATATGCATCCACTCCTAAGATAACAGTTATGCATATACGAGACAGGAAAATTCAAGAAAATTACCCGTATAAGGCGCTGCACACCCCATACATTGTTCTTCTGCACCTCAATATCCAGATCATTGGGATGCAATGACCTGAGTTTGTCTCTAACCGAGTCTATAGTTGCATTGTGCTCCTTGGATAGTTGTATTGCTCTTATTTCCTTTGTTCCTCTTTCTACTGTCCCTAAGACTGCTCCGGGAGTCTCTGGCATTTGCAGTGTATAATAGTCCATTGCATAAGATTTCCACTAAGTGGAATGATCCTACTGATGCCATGTGGGGTTTGATGAGCTACTGTTTCTTCACAAGGGGGAGAAAATTGTCTTCTGTTGCAGCAAAGGCCTTCTTGATAGCCTTTTCTGATACCCCTTCGTGGTCAGACACAATCCCTGCAATCATAAAGTAGCATCAGGAAAACAAAAGCATGCTTCTATCTAGTTTCAAATATCATTTAGGGACAGATGGACTCTGGACTCTGTTGGATCCAAGGCTAGGCTACTGATTAGTTGAGGAGTTTCAAATTCACTAGGTATGCATGTGTGGATCAATAATCAATTGCATCTCGATTCAAAAGAAAGTCCCTCATGCAGCCTGCCATAACTATGGTTATAGATCATAATCCTACCACTAATCTTATTTAGTAATTCAATTTATTATAGACCAAACAACTACAATAATTAAGCTTCAGGAATTGAAGCTGTTGCCCGATCACAGAGTCACGTAAAACAAACAAGCCAAATACATAAAATTGAGATTTGAGAAGAGATGGCGAGTGATAAATACCCCAATGAAAGTCCCCTGAGGACCTGAACCTGTGGAACCCAATGGCCCTGATTCAACTGGGCCTTGATCCCCTAACATATAGTTGGCTTGAACTACAGCCATAGAGAACTCCCCATACACATGATTTCCCAAATCCTTAGAGCACAACCCATTAAACATAAATATGAATTATTGATACAAGTGCATGCTACACTAAAAAGGAAGAATGAAGGTTTGGACACCTTTGATCATCAACTTTTGAATCTTGAGAAGTTGAAGTGGATTCACAGCTAGATTCCAGAGCAGAATCTTTAAGCATAGAATTGGAACCTATGCTATATTGGGTGTTTGAGCTCTCTTCAGTAGCAACACTAAAATGATTTTGACTGGACACAGCAGTGGTTTCCATAACATTGCTCTTTATATCTGGTGAGGCTGATAATTTTATGATTTGGGAATTGGATTTAGATTCTTGAGCATCTTTACTGTCTGAAGTACTAGGACATGACGTGGAAGAAATTGGACTATATCTCGATGACTGTTCTGATTTTCTCTAATGTAGGTGAAATTGTCAAAGATTCAAGCTTCTTAATCAAGAAATTAAGCTTCTTTTCAGCCTTTTCCCTCAATTTGACCTTTATTCTGAGTTCATTCTCTAGCCTTAACAACTGCCCCACCCCCCCCAATATATATAGTTCAAGAAGAAAGTTGAGATTGTACATTGTGAGTGATCATTTTCAATCAAAATTTTGAGCAATGCAATGTCATCAATCTTCCAATAGTAAACAAAAAGCATGCCAGTTTCTATGAAAAGCATGATGAAGTTAAAGACCAAACCTTGCAGCCCGGTAGTTCTGCATCTTGTTTAGCAACCCTCGAAGCTTGTCTCTCTGCATGCAATCTGCCAATAGCAAATAAAAAGCATGTCATTTGGTTGCTCATGATTTAGGAGATCCAATGTCCTGTCTTTAAGGTCTCTGTAGGGCAACAGAAATTGATTAGCTAGTCTCATGGTCCAAATAATTTGTAGGATGTGGAATCTGCGAATGAACTTGGATTATTCTTGATGTTTTCATCATCCAGCATCAGTTTTTTAATTTTAGTTTTTTTTTTTTTTGGGGGGGGGGGGGGGGGGGGGGGGAACAAAAAATCTTAATCAGAGCCAAGTGAGGGTGTTTTAGCTTTTTTGGGTGATGTCCATCCTTTTTGGAACATAAAACAGGTTATTAATATTAAACAACATCATGAACCCCAGTGCACACATTAGAAAATTACATATTTCACACTGAAGAAGTAGAATAAGTCGGATGATACAGTGGAAAAGAAAAGGAAGCTATAAAGAAGAATCTACTAATCCTCAAGTAAAACAGATGCACTTGTCTTTCATTGCTTCAGCCTCACTTCCATACTCTTTGAATGTGTACTCATCCTGCTTAAACACAGCCGGAACCTTCCCCTCGCTGTAGCACTGATTACATAGACTAAAATTAGACTTCAACTCCCTGAAGCGTGACCCAATTATTGCGTAGCGGCAAACATGACAAATATGGTTTCCATGCCGGTTCCTATCACCAATTTCAAGCTTCAAAAGTGTAGACATGATACCAAAACCCCAGTCACGATCATTGAACATTGCAAAAAATTCATTAAAAGATACCATTGAAGAATCTGTTTCTCCATGCAATTCAAGCATTTCACTGATCCCTTGTGATGGAAGATAAATAGCTCTCAGCAACTTTATGTAAGAAACAGCATCAGCATTTTTAATCACAGTGCCGCCTTCATTCCCAGGGCGCCACAAGAGTGCATCAAAAGCCATCTGTTTTCGCTTGTCTGGATTGCCACTACAAATAGGGGCCAGAATTGCATAAAACATGCCCAAATCTACCCTGCCAGATCCTGTCACATCCAAAACTGAGAGGATCTTCTCATTTATTGCCTTGACAGCCCCCTGGAAGGTTTCAGGCTTCAAGAAACTAAGAAACCTGCGGAGAATTTCCTCCAAGTTAGATTTGCGTAGGGACTTCTCAGGAACACCACCACCTGAATAAGATACTGGCACATCATTTTCATCCATTTCCTTCTTCAAAAGTTCCATATCACAGTGGTCCAATTTAGTAATCCTCTGAAATGACCTGATTTTAATGGCATCTGCTAGGTCCTGCCTCAATGTTGTTTTCTCACCTTCTATCCTAAATTTGGTAAGTTCCACAGTGACAAAAGCAGCCTCCCCATTAGCACCTCCATTAACCTTTAGTTTCTTCTTCTGCAACTGCTTCAAATGTGCTATTGCATCATGCAATTCAACCCTGCTTGTCATTTTCAATGCTTCTTTCAAAGCCTTCTTGGATTCCTCAGTTTCTCCAGCACCCAGTAGGGAGACAGCCTTATTTAGCTGAGCCCGCCAGTGGTTGGGCCACACAGTCAATACCCTATTATACATCTCAGAAGCTCTCTGAAACCTACCCAAATCCATATACAGCCCACCCAAATTATACAGGGCATCCACATGACCAGGTTTCAAATCAATAGCCTTTTGGAACACCTCAATGGCCTTCTCATCCTCGCCCATTGCATGCAAAGCAGAGGCCAAATCACAATGAGCATCAGCATAATCAAGTTTAATGAATATAGCCTCTTCCAGGGCCTTAACAGCCGCCCTGTATTCCCCTACTCCAAAAAGAGCACTCCCCAGAAATTTCAAAGCCCTAAAATGAGTCGGACAAAGAATAGCAGCTTCTCTATAATACTCACAGGCACTTAAAAGCATACCTTCGCCTTCCAGAGCGATCCCAAGGTTCACGTATATCTGAGGAAGCAAATAAGCCCATTGATTTCCACCTGCCTCTGCTGCTTCCCGTGCCAGCAAGAACTCTTCTTTAGCCTCATTACGCCTCCCAAGTGCATACAAGCAGTTCCCAGCTCGAAAATGAGGCCTAACATCCATGGGTTGCAATTCACAGGCTCTTTTAAAGCTCACCAACGCCTCCTTAAACAACTGGTGATCATACAAAACCCTTGCAATGGCCATGTGCCCGTCAAAAGCCTCTTCTCTGGATCTGGCCCCATCAGCCCTGCTCCTCAATACCCCCAACTCCTTCACGAAAGCAGCATAATCATGTCCTGACTCTTCCCAGAAGACCCTCTTCTCCTTCTCCGAGATCTCGGACGACGAGGGCCCCAATTCCCTCGACCACCCGGCCTCCGAATAGGAATCGAAGTTATCGCCTTTGAATTTCCCATCTTTCGCTTGCTTGGATTTCAACCTCTTCACCAATATATCCAAGTCGTCCACGATTCTCCACGTGCCGTCGAAGACGATTCCGTGATTTGGAGAAACCGCCCACGCAGCAGTCCTCTGCTTCTTTTGCAATTCCACGGACCTCTCTTCCACAATCGACGACGATGATGCCTCCGAGATGCCTTTGTTGTCATCCAAATTGAGCTCTAGCTCCAGCGCGTCGAAGTCACGGTCCACGTCACCGGCTCCATCGTCGTACGTACGCAACAATCCCTCGTACGTCAGACCCTTCTCGCCTTCGATGAACTCACCGTAGGTACGGAACACCTCGTCGAGAATGGCGTTGATTTGCTCGTCGCTGAATTTGACTCTAGGGTTCACCGCCACCACCAGCGCCGCCATTTCATCCCTGTTGAGGCCCCCATCGCGGTTGCCGTCGAATTGCTGGAAAATTCTCTTCACCTTCTCCGATCTGCTCCCTCTCGTCGTCATTATGGTTTGCCGGTAGGGATCACGCCTTCTTGCCTTCTTGGGCGATGTCCCAACTCCCAACTCCCAAAGGGAGCTCTCCCGTTAGCTGTTTTTTTTTTTTTTATATATATATTTTTTTTTCGTTCCTTTTATTTTATTGGAAATTTAAATACCCATTCTACCAATTAGAAGTCTCGGCGGCTCTTGTGTTTGCATATATATGACTCGGTGTTCGTTTTGCTCGATGGGCCTCTAGATCGTCAAAGGAAAATTGGAAGCCATGACGTATGATATGGACACGAAAATACGTCGATTTTTAAATTAATTAAGAAGTAAGAAAATATGATTATAAAATATATATTAAATATATTATATAATAAATATATACGTTTAATTTAAATTTTTTTGTTAGATTTAATATTTTTAATACATAACTTAAAATATATATTATATTATTTTTTATTATAATTAATATTTTTATAAAATTTATTTTTAAATTATAATTTAAAATATTTAATATAATTATTTGAATAAAAGATGTTGATTGATGTTTATTAAAAAAAAATTGATTATGAGCATGAATTTTAAAAATTTTAAAACTAGAGTTATGGGTATATGGTAATTTCAACATAGGCCAGGAAGCCCGTTCGAATCTAATATGTGTTTCAAGCACCGAAATATCAAAGCCCAAAACGGGGAGGCTAATGGATATTGTAATTGACTATGATTGGGCCTGGGCCCAAAAGTAAATATTCATTCGGTACCAAACCCACTTTTAAGTGAAGCTGGGACGAACCAGGAGTTGGTCCGAGTTGACGCTGAACTCGGAACAACGAGTGGCTCACTGCTTTGACTTCGTGTTTTTGTTAACTTGCATACCAAATGAATCATGTTCGTGGTCAGATCTTTTTGGCTCAATTAATTAATTGTGCTATGTTTAAAATGCATATGCTTGTTCCATTTTAGCATTCAGCATAATGCGTAAAGGCAATTCACCATGACTAAGTGCTCGCATCCACACAATTAAATGAGACAAAAGCACAAAAAGGCAAAAAAAAAAAAAAAACAAAACAAAAAAAATAATAAAGGAAAATGAAGGAAGCCCACAAGAGTTTGGGACCCGGCCAAAAGGCATCACTTAGTACAACAAATCTCGTAATGTGAATTCCCAACATCGCAAGCTTTCTGTGATATTCACAATCACACACACCCATCCGGGGAGTTGCTTGGTTGGACCAAGCATATGATGCAATCTTTATTCCCTCTTTTCAATGCTTGGATCCATGAAAAAGAACATTGGAGTTCCATCCTAATATAACTTTCTGGTATATGTATATAATAATTATTGCCATAGAAACAAATGCATTCAAGCAGGCCCAACTCTAATCATGTCTCTTCTCTGCATTGAGCACTGTATCTTCTCTCTCGCACGCCTTAAAGCATCAAGAACTTCTTTAACACTATTATTATTATTATTATCATCTATCTTCAACTCGCTGGTTTTGGTGGATTTTGGCAAACTGGCAGGGGCTAGTGCCAATGAATTGCCCGCACAGTCCCATCATCGCTACCATTTTCCACTTTTTTATTGCTTCAACAGAACATGTTGAACTTGAAGAACTGGAACAGATGATCAGAATTTGGCTGCAATCAGCTTTAAGTAGCAAAACCCATTAAAAATAAGTATGAATTATTGGTACAAATGCAGGCGACACTAAAAGAAAGAATGAACGTTTGGATACCTTTGATCATCAGCCTTTGAATCTTGAGAACTTGGGGTGGATTCACAACTAGATTCCAGAATCTTTAAGCGTAGAATTGGAATCTGTGCTATGTTGGGTGTTGAAGCGCTCTTCAGCAGCAACACTAAAATGATTTTGGCTGGACACAGCAGTGTTTTCCACAACATTGCCCTTCATATCTGGTGAGGCTGATGACTTTATGCTTTGTGAATTGGATTCAGATTCGTGAGCGTCTTTGCTGTCTGGAGTATAAGGACATGATGTGGAGGAAATTAGACTACTTTCAGATGAGCTTGATGACTGTTCTGATTTCTCAAATGTAGGTAAAATTTTCAAAGATTCAAGCTTCTTAATCAAGAAATTAAGCTTCTTTTCAGCCTTTTCCCTCAATTTGACCTCTGCTCTGAGTTTGTTCTCTAGCTCTAACAACTGCACCCACCAAAATATATAGATCAAAAAGAAATTTGAGATTGCACATTGTGAGTGGTCATTTTCAGTCAAAATTTTGAGCCATGCAATGACATCAATCATCCAATAGTAGATGAAAAGCATGCCAGTTTCTAATGAAGAAGGTGATAAAATTAAAGGCCAAACCTTGCTTCCCAGTAATTCTGCATCTTGTTTAGCAACCCTTGAAGCTTGTCTCTCTGCAAGCAATCTTCCCCTTAGGCTCTCTACAGTCTTCAAACCATGTTCTCCTTCCATTTTCTTCCTGTCACTGAGACACACACAATCTTTATCACACGATGCGGAAAGTAATGATGAAGAGAGACGGTGAAAGACACGAACAAATAAAACCCACCACCATTGTTTTTCTTCCTTGGCGGTAGCTGTCATTTTCTTGCTCTTTTTCTGAGCACAGAAAGAACTGCGGTTAGGAGTGTTAAAAACCCACCTCCACTTCGCTGCCACTGTCCTTGATATGAACCGATGCTTAGTAAAACTTCTCTCACAGTGGAACAACTATAACAACTGGCCTAATTTTTTTTTCTTTTTTCCTTTTTTTTATTTTTCCTATGTAGAGTAGTGGGGAAGAATCTTTGCACGCTGTAAACTGCAGTATGCAAAAACAAAAATGTTGGTGGGGTTTATCTTGGGAATTAGGCACCGTATCACGTGACTTCTATATCAAATGCAAGTCTTTGCCTTTTCCTTCTTCCCGCTAAAGCAACAATGATGGACTAGCTCCAAATGTTGGAAAATGATTTATTTTATGTGCCGAGAGACGCATCAATTTATTGCGAACTCTGTTTCAGTTTGGTGTGCAGTCAGTATCTGTCTTTAAAAGCTGTGTATTATGTGCGGCCTGATTAGTGATTAGCCCACAGGGTATAAACCAGGTAAATTTAAATCAAACAATCTGCAAAGTGCTGAATTATCCTAGATTAGCCTCCAGCAGTCATAATTCACTGATATGAAAGATCCCAGTTGGACCCCTTTCAGTGTTTAGCTATGCTCCGTGGCATTGATGGCTTTGCTCCAGAGCGAGAGAGAGAGAGAGAGAGAGGGGGGGGGGGGCGTCATTACCTGTACATGTAGATGCACAGTGAGTATTCAAAATTTGAAAGACATCACGGACGGACCCATACACAAAAATAAAAATAAAAAAAGTAAAATGTTAAATTCTGGTTCTGGGTTGTGGCCTGCAAGGTGTCACGTGATGTCCCTGACTCGTCTTCCTCCTTTCACAGGCCGATCTGTTCATGTTCTTTGTCACCTCTTTCGATTTTTTTAATATTTTTTTCCCTCCTTTGTCTTAACCCTTGTCTTGAGGCCACATTTTGTTCATGTCTTATACTGTGTCCCAATCTTGTGCGATGATCATTACAAAGTATGCAAGAATTCATTTTTGCTTCCTTCCGTATAAAACATTAATTTGACAATGATTATGTACTGTATTTATGTTAACAGTCATAATTCTATTAAAGAAATTTGTAAGTTAAGGACTTGGTTAGAAGGTCACATAAAAGTATGAAACTTCCAGTGTATTTATCCGATTCTTTAGTTGTTTTAAGTAATTTTTTTTTAAAAAAAAAAAAAAAAAAAAGCAGAAACAAAGAAAATAAAAGGAAAAGTTCTTCCACTTAATCAGTAGAAACTAGCAATTTGTATACTGCTATCTAACAATTATGATTTACGACCATCATTACTCATTACAGAGTATTCTGGAGAAGTAGAAAATATAGCTTGCATTCTACTCTAAGAAACTGTTTGCTGTTAGGAAATTGAACGCCATGAATGCAATCCACCGATAGCCCTCCTAGTGAAAGGTGGGGTGCGGGGAGCTTTAAGCACAGTCGTTGAAAAAGACCGCTTTGTCTTCATCATTCGAAGTGGGCCCCATTCTCGGGTCGCTCATTACTCAAGCAGCCCCTTTTGAATTGGGCGGGGGACAATTAAGGGAAAGCGGTGGGGAAAGAGAGGGGCACAGATGCCGATCTTTCTTTCCTCTGTTTGCGTGGGAGTTGTAAATTATGACTTCTCTTGGTCTTTCCCTTCACAGGGTGGGTAGCCTTTTGAGGGAAGGAATTAATCGGGCGGTTCAAATTTGTTGGGTTGAGATGGTTTATTGTCGGCCATTTTTAATCTGGGCTGCATCAGAAAGATTGACAGCTTTGCTTAGTCCCTACAATGGGCTTTTTAGAAAGTCCGTTGCGGTTGACCACAGACTCAGTCAGGTAGAACTCCCAAACGTCTGGTTACCAAACCGGTCTCCAAGGAGAACAAAAATTGACAAAAGAAATGAAACGAAATCAAGGGATTTTTTTTTTTTTTTTCACTCCGGATTTAAACGAGAGATTCCTAAAATAATGGTCTACGCTTCTAATTATTAAAGTGTTTCTCTGGAGACAAAAATCACTCTGATTAACCACCAGCGTCAATCCCACATGAAAAAATATTGAATTCCATAATTCATTTTTAACCACTTCCGAACACCATCTAAATTATTTTGGTAAAATTTAATTTTACAAATGCCCCATTGGTACATTTCGAGTTGTATCTATGAAAAAAAAAAAAAAAAAGACAAAAGTGATAATTGCTTTGAGGTTTTCCTTTTGGACTCAAAATCTAGTGATGCAATCAGGACGTGTTAAAAATGTGTGAATTCCCATTATCAGACATTAATGAGCCTAAAAGTTATTGTGAACAACTAGATCTAATGCAGAATTCCACGCAAGTTCTTGAATTAAAAATCCATTTTTTTTTCTGATACAAGCATGCTTGATGAACGAAATGATGCGGAATAATTGAAAGGGAAAATGCCCTATGTTGCAGTTCAATCCTCGTCAAACCATTATTATGAAACAACTGCCCATAAATGCATATTTTGGGAAGTGGTTTTCACCTATAAAAAAAGAAAAGCATATTTTGGAGCACCCTGTTTATCTATGTTCCTCTAAGAGCCTCTGCGACAGTGCGAGGTGTAATTCCTGCTCTTCCTATCCATGCTTGATTGTCTAAAATCTTTTAGCCACATATAATTGTAGAAAGAAATACTTCTATGCTGATAACGCTTTGAACTTTGATACATAAGGGTCCCTTTCTCAGCCAGATGTAGAAAAGGGCCTTACGGATTTTTATCTTTGTCCTATTGTTTTTTTTAGTCCAATTTGTAAAAGAAAATTGCAAATAAATAAAATTGAGAAACAAATCAGCTTGCTATCCCATATCTTACAAGATATTTTTACGGAGTACCCAACAAGAATAAGATTGTAAAGGTTGCAAACATCCCTCTAGCTACAACCATACGGGTCCCTATCATTAATAAGTGTTTCTACACAACTTGAAAGTCATTTATTTGTAACAGTACCCAGCCCGATCACCACCAATCGCAGGAAGTCAATCCTCGGCAGTACTGAGGACTCTACCGCCACCCATCTTGACCAGAGCACTCCACAGCCGTTCGATCTCTCCAAAAGCATCATCCGTGGGAAGTTGAAACCTACAACACGGACAAGTATTCCTCTTCTTTAGCCATGGCAATATGCATATCCAATGAAATAAGTGTGCACACGGCAATTCGCAGACATCTCTTCCTTCTCTCATTTCCTCCTTGCATATCACACACTCCCTACCACAACCCTCCATCACCTCCACCGCCGGAAGCGCCACCACCACTGACGGCGACGCAGCCATCTCCCTTCCTTCCTTACTCTCCCAACAACCACCAATTATTCTCACAAACCTCCAACACCTCGAAACAAGCTCGATATAAGGCAAAAGGACGCTCCCATAATGCACCCCAATGCCAGATTGCATTAAAATGTTGCTAGAGTAACGTTCGCTCAGAACCTCGCGCCATTCATTGCACGGAGTTTTAAGTATGTTGGGATTGTCTTCATGGACATCGCAGAGGAATAGGAGAAGTAACAAAGCGTCAAGGTCACGGTGCTTGATGGTGTTGGTGGAGCTCGGAGGAGGGGGTGGAGGGTGGAAATGACGGGTAAGGTGGTGGAGGGAAGAGACGAGGTGTTTGGCAATGAGAAGGGCTTTGCTGGGGAGGGATAGGGAGCGGAGGTGGTGGAGGGCAAGGGAGAAGGAGAAGGGACTCGAGAGGAGGGAGGAGAGGCGGTGGTGGTGGCGAAGGGTCTGTGAGAGGATGGTGGTGGTGAGATCTGAGACTTGGGGAGGTGTGAGGGTGGATAGTGCAGCCATGATCATTGCTGCTTCTTCTTCTGCCATTATGGGATCGTGTGCTATTGCTTCTTGCACGTTTCACTCTATCTGCCCATTTTGGGGGGTGGGGGGAGGAAGTTCAATGTAACGTGTGACTTTTTATGTGAATTTGACCAACTCTTTTGGACTCATTTGTTGTCCTATTTACAGTTTTATCCCTGCCTTGTATGACTTCCACTAAAATTATCGTTAGTTCGTTACTACAACAAGAATACTGTAATTACGGTGATGATCATTAGCTTTCGTGATTTGACAATGCTTGATCCACTCGTAAATCCCCTGAAGAGTACTTAATTACGTCATTCGCTGTTGTGATGAGATGGATCAACACTCACAGAAGCCTGTACATATCTCAATCTTATAGACGCGAACCGGATTTGAATTTGACTGTGGAGACAACACCAAGAAATTTTATCAACTGAAGCAGCTAATATCTACAGTTTTCCCTTGTTTTCCATTTTTCGGTTTTCAAATATATACAAATAATAATATTGGCAGTGTCCATTGTTCTTAATTCCTAGTCTATAACATAAGAATCTGGAATTCTCCTTGAGTAACAAAAATGGGAATATAAGCTTACGAGCGGACATGATTGTTAGTTCTTTCCTGTCTTTGAAATATTGAATCGGAGATGGACCAGCCTTTCTCTTATTGGGCTTAGGTTGTACTCTTTTCTACCAACAAAAGGGGCAAAAGATTTGACCGAAAAAAGAGGAGCAAAAGATATAGATGATTTGGGTGAGCTTTTTATTTCGATTATCTATTCAGAAGTATTTCTTTTTCTCGTATCCCATCAAACTATTGAATGGCCAAGTTGTTGAAGAGAACCAAATGGAGTGGCTGGGAATGTGGCTAGTTTGTCCACATGTTCATGTCCGGTCCAACCACGTTTGGCAATGCTTTCTTTTCATTATTGTCTAATTAGTGTTGCCTTCAATTCTAAAAGAGCAACAAAACAAGTAGAAAAGAAAAATAACAATTTGGCACATTGATGGCTCCCTCCTCTTGTCTCCAACTACATTATTAGTGGCAAAGAAATTTATGGGACTTCGCGAAGTAGACTGCAACTTGCCCTTATCACGGCGTATTGTCACCCTTCACATTAGCATTCACGGTGTTTAACTCTGGTGGTACCCTTTTTTAGGAAGTTGGGCAATGCGTTAGAATGCAAGTGGCAACATTCCCCAAATCACATGCCGTGTTGGACACTTTGGTCACAATCGCATTTCTCAGATTTCATGGTCTATTAGAATGTGAAAGGAATTGGCTAACCGCATGCTTCCTAACCGATAATATTTAAACGCGATTAACATGTATGACAAGAAATACATCTTCCAGAGGAAAAAGAGTAGTAGATAAATAGAGGACACAAAATAGCTTTTATTACCCTGGGCATTACAATTCCATGGCAGCGCGTCTCGTTCTTGGGTAGACATTCAGTTTCATAGACAAGTTAATTAGAGTTTCTCACTTGAACAAAAGGAAAGAAAGATTTAAAAGTTTCCAAAAAAAAAAAAAGAAGTGGACAGGACAATAATTATGATGCTTTGCAAATGGTGGCAGACAATAAAAAGCAAGCACCGGCAATTGCAGTACTTCCAAGAAAAGGAAAGGCCAATTGCCATTCTCTTGAGGCTTTTGACTAACTATCTCAGAATCCTCACACAAAATTTCCAAAGAGAAATTTCATTGTTCTTCACCCTTCACTATGACATACCGTAGAAGACTATTCTGGTTCTTTACAGCTAATCTTCTCCAGAAAATCTAAAAAATTTCAGTGGACTAGCTCCAGATTAGAAAAATAACAAAAAATTCTTAATCTTAAATTTAACTGGATTCAACCACATGAATCTTTTCTTCATTCTATTCTATTATGAACCATGAAGAATATCATCATACATTATATTTCTGGCCCTTCATTCTATTCTATTATAAACAATGAAGAATACCATGCATTGTATTTCCACCCCTCCAAAAAAATAGTCTAAATAATGAAATTAGTTGCATTGTGCTCTATGGCTATCTTTTCATTGCTACCTAGATTGAGATCACTAAAAGTGAAGAATATACCGGGCTTCTAAGTTTTCTAACCTTTACCAGGGGAAGTGTAAATCATGATCAATTCAGGAATGTCAAGCATTTGGGGCAGCAGGCTGCAAGTGATTTGACATCCAGGAAGCTATATAATTCCTCTCATTCACCATCCCAAATTGGATAGCCTGCTATTTGTGCTCCCAGGCTGCCTTGTTAGGGCAGAAGTCAACTAACAGATCAAGCTTAAGAAGCAATTTTCTCCATCTCACTTCTTACAAAAGCAATCAGAGCTTGTCCTAACATTTCAGCACTATGGCCAGACTGCTTGGATTCAACTTCATTTGAGTGATTGCCATATCTCCAACTATTCTGACCATAATAGTTCAAAACTTCTGAATATTGAGGCTTCACACTCCATTGGCATCCTCATAATGAAAAAGAAAATAATGTTCCTGTCCCTGTTCACAGGACACTTATCAGAATACATTGTGCATAAAGTGACTGAGCCCATCTGTTTTGTTCACACTTTTGAGTTCCGTGCTCAGGCAATAATCCTCTTCTACTTGACTTCATCATGCAAATATGCCTGTCATCCTCATCAGCATGAGCGTTCCATCCAAGTCACATACATATCCCTTTGGCCTTTTCAAAAGATGTGTCCCCCAAAATAGAGGTCTGAAATTCTTGAATGCTTTCTGTCCAACTATTGCCGGGTATCTTCTTCAACCCAATTTCATCCATTCTTTTTCTGACCTCATCAGCCTCTTTCCATCTCCCTGCCTGAGAATACAAATTTGCCATGATTACAAAATTTCCAGTATTTTCTGGTTCAATTTTAAACAAATTATCACAAACAAACTTCCCAATTTCAACATCACCAGCAACTGAAGCTCCACTGAGCAATGGTCCCCACACTTTTGCAGTAGGTTCAATGGGCATTTTAGAAACAAATTCTGTTGCTTCTGAAAGCCTCCCCGCTCTGCTCAAAACACCTACCATGCAAGCATAATGCTCAATTGATGGTTGAACGGCATATTTCGCAAACATTGAATTGAAGATCTCCCAAGCCTTATCCACCAATCCACAATGATCACAAACTGACAATACAGCAGTGAAAGAGACTGGGTCTGGCTTAATCCCGCTGAATAACATCTCATCAAAAAGGCTAAGAGCTGAACTGGCATATCCTTGTGCAGCATATGCTGAGATAATTGCAGTCCAGAGAACCAGGCTTCTACTTTTTGATTGATCAAAAACCCTCTGTGCCCCAGAGATAAACCCTGCCTTTCCATAAGTATGAATAATTGCAGTTGAAACATATATATTCCTGTCAAAACTATTCTTAACAGCATAAGCATGTATTTCTTTTCCTCCTCTCAAATTTGAAAATTTTGATAGAGATGGAAGTATGCTTGCAAGTGTCACTGCATTAGGTCCACAACCAAATGCCTGCATTTGTCTAACCATCTCTAAAGCCTGCTCATGCTGGTTGTTCTGTACCAAACCTGAAATCACCGAATTCCACACATTTAATCCTGGCCTCTTTATTTTTCTGAAAAGCTCTACGCTTTTATCTACAAACCCATGCAACATGTACCCGGATACAAGAGCACTATAACTCACATCATCTCTCTCGCTCATATCCTCAAACAATTCCCTTGCATAATCCAGACTCCCGCTTTTTGCATACAATCCAATCAATGCATTACACAGATTAATATCCAGTTCAATTCCATTATCAACAACATATCTATGAACTTCCATCCCAAAAAGCAGATCCTTTGACTGCGCACAAGCTTGCAAAACACTAAGCAGGGTAAGGCCATCAGGCTTAAACCCTGAAAAGTCCATCATTTGGCCGAACAAATCCTTACACTCTTTGTAAAACCCTCCCTGAGAATACCCGGCAATCATTGAATTCCATGTAACCAAATCTCTCTCGGTCATTCTATCAAACATCTTCCTCGCCAAACCTGCCTCATTGCATTTCGAATAAGATGCGATCAAAGCATTCTCCACAAAAACATCTGCATCCAACCCATTTCTCAACACAAAACCGTGAACCTCCTTAACCAAATTACCATAATCAGACACTGAGTTAGAAAGAGACTTCAACAAGGACGTGATTGAATAGTGATCAGGCCTCACGCCCCTAGAATTCGTACAAGCTAGGGATGCGAACAGGCGCAATGCATCTGTGGAGCAGTTATTGAGGGAGTAAGCTATAAGCATTGCGTTGTAAGAGAATGTGTTTCGGTTGGGAATTTGATTAAACACGTGGCGAGCATCGCGGATGCGATGGATTTTGCCGTAAACACTAATAAGTCTTGAAGCGAGGAAGTTATCGGGGATGACTCTGAACAGGACGAGCCGCGCGTGAAGCTGAATTGCTTGAAGAGGGAGGTGGAAGTCGCCGAAGTGGCAGAAGAGACGGCCATACAGACCATAATCAAACGTTGCGCTGAAACTTTTGAGTTCTTGAAGGGCTCGATGCAGTTGGCCGTTGAAGGGGTTCGATGCATTCCTCATTTCTGCTTCCTTGCTCTTTGATACAAGGTGGAGATCATACTTCAAAGGAAGTAGCAATAATTACATTGGTGTTCTTGTGTGTATCATGGCCTACTTTCCACAAATCTCGAGGTGATATCTGAAATAGCATAGTGACAGTACACGAGGAAGACCAGTCTCTCTGCTAATTGCCCAGAGAGGATTCAAATAATTGATAAAATGAACCTTTTATTTGGACACTTAATTAATAAATTTATTTTCTTCTCTTCCTATTTCATTAGTTATATTCAATTTGATTGAAGAGATTTATTAAGCCTTTTTTTTTTTTTATTTTCAGTCAGTTTACCGTATTCGTCGAGAATCTTTTGCCCTCTCTGAATTGATTTTCTAGATCCGTCAACGGTCAGGGACTTCAGAGCATGTTTATTTGCACATGCAGGTCTTATTAATTCTTATAACAAATAATCAAACTCTAAGAAGCAGACCTTAAAAAAGAAATTTTAATGTATTAGTCACGGTTTGAGCCTTCTTATGAAACAAGAAACTAGCCTAAAACAATCAAACCTTTTTTGAGATCAAAACAATTAGACTTGAAAAGGAGGGAAAAAAAAATTTAAAATCCAATGGATCCTCTTTCCAATTGCCACCAAGGCATTTGGCAATATTAACGAAGTTCCCTAAAAGAAACAAGCATCCAATAAGAACCTAAGCTAGATCGAACATATATACACTCACCTGGGTCCATAAATTTATGTAAAGAACGTTCATCCTAGAAAAGTTGAAGTTATGGAAGTAATAACTTCAAGGACGTTCTTGAATAAGTAATTGGCTTACCTCGTTGTCTTAAGGCAGATAAACTACTTTTGACGCTTCATCCTACACATTCTGTGTTAGGAGAGCTAGTGTGCGTGAGAGATATTTCTTCAGAACTCTGACACCCCCAAAAAGAAGAGGAATAATGTTAGAACATAGAGAGCAAGAGAAAAGGCTTCACGTGCACAATGTGCAAGCAAAGTAATACTTCCCTTCCATAATATCAGCGGGGTTTAAACACTTGGCCTCCTGCATTGCTTGTAGAGTTTGCGACAACTAAACAGAGGCAAGTTTTTTTCCTCATTAGTCGTTCCTCCCAAATTCATGACAAACAGAAAAATGCCCTCATCGGAAAACCATAAATTACACTTCCATGATAAAATTTTATCAAATACATTGCTCAAAATCAGGCAGAATCATGTAACGAAGAAGTCATATTTGAAAATGCAGACACGTCAGCAACCAAAAACAGATGCCTTAAAGTAACTCAGCAACAAGAAAAACAGAAAAGTGCATATCAACCCAGATCCTCAACGGGATAAAATGAGTCCAAAAAGAAAGATAGGTACTAGAAAGTGAGACAAACGTACATGAGCACCAAAATGACATAAGCCGAAGACAAAGGTGAATCACATATGAGTTAAATGCTTATGCAGACACGTCAGCAACCAAAAACAGATGCCTTAAAGTAACTCAGCAACAAGAAAAACAGAAAAATGCATATCAACCCAGATCCTCAACAGGATAAAATGAGTCCAAAAAGAAAGGTAGACACTAGAAAGTGAGACAAACGTACATGAGCACCAAAATTACATAAACTGAAGACAAAGGTGAATCACATGAGAGTTAAATGCTTATGCAGTGAAAGATTAGATTCAGTGTGCTTTGCTTCTTGAGCTTATCCAGTAACCACAGGACAATAACTAGAAAGTGAGACAAACGTACATGAGCACCAAAATTACATAAACTGAAGACAAAGGTGAATCACATGTGAGTTAAATGCTTATGCAGTGAAAGATTAGATTCAGTGCTAGTGCTTTGCTTCTTGAGCTTATCCAGTAACCACAGGACAATAACTAAGCACATTTAGCTTCAGTTCTACTAAAATAAGATAGCAATTTAGCATGTGCCTCCTATTCCTGCACCTCCATCAAGCACATTAGGGTCCCAGAAGTGACTATCATTACGCTGGGAGTGGTCTCACCAAGATTCTTCCTTCTTGTCCTTTAACCTCCCAAAAGTGGTAATGAGCTCCATGTCAATAATTCCTACTGAAAAAGAATGGAGAAAGCATCAGATCCTGCTGGTCTGCGAAGGAAAGGAAAATCATCTAAAAAGGGCAGAAATCTAGGGAATCACTGGTTAAATTATCTGTTGCTGATTGTTGCATTGCAAATTCTGGGAGCCAAAATGCCTCTGCTACATTGTGTTTCTCAACCTAAATTATGAGGCACAAAAGAAGCTATAAGTAGAGAAATGTTATGATGATGCCATTTGCACTGATGTAGTTAACCCCAGGAAAAGCTATACCAACCCATTCTGAGAAACAAATCCAAAGCTTCAGTAAGGCACATTAGAATTCCTATTTGCTTGGATGTTGCAGTTATTGGCTGTCAACAATATGGAGTCATGCAGCGTACTAAAAGAATATAACATTGATAAGTAAGGGAAAAGAAGTCCTCATTGAAGTAGAAGAATCCATAACAGCAAAAAACAAAAGAACATGTAAATGGTTTTCTAATGCTTTCAGAGACAATAAAACACCTGTGAAAATGCAGAAACAGAAACAAATTGAGGAGATCAAGCAATGTTGCTAGACAAGCAAGTGCATAAATAAGGAAAGTGTAAAAGGAAATACACCATCATTACACCATTTTTGCTACTTCCAGGAGAATTTCCTCTTGTCATCTTTAAATAACCTCAAGTCAAACTCTTCGGCAACTTCATCTTGATAATTGAGGCTGAAATATGCTTACAAGCAAAGCTCAGATATGCAGTTAAAGTAGCAAGGTCCACGACATTATGTTCTGCACTCTGAAAGTAGAAAAATTTTATGAGCAATCAATCAACTATAGCCCTTGGAACAAGAAGGGTTACTAGAATTCTCAAGACCTCATGATTCTCTAAGTGAAATGAAGCAATGTACTTGGCACGATGCCTATCAGTCTGTTTGTCAGCCTTGTCAGCTATCAATTATGTCATATCAAACTTAAGAAATCATCATGATCAGAGTCATTGTAGTAATAGAAGCAACTTATTATGTTTTTTCTTGTGTTGTAATCATAACTCATCTACGCAGCATTAATCTATTATGACTAAAATAAGGAGAATCATAGAAGATATTGCATGCATTGTCACTGCCTCAACCAACCTTAAATTCATACAGATACTTACAAGCCAACCAGTGCTACATAGTAACGAACAAAATTGTTCAATGACCCAGTTATGTGGCCTGTGAATCATATTGCTTAACTTGACAACAAGGTAGGCAGAAGGTGTATGTATAATTACAGACAACATAGGTTTATGCCGTAAATTGATAGGGTTTGCAGAAGCCAGCATTAAAGTCCAAGTATTAGGGGAACAATAATCTCTGCCTTTTCAATGGAATCAGTTTGTTGTTCCGTCACCTGCAGGGATAAGCTAAATTGAAGTCATTTATTGGACGAAATGCAACACTCCTATGCTAATATAACATGTGCTGGAAGCTGCAACTCAATGTTTTTATATCATTCACTAGATCATTAAGCCATCTAGAAATCATACCTTCTTGAATTATCAAGCAACATAAAGGATATTGGCATCACCACGAAAGAAAATTGAAGGCATTCCCACCAAAGAATTATGACTCAGGCATCAAACAACATCATTCCAATGGCATAACATAATTAAAAAAAAATTGAAGTTTTAATGAACCAATTCAATGAATCAATGAGTTAAACTTCTCCAATCACCTGGCAAGGAAGTCCCCTCTTCACTTCATCCAGCTTCCATATGTTTAGTGGCTGCCTTGACAACTCCTTAATTGTTTTATCGGCAGTTTCAAGCCAGAATAAGCTGTAAGCTGGGGGGGAAAAAAGAAGGAAATCTAATTTTGTTGAGAAAGACAAGCATATACCAGGAAACCTTCACTTCATCAAATTGTACATATTCCTCAATTCTGTGTGGGCCAGTATCAACTTCAAGAACATTTGCATAAATAATCTATATGGGGAACAAAAGGGGATGGGGCTAAAAGGTGATCTGCTCTGACCATTGGACAAAGGCTGACCAAGTGAATGTGCAACTGGGCCCAATTTGTCCTTTGTTCCATGCAAAGTAAAGCACATCATATTTATTTTGCCATACAGTAACCCATTAGTTACAAAAACTTGGAAGGTTGACAAGCTAAGTGAAGAAGTGAGCACATAACATGCTAACATTTGACAGTTTATTAAAAAGACATTGACACAACAGGATAACCTCAAATTCAGCCATGCTAACTGCCTTATATGGAAGGTCAAAGTCTGCCATTAATGCCTTCTGTGACATCAGAATCACATCATTCAATAAACCAGCTGTTTCCAAATAGCATAATAAGGATCAGTTTATCAATAAACAATCATATCAAACAAATTTTCTCATTTAAGGCCTGAGTTCAAGTTGTTGCAGCATTCCTCTGGAAATGCCTAATTGCAGCATCTAAACTGAAATGAAACATACCCAAGTCTTTCTCATCAAAAAATTTGAAATGAAACTTATCTCAACTCAATAGCAGCAAGAAGAACAAAGTCCAAGGACATAACTAAGGAAAGAACAAAGACAATGTTAGAACAAAGGCAACATGAGAAAAGATTGCACAATATGTGCATAATGTAAAATCCACCATCAAAAAGAACATAAATCCAAAAGAAATCAAAGGAAGATACACACCAGTGCACAGCCCTATTTGGCCTTTAAGCATACATTAGTGGCACAGTTCCATCAATATCGTTTGAGCATATTTAAATGATTAAGCTAAAAAAGTTATATTTGCACACACTAACATTACTCACAAAGAGGCAGATGCAGGCACCAAACAAAACAAGCCATCCATGTTACCAGACAATACAGCTTGTAAAACTCTAAGAGGCTTCTTCAGTTAACAAGAGCTAAATCTGACTCCTGGACATCTCTTAAATTCTGATTAATCTATGAATAAAATTTATGAACTAGCACAATACTATGTCCATGGATGAGATTAAGAAGCACAAGGAGCACAAAATCTCAACAAATGCATGCTTTTGTTGCTTTCCAAACATCTGAAGATTTATTCTAAGAGGAAGATTCCAGATTACAAACATCTTAAAATGATCTGTAATGCATATAACATGTCAAGAGTTTAGAAAGTACAAGTTAACAAAATTTACCATCATTGCAATGTGATGGCTGAATTGGAAGCATAAGAAAAGCCATCAGACCCAAAAAGTTTCCATGACAACCAATCAGAAAGGTACTATGCCCTTCAGCGCCTAGCTTAGTGTCCAGAAAGGCTGCTGTAACACAAGGAATCTAGATGAAGAGACTGTTATTACACCTAAGACTAATAAAGCAGAGCTGGCAAAAACAAGATGGAACCAGGAATTACCTTTTCATTGAAATGAGAGACAGAAACCCAATAATCTAAAGTAGCTAATGCATATTCTAAGTTGTTTCTTGTTGTTACCAAGGCATTTCATGATATCAAACAAAATTCCCGATAAGAAACAAGCATCTAAGATGAACCTATGAGGCAGATCAAGGATATGCACAATTTCAAAACAACCACTCCCCCAGGCCCACCGTTTTATGTTAAAGTGCCCAGAAGCTGTTGAAGCTGTGCAAGTAGTAACTTCAAGGACCTTCGCATATGAATAATTGGCTTACCTCATTGTCTTTAGGTGGGTACACTGCTTTTAAAGTTTTAGCCATCACACCTTATTGGCTCCACCAACAATTTTACAAACCCAATTCTCTGTTAGGAGGCTGCAGAGAGAGAAAAAAGAGAAAGATTTCTTCATAACTCAAAAGCCCAAAAAGAAAAATGGAAAAACAGAGACTAATGTTAGAACATAGACAACAAAAGAAGGCTTCACATGCATGATATGTGATCAAAGTAATACTTGCCTTCCATGATGTCAACAAGGTTTAAGCACTCAGCATTGCTTGTAGAGTTTACTTCAGTGACTCTAGGCAGGCTATCAATTTCTCCTTTCAAAGAGATAACAGACAAAAATGCATTCCCATTAAAAAAAAATTATAAATTTAAACTTTCATAAAACAACTTTATCAAGCACATTGCTCAAAATCAGGAAGACACGTGTAATGAAGGCATTCATAATTCAAAAGCAGACATGTCTGCAACCAAAAACAGATATCATTAAGTAACTCAACAACAAGAAAAATAGAAAAATGCTCAGCAATCCAGACTTACTGTTTACCCATCTCATCCATTGATTCTCCTTTTGATCACAAGTGGCTTGCACCAATAACAAAAATTTTGGGCATGATTCACTGCAAGAACAATTCATGCTTCAATCTCCTATCATCAAATTTCCATTTTGACTGTCACTGTTAACATGCTCAGCCTTTACCTCTTTTCTCTTGAAATTGAAATCAAAGAAGGAAATATCAACAACAACGTAAAAGCAACAAGCGGGAAATTAGAAATTATAAAATTAAGCTAACGACCAATTGCTGCACCTAACACATCAGATAGCAAGGCTAAATCCAGAAACAAGTCCATCATTTTGTATCCTTAAGGCCCAGCATTCTAGCTATTTTTCCTGCCGCCAGTGAACTTTCTGCTGAAAATTGCCGCCAGCTCTGGATCTTCAATACTCGGTGCATCGTCCTTGTTGTTTCCACCACACTATTAGGTTAAGGCCAGAGATGTTGTTTCCACCCTCAAAAGACGGCAAAAAAATTCACTAAAGAACTATCCAAGACCGCAAGAAAAATTTTTAAAGAACCATAAGAGAAGAAGAAAGCCAAACTAGAAACAAAAGTTACAAATGCTTTAACAAAAGAAAAAAAGATTACCTTTGCAGAACACGCAACAACACCAGCAGCAGGGCCCAAGAATCGCCAGGATAGATTTAAAGCGCGCCAAATCTTGGCGATCTGGGAACATTTCCTAGGCGACTAATGAATCTTGTATTTTTCATATCTTCTTTTTGCATTCTAGAAAAACCAAAAGAGCTTGAAAACCTCCGACGATTGCAAGAAAAACATTAGAATGGGAAATTCGGGGTTTACGTCATAGAGAATATAACGAACTCTTAGACGCGGGGGAAATGCAGCAAAGGAAGGAAAGAGAGCAGTTGAGGAAAAGGTCCGGCGCTTGAGCCAGCTACGAAAAGCTTCGGAGGCCACGTAGAGAGTGAAGGAGACAGAAGCTCGAGAGGAGCGAAATTGGGAATTGGAGGGAAGAGAAGCGACATGATTTGAAAGAGGGGATTTATATGAAATAATAATATTATTATAATAATAATAATATACAGTTCACACCATAATAGGCTTAAGAGGAGCGACTGTCTTGCCTTTTGTTTTTCTGATCGAAACTGTCTTGCTTTTATATGCTGCTTGACTATAAAGCGGGCCAGCCACTAGGTGGCTCCTTCAGGTAGAATTGATTTGAAATGATAAACCGTAAAGCCCACAAAAATTACTTATGGTAAAGTGGTGAAGCCCACAAAACTCCCGCAGAAGTCTTTTCCATTTTTCATATTTTATTAGCTTCTGAGGTGCAGAAAGTGGAAATTTACCTTGTAGACGAGCCGGCGGTTCCTGCTTGTCTCACCAATCTAGTTCATAGGGCATTACATTACCATCTGACATTCGGTACCGAAAGGACAAAGCAACAAACCAGAAATGCATAAGAAAACTTACAAAAAAAAGATTGTATTAAAAGAAGATGAATCTGGAAAAAAAAAAAAAAAACAGATTCTACGCTTTCTTGGTGGTTTGTGCAATCTCCGCCATGGCAGTGCCACAAGGACCTACAGTGCTCTTCATCAGTTTCCTCCAAAATCCGTATGTTCTTTTTTTTTTTTTTAGAAAAAAAAAAAAAAGGATTTCGCAAACTTTTAAAAATAAAATGCAGATCAGGTCAACAGCTTTACGTCTAAATTAGTTTCTAGTTTATGCTATTAAGATCAGGTCAATACCATCGTAATCTCAGGCATAAATTACAGGTAATGAAACTATAGGAAACGTAATCAAACTAAAGGAAAGAGACGTTAAAAAAGACAAAAGAAAAATTAATGTCTCTCAGTGATGGTTTGAGCCTTCTTGGGAAACAAGAAACTAGCCTAATGAAAACAATTATACCTAACAAAATGGGGGAAAAAACAGCAAAATCCAATAGATCCTGTTTCTTATCGTCACCAAGGCATTTCACAATATTAACAAAATTCCTTAAAAGAAACAAGCATCCAAGATGAAACTTAGCCAGATTGAAGATGCTTATACTCACTTAGGTCCATAATTTTATGTCAAGCACCAAAAAAAGTTGAGCTGTGGAAGTAATAACTTTAAGGACCTGCATGCATGAGTATTGGCCTTATCGCATCGTCTTCAAGCGGGTCAAAGAATTTTAAATTTGCAGCTATTGTAGTGCCATCTCATTGTAAGCCCCATTCTCTTTTTAATTGACAGATTTCTTCACAACTCAAACACCCCCCACACAAAAGAAAAAAGAGGAAAAATGTTAGAACACAGAGAACAAGATAAAAGGCTTCACATGCACAATATAAGATCAAAGTAACACTTGTTTCCCAAAATCAACAAGGTTTAAACACCTAGCCTTGTGCATTGCTTGTAGAGCTTGCGACAATGACCCTGTCAGAGGAAAGCTTTTTCTCTATTTAGTATTTCCTTCAAATACATGACAAACAGAAAAACACCCTCATCAGAAAAGCATAAACTGCACCCTCATAATACAAATTTATCAAACAAATTGCTCAAAATCAGGCAGAATCATGCAATGTAGAAGTCATAATTGAAAATGCAGACATGTCAGAAACCAAAAAGAGACGCCTTTAAGTAAGTCAGGAACAAGAAAATTAAGAAAATGAATATAACCCAGACCTTCACCTCAATAAAATGGGTCCTAAAAGAAAGGTGGAGAGTGAGAGGGACATACATGAGCACTTGCTTACATCATGAAGGTTTCCTTCTGTGTTGGAGCTCTGCTTCCTGAGCGTATCCAGTACTTAAAGCACAACAACTAAGCATGTTTAGCTTTAGTTCTGCTGAAATAAGATAGCAATTTAGCATGTATCTCTGACTCAAGCACCACCATCAGGCATATTAGGGCCCCAGAAGTTCCCATCAATATCCTAAGACTAGTGGCTGCACCAAGATTCTCCCTTATCACTCTTTCATTTTCCAAAAATCTAGTAGTAATGACCTCCATATCAATAATTCCTACCAAAAAAGAATGACGCAGGCATCAGATCCTACAGCTCTAAGAAGGAAAGGAAAACCATTGATAAAAGGGCAGAAATTTAGGGAAACACCCGTGAACTGATTTATTGCTGATTGCTGTGTTGGAACTTCCAGGAACTGAAATGTCTCTGCTACACCATGCTTCTTGAGCTTATCCAGCAACTACAGGACAACAACTAAGCACATTTAGCTTCAGTTCTGCTGAAATAAGATAGCAATTTAGCAAGTACCTCCTACTCAAGCACCGCCATCAAGCATATTAGGGCCCCAGAAGTTCTGATCAATATCCTAAGAGTAGTGGCTGCACCAAGATTCTCCCTTCTCTCTCTTTCATTTCACAAAAATCTAGTAGCAATGACCTCCATATAAATAATTCCTACCAAAAAAGAATGACGAAGGCATCACATCCTACAGGTCTAAGAAGGAAAGGAAAACCACTGATAAAAGGGCAGAAATTTAGGGAAACACCCGTTAACTGATTTATTGCTGATTGCTGTGTTGGAACTTCCAGGAGCTGAAATGTCTCTGCTACACCAAGCTTCCTGAGCTTATCCAGTACCTACAGGACAACAACTAAGCACATTTAGCATTAGTTCTGCTGAAATAAGATAGCAATTTAGCATGTACCTCCTACTCATGCAACACCATCAGGCATATTAGGGCCCCAGAAGTTCCCATCAATATCCCAACAGCAGTGGCTGCACCAAGATTCTCCCTTCTTACTCTTTCACTTCCCAAAAATCTAGTAGTAATGACCTCCGTATCAATAATTCCTACCAAAAAAGAATGACGAAGGCATCAGATCCTACAGGTCTAAGAAGGAAATGAAAACCATTGATAAAAGGGCAGAAATTTAGGGAAACACCCGTTAACTGATTTATTGCTGATTGCTGTGTTGGAACTTCCAGGAGCTGAAATGTCTCTGATACATCATGCTTCTTGAGCTTATCTAGTACCTACAGGACAACAACTAAGCACATTTAGCTTCAGTCTGCTGAAATAAGATAGCAATTTAGCATGTACCTCCTACTCAAGCACCACCAGCAGGCATATTATTCTCTCTTCTCACTCTTTCACTTCCCAAAAATCAAGTAGTAATGACCTCCATATCAATAATTCCTACCAAAAAAGAAGGATGAAGGCATCAGATCCTACCGGTCTACGAAGGAAAGGAAAACCATTGATAAAAGGGAAGAAAGATAAGGAAACACCAGTTAACTGATTTATTGCTGATTGTTGTGTTGGAACGTCCAGGAGCTGAAATGTCTCTGCTACATCATGCTTCTTGAGCATATCCAGTACCTACAGGACAACAACTGAGCACATTTAGCTTGAGTTCTGCTGAAATAAGATAGCAATTTAGCATTACCCCCTACTCAAGCACCCCCAGAAGTTCCCATCCGTATCCTGAGAGTAGTGGCTGCACCAAGATTCTCCCTTCTCACTCTTTCACTTCCCAAAAATCTAGTAGTAATGACCTCCATATCAATAATTCCTACCAAAAAAGAATAATGAAGGCATCAGATCCTACTGGTCGACGAAGGAAAGGAAAACCATTGAAAAAAGGGCAGAAATATAGGGAAACACCCGTTAATTGATTTGTTGCTGATTGCTGTGTTGGAACTTCCAGGAGCTGAAATGTCTCTGCTACATCATGTTTCTCAATGTACATTGTAAGGCACAAAATATGATATGATGAGATATAAATTATGATGGTGCTATTTGCATTGGTGTGGTCAAACACAGAGAAAGCTTTACCAACCCATTCTGAGAAACAAATCTGAGGCTTCCTTAATGTGTATTAGATTTTCTTTTTTCCTGGGTGTTATATGAAGACATGCAACATACCAAAAGAATATGAGATTGACAAGAGAAAGAAGTCAACATTGAAGTAGAAGATCCCACAACTGCAAAAGTCAAAGATCATGTAAATGGTTTTCTAATGATTTTCGAGACAATAAGACACTCATGAAAATGCAGAAACAGAAATATGTGGACGAGATCCACCAATTTTGCTAAACAAGCATGTGCATGGATAAGGAAAGTGTAAAAAGAAATACACCATCATTACACCTTTTTTGCTACCTCCAGGAGAATTTCCTCTTCTCATCTTTAAATAGCCTGGAGTCAACTTTTGAGCAATTTCAACCTGATAACTGAGACTGAATAAGTTTACGAGCATATCTCAGATACTCAGTAATATGAGAAGGTCCATGACACTATATTCGGCACTCTGAAAGCAGAACAATTTTATGAGCAAACAATCAATAACAACCCTTGGAACAAGAAGGGTTACTGGGATTCTCAAGACCTCAGGATTCTCAAAGTCAAATGAAACAATGTGCTTGGAAAGATGCCCATCTGTCTGTTTGTCAGCCTTTGCCTTGTCAACAATTAAGTATGTCAAATCAAACCTAAGAAAATATCAAGAACAGAGTCATTGTTGTAATAGCAACCACTTGTTATGTTTTTTCTTGTGTTGTAATCATACCTCATTTAAGCAGCACTAATCTATTATGGCAATATAAGGAGAATCATAGAAGAAATTTGTAAAGCTGCAAGCAACCTTACATTCCTACAGATACTTATAAGCCAGACCAGCACCACATAGCAATGAACAAAATTGGTCAACGCCCCAGTCGTATGGCCTGCGAATCATATTACTTACATTGACAACAAGTTAGGTGGATGATGTAAGTACAATCACAGGCCTAGGCCTTTAAATCAATATGGTTTGCAGAAGTCAGCACTATAGTCCACATAACATGGGAAACAGAAACAATAATCTCTGCCTTTTCAATGGAAACACTTTGTTGTTCCATCAACTGCATAGATAAGCAACATTGAACTCATTTTTAGAAGAAATGCAGTACGTGCAATTCAATGTTTTATATCATTTAACAGATATGAGCATACGCGACAAGCAAATGCAGATGTCTGCTTCAGTTTTCCATTCAGAATAATTATGTGGAGGACTGAATTTGGTGGTCAATGAGAACTCATAATGTGAAATAAAAAATTCATACTGCTGCAAAGTTCTGAGGAAAGGAAAATCTGAGCAACTCATGTGCCATGGTCCTTCAATTTTCAGACTTCTGTTGCTTAGAACAGGTGCTTCATTTTCTAGAAGCTAGATATTTAGAGCGTAGGCATCAAAATCCCACCTTATTTAAGGTATGTGTCTCAAACATAGAAGGAACAAAAAAATTTCTTATTGTTTCCCCTGTTTCTGGATCTGAGCCAACATTAGCTATTGGACCAACCCTTCCACGGTGTATACGCCACTAGGAGACATCTTGCATATGAAATGGAACAGCTGAGGCTTGCTAGTGATAACTAACAAGATGGATATTGATATCCCCATGAAAGCTGGCACCAAATGGCAAATTCAAGGCATTCCCAACAAAGAGTTCTGACTAGGGCATCAAAACTCATTCCGGCAGCATAACATAATTCAAACGATGAAGTGTTAATGAATCCATTCAGTGAATCAATGAGTTAAACATCTTCAATTACCTGGCAAGGAGGTTCCCTCTTCACTTTGTCCAGCTCTCAAATGTTTGGTGGCTGCCTTGACAACTCCTTTAATTGTTTTATCTGCAGTTCCAAGCCAGAATAAGTCATCGGCTGGGAAAAAAAGCCAATTTATTGAGAAACACAGGCATATACAGGGACACTTTGGCTTCATCAAATTTTACATATTCCTCAATTCTGCATGAGCCAGTATCAAATTCAATGGAATATTTCGGCCAGCATTTATAGCTTTTCTGTCTTCGTTATATTAATTACATCTATGTAAGTCATCAATCAAAAGGGGGAAAGCAATTATAATCAGGACCACATCAGCCTCCATTTCTTCCTCTTTTGAAACTGAAATGAAAAAGTAAAGATGAACTAGAATGGGAAATATAAACTATAAAATTAACACACTAAGGACCAATCACTGCACCAAGTATCCTTGCGCCGGTAAAACGCCTGCTGACAATCGCGGCTCTCTCTGGATCATCAAGACCCAGTGTATTACTTTTCGTTCCCTCCATTAGGCTTAAGATTAGGGTTAGAGTCTTGGAGGTGTCGTTTCCACCTCCAAAGACGCGAAAAAAAAAATCAATAAAGAACTATCCCAAGCCAAAAAGAAAAAATAAAATAATCATCAATAAAACATGATCGAAAAGAAAACAAGAACGCAAATGCCTTGAACAAAATCAAAAGGTTTACCATTGAAAGTGCAACAGGACAAGTAGCAGGGCTCAAAAATCGCCAGGATCAGCTTTAAGCGCCCCAAATCTTGGCAATCTTTGGCGTTTCTAAGACGTGTCAGATTTTAAGATTCTTCCATTTTCGGAGCTTCTTTTGCATTCTTGAAAGAGAATCGGAAGACATGGTAAACCTCCGCCCGGCGGCGATTGCGTAACAACAAACTTGAAGAAACAAACGCCGGATCTTGAGCTTAAGACAAAGGCAAAAGGCCAGAGAGAGAGGAGCGAATTGGGGCAACCGGAGGGAACTGACAGTTTCTTATTTTACTGGGGGGAGGGGTTTAATTTACATATAGACGTTACAAATTTTGATGTAAAATAATAGAAAAATACAATCCGCATCGTAACAGAATTGTAGGCGTAAAAAAGACGCGGTTTTGTGATTGTTTGAAACTATTTTGACCGTTAGGTCTATTTAAAAAGCCAAAAAAAAAAAAAGTCTCCATCAAAAAAATAAAATGAAGTGATGTAACTTGGCGTGAGCCCCCTGATGAAAAAACACATTAGTCTCCATCTCTTTTGTCTTGAAACTGAAATAAAAAAAGATAGATCAACTATAATGGAAATAGAAATTATAAAATTAACAGAATAAGGACCAATAACTGCACCATCGTAGATATCAAGACTAAATCCAGAGAGCTGAATTCTAACTGCTCTTTGTATTCAAGGCCCAGCGAATTGGTCACTAGGTTCCAGCCGGTGAAACGTCCGCTGACAATGGTGGCTCCTGCGGATCTTCAAGATCCAGTGTCGTCCTTATCGTTTCCTCCCCTAGTCTTAGGATTAGGGTGAGAGATAAAAGAACTTATACAAGATGGAAAAAAAAAATGAAAAAGTGATAAAAGATCCATAAAATAAAACACGATCAAACAGAAACAAGAACGTAAACGCCTTGAACTAAATCAAAAGGGTTATCATTGCCGAAAACGCAAAAGGACAAACAGCAGGACTCGGTTTATAGCAAGCCAAACCTTGGTGACAATTTGAGGTGTGGCGTTTCAAAGGCGACTCAGATTCTAAGATTCTTCCATTTTCAGAGATTCATTAGCGTTCTTAAAAAAGAAGCGGATTAAATCTCTGGCCTGGCGATTGCCGTAACAAGACACATCAAGAAAGAAACTCCGGCGCTTGAGCCGGCGACGAAGGCCAGAGGCCTGAGAGAGAACCGAAACGGGGAAAATTGGAGGGAACCCAATACTCCTGATTTGAGTGGAAATAATAGGCCGGTGCCTTTAACCCCATATATATATATATATATATATATATATATATATATATATACATTATAAATTTTGATATAAAATAATAGAAAAATACAATCCGCATCGTAAGAGGATTGTTTATAAGCGTCAAAACGACGCAGCTTTATGGTTGGTTCGCGGCATTTGACCGTTATGTCAACATAAAAAATAAAAAAAAAACGATAAAGAGTAAGTCTCCCTCCAAAATAAAATAAAGTACCTGAAAGGGGAAAAATTAGGGTCTGATGCGATTGAGCCCTCTGATGTAAAAAGTCCACTGAATCTCTCACGAGTACACCTTACTCGAATTCTACAGCAGGCCTCATTTAACCCAAATGCAAACTGGGTCGAGCGCAAATTGCAGAACCCAAATGAATTCTCACTGATCAAAAAAGGGTATCCTAGAATTTTGACTGATAAGATCATCGACGTAGTACTCTCTTGTATATTTATCAATTTATTTTTCATATATTTTAAATTTGTAACTTCATCTACAATTCGAAAGAAAGTTAGGTTAACTCAGCCTAAAAAAACAAAAAAAAAAAAAAAAACACAGAGAGAATTTCTTAATTCCCAAATCCCAAGATTTGGATGAGAATTTTCATCTCACAATCCATGGATTTGGAATCCATAATAACATAGTAATTTCATAATTCCCCATATTTATAGATTCGCCATCACACTCTTCTTCTCGACTTCATCATGCAAGCATGCCTCTCTCATCCATCCATATCAGCACAAGCAATCCTTCCAAGTCACATACGTATCCCTCCATCCTTCAGTCTTTTCACAAAGTGTGTCTGCCGAAATAGAGCACTGAAATCCTTGACTCCTTTCTGTCCAACTATTGCCGAGGGACATTCTTCAATCCAATTTCCTCCATTCTTTTTCTGACCTCATCTGCCTCTTTCCGTCTCCCTGCCTGAGAATACAAATCTGCCAAGATGGCATAATTTCCAGTATTTTCTGGTTCAAATTTAAACAAATTATCCCCAACAAACTTTCCAAGTTCAACATCATTAGCAACTGAAGCTCTGCCGAGCAAAGCCCCTCACACTTTTGCGCTAGGTTCAATGGCCATTGTAGAGACAAGCTCCTGTGCTTCAGAAAGCCTCCCTGCCCTGCTCAGAACACCTACCATGCAAGCATAATGCTCCATTGATGGTTGAATGGCGTACTTCTCAGACATTGAATTGAAGATCTCCCAAGCTTTATCCACCATTCCATAACGATCACAAGCTGATAATAAAGCAAAGAAAGAGACTGGGTCTGGCTTAATCCCATTGATCAACATCTCATCAAGCAGGCTAAGAGCTGAACTAGCAAATCCATGTGCAGCACACGTTGAGATTATTGCAGTCCAAAGAACAAGGCTTCTACCTTTTGCTCGATCAAAAACCCTCTGTGCTCCAGAAATAAACCCTGCCCTTCCATAAGTATGAATAATTGCAGTTGCAACATATATATTCCTGTCAAAACTATTCTTAATAACATAAGCATGTATTTCTTTTCCTCCTCTCCAATTTGAAAATTTTGTTAAAGATGGAAGTATGCTTGCAAGTGTTACTGCATTAGGTCTACAACCAAATGCCTGCATTTGTCTAACCATCCCTAAAGCCTGCACATGCCTGTTGTTCTGTACCAAACCTGAAATCAATGAATTCCACGTGTTTAATCCTGGCCACTTCATTTCTCTGAAAAGCTCTACACCTTTATCTACAAACCCATGCAACATGTACCCAGATACAAGAGTACTATAACTCACACCATCTTTCTCGCTCATATCCTCAAACAGTTCCCTAGCATAATCCAGACTCCCGCATTTTGCATAAAACCCTATGAATGCATTATGCAGATTAATATCCAGTTCAATTCCATTATTAACTACATACTTATGAACATCCACCCCAAAAAGGAGATCATTTGACTGCCCACAAGCTTGCAAAACACTAAGTGCAGTAACCCCATTAGGCCTAAGCCCTGAAAAGTTCAACATTTCAGTGTACAAATCCTTGCACTCTTTGTAAAACCCTCCATGAGAATACCCAGCCATCATTGAATTCCACGTGACCACATCTCTCTCGGTCATCCTATCAAACACCTTTCTCGCCAAACCAACCTCACAACATTTCGAGTAAGAGGCAATCAAAGCATTCTCCACAGAAACATCCGCATCCAACCCATTTCTCAATACAAAGCCGTGAACATCCTTAAGCAAATTACCATAATCAGACACTGAGCAGGGAATTGACTTCAATAAGCACGTGATCGAATAGTAATCAGGCCTCATGCCCGTAGGATCCGTACACGCAAGTGAAGAGAACAGATGCAATGCATCTGTGGGGCAGTTATTGAGGGAGTAAGCTATAATCATTGCGTTGTAAGAGAAAGTGTTCCCTCTGGGAATTTGATCGAACACGTGGCGAGCATCGCGGATGCTCTTGATTTTGCCGTAGAAGGTGATGAGTCTGGAAGCAAGGAAGTTGTCGAGGATGACATTGAATAGGACGAGCCTCGCGTGAAGCTGAATCGCTTGAAGAGGGAGGCGGAGGTCGCCGAAATAGCGGAAGAGACGGCCGTACAGATTATAATCAAACGTTGTGGGGAAGCTTCGGAGTTCTTGTAGCGCTCGATGGAGCAGGCCGATGATGGGACTCGATGCATTCCTCATTTCTGCTTCGTTGTTACATTGACTGGCATGGACTAAAAAGAAATCCTTTTGCCTTTGGACATTACTGTTCCACTGAAAACTTTAGCTCTGAAAATCCTGAAGAAAAGCCAGAAGCCACTCATAAATCTGGAAAAACTACAAAAGATGCACCTCAATCCCAAATTGGTGAGGCTTGAAAAAGCAAAGTGTTCGAAGATTAGAGCAGATATAGCGTTTATGTTGACAAAGTCTGATTCTTAGAGAGAGTCAGTATGAACTTGAACATACATTCATGTCATATGTAACTTTTCAATCATAGAACATGGCATAGGAAAATCAGCCCATGCAAGAAGAAACTTACTCTTTTTGAACGGAAGGAAGCTTACTTTAATATTTGGGAAAATTCACAAATTCCGTAGAATTGGGAAATTTACTTGGGTTGTCAACATCCACACTCCCCACCCCCAACACCCTATTTCCCAAAAATAAACAAAAACAAAGAATAGACTGAAGAGAACATTCAATCCTCTCCACCTCTCCGTAGAAGATGGAATTAGGAAGATAGCTTTTACAATTTCTCATTAAAGGTATTTGACTAATCTTATAATTTAAAAGTAAATTTGTAACTTTACTTTGGACGTGAATTTTCATTTCATATTCCATGGACTTGGAATTAACATAGTAATTTTCTTAATTCCTGATACGTACAGATGTGCCTGGGAGAAGTACCAAAAGCAACGCCTGGTTCTATTTACTTCCTAATTAATAGTCAGGCTTTACACGCTTTCTTTCAGGGATTGAGTTTAACAAGTTCCCAAAACATTCGCAATACCAATATATAAAATTCATGCTGCATTAAGGTACAAGTTAATGCATTCCAACGGGAACAAAAATCCTAACCCTGGGTACTCAGGTCCATAAGCGAGAAAACCCCCCAACAAACAAAACCCAAAAGAACTAAGACAGTATAAAATGGGTGTGAGGACCATCACTCAAGAACTCGCATCAAGATCCGATTGTTAACACATAGGCCTCTATTCTTTGTAATGAATGCATTCATTGCAGCAGTCCGTGTAGGAAAGCGCACGAGTGCTGTAGGGAATCCTTGCCTGCAAAGACATTTCAAAGATCAAATATACGTGCTATAAAACAATACATAACAGTTTAAGAAGCATGCTAAATGCTTCACACAAACCTTAATATCTCCATGGAGGATGGATCATATACACAACCCGAGAGGAAGCGTTCTATGTCTATCGCCGCTACATTTCTCGGGAATCCACGCAACAACACCTGAAAGAAGCAGACAAGTTACAAATGAGTATCAGCTAAGAACATATGTGGACAAAACTAATGTTTAAGACATTGGAATGAATGAGCCAGCACACAGTTTTTACTTTCCAAAAATGCATGCTGTAAGATGCAGTGAGCAATGAAAGAAAGATTATACGATGGATAGCAATGCAGTCCCCAGTAAAGTTTTGCCATTTAAGGCCTAATTTCTTACAAGGTAATGAAAAGAATGATAAGAGTTGGGGATATTTTGTAGAGAGTTGAGGTTTAAGCCTAGGAATTTTTATCAACAACTAACATCTAGTCCTGCCTCAAATGTGAAGATATGCATGCAGGATACACCAAACAAATATGCTGCAGGAGTAGAAAAAGGATCCTTGCTGTCCTCAAATGAATAGCCACAATACCAAAAGCTTTCAACACTCTAAACACCAGTAAGAAGTCCCAAAAGTTTGGCAGAACTCTGTTCTAAAAAGAGTAAGTACCTGTTGTATATTAGTGTATATGATGAATCACAACTTCATTTTCATCAGATGGTTTGCACTTAATATCAAGACATAGAAGATTTAGTGTGCATACACAGCTTTGTAGATGATTTAAAAGTATCTAAAAGAACGAGTACAAACAATGAAGCCACCAGTGTCTGGCATTTTCTAGATTATTAAGCCAAAAATACCATATGAGGAAACAATGAAATGGTGCTTCAAGACTAGAGATATGCTGCTCAAACAAAGGTCTATGGTTTCCACAATCACAACAAAGTTCTTTGGAAAGTAAAACAACCTAACAGCTCATGAAAAGAATACAGAAAATGTAACTGTGTCTTACAGTTTTCCCATCATAAGGCATTAGTATATCCCATTCAGAGCGATCAGCCTGATTCCAAAGAAAACCCTTTAGCTTTCCATTTTCAAATACAAAGACAATAATAGAAATCAAATATCGTGGATATCTTGCAGATTACCCTCTCCAATCTGTACAAGCGGCCCTTCTTTGCAACCATCCTAGCTGCATTGTCAAAGGCTTGCCGAGAAGGGAATTGCAACAACCTAACAAGCACAAGAACAAACTACTGAAAAGAATTTGCCAAGTTTCTAACAAAAAAATAACATTCAAGCTTAGGAAGAAAAGGTCATCAAAATAGAAGTGATAAATACAAAAATTTTGGCCACACTGGTACCGAATCATTTAGACCTAAGGATTGCCTCTCGCAGTCAGCTATTGCAATATCTTTGGGGCTGTAGAAACTTTTATTAAATTAAATGCTAGGTCATGCATGTTCTACCTCCCTATTCCCTGTCACCCCAAAAACCAGCACCACAACTAAAGGCAAACAAAGAAGAAGAATGGGTGCATAGAGTTGGTACAAAGTAGAAAGCAGGTAACTTTAGGAAACATAAAAAAAAAAAAAAAAAGAACTCCAGATTCTTTTATTTATTCAAGCCCCAAGAAGCAAAAAATATGAAGGCAACTAGTTTATGCAAAGAAAGACATAAAAGAGGACACTTTAATAAAGTTTATATTCATTGAATGCAAAAAAAAAAAAAAAAAAAAAAAAAAAACATCAATTTTTAAGTACAAGTTTAAAGAAGGAGAAGTTAGTACATTTTAAATGGGAGAAATTGTTGGCTGTAGCTGATTTTAATGTCATCGACCATCAAATCACTCCCTTCAAGCATATTGATAATGTCAGACTTCAATGTATGCTTCATGATCCCAAACAATCTCCCATACATCAAACCTAGCAGGCATAAGCACGTGTCTCAGTCCATTCCCTAATGGAGGCTATATGCATTTGGAAATCGGGTGTTTCAACATGAACATTTCAATCTTCTTCTTCAAGCATGTAAGCATCTAAATGGAGATCGAAATAATATTGATTATTTCTCTATATTCTTCGAAGATCCAATATTAAGCAACATTTGGAAACCATAAACCCTAAACCCTTGAACTTAAAAAAATTAGTGGCTTCCTTGGATTTCTGTTTTGAAAAAAAAAAAAAAACCTGGTGAGGAATTTTGAAGAAATGGATCGATTGGTGAATCCTCCGAAGGCGGAGTTGACGGTTGCGCGGATGGTTGTTCTGCTTCGGTGGAGAACCATTTCGGCGCTTCGCGGAGGAAAAATGGACGACCATGGGCTGGCGCGAAAATTCCAGAAGAGAGGTTCGATCTGGCAGCATATCTCATAAGAAGGCTCATTTTTTAGAGTTGGAAATCTCTTCGAGCGCTCCTCTCTCTCTCCCTTTTTCAAAAAGCCAAATGGCGGCCCGATTTTTGTAGCCAATGCTGCTGTTGCAGCAGGTTTAGCGAGAAGAGAAGACGCAAACAAAAAGAAAGCCAAGCGGTGCCGTTTCTAGGGAGAGTGGTAACCACGTCGCTTTAGTGTAATTTACTGGGCCCTCGGGCTTTCAGGCCTAGTGCGATTGGATGTCTTCGTAAAGTTAGAGCTCTATCTCTTAATGTTATGGCTCAACGGGCAAGCCCAAAAGAATTGGGGTGAGAACATGACCTGATGAATAATTCTCCTTGATGACCGTTAAGTTGTAACTCAATGATACTATAATTATTTAGTTTTAAATTGAAATTCCAATCAACAATAATTAACTAGAAAAATAATTCTTCTCAATCATTCCATTTAATTATAACGATTTTATGATAATTTTGTAATCATCTTATATTTTATTAAAAAAAACTATCCCCAGGGAATTCAATTATAAAGATTCCGACTTTTTCTTTATTGCACAAATTGCGACATTTAATGATCTGAATGAAGATTGCTTATCTTCCTATTCACCCCATTGCTTTCAGACAAGAAGCGATTTGTTTAAAATATTACCAGAAAAAAGGGGAAAAGGAAAGCTGAAGCTGATGCAAATGTTAGTTTAATGTCGGTACAATTATGATTAAATATCATTATCACCTTAATGCAAGCATGTGCAAATGTTAATCAGAAAGGCCAAATGTCTTGTGGAAGAACGTGAATGATAGCTAGATGGGGAAGGAAATTGAGTCGATAGAGAGCGAGACAATCCCGGTCGGCTGGAGCCCACCCAATTCTTTATCCAGAACCACCAATTATAACGGAACAAGCTCATCCTTGTCGTGTTCATCCCAATTCTTTATCCTGTGTATCCAGTGCATCGTGAGAAAAACTCCTGTATGTCGGAAGAAATGTCGCCTGATGAATGTAGGATTGCTTTAAGTTTTTGGCAATTTATTGATTACTGTGAGTGGAAATCTGGAAGAATAGTAAAGGAAACCACTACAGATTCATACGGTCACCACGAGATATAAAACCTCCTTTTCAAATAAAGCCTCTTTTCCGAGTCCTTGAATAACCACTTATATTCTTGACACGAAAATGATGATGGGCCACAGAGCATCGGCATCATACGCAACTGACCACTTTTTGATAGGTTTTTTTTTTTTTTGCTCCCCCGCACAAATTGATTTTTATCTAACATATAAAATTTACTTCTCCAGTACAATTAAATAAATATCATTCGCTTCGAGATAAAGAGACTACACAAAAATATTGTTTCCTTGCAATTTTATTTCAAAGTTAAAATATTACTCAATATAATAAATAGCAGTATAGCACTCAAACTACTACTCAAATAAAGAGGATGATTATAACTATTCATCCGTAGATAATGTTAGCGAAGTTAAACGCACTTTTCGGTAAATTCCAATCGTAAGTAAAATGATTCCAAGTTGAAACCATACTCAGGGAAGGGACTATCTTCTGAGGGCTTCATGCTTTTGACAGTTGGTGAGATTCGGGACAGGCTATCCCAGGACGAGATACACCCTGCCCAGTACTGCCCATTTCCCCTAATATTGCGCAGGAATTTCACTGATGCAAGACATAAATTTATAAATATATAATTATAATGTAGGCTTGTCTTTATTTTCCGTGTCCATGACATCTTTGATTTTCCTGATTTCCCTGCCCGAAAAATTCTCGTCAAAGGGTACCGCCCAAGTGCCGACAAATGGCCAATGGCACATGACATAGTGCCTACGCCTAGCGTTTTATGAAGCAACCAAATAATGACCATGCGGTGAAAAGTTCCGGGAAAACGAAAGGCAAGTGTGCGGCTTTCATGCAATTCTTACAAGATACCATGCCAAATAAAAAACTGCACGTTCATCTCAATAAAGAAATCTATCTAGTGTGAATCTCATGTAGAAGTTAATGCCAATGTTACTCCTTGAACTTGTTTCTAAGAATATCTTCATTTCTAATGGCATAGCATAAAAACACAAGCCGCGGATAATTGAGCCCCTTGTGTCCGCCCACGGACCACTGGTTGTTACTCACCTCTTTTAAAAGCAAAAGTGGCAAACAACCGAAGTACAACCGTTCGCGCTGAAACCTCACACTTGCACCAGCGGGCCCCACCACTATATTATATTGGCAAATCCTCACTGGTCGTGGGCCTACCACGCACTGGCGTGTGAAGACTTGCCAGCCCTTCGTCATCATTTCGTATCACATCGTACGTACGTCCAATTACTTTCGGGAACGGAATCGTTAATCGACAAAGAATCCAACAGATGGGCGGCGGCTTTTATCGTCTACAGAAAACTATTATTGCTACCCTCACTTTCCGAAAAATTCTATAAGCGACGACTTATCGTTCTACTTAGTTATATTGCATTGGATCGGCTTTCAATTCTCTTGCAACCTTTTGAAATGGATCTTGAGTGGTTAATTGACTTTCTAAGGGGTATGTTAAAGCCTCTGGCTGCCACCTCTGTGGTGCTCATGGCGGCGCTTCTGTCTGTCTTGCAAAAGTTGGGTTTGGAAGGAGAGATGGTTTATTCCATCATCAGGGCCTTTCTTCAGTTGTCTGTTATTGGGTTTGTTTTGCAGTTCATTTTTAATCGGAACGAGAGCTTTTGGATCATTCTTGCTTACCTTTTCATGGTGGGTATTTATTTTTTATTCCATTAATACATTCCCTTCTTATCATTATCGTCTATTTCTTGCAGATCAAAAGACCCGATCAATTCATCAAGTAGGAGTATGGTTGCTTGCACCCAATTTATAAAACCTGTTTACTGTAATTGAATTTATCAATGATTTTCTGAAAAATCATTTCGTAATGTTTGCCTCCCATTTTTGTTTATTTTTGTAAGAACATATGAAATTACGGGATTTTTTTTTCCCGAATACGGATTATCACTTCCGAACCTGTTCTTTTTCTACGTTGGAATTAGTTTAATTTAACTATTTTTTCATATTATTTTTTAAAACCCTTTTTTTTTTCTCCCTTTTCTAACTATGTGCCAATATGACATAATTAGAAATTACACGGGTAAACTTTTTTTATTAAAAAAATTATTAAATCATAAATTACACAAAAAAAAAAAATATAATTCTCTTAATTTTATATCTCATTTACTTGCTGCAGTATCCCGAGAAATCGAAGCTACCTTAACTCAGGTTATAGGAAGTCAGTTTCCTTTTCTAAATTCCACAACAATAGGATATTGGCATTTTTACTCTCTTCACTCCTCGGTCTCAGCCTTCCTCTTGTTTGTTTTTTATCCCAGGTTATTTCCTTCGTCTTTGGTTTTTTTTTTTTTTTTTTTTAAATTCCTGCTTGAATGTTGACATTTTCAATCTCATCTCCAGGTGTCTGTCGCTGGTTACACGGCTGGTCAACGTGCCAAGCATGTTCCTCGCGGGAAGTATGTCGCCGGAGTTTCCATACTCGCCGGAAGTGCAGTGACATTGTTCTTGCTCGTTTTATTGAACGTTTTCCCCTTCACTCCACGGTACATCATCCCTGTTGCCGGAATGATGGTCGGAAATGCGATGACGGTAACTGGGGTTACCATGAAAAGGGTCCGCGACGACATCAAAGTGCAATTGAACTTGGTAGGTTCCTAAACACACAAAACAGAAGAGTATTAATTGTAGCTGAGTTATTTAGTATTTTACAGTTTTAGTTAAAAAGGGTCTCGCTCTATTGACTTGCAATTTTCATTCCAAATTTTTCATGGCTTAATTAAATTGGGCTTTTTTTTATTTTTATTTTTGTGGTCTTGGGCAGGTAGAGACAGCATTGGCTCTTGGGGCAACCCCACGTCAGGCCACAATCCAGCAAGTTAGAAGGGCCCTAGTGATCGCCCTTTCACCAGTGTTGGACAATGCCAAAACAGTGGGTCTGATTTCTCTTCCTGGGGCCATGACGGGCCTAATAATGGGAGGAGCTTCTCCACTAGAAGCCATTCAACTTCAAATTGTGGTCATGAACATGCTCATCGGAGCATCAACTGTTAGTAGCATCATGTCAACATACCTTTGTTGGCCTGCCTTCTTCACCAAAGCTTTCCAATTAGAACCCAAAGTTTTCTCTTCTGATTGAAGGTTTTATGGTTTTAGTAGGCAATGCCTATTTCCCGAAATGTAATTCTTCAATGGAAGGGGAATACCATTGCCAACTTTTGAGGAATCTCGTTGCTATCTGGCAACTTGTAATTTATATATGTATAATACCCACTCCGTTTTGAACTGGTGCACGGCATCCAGAGCGTTCACATGAGCAATTTAGTGATTGTTCGGTTGGTATTGCATAACGATGAAATTGAAAATAGTGTAGCAATTGGAAAGGTCTCATATATAGCTCAACTGCCGCGCCCGTGACGCGACACATTTTTAGTTCTTCACATCAGTTCTTAATACATTAAAAGACATAAGAATTAAAACTTATTAAAACAAAATTAAATTATGAGATTTATACATGAAATTAAGTATCAATTTCTTTTATTCAAAATTTCTTTTGTCTATAGGTATCTAATTCTCTTGTGAATTTACGCGCCGAAAATTGTGCAACCAGTGCAATAATGCTAATAAAAGTCCGCGGAAAAACTTTGACCAAATGAACAAAAAAAAAAAAAGAAAAAGAAAAAGAAAAAATAACCAACGGAATCTTAGCGTGACCACTGAATCCCTTTATGGCTCGTAACCATTAACTTTTGTTCAATTTGTGGACAAAACGCGATCTCCATTAGCCAACGTGAAATATTAGTTTCAAATCATAGATATGTGCAAATAAATGATTCTGATTGATATTGTTTGTACGTGTAATCACTCGCTCAAAAGAAAAAAAAAAAAAAAAAAAAACCATTTTAGCCTTGCTCCCAGAATAAGTGACAAGCTAGATTGTGGGCAGAACTTAATAATATGTGTTTCTGAGGGGCTTAGCGATCGAGCGCAGAGCCTGCCTTTCAACACTCGAAAATATAATAAAAAAAAAATCAAACTACATAAGACGAGTTCCCACATGCGGCGCGACAGCATGCTGTACAAAGCGAAGCTGCGCGTGAATTCACAAGCTACCCTTCTTATCAACACCTATATATCTTCCGACGTTAATTAGCGTCTAGGACCCTCATGATGGAGGATAGACAATAGATTTTCTGAAATGGCCACCAAATGGACCTTCATAGTAGTAATTCCCCGCAGGATCATAGGAACAAACATAGAAGTAACCTTTGTTGTGACGGCACTTGACGCTGCCGCACCCAACACGCTGAGTACTTTTCCAAACAATCTGGGTATAATGCCCGCACATTCTATTGTTGATGCATTCGTTTGTATTGGGATCATAATTTTTGACCTCGTCGCCCCAAACCTTGACCACACCGGCGGGGCTCCATCTTTCTCCACCCCAGAATATGTTCTCCCCATATGGGCTATCAGGATTGTGTATCAACTCGCAGTCATTGATCCGCTGTTTTGCCCATCGGCGAGAATACCTTGCCAAGGTATTGTTCCAAGTCAAGGGCTTTACATTATGGGCTAGCCTGACTGCATTGTGGGCAGCGAGGAATTCCCTAGACATTGACGAGTGCCTCGATCCTTCTAATGGAGGTTTCAAGAGATCATGAATGATGTCAGTCCTGTGCCTCAGATGGAAACCACCAATCGTGGCGGAGACCGCGGAGATGACGAAGAAGAAAGGAATGAATGTGATTGCAAGGACAGGAAATCTCGACATTGCTATTGGTTTCTCAGTTTTTTTTTTTTCGTTTTTGGCGATTGCATATGACTATGTCCGCAGCCCCCGAGAACGTGTGAGAGCAGTGGCAGGTAGGGTAAGGGATGGTCTTCCTTAACTCGTGGGAGCTTTCTGCCATCTAAATTCTATAATTACACAATCGATGTTCCTGTACCAACTTTATCAACATCCCTAACATTGGAACGCCATTGTTAGTTTTGCATGGCTATAATTGGATTAGTAGAAAAGATTCTGTTTGACCTTGAATTCAGCGTATCTTCCAATTTATCTATTATTATTTTTGGCTATTCTTAAGTTAGTGTGTTCATGTATTTCTGATGTACCAAAAGAAAAAAAAAAAAAAAAAAAAAAATTCAATACGATCATCAGGATATATAATTATATAAAAAACGTTTTAGGTTGAAAAAATATTAAGGACACTAATTTTCGTCTTTTATGGATTTCATTAAGATTTTTTCCGATTTCTTGTTCGCGACCGATGCCATTTTCCAGACTTCTGACAACTAGTAACACTGTTTCGTATTGAAATTCTAAATTTACCGATCCACGCCACGTGGCAACAAGAATATTATTGCTTGCCATTGAACTATAAAGTTCAATTTGGCGGGCACACAAAATGGAAGCAAGGGAATGTATCTGGCTCTGGTTATAATAATCAGTCCTTTGGTTTCAACTGTCTTGATCCTTGGAACAGCTGCAGTCTACAAGTACTGGCAGAAGAAGAAGAGAGAACAAGATCAAGCTCGGTTCCTCAAGTTATTTGAAGATGGGGATGACATTGAGGATGAATTGGGGCTTGGAACTGTGATGTGTTCTATAAGAGAAAAACTTAGCTATCATCTGTATGGATGGTTGATTCCACGCAAATTTTGTTTCCATGCAGAACATATAAAAGCTTACTGAACTTTTTAGCCGGTCATTTTGGCTTGCAAGATACAGAGTATGATGGTTTCGGAAGAACTTTAAAGAGCTGCAACATGGATGTACTTCGGTGTCGATTATGCACATTATCAATGATTTAAAGTTATACCATGTATGTCCAGAAATACCTTGTCCGGAGAGACGAGTAGAACTGTCAGGAACCTGCTTGTGCAAAATAAAGAAAGCGAACAACAAGAGTATGTCAGTAAATTTTAAAGTGTGGGGGAGATGATATAATTTTTTTCCCGTGGTGCCCTCTAGCAAAAAAAAAAAAAAAAAAAAAAAGGGAAAATGATAGATAAATGGGAAATGTTGATAAGAAAACACGATAAAAAGAGTTAATTTGAAATAGACCTGATAAATTTAAGAGATCGCCGTTTATATGGTTTTGCAGCATTGGTGCCGATTACTTTTCGTCAATTAAAATTGCAAGACCGTAGAGTGGTAATTGGCAACCACAGATCTAATAAGGTAGGCGTCGTTGGAGAACTACTCGGCGTTGGGAGTTGGGTGTTTCTGCATTATGCAAGGCCAGTAACCTACGATGTTTTGACGAAGTCCCAAATCACCTATATACAGACGGGGGCATCTTTGATCATAGAAAGAGTTGTCAGCAAAAGCGTCCGTGCAATTTCCCCGTTGCCAAGTATAAAATAGCTACCTCCTCGTGTTTTAACGCATCAATTTCGCTCTTTGTCAACCTTGGGATCTAAGATTGTTTGCTTGAAGCCCACCAGGAGGCCCAACGTCCACTAACGATTCGGGAACTATCAAATGTCATTGAGTTTTGATCCAGTATAGATTGACAGGAAGGCCGAGACCCCAAATTCAACAACAAGAAGTACAATGATCAACCGCAAGAGTAACGGAATTCACTGCACAACTGGGCTGTAGCAGTTACTAAGAACCAGACTGAACACCCAGTTACAGACAATGCTGGTGCTGACAACAATGCTCCTCCTTCCTTTCTACTCCGACACCACAATAATTTAGTGTGGGCTATTTTTAACCTTTAATTCCAATATACATATCAAGCAAGAACCAATAAAACATTCAAACCCATTAAGTTACTATAATTTCCCTGTTATGGTACAAGGATAAATTTCCTTTTTTGATGGTGAGGTACAAGGACAGATTTCAATTGAACACTGTTGACATAAGCACCACAGAACTGATGAAATTACCGGAGGGCCAAAAGGTTTCATAATCTCAGTGACAACAGGAATTGGGAGCACATTAACACAGATTTAGTCTAGAAACTACCAAAGTTCAACCTATTAAATGCCAATTGGGAGCCTATATAATCCAGATTCTTGGTCCTCACACAGAACTTGAATTGCTGAGCACAAATTCCAGAACATCACAATGAGGAAATAGCCTATCTCCAAGAACATATCAGGGAAAGCTGTCACCTTATTGCATTTATTTACCATGAGGGAGTAGACAAGTTCCGCTAAATGACAAATTCATTGCAGTTACTGTTGGCCCCTCAAAGACTGTTGGACACACCATTAGAGAACACTGCTAGTAGGTCAGCACCATGAATGACTCTGAAAGGAACTTTGAACTTAAATAAGAAATGATGCTTTCTTTGCCCTGGACACAAGTCATATGGTATCGCAGCACAGTTGAAAGATAAATGGAAACTCTTCCATGTATTCTTTCCATTACTTGAAACCTTTTTCCTGAACATGGAAGATCAGCACTAACAAAATGATAAAAATATTCTGCATTATTTTACCTGCTTATGAACAATAACTATAGAGGCGAAAGCAAAACTGCACATGCCAGTCCCATTTCTGATCATCTTTAATCAAGAAGTCAGGAAAGGACAGAGATTAAAGGTAAATGATCTTGAACACTTCATATGCGAAAAAAAGATAAACTATCTAGAACTGGAGCTCCTTAAGTTGCGATTGAAGTTATCCAGCTCCTTGGAGCGATAACCATAGACAGCCTTAATGGTGTCCCTGCAGCAGCTGCTGGCAAGACTAAAGCATCAGCCACACTCAAAGATATAGATAGTCCCAGAAGAGTAAAAGACATGCAACTGAACCCTCTTCACCTGCACGCTTCCTTGTTGAATTTCTTTTTGTCAATGCCATATAATGAATGGAAAACTTCTGGCTCCACACGGCAAAAATAGGGACGATCTGGGGGCCAGAAATATCTCAAGAAGATTGCTGGGAGGGCAAAATGCAATAAAGTAGAGGAGTAGCTAATTACCGGAGTAAATGGAGCACTTGCGGGTGCTTTTCTCAAAGTGTATACACCACCCATCTGGACCTATTAAGCTTTTATAAAGCTAAACCAAACCCAGAGACATAGGTACGGGATTTCAAAACAATTGATTAAAAATATATTCACTTGTTCACAACGACAAAAAATTTGAACACGCACACACACGTAACCAATCACTCGGGTCTGTCGGCTAGAACCAACACGCTATCAGTTATACCCAATTGTTTATCATACAGTTTAGAGAAGAAAAATTCAGCATTTTTTCCCGGAAACACGCAGAGGGATGGAAGCATGGGACTAGATATTTCATAGAAAAAGGTAAGCAGACCTGGACGTCTTTGGGGTCAGTGAAGATTTCTTCGGGGGTGGTGAAGGTGGCGTCCTTGGCCAGCTTGCAGCATGCGCCACAACCTTCCACACACCGCCATTGCAGCTCCTTCGTGTCGGCGCCGAAGCCTTTGCTGCTCGGCCCTTTCTTAGCTTTGGATGTTCTTGTGTTTTTTTCACTCTGCCGAGAAAGATAGGCCGCCACTGTTCCGGTGCTCAAGAAAGGCAGAGCAACAGCGCTAAACATTTTTCAGTGGGAGTCGGATAAACTGATATTTTCTTCTATCTGTTCCAATTTACTTTCTGTCTTTCTTTTTTGCGTGTCCCCCGAGGGGTTGGGGGTGTCCCGGGCCCGGGGTTGGGTGGTTGGGTTTTAGATCTCCAATTTTCTTCCATCTGCTGATCCAATCGCAATCCTGCATACATTTTCTCGCACAAACCACCGATAATTGGCCATTAAGAGCAATATTCCCTCTTAGTTGAACCACAAATGAGACGTTACTCCGGCCCAAGTCAAATTTTGAACGAGAAGCATCTTTGATAGGCTTTGACAGGGGATTATACCGGCACACCGTGCTCAAGTCATATAGGCCAAATTCGCGACAATTACAACAATCGAAAGCGCAAAACTTTCCCTCATCCAAACATAATCCATAATTTGATTAACCTAAGGAATCCAAGACCCCTCAGTTCAACTCTGGTATTAGATAATGAAGCAACAAATAAGATTAATACAATGATAGGTATTTGGGTACCACTAAATGCAAAATATGCTTACCAAATCCAACTCTGATTAAAAATATCTACCTACATCATAAGTACATAAAATTGTTGCGATTGTTTAAATGGAGCAGAAAATATTTTAGGTTTAGCAAAAGACATGGCAAGGCAAACAGGCACTTTGAATTCCATTGGGCTGCATTTCTATGGTGAGTCACTGCCTCTCCGTGGGCGTCGGTTATCCTTATAGTCATCATCTACAGGGCTCCTGCCATCCCTAGGACTAAGACTGCCATTGCGGCCATTAGCTTCAGCAGGACTTCCATATCTCCCATCCCTGGGACTCTCTTTTTCAAGGCTTCTGCTCCTTCCCCTTGGGCTACCACTGTACTCTGACCTATCTTGCAGGTCATCCAGCTTGGGAGAAGGGCGTGGACTGCCTTCATCAGGTGTTGGGCTGCGCTTCCTACCCTTCGAAGGTAAACTGTTCTTTGGCTCAGGACTGAGCGACCTACCTCCATTCTCAATGCTTCGCTCTCTCATTGGGGGTGGAGATCTTGATCGGCTGACAAGAACATGAAACCAAGTCAAGATTAATAACAGCAGCAGAAAAAAAATGTTGGAAAGACAATTAATTGACAAAAAAGTTAACCAACCTGTAGCTGCGACCCCAGCTATAGCTTGGGCTTCGGCTTCTTCCACGCCGAGGAGAGCGCGATCTATAAGGTGACCGAGAGTAACTCCGACCACGTCTACTACAATGAGAAAATAATAAACATAAGAGCCATGAAGACATTAATCTTCTGAAAAAAGATTGATCCAATAAAAAGAGTCGTATAAACAATAGGAGGTCAGGATGAAAAGAGTTTCAGAGTTCTTGCAGTTTACCTTAGTTTCTTGGGACTATTTTTGCAGTTTCTCTCTATATGGCCTCTTTCTCCACATCGATAACACTTGTTCTTCCAGTCCCCAGCCTTGCAATCTCGAGCCCAATGCCCATCAATGCCACAATTAAAGCAGCGTCCAGACCCTGGGGGAGGACCTCTGCCCACATATTCCCGAGAACCACGAGGCACCTAGTCATGTCGACAAGTAACACAAAGCAAAAATTTGTTGATGCATCAGCAATTCAATGTTCACAATCGTTGTCAGTAATACAGATTGTCAATAAGATTGCACAGCAAATCCAAACAAACAGATATTAAAAAGGAAAACATTATTGATCATCCAACACAAAATTCTTCAAGAGACCAAAAGAAGTGAGCAAATAGTTAAAAGTCCTGAAGAATAGATAATAACTAAGTAATAGAATTTGTATAAAAGAATTTTGGAATGGCTAGTGACTCATCAAAACAAATAATGTCAACAACTGGCATCCAATCCTTCTTCGAATTGCTTAATTCATATCTAATATTTTTTTTGTATGGTTTCGTCTTCACAGAACCAATTGCTGCCTCCTTTTCCCTTCAACCCCACTCAACTAGTTGACATTTGCATCATTTTCATGCCAATAAGATAAGTGCTTAACAAAACATTAAACTAATAAACATACCCCCTTTGCGAACTCCACAATGATACGACTTCCATCAATCTCCTTACCATCTAAGTAATGCCTTGCATCATCTGCATCTCGGGAATCACTAAATTCCTGTTCAAGATATATGAGAATAGAATCCAACATAGCATAATGCCACATTTGAGGAAAAATTGTGTAATACAACCACTATCATTAAAAGGAGTTAAACCTTAAAAAGAGATATGTCCAGTCAGAAATTAATGGGATTCAGTAATGGGGCAACAACAATGAGAAGAAAAGAAGAAACACTTACAACAAATGCATAGTCACGCTTCATATCCACATCTCGTACTCTGCGAAACGGTTGCCACAAAAGTAAGGCCATCATTACTTAAGAACTGCAAGAGTATGATACTTCACCCTTCATAGACGAACTAAACACCAGTTTGAGATTGTTGCCAATTCCATAAAAACACGCAATAACATAATAGAAAGAATCGCCAAGTCTCCTATAACTCGGCAAGAATTTCCACCAATTCCACCATGGCAACCCTCTCATCATAGATCTCCAGGTTAGGCAAAAGGCCCGAAACCTTCAACAAGATCATTCAAGTTAAAAAAAATGACACCTAGGTCCACAGGATTATCACACAGATAGTGTGATGTTTAACACAATTGCAAAAAAATTGCTGGGGGCCTGATGCCCCCAATGGCTTGTATAAGCCATGGCACATACCCTATAACCAATTGCTGCCAACAAATTGGAAAATAAAAGACATAAACTTTCATTTGTGGTAATGATTGATGAATTTCAAAAGACTGTAAACAAGACTTAAGTAGTTTATTTAAAGAAGTTTTTGAATTGGTTACTAAAACGGAAAAAAGATGGCATGGGGCTTTGGTCCAAGCTTTCAGATGTTTATAAAACTAAGAGGAAGACAAATTACCTCCCATATTTGCTGAAAAAGTACTCCAGATCTCGAGAACGAGTCCGAGAGGACAAGTGACCCACATACAAGCGCGTATTAGCATAGCGGTCATCATAACGCGGCATCTTGAATCTGCGATACACAAAATTTTCAAATAATACACAGCAACAATAACTAAGTCTCAATCCCAAATTAAATTGGGGTGGTTGCATGAATTCTTTCACACTGCAATTTCAGTATTGCAAGGGGCTAAATTTTAAACTCATCCAATTCCAAAACATAAATATAAGTGATGTAAACATTACACCTACAACCAATTATCACACTTAAAATCCATCAAACAAATTGAACATACCCAAATTAGAAACTGGGAAGAAAAACCCCCAACTTGTATAAAGTTCTAAAGTTCGAAAAAATCAATCTTTCTTTCTTCTTCGAAACCAAAAAGATATCCAGATAAACACAACCGTAAACATGGACATGTAATTACACGTAAATCCATGCGCATATTCAAGGCAACAGCGTAACAGATCTACTATGCCTTGAACAACAAAAACCGAAACCAATCTACTCCAGAAAACAAAAAACCACAATTGTTTTCCACAAATCCCTAAAAATCCAACGAACGAAAAATAATCAAATCAATCCCCTTGACGCATCAATCCAAGAACGTCGAATTACAACTAAAAGCGTAGTAATCAGACATAAGGAAACCCTAATCTTTGCAAGAAGGAGGTTTATAGATAGAGCTCGTACCTCGAGAATCGCGAGCCCCCACAAGAGTTTCGATTTTGCGTCTAGGTCTAGTATGACGAGAGAGGAAAACGTCTACAAAACAAAATAATAATGCCGCAGACGGTGGGGCGGGGCTGGGCTTGTTTTATCTATCTCTGAAATAGTTAGGAGACGGGTTTCGACGGTTGGGATACGTTTGGGAAAATCCAAGGGGTTAGAAATCCGCGTGAAATTTTTTATTGATCGACGGAGCGAATGTTCGCTCATTAAGCCGCGTGAAAAGCCAGTCAATAGGAACTAATGGGCCGAACCCTCATTTGAGCACCATTTGGGCCCAATAACAGGTCTCGAACAAGTTTCAATGGGTTTAATTGAGCCCATCCAGCTATATTCTTGCTTGACGTCATAGCAAAGCAGAAAATTGACCCGAAAATATAAAATAAAATGACAATTTACAATACCCAGGCCCAGTACAACATGTGTGGCGAATCACCTCCCAACCCTGTTAACCACCAGAAACGCCCCCTTTAAAACTTGTCTTCAAAACGGGTCGGAGGTTGTATTGATATGGGCCACGCTTTGATACGCCTGTACAAGTTCGGCTCAATACTCTACGTGGAGTTACCTTGGGCCTACTGAGGTCGGGAAAAATGTTAAATGGGCCCACAACAAACCCGCACCACAATTTTACTTGGACCTATATTTTATGTGGACGACTGGTTTCCCGGACATTTGATTTGATCCCTTTTTCAATTTTCAGATCACAAAAATGAAAAACATGTAACTTCAATGAAAGAAAACTAGAAAACAAAATCCCTTTTCTTTTTCTTTCCGCTTAACATAAAAATGAAAAAAATTCAATTGCATCACCCTTAATCAGTTTTTTTTTTTTTTTTTTTTTTATAAATGTTAAAAAACCTTAATGTAAGCGAATTTTAACAAATTTAATTACATTTGATGAAAATAAAATCCAAAATAGTAATAAGATGCACGTAATTTATTGTTCTGCGGTCTAATATGAATTTCTTAATTTTCAATCTTTCTTATTAGTTAAATCGAAATACAAATTTAAATAAAATGAACGTGAATTTGATATTATAAGCTGTACGATAAAAGATATTTTTTCCCCTCCCAAATATCATTTCTCTCATTCAGTTGTTCGGGAATAACATTCTCATTAAATCCTTTTTCTTTTTTGTCGCTTGTCTGGAAGAATCTCCACAGGGATCCAGTTACGTAACCGTCCAAAGTTGCGATCTAAGATTAGCTTCTTTGTTCCCAGGCACACGTTGGTCTTTTTCTGTGCACAAAACAAAGGCAAAAAAGGATTATGACTCTTCAATTACAAAATAGGGGGGGGGGGGTGGGGGTGGTTTTAACCATAAATAAATCCGCCATGCTTAAGGTCGGGACACTTCAAAAAGTTATTTTGATACAGACTTTGTGACATTAAATAACATATATCCTCATTGGATTAACACGTGACACTCAATATCTCCATTAATCTAGCCCCGCAGTCGAGATTGACTTCCAGAATTATCCCCCACTAATATCAGCCCCCATGCAAGGGCCAAGGACATTTATGTTAATTGAAACTAGGTTAATCCTTGTTTGGTTTTCCAGCACTTGCTAACATTGCTCAAGTCCTTGCCACTAATAGCATTCATTGGAAATTATGAGGAATCATTAACATGATAGAATCCCATTTCCCCACAACAACAAACAAACCCCATTAGCAGCACCTCTGTCTCTCTCTCTCTCTCTCTCCCTTTTTCTCTTTATCTCTCTCTCTCTTATCTTTTCTTGCAATCCAAGCGTTGAAGCAGTATATAATCCAAAATCCCGGAACAAAACTGCAGCCTTTCACGAAATCAAAATTTCAAACCAACAAGGCACAAGGAATGAGCTCAGTTTGCATATCAAACTGTGTCAACGACGCACGTGACCCTCGTGTGCCGGTCCGCGCAACATACGTCAACCTCTACAAGTGGCCGGAATCCGATGCCGAGTTCATAAAATCGGTCCGCCGTGTAGGGCAGGGCTTGCACGGCTACGGCCAGGGCCACCCAAGAGTGGTGGACAGCATCTCCTGCAGGCAGATGTACCTAAGAAGCTACACGTTTTCAAGGAAGGAGAGCGTGCCGGAGAGGACCAAGAAGTGCTTTGGGAGGGTCAAAGAGAAGGTGGCTAATCATGGGAAGAAGAGAAAAGAAAAGGGTCGTAAAAGGAAGTGTGTGGTGCTCAGGAAAGTGAGGGAAATATCCTGCGCTGCTTTGTTTAGGCTCTTTCGCAGGTTATTGTCCTGTGCTGCCAGTGTAGACGTTGTGGATCCAAAAGATTAAAGCTAATTAATTAATTTAATTTGAGAGAGATTCAATTTCGTCTTGTGTCTGTTTATGTTTGAGGTAAGGGGGTGTTTCTTATGTTATATTTATCGCTAAACGTGGCATTTTTGCAGGTTTTTTTTTTCTATTTTTACAGAATAATGTTATTTTGGTTGTAACTCCATCAGTCACCCACAATTTCGCTCTTTCAGTTGCAGACCAATTAGAACTGTCTATATGCATTCATACTACAAGATTATTAGCATAGTTACAAATTCATTGAAATCCCAAAAAAGCAACGAAAATTCTTGATAAAGATAAACTTTATTCTCATCTTTTGCGAGCTTGTCAGAGTTTTCATCCGGGGCTTAGAATGCAAGCACCTTTTTTGACCAAGATGTACTATATTTCATCAGCTCTTGGTTACTGTGGTCAAAAGAGGACGCGCGAATAAGTAAATGCTGGTAATATTGACGGATTTATGGCTCTCTAACTATAGGATTATCCAATAATGCCAACGAGTTAAGTAACATAGGAAAATTTTGATATGAAAGATTAGAGGATTTTTATCTTGACTTGTAATTTTATATTATTTAATAAGTAAAATTTATTTAAAATAGGAAATAATAAAATAAATTTGTGTAATGTAAAATCATGAATAAATTATATTGGCAAAAAAAATATATAAATAAATGTGACAAATACCAAAAGATAATAAGTTAGTGACTTTCCTTGTAATAGACATCAAGGTAATAAAATGCTTGGTTCCTATTTAAAAAACGAAACAACTAGATGGGCGTATGGTTGGAGGGGAGAGGACAGTTACAGACTTACAGTGCTTAACAATTTTCTTCTTTTACAAACAACTAAAATATATATTGTATTTTTTAATAAAAAATTTACTACATTTTTTCAATTGTGAAAAAAAAAAAACAAAAAAATTATTGTAGCTCCCCGCGAGTTTCCTGCGCCCACTACCCAGGTGCCTAGTAGTGACGCTGTTTAAGAAAACCAATGATATTTTGAGATTAAGGATCCATTAAAAAAAATAGTTATCCCTTTGCAAATAGTATTAGATAAAAAGCAATGTCAGAATAATGCATGCAACGAGAACTTCGATCCCCTTTGTGCTTATTGGACAGTGCTGCCATTGACTACCGGCTTTAAATTTAGAGATCGGAGGAATATTCTTTCGGGTCAAAGAAATCTCTGCAACTTTGTAACCAAAAGAGAGCTTAGTAGAAAACCAAATGTGGTGGCGAAAAGTTTGCATTATAGAGAACAAAATAATATATATCTCCCAATATGCTCGTTCACATTCCATTAACATAGACCTAGCTACCAAGAAGGCGTGCTTCATAAAAGAAATGGCATATATATATATATATATATATATAGTAGCATCATTCCAATGCACTCAAAAGGAAACTTATGTGTTTGATGTATGCCCCTTTTAAACCGTGGGCTTGACTAGGTGAACTCAAATATAATATATTTAAATAAATATTAATAAATATTATATTATATATGATAGATATATAATATAAAAATTAATTTTATTCCCTTGAATTCACTATTTTTTAATCCATTTTAATTTTCCTTAAAAATTGACATTTAATTAAACATCTACTTAAAATGGCATGCTTCGATTACTTTGTGAAAATGAGGTGCAATAAATAGAGAGAAGAGGCTAGGAAATAAGTCGAGGGCATGAGAAGAAGATTCGATACGATGTCCCACAATCATGGCACCCACCAAAAGCCACCGCTTTGCTGATACTTGGGTTTTAAGGTGCTGATCATGAAGCTTGCTAAAACGATGCTTTCCATGGGCCTCATCATTATCAAAGATTAAAGATTACCGCACTGAAGAGCAACAGCTCCAATTACTTCTTTGCATGAATCGAGTCCGTGATGAATCATAAAAGAAAACACGAATAGTGCGTCTAGCGTGGCTTCTTTTGTGTATAGCTTGTTTGATTAATGAAGCACTTGCCTTGGATTCAATAATGTCGTCTTACCCGATTGCCCAAAACACAAGTGATGAAAAATCAATAGGACGCGTAGCTTTCTAGTTCAGCATCATCACTACTTATGATTCCGACATTCAAAAATAGGTGTTGTCACCAGGGCCAATAAGTGAATAGCTGGAACCTTTACTTTGTTTCTTCAGCAAAAGGTATACTCCTGTCAGACCTTGAATTATAATTTATCAGATTTTGCTTCCATTGGCATCACAAGACCAGACATCAAACCATTGTCTCGAATCTTGCGTTAAAATTTTCGTTTAAACAAGATCCAGAAGCCCGACCCGCAAATAGGTATGTTGCCGCAACAGAAATATCCAGTCTCTTGGCACGACTACTTCAATAAAATTCTGATCTTTTTCTGCTGTAGAAGAATGACAACTGGGTCAGTTTCAACGGTAGACACGAGGTTTATCTTAAGACTCAGAGAAGCCCCGCTATCAGTCCGGTAAGGAGATTACTTCTATGGAGACGCATAATGGGTAGTACAGGCCGACTAGGGAGTATCACGAAGGGGCAAAGTCGCACCGAATGAACGGATGAACCCCAATAATTTTGAGCTAACATTGTTGCTCTAAACCCATTCAGCCCAAATAGACAAGACCCTAAGCCAAAAAAGGCACCTATCGAAGTCGTCTGACTGATCAGTACTTTTTGTCCAGTGAGGCTTCAAAGTTCTCCCAAGCACAACATCAAGCTCGCCCAGGAACTAGTCATTATATAGCTGTGTAGAATCGCCGAATACCCAATAGCTTCTTGTGGAATGTAATTTCCTTCTAATATTTGGACATTCCACAACCTCAATAGTACCTGTCTTTCCTTGTTTCTATTGCTAAGACTTTCATGCAGGTTTATACTCGGATCTCCAAAAATGGAAATGGAAATGGAAATTACAGCCATAATTATGAAGAGCAACTATGGGGTAAATTTGAGAAAATTATGTCTCCTAGTCTAACTTCGATTTCCAACAGTATTCACAGAACAGAGCTCACTCATAAGAAAACAAGGCAAGATGGGCAACAAGGATAAAAGCGTGAGGAAATTGCGGGCTGACTATTAAGTTCCATAGAATGACCCCGTTTTTCAAAGAAAACTAATTCCTCAGGATGGAATTCATCTTGTCAACAATTGATGTAAAATAACAAACATTTGATTACTAACAATTGATGACTAATATGTCATCATGTCAAAATTGCAGAGCTTGTCTTCATAACAGAGGTAGGTAGAATTCATTCCATGCAATTAATGTAAAAAAAAACAACACACAACAAATCTCAAACTTAAGGACTTAGTGGAAATCTGTATGAGAAACCAGAGCCTTGAGGGCAACATAGTGAAGTTAATAAGTAGCAAGGTTCTAACCTCAAAAAACACATGCAAAGATATTACCCAAAGTACAAAAAAAATTGCATAAAGAACTCAAGAAGCGTATCCAATCAAATGCAAATGGAAGCCAAGACCTACACAGGTTACTCAACATAAAACAGCCCAACATTGTTTTCTCATCGGTGTTAACTACGGCATTGTTCAATGAATAATACTCTAGCAAGATGCAAAGCATATATCAATGACATCAATGATGGTATTTACTTCGGTCATGACATCAACTATTCAGAACAATAAATCCAAAAAATTGAGCATGCATCAAAGCATCATGGATGTAGTGTATCTTTGCAAGACAGCTCATTTCAGATTTGAGAACTTGTAAAAATTACCCAATGCAGGAAGGATGTCATTTAACCTTTAACTGCCCTCGCTATTAAGTAGCTGCTTGAAGAGCAGATCTAGGGAAGGGAAATGGTATGGAGGAAAGATAGGATACCAAAACATAGGAATTGCAAGAAGCATAAACAACTACCTATACAAATTACCAGCTGAGAAACTACCAGAGTTCAGTGAGATAAGAGTGGTGTATCCCAGACTCTCAACAGACTAAAGAGGACGGTGGAAGAGGTGCAACAAACACTCGGCTCTTCAATTAACCAGATCACTGCATAGTTCCAAGCAGCACATAGAGGCTTACTAATGATACTGAATAATAAGAACAAATAGCTTGATTAAGCTATCCACTCAGTAACATATGCTAACCAGGCAGAAGGTAGGTTCCAGTTCTAAATGAGACTACATTAATATCAGATTCCAATGTGAACTTACATCCTCAATGTTGTATCATTCTGGGAAAGAAGTTCCAAAATAAACCGAGGCCCATACCATTTGATAAGGAAAAATATCATTACCATGCAGGAGAATGCACTTCCGGGGCATTCCACTCGGCATGAACTCACCAGCAGGTATAGAAAATTCGATCTAAAACTTATAAAATAGAAAATCTTTCATGCATTCTTTCCCTGTTTTAAGTTCCTACCAAGCTTTTATTTTTCTTTTTATTTTCTTCATGTTTCGGGTCAACTTAAACTTTGATGACTGGAGTTTTTTCCTGGACAGAGAACAGCTATGACTCACATGTTTGTCATTGTTTCAGTATTCTTCAGTTGCACTAGTTTAGACATATTTCTAATAGGAGATTAACGTCCAAAAAAGCAGTGAACCAGAAATGAACAGGAAGGTTTGTACTTCATTTTTTCTTCCTGCCAATTTATCTTGTTAGTTATATTTCCTATTTTTTGTTATACTTTACTAAGCTGTCTTTCCAAATTGGCATTTGGCAAGGAGAGGTTGCCATTAGTCATCGCATTGACGTCAAGTCCTACACATGTTTACACACTCTTGTCAATGAAATATTCCCTCCAACGCCGTTGGTTGAGCAGGTGAGGGTTGCTCAAATTGAATTTAATCCTTCTTGGTGAGGTTAAAGAAAGGGAAAAAAATTATCAAAGAAAACAGCTAAAAGGGCAAAAGGGAAGGGTTTACCTTTGACTGCCTGGCAATCTGTTTTTGAGCGGCTCAGATTTTCCGCAAAGTAAGATGCAGTCGAGTCTCTTCCAATTCGTCCTCGTTGCATTGTCAGAAACGGCTGCTAAGGCTAATTTGTTGTATCTCTCTGTACTGGCGTTACAATTTGTAACCGTCCATGGAAATTGCCAAAAAAAAAAAGGAAGAAGAACAACGGCTACTGCGCGATTAGGGCGCGAAGGGTGATTCGGTAAATCGATAAGCGAAACGAAAGGCATTAGAAGACCGGAACCAAGACCCGCGGCCCGTCTTCTCTCTCCATTCTTCGGTCCGGCCCGTTTCTGCCGATCGTTCAATGAATCAGAACCAACCAGTTTCGACCAATCAAATCAAGAAAATCTTTCAACTCAAGAGTAACTCAAAATTTCTCGGAAAAAGATGTTTTTTTTTTTTTTTTTTTGGTTTGTTTAGATAAAAACTTACAATGTATGCGAAGTGCTGCAAACAGCTAAAACTGGTTGTTTGGTGGCTTGCCCTGTTTTGATAAGGGACCAACTAGACGTCAATTGTGACTCGGCCGTTCCTACTAAAAAGCCCCATGCTTAATGATTTTAGCCAATAATATGGTGATTAGACTGCAAGCATATCTCCTTGTGTCATGCATCATTTTATGACATTTCACAACCTTTTTTAGGGGTACTCACAGGTATTTACATATTATTATGTATACATGTTCATGTGCTTTTTGTATGAACCCTATGTATTCACAGTTTAGTTGCTTCCTCCCTAGAGCTACTTGTTTCATGTTTTTTACGTTTGCTACTTGAAGCACACTAATGTGTATTAAATTTTAAATTTTTCTTGTGTTTGAAAATTACGTATAATTAATTTCTATTTCATTTTTAATTAATCCATGCAAATTTTATCTTCCTTAACATGAACTAGTCCAAAGGGAAAATAAATATGACATTTTAGTCTTTTAAAGACAATTATTATATAATTCTAGCATAATATAATTTAATTTTTTTTCTAAAAAAAAATAAATCTTTCACTACATTTGTAAGTTTAGATGAAAAATTATTTATTATTTATTATTTAATTTTTATAAAAAAATTTATTATTTATTAAATTGTTTAAATTTTAATATTAATAAATTTTAATTTTAATTTTTACATATCTAAACACTTCCTTATTATTAATAAGGTACGTTGCACCGGGAAGACACTATTACCTCGGGTGTTAATTTAATGCCATTCATTTTTGTGCCGTGCACAATTTCATTTGATTCCAAAATATCTTTCATCGTCGTTATTAAAGATATTCATCATTATTTTATTACGAAATAATTTTTTTTCAACGGTAAAGTTTTCAAATATTAGGTAATCCGAATGGAGTAGGAGCAGCCAATATTCCATATGCACCCCTACATTCCATTAAATTACTAAAAATACCCTCCATATTATTTTTTTAATAAATATTTTCTGGCCATGGTAATATTTCAAATCCCAGCGCAGAAGCCCATTATTTAAGGCAATCGACCTTCTACTCTGTTCCCTCGCTCTGTTTTCTCTCTCAGCAGAGCCAAAAAAAAAAAAAAGGTAGAATTACGAGAAAAGTATAAGGATGAAGGAGAGCGCGACGAGAGATGAGTGATAGAAATAAAGGCGGGCCATGCCGTTTTCGCCTGCTGGCACAACATGCGGTGTCGGCGGTGGTGGAGGAGACGATAATGGTTTCTCTTGCAGTTTCAAAGTAAACGAGGTCGACTTTCTTGGTCTCTTTCATGCTGTAGAAGGAGAACTGAAGCGATCGCTTATCCGATTCTCATTCCGGCTACGCATGGCCGGGGCGTTCTTATTGCTACCTTTGGTATTTGTCAATCGTGTCTTCTTGTGTTTAATTTATTTTTCTATAATTGTCAATTTTGCCTTCTCTTGTGTAATTTATTTGTCTTTAATTGTCAATCTTCCCTTCTTGCGTTGAATTTATTTTTGTATAATTTTCATTCTTGCCTTCTTGGCTTCAATTTATTTTTCTATAACTTTCAATCTTGCCTTTCTTGTGTTTAATTTACTTTGCTTTTCAAGAAATGAAAATAAGTGAGGAAATCTTAGGGCAAATTTGCTTATCCTCTCTCGGTTAAATTAAGTTAAATAACGTACTGTAATGTCTAGGTTGTCCAAAATTACTCATTTCTAGCAATGTATTCATTAGGTTACAATTGCTTTTGCTCCTCAATTCGGCTGCAAAGACAAAAAAAAAAAAAAAATAAATAATCTGTAAGTCTTTTACTCAAATCACTTTATGTGTTTGTGCTTTAAATTTGGTGCGCAGGCTTTATTGCTGTTCTCGTCATTATTGATGACATTTTTACAAGCACGATCCAATCCCTTTTGATGAGGAAGAGCTTTTGCTCTCCTTTTCTACGTCATGATTTTAATTTCTTAGTTACATCTCCTCTGGTCTTAGGATTTGATGTGTCTTTCATCGCTTTCTCTCTCTCTCTCACTCACACACATTCTTTAACTCACAGTTCTTGAATATTAGATAATACTGTAATTTAAGGTTACATCAGTGGTTTTTGGATCCTTGACAAAGTGTGCAGGAGGTTTCTGTGTCGTGTAGAGGGGAAGGAGGAGTTCAGTTACTAAAAAAATGGCAAGTTGCACTTAGGAATTCGAAAGATTGTCTGCAGAAAAGTCCTGTGACAGTGGCAAGAAACCCATTAACTAATTTTCTCTCATAAGACCAAAGATTCTCGCAGAAAACCAGCCATGGTGAGAACTATCATATCATCAAGATTCACTACCTTTCCTCAGTTTCTTTTGTCTTTCTTTTCTTTTGTGTGTGTGTGTGTGTTTTTTGATTGTTTTTTAAATTTCCAAGGATTGTTGTGTGTGCTTTGAAATGTGATTAAACTCTTTTTTTTTTCTTTTGTTTGGTTTTCTCACATTGAAACATTCTTGTTATAAATTCCTCCCTTGACTATGTGAACAGGTTTATTGTGTTGATATTTATATGAGGACGTTGAATTTCCAAGAGTTCTATCTTTGCAGGTTTTTTCACAAACTTCAAGACAAAATATATCATTGAACTCCTTGCATCATATTTTCTTCATGCTCTGGCTACTTGTTTATTTTGTACTTGCTTTTGTTTCCTGATATCTTAATTTGTTGCCTATTAATCTTTTTAGTCTACTTTGTTCAATCAAAGATTAAATTTGAATTTAATTGCTTGTTGTACATTTTCTTGTTCACATACTGCTGTATAAACCTAAACCTCCAAGTTAATGAAACTAACAGTGATTAGGTTTGCTTAGACTCGTATTACAAATTGATGCTAATAAAGGAAAAGTGGATGATGTTACCCACCTTTGTTTGGGGTTGGGGGAGTGGGGAGGTTCAATTCTCCCTGTCTTAAATTCCTTTGCTCTTATTTCCTCTTGCAGCTAAAGAATTATTATTTTGATGACCAACCCATCTTCCTATTAGTTTTGCTGTCATTTTTCTGGTCTCTGTTTTGCTGATCAATTGAGTTTAACCACTGGTCAATTACTTTTTACAATTCAAATTCTTGAAGCACCAAAAGTGGAAGAGGTATCACTACTTATGGAGATATTTGGGTGACTCATTTCCCCTATCTAATGCTATTCTTGGGTCACTTTATATTTAGTACTGTTTCTTGAACTTTGCCTTTTGCATGTGATATAAAGAATGCCTGCCACCATCATAATTTTTTCTAGTAATTATTATAAATATAGATGTGGATGTCTTTTTGGTTTGGTTGTATAGAGTCTCTGCCTTGGGAGGAAAGGAAATTCACAAAGCAGCAATGAAAAGTGCACAGGACTTGGCAACAGCATTTTCTGGATATAAGGACGATGATTTGGTAAGGAGAAGGTACATGTGCCTTCACAACACTCTTCACTTTGCTCATTAGTAAAATCAGCAGAACATAACGTTTGAGAAAGATATTGCAGCAAAGATGTGGGTTTCATCTTGTCAGTTAAAGTGAGAAGAATTACTCCAATATGCTCTGGGTGCAATTGAAGGGCTGAAAATAAATGCTGACATTGCAAGGTGATTACAAATTTTACTTTTCCAAGCTGCATGCCCATGCTTTGGTCCAAATTGACTGCTACATGCTTGACCCTTCTTATATTATACTCTTGCTTGTTTTCTGATACTCACCCTGTTGGTTCATCAAACTCTTAGCCAAATCTACTCTATTACATTAGACATATTTGGTCTTTCATTCTGATTATGCTTCTTGATGGGTGATAGTTATTGCAATTATTACTGCACGACTGTAAAAGCAGAAATGTACTTTTCTTCCCTGAATGTGCTTATCTTCTGCTTCTTTGCTCTCAAAACATATGCTGAAGCTTGAGGATTAATGGAAATAACTTTGATTGGATAAGGCATAATGTCAGCTTTCAAATGGAGCTAATGAAAAGCCATCTGAAGAAACAACTGGTACAACAACAGAGGTGTGGCTGATTCCAACATTCTCCTTGCTCATAATCTTAATATTTTATGAAAATAAATTGCATTCTCAGATATCTACCTTCTGGCATGAATAAAGCTTCAAGATTTCCATAATTTCAATGTTTTGCTTTGTTGACTTATAAAGATGACCATCATGCCATCACAGATGAGCCACAGTATGAGTTTTTTCTCCTCAAGTTTTTTGTCCATTATCTTTGAATATTTATGTTGTTAAATTGGTAAATAGCCCAAGATAACACAAACCAGCTTTTAAAGATGTTAAAGATGTTTGAGTTAGGATTGGGTTGGTAGGTTTTCGCTTATTTTTTTCTCCCTCCTTTTCAGTACTCTCTCTTTGTTCCTTGGGACTGACTGAACCAGATTTCATGCAGGCTCTGAATGAAATATTAAGCCAAATTCAACTATGTTCTGCACTGGAGGCACTAAATCTTTTACCAACATGGGATTCTCCAGAGTTGCATGCTGAAAAGGTATCATTACTTTTCAACATTGGTAAGTTTGTTGGTCTTCCCTTTTCCTTCCAGAAGCATACTAAGTCCTTTGTCATGTGCATATTAAGTTCCCTAATATTCATAAATCAAAGGTCTGAAATAATTGACAATTAGTTCCCAGGTTCAATTGGGGAAGAAGTCTCAGAACCAAGGCCTTTCTACACTAAAATGTTAAACTTTGGACTAGCTATTATAAATGAGTTTTCTCTGGACCAAACAGGCAATCCTTGGACTAGCTCATATAATTTCAGCACCTTTGGTGCTGCTCTGGATGAACATTTTAAGGATACTATGTCATTGTTGATGGTATGAAATGGATGGTTTTTGCAACTATGACATCTCTTTATTCTGTTTTGGGCTTGCATAATGCCTATCTATCCTGGATAAGGTAATAACCATCCAGAATTCTCTTCTTCTGCAGATTGACAAATTGAAAGTTTTACCAGAAACTCTTCTTCAACTCCACCTCAATAGCTGAGAAGTGAATTTTAAACCAAAGGTTCAAAATAGGACCTCAGAATTGATTTGGTGTGTGTGAGTGCACCATCTCTGTGTCAGTGTGCAATGGCAATCACTGTGTCGCAACTTATACATAACAAAATTTTTCATTATTTTTCTCCAACCCATATTTCTCATTGAGGGTACAAAATAAATCAAACTGGATCATAACTGTTAGGTGAAAACATTCATCTTTGGGATTGTTGTATGCGGTCATAATGTACATCTTGAGCATAAGTACCTCCAAAATTCATAGAAATGGGCCAACAGACCACTCTTGTGTACCTGGGGTGGATTTCTGGATTTTTTGAGAAGTGCATGACTGCATTCTTAATATGCTTATCATTATTAGCAATTAGCAAGCTAATTTCAGTAATTTTGAATTAGGGGTAAATGACTTTCTGCTTTCCAGTATTGTTGTCAACTTTCCTTTTTGCTTATTTATTTATTTTTTAAAAAATTCTTACCTTCATTTGTAAACAGGTTTTCGAAAGAAGAAGCACTTCACTTTTGTGTGACAAAAGGTACACTTTCTCCTAATTGAAGGTGGCTTCTTTATCTGAGGTTTCTCTATAATTTTCAAAAGCATTTGATTTAAATTGCTCTCTTCCTGAGATTCTTTGTGAGGGAAAAGCTAACATTAGTACATTTGGAGCTCACACTCTTTCTATATGGTGATATGACAGGCTAAGATCCAATTGGTTTAGATGTAGTACATGATTATTTAGGTTTGTCATACTGGAGTGAGTTGAACATTTAAATTTCTAAGGTATACAAGTGTTTGGTTATTTTTCCTGTTTTTTTTTTATTAAAAAGTGTCGCAATCATAAAATTAAATTATATTATCTCAAGGCTTTCCACCCCATGTAAACAGGTGTGGAAGTAATGCAATTTTCAGTCTCATAAGCCATAAGAAATAAAAATTTCATGTTTTCTCCATTTTTGACAGAATTTTGGACACAGTACCTTATTTGGCCTTCAATAGGTTGAAACAAGAAGGTAAAATAAAAGTTGAGGTATTGCTGCTGGCTCTAGTGGTCCACCAAGAAAATTGCGGTTCTCATTGAGGATTCATTTTACTTATAAATTTATTTTCTCAAAAGCTGCTGGATATAGGAAGAGAAGCTGTCAAGATCAATAAACTCGTGTAGAGGCAAATGTTGTTAACTCTTGTATCTTATGCAAGAGAGGTCCGTTTTCCAGACTAAGCAAAAGGAAAAACAGACCAAGTAAATTTTTATGCTCTCTTCTCTTGGCTAATGAGATGAGCATGATCAGCCCTTTGTCTGGCAGAAATATTCATAAAATCAAAGTTGTTATTGATCTCTCTTTGTATGTGGATGTTCAAGTGGCAACTTGGAGAGGTATGGGAATTACTTTGTGAACGTAGTCGTTCAACTTCTGGCTGCTTACAAGGTAACATACATACACCCATATATCGCTAGATGATTCCTTTGTAACTAGCATTGGTGAACAACTTAATCACTTTTGGCAAGCAAATATTTCTCTTTTTAAATCAAGAAGAGCTGGGGTCTTCAGTCAACTGCATTAATGACTTTGAGGTCTTGTATTCATGTCAAAGTTATTAACCTGAGTACTTGGAAACGTTAATTACCAACTTAATTCAAGCTTTAAACAGTTATTGTGCAAAAGATCAGATGTAGTACCTGTCTTGAATGATGAAGGGTGAAAAGCAATAAACCAAAGAAAGTACCTTGAAGAGGAGTATCTCAGTCTTGAAGCCAAGGTATAGACATGTCCTGACATGTGCCTTTGATAATCCTGACAATGATTTACATGTGATTGGTTTCCAAATTTTTTTGTCATGTTGCTGTTTCATTATTTGTATCAAGACCTTTGACTCTTATTGTTGTCCCAAACGATAATTCATTGCTTTTTCAATTGCTGGTGTTACTCTCATAACAACTGGAATGAAAATTGCGTCCATTCAGGCATGATTTAAAATAGTTTGTCTGACTATTTGATATCACCCTTTGTTTTATTTGTTTCATCAGATTTCAGCCACCATAAGCATAATGGATGCTATCAAAAAGCGGATCTGCTGAAGAGATGGCAGGCTTTTACAGGTATGTACTCGTTTCCTTCCTATGCTTCAAATGATCCATCATGCAATCAATTATAATTAATCACATTAAAGTGGACTGTGCCACTCTTCATCCAGGAAAGATGAAGGAATAAAACATACATAGGTTAATTAGCCATATTTCTTGGGTACCTTTTAACTTTTATGAAGAGATGATATTTTGATGTGCCTGGATAAAGAACGGCCTCCATTTCCCTTCCAATAGGATATGTAATTGACAGGGTATCGCAACTCAATTAACTGCAACTTTCAAGAACATTCGGAGTCTGCTCTAAAGGAAGGTATAGAGAGAGAGGGAATGCAACCCTTGTTTAAGTTCTCTTTTTGCAAAAGAATATGTAACACTTTTATACTAATGCCATCTATTATTTTGCTTCATGTTAAGAGTGATTTTTCCCGTTTCCTTATGTTTAGGGGGCTTCTGATGTGGAACTTGACCAGCCAGTCCAACTAGGGTTGACCATAAATAAATGTGAACCTTGGCTTCACTCGCCTAGCTTTGACTGAAAAGCTTGATAGGATTTGATTTATTCTTGAAAAATACGCTTCCACTTTCATTAAATAAATAAATAAATAAGATGGAGCTTGATGTTCTTTATTTTACCTTTAAAATGGGTATAATCATTGGATGGGTTCCTCTCTCCTGAATGCAGGAGCCTTCAAACCGTGGTGATAGGAAAGTTCTATTATCCAAAAGAAAGGAACTCCACGGCCAGAAATATTACTTTGCAGGCCCACCTGGGGAAAGGTTGATTTATACGAGTGACCAGCCGTTGGGCTTGCCTTAAAACTTTTTCTAAGCTTTGCAGTGGCATTTCCAGTTTTAAAGATGTCCGGTTCACAATAATGCATCTACTTGTGGTCGCAATTTACACCTCGCAGAAGCAGCCATTAGAGTGAAAAAATGCCCGCGTTAATTTAAAAGGGGCCCATCATGTGACTGTACTTTAGCATATGAAAAGTTTGTGACTGGAAAGACGAGCGTCATGTGACCATCCGCTTGTAGTGGAGCACAGCATCAGTCAGATATTCAGATGCATCTCTTGCAAAAGCTGTTTGGCTTTCAATAGACGGAACAGTAAGTCTCGAAAATTTTAAAAAAAGTTACCGTGAGAATTAAAAAAGAAAAAAGAAAAAGAAAAGAAAAGAAAAGAAAGAAAACTGGAATTGTTTCATGGTGCCAAAAAAAAAAACCCAAAAACCAAATTTGGACGCAGGGCCCGCGGGCTTGTGGTGCTGCATGTAGTTGTCTTTCCAGTCCAATTGGCTTGGAGTGGTAGTAGTAAGAAATTTTCAGACTCATTTTTGACTAACCAGTACCATGAAAGTACCATACAGCCACTTTAAGGATGGCACCTTAAGAATTTGGATGAACACCGGGAACTGGAAGCAGGGATCTGTTTGCCAAGATCCTGTCTCCAAGGAAATTGAATTGCCGTCCTTTTTAAAATTTTAATTTGTCTTAAAGCACAGAGAGTGAGAGAGAGAGGCAGAGACAGAGGAGAAATGGGACAGCAGCGGTGGGGGGTATAGGAAATAGAAACAAATTCTTGCAGGCATTGGGTGATTCATTTTCGCTAACCGAAGTTATGCCACGGCTCCACCATTAAATGTCTGGAGCTTATTGTTGTTCTTAGTGAGTCAAAAGAAAACACCCCATTGTTGGAATTCCCAAAATAGTATTAAGTTAATCGAATTAGATCAGAAGTTATAAGAGTTAAAAGATGTTTCCCCTCTCATTTTGACCAGGTCAAATGGGACATCATAGCCATCGGTGGTAGCCCATGACAGTTCTTGGAAAAACATAAACTATACTTTCGTAGATCATCGAGGCTCTCTGTTTCCTCTCCCCGATGTCCATTATTGAATTGTGAGTGCTAAAAACCAGGTTTTGAGATACGCGCTGGCCTTTTAAAGAGATTTAAGCTTTTGTTGCAATGAAAGCTTGTGGATCTTGAGGAAATAACGGAACTGTTCCACATTGTACTCGTTATTTAGTTACATATGACACAGAACCGTTGAATTTGGAACAATGTGCATTCTTTTGGAAATATCCATGTGTAGTCCTTTTCTGGTAAAGGATCTCAAAGTACTACACAGTTACGTCTGCGTACGAGACTGAATGGATCTATTGGTGATTTCCAAATGGACATCAATGCATATTTTAGATCTTATAACATGAACTTGATCCCGTGTGTGTTTTGATTCATGGGTGGTATCATTTTCTTAAGCACTATTTGAACATACGGAGTACGTTGTTACTTTAATTGAAACTTTCAATAAAAAACAAGATCAATGTCAACATCTTCGTGAATTCTCACTGTCAGCACATAAAACCTTCTTCATTCAAGGTACAAACTGCAGTGTGGATATGAGTGAGTAAAAGAGACATGGATGAGCTGTTCTAGCAGAGCCATCTCTCCCTACCCATTTGTAAACATACGTATTTGTCTACATATATATATATATGTATATTGTCCAAATATTTGTCTACTAATACAGTTAGACGGTTCAAACTCGCTACCTAATGTTGAAACAGACCCGTTTTGGGGCAAATTTGGAAAATTTCATTCCACTGAGAGCTTTTGGAGTGGCTAGGATTACTGGGAGTCTAAGCGGTAATTTCACATTTTCGGTGTTTGAGGTGTAAAAACATGGTAATGTCACATTCAACATAACCCCTCATTGTCTTCAGTCTAATAGGTTAACAGTAATCTTAACTCTTCTACTTCAAATGCCTCACTACGAGAGCACAAGTGAACCAAATTGAGCACTAGGCAGGAGCACTTCCTAAAATGGCACCTGTGTATTGGAGACTAGACGAGAAAAAGTGGAGGGGAAAGTAGTTCAAGCCTGAAATTGGTCAGCTCGAACCACAAAAATTGTGGATTCCACCATAATTCTATTAGCTAGAAATTGCTGGTGAATTAAAGAGGAAAAGAAAAAGGGCATCAAGGGTGGGAAAAATAAAGTGATGAAATCAGTATGCCACATGTCAGGTTCTTGTTGCGATAAAATTTGAAAGGGCCATGTTAACTTTTTAGCTGAGATTTTTTGAACACTAGAAATCAGAATATGAAAGTTATATTCGTTAGGGTTTATAATCACATTACTTGACCTTGTTCACCTCATAATTTTCAGAGTAGATAAAAGTGATGAAAGTTATATTCGTTAGGATTTTTTGAACACCATAAAAGTTTGATGCTTGAAGAGATGTATCAAGGAAAGTGATCACTGAAAGAAGAATATGTGATCTTTTTCTGCATTTTATATTTGGAACCATTCAAATATAAAAATGAAAAGAAAAGGGCAAAAACCTGACAGTTCCTTGTAATAAAATTTTACTTTCTTAACTTGGCATCATCTTCACTCTAAAGGATGCTCTGCCCCCATCTTCTTTCACCTAGCACACCTTCCCATAAGCATCTGCGCACAAAGGCACACAAAGAGGGATAGGGATAGAGAGAGAGAAAGAGAGATCAGGCTGCCCTTGAGATGGCCAGAAAGACACCTTCTTGTTGCAGTCATGCAGATGATGACTACATTGACATGGAATTAAGCTCCTCTTCGAACTTCCTTTGTTACTCCATTAGCTCTCCACCACAGAGCATTGAGTTTGAGTTCCAAATGTCTTCAGTTTCTCATGACAGACAAACATCATCTTCTCCGGCTGATGAGCTCTTCTACCAGGGAAAATTGCTTCCTCTTCTTCTCCCTCCTCGCTTGCAGATGGTCCAAAAACTCCTCCAAAACCCCACAACCACTACCTTTTACAACAAAAAGGAAGAAACTTTAGAAGAAAACTATGCCATTCCCTTCACTACAACCTCCACCACACCTTCAACCAACACCAATGCCCCATTGGATTCTTGCAACATCTCGCCATCGGAGTCTCGCAGGGTTAGTAGCGACATAAATCCAGATGAGTATTGCTTTGAATGGTCAACTGAAAACAACATTTTAATGAGAGAACATCCCAAGAAGTACTGCTGGACCAGAAAGCTCAAGCAATCCTCACTGGGTCAGAAGATCAAGGCTTCAAGAGCTTACCTAAAGTCGTTGTTTGCTAAGTCTGGATGTGAGGTCGATTCCCATGCTAAAACGCTCGGCAATGTAGAACCCGAAATTGCTTCAAAATGCAAGGATATTGCTTCAACTAAACACACGAAAATTGCGAAAAGAAACCCATTTGGTAGAACTGATAATAATAATGACAGATACAAGAAACCGAATACTCTCAAGAGAAGCGTTGAGAAAGACATGGTTGAGGATAGGTATTTTAACAGCCAAAGGAGGTCCTTTTCTGGGGCAATTCAATGGCATTCTGCAACGAAGTCATCATCTTCTTCGTCTACATCGTCTTCGGGTTCTTCATCTGCATCTTCGTCTTCTTCAGTTAGTTCCAATGGGTTTTATGATTTGCATTTTCTGAAACGAAGCAGCAGTGCAAATTCTGAGATCGAAAGTCCAATTGAAGGCGCAATTGCTCACTGTAAAAAGTCCCAGGATCTGTATAGTCCAACAAAGACTGCAAGTGACTTTGGGGTTTGCTCATTGTCCGCTTCAGAAATTCCAGCTTCGGGGGATCCAGAAAAGCAGCCATGACCAGGTCATTGAGAAATATCATTAACTTACAAAAATTGTTAGCGAACAGCGTGATTTTGAGATCAATGTTTGGTTTTTGAGACTTTTAGACCGGTTGTTATCATAAGGCTTAATCCGCAGAAGTTCCTTATTTCTCAATTGCCCGTTTAACAGATGATTTAAACAGCTTAAAACTACTCTATCCTCATCTTTCCAGCGTCTCCGTGCCTTGCATAAATCGTTCCGATATGCTGACAAGCTGTTTAAAATGGCAGCTGTCCCATTTGCGATTAAGAGCAACGTTTGCTCTATCCGATTAGAAGTAGAGCATTGACATCTGTACACCTAGATTTTCTCTGTTCAGGCCTATTAGCACGTTAAGCATGTCCTCATTCGAACATTCAACCTACCGAGTAAAATATCCTTTGGTTATGCTTATTAAATTTGTGTTTTTTCATCTCATTTTTCTTTTCTGAAATGCACTTTAAAATATAGCAATACGATACATTATAAGAAATTATAAAAAATTACAAAGATTATATATATATATATATATATCTTCAATTATTTATTTATTTTTAATATAAAATTAATATAATTTTTAATATAAGATAAATATAATATTTATTTTTAAAATAATTATTATTTTAATTTAATTATTATCAATTAAAATATTTTTATTATATATTTAAATTAAATAAGATAATAAAATAATTATTACAAATTTAATATTTAATATTAAATATATAATTTAAAATATAAAAATAATTATTATATTTTAAAAAATAAAATAAATTTTTAATCTTATATTTTAACATTATTTTATATATTAATATACATTTTAATAATATTTTTATCAAATATTTATAATTTTATTAAAATTATTATTATTATTATTATTATTATCAAATAAATAATTTTAAATAATAATATTTTTATTTTTATTATTTTTATTTATAAATTTCTATTCACAATAATTTACCTCTCTCAACATTAACACATTGGGCTAAGAAACGTAATTATTAGTACCTCCAAAGTTTCTGAAAGCTTTTTCAAGAAAAGGTACTGAAAACTTTTTTGGCTCAATGGGTTTCTGTTAACCCAGGACTTCTTTTCAAGAGCCTCACATGGTCCCTTTTCTACTGAGCTAAAGCTTTATGAATGTCTTCCAGCTTTATATCCACCATCCGTTCCCGACGAAGAACCTTAGAAGATATGATTCCACTGCATGAAAGCATCAGCTTTTTTCAAAAAAACAAAAAAAAAATATATATATATAAAAATTTCCACTTGTCTACAGAAAGTGATTGATTGAAACTCGTCGAAATCAACTCTTCAAATGCTTCTTTAAATTTATTAATTAAAATAGAAATTAATTTAATTCAACTCTTATTCTAACCAAACAAGGGGGGAAGAAAATTCCTGAATTGTCCCCCAAACAAAACAAGAGTTCCCGATTCCTTGATCTTGTAGGTGTTGCAAAGTGTCAAAAACTAAACATCAATCAGAGCTATTGAATTTTAACAATGAGGCATTAAGTAAATCTCTACAACAAGCATGACGATGGTCGGTCCACCGTCCACTGCAAACCAAACCGACGCCGGTTTAATTATCCAAGCAGATATTCTAAGTTCAGTCTCCTTTCGGTGAACCTGATTTATCCCCTAATCATAGAATTGTGTCAAGTTTGATTCGATTCGATTCTCCAGAAAAAAAAAAAAAAAATCCTTATTATTTCAGTGTTTAAGCAGGCACAATACGATTTCCATTTGTTGGGTCAAGTTCTTATAAGAATCTTGCCTGTCGAAGTTGGTTTATATGTATGAAATGATGTACAAAATTGTGTGTAAATATTCATGGATCTTTAATTTGGTTTCATAATTAAACAAATATCTGTGCAATCATAAAGATCAAAACTTTCTGACGCAGGATTGCTCCTGTCATCTGGGTTTATCAATGGAGTCAGATTACACAACATATCACAGGATACATGTGCATAACAGGAATGTCGGTCCAGAATCAGAGAATTCTCCATGTGTCTTGTTACTCCGCATAATTTGGGCTAAACGCCGGACCAAAACAAAGTGTCCGCTTGATTTTTGACAGGAGGACCGAAGGAAATGTCCCGGGAATAGCCATCGACGGGTCAATTTTATGTTTCAGCACTCGCCCTACCGACAAAGCACAAAACAAGCGATTTTTTTTTTTTTTTTTTTTTTTTTTGTCACACGGAATGGCATTAGGCGGCCGGGCTGAACTGGCCCAAATCAAGATATTTCCCTTGGCCCAAGAAAAGGCCCATTTTCAGATTTGGGTCAATTTTTTTGTTTTCTTTTTTTTTTCAAAGTTCAGTCAACCAATCAGAGCAGAAGGGTTTGACTTTCAGTCGATCAGAATTGAATCGCTCACGAGCCATAAATAATTAAAAGATTATCTGGGCAGTTGTAATAAGGGTGCCTTTTATTTTTGTGGCTATCGTACATGTCTATCGCTAATGAATCACAACCACAATTAACGAATAATCGCCGATTCAGGTGCTACTTGCTAAGCATTCAATGAACTAATTATATGCCCAATTCAATAATGGGAAACATACAGGAGGCGTTGCAGGACCAGTCAACAGGTGCAGCACGTGAGTCATGCCGGGAGAGAATCGAGGGCATGGGCTTCATTTTCCTCCAGATGATGCTGGACTCGAAACTTTCTGAACACTATGCCAGTTTCTTGCACTTATGTTCCGACACATACTGTTCTCCGAAACCATCAATGTTATTTCTGGAGTTGTGTCTCTCAGGATTCTGATGGATTACCATTCAATGGTCGTTTCTGCCCTTTTAGTTAGACCACTTTCCAGATTCGTTAAATGACCGAACGATCATGCCGCACGGTTGTTGCAGTTACCTTTAATCATAAGAATCCTTGCTTCTATCGTGCTAGAGGTCAATTCACTGGGTAAGTAAGTCGGAATGAAATTCTAGACCTAATTTAGAGGTCTCATGGGATTGGAAATTTTGACCGTGAGTTATACGATCGTATGGTCATGGTCAGTTGCTCATCATTTATTGCTTTGTGAACATTTCCGCACTACGTCTGTAATAAACTGTTAAGAAGTTCCCAAACCATGTGCATATGAGGGAAACGTGCAAGAAAGTTTACAGAAAGAGAAGCTTCTATAGCAAAGTAGCAACTCTCTGGGATTCAGAAAGGATACAAATTTGAGATTTAGCTCAAATGCAAAAGACCGATAATGCCACCTAACCTAGAACTTCCCAGCTGCTTGCTTCATCAGAAGCCATAGGGGCTGTGATTAAAATTACATTGGAATATACAAAAGATCAGTAGGAAGTCCATATGCATTTCTAAGATCCTAAGAAGTTGGGGAATAATCTTAAATTGCATATAATTTCTTGTTGTACTCATTTTCCAAAATCTCTGATTCTGCTATCACTGACATGGATCCTGATCCCGATCTACTCATGGATGATCTCCGGATGCTGCGCAATTTGGAAGACCAAATTCTCTGTACAATTACCCAATAACACATTGTTCCAATTGTGGCTACCATGATAACTGTTCCTATGCCTGTTACCCAAAGTGCCAACCACCTTTCTTTCTTTCCCACAACAGCATAAGCAAGGGAAAGGAATGCAACTGAAATGAACACACAGGCCAACCACATTAACTTATTGATCACCGCCATTAATTGCTTTTTTGCCTTTCTCTCTATCACTACAATAGAAGTTTGAACAACCACAACAGCCAATGATATGAATAGAGCAACAGAGTCGAAAATGATGAAGATCATGAACTCGGGTTTTGGAGCAATTTGCACTTCTCCAAGAGATTGTGCAGGAGCAAGAATGTCTCCTTCATCAGGATATTGGCCAGGAACTTGGAAGATAGCAGCAAATGCAACAGTGGCAATGAGGACAGCGACAACCGTAGTTGAGTTGATTGCATTGTTGAGCCCTTCTGTGTGCATTTTGTTGAGCCGTTTGGCTATTCCTTGAACACGTTTTCGTGTTAGGCGTGTGGTCTCAAGCTGGTTATGAACCTCATGCTTTATATCACTGACAGTTTGCTTAAGTTCCCGAGCTGTATTTGGCTTCATGGATTTGGCAGACTGAACTCCATACTCTTCTAAAATGGAAGTAATATCAGAGTGCCCATTTTTCTCAGCAGCATCAAAGGCAGTTTCACCAGATCTGTTGATAGCTGTTTTGTTAACTCCCTTATGTTCAAGTAGCTTCTTAACAGTCTGCAAGTAGAGAACAATTGTTAATGCTTAATGTCAAGGATTTCAATTAGTGCAAGACATAGTCTTTGGAAAATTTGGTATAAAATATCCTGTGAGAGCAGTTCTTGATCTAGATTTCTCGAGGAGCATAATTATTTTTTTGACAATTTTTTAGAAGCTTGATTGCCTGAATCAGATAGAAGCTCATCATATTCCACTAGCCGAGCTGATTTATATGTTGCATAGATCCTGATTCCCATGCTAATGCAGGTCTTAATTATTGTATATGGTATTGCTAGAAGGTTAACAATAAGTCAGAGCTTGGTGTGTAGATGGAAATTACAGATTCAAAACTTACTTCCTCTGAGAGAAAAAGATAATGAGCTTTTCTTAACATTGTTCTTTGGTTTCTAATGTTAGATGAAAACAGTAGCAGGGACATGGGTCTATTGTTTTCATTTGCTAATGGAATCCCCCAGGATCATATATTTATCAAACATAACAAAAAGTTAGGAAAGAAAGATTCTTGTGAACAAGAGTACCTGAGCTCTGTCCTTCCGAGCTGCAATATGCAAGGCAGTATTGCCTTTACCATCAACCATGTTTATCAAAGAAGAATTCAACATTATCAGCCCATCCACCAGCTCAACATTCTGTCCTTTAACAGCCATATGGAGAGCCGTCTGACCTTTCCTGTCAATCTTTGTTGCCATACCTGGTTCTTTACTCAAAAGTGCCCTTAGAATCTCCAGGTGCCCATTTCTTGCTGTGGAATGCAAGGCTGTTTTGCCGTTACTTCTTGGTATGGTGGCCAAGCCACTAACTTTTTCCAGGAGGAAATTCACCACTTGAACATGCCCCTGCGAGGCAGCTGAATGCAAAGCCGTAGTGTTTGTCGAATCACAAGTCATTGAGAGTTCAGGATCGGCCTCCATAAGTACCTTTATTATCTCTGCACCATATAATTTATAAGCAAAACAAAGAATAAAAACCATATTAATATCACATTAATCACAAGAACAGTGCAAAAACCCCAATTCAAAACAAAGGGCTTTCAAATGAAAACTTCCTTCCCAAAGTCTGTTTGAACTCACCAAAATCACCTTGCTTGGCCGCCACATGAAACGCGTCATACCCATTTCTTGCTTTGATGGCGGCCGCCGCCGTATCATAGTACTTGATCATCTCCTTCACCACATCGACATAACCACACTCGGCGGCCACATACAGCGCAGTTTCTCCAGACTGGTTCTGCCTGGATAGCAACTCCTTCAACTCCGCTTCCTCTGTCTCAGCGATTATTTCCACGACCAATCTCAAATCCCCCGCTCTCGCCGCCGCATGGAGCGGCCCGTCGTCTCGTTTCCCTGTCAACTGTTTTGTTATCTTCTTCTGCTTGAAACTTTGCTGCCTCGCCGGAGCTTCCATTTGAAATAACGATTTTTCCAATCTAAAATTAAAAAGGGAAAAGAAAAACACCAGCTTCTTCCGGCAGCAGCTCTTTGATGTCTAGATCAGATCATTTTCATAATTTAAACTTGAGTGCTGCGCTTGGGTTCATTCTTTGATATGCAAACCATGTTCTAAAAGATATTCTGCAACCTAGAATTTAATTAATCATTTAAAGGAGCACCCACCAATCTCTTCCGCAGTTATCCCCTATCAGCATTTAAAAAATAAATAAATAAAAACACACATAAAGAGTCGGAAGATTCTGAAAATTTTGATGAAAGTTGAAAGACACTTAGTTTTTACTTACTTGGGGGCTTCGAGAGCCAAAAGATCGATCTGACTTTGTGCTCTAGTAAACAGGGCATTCAGCCTCAAGGAGATTGGTTGAACACAGTAACGAAGAAAATAGACACAGAATCGTCATCCCGTGGACATTTTAAGGTAGAGTTTTGAGTGACCCTCTCCAGTGGGTAAACGTCTCGTTTTTGACAGTTAACCGTCCACCAGCTGGGTGGGTTGGGATTTTACCAAGTGGTGGTCCCTTTTCATCAAAAGCGAGCGCTGGCAAAGACACATTTTATCCTCTGCGGTCAGTCCCTTACTACGTGTAGGGCATTCACCGTTTAAATTGCGTCATGTCAGCAACAAGGCAGAAGAGCCGTGGTGTGTCAGGGGATGGGATGATTGAGGGATGTGTTCTTTTTGACTTTGTGCTCGTTTCTGCCGTGACTGAATAAAATTTCTTCGAGAATCAGAATTAAATAAATTATTCTTGGTTTCCCATTTTGATCGCGAACCAGACCATGGTTAGGTGAGCTAGTGGTCGCGGCAAAAGAAAAGCAAGCAAAGGTGCATTTTCTTTAGTGCGTGAAATCGGATTTGTAGAATTGCATTATTGAGGCAGTGCTCAATTGAGACAAAAAATTTGGGTCAAGGCCTTCACACTGCCAGGTGGGCCTCTTTTGAATTTAAGCGGCCTTAATATGACATGACATCGTGTACGCATATATATATATACATCTCTCTCTCTCTCACTCTCTCTCTCAGTTTTTTTTTTTTTTTTAGTTTTCTTTTCGAATTTTTCTCGTCTAAATAACTATTAAATATAAGATAATATGTTTCCATTTTTTACACTACATTATAACATTTTTGCATTTAATATAATTTGGTTTGATCACAAGACGGATAGAAAACAAATGGTTATTGCAGCTCTTTGAATTATAAAATTCTGACTCTTATTTATGGTGACAGCAATTACTTTATTTTTATTATTGGATTATGAATCTTATATATCTCTTTAGTCTTATTTAAGAATAATGATTGCGTGGGTTCTTCATTTTCTCAAGTAATGATAATTTATAAACATTCATTTTTATTGAAAGAAACAATGAATACTCTTCTGTCTCCACAAAAGAGTGTTGATTATAGAGATTCCTCATGTCATGCGTCCTATTTAGATATAAGTTAAAGACAAAACTTACATTTAAAATTGCTAAGATTTTGTTATATATTACAGGGATTGGCCGTAGGCTTGTAGGGGATTTAAATATCAATCTTATCCAGAGAGAGAGAGATTATCTAATTGGTAAATATTCTTGACTTAATGTATAGACATATTTTTCAACCTAACATTACAAAATCATAAGTGGATTAATTTATTTACTAATAAAATCTCATATATATATATATATTAATTTTTTTTCTAATCTTATAAAACTATTCCCCTCTCATTTACCGAACTCTTAATACTTTCCAATTCCAATTTTCTATTTTTTGGCTTGTAGCATGAACGAACTCTCGTTTTTTCGGCACCATACGACTTTAAATTCGTACGCTGGAAAGTGGTAGGACCATGGCAGCTTGATAAATCTGGGTAGGAGCGCGTTCCGCCTCGAAAATGGTACTTGTGGATAAGCCAGCCGCTGGCCCTCCGCGTGCACGTCTCTCGTGTCTATGGTCGTGATTCACGTACACTGTTCTTCTCTTTCCTTAATCGGAGACTAACAGATTTTCTTTATTCTTGATTACATTAATCGTCGATTTTGAAACAATAGACTTTAATTTTGACTAACAACTATAATATGCTCACGTGAAATGCACTTAGAGAGTCTTTAGATTTTTTTTTGAGAAAAAAAAAGTTAATTAAATATCAACAATAATATTAAAATTGAATCAACTTAAAAAAAAAAAGATTTATGGTCACATCAGTTAATAAAAAAAATAATCAAATGTTTAGTATTATTTAATGATACGTTTGACTCGAGAAAAATCGTGAAATAAGATAAAATTTAAAAAACAAGGACACATAAGCCTGGTTGAAATTCAAGTCTAAACTTACTTTTACCATTTTGTCCTCTTGCAAGGTTCTAGAATTTAGTGATAATTGCAAAATATTTCCAGAACTTTGTCACATAAAACATTTACTTATAATATGCTTACCTTAAGTGCATTTAGAGAGTCAAATATAATATTTAATATTATTCATATATTATGACAAGTATATGAATAATATTAATTTTAAAATATTAAATAATAACAATTAAAAACAATTAGATTTAATAATTATATTTTTGATAATATTTTTTAACCGATCACACTCAATAATTATATAATAAATTTAAAAATTAAAATTTTATATAATAATAAATACTTAATTTTATTTAAAAATCATATCAAATTAAATTTAATTTATTAAAATTTTATTAAAATATTAATTTATTAATAATTTAAAATTATTTAAATTTTATTTTTAAATTACAGTAAATTTAAATTGATTTTTATTTTTTTTCCATTTGCCGTCTTGCGACTGGAATCGTGTCATCAATTGTCTGGATTTGCCTTTCATCGTGCTTATTTGTGCGCCAAACGACAGAGCGTTTGTTTGATGGGATGCCACGACGGTCAATAAAACCAGCAGTGGGCCATTAGGAGAGCTCTCAGAGGACCCACTCTTGATAGGAACGGGCCACGTTGCTACGTTAAAAATATGCTTTAAAATAGAAGAAAATTTGTGGGTTGTCGGGTTGACCGTTGACTTGGGTTCTTCCAGAAAACACAAATATCTCTTTGTTAAAATGCTGGACGACTTGACCAACTAAGTTTATTGACGTTTATCCTGTTAGCAATCTAAGCCATCAACTTCTCATCATGATTTTTAACCAGCAATTTTTTCAATCTTTGAAATTTGTTAACATTTATAATCTCAAATTTAATTTGGATTTTCTTTTCTTGTCATCCACAAGTGAAAGAAAAAGAGGTACAAAATGGCCACAGAAAGAAGCGAGCTTGATTCACTTACCCTGCTATATACGACGTACAAACCCGTATTTTGTGTAGAGATTAAAATATTTAAATATATCATGCCAAACAAAATGTTCAATTTCCATCGGATTCTGTAGTGAGAATTGAACAGCCCGAAAAATCAGCCCAATGTTGGTCCGATCTAATGAAAGTAGATTCCATAACTATGGCTCGAAAAATGTGGGCCATTGCCCATCTCTACTTTATAACCCGATATCGAACACGTCCATTAATCTAATACAAGCCCAATCTCCTCTATTAGTTGGCTCCTCTATCAGTTGGTTTATTAATAAAGGAAAGAGAGACAAAAGTTGGAAACCTATCCCTTTCCCCCCGCTTTCCTCTCTCTCTCTCTCTCTCTCTCTCTCTCTCTCTCTCTATATATATATATATATATATATATATATAAAATCTAATACAAGAGTCTTTAATTTTGTTCTCTCTAATAAGAATTACTCAATGCCATCAATAAAGAATACTTTTTAATATATCAAATAAAAATAAAAAAATTTAATAAATTTAATATATTTAATATCATATTATATCAACTTATATATATTTTTATTTATATGTAAATATATATTAAAAATAAATAAATAAATAAATAAATATTATTTATTTGATATTTTTTATAAATTTATAAATTTAAAATAATAAAATACACTTAATTTTAAATATTTAAATATAATTAAAATAATATTTTATAAATTAATTATTATAAATTAAATTATAATTAAATAAAAAATATATTTATTTATTAAATTTTTTTAATTTGTAATTATTTTTTTTAAAAAATAAAAAATATATATTCTTTTTTTTTTTTTTTAAAAATTCAAAAATTTTAAATTTATATATTTTTTTTTAAATTACTCTTATATTTTCATAAATTAAAAGACACCATTTACTTTAAATTATTTTTATTTTTTTAAAAAAAAAAAATTTTTTTTTATTTAAAAAAAATTTATTGAAATTAATTTAATTTAATTAATTTTTTAAAATTTAATTTATTTATAAAAATATATTTAATTTTAATTATATTTAATTTATTTAATTATTTTTAATCAAATATTCAAAATTCACATAAATTTAAATTTATTTTACTGTAAGTATATATTATAAATTTATAAATTAAGAATACTAAAATATCTTATAACCATATAAATTTGATTATAATGAAAATAAAATTATATAAATTAATTAATATAATTTAATTGTGTTTTTATAATAATTATATTGTTTTATTAACTTTTACTTTATTTGTAATTAAAAAAAAAAAAGCGATTCTTAAAGTTTGTGCAAATGGAAGAAAAATAGAAAAAAGATTAAACGGCACAACGAATATGGGCGTGGTTTTCTACTTTTCTGTCATTCAAATGCCAAAAATTGTATTTCAGTTATCGGTCACACGCTAAACATAACGACTAGTTGCATCCAACGCATCAACTTTAATACAAACGAGTAGATAAGTTAAAAAAAAAAAAAGTCTTTTAATTTTTATAACTTTTTAATATAATTTTAATTTTTTTATTTTATTCATAAATACTATTAATTTTTTAAAAAATGTGATACCTTTAAAAATAATAAATTTTTTTTGATAATTAACATATAAAATATGTTATTAATATTTATTTTTATAAGTTTATTTATTTTTATTTTTAGAGATAAAGTATTTAAAAATTTATTTTAATTATTAATATATTTTTACTATTAATTATGAGATATAATAATTAATTTGTTTTTTTACCTTAAAACTGAATTAAAAAAAATAAAAAACTTAAGAGTACATCGAAAAAGAAAAAAAAGGGAGAAAAGTTGATAAAACTCTTTTGCCTTATCCAGGAGGAACGAACAAGGAGTTGCGGCAATCGGGCGCTTTTCCAGAAGTTAATGGGAGAAGCCAGCGGATAACAGAGAAAATAAAACGGAGCTGCCTCGATCAGTTTTCAATTTCTACTTTGCAAGTACAATTAATCCAAACATAAAGGTACCTGTCTACCCATTAATTTGCAAAATAAATGGGAAACTGCTACCACCACGGAAAGTACCGGAAAGGCGGAGATGGAAATGGTTGGTCCTTCCCCGATAAACACGCTGCGCCAGGCTTTATAAATGGAGCTCTAGATCACACTCCTCCACATATCCCGAGCTCAGCCCAGACTCAGAGCCACATGGGAACCTCTTTGCCTTACCCTCACGTCGATTCTAGCTTAAGAGCTCTCGCCGGCCAAGCCGAGGGGTTCGGCCGCTTCGCCATTGGCGGTCTCCATGGCCCGCTCTACCACGTCACCACCTTAGCAGGTCAAGTTCTTCGCTCTCTCTTTCCGATTGATTGAGTGTTTGGGACTTATGAGTCAAATTAATTGGTAATTATTAGAAGTTAGTGGTAATTGGATTTCCAACGTTTTGTTCCTTTTCGTTTTTTTGGTTGTAGACGATGGGCCGGGGTCACTTAGGTATGGATGTAGGATCAAAGAACCAATGTGGATCCTCTTTGACGTGTCAGGCACCATCCATCTCAATTCCTACTTGAGTGTCTCTTCTTACAAGACCATTGATGGCCGAGGTCAAAGAATAAAGCTTACAGGGAAGGGTTTGAGGCTGAAGGAATGCGAGCATGTAATTATATGCAATCTAGAGTTTGAAGGTGGTAGGGGGCCTGATGTTGATGGCATTCAGATAAAGCCTAATTCGAAGCACATTTGGATTGACCGTTGCAGCCTCCGTGACTATGATGATGGACTAATAGATATCACACGTGGAAGCACAGATATTACTGTTTCAAGGTATGGTGGATTCCCGCACATAGGAGCCACGTTTATGTTTGCTGAGTCTATTTGATTGCTTTAACAGCTATATTCAGGTGTCACTTTGTGCAGCATGACAAGACGATGCTTATTGGGGCTGATCCATCCCACATTGATGATAGATGTATCCGTGTAACCATTCATCACTGTTTCTTTGATGGTACACGACAGCGGCATCCTCGTGTTAGATTTGGCAAGGTACATCTGTACAATAATTATACCAGAAACTGGGGCATTTACGCCGTTTGTGCTAGTGTGGAATCACAGGTGATTATACTTTTAGTAGTTTGATTCGTTATCTCCAATGTATTTTACGATATTCTGTTACATCATTCAATATCTTGCTTTTTATCTTTTGAGCCAGATATACTCCCAATGCAACATATATGAAGCAGGACAGAAAAAGGTGGCATTCAAGTATCTTCATGAAAAGGTGGGCCCTTCTCTGTATCTGCTGATAAGTGTGCTTCAAAATGCATAATCATGTGATCATTGCTAGTAGCTGTTACAGAATGTGAGAATATTCACAATTTACAGACCTCATTGGATGCTTAGATAGATATCAGCATTTTAAAATGCTTCAACAGGATCAACGACACTTGTCATTTTCAATCTTTTTGAAGCCTTTAACTTTCTTTTTCTTTGAACTGGTTGGAATATCCCCTCCCCTTCTCTCTCTCTCTCTCTCTCTCACTCTCTCCAGAACAATGGATGTGATCACATTACCATAACATGATTTTAGATTCAAACCACAATTAGTTTCATGGTGTTTAAATGTTTCTAGGTTATTGCTTCTGGCAATCCATGTCATCCGATTCCCAACCTAAATAGGTCATTCCATTACAAGGCACCAAAAAAAAAGAAGGCAAAATGTATGCCAAAAATTGCCTAGCTTTTAGCTGTCATAAATATTTTCTAATTACCTTTTGTTGAATATGGCCCTAGACAGAATAGAGTAAAGGAAGAAGGATTTATGTGGCCAAATTGATGTCACCTTGTTCAACATTGAGGCTCAATTGTGTTGAGTTGCTTGTTTTGTCAGTTTCCTTTCTTTGACCATGAGGCATTACCCAGGGTTCGCTACTTTGAGAGGACACAGTTGGCAACCTTCTCTTATATCTTAATGCTTTTCCCATATACTACAAACACTCTCCTGGAAATTCATCACCATTTGAACTGCTGAATTTCTGATCTTGTAAAAGATGATGTTTGAGGGCATCGTTCTTTCATGTCACAAATCAGGGCCAGATGATCGGTCTCTAGAATATGCCATTTTTCTTTTTTGGTTCATCAAAGCTCATTATGATTGATTTTTCAGTATTATGTGAGAGATTTCTGCCTGGAAGATTAAACAACAAAAGTCAGGCAAGAATAGATTAACTGGTCATTTAGTTGATGGAGAGAAAGAGGGACAATCATCAGAACAATATTGACTAAATTGCTTGTTAACTACATGAAGGAAAATGTTCTCATCAAGCATTTAATGGTTGCTTGGATCTTCATAGCAAGAGCTTATAATGACTGTCTGAACCATGATTATCAAAACCTAATGTTTGAAACCAGGACCAGATTTTGGAGTGTCAGTCTCTATGCCTGTGACAAATTTGGTTAGCTTTTATGGGATTTACAAGCCATTTTTCAGTTAATACTGCCTTATTATAGTTTTGGAAAGATTTCCCCTTCACATGTTGTGTACCATCAACATGTTTGCTTACTAAGGTAAATTTTTGGATCCTGATGTGACCTTTTAGGCAGATGACAAAGAGGAAGCAAGGACTGGCTGCATAAGGTCTGAGGGAGACTTATTTGTAACTGGAACTCAAACAGGGATATTGCAGGAATTCAATGACCACTGCATGTTCCATCCGAGTGAATCCTACACCTCATGGACAGTTGAGGCTCCTACAGACTCTCTTAAACACATTCTTCAGCATTGCACAGGATGGCAGAATGTTCAAAAACCGGCTGACGAGACATTGATAGTAGCATAAGAGTTCTGTGTTATGTATTCTGCACCTCTTTCTACCTATGTTTTTTTGATTCGATCCTTTGACTCTAGTTTGGCTTCATTTTCCCTTACAAAATGATTTTTTTGTCATAGCAGTTGCTCAGAAAATGGAATGTATAGTAAATTGATCCCTGTAATAATAATTATATACAGTATGCCCAATTTTCCATCTCCAGCAGAACCATGGTAAGGACTTGATGTTCTGTTTTCTACTACTAGCATTCTATTGGGTATGGTTAGTCTGCTACGGCAGTTCAGTTGGCGTTCATAAGGTGAATAAAAGTCAAGTGGCGTGGGTTCCTTTGTCATTGCTCTTCAACAGGTAAAGGTATTTTGCGAATGAATACATGCATCAATCATCCATGAAAAGGATCATAGACCTAGAACGGTTTTACGGTTTTACTCTTGGTTGGGTGGTAGGAGTTTTTCCGTCAGTGCTCTTCCACACATGAAAATTTACTTATGTTTATATTGATGCATTGATCATTTCGTAGAGGACCGGCCATCTACGGGACCGGGATTGATCTTGTTCATGTTACTGTCAATGACCCCTGAAGCTGGGCGGAAGCAAGGAGTCCAGCTGGAAAAAGAGCAATAAATGTGAGTTGAAATGCAATGCCCCCACGAAATTGCTGAATTATTCACTTGCATTTAAGTGTTGTTCGTGGGGCGGCGCCAAAAAAGGATGCAAGTTGAGTTTTTAAACGCTAGCATGTTCTTATGTTCTTGGGAAGTCCCTAAAGAAACGCTCAATGAGTTGAAAATGTATGCAGGGAGTCCCGATGCTTTGGTTTGATTTTTGAAATTTATGTGTGAAAATAATAGATTCTTTTTAAAAATTTTTCTATTACTCATGATGCATAAAGTATTTTTTTTAAACCATTTGCTAGGAGAAGAATGGGACACGTTTACGTAGGACAAGCAGTCGGTCCTATATTCGACTTTTTGTATCTGTGTGTCTACGCTTTCTCCTTGCGAGGAATTATTAGTACTAGTTTGGGTACGTCATCGTCGTCCTGTCGAGGTCTATTTTATCAAATAATAATACGTCAGTTACAACCTACAAAGCTGTTTCAATATTTACTATTAATTATTCCTTTTATACATAAACTAGCCAGAGTTAATATTAAAAACAAACAATTATAGCCACGAAAACAATCTTCTCGTCTGTTCTTGATCCTAACCCATTTAGATCTTCCGTTTACTTACATGGTTGAGTCTCGGTATTGCCTGCAACAAATCACTGAGTTCCTTTGAATTCTCCGTTTTAAATTTTGTTCGTGTTTATAAACAAGCTTTTGATTCTCAACATCTCACAAGCTGTTTGCTTTCTTTTGAGATGTTGAACCTTTATGGGTTGCCAGGAACCGTTAGCTTTAATCTGTGAGGGGAGCCAAAGTTCCTAGTCCTCCTCTCTAAAAGAAGAAATAGGCAATTGCTTGAGTCGGAGAAGGAAGACACGCCCCGGATCTGGGGAAGGTTTTTCTTTTTTTCTTTTTGAGAAATTTATGATGTGGCATTATAAATGATGTGTCATCATTTGATAGGCTCAGTTTACTGATGAAATGGTAAACTGTAATAGGGGCTGGACCTGTTGTACCATAATTTTTAGTGGATGTTACATTCCTTCACGTGGGTCCTTAAGTTCTGTAATTCCGTATTTTTACTAATTTTATCGTACAATGAGTTTAACAGGGAAATTTCCATTGAGGTAGTAATAAATAACAGGGGTGAGAGATCAATTTTTTGGATTATCTTTTTTTATTTATTGGTATTAAGACATAAACTGTAGTTAGCGACAGGTGGCGCATTATAATATTGGAAAAGCGCATTGCAGCGACATAACTGTGAGGAGGGGAAAAAAAAAAAAAAACAGTAAGAATAGTGAGATATCTGCAACTGTAACTTTCGAGAATATCTTATTTATTTCTTGTGGAGAAACATTCCGCTCGCTTTCAAATCAATATCACCAACACATGGAGCCAACTCCTTCTGCTTTTTGTGAAGCACCGGGCATTGTCGAAATTGCTAATACCGATGCGCACTCACAATTTATTGGTAGCAAATGCACATGTTGGCTGCTCCTTCCATGTCATTCTACCTGGCGAATTGCCACTTAAAACTCAAAAACAGCCATTGATTCACAAAAAAGAGGAAGAAACAAAGATTAAAATCCGTAACCACTCTACCGTGAACGCCTCAGGTTTGACGACGACGAAGAAGAAGTCGACGGGACATCCACGGAGACATTTGTTCCATAAAATAAATCGGACAAGTAATTCTCGATATCTTCAGGGGTGTGTCTGACAATTAGCGCTAAATTCCTTTGGCCCCTCACGATAAGCCTGTGCCTCTCATAAAACTCGCGATAGGCAGGCATTAGCTTTCCCGTTATCGAAGTCTTGATCTCGTGTCGGAGTTTCGGATTCGATACTATGCAAGAACTCTGCTCCCGGTACGCCTCTTCAAAACTGGAATTAAACCTCTTCAATCTATCATTCGATTCCTCCGGTGAAATTATGGCCGTCGGAATCTCCTGCAATGTGGCAATCACCGGGCCCCACGCTAACCGCTCGTAATTCGTTGCGAACTGTCTGACTTTAGCTTCCTGCTTTGTGATCCACTCCTCGCCTGGAAGATACTGGAGATTCGATGCACGCAATTCGGATGCCACGTGTTGTAGATTGTTGGCTAAGAAGAGATAAGCGCGCGACAAGTCTTTGCAATGTTTCGCTTTCTCGTCGAGCTTGCAGAGAAGGACCAGAATGAGCCACGCGAATCGCATAGATATCGCCGGTGCAGGAGAAGAATCGCTGGAGTTTGGACTCTCAAAGTACCATTCCGGCACAAGTGATTTCGGCGGCGGAGGCCAATCAGCGAGAATGTCGGTGAGCACGTTACTGTAAGCGCCGAGTAGAGTGAGGTAATCCATCGCGTAAATTGTTAGCGGATGTACTCCGCTTCCAGAGACCGGCATCTTCGAAGAGTCTTTCCGGACATTTGATTCAAAGTAAGACAGCATTGACCGAACAGACTCGCCAAGTCTAATGAGTGAACTCAGAGCTTGTGATCGGACGGCGGAGGTGGACTCAAACGAGAAGATGGACTCAATCTTCGCCCAGTTTTCGGAGATAGAGGTGTACATATCAAGTACGCGAAACACTCTCTCTGGCGACGATTTCTTGCTTTTGGAGACGAGTTCTGGGAAGCCAAAGAGGAGAGTGGCTCCTTCTTTAGATGTGTCACTGAAGCAAGACTCTCTGATAGAATCCGAGGCAGCGAAGACTTGGTCGCAGAGAATTCTCTCCCCAGTGAAGAGTGTCCTTAGGGAAATCTTCACTGCCTCTAGCCAGTTCTTGATTCTCGTCTCCAGGGCCTCCCAGTCCATTCTTTTCACCTGCAAAGAGCTCACTTTCTCCACACCGAACTTGTAGATGCTTTCATCGATGATAGATTTTCGAATAATTTTGTACACGCTCACGCACTCCTTAGCGTAGCCTGAGGAGATCATGCACTCAGCGATGGATCTCAAGTCCAACGTAGCGATTGAAGGGACATTTTCGACCTCGGAGATGGAATTGCCTGCGGTAAGCACGATATTGTAGTCGTCCGGCGAATCGTCGTCTTCGAAATCGAAGGTGCTGGACCTTGTGGAGGTTCGTGAGGATCTGCTGAAGACCGACTCCGGGTCTAAATGAGCGCGATTCACGGAGAGAATCTGATAAAACTCCTTCTGCAGCCGCTTCATGGCGATCTGCATTAGTTTCTGCGCTCTTGCGAGCCTATCGTCATTGGAGTCGTCAGGGACTAACAAACGCATGGCTTTCTGGAGGTCATTCATGCACTTCAAGAATTGCAAGGCCTCTATCTTGCCCTCGTGAAAGAGAGAGGTGACTCTGGCGTGGTCCGAAGTGTCCGGATTCCATTTCATGATCATCGACTCAGCCTCTCCGATTATCTGTTCTATCACTGATCCCGATAATCTGCTGAGAGGAGTGGAAAGAGAATCTCGTGAACGAGGAGAAACGGCAAAAGATGGCGTTTCTGAGGGTCGGAAGATGCTCCTAATCCCTTTTCTTTGCATAATTGAATGTTGGAACTACTCAAAGGTATAATTAGTAATTTCTATATATGGGTGCCAGAAAATCTTTTTGTTTCTCGAGAAAAAAATACTTCAGTTTGATAGAATAACAGTTGAAGCTAGCCTTCTTCTACCAAACCCTTTTTGTTTGATCCTTTTCTGTTTTTTTTTTTTTTTATATTGCGTATGCTGCGAGTCTTGCACTCGTAGGGATATTTATATAGCGCGCTGAGGAGGAGGAGGAGGAGGAAGGAGAAGGCAGACTTTGACTTTTAATTGCAAAAATAACCCTCGACTGCAAGTAATTTACTCTTGTGCGTTACCCGTCTCAATCATCCAACAACGTTTTTTTTTTTTTTTTTTACCGAAGCGAACCAATGCTTTTCATAGTTTTTGTGGCAGCTGCTGACGTCACCGCTAAACGGTCGACGGGTGAAATCAGATTATGCACAATGAAATTGATTTTAAGCTGGCAAGGATAAGTTGAAGGAAGGTGATTATCAATTGGCAGAAACCGAGTTGTCTTCAGGCTTCCTTTCGATGAATCTGTTGTGAATTTTATTTTGAAAGTAAGTTTACGACGGTACAACCCCATGGGGCTTTTCGCCAAACAAAATATTGTGTATTGCAAGCACTCTATGATCCTCCGTTACGTCCTACGTAACAACAACTCCTAGCCAACCCAACTCCTTTTTTTTCGGGTGGGTGGGGGGCTACAATCCGTCACCCTTCTTTTGGTCCTTGAGTATAATAAGAAAATAAAAGGGGAATTCGGGGCACAATTTCAGATCTTCCTGTGAAGTATGAAGTATGAACGCACGACAGCATTCACGAAACTGCGTACCTTTGCATGACGACGTCTCAGCGGACTAACTCAGACGTCGCACAGTTTCGTAAGACCGCACAAATTGCCTTTTGCAGACCGGGGGCCGTGACTCGCGATAGTTAACGCAACCTACGTTAGGTGAGATTTCATACGTGTACCCAAATCGTAAAAACTTTGATTAAGTTCTATTACTTTTTTTTCCTTCTTCTTTTAGGATGCCTTTGTCCGAATTCCCGTGGTCCGAAATTTAGAACATCATTTTCCTTTGGGTTTCATTATTTATGATCAGTTTGATTGCGTCATTGTCGTATCTGGGGAGTTGTGGCCCCAATAGTCGCCGTCGGCCTTCGAGAGACCACAGGATACACAACGGCACCCAAACGCTCGATTCTTTTCACACAATATTTATATTATGTTTCAAGCGCCAAGAAAACCAAGGCAGAAATGTAAACTTTTTTTCTCTGATGCAGGCGAACAAACCATGTTGACGGCGGTATTCGGAGACATCTGATGAAATCATTGAAATGAGTGTCACGAATGCATCCAACGTGTAAAATCGTTCGCTCCCTTTGTCAACTCTTTTTAATCTTCTTCCTTTTGTAACGGATTTTAAAAGTAACCCTTTCTCGCTGATTGTCACGGATGAATAAGAAAATTTCGACCAAAATCGTTGGGGTTTAACAGACCGAACAAGTTCATTATCATTAAAATTAACAATTAAATTAATTTATAAGACAGTTCTATTTTTTATAACAAATTATAATAAAATCAGTAAACTGATTAATTTAACTAAAAACTAATAAACCAAATCAATTTTCACCAATGAACATATTTAATTTTAAAAAATTATTTTTTTTAACCAAAACGATTTCTCGTTTTTGTCTGTCCAATCCAATTCCAATTTTCCCATTTCATTTCTGTTTGTACCTTACCGTAGTCGATCCAAGGTTTTAATCAACGTTTGAAATTGATTTCATCCTCATTTCCAGTCGTTCAAGTTCAAAATCCGAGAAAGTCGGCCTGTAGTTCCCCGTCGCCGTCGGCCGTGTTGCCTGTTCCTCAAGAAAGGTCAAAACGCTCAACGGGTGGATCTGGCTCTCCCATGTACCTCTCCGCCGTCAGCCTTTTTAAAGAAAACCGGCCCCAAACCCATAAACAAGATCAAGGTCGTGACTTTGGTATTGAAGCTACGGGGGAAAATAACAACGGCAATGCAGTAATTTGAATTGAAAATTGAAATTTAAAAACAATCGTCAATGTTTGTTTGTCGTGTGTAAGTTAAACGCCATGGTTTTTCTCATCTCTTTCTTTTCCATTTTCAGGTTTTAGAGCTTGCTAGGAATGCTGTTAGAGAAAATAAAAAATAAATAATATATATATATATATACAGGGAGACATATTGTTCCCTTAGCTAGGTGAATTGCCTATCTCTCTTGATTCTAAAAAATCTCGCTGATTTGTGACGATTGAGGATATAACCATGCTAAATTTCCCAAAATTTGCTTTCATTCAATCGTCCGTTGGATTTTTTAAACCTTATTAAAACCAAAGCAATGTTACACTTTTCTTGCCCCAACAAATTGTGCATTTTAAGAAAAAAAAAAATAATAAATAAGGAAACAGATTTCTTCTCTCTATTTTTTTGGTACGGATAAATACGTATGTACCGACATTTTGTCAGCGTTGAGATATGGAATTGTGACGGCGAATCTTTACTTTTCGTTTCATTTTTTTCTTCTTGAATATGACATATCTTTGAGAACTTCTGGATGTTCAGTTAAAGCAAATTTAGGGAAAACAGTGCACGATTTACGTCAGCCGAGGGATGCTGGATTTAAGCGATCTGCACACATGTCTGTATCAATATATATATTCCTGGTTTGATTTATATTTCCAAACTGACCGCATAGCGCAGTGGATTAGCGCGTTTGACTTCGGATCAAAAGGTCGTGGGTTCGACTCCCACTGTGGTCGTGAAAGTGTAGCTTTTTAAAAACATTGTTCCTATCATCGGCCAGAAATTGCACTTCCAGGATAACAACTAAGAAATTCTTTTCCGGCTCTTATGGGCTGCAGATATTGATTGATAAGCGTCAATACTTTTACCGTAAATTTTCTCTGATAAGCCCAAGAATAGATTTGTCCATTGCTCTTGACCATTGTACCCAGCCCCTGCTGGCCCCGACAACAAAACCACATCCAGGAAATTTTGCAAATTGAATCCGTGCATAATCCCTACTCTCAATGTTCCCCACAGAACACGAACAAAAAAAAGCATGAAGAAGAAATTTTTTTTGTCCGGACCCAAGCGTAGTAAGACGCAACTGCTCGACACTGAATTCAATTGAAACAAAGGCAAAGCAGAATTAAAATTATACCTAGGGTATACCTACATAATTGAAGTAGAGGGGAAGTAGAAGGCATCCGAAATTTCGAATTTCGATGTGATTGAGATTGACGTTTATATTTTTTTTCATTTGGTGTAGCTTGCTAATCAGGATAAAAATGCACTCATCACCCATAATGGTATGTTATTATGCCCTATTATTGCATAGAAGAAAAATACAAAACCGTTGAACAAGCAATTTTCTTTTATTTGATGCTAATAACATGCAGAAAGGTGCAAACCGGCGTAGTAAGACGCCCTTCTTGATGGTACACATTGGAGACGATCGGCAGCCTCAAAAATTTCTGATATGTCTAGGTAGCACAACCAAACGCAGACTTCTCCGTTTACTTCATGATATATCTTTCAATTATCAACCACAAGAAGTTGCTTGCCAGCCCAAGTTTTTATGAGCCGTCGCCAAAACAACACAAGATTTTGGCCATTCTGTCTACGTTATCATCAAATTTTAAAATCGCATTCTCCAGGATACGTTGAAGATCTCTACAAGAATGTCAGTAGAGCTTCATATTATTATTAGCCTACCTCACTGCTGCCCCTTATCAAACTACATTCTCTAACTTTTGCATGACTGGGGTGACCCATTCAGGGACAGCAGTGGGCATTCCTAGCTTCTGCATGAAGAATATATTGACTGCTCACATAAATGGATCAATTGTTCGTTTCACCTTCTTAAGGAATAATGCAACACAGGTAAGAATGTAGAATGCTTAAAAAATGTTACTGTCCCACCTATAACTGTCAAATTCACGAGTGTTAGCTTGAAATGATGTATGATGCTGCACGCTGCAGCACTGGTTGTAAATAGTCGATGTTGTAGGGTAGAAAAATAACCAAGAAGTAAGCTCTAAATGCCTCGTTAAGGACTTCCCGCTTACACAAAAAACCTTCAAAACGAATCAGAAGGTTCATTTATCAACCCTACACTGGTTCTCTGCAAAGCCCAGGCAAATATCCAAGTTCTGGGTATTGTAAACCATGCAAAGATAGGAAACCCCTTTTACTCAGACTTAGGTTTGTTTTCAATCATTCCCACTATAGTCAGTACTGCTGCTTGCTTGAGCTAAGTTACTAGATTTTTTATTGCAGCAATCAAAATAAGATGTTCAGAGGTTACAAGTAAAGCAATTTAGGGAAAATCAAAATCAACTCATTCAACAAAGATGGCATAAATCAATTGGAAAGTTTCCAAACACTAACAAAGCCTAAAAAAACAAAAAGATTCTCCAAGAAGGGTACGAAAATTCAAAAATAGGTAATCTGATAAAGAATGTTGACAGCATGAAGTGATCTAAATTAAGATTTCATAATAGGCAAGAGTTGAAGAAGCAGTCACAACCTATTCTACACTTTGATTGCGTACTTCCTAATTGGGAAATACATCTCCCTCTTCTTCTCACGTTGTGTCTTCAAAGATACCTGTCAGCAAAGTAATTCCATTGAATAAAAGTCAAGAAAAAATGTTAGACTTGGCTGCTGGATGATTCCAACAGCTTTCAACATTAAGGACAGTTGATGGGTGAAAGGGGAATTCAAATGCAACAGCGAATAAGAGAATTTATCACGAATCATTAGTAAAGCTACACATCAATCTGGTCACATACGTTATTTTCTTTCACTCATTATAAAATCACAGGCGCAGCTTCACACAAATTGCCAGCAAAGGTCCAGCTTAGCATAAGCAAGAGTAGAAAACACATTAAGCAATGATTTAATTAGCGTTAGAGATAGAGACCTGGTGCTTAGTAAGGCGCCGGCGAATGCGCGGGTTTTCTTGGGGCGGAGATCCAGAGGCAGAAACTTCTTTTTCTTGTAAGCTTCCCTCAGCGCCGCTTTCTGCTTCTGCGATATCACTGTCAGTACCCGCGCAATCGACAACCTTACCACCTTTCTGCACCGTTTTCAAATTTTGGCTCATCAGAATTGATTCCAATGATGACAAATAAATTATCAGACAAAGGAGAGGGAAAGGTACATCTTAGAAAGCTTGTTGGGGGCGCCTCCGGTGACCTTGGCTACGCGGAGGAGAGCGAGCTCTGATTTGAGTTCCTTCAACTGGTTTAAAAGCTCCGTCTTTGACTTGCTCCTCAACTCGTGAACCTTTAACCTTGCTTTTCCATTTTCAGATTTGCAAAAACAAAAACAACGAAAAGATCGTTTAGAAAAACTAGTAAATGCAGACGCTCCAAGCAAATAGCAGTTGGAAGGGAATCAGGCGTCTGTCTTACCCATTTTCCGACGCTTTGCTGCGCGCTTCCTCTGAACTCCGGTTTCTACCTTGAAAGTGAAACCCTAATCAAGACACGAGACAAGCGGAAGAGCACGCCACTTTTAGAATGGACTATTTTTTAAGAGCTTCGGTCTGCTTACATGGGCCTTTCCAAATGGGCCATTATAAGTGATTGTGGCCCATTCGAACAAATAAGCAACGTTTTCTTGTGATTTCGCCCCCTCTTCACCGAAAGGTCCAACTCCATCCAATACGTGATAGATAGTTACGATATCGTCAATCACAAGGCCCACCCACATCGCAATTCATAGATGGACAGTCACTGCTCGATAGGGATTTCCTGCGCGCTATGCTACCGGATTGAAACCAAAATAAAAGCCTCTCCAGTTTGCCATTAACCGCTCTACCGCTCAAACAAAAAGTGCAACAAACATTTAACAACCCGACCCCTGAAGAAGAAGAAGAAGAAGAAGAAGAAGAAATCACCTGCATTTGGCGTCTACTGCGCATCCCTTCCTTCAACAACGACGACGACGAGGGTAAGAAGATAAGCGTAACACAAAAACCGCTCATTCATTCGATATTTGGAAGCCCAAAATCTGCAACATTTGCAAGTAAAGGACAAAAAATGAAACAGCTACACAAACAAACAAGCGCTAACAACAGGCGGGACGAGGAGATCCCCGGTTCCCAAACGGCACCGTATTCGCCGAAAGCTCTGAAACACCCCAGATCCCTCCCTCGATCCATTCACTACCTCCTCAAAGAGCAGCGCCTCCTCTTTATCCTCGTCGGGATCCTGATCGGCTCCACATTCTTCATCCTCCAGCCCACCCTCTCCCGCATCGGCCCATCGGATCCTGCCGTCCATTCCTCCCTCTCCAGAACCGTCTCCTCCTCCGTTCCCGCCCGCACCGGTTTTGACTCCTCCTCCGGCTTCCTCCCCAAGCGGTCCGCGTCGGCTCGGGTCCCGGTGGGGATCGGTCGCCGGAGATCTCGAATTGTGGTCACCGGTGGAGCCGGGTTCGTCGGTAGCCATCTCGTGGATAAGTTGATCTCGCGCGGGCACGAAGTTATCGTGATTGATAACTTTTTCACCGGAAGGAAAGAGAATCTGATGCATCTGTTTGGGAATCCGAGATTTGAACTCATTCGACACGACGTCGTAGAGTCTATTCTGCTGGAAGTTGATCAGATCTATCACTTGGCTTGCCCTGCATCTCCGGTTCATTACAAGTACAACCCGGTCAAGACTATCATATCCTTTTATCACAAGTATCAGTCTTTTTTAAAAAACAAAAAAAAATCTGTTTGTTTTCTTCTTTTCAAAATTTTCTTCATTAAATTCGGATTTTCTTTTTTGGGAATCCTTGACCGTGAATGATGATGTTGTTGTATATACAAGACCAATGTGATGGGTACACTGAACATGCTGGGTCTGGCAAAGAGGGTAGGGGCGAGGTTTTTGCTCACCAGTACGAGTGAGGTTTATGGAGACCCGCTTGAGCATCCCCAGAAAGAAATTTATTGGGGAAACGTCAATCCAATAGGTTAGTTTGCTTTGATTGTTGAGATGATTGCGTAGTTTTTGAATTTGAATTTGAATTTGATATTGTATTTTGTGTGATTTAGGTGAGAGGAGCTGCTATGATGAAGGAAAACGTACCGCTGAAACCTTAACTATGGATTATCACCGAGGTGACGGTGTAGAGGTAATTATTATCAAAATGGTTGGTTAATACAACATTTGCATGATATTATTTATATTCTGACAGTAATAGTATGTATTTCACAATAGACCTGGTTGTTGTCTTTGGATGCAGACCTCAATCTGAGAATATGCATGCATCATTGCCGTGATAATTATGTTATCCATCCATAATCCATTGGGCGCTTATTTGAAAGTACAATAATGAGCATCACTAATGAGTGGATACTCATGTATCAATGATAGTCAATGCAATGCACCAAAAAAAAATAAAAAAAGGATAGTCCTTGTAGTTGATAATTTAAGGGCAAGTCAATTTACATTGGGCTTTCTGGGGCTCATGAGATTTGGGTTTGTAATTAGTTGAATAACATTGTTCTTTATTCATGTAGTATTCAGGATTGTTTTGAATTAACCAAAGTCATGAATTCCTTGCACCGCTTGTTGTCAAAAAAAAATTGCATTTCCTAATGGTGCAAATAAAGCAGATCCATGGTTTACCATCCATGGAAACACTAAAATTTGAAAGAAACCATGTAAATGTAGAAGATACTGTACAATTTGGGAAATGATCATAAAAGCAGAAAAGCCAAACAAGACTTGTCCACGTTGCCTTAGAGTGAAAGGAGTGGAATGCAAATGTATCCGTAGCAATATCTTCCAAAAAATTGCTCTGAATCCACAATGTTTTGTGCTTGCTGACTTTGTTGATCATGTGAATGATGGAATGCAAACTGGACTAAAAAGGCTGGAAAAATTTTATTCTTTTATGAGTTTAATTCTTTGTTCTGAAAGACTCCTTTGTAGCACGGGTAGTACAGGGGAATTTTTTTTTTAAAAAATATTTTGTTGTTTTATTTGAGTCTCCCTGCCTGTTTGCAGGTTCGAATTGCTCGCATATTTAATACTTATGGGCCTCGCATGTGTTTAGATGATGGACGTGTTGTCAGCAACTTTGTTGCTCAGGTAATTGTTGAAAACTTTTGGCATTGATGTTTCGTAATTACCCAACATAATGCGAGATACAAAAATTATGAGCTATCCTAACCATGAGACATTTTTTTCAGGCCATCCGCAAACAGCCAATGACAGTATATGGTGATGGGAAACAAACCAGGAGCTTCCAATATGTTTCTGACTTGGTATGGTGCATATCATCCAAGGCATTCTCATCTTCAAGGCAACTTCTTTTGTAAATTTTATATGTTCTTGAAGCTGCCTTCTTTGTTTATCAATTCTCCGGCTGCACTTTACTTTTCAGTGAATTGTATTCTTGTCAACTTAAATGAGTCACTTAATGAGCAATACAGAGACATGGAATCTTTTTGTTTCTAAAGACAACTTAGGCAACTCTGCAAATATAAGATTTCCAATACTGCTTTATGTATATGGGTCTTTTGTTGAAGTGGTAAAGTATCATGCAGCTATTTCCATCAACAGGTTGATGGACTAGTAGCGTTAATGGAAAATGAGCATGTCGGGCCTTTCAACCTTGGCAACCCTGGGGAGTTTACCATGCTAGAACTTGCTGAGGTATGCCTTCGTTTCAACTTATTAATCTATTAGCACATTTGTTTTGTTGAGAGAGAGAGAGAGAGAGAGAAAGAGAGTGAGAATTATAAAGGCATTGAAATTTCTAGCCTACATTGACCTATCAAATTCTAATCCTTAGGTTGTCAAAGATACAATTGATTCAAGTGCCACAATAGAATTCAAACCAAATACAGCTGATGATCCACATATGAGGAAACCAGATATTACCAAGGCAAAGGAGCTGCTGAACTGGGAGCCAAAAATTCCTTTGAGAGAAGGATTGCCTCTCATGGTGAGTGATTTCCGGAACCGCATATTGAATGAAGATGAAGGGAAAGGGCTTTAAACAGTGAAACCAATATGTATAGCGCAAGGAGTATGTTGTATCTTTGATTCACTTCATGATTGGCATCCATAAGTGTAAGTTGTGGAAATTATAGCGATGTACCACATCTAGGGAAATGTTTCTATTCGCTTCCCTGCAGGAAGTGTTTACCAGGACAAAGCCAATATTCTTTTATTTTTTTTTTTTGGTACTGCAATTTTGGAGATCTATTTTGAGACTGAATGCTTATTCCTTCGGCTGTATCAAGGTCTAGGTTACAATAGTTGTGATTTTAAGTGTCAGAGCATGAATTATACAGGTTAAAAATTTTACATCGAAATAAATATATGTGTGTGTGTGTGTGTGTGTGTGTGTGTGTGTGAAATATTTTTAAAAGATTTTTAATTAAAATATAATTTTAGACTTAAAAATTTGTTGTTTATTTAAAATTTATTTGAATTTCTTTTAAATTTAGAAGAGTCTTGTTGATGTCACATTTGGCGGGCTGGGCTTGGCTTCATTTATTTATCCGGGGTTCTTTTTCCTTTCACCAACCCTACCGCAAACACCTAAAAGTTTGGGCTCATCCCTATTTTGAGGCTAAAGCAGAAAAGTGGGGGGAAAAAAAGCGAGAAAAATAGCTGTGGGGTGGTGATTCTCTTTTTTCAACTTTGAATCGTTTAAATTTTTTAATATCAAATGGGGCCAAAAATTTTATAAGATGAAGAAAAGAAAATCAAGAAAAACAGCTAAAGGCTACAGTGATTTTCATAAAGGTCGTTTTGAAATCGTTTAAAATTTTGAATGTCAAATGGGGCCAAAAGTTTATAAGATGAGGAAAGCTACCATACAGGACGGAGTGGAGGTAGAGAATTTTTCTCTTTTGGGGTAGAAATAATATATAAGTAGGAAAAAATTGACTGCTTTAGTTTTCAAAATAAAGAAAAGAAAAAAGAAAAGAAAAGAAAGGAAAATCAAGATAATAAATATTAAATGATATTAATTTTATAACATATAATATTTTTTTTTATTATGACATTAATTACATAATACAAGTAATTATTTTAATTTCTACAGGCTTGACCTCCTTAATTTTAAAATTAGAATTCAAATTCTTTAAGGTAAAGATTTAAATGCATAATCAAACAGCTCCCAAATTACGCCCTTTTATTCATTTGGGCAAACTGGCTCGGTGCGCACCCCTGATTAAGACGTCAGCTATCGTCATTAATGAAGGCCTCTCACTTGGTCTCTAACGACGAATATGCCGAAGAAATTAGACAAAACTAGGCATTTTGGTCATGTTATGGTCTAAATTGGGCCCCATATTTCTTGACATAGCCATTTTCTTTCCTTTTGCTTTCGGATTATTTTTGGATTTTTTTGGCAAAAAAATGACGAGGAGTTTAGAATATTAGCCAACCTGCAAACTTCTTTCTTTGTATTTTGTTTTATTATTATTATCATTATTATAAAATGTATTGAATTATAAGTTATCCAATAAAATAATTTTTCATTGTCATTAATCTCACGTTTTCTCTTAAAATTATAATTTAAAATTTTAAAAATAAAAATTTAAGTTCTCACTGAAATTTCTTGTTGCATCATGTTGCTGCAATTCTTGATGGGCTTACAAATTCGATACTGGATTTATTCCTCCTTTGTGGGAGCAACAAGGAGGATGTTCGTGCACTTGGGTGAGACTAGAAATCTTCAATAATGACTTGCTGCCTTGGGCATCTTTTACCAACCTTTGTGACCAATTGAAAGGCAGAGGATTAAGTTCTTCTCTCCATAAATCTCTCTCCTCCGAATTTGTATGCCTTCCTAGAGACCCAAAAAGGAAATAATCTTGAATAATTAAGATTGAGGTACTACTCCACAATTTAGGTGAAGAGGTGGTTGGCGAAGAGAATTTGTGAAGGCAACTGAATAACCAAATTGAGTCACTTGAGTAAGATCAGCCAAGCTAATGAAGATATCTAATTGGGCAAAATAGCATTATTTTATAAATGATACAGTAGTGGAAACTCAGATTCCACCATATATGTCTACTTTCAAATATACAAGGCACAAAAATATATCATCCTTACAAAACGCAACTTCCATCTTCTGGTTTTGATATTTGGCATGTAAAACTATGCACTGATTAAGTAGCAACTTCTGGGTTATAAGGTACTGTTAGACCTCAAAACCCTGAGAATCTTTGCCTTTTTGCTATCTTAATCAATTGTTTCCTTGGACTTGACACAAATGCATTCTGAAATTTTGTTCTTTCAGAGAAGCATCCAATGGCTTTATTCATCTTCCCATTTCACGGACAATTTATCGCTACACTTTCTACTTGTAATTCCCTAAACTGAGGGCATTTATGCAAATTCTCTATGCTGATACTAGCTCTTTGACTAATTCTTCTGTCAATATCCTCTCAATTTCCCTACCTATTACATCAATGTCATTTGCCAAGTCCAACCATTGTGATTGCCTTGCCAGAACCTTTTCAGCTGCGTCCCTATTCCATTTCTTGTCTTTGCTTGCAAGCATTTTGTGGAGGCTTTCCTCGAGTCCATTTCTTGTCCACCCAAGAGCAATTCTACCTGGAGGCTTCACCCATGGGTGGGGATTGACAACTTGCGGGTAGACTGTAAGGAGGGCTGTGTTTACATGGTCAAATAGCAGCTTTCTCTCAGACCTTGTCCATGATGGCTCACTAGCAAAACTTTTCTCAAGCTCTTCGAACACCGAGGGGTTCACAGGACTTTCAAGAGAGTGCCATGTTGTAACAAAAGTATCAGGGTCAGCATCAGTGAGTCCAGAGACTTGTAGTAAATTGACCAAGTAAGAAAATTCCCTGCTCTCTTCATCTAGTCCATTCACTTCAGAAAATGAAACAAATGCTTCTTCTGCTTCCTCATCACTTGATACAACCATGGGTCCATCTGCAAATTGCTCTGACTCTAACTTGAGCAGCTGAAGTTGCACTCGGAGACCTATCAGATAGAGCACGAAAAATAAAAATCTAAATATAGGTGAACGACAATAAGAATGAGTATGAGGAAATAGCTAATGGAAATAATCTCTTGCACTTTGCTTATCAAATCAGCCACAATTTTTCTCAAAATTGGTTGCATATGTCACAAACTCCTGATAAAATTTAACTTCTTTTGTAGATCCATGTTTATTTCAGCATATCTTGTGCCTTTCAATACACATGATCACATCTCATATATTTTCAGCCTTGGAGCATAACTTTTTGCCTCACATCAAGGAAATATTTACTTCAGTGCTTCATCAATTAGGCTTTCAACATGTATATTCTAAATTGAAGTCTATGTTTAAAAACTGTTAATTAAAAAGCAATGCTTCAAACTCCAAGTGCCGCCCTTGCCTAGCTCAAAAGAGTAATGAAAACAGAAGATTTACAGATATTACCATGTAAGTCAGCACTGAGACTTTCAAAGCATTCAGAACCAGAAGACAGATCATCCAGGAAAGGAGTTTCAAGAACTGAAACAGGACTGGGCTGATCACCCTCTTTAGAGCTTGCTGTAGATTCTGGTTCAGCTACAGTGTGCTGCACCAGGACTGAGCCTTCCTTGGGTGGGACACTTGATGGCTCCTGTATTACCATGAAGACTTGGATTATATCATCGACAGAGAAAAAATTAAGTATTTATTTCAACATGCATCTAACTACTAATGCAGAGTTTTAAAATATCGAGGAAAAAACAGTATTCCATCTGCACTGGGTTTTCTGAATCCTCCAAGATTTCACATGTTGCATTTCCAATAAATGATGCCTTAAAGTATTCCGAGCAACAGGAAAACAGAACAAAAACAGTTATTTGCAAAACATTGTGCTTTTGATTGTCAAATACAGGTAACCTCAAAAATGAGAATTTTTGAAGTATAATTCCACTTTTGAATTAAAAGATCATCCAACATTGTATCCTCAGAGAGCACACACTCAATGTTGTATCTCCAGAGACTAATCTAACTGACTGTACATGTTCCTTGTCAACTAACAAAATGCTGTGGCAAGGAAAAGGACTAATCTAAATTGAAAAAAATAAATGAAACTAATATGAAGGCCTACAGATGATCTGGAGTGCAAATGTAGGAAAATTTAACAACATCAAAAGGAATTTTATTTTTCAAAATGATCCCTGATAATCTATGGAATAAGGCCAAGGTTCAAGCATGATATCAGTGAAGGGAACATGACCATTAGTTCAATAAAAAAGTGCCAGTCAAACAGCATATGAAGATATGATCTTGCAAAGACTTTATGGGGAAAAAAAGAGCAAAGGAATATTGGCCAAGTCAATTATCCAGGAAAGAATCAACTACTGTTAAGAATTGACACAAGGAAGTTCCTAATATGCAAACAAGTGCAATGATAGTCCAGAAAAGATAAAGCCGAACCTGTGGACTGGAAACATGTGGAATGCTAGTGGCTGATTTGGCTTTGGCAAATGTAGAGGGTATTTCTGGGTCCATAGGCTTAGAAGGCACGGTCATATTTTCAGCATCTGTGTCTGCCATAGCTTCAGGAACTAATGCTGTATCAGTGACAGTACTAGCTGAGGTTTCAGAAATTGCATACTTCTGCTTAAGTGAAATGTCCTGCATGCCATTGCTCAAAACTTGCTCCTGGCTGCCTTCACCATCACTAGATGTGCAGTCAGAGATATGAGACTTTTTAGCATGATTATGAAATCTCGGGCTTCTCAAGGATGCACCTTCTCTCTGAGTAGAAATTCCATTTACCATTCTGCATCTTTCCCTCTGCATCAATTTGTGAGGCATCCTACACTTTTTGTCACAAGTAGTTTCTTGGTGCTTACCTATTTTTGGACTCCCAGAGTCAGCAGATGAAACAGGAAGAGATCTTGATCTAGATAGATTACCAATGCTTCCTTCCTTCCAGCCATCCCGACTGCTAATGCCCAAAGGTTCAGTAAAGCCTGCTGGACCATTGCTGCTTTCAACTTTGTGACTGCTCCCTTTTCTGCCACTCATGACATCGGACTTTGGGGACCTCACTTCCTTGTCTGGGATGGCAAGCATTTCACGTAGAGTGCTGCTTCTACAGACCTCTCCCATGTCTACAGACCTATGGGCCAATTTCCACCTCTCTGAGATTCTCTTCCTTGCCTCCCTACTCACATATGATTCAGTGGTGTGGGAAGAAGGCCGGCGTTGACTGCATGAATCAACAGAATTAATGGAACTCACCCACGTCATCTCTGTCTCATTTGCAGAGTCATTTTCAGATCTGTTAGATGAACTCTCATCCCCAGAATATCCTCTAAACTTGGTGGAACCACTCCTAAAAGTATTTCTCATTTCTCTGGCAATCTCCTTTGCAATTTCTCGTGATTCGCTGGGCTTATATCTTGAGGGAACCAAATCATCAGGGAAATTATTCTTTGCACCTAGCTCCGGCTCCCTACTTCTAATACTAGAAACCCGTGTGTGCTTACTACAATCTGAAGGCAAATCAAGAGAGGAATGAGGTGATGTAACAGCTCTGGCAGTCTTCTGTACCTTCCCAAGGTGTGGTTTCAGTACAACAATCATTGTAGGAAGATCATTGGACTCATCTTTCCCAGCTAATTGAATTTTTGCCAACTTGGGTGAATTATGGGCAGCATGTTTACCCTGAGTCGGAGTACCAAAATCATGATTGGGTTTTCTCAGACTCTTCTGTGCAGCTCCTCTCCCCGTTTTGTATCCACTGCTTCCACATGCCAGAGCTGGTGCATTTGATGACTCAGTGGCTGAGACGCAGCAGCAGTGGCATTGGGATGGGATACCTTGCAAATCATGCAGATGCTTTGTGAACAATGAGTCTGGTTGCTCAAGAAGTTTCAACAGAAGATCCTTATTGGAGTCCAGGTCATCAATTGTGTCAAGAAACTCCTTTGAGTTTTGAAGTTTCTCATCTGTTGAAAGACGTTTAGCATTCATGAATTTATGTTGTATGAATGCCATCTCAGCCTCCAAAACCTTTGAGTTTCCAGTCCCCTGTGGTGGGTATCTGTTACTTTCCATCTTTGATGCATCCAAAACTTCAAATACATCTTTGAATTCTTGTTCCTCCTTTGAGCTTTTAATACTGGACTGGCAGCTATATGATGTGCTATTCTTTTCAACCTTTTTCATGCATTTTATCCTTTGAAGAGAGTTGCCCGAGGACATCTTTTGTTGCTTATGGGAAGGCTGCTGAGGTGGCAGCCCATCAAGCCCCATCAATCTGACAATAACATTTGGTGACCTCCTTTTGGATTCAGCCTCTCTTGACATCTCTTTTGCTAACAAATTCTTCATTGGTGTGCCAACTGCTTTCTTTGATGATCTGCACCCCACTTTACATAAAACCTACAAAAGCCAGACATATTGGACCATAAAGATGAGAGAAAATAAAGAGTTGATCGACTTTTAAAAAACATATATACATACAAATGGTTGAGAAACTAAGTTCATATAGTTTAGTAAGACTAATTCTCAGAAACAGCTTTCAGAATATAGATGAGGAAAACAGCCCACCAGATCGTTGTCTGTGGTATCGCTACTTTGAGAACTAGAATCAGAGGCCAATTTGGGAAGTTTATTCTGTATTTGAACCTGCCTGTTTCCTGAAAATGAATCCTCTTACAGTATTAGGATGGCCGTGTGAAATAAATAAGCAGGAATTACAATAAATGTGAAGGGGGCATAGTTAATCATATTTTCAGGAGAAAAGGACTACAAAAACTCACTATTTCACAGCTGAATTTTCGAAATAAGATAATTAAATGTTATTGTTGAACGGACTAACCTCAGAAGTGAAATTAGGGAGAGAAGGAAGAAATGAGGTTCATTATGGAAAAAGGAGTAATAAAAAAAAAAAAAAAAGACAGCAAGGTGCTTTAAAAACTTGGAGAATAGATCGTGGAGATTACTCTATACATGAAAGATAAGGCTGTTTGGGAGCAATCAATGGTCAAATTAAATCGCGTTGTAACCCCAGAATTCGCAAAAGAAGCAAACAAAATCATTACCAACACCACCGTAGAAAAAGCAACAAAAGGCATGCTTTAACTAAAGCAGAAGAAAAAGGATTAAAAAAAAAAAAAAACTCAAACCCACCGGTTTGACCTCTACATTGCGCAAACACCGGGCTTAGAAGGCAGAGCAAACAGAAACAAGGAAAAAGGAAAAAAGAAAAAGATTAAAAAACAGAAAGGAAAACCCAAAGATCGCATTTGTTTGGCTGCAGAGAAGCTCAAAAGAAGAAGGGGAAATTTACGAAAGAAAAAAAAAAACGATACAATTAGAAGAATTTTCCAAAGAAATTCCATCCGAGTCCTAAAAATTACCAAAAGAAGTTGCCAAGTGAGTAAGAGCAATTTCAGCTACTAAGCCTGAACTGCAAAGAAGATAAACACTGACATAAGCTCCTAAACTTAAAAGATTGTAATTTCCATCTCATTATATTTATACTTTCTATGCAACAACAGAAATTTACGGTTTCCTTCAGCTTAAATTTCTAAGTTTTCCCCGGAACCAAACAGAAAAAAAAAAAAGGAAAAACTAACCACGCACACACACACACACACACATAGAGAGAGAGAGAGAGAGAGAGCAACCTTCTCGGAGTCTATGGCTGAAGGTACGATCAGTGATAACCGCGCTTGTATTGGACTTCCGTGAGCGTGATGTGTCCATTTTCACTCACTGCAAAATGTGAAATGAAATTCGCTTTTTTTAAAAAAAATTTTCCTAAGGAATTCCAGGTAAAAGTCGAAAAAAAATCTAGATCGTAAATCTGGGGAAGACGCAGGCGCAAAAGAGAGAAGAAGGATCCAAGGAAACGATTTACCTCAAATACCCTGCTATTTTCAGCTAATTTTTATATATTTATTTGTATTTCCTCACTTAACGAAGGCCAAGCCAGACAGAGAGAAAAACACGGCGCAATGCACATTCACTACAGATTGCAATCTCAGATCTCGATCAATATACGCAGAGAGAGCGAGAGAGAGAGTCGGTCTGAATGCCTGCCTGGGAGTGGGGTTGGACAGAGAGAATGAGAGATAGAACGAAGGACAATAAAGTGAGTGGCCCGTTAGCATCGAGAGAGATAGAGAAAAGGAAAACTTTTGAATTTTCAAAAAAAAGAAAAAATAGTGAGAGACTGACACAGAACTCTCTTAGGCACTGCTCGGGCGAGCGGGTACTGTTATATGGTCTTGTTGTCCCATCCGGCCGTGACTCTCTTACACGTGTTTGAATCACTGGATTGCCACGTCATCATCCTCCTTGTCTCGTTTTCTGTTTTTTTTTTTTTTTTTGGCCTTGCTCCGCTTTGGTTGCCGGATGAGAGGGTAAGCTTCTGTTCCATCCAGGCCGTCAAATTGAAAAAAAATGAACCCCGTTTTTTTTTATTTTTTATTTTTTCTCTGAGAAGCTTTTGAACCCATGATTGATGCAATAGGAATTCTTGGATCGTGGACCCAACTCCAATCACAATGACAATTTTGCCCCTACTCGGGAAACTTTGCTTCAAATAAAATTCACCTAATATTTAGTCAAAAAGGAAGAGGAGCTGGATAACTTATGACCCTGTATTCAGAACCAAAGGGGCCCAGCAAAACTTAAGCACCCGCAATCAGAAAATAAATAAATAAATACACTTTCTAGATGCTTTATTACAAACAAAATAAAATTTGGTTTTAAAGGATCTGTAGAAGCGTAGATTCTGACGTTATAGCGCTATATAGATACAGGCTTAATCGGGTTAAGTTCAACAACCTACGCGTGGGTCTATTTGCGCCTACGGGGCGACGAGTTCGGAAAATAATTTCCATGTGCGGAACATTTCTGCCACTGAATATCTGAACCCTTCACCGTTGTGGAATCCAATGCAGTTCCCCAGACATATGTTGTTCATTAATTCATCGAGACTTAAGTCGCATAATATATAATTTTTAAAATAAAATAATTTGTTAATATAATATCAAAATTTTATAATTACAAATTTAAATTACACTATTTTCAAATTTAATAAATTTTCTCACATTTAATTAATATTTAAATATATTTTAAATATTATTTAGCAAATTGAATTTTTAAATAGAATAATTTTCGTGACACAATTCCTAACTAAAAAAATCATCTATAAGATTTTCATCCAACAACACTTTGGTGCATTAGTTGTAAAGATAAAGTTGTTAACAAAATTACAGGATCGTGATCTGCATTGTCAACAATCGAACCTAACTTATGTTCACTTTTAATGGATTGATTGACAATGCAAACTGCGAGAAGTTAAAAGGTATGGAAGGTCATTGTTCCTTACCATGGCGTAATTATCCAATTTCTAAACATTGTTTGTCTTGGAAGATTGTGATTACTGTGGCATTATTGCATCGGATTTGCAATAATAATGTTATGTTACGTTCTCAAGTGAACAACTTGCACTGTTTTGGGATTCCATTTTTACGCTTTCAACCCACAAGTCAGGGCGGGATTCGCTGGAAAGATAGTGACAACACAGCTATCTTCTAGGCTATTCTTTGACGAAGGCTAGGACTTCACCCTTAGCATTTATATGGAGGGGCATCTTTTGTTGCGTGGAAATTTACAATTTCAAGTCTTGACAGCCATTTATTTTATGTAGGAGTTAATTACCATGCAAATGCAGAATTTAATAAAGAAGAAATAAACGTATATAATTCTCATGCTGCATCATGTAATTCTCCGGGTATAATCAATGCCATCAAAATGTTAAACATGATTATATACAAGATTGTACGTGAAGCAAGCTTGTAAAACCATTATGAAGGGATTTGATTTGTTAGGCATGTGTTTATCCTTGGATGCTTTGCCTTACAGGAGACAATGTTGTGTCTCGCTCACAACACTTCCAGCTAAAAACCACCGTTGTTCTTGGTTAAAGAAAACAAAGAGGTAGTCAGAAGAGATAAATTAACTTGAGAGTGCCCAGTCTACCCGCGATGCACGGCAAGAGGATGCACATTGCCCAACCTAATGTCGAAGCTAGAAAGGCACTGGCATAAGCCTATACACATGCGAAGATGTAGGCAATCCTGTCTTTGATTTGTACCCCCAGGGCAACAATGACTAAACCATGTTCCAGGTATTGCATGATTTGGCTTGGAGCATTTGTTTCAGTGCACTGCGAACCGAAGAAAATTACATCACAACAACACATCATTGTTGTCGCCGATCCCTATGATAAAGTTCATTCAAGGCTAGTTGCCTTGCATTTGCACAATTATGAGTGTGTTCATCTTGTAGTATCTTCTCGGTGGAATCCCAACGTTATTCATGGAAGCATGTATAAAAAAGGTGGTCTAAGAGCCCCACCACTACTGTTGTTCATGAGTACCGATGTCTAAGTCTCACCGACTATTCATCAATCATCACAGCCCTTTAATAATTTCGTTCCAATCTTCTAACAACTTTGTTCAATTTGTGGTTCTTCTTTGCTGGTTCAGGTGAATCTGGTATTTCACGCATTACTTTTCACGTACAAACGTTGAAGTGGAAGAAAGTTCGGTCTCTTTGGGACTTTATCAGATGGTTGTCTATTTTGGGTGAATTACCTTTCGTTATTTTTTTGGTTCGGATTTTACATAGGCAGATTCTAAAATTCACTGGGCTGGATTCCCCATCTACCGAAAAGAAAATACCTGCGTTTGTTTTTAGCCTTTGGGTTTCAGTTTTCAAGGTTATCGGTCTCGATCAAAGAAAATACTGTTAAAAAAAAAATAAAAAGGTTTGTTTTAGAAGTGGAAACTCGTCAAAGCCGGCAAGCCGTGCTGGCAGGGAAGACGGCTATGCAAAATTTCAGTGAGTAAATGAATTGTCCCTTCAAGTTACCTACTTTAAAACCCTTATAGAATAAAATTATTCGGTTATATCTCAGTATTAATAGTAATGTCATCTATCATATCCTATGCGTAAAATAGTCAACACAATAAGGATATTTTTGACACATTATTTTTTTTTTATTCTTTTTTTCTAAAGTTTGGTCAGATTTTACTCAAAAATATCTGTTTTTTTTGGTATAATATATGACCCAACTAATTTACTAATACAAAAAAGAAAAGAGAAAAAGGGAAAAGGAAGGAAAGAAGATGCCTTATTGGAGGATGCCGACCTTTTTCTTTCCTTCCACATTAGAAATTTACCTGCACCCATTCAAACTCAAAAACGTAGCCAGTTGAAAGTTGCCCCTACATCTGGCCTATTAGTGGCATACCTTCTCAGATAGAATTCGTCAAGATGAGGACCCACAAGCCAACAACCAGCTCTTTCTCTGCCTTTTTAATTAACCAGCACATAACCCAGCACAAGCTGACATCCAGCAAGTTAATTGGTGATTTCTTCACGTCTAAAATGGAATGTTTAAATACCCGACGGTGTCGTATTATGATCTCTTGGATTGGGTTCTGTGAGCAAACAGATAAGGGCGTGATAGACTTCCAATGCTTCAATCCATCTCGAAACCAAAATGCATCATCGATTTTCGATTCAATTGCTGGAGAATCTCCGTAAAACACGGGCGTGAATTGAGTACAAGTCTTTCTGCACGAGAACCCAACAAATCGAATCGGATACATAAAAAGATGCAGGTAATCCGCACCATGTCAACCCAGGAGGAGACATGCACAGCTACTCAAATTCTAAACAAGAGGATCTTCAATTAGAACAGTGCTAATGAGCCACTGGCTCCGCTGACCCTTCCTGTCCACAAGCACCAAATAGCCCTTGAACCCGACAAGTTATGTCGTCCCTTAATTTTTTTTTTTTATTGTTCCACCCTTCACATCCAGAAGTACTCCTTGAATTTTTCTCATGATTTTTTTCCCCCGATTGATTTGCATGGAGCCTTATGCGCCGGAACAAAGCGTCTATGCGGAGCACCCAGCACGTGAAAGTACGTGGAATAAATCAACAAAAATGTTCGGTCCGCGGGAAATGCGGCTAATTGAAACAGTCTGGCCCGGGATTTCATGGCTGGATTAACATGCAATTGGGCTAGCACGTACCAGAGCTGCCTTGCCCAATTGCAGTTTTCCGGTACAGCCAACAAGTGCGGCTTTTCAGAAAGAATAAGCAGAAGCCCAGGAGGAGAAGCACTGCTTAATTGGCAGTTTATACACGATGCAATCAGTAGAGCATCAACATATCAAGTTCCATCATTGCCATAATTTGCAGTAATCCGCCTAAAGATCATCATGAAGCAAAATATACAACATAAATCTAAAAAGTCTCACAAACAGCTTGTAGATCATCATGAAGTGATAAAAAAATGTTGGGTAACTTGTAGAACTGCAAAATAGTCTTGTATCGAAATAGAATCTGCTTATATTTCTGTGCTCCATCACCACGTACTTCTCCAATCTATTGACTCCACCACTATGAAGGCTTCATCTCATTCACTGTGCTCAAGAAAGGACAGTGAACCTGGATGGAAACCCTGTCTTGCCTCTATGCAAGTCAGCTCTCAACAATTGTTACCTTAAATCTGCCTAGCCAGGGTAACCAAATGGGTAAACTAAAAGTTCTGCCACAACTCATGTCTTGCCACATACATCGATGGGTGAAAATGTATGAAACTGATACATTTTGAAACCTCAGATCAAGAAAACAATTGAACACTCTCATTGACATAATGGAAGGAATATTACCTCATTAGAAAAATTTGGATATTAGACGCCTAATCTGCTCTTCTAGCCAGATACAGGAAGTGATTAATTAGACCAATGTGAAGTTCTCCTCTCTCTCAAAGCACATATACATAAAATGCTAATAGCATGTAAGAAGACAATATGCTATCTTTAAAGATAACACTCAATTTTAAGTTTTGAATCAGACAACAAATATAGCTTCAGAAGAGAAAGAGATCCAAAACTAAACATAACTTTAAATAACAGAGCATATCCTGCATAAAATCTTTTGGCTTCCTGAAGTCAGTGAATCATTCAATTGATAGCAGATTCCAAACATAAACAAATATTGGATAAAAGGTACATTCAAAATATAGTATAACAATTAAAAGAAACACTCAATGAAGCATAAACAGCATTTAAAATCCACTCACCAATCCTGCTTTAGACCTCTAGTCCAAGAATAGGACAGGAACTAATTCCCCCAGAATTGGCTCTCTCCCATGGAAGAAGAGCTGAGTGGAACCACCATGTAAAACCTTACTCCCACAAAGAGTAAACACACTAAATTGCAAAACCTTTCCCATTGTGGGAACCTTGTGCATTGAGACTTGTTTTTTTTTTTTTGTCAAAGTAAAATCAATGAAGTGATTAACGCTTGGGCTAAATGGCTGCTGGATTGAGCAATTGATAACAAAAGGCCTATGAGAAGCATAATTGTGTCAAACAACATGACTACAAGACCAAACAATAGAGTGCTAGGAGAAAAATTCCCTTGCATCATTATTACGACTTATTAGGGTGCAGAATGCCCAAGAGATTGAAATTTTCTATTTATATCAATCAAGTATCAGAGGAAAATAATCTGATTGCAACATGTCATTCCCAGTGAGAAATAAAACAAAAGCTCATTCCTGAATAAAATACTGAAGGTTCCAACCTGCAAATAGTGCACTGTAATACCATGAACTGTCCACACAAGGAACACACAATTTCACAGTATTGTGATGGGAGCTCTAGTTAGATAGTGCACAAAATATGAAAAACATTTGCAACATTACCCATCTGGCCCTGTCTCAACATAATTACTCTCCACTCCCCAGCTTTACACCATTTTCAACAAGAAACAGAACCATTTGACCAAACATAACTCATCCATTGACGCTCCTTGTAATTATGACCATGTGCAAAACTTGACTATCCAAAGCACAGTGAAAGAGAAAAAAAAAAACAAAAAGCACAGAAAGACATATAAAGATAACATGTCAGTTACCCTTCAGCTTAATTCAATTGTCATTTCTCTCAGCTCCTCAAAACAGCTCTCTCTCTATCCACCTTCTCTGAGAAAAACTTCGTTGCAAACATGTTATCTAGGAAATACTCCCTGTAAGGATGGTTCTTTGGCACAAGCTTCCTGAACTGATCAAACTTTTTCTCCGCCTCATCCTTCTTCCTCATCAGAGTATATATAATTCCCTGGCACAAATATGGCCTAAAATCCCTTGGCTCCTCTTTCACTAACTCCTCGTAAACGTTCAATGCATCACTGTACTTCTCCTCCATGACTCGAACTTGTGCAATTAATAACTTGAAGTCCCTCAAATCAGATTTCTTCTTCTCCTTCTTGCATTTTTCCATGGCCAATTCTATTTTCTCCAACACCTTATGGAATGGCTCCCCGGATTCCGAATTCACCATCAATAGTCCGTGATAAGCCTCCACGCGAAGTGGGTCCTTCTCAAGAATTTCCTCAAACAGCTTCCTGGCCGATTCGGTGTCGCCACTGAAGTTGTAAATTTGACCTTTCAGCAAAGGCCATTCATCTTCGGTGGGCTCCAGCTCGATCAAACGGTCCAAGCATTCTATTGCTTCTGGAAGCTTCCGGGATTTTATCTTCACCTCCATGAGAGACCGTAGAACTTCGACGTTGTCGGGGTTTCGACTCAAATGCTCGTCCAGAATCCTCTCTTGTTCTTCAAGCGAAACGTTTTCATTTGATAATGACTCTTTAATACGTTCCTCAGTGCCTGCTGCGGCAACAGGAGCGGCGAATGCGGGTTTAACGTGGAGGCGCGTGAAGAACAACGCGGCCGCGGCAGTGAGGGTAATGCAGGTGGTCTTGAGGAGGGGCCTTACGGTTTGGAGGAGTGAAGGTTTAGGGGTTTGATAGAGTCGGACGCCGGAGGATTGGGTTGATGCTGAGGACGAGGCTCTAATTGACGACAACATGAACGGTGTTGATGAAGACGATCGGGAAGGTAAAGTTCTGAAGGCGAGGGAACGAACAGGTTTGGGGAACGATGGACGATGGGAATTCATAGAGAGGTTAAGGGGCTGGTGACAGCAGCGCACTTTAGCAATGGATTCCATCTTTCCTTGGCAGTGAAGTGCTGAAACCCCGATAATGGAAACTGGGGAAGAACACAACACGATATTCAAAACTCAAAAACCCATCGGAATGAGAATAAGCGCTCCGATATTTATTTATTTATTTATTATTATTATTATTTCAATTTTTTGGTTTAATTGGCGCCGAATATTTATTTATTTTTGTTTTACCCGTTAAGTAGTACGTTTTCCGTCGATTCGCGAAGTACCGGCCTAAAATTAAAACCCAACCCAAACAAGATGTGAGAATTCACCGTCGAAACGGTGCCGTCACGATTATTGTGTACTTGGGTTCAGCCTCGTGGCCGTGGGCCAAGGGCTTTGCAAGGGCTCACAGTTACATGTTCGAACGTTGAACTGATTTATTTGAGTTTATTTAATGAAATTTTAACTTTTTCCGTGCAAGTAACGGATAATCTCATCCACCAATCCCTGCCAAATAAAGAAGAATAAGTAGAAAAGGTTTAAACTTTAAGGTTGATTTATTTTCAGTAAAATAATTTTTAAATTTTTTTTTTTTTATTTAACTAACTGAAAAAAAAAATAGTTAACAAAAAATAATTGTTCAAAACAAATTAAAGTTAGTTTCTCTAAAATGTTATATTATTTGTAGAGGTTGCGATAGAATAGTACGATTTTTTTTTCTCATCGACTGATATAAGATAAAATGATACTAACGACTGATGAGAGCTAATTAAAGAATTTTTTTCCATATTTTTATTTATAATAATAATTAATTTATTTTAAAATTCTTAATTCTGTAAATTTATTTTTGGTTTAGAACAATTAAAGTCAGAAATATATTTTTCAAATCGTAAAAGTTTTCCTCGCCGACAAAAAGCCACCATATATGGAAGCCGAAAATGCAGAGCGTAATTATTATTTAAAAAAAAAAAAAAAAAAGAATGAGACAACTTGATAATCTAGTTTATTTGCCCCATTGGACCGCATGTCTATAGAACCTGAGATGGGAAGTGTCCCGTTTCATGATCTAGAAGTACTTTCAATGGCTGCGATCGTTATTCGACTTCAGTAAGGCAGGGAGTAGGTAATCGCTGTCCAATATTGAAAATTGGCAACCCCCATAGCAGGGAGTAGCTTGGTGACCCACCAGCCTTGTTTAAAATTTCATTCTTGAACGAATGGCGATATTAGTTCCTATTTAAATTGAATATAAATTACCGACCAGCCAACCACCATGTAAAAGAGAAAGAAGCTTGCAGCCACCAAGTCCAGGTGCAGGTAAGATAGCATAGACTAAAATCTTCTCTTTTCCTCAATGGAAAAAAAAAAAAAATATTGTATGCACCGAAAAAAGGGAAAACATATCGAACAAGAAATATTGCACACTTTGGTTTAATATCATGGATTCATAGTTGACCTAATTGGTATGTCAAGTACCATAGACTACTTTCAATATGCAAAGAGGGTGTTTCTTTTCAAGAAAAAAATATTTTTTTAGGTGAAAAATAAAATTATATCCTATAGAAGATAGAAAATTTCCAAGAGTTTGTGGGCTCAACACGTCTTTTAAACAATGGGATGAAAAATCCAACAATACTACAGTAGTAGAATCATCAATGCAGCAAGCCTTTGCAGCAGCATAGATTGTCAATGAAGAATTTAGTTTTAGTTGAAATATAAATTGGTCAGAAAATATGATATATATATATGACTTGAAGGTGGTGCTCACGGCATTAGCAGATGTTGCACCGTCTATTACGCAAAAATCGACAAAAAACTGTGTGTTGGAGTTGAGGGATTAAGTTACGAACTTATAGCTTAGAGAGCCTGTTCATCACTTTGAGAAATTAAAATTTGTAATACCTCAATTGTCCATTTGAAGTACTCTTCCTATACGTTGAACCAGAAAACAAAAAGCGTAACTCTTCCTATACACACCGGATAGAACTTTCAAGCGTTTGCCCGTTCGCAGCACATTGAATTGGTGATACAAAATTTGACAATCGTGTTGGGAAAACGACAAAAAACAAGTTTTTTTTTTTTTTTTTTTTTCTTTGGGTTGACACAAAGAACACTTTTAAGATCCAAAGCTTTGACAACGTGTTCTAAAATGACGAACAAGGAACAAAATTTTGGGAAAAAAGGCCAATGTACGCGGGTGCATGTGTGCGCGCGCGTGTGAACAAACATCTCAAGGTCATGTTAGTGTTACCGTCAAAAACGTTGCCAATTTCATAAGGAATCTTTATTCACTTTTGTCCTGTGGTTTTTTCTCCGACTGGCATGCTTAATTGCTCACCGTATACGTTTTCATCGTTAAATTTGGTACGATTGCTGTGACAATCACCCATTTCGTTCGTCTCCTCCCTCCACAAGTGCTGATTCTAAAGGCCAAAACGTGCCAAAAAACTTGGAATGGTGACAACCGATGGTCCCCAATTCGTCATCTCTCACACTGATTCGATCCGATTTTACAAAGAGCACGCAATATTTTCATGCAAAAGAGCAAGAACCATTAATGTTACAGGAGAAGACAAAATCAAAGGCAAACGAAACAGGGCCACGCCGACCCGAGATGCACACACGAGCAATTTGAACGAAGAGGGCGGCGCCACATGTAACCACGTGCCAGGACTCGATTTAATCACCTCCCACATACGGCCCCCACATGCCGTCGCGTTCTACCCCTTTATGATATTTATGATAACTAGCAAATTCAGCCAACAATTTGCCCTGGAGTTCGATGGCCCAGTCCTAAACCATGAAACGTTTTTCTTGATCGAGCTATACTAAGGCAATAGCTCATCCTTGACGTCAACCGTGGACTTGGAGGAATTGGAAATAAGGATGCTTTGGACTCGCTCTCTTGTTTCCATTTCTGTAACCTTCTGTTCTCTTCTCTTCGAATATGCCTCGAAGAAATCCTTGTTCTCTTTCTCCAACTCCTTCCACACTGTATAAGTAGCCCATTAATAGATGGACCGACCGGTCTTTTTTCATTTTTGACAACTTTTAAAAACGTTAGGGGGCTGACCTGTGGAAGTGATGACAGGTTTGATGTTGGCGTGCTTGGCCAGAGCTTCCATGCACTCTTCTTTGCTCATATTGAATATGATGCACTCTTCTATCAGATGGTGCACCTGCAGCAATTCTTAATAATCAAAATCGTAATTGCAAATATATAAGCAAACCATTAACCATCAATTAACTCCCAATACTGGCACGGGTTCAGTAAAAATATCACAATTGTGGATATATATACCATGTGAATATAGGAAGCAGAGGAATCGCCCATGGTCTTCTAGGATGTGAATTGAGAAGTGAAGTAGATGTGTTCAACGACTGTTAACCCTACGTATTTAGGGAAGGTGGAGATTTTAAGAGGTAGAACAAGCTGGATTCTATAAGAAGGGGAAGAACAACTTTCAGGAAAGTAGGCGAAAGGACTTACCAAGGAAAAAATAAAGGGAGCGGAGAGAAGATGAAGCAAGTAGATCAAGAAAAGCCAAAGTGATTCTTCAATACATAAAACAAACCAAGATAGGACATGGGCATCTGGTTAGGTCGAAAAAACAAAAAGTAAAAAATTGAAAAAAATAAAAATCATTTTTAAGCGTCGAAGAAAGTAATTTTTACCCATTGAAAACTATAACGATGGACATATATCATAAAATCACAGTAATAAGTAAAAATTTATAAAATAACCTTTAACGCTCAAATTCTAATGAGAATAGCAAAATCTGTTTGCAATGAGCAACATGCTTTAACTATATATATATATTTTTTCAAATTGAGAAAACAATATTATTTTGGTAAAAAAAAAAAAAAAAAAGGAAAGCAAAGTTAGCGAGAAATACTCGATTTGACATAAAATACAAGAAAAAAGGCACCGCCATGTCTATGTTTTTAAATGAAAGGCATGAAATCGCGGTATTGTGGGGTCCAAATTCCCACGTGGGAGGAGGACGATGATTGGTGGAGAGTTGCTCGGCCACCATGGCACCCTCCACGTGATCACTGGGGCCCGTCCACTTCCATCTTTCGGTTTTCGGCCCGGCGGTGAAAAATGTCCCCTTGAAGAGTCCACATTTGGAAACAGTACTATTGGGCCCCACGTTGGTTCCCGACATCCTCTAACCAACGGCCCGTGAAATTGCCGTAGCATGACCATCAATCGCTATTTTTATTCGACGGAGCCTCCAAGTTGACCAATCACGTCGAGCCATTTCGTCGCTCCGTTTTACTGGACAATGAGATAAAGTGTTGTGAAAAAAAAAAAAAAAAAATATATATATATATATATATATGGAGTAAAGGGTTTCCAGTGTTCTAAAGTTGAAACTGAGATGCTTTATATATTTACCGATCCTCTTTTTTTTTTTTTTTTTAATACCACATATATAATTTTAAATTGGATAAAATTATTATTATTTTTTATTTCAACTGGATATGCTATAAATTTTTTATTTTCACTTACATTTGATATTGATTTAACTTATCTAAAAACTAAATGAAATTAAAAAATTTCTGAAACTTAATAAAAAAATGAATGATAAATAATGTTAGTATATTTTAATTTTATAAACAGATTTTGTAATTTTTAATAAAGCCTTGTAAACAAACTAATCTTTACTTCGTTGGGGATTTTTAATGTTTTTAAATAAATTTACTATTAATCAATCCAATTCAATTTTTTTTTTCTCCCATTGTGTTTTGATTCTTTCCATGCTTTAATTCAATGGATTTTTTTTATTCGGTAATATAGATATAAAAAAAAAATATATCATCATTTTTCTTCCTGTACAATAGTTTACTTTGTCGTTTATTATTTTCATTGTCATTAAAATCTCGGAAAGGAAGGATAACATGAAACCTAGAAGGAACATGCAGTCCTGTGGCGGTAACGGTTATATAAACAGCAGATGCCAACGTAGATGATGCTCAGTGAACCTCTGCCTTTTTCGAACAGAAAATATTCTTAGTTTGTTGTGATGAAAAGGTCTTGTCTTGATGTGTCACACGCCTTCGTAAATGGACTGGAGTCAGTTTAGTCAGTCACTGGCTGGATGCACGATCCACAAGCCAAGCCACCAAACTCTCACCCTTTGATTGAAACAAACTTAAAAGAGTCTTGAATCTTAATAAAAGCATGCCCCTATTGTTCATCTCTTGCCCCTTTCGGTCAATTAACTATTTTATGGCCATAACTTAGGCGAAAGAGATGGAAAGGTGTGCGTCCATGCAGTATTAAGGAAGAGCTGACGCACACAGTCATGGCCCTCTCTCTCCCCTCCATCTATTTAAAGCAAGTTCCCATTTCTCTCGCATTGACAGAAAGAGAACGTACATTCAAAAATGGCAGAAAAGTTTCTAGTGATTGTTGTTTGTCTCTTTTTGTTGGCTACATTGATTCATGCGTCTAGTGACCATGAAAGAAAGGTGGGTGTGACTGGTTCATGAAAATTTCATAAGCTGTAGATTACTAAAGAATTTCTGTGCATTGTAAATTGGAATATCACAATGATACGGATGTGCACAAGCAGTGTTTTTTTCTGTTTTTTTTTTTCTTAAAAGGAAAACTCACTTCATTTGTTTTCTACAAATGTCCCAAGGCACTGCCAGGTAGATTTTATCAGCACTGACCAATGCATTATTGTTTAGTATTAGACCATAAGTCTAGTAGTAGAAGCCATTTCTGCTTCATTTTCAGTCATCGTTTGATGCGCGGGCTTACCGTGACTTTGAAATGAACATCAGCCGTACATTGTCTACATGGGAGAAGTACCTGGAGCTGGCATTTCAGTGGCGGACGAACACCACAACCTGCTTTCTGCCGCAATTGGAGAGTAACTTTCACATCCCTTGTATCTAAACCATTTTAATAATATTAACATCTAATTTTATATAGCACTAATTAATATCAAATAACAAACAGTACTAGTGATTAAGAATTTCTCTAAAGAAAAACGAAAGATGCTTAGCCGGATGCTTGATCTTATAACTATGACTACAATTGCAATGAAATCAGTTTTGACTGTAAGTGCTTCTGAATGTTGTTATCCATCAATTCTAATTTTCACTTAATATATGTCTTATTTTCAGTGGGTCCATCGCCAGAAAATCCATTATACATAGTTATGGACGGAGCTTCAATGCATTTGCCGCAAGGCTATTACCCCAGGAAGCGAAAAGGCTCGCCGGTGCACTCCCTTTGATAAGCTAATTCATATTTTTGTTCTAGCAAGGAGGGAAGAAAAAGCGGACATTTTCTTTGATATGTAATTATTGGGTTGCCATGCAGATGAAGAGAGTGTAGCATCCGTGTTCGTAAGCACTAAGAACAAACTTCACACAACCAGATCATGGGATTTTGTGGGAATGCCAGAGACGGTGAAGAGGATACCGAAAATAGAAAGCAATATCATAGTAGGTGTGCTGGATACTGGTGAGTGAATTTGCTTTCATTTTTGTGAGATGAATCAGTAAGATGTTTCTTTATGAAAATAAACAGATTATATTGTTCTTCACTTTTTTGTAGGAATTTTCGTAAATGCTCCTAGTTTCAATAGTAAAGGCTACGGGCCTGCCCCAAGCAAATGGAAGGGAATGTGTGTTAAGGGAGCCAACTTCACGGGCTGCAATAAGTAAATATACTTTTCCTCGTTGACAAATGCTATTAGAAAAGAAGTCTTAACCGTTGCTTCAGAGGAGACTAGAGAGAAATAACTTAATCTACCAAGTAATAATGTACACTATTTATCTGTTGGCTTAATTTTATCTTGCTGAAGAAAAGAACTTCATTGCAAGACCAAAAATGTATCCCTTTTAAGATTTAGAAATTCTCAAAGTCCAATTAAACAGAAAAATTTACAAATTCTTTAACATGGAGATCTAATTCTGAATACTTTTCAACATGGGCAGCAAGGTCATTGGAGCAAGATACTACCATCTGGATAGTTCTGATCCTATCATTGAAAATCCAAGTCCGGCTGATGATGAGGGCCATGGAACACACACATCGTCCACTGCTGCTGGCGTTTCTGTTAAGGGTGCTAGCTTGTATGGCATAGCTGAGGGGACTGCACGTGGAGGTGTGCCATCGGCTCGCATTGCGGCATATAAAGTATGCTGGAATGGCGGTTGCAGTGATATGGACTTGCTAGCTGCCTTTGATGATGCCATAGCTGATGGGGTGAACATGATTTCTGTTTCAATTGGAGGGCCTTCTAGGAACTTTTTGGAGGACCCAATTGCCATTGGATCATTCCATGCCATGAAGATGGGAATACTGACTTCATGTTCAGCAGGTAATGAGGGGCCTGATCCAGGAACAGTCCAGAATGTTGCACCATGGATCATGACAGTTGCTGCTAGTAGCATTGATAGGCGGTATATGACTGCAGTTAAGCTGGGCAATGGCTTGAATATTACAGTAAGTATGTATTCATTCTAAGAGTGGGAATTATGTTGTGCTTGATGATGAAAAACTAGAAGACCGGTCATCTTGATGAAATATGCAGAACTTCATAAGTTCCAAACCCATCATTTTGATGTAAATTGGCCTTTACGCACAGGTCAATTCTGCCTATTACTCCTTTTAGATCTCCTTGGGGTTTCCCATCGTCTGTGTTGCACGGAATGAATCTCCGGTTGATTCACATCTGTTATTCCGACACATGACTTGGTTAGAAATTTGTACTGCAATGCCTAGCATTGATAACCAAACCAGGAGTGCATTCAAATCTAGGCATTAACATAGAAACACCAAGTCAATTTGTGTGGGAAACAGGTATTGTCAAATATCATAATGCTTTAAGGATTTTGTTTCCTCTTAATTTCCAGGGAATTTCGATCAACACATTTTCACCTAAAAAGATGATGTACCCTCTTACCAATGGAGCCCAAGCTGCAAATGTTTCCGGAGACAACTATGGAAATGCCAGGTATGAAGTACTGTAACTTGTCTTGAGAGAGTGGTTCCACATTCTCCTGATCCCAACTGTTTCAAAGTTACGTTTTGAGATCCCAACTAAATTTTAGCGAACAATGTTTCCCAGTGCCTGTGACTTTGGGACTCTAAGCATGGATAAAGTCAAGGGAAAGATCGTATACTGCCTTGGGAATGGTGGCCAGGATTACATCATTAAAGAGCTAGAAGGGGCTGGAATAATCACGGCAACTGATGGGTCAACAGACACCCCTTATACCCTTCTCATACCAGGGACCAAAGTTGACCTGAAGGTTGGCCACAAAATAGACCAGTATATCAACACCACCAAGTATGTTTTTGCTAGGTTCACTTGTAGTCAAATTTACCTCCTCAAATACGTGGAAACTTACCTATACCAATTTTGGAATCTTACAGGAATCCTCAGGCTGTTATCTACAGGACGAAAGCCGTTAGAACAGGAAATGCTCCTTCTGTGGCATCTTTTTCGTCAAGAGGGCCTCAATTGACGAATATCAACATCCTTAAGGTGTGTGGATGTTGGTTTTTTTCATCAAATACATGAATTTTGTTGGCTCTGAAAATTTAGCAGATGTGCTGAAAAGACTCTTTGAACAGCCCGATCTTTCCGCACCAGGACTGGGCATATTGGCTGCCTACTCTAAGCTGACGACGTTGACAGGGGATCCGAGTGACAGCAGGCATGCCTTTTTTGACATTATGTCAGGAACATCAATGTCTTGCCCTCATGCTACAGGGGCTGCTGCCTATGTAAAGACCTTCCACCCCAACTGGTCGCCCGCAGCAATCAAATCTGCCCTCATGACTACTGGTAATCACTACGTAAAACCTTAATCAATACCAAGCAACATTCATTTTATGTAGTGGGACATTCATTTTATGTAGTGAGTAACTAATCAGAACAAATTTTCATTTCATTGCCTCAGCCACACCTATGAAGACCGAAGATTCCGATGCAGAATTTGGATCAGGATCCGGCCAAATAAACCCAGGCAGGGCAGTGCACCCTGGCCTGGTCTATGACATTTCATTGAGTCCCTACATTAGTTTCTTATGCAAGGAGGGCTACAATGGCACGGCCATCGGTCTACTAGTTGGCAACAAAAAGAAATATGATTGCTCCACCCTTCAACCTGCCAAAGGGATTGATGGCCTCAACTATCCGTCCATGCATATGCAGCTCAAGAGCAACAGTTCCGGCATTTCAGCGGTGTTCCACCGGACGGTGACAAACGTAGGCTATGCCAACTCAGTCTACAAGGCTAAGGTGACATCTCCAAAGGGTCTTTCAATCCAGGTTATACCAGATACTCTGACATTCAAAAAGTCGCAAAAAATGCAAGCCTTCAAGGTGGTTGTCAAGGGTGGTTCTATGCCGAAGGGGACCCAGATCCTATCAGCTTCGCTAGAATGGAGTGACTCAAAGCACAGTGTTAGGAGCCCCATTGTCATCTGCCAACAGTCCTCATATCCCACTTGATCTATTATTCCTAGTTTTATGCCTAAATTTTTGTTAGAGTGGTCTTTCAGTCCCCACTTATGACTGGTTGGTTCCGAGACAGAACAGTAGCCTCACTAAAGTTGCTGTAAGTCCATCACTATCCAAGCATTTGGCTCCATCACCGTGGTGATTTCAACAGGTCATAGGTTGCGATTTCTGACCCTCCTCAGGGATACCATTTTGTTTTCTCTCGTGCTAAAAGTAACCCAATGTTAACATGAGAATCATGAATATTTTAATTTACTATCCTGAGACCCAGTTCAACTGAGTTGACTGTTCCTTTACTAACACATGGTTTGTCATTGGAGCCAACCCTTGTTGAATAAACGTTAAAATGAAGAAATGGCAGCCCTTTCGCCCAAATTCCATTTATCCTCAAGAAGAAAAAGAAAGAAGAAACAAGCATCGCAAGGCAAAGTTAATGAAGTGCCTCGGAGAGCAGCGAGCAGCATGCAACCAAGTCCAAGGATACACACACACACACTCAAATCCCACAGTCGAAGACACTCAAAAAGTCAAAATTGTCAAAAGTGACAAATTTGCCACGCACTAGCTGCCCTTTCACAGCTGCAGCACGCACGTAGGAAACAGCAATCCAAAGATGTAAAAGAAATGCTGCCCTCTCTATTAATGGTTGCCATGTGACTAACAGTTGACAGTCATTATGTGACGACGACCTGCTCTTTTTGGCCAACTTCGTAAGAAATTGCAACCATTAAGTTGGCGATGCATCACCAAGACGGTAAAATGGCTCTCAACGTCTTCAGCAGTGGCTGACAAAACAAGTGTTTTATTCCTACATTGGCAAGTGGACAGTTCACAAAAGTGCTGTTACCAACCTAACATTCAAGACAGCAATTCCAAGCAAATCATCTATACCACAAGAGACTCAACGAATGCTAAAAATTTGCATCATTAACGTGATACCATAGGTCAAATGGCAGTTTCAGTACCTCAATCCTAATCTTTCTAGTCCGATATTAAGTAGATTGTCTTATAATACAATGTTACAAACCGCTGGCTAATTGCGACCCATTCCAGAACTCTTCTTTTGCTGCCCTTTCCAACACAACCCATCAAAATGGCGGCATAATTCTCTTAAGAGAAATACTCATTCCACGGCCCCCAAAAAAGGGAATAAAGAGTCAGAAAAGAGGTTTACATTCCTTTTAACTGTAATGATCTTTGGCTTCCCGTAGCCAAGGGAATAATCTTTCATTATGTCATGCAATTCATGCTTATGCATGGTGGTAAGACAATTGAATTTGCAGCAATTTTCTGCCCCAAGTCCACGTACGTGAAAAGAAAGAGCCTTAAACTTTGAAACTCAAGAAGGTCCCGGGGTTGCATAATCAAAAATTGAAAGTTGACCTATGTTCTCCTTAGAAGACTTTAGGGCTTCCATATTGACCTGAACTGGGTTCACCCGCTCAAAATCCCATTACTTAGTCAAGAGGCTACCCAAAAACTTCCATAAAAGCTCAGCAGTTTGTCCGACATTGGCGGCCATGTAGGTTCTTTAGCTTTGTAAGCTCTTTCCTCCTCCTCCTTGCCTCTGTTGCAGCAGTTGCATCCAGCAGTTTCTTAATCTGAAACTTAAATGGATCTTCGTTCTTTTCTGGTGGAGCACTTATTAGTTGACTGGATTTTGAGCAAATACCTGGACTTAAGGAAGCATAAACTGACTGTGGTCCGCTTTCATTCTTAACAGGACTTCTCACTACAAAATTTGGAATCATCTCTTTAGGGTAGTTTACTCCACATTGACCAAGTTCACCAGCAGGAAGTCCCACTGGTGTCTTACTCAGATCATCCATAACTCTGACCTCAGTTGAGCTTGCAGCTTCTGACTTGACTTTTACCAGGAGAGAGGGATGTCCATTCTCCATGAATGTTGCAACTCCTGATGATGTACTAGAACTACCTTGATTATTTGTAGAAGCTGCATTTTGCCCATGTTTCAAGGAGATTAAGCGCAGGGGTTGGAGTCCATTGCTGGGATCAGGAAGTGGGAAAAACCATGGACATGGCACCGCATATAAAGGAGCTATTGTCCCACCCACATTAAGGCAGGTTTCTTGTTCTTGTTGACATGAATCAAGTTCTCCATCAACCGGCATGGGAATGTTTGATGGAATAACAACAGTATGTGGAGATCCGTGATGTGATTGGGCAGGATTTGAGGTTTCAAGAATGGAAAGCGAGCAAAATTGTGAAAATGGATGCTGGTTATATAGCAGCAGGGGGTAGTTTGTAGATGGAGTGCCATACATCCCCAGAGGACCTGGCTGAAGGGCTGCTGGAGATTCCTCTGCCTCAATTTTGATTACCTTAAACAACTGGCAAAATCAGCAAGCAAACCATAGAGCTAAGAATAATTAAATAAATAGGGTCTCTTTAAATTCACCAATCAATTGTATTAAAGAAGAAAGGAAGAAATCCACTAGTCTCACCTGAGCCTTTAAGTGTTTATTTGTGGTCTCCAAAGATTGATACTCTTTCAATGCCAACTCCATTTCCTTCTCAACAATTAGATTAAAAGTTAAAAAGCTATTGTTACTAAAAGTTAAGATAAGAAAAAAAAAATGTTTTTAAGATGAAAGGAACTCAACTTCAAATTGTTACATTTATATAACTGCAGAAATATACACTAATTATTACAGAGCAAGAAAAAATTCTAAATGAAAAGCACAACAATTGCAATGAAGGAAACATTTCTTACCCTGCTTAGGTTTTGATTTTCCCATGCTAAATCTGCAGCTTTTCTGGTTAATTCCTCACACAGAGCCTAAGGCAAAGACAATATAAAGTGATAATCCTATATGAAAAATTCAATTCATAAATGATATAAAGTCAATTGTTCATGTGGCTGTATTAGCTCGGAATGATGGACACAAGGAAACAGAGACTCTGCTTCAGAAACAAAGTAGAGAAAAAACTCTTTTGTTCTTTATTACCTGAACTGGGTTGTTTGGGAAATGTTCAAACTAGGTAAAATTCTCAACCTTTAAAATTACTTTCACGTGGCCCAAAGTTAAGGAATTTCAGCCTACTAATTCATATCATAGGAAAACCATTAACACATGATATTTATATTTGAATTAAATTACATTATAGTAATATAAATATTTAATATTTAGAATGATTTGGAATATATATATATAAAACCTTTGTGTTGTATCAGATAAAGAATAACTCATTGGGTTAACTGAAACTCACAAGAAACCCAAAATAGAATAACCCATTGGATTAAGCTGAAACCCACCTCAAACCCAAAATACACTACTCAAAACAATTCAAACCCAATGTCCCCAAAACTCAGGCACCTAAAAACTCAATGTATTTGAAATCTGAATGACCCAACATTCGAAGCAACCCAACTCAAATTCAACCCAACTGACTTAGTTGATACCTCCATCTGTAGGCATAGCTTAGAAATACTGAAACATTGCTACCATTCAAGCATCAAAAGAGGAAGTTATTGTTATACATATTAACTAAAGACAGCCATTTGGCATCAATTACAGGATAGTAGGACATGGATCCAACCACATCTACGGAGACTATTGCAACAAAGTATAGGAATGGTGAAACTTGAAGATACACCAAAAATGAAAAATGTACCATACAAACCTAACAAAAGTCTACCTGCCGACGGCGGATTGTTTGTCTGGCTGACTCTCTATTTGCCAATATCCTACGCAGTCTTCGATCTTCCTTCTCAGCCTGAGTGGAAAGCTTCAACATCAATTGCTCATAGCCACATACAGAGAGGTACTTTACTTTGCAGAGCAATAAAGTTTTACCTCGGTCAGATTTTGCCTTGACCTACCACCTCCCAAGGGCGGATAACTTTTTGCACATCTAGGACTTGATTTAGGTAAATCTCCATCAGGCTCCATCTTTAAGCATGTGGGTTCACAAAGTTGCTGATTTCCCACTGTTCTATCCTGCCATTATATATATATATACACATTTCTTAAAGGCATGCACGGAAACGTTTCCTTCTTCTTCAATCCCCCTTTCCCATTTTTCTAAAAAAAAAGTAGTTGTTTAGATTTGTTGTGCAATTTCAAAATTTTTTCATTTCATGACCTTTGACAAAATTTATTCTATTCCTAAAATTGATACCTAAAAACCTCAAATTGGTCCAAAAACCTAAGATACTTACGTACTTGCAAAAAAAACTTATGAAACAATTTCACAAGATTCATGACCTCTTGCTTTCTTAGACCAAACACCACTAGACTAGCTTTTTCCGGGGCAAATCAAAAATTACTGTAATTGAGGAAACATTGTTGGCTTTATCGCCTGGTAACTTGGTAGGACATTTTTTCCATTCTTAGAATATATAACCACAAGGTTACTCACTTTTTTGTTAAACAACCATTATCACAAAAATAGTATGAATCGCTTTTTTATTTTTTATTTTTTATTTTTTTTTCTAGCCATTACGATAATTACCAAACTTTCACATACCAATTACAAAAATTTATCCAAAACCATACCCAAGAAACGCACTTTATTTATATCAAACACAAGGAACTATAAGATACACAATTATTAAACCAACCCATTAACATAAAAACGCAAAAGAAAAAAAATTTTCTGAACTAACCGGAGACAGGCGAGGTGGAGAGGCATCAAAGAAAGAGTCAGCCGCCGGCGACTCACTTTTGACTCGCTTTTTGGCGCGCTTCCCTTTGCACCCCCATTGACTGCGGGAATCACCGCCGCAACTCTCTCTCTTCGCTGAATGCGCCAAATCAGCCAGCGCCTCTGCCGCCTCCAGCTCTATCCGATCCGCCACCGCCACCACCACCGACGACGACGAACTCCGAGAAGGAGAAGAAGAAGCAGAAGAAAAAGAAGGCGAAGAAGAAGAAGAATTCCAACTCGAAGCCAAATCCCTCGCTAAATCCATCCCCACAAAATAGGCCCAAAAAAAAATATCATTAGCCCTTCATGAGGGAAAGGCAGCGTTTTACACAGAGACTGGAGAGAAAATTTTCTACGGGTCAGCTTTAGCCAAAGAGTCTGCGTACGAGTGCCACGTGTCAGCCAGCTCACTGCTGGACATCTCTGCACCACCGCGTCTCGGTTTCGCACGCGTGGGATCTCGCACGTGCGCGAGATGGTTGGGTTTCACGTCTGGAGAGCATGCAGTTGGGAGGGGGGTGCTATTTCGGTGAGTATCCGAGTACAGACGTGGATTGCGTTCGATTTTACACGTAGCGTTTAACCCTTCCGAGTCTCCAGGGAGTCAATTGAGAGAGTTCGCCGCGTTTGGATGCTTGCGTGGCAGTTCGGGGACCGGAAGGAAAATATTTGGAGACCACCCGATAATTAGGTACACTAAACGAGATAAAATTTGCACTATTAATTATAATTAATTATCATAATTTTTTAATTTTTATATTTAAATATACTGATTCTTTTTTTTTTTTTTTTTTCATGGTGTCTATTTATCCGTAACTGCATCCCAACGGGAAGGACGGAAATGTAAGGACAGACTGAAAAATTTTACCGTATCCTCTAGGGTTGAGATGCTGAGATCAGATTTTACTTTTTACCGCACAAGGCTACAGGGCAGAGAATTACAGCAGGAGAGACTTGAGAGTTACCGAGGGCTTAAAAAAGTAGGCTTTCCCATGGTCATATCAGTGGGGACGATACACTTGTTCCCGACAACTGGCTGGCTGCCGTGTTCCAATCAAGTTTTAGCATATATTTTCTATTTTTATTTTTAAAATATAAAACCATTTTTTAAAAGAAAATTAAAAAAATTAATTTAAATTATTTTAATGTTTAAATAACACTATTTGTTACACTTTTTTTCTTTATATTCTCTCTAATTTTGTTTACACTCTAATATTTATCTTATTTTTAAAAATTAAATTAATTTAATAGCTTATTTAAAATTTAAATTAATCTTATTCTTATATTCAAGCAAACAAGAAAGTCATTAAAATAAAATTATTGGATTTAGTTTATCCAACCAATTAAAAATGTAAGCAAACAAATTTTTTTGTTAAAAAATTTTATTTGTTTTTTTTAAAATATATTTATAATTATATTATTTTATTAAAAATACTTATAAATATTTATTAAAATTTTATTTTAATAATATATTATTTATTTTTTATAATATAAAATATTAATTATTTTTTAAATAAAATATAACTGAACGGTTGAACTACTAAGCCAGCAGTCAAATCATTAACACACCAAATCAAAGCCTAAATTGGGCAAGAGTCAACTTCGAGTTTAAAAATTGTGGTATCTATAGAGTGATATTTGGCAGGCGATACAATCTTTTACATCACAATTTTGCAAGCCGATAAAGGGTTTTTTTTTTTCTTGGTATATAAATAATATTTATAAGCAATTTATTTATAAATGCCTTTGATATAATTTGCTTTACCAAGATCGGAGCTAATAGTTTAAAATGAAAAATGTTAATTACAACAATGATATTTACATCACGCACCAAAATAACGAAGCAAAAATGAAGCTGATAAAACTTTTTGTGTGTGTATAAAGTATTTTTTTTATATATAAATAACAGTTGAATTTTAAAATACACCAATAGCCCTTTTTCTTCTTCGTTCGCACTCTCTATTCTCTAACCTTTCTCTTCTTCACATGTTATGTTTTTTCTTAGTACTTTCTCTTTCAACTCTCTTATCTCTCTTCGAAATTTCTTTTTCAAGATGTCTATTTTTAATTTCTATCCCTATACTTTCCCGGTTCTTTTTACATTTTTCTTCCCTACATTTTATTTCTGCATGCAAGGAATTTTTAAAAATATTATTAAAAAAATGTAATTAACTTGGTGAACGGTAATAATAATAATAATAACAGAGACTTGGTAAACGTGAGGTGAACGGTAATGACCTTATTAGTTGGGGCGAGCCGAGTCGAAGGGTAAACCCAAAAGCCGAAGCGAGCAGCTCGGTTGGTAGGCCTTCTTCGGGAATTAGTGGCCCAAGTTGGAAATTAGGGAGCCATTTTTATTTTTGATAATTTTATCTTTAGTTGTTAATTCTTTCTTATCAAGGGAAGAAAGTCGGGACCATCTTTCTTTTTTTTTTTTTTTTTTTTTTTTTTTGCGGTAAATCGTAAGAGAAAATTTTTATTTTTATTTTTTTTTATAAACATATATAGTTATAACTTGTATTAAAAATTTATAATATTTTTAAAAGTACATTTTATCTATATTTTATTAAATAAAAAAATAAAATTATAATAATTTTTTTAAAAAAAAAAAAAAAAAATAAAATTAAGAATTAATATATATATATATATATAATTAATTTAAAATTATTTTTAAAAAATAAAATAAGAGTTTATGATTATTTAAAAATAATAATTTTTTTTAATTATCAGTATTTAGACATATAAAAATATTAATATAAATTAAATAAATTATAATATATATTAAATTATAATATTAAAATAAATTAAATTAAATTAATAAATTAAAATTTTAATAAATATAAATTAATTATTTTATAAATATTAAATTATAATTTAAATTAATTTTAAAATAAAAAAAAAGATATCAAATAAAAATTTTATCAATATTTTCTTAAATTTGATTATATATACTTTCATATAAATTTTTGTGAGAGTTTGAAGGCAGTAGCACTTGAACCTCAAAACTCTAGTCTCGAAAGATTTCCGCTTGCGGCCAACGGAAATTTAAGTAAAAACCAAAAAGTCTCTAATGGCCGTACCTTTGTGATGACGTCAATATACGTCACTGGGTTATTGATGGGTTGAAAGTCTGACCTTAGGCTTAAGCACTTCCTCTCTCCAACAAACATAAAATCAAAGGGAAAGACGATCATTAAAATATCTTTTCGATGACAATATTTTTCTCATTTTCAAAAGAAATATATTGTTCTGTGCTCATCTCTTTTTAAATTTTTTTTAAAAAACAAATAGATCAGCCATGGCTTCCTACTAATCTAAGTTAAAATTTTTTATTATTATCTTAGTTTAATTTTTTTATATAAAAAAATTATGATTTAACTTGTAATAATTTTGAATATTATATTTAACCAGGACATATTAAATCTAAAATTTATATGATGCATATTATAACAAATTTTTTTTCACTTACAAGAGAATATATATGCAAAACTTTGAATCTAAATCAATGAAACAAAAAAAAAAAAAATGAAAAAAATCTAATTATAATCAAATTCTCGAATTGGATGGGATGGTCCCATCTCATGCAATTCCATTTTTCTGTTGGTCACATGAGGCGCCACAACAATGTAACCGAGGACCCACTTTCAAGCACCTAGGAAAAAATTGCAAGACAACGGAATTGATGGTGTTCAAGCAGGTTCCCTGGCAATGCGGCATGGAGAATTGATTTCCTGGTCGGAAGGTAACATAAAATCAAAGCGCTGTAATCCCCGGATCCAGTTTGTCTATGGTTTCTAGCTTGGTCGGTTGTAGCGTGGGATAGGAAATTATCACCTTCTTTTCCTTTGAACAGGACATTTGAGTTTTGCCCACATGTGTTAAGGCTGGTTATAAGAGACATAAGAGCAAGCAGTTCATGAAATTTCTGTGTAGTGCCGGATTGAATACTCAATCATATATTGAATTTGAGGACGTTGTAGAAAAGTTTGAATTGATTTGGACTGTTTGCATGTGAAGAAGTCCGAAAAATAATCTTGCCCTGACGGAAACCCTTTGCGCCAGAGCAGTATATAAATGATACCCCCCACCTTGCTTTATTTTCCCATAGAGGGGTGCTTCCAATTCTGGCTTGTTTCTTGTCTCTCTTTCGGAAAAATTCTGAGAACAAGTGAGCTTTGACTTGAAATGGCATTACCTGCACTCAAAACCCAACTGAACAACTTTGTCCAATCCATGTTTGACGAGGTACGCTTCAGAATATCTTTGGTACATATGTTAGTATTTCTTGAACAGTTTCTGTATGTTAGACAATCAATTCTCATTTTAAAATTTGGTTATGCAAATTAAGTTCAGAACATGTCATTCACAGTTTCCTCCGCCAGAATTCTCAAATTGACCAAATTTAAGCCAGCCTTGTTTCCATAAAGAGGTTTGTAACATTGTCTGTAGGGAGTGCTGGATAGCCAGTTTGCTCAAGTACGAGCTTTGCAAGATGAAAGCAACCCAATGTTCATTACCGAAGTCATAAACTCCTTCTGCAATGATGCGGAAAGGATCATACTAGAATTAAACGAATACTTGTGAGTGTAAGATCAAAGTTGACATGTTGCCGTACGGCATTACCATCTAACTACTCAAAATTTGAATCTGTTTTAGATTAATTTTGTGTTTTCATTTTCAGGAGTCATCGGAATGTAGAGTTCTGCAAGGTGGACCCTTCTGTTTATCAGCTGAAAGGAAGTAGCTCCAGGTAAGGAATTATGAAGCACGCTCGTTCATTTGCTAGCTAAAGATTCGTATGTGTGATTTTACATTTCCTGTTTACAACTTGACAGGCATTTAACCTGGTAGCTGTTTTCAGCAGACAGTTATGTTAACATTATCTGTTGATTTAATCTGAATCCTAGTAGTTTTGACTGAAATTTCAAGATTCTCTTTTGGTTGTGGCTTTCAAGCAATCGCATGTCTACGAAGAAATTTCTATTTATTGCACGAGAAAGATTTGATTTTTTCCCATTATATCCACAAATAAATTATATAATTCATTAATAAATTTATCATTTTTTTTTATTTTCATTACTTAATTTTAATTTGTTATATTTAAATCATATAATTTTAATTTTATTTTAATATAATTATTTTATCATTTTATTAAATTAAAAATTATAAAATTTATTTATTAAAAAATATATTATTATGTAATTAAGTCAATTATATTTATTTTTACTTAATTAATATATTTATATACTAAATTTTATTTAAATTATTTTAAATTATATATTGTAATAATAATAATAATTTAAAAAAATAAAAAAAATTATATTTTAAAATTTTAAAAGTTTTAAAAAAGTGTATTATTATTAATATTTGAGTGAATTTATAATTTTTGTATTATTTAATTACTTCTAAATTTAGAATATTTTAAATAATTTAAATATTTAAATATGTTTAATAAAAAAATTGTAATTGATTTTAATATAAAAAATATATTTTTTAATTAAAAAATTATAATTTTAAATCTCATAAAATAATAAAATAATTAATTAAAATTAAATAATTTAATTATAACAAATAAATAAAAATTATATAATAAAAATAAAAATAAAATATAAATTTAGTGATAAATTATGTAAATTACCCTTACATGAACAGATGATATTACATCTATTGAAATGCACATCTAATTGTTCCATTTCTTTCCCTAGCATTGGCGCACAGCGCTTGAAACTTGCTTGTGCTGATCTTCATCAAGCTTCTGAAGACAGAAACAAGGGCGGGTAAGAAGGCGATTTCCTTCAATCTCTCTACCATTTTCTGTTACTGCATGTGTCATACTTATAATCCTAACTTTATGTCAGCACATTAGTCTTCCTATTGCAATGTTCATTGTTCTACAATTTCCAACGGTTGGAATGCAACTGCAGGTGCCTGCAAGCCTTGAATGTAATCACGAGTGAATATTGTCTCCTGAGAAGCAGATTTGAGACCCTAATTCAGGTACTGAAAGAGAAATAAAAAGTGCCTGAATTACCCTCTAAAGATTAGTGCAAACTTGGTAACGTTTTTTGTGCTTAAATTTGGGTTGACAAACCCCATGCAACTCTGTTGCATCAGAAACTCGAACGAATAGGTTCAAAGGGGAGGTGGGGAGCCTCATTTTGAGAGCCTTAAAATTGCTCCCGACACGGGGAACAATTGTTATTAGACAATCGAGATTTTACTTCGTTATTTTAAATTTTACTTAGCTGAATCATTATAGCTAACAAGCACATCGTTGTTTTAAATTTTGACAATCCCTCTTCATTTTTTGGTCTGCGTTCTGCTCTCTCCTTGGTTATGGTGGTTCAGCTTGAGAAGATGATCTTCACCATTTCCAAGCAACAATAGCAAGCTTTGCTGCTGGATCGATATAAAGCATCTTTGCGGCATTTCCAGTATAAATGGTTTTAGTGGTTTCTCCGTGTCCTACGTCCTAATTAATACATAGATTGGTACATCCTCGTTATGTTGCAAGCTTGTTGATCTTTGTGGCATTATTACTTTCTCTTTTCGTTTTTTTTAGCATACATTTCCTCCTGTGTCAGCTTGTGTTGGCAGTCGCATCAAAGTCAGTATCATGGAAAATACAGAGCCCGCAAGCGTATTACCCATTGTTATTAAAGATATTATCAATCAGATTTTCAGTGTTATTTAAACAACAAATTCAGCTACCTCCCATCAAATGAATGCCTGCTTGCTTATTCAGCCCTTAAATCAAAGACATAAAATCCTAGAGGGAAAAAAGAAGAAATGCTAACGAGATAATGCCAAGTCTTCTGAGAAAAACAATGAATCCTCGTACATACGCTACAAAGCTATGTTTTTATGAACTCGGAACTCAGACCGCTTGATACGTTTAGCACGACAGTAGGCAAAGCAATAAGTGACGTAATTATTAGTAATCATGAAACGCAATTAAGATAATGCTGTTGGCATTCTGGAAAAAGCCTAAAAGGCCAGAGTTAAAAAAAGTAACTTATTAGCTATTTCCACTAAAGTGTCTCGTTGCGAAAAGTAAAAGAAAGTGATTCAGTGATCCGAGGTCCCATCACCGTTAAGGCTATCCAAAGTGGGTTGATCTGTAGGTGATGCCAAAGCAGCGAACTGCCAATAAGATGGGGAGGGTGGAATTTTTGGAGATAGGTTGACAAACTCCAATGCCTGTAGTCTAAGCTCAACCGGGTAGTCAGCAACACATCCAATTCTTGGGCCGGCACCTGTCGACCACTTGCGCGAGAGTTGATACCCCAATTGGTTTGATTTTACTGCCTTCTTGGAATTGATTCTTTGCAATATAGCTGATTTGGGCACCTCAGCCCTTGGACTTTGAAGACCGCCAGACAAAGTCCTCCTATATTCGTTCTTGGTTTCCATTTGCTGAAGTCGTGGTGGTTCAGAGGTAGACTTATTTTCTTCAATGGGATTTTCGAGTTTGCGAGGCTCCAGGATTCTTGAAATTTCAAGCATCTCCTCCTTTCCATTGAATTTATTATCCTCGTATGTATCCGAATCTTCACCGGCCTTCTTTATCTAAAAAACACAAGATGCCAAGACAAACCATCAAGGCAAAAGGCGATCGTGGAGGTTGGCCTTGACCAATAATTTTTACCCTGCTTTTTATGCTTCTCTTTTTACCCGAAAACAAGAAGGGAAGCAAAATTATTACCTCCACTCCATCAAGATTCACACCATTGTCCCTGAGAAGGGATAAAAAGCTATCAAAGCTATCTTCTGTTGGCCGATAGTGACCACTATACGGAGAGATGGACTGCAAAATTAAGTACTCAACATCAGGAGCAACCCATTATAACAGAGGTCGGTGGAAACTACCTTGATGATCGGTATGTTTGACTCTGAATGAAAGTAAAATCTTAGGAACAATACCTTAAGAACTCCCTGCTCTACCGTTAACCTTCCCGCAGCTACTGTAGCACCTCCGGCCAGAAAGCTCGAGTGATGGAACATTCCTTTCTTTTTCTGAAAGCAATCAAAGATGTCCATTGTAATCAAAGACTAGAAACAGTGATAATTAGAAGCAATAGTAACAAATCAGCTCCAAATTCAATCAAATCTAGTACCTCACCAGCATACAGTCTCTTTGAGGTGCTCATAACAAATATCCACTTGGCACCCGGCTTTCCAGCTGAAGTATCGAGGAGATTTTCACATAATCTGCGAATAATTTTGCCCTCCACAACAATATACTCGTAATGTTCTCTCTCTTGCTGATTTTCAAGAAACAGCAAAAAAGAATGGAGGGCAGCTTGTAAGATAACAAACAAGAGACCGTGGTTTAAAATTATAACCATGTTTCAATAAACTAATTGTGGCACATACAGGTCCAAGATACTTGATGCATTGTTGCTGAAGCTTTGATCTTGGGCACTCTTTGAGATCAAGCCTTTTTCCATCTCCCACATCCAACCTGCATGGTCATAACAAGAGCACGTTTACACCTTCTCAAGCATTAAAATTTTCCAATAATTGAGGATCAAAAGGCATTAGCTTTACCAGTAGAAGAATGGCTGACCAGAATCGGCCTTGCACCACACTTCATAGTACAGATGCAAACTATGACCGTAACGATGCCTTGGGTCAATCTTCATATATTACACCAAATTAACCATGAAACACGGCAAAATCATTAAATTTAATGTTTTCCAATATATATAAAATTAAATTTAATTTAAAAATTTATTATTTTTTTTTAAAAAAGAAAATCATTATTGCGAAGAAAGTATTATTACAGCTTCAATCCAATGCTGAAAAGCCAATTTTTGTGCCTTAGCGTCTTTGGATAATCCCTTGCCCACCTGCCCAAAAAAATGAAAAATAAGGCCCAAGTTTCTCACAAACAGATCATTTTTTTTTTGTGGGGAAGGGGGGTTCCTTTACAAAGAACAGCACAGTAAGCAAACAAAGATATTTCTAAAGAAAGCAACCAAAAAATTAAAAAAAGAGAAGGAATATCAATTCCACACCCTGGAAGCATTCAATCCAATGCGATTCCATCTGGACGCCGCTGTTTCCGGTCTCAAGAAATTGAAAAACGATATCGTACTGTGATTCAGCCTCGCAAAGTCTATCGCTTGCCACCTTCCAACCACGCCATTATTCCACAAATTAATTCCAATAAACTTTAAAAAAAAAAAAAAGACCAAAGACAAAGACGCGTGCAGCCACGCCCCCGCACGTAATAGATAGTGAACCTACCAGAGCTCTTCGGCCACTACGGCGGAGTCGGCCAACCTGCGACGAGTCCGATAACTCCTGTACACCTTCTGCAACTTCACCGCCGCGTTCTCTTTCCCGCGGATCCTTCCTCCAGGCGCGTTCGCCTCACGCGACATACCCGTGGCAGCAGACCCTCCTTCATCGGCCATTGCCGGTTCGATGTCCCGCATTTCAAAGCCATCGAAACGACGACCTCCATCCTCCGTAGACTCAACGCCGTCGGATTTCCAGCTATCCGCAGAGGGCGGTTCTGGGCTCCGAAAGTCGCGAGAAATGTCCATTTCCCTTGCATCGAGAGAGAAAGAGAGAGGCGACAAGGCCTGAGTCTCCACCTCCATATCCCAATTTTTAACGGGAAAAAAATTAAAAAAAAAAAAAAAAAAAAAACCAACTCCAATGAGTTGCCTTGATTTTGAAACTTCGAAACTAGAGAGAAACTTGATGGAACCAGAAGTCCTAGATTTCCGAGATGGTTAAGGAGGACAGAGTGTCTTCGAAAGATACGAGGACTAACTAATAAGAAAGACTTGCTGTTATGGAGAGTGGGACGGTAAGATAAAACGAGCTAGGAGGGTGAGTATATATAATATTGTAAGGCTGTTATGGATTTTCCCGAGGAACCCAGCTGTCAATTTATCAGCTCATCAGTTTACAATTTTTAATCTTATGTTTTTGGTTATTTGTGACACTCGTTTTTTGTGAGCGAAAGAGAGGCCGCCCGCCGGTTGAAAAAAGTTGGTAAGAGGCAAATAAATATATAGTTCATTATTTTTTGAATATGATTTTATTATTTATTGTGGCTGTGGATGCAGATGACAATGTCTGATGGATTGTACGAATTCTCAGCAGAAAAAATCAATTCACTGATGAACCGACCAGAACCTCTTCTGACGGTTGGCGACCCTTCCATGAGTGAATGGCCGGTTTCGTTTTTATATTAGACGACTCTAATTAAAATTTTTATTTTGTAATATTTTGTAAATAAATAAATAAATATATATATAATTAATAATTTTATTTTTATATAAAATTAATATTATATTTTAATTTATATTTTAAATAATTAAATTTATTATTATATATATTTTTTATTTTTTTAATATAATATTTTTAATTATATCACGTGTATATATTATATATATATAATTTTAATAAATATAAAATAAAATTTTTATAAGTGGATAAATGTGAAATTAATATTATTTTAAATTTTAAATAATTTTTATTTATTATATTATATTTTAATTAATATAATTTAGTCAAATTTTAAAATTTTTTTAGAGATCAAATTGTTCTTAAATTAATTTTATTTTAAATAAAAATAAAATCATCTTGATTTTGTTTTAGAGAAATTTAGGTCTCAGAGCTTTCATATTACCTGTGTTTATATTATTTGTTACATATATTAAATTAAAGCTATATATATATATATATATATTCTTGTGATGTTATTAGGTTGCTCGATTAGCACATCATCTCCTATTTTAAGACTCACAACAAACTAAATTACAAGCGATAAATGGAAAAGCAAAGAGATTGGAAGGGAAAAATTAAAAAAAACACCCGCACACCCACGCTGACTAGCTTAAAATGTGACATTGCTTCGCATCTCGAGGTGCATTGAGGTAAGATAAAATTGTAGTCCTCGCCCCACTATTCCCGCGGCCCACTCATGCAAATAATTGGGGCCCACAATGTCTTGCCTTTAGCTGACATGGGTCTGATTTTACATCATACAAGGGAATCCGAACCGGGAAATTATTAGGAGTGCTCACGAATACTACTTATTGTTAAAATAGCAACTAAGCGACTCGGTCCATTTCAAATCAAATTGTTTTGAATTTTAAGTTATTCAAATTTCAGATATATAATTTTTTTTCTATATATAATATAATTTTTTAAAAAATAAAGTAGCCTTGTATTGAGTATAATTGTAATACTAACTATATTTCTTTTCAGATAAAAAAAACTAACAAAAGTTTATACATTGTGAGTATAAATAATTTATTTGCTTAGAAGATGTGATTTTTTTTAATACAATGATGAAAATAAATCATTGGAAAATTGTCAAATTTTGAGTTAAAATTATAATTTTCCGCTCGGCGTTGCGTGAGAGGTAACTGCCAATGAAGAGCCGAGTAAATTGAACGCGCTAATCTGCGCGAGTCACGGAATGAGCAGAAAGTCCTCTTCCAGCGTGAGCGTCTACGATGGGGAAACCGACGAAGGTTATTTTATTCTACGCCCGTCGGAATCACCAAGGCTTTGATTAATTAGTGACTAATATTTAATTGGAAGTTTTTCTCGGTTGGTACATGTTTAAGTAGAGGAAAGGAAAGACATTTTTTTATTTGAGTAAGGTTTTTGAGTAGGTGGCCCAACTCTCTCCACTCTCCAATTAAATAAACAGCAATACAGCCGGGGCTCGTGTGGCACTTTGCCAAGGAGTCAAACCTCGTGGCGCTGACTTCTTGGCATGTTCCAGTCGAGTCTTGCGCGGTGATTGTTACCACCCAAAAGTGCTATCTCCTCACGCCACATTTTGACAGCGACGTCGTTTTGGATTTGGACGTTGAAAAACAATAATTCAATACTCTTGTCCTCCTCTTCCCCACAAGATGAAAAATGCAACTACAATGATGGTAAAGAAAGACCCATTACGAGAGATTTTTTTTAACCTTACTCGTTTAAAAGATGAGTGGTCCTATTCATTATCCCTCAGCTCGAGTTGTACTCTATTGATCTCAGGGCGGTCTTTGTTTTTTTTTTTTTTGACTTGTAATTAGCTTGTTGTCGCTTTTCAAGGACAGGAATAAAGTTAGACGAAATGGCCTTGGCATGTACAACATGACGTGGATATCCATAAACTACTCGTTCACGCTTTGCTTTCTTCTGCCACTTCTATGTACAGATCATGTACTATGGTTATGTTGAACAACTCTGCTTTGACAAACACGCGCATATATGTTCATAAATTAGACATCCACGCGAAACTCGTTAATCCTTCTATATGGTTCACAAAAAGAATATTTCAGTTATTAAGATCTTAAATATTTATTTTAGAGTAAGTTACAATTTCATGTAAGGAACTTTCGGATGAACCAAAGGAAGAAAAAAGAAAAGGTCAACCCCTCGTATCAAAATGGTAAGCCGTGAAGAGACGAAATAGTGGACTAGAGATTTGATTTCCACGCGATAATTCAACGTGAATCACTCTTAAAATGTTAATCACGACACTGTTTCTAAACAAAGGAAATTAAAAATAAAAATAAAAAAAAAAAAAGGATGCCTACTGGGGCAAGTATGCAAAATGCTACCGTATTTGTCAATCGTCGCACACGTTGAAAACGAGTAGTTGAGAAATTGTGAAGCGGAAAGCCCAACCCTGCCTGGTCAAAGACGATCAGGCTAGAGATTTCAGTGTATGCATGTTTAATTATTAAGTCAGTGGTGAATGGGAGTCACGCCAAGAGCAAGTAGAATCAATTCAACCCTTTGAACCGCAAGTCTCCCTGGCCGGCCATGGTCGTCAAAAACGATTGGCTTCGCACACTGCAATGTGCCAATCTGCCTCTCTTTCTTCGAGCTTTCCTCGTCTTCTTGTTCTTTCCAGGAAATTCAACACTATTCTCGTAGCCAAAAACTTGACCAAATGCTCAACCCGGCGATTCCCATGCCCAAACGCTCCACCACATTTCACATTTAATTAACTCTATTATCTTTTTTCTTTATTTGGATATCTTCTTTCATTTCATCACATTCGTTTGTTTTATTTGTTGTTAATTATGATAACATGGGCGTCTTCAGAATAGCTAACTTCAGAATGAAACAAAAACTTATTTTAAAAAAAAAGTGCAAACAGTCAATAATCTTTGCTATCTCTGTTTTTATTTTTTTTGGCTAAGCTCTTATTCCGATGGCTACCGAGACCTAAAAGAAATGAAGAAAAATTGGTCCCTACAAATGGAAATTCAAATTCACGAAAGCGCACGCCCGCGCGTATCTATGTATGTATATATGAAGTGTATTTGTGCACGTATAATGTGCTTTTGATCCACTTTTGAGCCACTCTCTGTTTATTAGAGCTTTTCATATAAAAAAAACGTCCTTATGGCATGCATGTAGATGATGTCGATGGGCGTTAGACCAGTAGTTATCTAATCTGAAGTCTCGACACCAAAGATGGACGAAACATATATGTCATAGCTTAAAAAAAAAAAAAAGAAGACGAAGACCAAGGAAGGGCAGAGAGACAACTAATGGCGCATTGCAGATTAAATATGGGTGGTAGGTTTCTCAGAGAGGACCCATTGGTTCAATAATGGGTAGTGACTAGCTCGCTCCTTGAGATGAGTGAATGAAACCCCACGGCCTCTTGGTAGACTTCCTTTTTGGTTTTTTGGTGGGGCGGGATAGGGTGTGGTTGGTAAATTAATATTCTTCTGCATATATAATAGTGGCGCAAGTCATTTTCCATGCATTAATGAACAGATCTACCATGACACATCGGGATCCATGATCAATTTACACAGTGACCCATCTGACAACAGAGAACAATTATTTAGTAATAATAGGAATTTATGGCAGGACAGATGGCGGCATTAATTGGTGCTTGTTTTGTCGATTGAGACTGGCTGTTTGCGAGAAGGGCATCGGAAGAAGACAACATTTGTCGAAAAAGATAGTTTATTTTCCTGGTAATTTGATGTCCAGATAAACGAGTGAACCTATCATCAATCGAGAAGCAGAATTGCCGCACATAAGAAAAGTTCTGTTTGGAGGCGGCCCCGTCAGACAAAAAATGTTAAGAGTATATTTTTGGGAAGGGGATGCTCCAATGGACCAATAAAAAAATAAAAAAAAATAAAACAGAGTATCGACAAAAAGTACCATGTGGTATCGAGCACTGAATGCACGACGGAGTTAACCATAGTAGTCATCGCACCCACTTGGTTTTTGCTTTCTCATTGCCGATGAATGGAAGGAACAGAATAAACTTGGGACCTTTAGAATTGATGCGGTTGGGGTTTGCTGTACTGTGCCACGAGAATTATAGTCCGGAGGGTTTACATAAGATTCCTTCTGTGTCTGTATAGAGTTTAGGGAAAGTTGGAACGGGAACCATAAGATTGGCAGCCATTCATGTTCTACAAGTGTTCCATATCCCGTTCATAATGTTTCCTTGGGTAAGCAGCATTCGTTTTGTGTTTTTTTTTGTCAGATAAAATGGAAAAACAAGATTGTATCCTAGAGTCCCACTAAGGATAAATATGTTCATCAGAAGAACCAAAATCCATGCAAATTTGATTATTCATTTTAATTTATTTTATTTTGATATTTGACTGTCTTGGTAAGAAGTCAAGCCTACAATTTTTGGCATGTCAAGGTACAGACTATTTTATCCTTGGAGTAGAACGTTACATAGTACGACATTTGGTTCATTAGTAATATAGATAATACAACATTTTGTGGTACCATAAACGAAGGAACCTATCTGCTAGCGCAGTTTATAACACTTGAGGAACCAACATGAACATAAAGCTTTGGTTTTGATGTCCGTGGGACATGGCCCGTGTAAGTAGAGCCCGGAATTGAGCCCATAACTTAGGGACCCGATAAACTCAATTCCCTCTGACTCACAGAAAAGAAAGTAATCGGTGATAATCCACAAGAAGGAAAGAGAAATCTTATGAAGACAAACCGTGTGAATAAGCTCTTTAAAGCATACTCCAGAACTATGCCGCAAAACTAACGTACCACTGGAACAACCAATGAAAATAGGAAATCAAAAACAACTTGCATAATTTATCACTCTTTTGTTCACAATCGACTGATACGTGTGTAAAACGAGGCACTCAGAATATAAAGACACCATATGCAGGTAAAATCTCAAATCTTACAGGCAAAGGAAAGTCCTTCCTTTGTCAGAAAATCCAAATTCTCAACAGCAGGCTGGACCCTTGCAACTTTGGCAATAGCTTTGTTTTCATCAGGACTTCCACCCTCCAGAAACACCCCAACTACCTTTCCATCTTTGATCCAGTATGATCCAAACTTTGGCTTAGGTGATGCTGGATCATTGTCTCCAAACAACACTGTGTCGCCCACGTTGTCACCATAAAACTGCCATGACAGATCAAAGGCACGAGAATAGAAGTATGGGAGGTAATCATAGTCATCAATTGTTTTCCCATCCTCGCTTGCCTTGATAGCCTACAGAAAGTGAAATGAAAATGTTGGTTTGAGCAGAGCAATTGCATTGATGCAAGTGGCAATATTCAGGCACACTGCTGACGATGGCACACAAGATTGCAAAACACTCTGTCAATCCCATGCAAATTTTGCTTTTTTTTTTTTTTTTTTTTTTATTTTCAATATTTATATCTGGTCATGTTAACCATTTGTTGGGGAGTGGCGGGAATGTGAAAAAAAGAGATCTACATACCTTGACAGCCTGCTCAGCCGATTTACGAGCATGATCAACATGTTCCACTCTTCTTATGTCATCATACAATTTCATTGGAAAAGTAGAAACATCACCCACAGCATATACATCAGGAACACTTGTTCTGAAAAGCCCATCAGTCTGCAATTAAGCAATTTGTGAGATGGTTAGATGGAGCCTTTCAGATCCTGTTAACTAATGTATTAGAATAAAAACAAGTGGACAACTTCACAAGTAGCAGGATATAACATCAGCAGTTAAAGGCATGACCATGCAAGCTCCAGACCATCAGTTTCCATAAATCCTATGGTTTTATACAAATTACAGCTAATTACATGGGCTTGTGTGCTTATCATAAGATGAATGCAACACATTAAACTTACCTTTATTCCGCCTTTCTCCTCTGTAACTTGGCCTTTAAATAGTGTTGTAAGTGGTCTTCCACCCACACCAACAACAACAATATCAGCTTCTATAACCCGGCCGTCCTTAAGTTTCACTTCCTTTACCTGAAAAATGTAGCACAAAAATGCCACTTAACCTATTTTCATTCACTAACATCACAATTGAGACTATAGGATAACATAACAATCAAATACTTCTCCATTTGAATCAGCAGTGAACCCAACAGCAACTGTTCCCTTGATAATCTTGATTCCCTTATTGGCATAATAACCCTCATAGAAAGCTGCTATGCCAGCAGTAAAAAGGCGAGGCACTGAAAGAACATTCTTTATGTTACAAACCAAAGACACTTGAATGTACAAAGGATCAACCCAAACAATCAACAAACAGATAGAACAATTCACTTACTGCACCATGGTTCAGGGTAAACCATGCTAACATCAAAGTTGTTGACTTTTAGAGCTGCACTAAGTTCAAGACCAATGTAGCCCCCACCAACAACCACAGCCTTCCCATTCTTCTTTGCTTTAATTGCTTCTACAAGCTTATCAGCATCCTCAATTTCTCTTAAGTAGAGGATGTTTGGCATCAGCTCCTTCAACACCAAAATCTGACAACCTTATTACCTGCAAGAAGCAAGAGTGATTACTACTCATGGGAAAAAGGAAACTGAAAAATGGGCAATCTTTACTATGAAATCATTAGAGATGTAGTACTTACAGTGGAACCAGTTGCAATAATCAAAACATTATACTTGAATGTTTCTCCTGCAGCACTTGTAAGACTTTTGGCAGCAAGATCTGCTTTCACTATTTCTGTGCTAAGGAGCAGCTCTATTCCTGCAAGTAAGAACAGTAAGGTATGCTAAATGTGTCATCTTCCACTTAATAAGATTGCAACTCTTCAAATAAAATTAAGTACATAAAGGGAGCAGCCAAAGGCCCAAAGACTACATGAGAAAGAGAAACTATAGTTTGTGTTCCCTTTCATCTTTTCATAAAATAATAAATGTTCATAAATTTCATCAAGGATATGAAATAAAGGGTGACTAAATAGCATCACCTTTCTCTTTGTACCACTCAGGAGGTAATCGTTCCCCTCCACTACCAACACAAACATGGAATCCTGGAAGCCTTGCAGTTCCTGCAAGAAATAACTTTTAAAAATTTAATAATATATCCTGTAGAATACAGTAAAGAAAGTATGCCTATTTTCAATCAAGTACTGTTAAAAGGTACAACAAATAGTCCCAATTTAGCTTATTCCACAGTATGTATGCAGAGAGCATAGTCTACCCTGGGGAAACAGATATGCCTTGCTGAGTGCTGGCCGTTCATAAGGAGCCACCTGCAAACGAAACAGACATAAAACTCAGAAATGAAGGTTACAAAAATAGTAGCAGAAACAGCAATCTGAGGACCAGGCTGCATGAGATCAACGGGAAGCATGTTTAAATCACAAGTTTTGAAATGCCTACATCCCCAGAATCATGAAATTCACATCAATGTTTAACTTCTTTAGGATAATTATTAACTCCAAAAAACAAACTAAGAAGATGGAGAGATTAATCCTGCCACAAACTCAGAATTCCTGTGTCACAATAGAACTATCAACTGTACCATACCAAAGCCATGAAAAAGATTTTCCCACAGAAAATATGACAAATTGCCATTCGGTTTATCGTGACATTATATTATTTGAAAAGAAATCTACATCCATCTTGTCAAGTCAATAACAGTGTACTTTTCGATGGTCCAATATTACCAACAAGAGTCCAGTTTGTCAAAGGACTCAATTTCAGTTTAACTTTGATTATGACAAGAAACTCATTTCCACAAAGATATTCAAACCAGACACTAAGTCCAGAATTTGTCAGTGCAGCAATCAAAATGCATATGAATAAACTAATGCATCTACAGTAGTGCTATGTTCCCTGCGTACAGTTATCACACAAACAAACTGTGCATGCAATCCAAATGTCAAACTTTAGCCAATCCTGTTCTTACAGGAGCAACTGAAAACAATCAATCTAGGTTCAAGCAGTAATCTATAAATTAATGAAGGTGATAACAAAGCATACCGCCTCCTTGGATATAATTGCCAGCTCGCCTGGCTTAACCCCCTGCTTGGCAAACTCCCTAGCTGCATATCCCTAAAGTGTCAAAGGACAAATATTCAAAACAATACCCAAAGAAAAAAAATTAAGGCCAATTCATTGGCATTAAATATCAGAAGCCCAATGCTGTGCTCACATCTCAAAGATCAGAAACTGAGAACAACAATCTATGTGAGTATAAAAGAAAATAATCTCCTTTCACATTGCTATTGTGCTGCAATTCTTGGTTAATAAGAAACAAACAAAACAATATTTCTAGATTCTGTTTCACTGTCAGCACAAAGGGAACCCCATATGAACTTGTTTTGATCGTTGAAAATGAGAATACAATCCACGAAATAGAGGATGAAAAACAATAAAAAAAAAAAAACTTAATCGTAGTTTCGCCTTCAATCGCCAAAGTTCTACTCCGATTTTAATTTCAGCGGAAGCTAATCTCAAAGCTATAAGCTTCTAAGCTTCTGAACATAATTTTGATCATAAAATCCACAGGTCTCAAATCCTTCTCATCCAAACAGAGAAGGTAATTAAGCGCCACACGTCCTTCTCTTACAAATGCTTATCCAGTCAAAAATGAAGCTAAAAAAAAAGACTAAAGTTAAGAACCTATAGATCACCAGAAGCAAAGACTAAAATGAAAACTTCAAGAACAAAATTTCACATCCATTATCCAAGATCAAAATATATATATCCGGTAAAGAACGTTTGTGAACCGAATTGTAACAGAGATAGAAAAGCATCGATCGGAAGACTCACAGCGGCTACGCCACCACCAACGATCACGTACTTGAAGCTCTTCTCCGCCATTGAACAGTTCGTTTTCTCTGTTCTTTTTCGGGGTCGCTAGCGCTCTCTGTTACCTTTCTTTTTTTTTCCTTTTTGAGTGACCGTGACAGGATGAGAGTATCAAAGTGCTCTTTGTCCTGTGCTTGGTCAGATATTTAAATGGGGATCAACTTGGGAATCGTTGACCTTCTCGTCCGATGACTAAATATAGATTTTTAACGCGTTGATTGCTTGCCACGTGCCTAGTCTGACGTCTCTGACGGTCCGATGGCAACGAATTGCCAGAGATTTGACGGATTTTATTTGCGGACAGCTGTCCCCGCTCCGCGTCTCCATCCATCTCACCTGTTTTCTCACCCTTTTTCTCATAAACATGAATTATCATCGCCATAACAATACTCTTCCGAGTTAACACAGAAAAAACTAATTTATATAACTTGATTGCGTGATGAGCGATTCAGTGTCCCCTCTTGCATTATAATATCGTTCATTTTAATAAAAAATATATTTAAGTGTTTAAATTCACAATAATAAAACTTTATTTTTATTAATATTAAAATTAAATAAAAAATTACTCAAATTTAATAAAATTAAAATAATAAATCTTTTTTATGGAGAAAATTAGATGAAAATAGTAATGAGTGATTCTAATAATATGTATATATAACACATATTTTTAGACAAAATAAATAAATAAAAATAATTTATCGGAAAAAAAGAGGTAAAACAAGTTTAACAAACGAAAAAAAAACTTGAAAGGTTAAACAAGGATAGCATAAAAGTGGCTCCTTTTTTTTTGGGGGGGGGGGGTTCGTGGGGAGGGTCGTGGAGGTTTTGCCTTCCTCCCGCATTATTGTTTCTCATTGCTTCTTAATTTCACCGACTGTATGAAAGTTTGACTTCAGACGACCAGGGATCATGCTTGCTAATGCTACGAATGTAGAAGAAAAACAAGGTTAAAGTTCGTAGAATATTTGCCAATGAACCCCAACGGGTCCTGATTTCAAACATTTCAAACGTGAAAGGAATATGGTGGACATAGAAGAACAAAGAATGCATCTTGACAAGTATGCGTATCCCGCGGCCGTCCAAATACCTACTTGCATTCCAAACCAAGTTTAACGGCGCCGCAATCAAACAAACTAGGCCGCATTGATAATGAAATTTAAGCCATTATAAAAGTGACCTACAAATTGATTTTGTACCCAAGCCGAGTCGCTTCCTTCCAGGGACTTTGTTGATATTTTTGGCAAGTTTTTGTTTGATTTTTCATGGTAAATAAAGAAAATTTTATTTTTTAAGCAATTGGAGAACAAACGTTGGAGGGTACAATCTCAATACCATATGGAAGGCGATCGGCTAATTCGTCTCAAAGTCTAAGTAAAACAATGAACAAGAAAAAGCCCATTTGAAAAAGCACCGTTTAACTAAAATATATAAAAAAATAAAGAGCCCAAATGTTTGACCCAATTTGATGCATCCCGAGCTCGTCCCATTTGGACTACTAAAATCAACAGATATCAAAAGCCCAGTTAGCACATCGCATTTTGTTTTTTTGAGCCCATTTGGATTTATAGGACGAGGAGAAGAGAAAGGTCATGATTAATGATCAGCCCAAAGACTGGTCAGGAGTCAATAGGCGTTAGCAATTTCTATGCACACTTTTTGGTAGATAAATTATACACAATTAATAAAAAAACAAATAAATAAGAAAAAAATAGTTAAAAAAATAATATTTTGTATTATTTATTGCAGTGCATATTATTTTTTATTAATAAAATAAATATTTTATTGATTGTGTATAATGAATACACTAAAATATGGGTCTACAAAGTGTTTTTCAAACTAATTATAGTCTTGCTACTTTGGAAAATAAAGGAAAAATAGCAAAGGATAATAACTTCAATAATAATTTATTCTCTGAACAAGTTTGCTTTGGAAAATCAGAACTTCATATTTTATAAATTATGATGTTTAAAATAATTATTTAATGTAAAATAGCACGGCAAAAATCATACAATACTTAATTAGCAAGAAACAAACCATTAATTAACAACCCCGTTAGTTTAGAACTGTTAATTGTTGACAACAAACTGTTATTCTTTTTCCTGAATAATAAATTAATGACTTCAACTCACACACATCAAACATCTCCCTGCGACATGGGGCACTTTTGTCTTTATATTGCACAAGCTATTGGGTTTCGGTTTATAAGCATTTGTCCCTTGGGTTGGAGATAAACGACAAGGGCCAACTATCCCTTTCGGATTTTGACGGAGAAGTGACCATACTGAAACTATTTGGTTGAAAATGATGCCTGCAGTGGCTTACTCCATTAAATATTTCTGCACAGCGTATAGTAACTTGCTGGTCCATGCACTCTAGTATTTTTGTGGGTAATTTCAACTATGCTCTCTCGTCCAGTCTTTTATTTATTTTATTCTTCTTACCAGGCCATGTCTAATCTTTCCTTCTCGAAACAATGCAAATAATAACAATAACCACCGGTTTACCTTAGAAATAATATCGCAGCATCAAAGATTTTCTACGAAGTCAGCTTCTACAGGCAATGCGTTTTTGAGGTTGTAGAAAAGTGAAAATCAAAGGAAGCGTGGCTACTGGTTAGGATAAAATGCCGCCCATATGGAAGAGAACCATAAGTTGGATATGCATACCTGTTTAAGTCAAAATAAAATTCTGCCCAATCTTAACTAACCGAATTATTATGTGTGAAATAATATTGAAAGAGGAGTTTTTTTTTTTTTCCTTTTTATTTTTTCATATCGTTAAAATGAAAAAGTAAAAATAGTATTTTGTAATCTTCGTCAAAGAAAATTTTATCCCTTAAATAAATAAATTTTATGAATATAAATTTAATCTATTAAACACGTTAATGAAAAATGAAAAATCAAACTTATAACTTTTAAGGACACCAAAGAAAAAAAAAATATTAAGAAAAATTTAATGATAGGCCAAGTGCAAAATTGAAAATGGAAGTAATCAATCTCGGGTTTTAATTATTTTTCCTCAAAATATTTGTATTAACTTTGTTTGTATTAGTCCATTACCATTGAATAATACATATATTGGTGCCCTATGAAAACACTGTGGAAGTGGCTTGCAATAGACACTTAATAAAGAATGATGCTGGTGGAATGGAATTGTCCCTTCGTTTCAAGAACACGCAGTTCAACACAATATGAATATTTTTAGAAAAGATTTTTGAAAAGAAAAAGGTGAACGTAGTTGATCATTACGAAGACTCCCTCTGGATTAATTAATAAATGACTAAAGGAAATGACACGTTCAAAAGAGGACGTACGATCGGGTTTTTAAGGGAAAAAAATAGGGCCACGCAGCGTTCGTGATAATATTGGAATAATTTAGTATAACTTTCGGGTCATCATTGCAGGAACTCCCTTTGAATTCATGTCTCCTAACTTTCTCACGACACGGCGGAGATTTTCAAAGGTGGCCCGGCTGGGATATGCAGAAACGAGAAATGCAATTTAAGAAAAGATGGGCTTTGTTGGGGAACGGAGATCCGAAATCTCGTGCCTTCTCTTTTTCCCTCCCTAATAAAAAAAAAAAAAGATAATAATAATAATAATATAGAGAAAACGTCTTTAAATTAGGCAAACATTTATAATGACATTTAAATATATATCAACCAATCGCATCTGTTTCTAACGATTTGGTTAATTGCATCGTGGAAATCTAAATTTACTGAATGCATTCAAGTTCTAGTTGTAAGAACTTCGGTTGGCTTCGTACATTTCAAAATGTTTAGATTCAGAAAGGCTTGAAAGCATGGGTCTCGATTAGAAAAATATAGATGGAAGTAAGACCGCTGACATTTAACTGTGATACTGAACGCTGCAATTTTATGAATGAATGTCAGATGAATTTGAATTTCGAAATAGGGCTTGCTTTCTTCTGGGGCATCATATGCACTAACTTTCTTAATTTATCCTTTTGGATGGTTGCGATAAAGCAGCCAAACACGGCCAGATTCACCAGAGATCGTACGCTCACTACTGATGCAGGACAGCCCTCCGGGCCCCCGTCGTTACCGACATATGCCATCGAAAGACAATTATTGGACAGTAATTTATCTTTTTCCCCCTCAAACCGGTGGATAATATCCATTGTACGGCAAATTGCCAACCTGTAGAAAATTAAATAACATTGCTTCTTTCATTTTATTTTTTCAATATTTAAATTCGGAACTTTTAGATAAAAATTTAATATTTTAATTATTAAAATTTGTTTGACACAATAATAATTTATGATTAGTTTAATTAAATTTTTTTTAAAAAAAGTAAAAATTCACAAACACGACAACAAGTACTTTACACCCTCACCTACATTTCTATAAAAAAACCCACAAATTGTGGGATTTTGGCCCGACCTCCTCCAAAGAGGCGTGGTGCTCCGGCCACTCGGCTAAGCCGAGATGGTTCAAATAACACTGGTCCGAGCCACGGTTATTGCCCGCCGTAGATCCTCTCTAGGCGAGGTTGGACGTGACTCGTGGGATCACCGGTAAGATTTGATAGGTTTATGGCTGCTTAACAGCTACATAGGAAATTGTACCGGGGGTCCTAATTTCCAGGACGAATTTTTCATTTTAGGGATAAAAATCTTGTGTCCAACCCTCATGAACTATGAGCGTGTTCAATGTGACGAAAATTTAAAACCATAGTTATCGCTTGCTTACTTTTATTAAAGTTAAATTGAATAATCAATGATCCAAAAAGCTTAGTTGATACCCAGAATGATTGCAATGATGACTGTCCCATTATGGAGATAAATATTCTAGTCCGTCAATATTAATTTATTCTGGTGGAAGAAATATATTAAACGCCAAAGCTCCGACATTGAAACTTCCTATCGTTTCGTAATTTATACATCTGATCTATGACTCAGCAAAATCCATATGCGAATCTGTAATTTATACTTGAAACAAAACCAACACATATGTTATATCTCAACGTTTGCGCAATTGTCAGCTTAAGGAGCTGATAGCCTAAAGTTAATTTCTATATACGAATAAAAATGATGTACATCTAATTTTTATTTATAGTCTTTAATATTTCATTTAGTTACAAGCTCACGATATTAAACTCAACAATGATTTTTACGTGATAGGGTTCGGTGAGTCTGATGCTTCCCAGTTAATAACGTACCAAGAGTTCAGGATGTCTGAAACGAAAATAAAACATTTACTAATCACTGAGATAGCAAATGTAATAAAGAAATGGACTATTAAAAAAAGCGTAAATACACAAGAATTTGGGATCCAATGGGGTAGATCTGATAAATTTATAGAAAAAAACCATTTTTCGTTGTAGATGGGGGCATTTATTTCTGATATTAACAACTGTCCCTATAATCTCGTTTGTCGTTTTTTGGTGCATTCGTAAATTCATTGTCTCCACGTCTACATCGAATCGCATCTCTCTTTCCTCTTACTTCAGACCCACAAACGTCTATCGTGGGTCCCTCTTTTACAAAACAATCCGTGTCCTCCCTGTATTGTAATAGGGAACAGAGTAAAATTTTCCTGCTCTCTCTCTCTCTCTCTCTCTCCCTCTTTTTCTTTTTCTCTCTCTCTCTTTGTGTTCAAGTCTCCTTCAACTCTTCTACTAGGGTTTTCAGTCCCAAATCTGATGTACTGATTCTTTTTTAATCTTTCCGCGGCTCACTTTACTTGAATCTTCCTCAATGTGGATCCATCTCTCCACTTGTTTCAGGTACTGTGCTTTGAATATACTATTTCTCGCTTGTTTTTGCTGCTCTTGCTTTTTCTTCACTTGATTTTTGTTGCATCCATTCTAGCATATGCATGCACCATGCTTAGATTTTGATCCTATATAATGGGGTTTATGTTAAAGTTCCTTGGACTTGCTGGATTCTGGCTTATGCATATGAAATTGGAAAAAAAAAAGGAAAAAGTTTGTTTCTTTCGGCTTCATTAGTCCTCTCTTTTTGGCTTATCCCGTCCTCGTTTTCTGGCCTGTTTATTTCTTTTCTTGCCGGAACATGTGGTTGAACTGATACCAACATGCCGGGGATTTCGTTTCTTCCTTGATGTAATTCCATTCGATCTGACCCGGTTCTTATTTTCCTCAAAAATAAGAAAAAAAATGCAGCTTTAGGACTTTGTCTTGTTGTTGTATCTCATCCACAAATCCACTCAAATATAAATCAAGGGAAAGTTGGTGCATTCTGCAAATGAAATCTACTTAAAAATTACTTTTCTTGGGTTTTTGTTTCAAGTGGAGGCCCTGTTTTACCGGTGAGTTGATTTATTGCAATGGTACATTATTATTCTGTGCCTTTATATTGGTTTGTTTGGAATATATTTCTGGTTGGCTAATGTCACTTAAACTTTCTTGAATGTTAGGGTCTGGTTGTTGCATGTTGGACCCAGTGAAATGTCACAACCAATTCACACTCTTAGATCGCTTCATGAAAGAAAGGTCTATAACACGTGTTTCTTGTCTTCAGATCTCTAAATTTTTTGAAGTCTCGGACAAATGGATTGGTATGAATTGTAAACACTGGAGGGCTCATTGGATCTTGTAATTAATAGCTGCTAAAGAAATTCACTGGAGTGCAAGTGGCTGTAGCAATGGGATCTTATTCTGGTACTTGTGAAATAGTTGAAGCAAGGGACGAGTTGAATTCAATTCAACAATCTACAGGAACCTCTAGATCTCACACCGGATTAAATGCTAGAGACAATGATCGGAAGCCCCCTGTGCTCAAATCAAACTACAAGCATCTTCTGGAAGATGATATCAATCAGCTGTTTGAGGCTATCAGTCTCAAAAACTCATCCAAGGCATCAGGTCTTTCGAGTCAAGCGAGTGCAAGCACAAGCCCTATGAGGAAAAATGCAATGAAAAGGCCAATTATGGTTGGAATGTCTCCTTCGTCTGGAATTGGTAATTCTGAACCATTGTCTTTGAAACAGGCATTAAGGGAGCTTTGCATTTCCAAGGCATCAGAAATGGCAGCTATGAAACGTTTATCAATGTCAAGTAGCTCTCCAAGGATCTCTGAAGCCAGAATGATAAAGAGTTTATACAATTCTGTTGTAGTTGAGACTGGTAGTAGTGGCTTTCCCCTTGATGAAAGAAAAGGCACTATGGTTGAAATATCTCTGGTTCCAGAAGAAAGTGAGTCAACTTCCTCAGGGAAGATGCCTCAACAGCTGCAGGTGCCCAAGATTAAGTCATCAATCCAAAGTGCTCTCTCTTCTCCTAGGTTCCAGGCATTGAAATCCCCAAACCAATATCCTTATTCATCTCCTCGATTTGCTGGTCAAACAACAAAAGATGTCAGCAGAATGCAGAATGAGAATTCTTCTGGACCCATAGAGGTTGGAACTCAAGCACTAAAGTCAGTAAGCCAAAGTGCTCTTTATTCTCCTAGATCTGGTGTCCCAAAAACACAAACTGGTGTTTGTACAACACTGACTCAAAATGAGATTGGTTCTTCACCAAGAAAAGTTGGAGGCCATGTAAGGAAGGCACCAACTCAAAGTGCTCAATCTTCTCCCTGTCCTGCTATTCCTCAGAGTAGTGTTGGAATGCAAAACAAGGTTGTTTCTCCATCTGGTGGATTTGGAGCTCAAGCACCAAAGTCTCCAAACCTAAATGGTCTTTCTTCTCCTAGATTTACTGTTCCAGAGTTGCAAAATGACATTGGCACAGCAACCATGGAAAATGAGATTGGTTCTGCATCAAGAAAAGTTAGAAACCGGACTTCAAAGTTTCCAAAAAAAATCACTCATTCTTCTCCCCCAGTTACCACAACAATGCCAAATGGCATTGAGAACTCTTTGATGCAAAAGTATATTGTCCCTGCAACTAGAAAAGTTGGAACTCAAGCATTGAAGGCAGAGATGGAAAGGATTACAGCTGCAACTTCCACATATAGTTCTGTCTCTGTTGACAATGTATTAAAGCCAGATATAAATGTCTCCACCTCAGCCAAGGCTGCAAGTAAAGCTTCAGTTCCAAGATCAGGTCGTAAAGTTAGGTTGCATGCTGCAATCTCTTCAGTCAATGGAAACAGGGTTAGCAAGGTTGCAAAAAATGCTACAAACTTGGCTAAACCTGTTGTAAGAAGAAAGAGTTCCTCTAAAAAGAAAATAAAGCCGGGTACCACTTATGGTGCTGCGATTGCTGATGGTGGTGATAACATTTTGGCTCCTGGCTCAGGCCAGCTAGTTTGCCAGAAATGCCAATGTTCTTTAATGAATGTTACTAGAGAATCTGATAAAAATTTCCCGGCATCTTTCTCTGCTGTTCTTGGCCCTGAAGTAGTTGCAAGCAATGTAAATCATGGTGCTAGTTATTCTGACTTCAGTTCAAGCAATTGTAGCAAAAGTAGAGATGTTGGCAAATTGAAGAATTACCCAAAATCAAGAGAAAAGGGGGAATTTTCTCATAGTTCAAAAAGCAGCCTTGGCGACTATAGCACTAGTACAAGCAACAGTGAGGAGAGCAATGCAAGCAGGTCCAGCTGCAGCAACAGACCCCATATGTCAAAGGATGGTAGGTGGCAAGCTATCCGTCATGTTAAGATGCGGGATGGAGCCTTAAGTTTGAGGCATTTCAACCTCCTCAAGAAGCTTGGTTGTGGAGATATAGGAACTGTGTATCTTGCTGAGCTAATTGGTTCAAATTGCCTCTTTGCTATTAAGGTCATGGACAACGAATTTTTGGCAAGAAGGAAGAAGATGCCACGGGCTCAAACAGAAAGAGAGATATTGAGAATATTAGACCATCCTTTTCTACCTACACTGTATGGGCAGTTCACATCAGAAAATTTATCATGTCTGGTTATGGAGTACTGTCCTGGTGGAGATCTGCATGTCCTTAGGCAGAAGCAGCCATCCCGGAGTTTCCCAGAACCAGCGGCAAGGTAAGACAAGAAAGATCCATTGGTATCACTTTCTTTTTTTCTTTGTATTCTTGTTTAATGTTCTCATTCCTGTAACATTATGGAAAAGCAAAAAGCCAAAAAAGATTAAAAATATGGACAGAGATTTAGAACAAAGTGGTCCCATAAGTTCAAACTTAAAGGCATAAGCTTTGTGGTACATAGTCTGGATTTTGCTCATTTGTTGTGGATTTCACTTATTTATGCAGTTGCTTCTATGTTGATAGTGGCTGTAATCATGAGATGGAATTTCTAGAAAGTAGATTTGCACTGGCATCCTTTCTGCTGCAAAAATAACCCATCTGTTTTCCCACATTTAAAAGTGGCCTACAATTTATCCAGTATTCCTAAGAGTGTTTTCAAATAATTAGACCTTAATGCTTCTTTTTAGGGTCATGTAGCTAACATTATGGCTTGTGCACAATGTTTTTTTTATGGAATCTGATGTTACTTCTGCTCCTCAATTTTCAATGACTTTTTCAGTCTGGTAATATCATCAAGCAGCTGCTTTATCCTTTTGGTCAAACTGCACTTCCAGTCTTGTCTTTGTGCTCTCATGGTTGCGAAGATCTGTCATGAGAAAAATGGGCACTTGATGAGATTCTTTTCTATGATTGAGATTCTAGCTTTTTAGTTTATTTTTAGCATATTATGTCAATACATCAATCGGGTCACTAATTTTAGATTGGATACATGTAGATTTTATGTGGCTGAAGTTCTTCTTGCTTTGGAATACTTGCACATGCTTGGTGTCATCTATCGTGATCTGAAACCTGAGAACATTCTTGTTCGAGAAGATGGGCACATTATGCTCACAGACTTTGATCTCTCACTTAGATGCAGTGTGAGTCCAACCCTCCTGAAATCATCTTCAACAGATGTGCTTCCTGCAAGGATTTCTGGTCCATGTGCACAATCGAGCTGCATCGAGCCTTTATGCATTGAACCATCGTGTCAAGTTCCCTGTTTCAGTCCTAGAATTTTGCCTGCCACTAAAACAAGGAAGTTAAAAGCTGACTTTGCAGCACAGTTAGGTTCATTGCCACAGCTTGTAGCTGAGCCTACTGATGCACGCTCAAATTCATTTGTTGGGACCCATGAATACCTGGCCCCTGAGATCATCAAAGGAGAGGGTCATGGTGCAGCAGTTGATTGGTGGACATTTGGGGTATTTCTTTATGAGCTTCTATATGGTAGAACGCCCTTTAAGGGTTCTGAGAATGATGAAACATTAGCTAATGTGGTGTTTCAGACCCTGAAATTCCCAGATACCCCCCTTGTTAGTTTTCAGGCGAGGGATCTTATCAGTGGGCTGTTGGTGAAGGAGCCTGAGAATCGGTTGGGATCAGAGAAAGGGGCTGCTGAGATCAAGCAACATCCTTTCTTTGAGGGCTTGAACTGGGCGCTGATACGTTGCAACCTTCCTCCAGAACTGCCTGAGTTCTATAACTCTGGAGTTCCAAAAGTGGTATCACATGACAAGAGCAGTAAGTATTTGGAGTTCAAAGCTACAGGAGAGCACCTTGAGTTTGAGTTGTTCTAAGGGGTTGTCCCTCCTCCACGCTCGTTTCTTTATTGTAAATTTGATTGAAACATTGTGGTAAGGCTGTCATTGCATGAAAGTTACGGTTGGCAGTTGAGTAATCAATACATGATTAAGGGGACGCAAAGCTGGTTCCTTTATGTGTATACACGTGACTCTTAAGACCAGATTTTGCAAATTGCACCATCAAACAATTTAAACTTGTCATTTTTATGTGTTATACGTCTTCCTACTTCAGTTCTTTACAACTTTACTTGAAAATTTAATCCCGAGTTTTAACTACTAGAATCATCTCTTGGTCATTGGTCATGTACACTCTGCCTAACATCATTTTTTCGGGCTTATGCCATCTAATGGCAAATTGAAATCTATTGAATTCTTTAAATAAATCCCTCAAAAGAGCCTGTTCATCTTAAGCTATTAAACTGTTACCAATGTTGCTGTCGGCAGCTGCAAGTTCAGAAAGGAAACGAATAACTTCTGGTTCTATAGTGTTTTCCAGCGTGGACGTTTGCTGTGTGTGCGTGGGGGGCTCAACGTATTGTAGTTTAGACCTTCCTGTAAAGGAGATTGAGTGCGATCATCCATATATATACACTATATATATATATATATATATATATATATATATATATATATATATATTGAAATATTATTCCATAAAATTTTGATTATTGCCGGTGTGTATAACTGTACTTCGACATATCTATATTCTTTGACGAATTTAATTCATATCATTTAAAACAATGAAAAGTTAACAATCTTATCGGCTTACCGCTCAAAAGAAATTTCAACCGTTGTATTAGAAAAAAAATAAATGGTCTAGATGATCCTAATATCTTAAGTCATGTTATTACTAACCATTTTCTTTTAAAACAATTAATTAAAAAAAAAAAAGGGATTCTGAGAAGATTCACGCTAGAGATTTTGAATTTTATTCAGCTGTTCAAGTCAAAGCAATTTTTTTTTTTTAGAAAAAACATATTTTAACAGCTGATGAACTTTTGTTTTATCAAAAACCAAATACTATGAACAACTAATAAACAAAAGGGGACCAGACCATAAATAAAGCCTGATAAGTTGAGACCCAAGGGGTTCATTCACGAGATCAAATTCGGGTTAGGTCCATGAAAAACCTAACGTCATGCAAAACGTCACCGTTAAAGTTTCTCTCCTACTTATAGGCTTCAGCGCCTTTATTTCCTTACTAACGGTCAAAAAAGGGTCTCATTGACCATGATCATGAAAGTGGGGTTCAAACCCTTTCTTTCTCCCTTCAGTTTCTTGCGCTTTCTCGCAGTTTCTTGTTTCTTGCCCGCCAACCAGTCCCCCGCGAGCCTCCTCCTCTCCGCAAAGTAATAGTTCGGCGGCCCACTTCCATCTCATGGCCTCAAGCTATGACAATGATTTCGTTATCCTCTCCTGCGCTAACCCTAGCCCTATCGAATACAAAGAAATTCTTATTTCGACTGCGGATATCCATGGCTGGGATATGCCGACGAACCTCCGTTACCAAACACTCAAAATCAAAGCTCTTCGAAGCAGGTATCGACTTAATTTCACTTCATATCATCCACAGATTTTAGCGGAGTTTTTCACATGTTTGTTTTGATACCTTTCATTCGCTGAATTATTCTTTCTCCTCTTTCGGTTTATGTTAAACAGGCTCGTCGAACAATCTTCGTATTTCCATGGCCTTCTTAGTGGAAGCTTTAGGTAAGTAATTTTATTTTTTATTTTTTATTTTTTACTTCGATGTTGAAGTGAAGATATATGATGTTTTCTTGATTTTTCTTTTTTCATCTGTGCTATTTATAATTTATTTTAGTTGAATATATATATATATATATATATATATATATATATTGTTTTTCTTTTCATGAAAAAAGTAGCACTAGCAAAGAAATGGGACAGACTATTTTTATTTTGTTGTGATCAAATGTTTGTTGATATTGCATAACAATGTGAGGGCTTTCTTGACTTTCGTACCTGGAATTGTGTATAATTTGTTTTCTTTAATTGCTTGTAACTCCTGCAGTGAATCAAGTCTGGAAACTGTTTCTGTCCAATGGAACTTAGAAACTTTTCTGAATGTTTTGAACTTTTTATATGGCCACGCTCTCGATGTTACCTCTAAGAATTTCCTGTTGCTTTTTGAGGTAAATGTTTCCATAACTTGATGCTTTGACTGTTTCTTGTTGCTGGAGTGCCATAATTTTCCTGTGTGTCGGTTTATCTGATCTCCTTAACCCGTTTTGTTATAGACTTTGATTTGTTGTTTTTTTCTTTACAGTTTGTTTTCATCTTCACACTGATCTTATGCATGATATCAGCAAGTTGGTCAAGGTCTTTTGATAAAGCAGTTCTTGTTCATACACTTAACATTTCACTGTAATAAAGCTCACTGTGTTTCTTTGCTCAGAGATTTGAAGCATAAGAGATTGATTTCATTCTATGCTCATGACAAATTGTTTCTCACATCCAAATTTAATATGTCAGTTTTATTTGTTCCAGTTACAGAAATTTAGGAAATGGGAATGGAGTGGAATGGGGAGAGGACTCAAGCATTAAACCTGGATTGCCATCAAGATTTAATTGTGTTGAATGGTATTGAGTTCAGTTAAACTGAGAAGGACAGAGATCCTTTGGTTATTGGCTATGATTGTCTGGACCATAACTTCCTATAGCAGCCTTTCCTCCATCTTTTATTATTTCTTAGTAAAATAAACAATTTCCCTGTGGCAAAAGTTGCGGTGCAGCACATTTGAAGTATGTGTATCTAATTGTAACTAGTTTCTCAAGTCATTTCTTGTTACATTTCCAGGCTGCACTTTATTTTGGAATAGAGACACTTCTCTTAAAGTGTAAAAGCTGGTTTTCTGAGGTGTCATCTTCCACAGGGTCCCAGCTTCCTGAGATTCAATTGGATGATTTGATTCATATTTGGAACTTTGGCATACAGCATGGTAAGGATATTTCTAAGATTTGAAAAAAGTAATATAAATGCAAATCCATGCACTTAGTTTTATGTTTAATGCATTATAATTGTCACTCTGATGGATAGATTATGATATGCTGCAGCTAATGATTTTGTTCCAGAGTTGTGTGCGAGCTATCTTGCTAGAAATTTTGTATGTCCTTAACTTTCTTTTAGCATTTGGATAGTTTTCATGTAGAGTCGGCTTGGTATCCCATTAATGTTTAAGTACTGTTTGGTTTATATTTGAGAGCAATGGTCCCATAATATGTTCTTTCAGTTAAGCCTACCCGGAGACTAGCAGAAAATCTCACAAACATGCACCCAAAACAACAAATACCACCCCTCCCTTCCCCCCCCCCCCCCCTAAAAAAAAAAAAAAAAAACCATAAAGACAGTCCCCAAAGTTGCAAGCAGAAATAGCTTGTGTGAACCACATTGTTGCTTTCATGATTCTGTTACCTGTTCCTAATGTACTGATAAGTGATATTCTGTCTTGTTTGCAGATGTGGGCAATGTCTAATAAATTCTTCAGAGATATTCCCTATGATTTGTTATTAAATTGCATAAAGCATCCCCATCTGACAATATACAGGTTCATATGCATACCTTAATTAGCCTGAATTAATCCTCAACATTTTCTGTGATTTTGATTTCTTACTGATTTTTACAGTGAAATGTATCTTTGTGAGGCACTTTTATTTTGGCTTGATTCTAGCTCAAAAGAGTTTGAACCTGTTAGCAAATTTCTGGATGATCATATTGACATTCTGAAGCAGGTATGTAGTTGGAAACTAAAATCAGCAATTTTTGAAGACCATGGTTATAGTTTTTAGAGTGACAAATATGAGATTGCAGTATATACTTATATGCTGAATTAATGTTTCCATTGCACATTTGTTGGTCCTCACAGCCATTTGAACTTGAAAGTTTGGTGGTAATATTGTTAGAATAATCTTTGCGTGCCACATTAAATCGTGCAAGCATTACAGAAGATTGTGACTTCTTTTTTAATCACTTTTTTTTTTTTTTTGAAAAATGGAAAAGAAAATTGAATAAAGCTAATTATAAATAGTTTTAAGGACCCATTTACACTGTATGATAGAAAGTTTGCTCCATGATCAAGGACATAAAGTGAAAAAGGGCTAGAGCTAAAGTTCCGTGTACACACCTAAGAAGAGGTGAGGAACAAATTTAATAATATTGTGCATATTGCTCAAACTTTCTCAATCATGCTTTCCTTTTTCTCTTTCAACCTCTGCCATTTAACACTCTCCCTCTCCATGTCTCCTTTCTTTGGGTTGGGAGGTAAGTATCTGAAATAGTTGCCTTTTATTCTCTTCATTAGGCCTACATGAAACAATATTGCACCTTGTGGAGGGGCAATTCTTAGGTGTACCTAGTTGATGGTTGAATCCTCTCACTTGGTCTTGTATGGTGTCTCTACCTCCATGCATGACACTAGGTCTACATGGTGGCCCTTGCAGTTGGGTAACTTTCATTTAGGCATGCCCAAGTATTGCTTCTGCAAATTATGCTTTGGACATTAAATAGTATATTATGGTACTTTTTTTTAGCCCCAAATTTTGTAGACATCACAAAAAAGGCAAAGAACATTCATCCAAATTGTATGATGAAAAAAAGTCTCAGGTACATATGAATTGACAAAAAAAAGAAAGTGGTGCAGGGGGTGAATAAAATAAAAGATTGCATGCTAGAAGCAAGAAATTGGAAAAAAAAAAGTGACACCAGATTAACTGAAAAGGTTCACTAGTTTTCTTCATCTTCAATCCCACATTCCCATGGACATAGCATCACTGTAATGACAAATGAAATAATAAAAACGTGTGGTTACTTTATCTAATGGCTTGCTGTTTATATCTTTATATTTTAGTTGGTTATGGTGTATTTCAGAACAACCATTCCATTGAATATACCTTTTGCTTTAGTTGATTATTATGCACTTCATAACTAGCAATCATTGTGGGTTTGAAACAGATCCGAACTAGCCTTTTGCCACTGTGGTTTGCTGCAGGTATGCTAAGTGATACTTGTTGTATAATTTCATCTTTCAAAGTTTGCCCATCCATGGAATAATGGTATTTATTCAACTGAATTCAATGTAGGAAAAAGAAAGTCCGGCCATTTTTCAGAGCTTGCTGATAAGAGCACAGAGACAATTATGAAATTGATAAAGATTCTACCTGTAGGCTCAATAGATGATTTAGGAGATGTTGACTTGGACCCTCTCAGGATTCGATTAACAGAATATGCTAAGGTACCCTGTCTAGCATCTCTAGGTGACCTTGAAGCTCATTCATTCCATTTGGCTGTCTTCGTGAGCATTGACTAATAAAGTATATAAAATAGATATTTTTCAAGAAACCATGCAACACAAGAGCTTAAGCTTTTAGGTGAAGCCTATTAATGGATTAATATTAAACTGTAACATGTCCCTTCATGCAAAAGCCCAACTCTCTTGGGCTGGAAGCCTGAACAAACCAGGCTCTCTTGGGCCTAAAACATGAACAAACTAGAAATTCACAATTAATTGAAAGAATGAGGATGGTGTGATCAGAACTCATGATCTCTTGGTCATGCATGTTCTGATACCATGTCAAGGAAACACAAAAGCTTAAGCTTCTATGTGAGGCTCATGAATCGATCATATATTAAACTCTAGCAATATTCATCAAGTATTTTCAGTTATAAAACATTGAGAGGTTTTCTCAAATATGGATCTGAGATCCTCAGAATTATAATGTTGTTCCATAATTCTTTTCTGTTCTTTTTTAAGAAAAAATCTCTTTCATCTAGGCTGAGCAAGAAGGGTGATAGTTTTATAGAATAGAATGAATGGAGAAGAATGTAAAACCAAAAAAAAGCATAAAACACAACTAATAACGGTTTCTCCCTGTGCCAGGAAGTGGACCTCTCAGGTTGTCCACAAATAACATCAGCAATTCTGCTCCTGTCTATGTTTCCTCCTTCACATTGCATGGACCTCAACTTGTGGAAGACCATTAAACTGTCTTTGATCAATCCTGAAGATTTTAGCCGAGATCATGCTCGTATTTCACAGATACTGCAGCCAACTTTGTCTTTTGAAGCAGTAGAAAGGGTGGATATCTCCAAGTGTTGGATGCTACATCCTGACGCAGCCATCGAACTCTTCTCCAAGTCTTTCCCATCTTTGAGAAGACTAAAAGCAGCTTATTGTTTGAACTTTAATATAGCCACTTTATGTAAATTGGTGCAGAAATGCCCTCTCTTAAGTGAGGTTGATATGACTGTTGATATTACACCACTTATTCCTTCAGAGGTGTCAGTTGTGTCATGTAGTACTGCTATCATGGCACCAGTATCAAAGAAATCATTTTCTGTTGGCAATAATTCTCTGGATGTGACACTTTATCACTCAGGACCATTGCTTTCAAACATCACACGACTGGTGTTGGAGGGTCGAAGTGATATCTGTGGTGAGCTATTTTTGTAACTGTTTTCATGTGTTGCCTGGAAAATCTTGATTGTATACTTTCATTTGGACTTGTTAGTAAACATGTCTGGTGCCATGCAAAAGCTTGTTGGTACTTACAGAAGAAACAATTTTAGATTCAAATACCTTAACAATATATAACAGGTCATTCTGTTGTAATTTAATAAGGGATCCACCATGAAAATTTATTTGATGGACATAACTTAGTTAATCCAGAAAATTTTGCACTTTATAGTGTGGGATACAGTTTTCCACACTCTTATTGTAGTTATATCCACTGGAAAATTGACTGCCGTGAAATATATTTTTTCTTATAGATGACTAAATTTTATTTGATCTTTGTATGTCTTCATTGACCACCTTCCTAACTTCTCCTTACAATCTTTATGGCAGATTCTGATCTTCGGTACTTGACTGCACTGTGTCGCTCCTTAGAATATCTAAATCTTAAAGGTTGTATAACCATAACAGATGTCGGCTTATCAAACCTTATTTCCAGTTGTGTTAAACTCCACTCAATTATAGCTTGTGATACTTCTTTTGGGATGAATTCAATCCAAGCTCTTTGTTCTTCAATAACATATTCTGGTTCTCTTGACCCCTATGCTGAAAAGAGATGTTTACGTACATTGGCCTGCAATCTCCAAATCCTTCACGTGGGTGGCTGCAAGTGTAAGCTTTATCTTCTTCTTATTATCCCCTGCATTGAAGTACTCGTCAAGATTGAATCTTAAAGTTTTCTTTCCATCTTTCACAAAACTCTTGCTACAATTGAAGGAAATGAAGGAAGAGGTGTGTGTGTTTTTGCTGTTTAGTGCACACACACGTGGGGGGGTAGGAGTGGTGGAGTTGGTTGGGGGTCCTTCAAAAATTATTTTCTTTGGTGTAGAAACCTTGACTTATTATCTTATGTATTTTTATTGAAGAGCTTCAAGTCCTCATGTTCTGCCTAGTGATGTTTTGATGGATGTATGTGAGAGGATTCCTTCTGTATAGGTTATTTCATTTGGAATTTGTGTCACCTTTTTTAACTTACTGTATCATTTTTGAAGTTATTTGCAGTTGCCAATGAAGGATTTCTCATGGAACTTATGTCCAAGGCACAAACACTGAAGAGTCTTGTCTTGAGAGACACTTACCTAATTGATGATACCCTTTATAGTTTCTCTGGCATTTCACTGGAGATGCTTGATGTTTCTAACACCATGGTTAGTCAATCAAATGTATGGTTCATCTTGTTTTCTTTCCAGAGAATGAAATTGTTGTCTTTGTGACATGGCACATTCTTTGGGTAAGCTATTTTGAATATGAAATGGGTGGTGAAATCATATTCCACATTGATGAAGGATTATGCTCATGCACAATGTTTATCTTCAGAGTCCTTCCAAGTTCTAGTACCGTCTTTAAGTTTTTCCTCTGCATCCATAATTATAGATCTACCCGCTTCAGGGTTAATTAGACAAGGTTGAGAAGAGGAACATAGTTCTCTTTTCTCCGTTCACCCTTCCTCAAATGTTTCTTCCATATACATGCTTATCTACTTTTGGTCAATCTCATTGGGTCATAAAAGCAACATATTTGACATGATCACAATGCATCAGATTTTTATACTATTGGCAATAAGACAGAGTATCAGCATTTAAGACTGCATACCAACTGGACACACTAATTCAAGTGTCCTTATTTTTCTTGTTATTACCATGTTAAGCTATTTAATGAATAAGCAATGACAGTATTGTGTTTAATGTGAAGTGTCATTTGCTTGTAAACTTGCAGATTTCTGGAGTTGCATTAGCTCACATTGTTCATGGAAATCCTGCTTTGAAGTTTTTGAATGTGAGGGGCTGTAAAAATTTGATTCAACTGGAAAGCAAATCCAATGGAGCAGATCCTTCTTCCTCATATTTTCACAGAGATCTCTGCACCTTGTTAGGCAAGAAATGCAAATTGGAAGAGATTGCACTTGGCTGGGGATTTTCCCAATTTTCTTTAGAAACTCTAAAACCTGCATTTGTGTCACTGAGGGCAATAACTATTGGTTTGGGGGGATCATTTAGTGAAGATTTGCTTGGACTACTTCCACAAGCCTGTCCTTTGTTGGAGTCAATAGTTTTATATTTTCAGGTATGGCCTGTTAAACATTATGGAAAAGTGTATAACTTGAGTGAATTGGTACTTTTCTAAGTCAGTTGTATTCTCACCTCACTGGCTTATTTATGCATGATATTCAGTATCAGGAAATGAAGAAATTTGGAGGTTTTTATCAGATACTAAACCACTATGATAAACTGACATATCTTCATTTCTAGGCAGGCTTCATTTCTATAGCCTTTTTGTCAGATATTAGCTTCTCTGCATGCCTGTGCCCTTTTTGCATATGATTCTTATAATCATGATACATTCGGTTGTCTTTGAAGTCCCTCTAAAAATAAGGCTGTTTTTTTTTTTTTTGACCTTTTCTTGACTTGCTCCACAAGAGATTTTATGATAAAATGACAAATATAAATTTGATCAGTCCAAGGATGCTCAGTGTGGAATGCACTTTGGAGAGGTGGATCAATCTTAAGGCATCTGCCCTATATTTTTAGCATTGTTAATGGTTGTATTTGGCAAATCTTTGGTTAACTTAATTGTAATATGCATCCTATATCTCATACTTTTTTAAGACTCCCTTTGTGAAAAATGATCGCTTTCTAATTATATGATTTCGGTTCTTTGCAGTTGATCTCTGATAGCATTGTGAAAAACGTCATTGCCTATTTGAGGCACTTGCAAGCACTGGCTCTCTGCTACTGTCTTGGTGATATTTCTATATCAAGCCTCTGCATTTCTGTGCCAAATTTAAAGAAATTGAGGCTTGAGAGGGTAACTCCTTGGATGACCAATGATGATTTGGTTATTCTCACTCAAGGCGCTGAAAATTTGGTGGAGCTTTCGCTGCTGGGATGTAGACTCCTTAATCCAGGTCAGCATTGTTCAGATTGGGTCTCTCCATTTATACCTGACTGTTCATTGCATGTAGAATGTGGTGATTTCCTTTTCTCCACTTTGTTCTGCGAATCAAATTCTAATTATTGTTACAAGAATGCCAAACGGCTTTTGCTTCCATTCATCACTATTCCTTCTTCTGCCCCATAAATAGTTTAAGCTGCATTTTGTTAGCCATGTTTGGGTATCAAAAGCAAATGGAATATGTATGTTTATAAGTACAAAAATCATTTGTTTCATTCAAGATACCCAACATTCTTCAATGCGGTGTTCAATTGTTCTTGCAGATTCACTGGACATCATTTCAAAGGGATGGCCAGGCTTGATTTCTATCCATCTTGAGGTTTTGTCAACTTTCCTCTGTGCCTTCCTTTGGGATAGCTTTTTTATTTTCAGCTATTTTACACACAATTGATGACATATTTGGGCATGTGTTTGCTTTGGGATACCATCTTTTCACTTTTGGATACCATGTTTTCTTGTTTGTGATTTCATGCCATAAATTGTCTCTGTATGCAAGATGTTTAAATTGCATATAGGCTACCGGTCCAGGTGTTACATATTGCTGCAAACAATGCATTTCAATTTACTTCTATGATTTGACTTGGAAACCTATCTACTTAATTACCCCAGGGGCAATTTTCTTCTCCTTATTCATCTAAGTGAGATTTGTAGAAAGAAATGCTTTAAATTTCAGGAAAAAAATGAAAAGGGGAAAAGAGGCTTGAGAGAAAATAATAGTTGAAGAAAGTTATTAGTTTTGACACTGGCAGCTTGAGAGAACTTACATTGGCAATTGCTGCATCTGAGACTAAGTTTTAGGATTTATAACAATTTCTCTGTGTTGTTCTTCATCCCTTTATTTTTTTTTGGTTTTTCCTTTCTCACCATGCATACCAGATTAATTTTCAGCAAAAGCGTTTTGGTAGATATAGACCAGACTATGTTTCCCCTTAAGGTTTTTCAGAGATATAGCTTAACATTTTTATCAAAGAACTGTTCCATCTAAAAGCATAAATTGTTTGGTGAGATCTCATAATGGATCATATATCAAATTCTAACACATCCCCTCACATAGAAGTCTTGTTCTCTTGACAAATCAGATTCTCTTGGGCCTACAACACAAATAAACTTGAAATTTATAATTAATTGAAAGAACGAGGGTGGCGTGATTTGAACTTATGGTCACTTGGTTATGAAGGTTTGGATACAACTGCAAGAAATTATTCCAACTAGAAGTTTGGCTGTTAGGTAAAGGTTTGGAATGATCATATATTAAGCTCTAAAATGTCCTCTCATAAGAAAGCTCATCGAACTGAAAGTGTAAACAAAAGAGAGGTTCAACATATTTATAAAAATTTACAATTAAATATGAGGACAATGTGGTTTAAACACTAGATATCTCAGTCATAAAACTTTGATACTACGTTAATGGGTGCAGCCAAATCCCCTTCGTAATGAACTGACAAGCATGTTTGAGAGCAGTGCCTAGATATGCTGTATTTGAATGGGACACTTTAGAGCAATCATCATTAAAGTCGAAGGTGCAAAAATATAAGATGAAAATTACTGGTCAATCCATCAAGTTCCACATGGGAAATAAATGGTGGAGTAAAGCAACATATAAAGAAGCAAAAGACATTCTGTAGTGTCAAAGGCTCATTGAGATGTTGCTTGCTGATGTTGATGCTCTCCACAAAATGCCTTTGACACCATATATTTATCGAAAGCTTTAAGTCATTGGGTTAGGGGTTTTTTGGCCTATTGCTTTACCCCAAAATGGATCATATATTAAACTCTTAACAATTTTTTTTTTGTCTTGTTCTTATATTGGCGTAAATGACATTTAAGAGCTCGTTCATGACCCCTATCTTAAATTGTCATTCAGGAATGTGGAGAAATAACAGCAAATGGAGCTTCTTCTATTTTCAACTGCAGCGCCCTTGAAGATCTGTTGCTGCGTCATAATGTGAGCCATCTACTATTTTAATATTTAGTTTATGCCATCTTGTTTGCATGTATAGTTAAAGACTTAAAGTGCATTGAATGACACACATATCAGCATTCTGTCTGTTTTCAAGTTGAATGTGGTTCATCATTGTCTTTGTTATCTAATGATGGCTTGGTTTAGAAGGTAGCCTGGTCCGTCAGGAATTCAGATTAAGAGCCTTTTTGTCTATTCTGCTATTTTAGCATCCAAAGAAGCTGTGATTATTTGTCACACTAGTATCTCCAGGGTGTGGATTCTATTTAAGACTATTTGCAAAGGCATAGGAATGCGACCAAGTCAATTTTAACACTACTTCAGAAGGGCAATCGATTGTTTGCAATCTATATACCATTATTATGTAGCCACAAGGTGACACTGTGATTGTTATGTAGATTTTGAGGCATCCTATGATCTGAGATGTTGCTATTATCTAGGTTCTTAGGTTAAAAAGAAAGGCAAGGTAAATAAATGCTTTTATTTCAGTGTCGTTGACTTAGTTGCAAGTATGGTGCAGGGTCATGGAATACATGGAAGCTTCATTGTTGATGCTGCTTTGAAGGTAGGTGCATAGAAGTAAGCTGTACTCTTTTAACTTTTCAGGTACAGGTAAACTTATGAGTGACACGAACTTATGATGATGGCAGCTGCCCATGCTTCGACGACTATCATTGGACTTATGTGATGCATCTGAAGGTGATTTTGACATTCCAAGTGTAAGTTTGCTCTGAGTTGAAATGTGTTGGCATCTTTGTTTGTGCCTACTTTGTTATAATCGAGGTATGCAGTTTAGATACTCTGTGATGATTCCCATATTCTGTTAGTCATAATGTTCTTCGCTATGACCCTTTTGTTCAAGGTTTATTGATATAGACCTTGTTGTTATAGGCAAATAGTCTTGAAGTTTTTTAAAGAGTGTGTGTATGTGATGCCCTATGGAATCTTCAATAATGTTTGGCCTTACCTTAACCACTGGATTTTGTATCCACCTTCTTACCGTTGTATTTGGTTTCAGTATTTGGACAGGTGCTTCCTAAGTATTGTGAAGATAGCAAGATGCAAGTTTCAAGAGAGTTCTTCAAAAACAGAGTTCTTACAGTCGCGCAGGAGGCTTGTGCATCAGGGGACTTTTGTATTGGTATGGAATGGTAAAGAACTAGTCAGAACGGTAGTCAAAGAGCGGCTTTAGCTCCGAAAGGATGAGATAGAGCCTCCAGTTGGTATTTATTTGCATAATTGCATTTGCTTACAAAATAATGGAAGAAAGTATAAAATTGATGAGCCCTAACGTTGCTATCATTTGTTGCTATTCACTACTCAACACATTAAGTTTTAAAAAATAATTTCAAAGCCAAAATATTGTGAGAATAATCATTAAAATTGCTTTCTTGTGAGATTTATCTCCAGGAATAAAATTTTGTTTAATTAGGCGGGTAATACCTTTGCAAACTAGACCAACCCCAGAGAACTTGGAAACAACTAACACAATTTTTGTTGCATATATAAACAAATGAAAATGTGTAGGAAAAGTGAACGGGCTATGCTGGGCTTATTATGAGTTGGGCTGCTCCTGTGGACTAAAAATTCTAGTACACGCTCGAGAAGCTTTGGGTTGGGCCGAGGCTGACTGGAGACACCAATGTTCACCACTAGTGTAAGTTGCTCGGTATATACTTAGCATTTACTTGTTTAAGTAATTATTTGTATTTAACGACGTAGTGTTGGATATTTGCATACTAAGCATGCTACCAAGTTAAGAGAGAGTGAGTGAGTGTGTGTGTGTGTGTGTGTGTGTGTCAGGGGAAAATTGATGGATCCTCCTGTGATTGCTCATAATTTGTAGAGGTGCTGACGGCTAGTGAGGGCCTCCATAGATCAAGCCACTTTATAAAGCTCAGCTCACCCCAACGCTCACTGGTCTCCTCATTTGCAAACTTCTCAAATTCATACTCTCAATGGTTTCATTTCTCAATTTCAGCCTTCGAGTTTGTAGTCATAGCAACCTCTCATGCGAAAACTTCCCTGAAATTCTCTACCATGTGCTCCGAATACCTTTGCAACCTCGAGTCAAGCCAAAGTTTACGTTTCCTTTTTTTTTTTTTTTTTTGGTTAACTATATATATATATATATATATATATATATAATAAAACTTCGCTGGAAATGCTCAGAAACCTTGCTGGCTGGTCGTCGTAATTGATAAATGCTCGCACATGTAGCAATCCATCCTCCTATGTCCTACTCAGGACCAGCAGAGTCGGTTACGCCATTTTGTAGCACGTTCCCTCCTTGTGCTCATCATGTCAATCACGTGCCATAGCACTCCGGTACACAACAAAGTCCAAAGTTCCTTCAACGAATACATTTCATAAGATGGGGTGCTAAAGAGTTTTTGACAATAAACATTGAAGTTATTGGTAGAAATTTACAATTAATTGCAAAGAATAAGAGCATGTTGATTTAAATTTATGCTCTTCTGTTCTAGAAGCCTCCAATACCATATTAAAAAATCAACAAATCACTCAAACAAAAATATTTTTATTGGTCATTGAGTGAATCTATGAATAGATCTCCTCCCTCGAGATATTTTTAAAATTGAAAGTTCCCAATCTAGATTTTAGTCACATCAAATCAACAAAGAAAATTGAAGCAACAGCAAAGAAAATTTAAAACTGAAAATTTAGATAACTCTACTATTAAATTTTATAATTAGTGACAAACAAAAGTTATAAATAGATATTTGAATTTTATATTTTTAAAAAATTAAGAATACAAAGAAAAAAAAATATATTAATATATTTATATATCATAATAGTCCGTTGTAATTAATATATATTTTTTTTATCTAAAATAAATAGTTATAACGAAAGATCATTCATTTCGCAACCATGGTGTCTAACTAAAAAAATTGTTACGCCCCGTATACAGTTGCAGGAAAGGGTTGGAGAATATTGATGCATTTGCTATGCCGTGCGTCTTTCTCAATGTTACCTTAATCTAGGCAACAATCAACAAGACACCCATCTATTGGTCAAAGTCAAAGGCCTTATTAATTTTTTAAATGCACGTAAGCTTCACCTTATAATTACCAAAATAGCTGAAAAGGAATCTAAACGGAATATATTTTGGCCCATACACTCGATCTACTTGGGTGGACATGGTTTGTGGTTTGGTCAATCCACCGAGCGGAGATAACGGGACGGAACTTTCAATTTCATGGTAGACATTATTTTGATTGCTACATGGATGCTGAACTGAAACCCATTCATCAGAAAGGAAAAATAAAAGTTCACCGTGGGTAGGGGAAAAAAAATCCGAAATTGTCAACACACCCTGAGAGAGAGAATCTTTTGAAGATAAGTATCACAAGAAAAAATTGGCAGCTTCTACCATACTTTGCATGGTCAAATTTAGCTATTGCAATCTTGAAGTTGTGCATTAGTACTGGTTCCCGCTCAGCTTGGGTACCAGATAGACAAATCTCACTAAAAAGTGTGACTAATTAAATAATGATTATGTTTCTAAACCGAAATTTTCTGGCAGGCAGCACGAATTGATCGAGGAGTCTCACGGACTTGGTCCGATTTTATTGTGGTTGACTCCCTGAAGGAGCCTATGGTCTCCAAGCTCAGCCATTGTCAAAGCGTATCTTTGGATTAGGTTTCGCTGATTATTTTACCCTTTTGGATGATCGACGTTAGCGTGTTCCGCTGGGAAAGTGCCATTGTTATCAAGGTGCCACTTTAGACCAATCATTAAAATATCTGAGCATTTCATTGATTTTGATCATGATACTGAAAACTGATCTAGTTTATTTTTCTCGGCACTGAAAATTTGTTTCACAGCAACAATCGCTCACTTTTTCTTTTTTTTTCTTTTTTTTTTTTAATATTTGTCTTGGAATGGTGGCTGCAATCCTAATTCGAGTTCACTTCTTTCTAGATTTTAATTATAGCTCTAATTCTTGTGAAAAAGGAAAAGCATAATCAAACCGCCGCCAATAATTTTATTTTAGTTCAGAAAGATTTAAATCTAAAATTATCCCCGCCCCTATATTTTACGCCAGCACTTGAATTGAACCATCCACAGAAGACCTTGTCTAAAATTCTGGATCACTTGATCGACGGCTTACGTCCCACATGTAGACAAGCAAAATTATCCTGACCGCCAAAGGGTGAAACAGCCGTATCGTTCACGTCTTTATGAGGCAATGGCTTCTTCATAAGTAAGATTTTCTTCCTCTATTTTGTCATAAAGTTTTATAATAACAGCAGCTTTTTCCTGTTATTATTATTATTATTATTATTATTTGTCGGTATCATGTGACTAAGTTCTATACTTGAAACTTTCAAATCATTTACCACTAATTATTAATGTGTTAAAAAAAAAAAAAGATATGGGTTATCTTTCTCTTTCACATGTAATTGTAATTTTGAGTTGTAATTCTGTCCAGCTGTCTCTATAATTAATCTAATTGTAATAGCACAACGAGATCATCGGGCCCATGTGAACTATGATACTGTAAAATGTCAGCCGCTAATCGACCCCAGAAAAGGAAAGATCACCCGATGCGAATGAAAATTAATATGCAATCGAACCAAACATGGATGTAAGAAGTTAAAGAACATCCACTTTCTGTCTTGTCCTCTTCCCCCAAAACCAACTGTTACCGTGAATTCTGGACCATGAAAATTTTGATGGCATTGCAACCATTAATTTGAACGTGTATGAACATATTGAATTTGTGATATTAGAAGACAAAAGAAGAAAGGGCTTTAGTGGGGGCGTCAATAAGTAAGTGTTAAGGTTCAAACGGTTGGTCAGTGCATCAATAATTAAATCAAAATTTCTCTTTTTACCCTAATAATTTTTTATCAATTTTTTAATTATTTTTTATATTACAAAATTTTTTAAATTTATTAATTTTTTTATTAAAATTACTCTTCATATTTTAGTTAAAAATATTTTTTTTTCTTTTTTATTAAGTCAATCATATAATTTTTAATAAAATATTATATGATAGATAAAATATTAACTAATATGATATATTAAATATAAATATTTTTTAATTTTTTTAAAAAATAAAAAAATATTATTTTTATAATTAAAAAATTATATATATATTTAATTATTTTTAATAATAAAATATTTTTAAAAAATAAATTTAATAATTAAAAGATATATTTTTTAAAAAAATAGTTACATTAATATTAATAATATATTATATTAATTAATATTTTAAATTTTATATAATAATCAATTAAAAGTAATATAATAAATTTAATAAAAATATAAATATAAAAAATATTTATAACTAATAAAATTAATAAAAAGTAATTTTTTTTAAAAAAATAAATCAAAAAATAACATAAAAAGTAATAATAAAGTATAAAAGTAATATTTAATTTAATCGATACGTTCACGAGTGTATAGTATCTCTCTCACTAGGCGGACTTTTACGCTCCTCTTCATAAATTTCTCCAAAATTTCTCCAACATAGATGGGTAGAAGGCAGTTGGGCTCTCACTCAAGCACATTTACTCACCGAAGAAGTTGGGTGCACAAAACCGGAAAAACACCGAATCAAGACATGATTGCTCTTGGTTATAAGAAGGTTTTTTCTCGTCAACAATAAGGATGATGCACCGGCAGCGATCAACTAATTTCCACCCACCCCCAACCCACATTAAAGCGATTTTGACATTCATCGCTTTCACAATCATATTATTTTACTTTATTAGAGATGAGTAAAGAGTTTGAATTAAAACAGCCAATGCATGTTGATAATTGTGGGGGATGGTTTTGACTTGATTGGCAATTAAGAAATTGCCAAAAAAAAAAAAAAAAGTCTTCAATGTTAGGCAATATTAATAGTCGAGGCATTATCTTTGTCTTTCAATTTTCTAGAGGGGGGTTGGAATGCATCATAAATTCGTTTTGTTTTCTAGAATTAAGACATTACAAAAAATAATTTCGTTGTTCAAAAAAAAAAAAAAAAAAAAAGAAATTTTTTATAAAATTTTTTTAATTTCAGCATGAGAAAATGTCCACCTGCATCCCATCCCAAGCCGGTTTATGAAATTGTTGATTTAATGTCCGAAAAAAATGTTATTTATAGCTATTCGCATATTCCTTAAATGCTCCGACGGCTTCAAATATACATCGACCTACAATTCTTTAAGTAGGTATAAGGAGATTCTTTTTTTTTATTACTGGGTAAAACCCTGCCAGTGAGCAAACAACACAGTCAATCATCGGCCAATGATCTGCCGTGCCATGCTTGGATACTGTCCTTGGCAGAAGGTGGAGGTAAAAATGGGAGGCGTAGATGTAAGTAGCGTACGGAGCCTAAAGCGGAAGGTTGCCTGCCGTTTGTCCTCTTGCGGACCACGTGCAGCATTCACAATTCTTCCTCAATTGGTTCAACTTTTGGTTTGTGTTTGAGAGAGTTAAAAAGCGGGGAAGGAGAAAAATAAAGGGAAAAATAACTATATTTGTATTGGTAAACTGTTTTGAAGGGGAAGAAAATGGGAAAGAGAAATGTTTTTTTTTTTTTTTCTGCCCCATCAAATCGATTTTTTTTTTAAAATTAAGAAGAAATTTTTTAATTCTCCTGTTTGATTAATAAAATGACAAATTTATTTATCTTAACTATTTATTAAGACTTTTCATTTTTAATACAAATAAAATGAAAATTATAAAAATTATTATTTTCTCCTCTAACTCCTCATTCTTTTTTAAATAATAAATTTGTAGTTTTTCTTCCTTTTATTATCTTTTACTAAACAAAAAAAATTATTATTTTTTCCTTAATTTTTCTCTCTAGTATCTTCGTCTTAGAGACCCTTTTAAGTTTTTTTTTTTTTTCAAATTTCATTTTAAATCTTGTTGGCTTAAACTATTTGGAAACAATTTCAAAAAAGTTCGTACAAGGCTCCAATCGACTTTTCCTCAATTATTTTCCGAAAGAATAATGCATTATCGGGCAATTCCAAAAAAGCAAAAGGGCTGTCTTGGTCTGAAATATCTATAAATATATATAGATGGGTTCCATTGACTTTTGCATTGATAAACCGGATCGCCAGAAGATACGTAATTCGTTGTGACACGTCATCACCAATTAAAATTCAATGTTCGAGGGTCAGCACAAATAAAACAAAAGTCCGCCAGGCGGTTGAGAATTAAAATGTCTTTGCCGATATGAAAAAAAAAATCTAGTATGAGAGTGTAGGTTAGTTTTAGAAGGATAACTTCAATAATAATTAATTTCTCGGCTGGTAAGCTGGTGCAAACACTGCCTTAACACAAGAAAGCAAGAGAGGGGTAAAAAAAAAAAAAGAAAATGTACATACGTAATACTTAGCATGATAATAAGGATAAGTCAAAATTGAGTGCAATAAAAGGCTTTTTTTTTTTTTCACTTTTAGTTCATCATCGATGGCACATTGAAGTTAGTTCTGAAAAGGGAGCATCATGAACGTGATGGAAAAAGAGTACACAGTCCACAATAAAATCGTTCAATCGCTGACACTCAATGATTCACCTAATGAATGAAAAGGAAACATTTTCTTTTCTTTCTCTTTTTAAATTCCTCATTTCATTACCTTTCCTTATTTCACAATCCCCAGCTCCAATTTTACTTGAATTAATAGAGATGCTCGAATTGGGGTTAGGTTCTCTGTTAATGAAAAATGGAACTTTGCAGAGCTCACAGAAATCTTAGAGGATGGTTAACGTAACGAGGGATTGTTTTCAATACAAGTTAACGAGTGTCCATGCTAAGACGTGACGATTAGGCCCCGGCCCTCGCTTCAAATGATTCCGATGCATGGCAGTCAACTGCCTCCATTATGATGAATTAAATGACCATTCGTCACCAACTGGCTTTAAGAGTATGGCTGCTCAAATCATCTCCTCAAGGGACCAACAGCTACGGGTTCCTGTTGCGAATGAGATAAAACGAACTAAGCAGCTAATTATTGGCGAGGCAAAAGGCATTTTCGGCCACCTTTCGTAAGTCATATGGTGACCAGTTGATCAGAGAAATAGTAAATCAAACGAATTAATGGGAATTGTAGTCGAGAGGGACCAAACGAATTAATCGGCATATTAATGCAACGAGACCTAGGCGTACACTTTCTGGTTCCCTGCCATTTTCATGCTTTATAGAAGGCCTGGAATACTGATGCGCAACCACCAACCCCAAACAGACTATTTACTCTGCGACTGCCGATGATTGACTTGATTTTTTTTGGTAACAAGATCTTTTTTTTTTTAAGAAAAAACCGTACACTCAATATTCATCGAAGTCATCGAACATCTGCATCCAAGTGAACAGTTCTTATCATTTGAACGGAATAAACAATAGCCATTATCTGTAGTTACTCCGAATGAAAATCTATACGAACTTTTGCAAAGAAATAAATATAAAATAATTTTATATTACTATAACTATAATATATATATATTAATTATAATTTTTTTAATTATTATATAAAATATTATATATATATATATATATATATAACTCTTTATATTATAAAATTTTTTAATTTGTAAATTTTTTTATCAAAATTATTCTTCATATTTTAGTTAAAAATATTTTTTATTTTTTTATTAAAAATTCATTATAGTACTTCTAATTAAGTATTATATGATATATAAAATATTTATAAATATAATATATCAAATATAAATATTTTTTAATTTTTTTTTTTAAAAAAATTATTATTTTTATAATTAAAAAATCTTATATATATATATATATATATATATATTCTTAATATCAAAATATTTTTTAAAAAAAAAATTTAATAAATTTAAAAATATTTATTTATTTAAAAAATATTTACGTTAATATTATTAGTATATTATGTCAATTAATATTTTAAATATTATTTATTTAATTAAAAGTAACGTAATAAATTTAATAAAAATATAAATATAAAAAATATTTATATTTAATAATATTAATATAAGAAATAATTTTAAAAATAAATTTAAATCAAAAAATTTGATAATATAAAATATAATAATAAGGTATGAAAGGAATTTTTAATTTAATCTATACGTTGACGAGTGTGTATGGTATCTTTGCATAGGAGGACTTTCACGCTTCTCTTCATTAATTTCTCCAGCGTAGATGGGTAGAGGCAGTTGGCGTATCACTCATGCGCATTTACTCACCGAAGAAGTTGGGTCCACAAAACCGGAAGAACCCCAAATTGCTCTTGTTTTTTCTCGTCAATAATAAGGATGTATCTGCAGCGACCAACGAACTTCCCCCCACCCCCACATTAAAGCGATTTTGACAGTCGTCGCTTTCACAATCTTATTATTTTACCTCATTAAAGATGAGTAATAAGTTTGAATGAAAACAGTCAATGTATGTAGATGACTGTTGGGGATGGTTTTGATTGGATTGGCAATTAAGAAATTGCCAAAAAATTCTTTTGTTGTTAGGCAATATTAATAGTCCAGCCATTATCACGTTAGACTGGAAATTTGTCTTCCATTTTTCTACAGGGGGTTGGAATGCATCATCAATTCGTTTTGTTTTCTAGAATTAAGACATTACAAAAAGTAACTTCGTTGTTTAAAAAAAAAAAAAAAAGAGAAAGTAATTTCTTATAAAATTTTTTATTTCAGCATGAAAAAATGTCCACCTGCATCCAATTCCAAGCCGGTTTATGAAATTGTTGATGTAATGTCCGATAAAAATGTTATTTATAGCTATTCGCATATTCCTTAAATGCTCCGATGGCTTCAAGCATATATGAGGAGATTCGTTTTTTTTTTTGCCTGTGAGCAAACAACACAATCAATCATCGCCCAATGATCTGCCATGCCGTGCTTGGATCCCGCCCTTGGCGGAAGGTGGAAGGAAAAAAGGGAGGCGTAGATGTAATTAGCGTACGGAGCCAAAAGCGGAAGGTTCCCTGCCGGAAGTCCTCATGCGTACCTCGTGCGGCATTCACAATTCTTCCTCAATTGGTTTAGCTTTTGGTTTGTGTTTGAGAGTTGAAAAGGGGGGAAGGAGAAAAATAAAGGGAAAAATAACAATATTTGTATTGGTAAACTGTTTTGAAGGGGAAGAAAATGGGAAAGAGAAATGTTTTTTTATTTTTTCTGCCCCATCAAATCCATTTTTTTTTTTAAATTAAGAAGAAATTTTTTAATTCTCCTATTTGATTAATAAGATAACCAATTTATTTGAATTAACTCTTTATTAAGACTCTTCAATTTTAATACAAAGATAAAATGAAAATTATAAAAATTATTATTTTCTCCTCTAACTCTTCATTTTTTTTTAATAATAAATTTATACTTTTTCTTCCTTTTATTATTTTTTACCAAACAAAAAAAAAAGATCATTATTTTTTCCCCTAATTTTTCTCTCTCGTATTTTCCTCTCAAAGACCCTTTAAGCTCTTTTTTTTTTTTCTTTTAATTTTTGATTTTAAAACTTATTGGCTTAAACTATTTGGAAACAATTTCAAAAAATTCATACTTATAAAATTAGTACAAGGCTCCAATCGACTTTCCCTCAATTATTTTCCGAAAGAATAATGCATTATCGGGCAAATTCCAAAAAATTATTAGGGCTGTCTTGTTCTGAAATATATATATATATAGATGGGATCCATTGACTTTTGCATTTATAAACCGGATCTTCAGAAGATACGTAATTCGTGACACGTGATCACCAATCAAAATTCAATGTTCGAGGGTCAACACAAATAAAATAAAAGTTCTCCAAGCGGTTGAGAATTAAAATGTCTTTGTCGATATGAAAAAAAAAATCTAGTATGAGAGTGTAGGTTAGTTTTAGAAGGATAACTTCAATAATAATTAATTTCTCGGCTGGTAAGCTGGTGCAAACACTGCCTTAACACAAGAAAGCAAGAAAGGGGAAAAAAAAAAAAAAGAAAATGTGCATACGTAATACTTAGCATGATAATAAGGATAAGTCAAAATTGAGTGCAATAAAAGGCTATTTTTTTCACTTTTAGTTCACCATCGATGGCATATTAAAGTTAGTTCTGGAAAGGCCGTATCATGAACGCGATGGAAAAAGAGTACAGTTCACAAAAAAATCCTTCAATCGCTGACACTCAATGATTCACCTAATGAATGAAAAGGAAACATTTTCTTTTCTTTTTCTCTTTTTAAATTCCTCATTTCATTACCTTTCCTTATTTCACAATCCCCAACTCCAATTTTACTTGAATTAATAGAGATGCTCGAATTGGGGTTAGGTTCTCTATTAATGAGAAATGGAACTTTGCAGAGTTTACAGAAATCTTAGACGATAGTTAACGTAACGAGGGATTGTTTTCAATACAAGTTAACGAGTGCCCATGCTAAGGCGTGACGATTAGGCCCCGGCCCTCGCTTCAAATGATTCCGATGCATAGCCGTCAACTGCCTCCATTATGATGAATTAAATGACCATTCGTCACCAACTGGCTTAAGAATTTTTTGTTCAAGTATGGCTGCTCATCTGCTCATCTCCTCAAGGGACCAACAGCGACGGTTCCTGTTTGCGAATGTAACAAAACGAACTAAGCAGCTAACTAGTGGCGAGGCAGAAGCCAGTTTTGGCCACCTTTCGTAAGTCAAATGGTGACCAGTTGATCAGAGAAATAGTAAATTAAACGAATTAGTAATGGGAATTGTAGTTGAGAGGGACCAAACGAATTAATCGGAATATTAATGCAACGAGACTTAGGCATACACATTCTGGTTCCTTGCCATTGTCATGCTTTCTAGAAGGCCTGGAATCCTAATGCGCGACCGCCAACCCCAAACAGACTATTTACCATGCGACTGCCGATGATTGACTTTTTTTTTTTTTTAACCAGATTTTTTTAAAAAAAAAAAAAAACCGTACACTCAATATTCATTGAAGTCATCGAACATCTGCATCCAAGTGAACAGCTTTTATCATTTGAACGGAATAAACAATAGATATTAACTGCAGTTACTCCGAATGAAAACAAGTACACGAACTTATGCAAAGGAATAAACATAAAATAAATTTATGTTTTTATAACAATAATATTTTATATAATATATACGAAATTTGATTATAAATCTCTTAATTATTGCATAAAATACTATTTATATAATATAAAATTATATATATATATATATAATTATTTTATGTCTATTTGCATTAATAAAATTTTTTTATTTTAAAAAAGTTATTATTATTTAGAGAAAAACTAAATGAAGATAAGTGAAATAACTATAAAATAGATGCGGGTCCACACATCACATAAATACAATTATAAGTTGCCTATTTCTAACCTCTTAATGTATTTTTGTAATTAATAATGAGAATTATAAACGTGGAACTAACTATTATGATTGAATAGCTTAATTAAATTGGATTAAAGCCAAAAACAATGAAGGGGGAAAAAGAAAAAAAAAAAAAAAAAAAACAGTAACAATAACACGTGATGGCTTTTTGTGGTAGAAATCGACGGAAAACGATGAACTGGAAAAATATAACTGGGGAGGATAACAAGAAAAACAAACAAACTATGGGACCATTAATTCATTGAAAACGAAAAGGGCGTTCACATCCATCAAATTGAGCTTGTTTGTTTGCATTTGCTCTACTAAAAGCTGAGACACTGATGCCCCAGTAACCTAACTGTATGCTTCACTGTCTGTTGTCCTTCCACTACGTTTCTTTCTTTCTTTCTTTTTTTTTCTTTAATTTATACACCTGCAAACTTAAGTCCTAAAATTTAAAGCTGCTTTCGAATTCTCTTTATAGCAAATTTTAAATAAACAAAGTTGGAGATGTAGTGCGTTGTTTGGATCAAGATTCAATAAATATTATAATAGAATGTAATATAACCAGATTATTACACTAAATGATCTTGAATTAAGACGTTAATAAATGACTTTAACTTAGTCTTAGAAGGATGATGATTAATAATGTGTTTTTATTATTAACAGGAAAATAATAATAATAATAATAAAATTCTTTCTTTCTTATTAAAGAAGATTTTTATTATGTAAGATTGAAGACGGAAATTAGACGAGGACTTAAATTATTGAATCTTACAGTTAACGCCTTCCCTTTGACTTCTGAGGTGGGAAACGACGATCATGTGCATTTATTAATCCCACTCAACTCTTTCTTATCTTCTGTAACTGGCAGAGAGAGTTGGAGTGGATTGACTCATCGGTGTCATCAAGCAAGAAGCAGAAGTAATGTAACCAAACAACCGACGAGAATCTCAAGAAGAAAAAACTAACAGGGAGAGTGTGCGAGAGAGAGAGTGAGAGTGAGAGTAGCCGTCTTGAGTTTTGATCACTTACTTCAAATGGCGGCGGCTTTCGCGGGAGATGACCTGGTAGGATCGATCAGCGGCAGGCGGAGCCTTGAGTCTGTCAGCCAGCGGAGCTGGGCATCCACCAGCTTCCGGGACGTATGGACGGCCACGCCCGACGTGTTTACCCGGAGTGGGAGGCACGAAGATGATGAGGAGGAGCTCCGGTGGGCGGCCATCGAGCGGTTGCCGACCTACGACCGGTTAAGGAAGGGGATGCTTAGAAACGTGCTTGACGACGGTAAAGTTGTCCAAACCGAGGTGGATGTCACGAGGCTTGGAATGCAAGACAAGAAGCAGTTGATGGAGAGTATACTTAAAGTTGTTGAGGATGACAATGAGAAGTTTCTTACGAGACTGAGAAACAGAACTGACAGGTCTGTTTCAATACATTTAAGTGATTTTCTTGTTTGTGTATGCGTGTGTTTGTGTTCTTTTTCTTGCTGACATGAACTCGAGGTTGTTTGCTTTGGTTTAATCTTTGATGGCTTTATTACAGGGTGGGAATTGAGATTCCAAAGATTGAAGTCCAGTACGAGAATTTATCGGTGGACGGAAATGTGTATGTCGGGAGTAGAGCGCTTCCTACTCTTCTCAATTCTACCTTGAACTCAATAGAGGCGAGTGAAGTGTTAGTATTTTTTGGGGTTACTTATTATTATTTAAAAAAAAAAATGGAAAATGATGATGCTTTTGACTTCATGTGTTTCTCTTTTGGTAAATTAAAGAGAAAGATAGAATTCATGTTTTTTTTTTTTGGGAAATTTCGTAAAAAGACTCAGGGAGAGAACAAAAAAAAAAAAAAAAAAAGGAAAAAGCCCTTCTTGTGTGTAGAGACTTTGAAGCTTAAATTCCTTTCTATGCTTTATTCTGGTATTTATTTGACAATTCCTCTGCTATCCCATTTTGAAGTTTTTATATTTAATTGGGTATTGAATTGTTCATATTTTTCTTTAGTCTATTGAGTCTTGATTGTGATGTTACAATAGTTGTTCCATTCCAATTACTCTGGGAAAGTAGCTGATATTTTTACTGTACTGTTGATTTAACTAAGTTGAACGTTTGGAATTTCACTGATTGTTGGTTCTCACTCTTTATTTTTAATTTCATATGTTTGCAGAGTGTTCTTGGATTGGTTCGGCTTGCTCCAACAAAGAAAAGGAAAATCCAAATTCTTCAAGATGTGAGCGGAATTGTTAAACCGTCAAGGTATCTTTAGAAAATTTTTGGCTGCTTTGCTTGCGTTTTCTAGATAGAAAAATGGCGATCCAAGGTAAATTGTACAAGACACAAGTTAAATAGTCAGGAAAGATGAAAGATCCCATTGTAGTGATGTAACATGGGGCTTTCGGCATAAACAGTTTGCAATATTTACCATTTTTAGGCGTGCACTCTCGTTCTCTTATAGGTGGAAAATGCTTGCTGTTTGTTATTATTTGTGTGAAAGATATAGTTCAGCATTAGTAATCTGTTTGATGATAATTCCAGGATGACCCTACTTCTGGGTCCTCCGGACGCTGGAAAGACAACACTATTGCTTGCACTTGCCGGCAAGCTTGACCGGGATTTAAAGGTCTATGTCCTATTTTTTGCACTATGTTTGTCTGTTTGTAACTTAGTAGTAGTTTGTATTAGCAGTATGTTCATATGGCACGTGCTGATTTTATTTCTGGATGATTACCTGAATAGGTCTCAGGAAAAATCTCCTATTGTGGCCGCGAACTGCATGAGTTTGTTCCTCAGAGAACTTGTGCTTATATTGGTGAACATGATCTTCATCATGGAGAGATGACAGTGAGGGAAACATTGGATTTCTCTGGGAGATGCTTAGGTGTGGGCACAAGATATGAAACGCTAGTAGAACTCTCAAGAAGAGAGAAAGCAGAAGGAATTAAGCCTGATCCTGAGATCGATGCATTCATGAAAGCCACAGCAGTGTCAGGCCAAAAGACTAGCTTGGTTACAGATTATGTTCTCAAGGTTTGTTCTATCATCTATGCATATGCCAAATTGTCTTGCTATTAATTTTGCTGTTAAAGAAGGTCACTTCAAGGACTTGACAACTTAATAATTTTTAACAGATACTTGGGCTTGATATTTGTGCGGATATTATGGTCGGGGATATGATGAGGAGGGGCATTTCTGGTGGACAAAAAAAGCGTTTGACTACTGGTATGTTTTCCCATGCCAAAATTGAATGTAGTCACTCTCAATTTAGTCGTAATCCTTTTGCCTTTTTGCAGTTTTGGTAACTCAAGTGGCAGTCTAATTGATGGTCTTACAATTGATTGCAGGAGAGATGTTGGTGGGACCAGCAAAAGTTCTATTAATGGACGAAATATCAACAGGACTGGACAGTTCCACTACTTTCCAGATTTGCAAGTTCATGAGACAAATAGTCCATATTATGGATGTAACAATGGTTATTTCTCTTCTGCAGCCAGCGCCAGAGACATTTGAGCTTTTTGATGATATTATCCTACTTACAGAAGGTCAGATTGTCTATCAAGGTCCTCGAGAAAATGTCTTAGAGTTTTTTGAATATATGGGTTTTAAATGCCCTGAAAGAAAAGGAGTTGCTGACTTTTTGCAAGAAGTAATTTCCAAGAAAGATCAAGAACAATATTGGTACAAAAAGAACCAACCATATAGATTTATTTCGGTCCCTGAACTGGTGCGAGGCTTCAACTCTTTCCACATTGGCCAACAGCTTACTTCCAATCTTCGTGTTGATCATGATGAATATAGAGTCAACCCTGCGGCACTGGTGACAGACAAGTATGGCATCTCAAACTGGGAGCTGTTTAAGCATGCTTCTCAAGGGAGTGGCTGTTGATGAAGCGAAACTCTTTTGTGTATATATTCAAGACTACCCAGATAACAATCATGTCAGTTATAGCCTTCACTGTTTTTCTTAGGACAGAAATGAAAGTCGGGACGGTGCAAGATGGACAAAGGTTTTTTGGAGCAATGTTTTTCAGTCTAATAAATGTTATGTTTAATGGGATGGCTGAACTTGCAATGACTATCTTCAGGCTGCCTGTCTTCTATAAACAGAGAGACTTCTTGTTCTATCCTGCATGGGCTTTTGGGTTACCCATCTGGGTGCTCAGGATTCCTTTGTCGTTCCTGGAATCAGCGATATGGATTATCTTGACATATTATACAATTGGTTTTGCACCTGCTCCTAGCAGGTAATTGAGGTTCAAGAGTTTCAACTCTTTTGGCATTTCAATCATCTTCTTTGTAGCCTTGGTCAGCAACTTTCGTCTTTCTCTTACCTTTTTATAATTATCTTGGCAAGTCTGTGCGAACTTATTGGAGCCTGAGTTTCTATTTATGTCTATTATTCAGTTTTAAGGAAATCTGCAATTCAGAGACTTCTAGCAACCAATGGAATGCCTTTGACTTACAATTATTGTTGTTATTTCTTCAGGTTTTTCAGACTGTTTCTGGCATTTTTTGGCATACACCAAATGGCTCTATCTCTTCGTTTCATTGCTGCTCTTGGAAGAACACAAGTTGTTGCAAATACGCTGGGTGCCTTCACCTTGCTTTTAGTTGTTGTACTTGGAGGATTCATTGTGGCAAAAGGTAAGCAGTTGACTCCTTATCATTGAATCTTGTTAGTTGCAATCAATGCAGAGAACGAGCTTCCTAGCTTATTTTCCTATGTTGCTACTACAAGATTAAAGATTCCTTGCTGTTCTTTGCAGACAAGTAACTTTGAATTAAGCATCCTTTTATTTTTTTCCATATATGCAGATGACATTCGGCCATGGATGATGTGGGGATACTATGTTTCCCCAATGATGTATGGGCAGAACGCCATTGTTATGAATGAATTCCTTGATAAAAGATGGGGAGCAGTAAGCTTTCTTTGTAGCTTGATCATCATTAGTAATGGATTGTCTTGCACAAATATGCATGTCTATCCTTGCCAGGCATCCAAGTGATCATTGAATCACCCTCCTAATTTCTGTCTAACGCAGCCCAATCCAGACCCCAGGATCAATGCACCTACTGTTGGGAAAGCACTCCTGAAGTCTAGAGGATTCTTCACCCAAGATTATTGGTTTTGGATTTGTGTCGGAGCGCTTTTTGGTTTTTCACTTCTGTTCAACATTTTATTCATTGCAGCATTGACATACTTGAATCGTAAGTCAACTGAAATTCCTGCGTCTTTTTGTTTAAATGAGATGAAATGTCATGCTCAAAAGTTCTCATGTGCAAATTTGATTTCAGCTTTGGGCAATTCGAAGGCAGTTATTGTGGATGAGTATGACAAGAAAAAGAAGAAGGCATCCTCTGCCCAATATACAACAGAAGGTTCAAGCCAAACACTGCTCAATTTCTAATCATTCTGAATCCCCCAAACCAAAAAAGAAAAACAGAAGGAACATGTTATGAGCATATTTCTGAAAGCTGGACAATATTCAATTTTCATTTTCCTTATAAATTGGCCCTCTGCATTTGACCCTTAACTTGGAATAAACTGAGATTTGCAAAATGGCATCATGTATCCTGCTAGTTATATGATGTTAGGATTAATCTTTTTCCTTTGAATGTAAAATGGATCCTCATGATTTGAATGACAGATTATGGTGAATAATCATACATTTTTGAACTTATATGTAGTGAAATATTTTGTAAATCCTGAGACTTTCATGAAAAATTTCGGTTACTTGTACTGAACTGCGAAATTTTTCAGATATTGGTGGTGTTGCGGCTAAATCACCAAAAAAGGAATGGTTTTGCCCTTTCAACGACTTTCGCTTGCATTCAACCACGTGAACTACTATGTGGATATGCCTGCTGTAAGTCAAAATAAAAGTTGTTTTTAACATTTTACATATCCAGGCATTACGTTCAGGTCTTTTCAAGCTATATGTCTTTAGTAACCAACATTGAGATGAGATATTGATTTTCCATGTCAGGAAATGAGGAGACAAGCAGTTCAAGAAGATCGTCTTCAATTACTGCGTGATGTTTGTGGTGCTTTCAGGCCAGGGATATTAACAGCACTAGTAGGGGTAAGTGGTGCTGGTAAGACCACCTTGATGGATGTATTAGCTGGAAGGAAGACTGGTGGCTATATTGAAGGAAGTATTAGTATCTCTGGTTACCCAAAAAATCAAGCAACATTTGCTCGTGTCAGTGGTTATTGTGAACAGAATGACATTCATTCACCATATGTTACCGTTTATGAATCTCTTGTGTTCTCAGCTTGGCTCCGTCTTTCGAGAGATGTAGGCACAAGTATAAGAAAGGTACATAACCTTCTCAATACCTTTAAAGTTCTCTTTTCTTTCCTACTGTGGTTTCTCAAAGGTTACTCACCTTTACATCCTTAATGGCTTTATGTTTAGCTAGAATTGTTGTTTGATTGTCATTATATTTCCTTTGCGCGTGCATAGATGTTTGTTGAAGAAGTTATGGAGTTGGTTGAGCTAAAACCGATAAGAGATGCCCTGGTTGGACTCCCAGGAGTAGATGGTCTATCAACAGAACAAAGAAAGAGGCTGACAATAGCTGTAGAGCTAGTTGCTAACCCCTCTATCATCTTCATGGATGAGCCAACCTCTGGCCTTGATGCCAGAGCTGCCGCCATCGTTATGCGTACTGTAAGAAATACTGTAGACACTGGAAGAACCGTGGTGTGCACAATTCACCAACCAAGCATAGACATATTTGAAAGCTTTGATGAGGTGTGTGCCTCAATCATTTCAACTTGGCTATTTATATCTGTTACTAGTACATCTGAATGTATCAAGCTTCATATTTTTTGTTCTTTGCAGCTATTGTTGATGAAAAGAGGTGGCCAAGTCATATATTCTGGACCTCTCGGTCACCATTCTCACAAGCTTGTAGAATATTTTGAGGTGAATAATTTTTCTCCTATTTTCATCTCTGACTCTACATGGCGTCAGAAAGCAGAGTGACTCGTTATATCTCATTTCCACATGAACATTCATTATCTCCTTGTTTGCAGATTCTTCACTTCTAGGCTTTAAGATCAAGCAACATAGTCTTGGCTAGTCTTTCTCTTGATGCAATTTCACTGACATCTCTAATTTTTGCTGCATAACGAAGGCTGTCCAAGGAATTCCTAAGATCAAGGATGGAGACAACCCTGCAACATGGATGCTTGATATCAGTGAACCTTCGATGGAGACCCAACTACATTTGGATTTCGCAGAAGTTTATGCCAGCTCCTCTCTATATCAGTAAGTCCCAGCCACAGTTTTGATGTTAATCTCTTGCGGGTTTTAGGATTTATTATTATTATTATTGTTTTCAATCTTTGGAACACTTTCAGGAGGAATCAGGAGCTTATCAAAGAGCTCAGTACTCCAGCGCCAGGTTCTCAGGATCTCCACTTCCCAACCAAATTCTCCCAATCTTTCCTCACTCAGTGCAATGCTTGTTTCTGGAAACAGCGTCAATCTTACTGGAGAAATTCTCAGTATAATGCCATCCGGTTCTTCATAACAACAATCATTGGGTTTCTGTTTGGTCTAATCTTTTGGAACAAAGGACAGAAGCTGTAAGTCTTGAATCCTTATTGCTTTTTATCAGAATATTTTAACTTATGTAAGGTTCCTATTCAGGCCCAACAATCGTGTATTATTAAAAGAAATGGCAACATTGTCCATTTTAATTACCTGCTCAAAACTACAACGCTTGAATGCCATATTTCTTCTACTCAGAGAGAACCGTCCTCCTTAACTGGCAAAATACAATTGTTTTATGAACAGATCTAAACTGCAAGATTTGTTGAATATTTTGGGCGCTATGTATTCTGCGATCATTTTCCTTGGTGCGACCAATGCTTCTGCAGTACAGTCCATTGTTGGCATTGAAAGAACAGTTTTACCGCGAAAGGGCAGCTGGAATGTATTCCCCGATACCTTATGCGTTTGCTCAGGTAATATATAAAAGTCTATGCTCTTTTCCCACTTTTTTATTTTTGGCCCCTTGTTAGGAGTCAAAATTATTCTGGCAAAAATCCTTGCCAATCACTTACAAATCTGGATCAGGAATAATTGAGTGCTACATTTCTTTACATAAAGCTCTTTCTAATTTTGCAGGTGGCTATAGAGACAGTTTATGTTGCTATTCAATCCACTGTGTATTGTCTTCTCCTGTTTTCCATGATTGGCTTTGAGTGGAAGCCTGAAAAGTTCTTCTGGTTCTTCTACCTCATATTTACATGCTTTGTGTACTTCACATTGTATGGGATGATGATTGTAGCCCTGACCCCAAACCACCAAGTATCTGCTATAGTCATGTCCTTTTTTCTGTCCTTCTGGAACTTGTTTTCTGGTTTTCTCATTCCCAGGATGGTAAGCAAGAACTTATTACTTAATTCTCCATATATATGTTACTCATGATCCTATTCATGTCTTCTTATCATGAATCAAAGTACATTTGTATTCTCACTTGGCATAAAGAAATCAACATTTGCTTGTCTATTGCAGCTAATACCTATCTGGTGGAGATGGTACTATTGGGCCTCTCCTGTCGCTTGGACATTATACGGTCTCGTGGCATCCCAGTTGGGTGATAAAAGTAGCCTGATTGAGATACCTGGAAATGGAAGCTTGCCATTGAAGATGCTCCTCAAGCTAATGTTGGACTTTGACTACGACTTCCTTCCGGCTGTTGCCGTGGCCCAAATTGGTTGGGTTCTTCTCTTCTTCTTTGTGTTTGGATATGGCATCAAGTTCCTCAACTTCCAAAGGAGGTAAAAGTAAGCTTTGGTACTTGAACGTCCCAATTTTAGAAGCAGCCGACGCAAAAGGAATACCAATACCAATTGTGTAAACATTCAAGAATCGCAAAAGCAAAAAACCAATCCTCCTCCTTCCCTTATTTTGGTTTTTCGTTTAATTTTGCGAATTAGTATTCTTTAAAATGCTACGAATAAATAGAAAGTTGTTTATTTTCCTACGAACATCATTCCCCATCAATCTTGATAAGATTCAGGCCTGCAACTGCAAGTGTTCAATTTCCCTCAACATCTGTATGCGTGTATGAATGTAAGTTACCAAGAACCTAGAGTTTGAGAATCGGGGGAATTGAAATAAGAATTGTGAGTTGAAAATTTAATATAAACATTTTATGAAAATAAAATAATAGAATTGATTTTTTATAAAAATTAATTTTTAATAAGTTAAATAGCATGATAATATTATTAATGATATAATTAAAATTTATAAAATATTATAAATATATAAATTTGATATATTATTATTATGAATATGTTAATTAATTTTAAAATAATAAAAAAATAAAATATTAAGTAAAATAATTAATAATAATAATTTTTTAATTAAAATAATTTTATTATTTTTTAAATTAGTTTATTTTTAAAATTTATTTTGATTAATTATCTTTTTCAAATTTGATATATTTTATGAAACTTTTTTTAAAAATTTGTCTTAATTAATAATTTTCTTCAATCTCATTTTATTTCATATAACTTCTTTCATATACTAATTGAGTATTATATTAACTTTAACATCACAAGTTCTTTGAAAAATATTATAAAATATCAATTATGACTTATATCTTGAGCTTGTTACACATATTTGAAGAAGTTAATTGTTTGACTAATTTTTTATCCATGAACTTATTAGTTCTAGTTAATTCAATTAATATAACTTTTTTTTTCCAACAAATTCATTAACTTTTATAAATTTTTTGAAAAATTTAACAATTTTCATAAATGATATATTAGAATTTTCATTTAAAAATATAATAAGTTTACCAAAATTTTTGTCTCTAAATCAATGTTTTCACTAAAATTTTTGTTATCACAACGTCATGTTATCACCATAATCTTTGCCTTTTATAATGTCGTGCCTTATGCTTTCAATTTTCTCAATTGGTTCAATCATTAAAAGTTTCTCTTATTCTTTGTGTCTAATGTTAGAAGGATAAATAAAAAAGGAAGATGATGAGTTGGTAATACCCTCGTTAGGTTTGCTAACTTTTTTTAATAATTAGGCAGTGAATTTTAGCCTCTAGCTTCTCTTTATACAAGTGAGTAAAAGAGATAACAACTATCATTATCCATGGGTACTTCACGTCAAATGCTAAGAATAAGTCATTCAATAAAAATTTCTATTAATTACTTTTTTGATTAATCTTTAAATTAGTAGGCAATTTACTTAAATCGACTTTAATATTCTAAGATGTTGAATGTTAGACAAATTGAAAATTAAAATAAAGGATGTGATTTAGAGATTTAAAATAAGAATTTTGTAAAAATAAGAGAGGGAAACTTAATTATTTTTGAAAAGTTTAAACAATTTATTTTTATTTAAATAAAAAATTATATAATATTATAAATATATAAATTTAATATATTATTATTAAATATATAATTATATTTATTAATTTTAAAATAATAAAAAAATAAATATTAAATAAAATAATTAATAATAATAATTTTTTAAAATAATATCATAACATGTATTCCGTTAAAATTCGATGACATATGATATATCTAATTAATTTTAGTCCATTCTCTATTTTAATTTGGCATAACAGTCACGAGTATGCTGATCTCGCTGATAAATGCTGGAGAGACTACTAATAGAATTGGTTAATATACTATTTGCTTGTAACTTTTTGCCAGAGAATCAGGACAACCATAAGGGACCGAAATGTGGCAAATATTACAAGCAAAACGAACTTATAGATTGAACATCTGAAACTGCTAGCAGGAGCAATAAAACAATTTGTATGCCCAACCCAAACCCCAACTGCACGTGCATCACAGAGGCATTTTTGCACCATAGATAGTTCTCCCCCGTTCTCTTTCAGTATTATTATTATTATTTGTAGTTCTTTTGGTTGATGTACTGCGGTCAACAGTGACCAAATTTTAAACCCCGATGGCAATGCTACCGTCCCAAATACGTTGCAAATAATTCACAAGCATAATTTAACAAATAAATTTTGACTGATATTGTACAACCAATTTAGTGGAAAAAATAAAAAGCCTCGATTCACTTGCTAATTGACAAAACACCATTGTTACCCAAACGAGAAAATTATGGATCTCAAAGAAATTTTGTGGTCTTTTCTGAGGTTAAAAAAGAGAGAAAGAAAAAAAAGAAAAAAAAAAAAAGAAGAAAGAAATGGTCTCAATCTTTCATTAGTAAAACCCGAAACCCGAACATGAATAACAGTGAAGTACCCACTAAATGGGACCATTAGTGGGCAATTTTGGCTTCAATTGTCTAATGCAAGGGCCAAGAAACCAGTTAGTGACGCTCCAAACTTGAATCAACTGTCTCACTAAATTTGCTCATCTCATAGATCAGCTCAGCAGAAGATGACAGATCCAAACTCCACAGGCATACCCAAACCTAGGGTGGTGATTTGCATAGGGGACATCCATGGCCATATCACCAAACTCAGAAATCTCTGGTCCAACCTCGAAACCCTCATCGACCCACAAGATTTCAACTCTGCCCTCGTCATTTTTCTTGGCGATTATTGCGACCGTGGCTCAGACACCAAAAGGGTCCTTGATTTCTTGATAAGTTTACCTTCGAAATACCCAAGTCAGAAACATGTTTTTCTTTCTGGTAATCATGACTTTGCCTTCGCGGCCTTTTTGGGGCTTCTACCTCAGCCCTTAAACGGGGCTTCGTTCAAGGAAGGATGGAAAGAGTATGAACAGAATGAGGAGAGTGAAGGGTGGTTTAAGGGAGATGGGTATGAGAATATGCATTTGCAGGGTAGGAGGTGGGCTGGGACTATTAAGGTCAGATTTAATGCTTCCAAGGGGACTGAGTATAGGGGTTATATTTACGATGCTGGCCCCACTTTTGAGTCCTATGGGGTCCCTCATGGATCTGCTGGTATGTGGGTGCTCTGCTTATTTTCTGATCTCGAAATGATTTTATCAATTGGTTGTAGTGCATTGAGACTCTTTGAGTATTTGGGATTTTTGTGATTGATCTAATGACGATTGAAGTTTCATTTCCCTTTTCTGGTATGTCTTCTGCGTACATTGGTTCATGTAATTCTCAGTTATGAGTTGCTTTGTTGTGTTTCTTGGATTTGTATTTGGCACTTTGTGGTGTATATATATATATATATATGATATCTTGTCTAGTATGGTCGTTAGTTGGTCAATGTGAGAGGAGGTCGATTTTAACGTTGTTGTTCTGACTAATCTTTTCTGGTTTGTTTATCAGTGCTGTTGTGAACTTGGTGCTTGATGTTATGGCTCAATTAGTGGTTAATGATTTGAATAACTTGTATTTGCGCAGTTTGATTTTGAGTCCCACAATGTTTACGACTAATCTTTTTTTTTTTTTTTTATAGCAAAAGCTCTTTTAGGTTGAAATAAGAGATTGCTTTGTTCAATCTGTGACCAGATTTAGTCAAGGCTGTTCCTGATGAGCACAGGAAGTTTCTGGCTGATCTAGTTTGGGTCCATGAGGAGGTTAGTTTTTATTTTTCTCTTTGATGTTCACGTTATTCATAAGTTCGATGATTAGTGAGCACATGACTTATGTTACATTGTGGATTGCTGACAAAAGAAGTCAAACTAATTCCTCAGGTTACATGATATGTGGTTCCTTGATCCATAATTGTAAATTTCTATGCAATTTCCTTTGAACTCTAGGGACAAAGGCTGAAGCTTACTGGGTGTTGGTAATGTGCAATTGTTGTTCCAGGATGATGTTTCCGTTGAGAATGAAGGAGTCATCAAGCATTGTAAGCTGATTGCTGTGCATGCTGGTTTAGAGAGAGGGAAAAACGTTGAAGAACAGCTGAAATCTTTGAAAGCCAAGGATACCCGTGTGCCCAAGGTTGGAGCTCTTAGTGGAAGGAAAAATGTATGGGATATCCCACAGGTGATAATTCAATCGAACCTGTCAAATTCTCTTGTGGTCTGAGTCAACTTTCTTGTGCAATCACTCTTGATTTAAAGTCTCCAGTTTGTTCATTTCCGTACATATTCTGTGTGGAAATCACTTCATGGCTCTGCACATATCCTGAAATATTATAGCATCTTCCTTCTGATGTCGAGTTTAAATGAAGAGTAAATGTCTGGTGTTTCACTGCCTTTCAGGAATTAAAAGAGAAGCCAACTGTTGTTGTCAGCGGTCACCATGGGAAACTTCATATTGAAGGTCTTAGGTTGATCATTGACGAAGGTGGCGGACTTGAAAATAATCCAGTGGCTGCCATCGTGCTTCCCTCCATGAAATTGGTCCGCGACATTGATGGTGCGTCGAAATAGTACAGACTTTTCAGTAATTGGTATAATGAAATCTTCACATGTTGCGAAGCCAATTCTTGTTACTTGTGATGCACTTCCTTCCTAATTTCTTGCAAATAATGTTGTGATAGTGGGGTTAATTAATATTTACTTATATATAGATTTACAGGTACGCCAAAAAAAAAAAAAAAAATTCACATTTCTTTTTTTTTTAATTGATTTACATATATGCCAAACAAATCTCACATTTTCCTTTTTTTTTTGGGACAGAGAAAAAGGGACACCTTAGTTGGGTTACTCGTAGATGATGCTAATTTATTTCGGGCATTTGTTACAGCGTCTCAAATCTAGAATTTAATATTATATCAATCATAAATTTTCCTGAAGAGAAAAACCTACCTAATTATCGTTACACTCCTAAGTCACATTAGCAAAAAAAAATCACACTTTAAAGCATAACTAGTACAATAATAGTAGATTAATTAATAATAATAGAAAACTCCCCTGCCCTCTCCTTTGATCAAAGTATCAAAGCAAATGAAAGCTTGCCAATTAGAAGCGGAAAAACGAGGCGGGACCCAACAGGAGCCACACGTACCGTCCACGGCCTTTCAGTACTGATCTCTTTGCTACGCTGGCAACGATACATCCCACGTTGCGTATGGGCCAAGATCAGCATATCTAGAAAACTGAAAAAAAAAAACACTCGAACATATAAACCAACGATGGAGAATGATGTAGCTGGTCCCACGGACTCTCGAAATTGGCCTTCCTGTTCAGCCAATTTTGGCACCCAGCGCCACTTGCGGATGATTTGCCACCATTTCCTTCTCTCTTCCTTCATTTAAAGCCACAAATATCTTTTCAAGTTTTGGCTTCACGGTTCTCTTGCTGCTTTGATTTCAGCAATCTTTCTAGATCTGTCTCCTTCTACATTTAAATCTCGTTCAAAAATATCTCTGCTTCTTGTCTGTCTCTCTCTGTGGCTACAAGAGGAGAAGTGAAATGGTGTGCTACACGATACCGGGGACGCGGCTTGCTTGCGTTCCTTCAGCGCACAAGTCTCGCTTTTCCTCCAATGGCGATCGAAGGATTACGGCTCTCTCCTTCTCCTTCTTCAACAACAAGAAGGACCGCTACCGCTTTTCACGTACTACCTCTCTTACGTTTGGTTGCTTGCTTACTCGACTTGTGATCTTACATTTTAAGTGTGATGTAAAAAAGAGGCGTGTGCGTATGCGTGTACGCGCGCGTGTGCGGCTACACGTACTTCGAGTAGAAATAAAAGGCCAATGACAATTAAATCTTAGCTTACCCGACTTGATGATCACTATGCGCTCACTTAAAATGCGTGCATGATTAGTTATGCTAGTTCTGTTTAGGCACTGGCGTTTGATTTGCTGATTATTAAGCTTTTGTATTCGCCAAGTTAATTGGGAATGTTGATTAGGTTTGAGAAAATTGTTGTGGCTTTTTTTATTCTTTCCTTTAGAATATTACACCTGAAGCGGGAAATCATTGAGTTTTATTTTTTTTTTTTTAATTATTTTTAACGAGCGATCACTGAAACCGAGTTGTCAAGAACTAATTTCTTACATGTTTGTAGGGAAAATGTTTGCTGGAAAATCATCATATGACTCCGACTGCCCTAATTTGACGGTCACCGCATCTGAAAAGGTCCTTGTTCCTGGAGGCGAGACTGTGGACCTTTCTTCTTCAACAGATCGATTGGAAATTGGCGACACTGTTTCTGAAGAATCTCAGGTTTTAATACTTGTACATCATTCAGAACTGCATGCGCCACAGGTTGTTGATTGCCAATACATATCACAATTCTCTGATAATGTCATTTGACATTTTGGAATTTGAAATGCATGGATAGGTAGCATAGAGTTAGCTATGTCGAGGCTATTGGAGCCATGAAACTAAATGATTGACTATATATTACTGTGTTCACTGTAATATGTACTGCAGTTATACTGGAAAGTAAGCTTTACTTTGAAGTGTTCTTTCTTTTCTGAAGACACAAAAGGGCGTGCAACAAATTTGTGAGACAACCATACTTTAGCCTTTGGTTTTGTGACATTTTGCAGTCCTGAAATGAAAAGTAGTAAAACCATATTCTCCTGTGAAATGTGGAGTTGCCATCTGCCTTTGGTGGAGCACATAATGTGGGAGATTTTTTAAATTTGAAACTGTGATGGACTGAAATGAGCAGTGAGTTCTGTATTCCAATGTCAACCATATATGGATCCATACTGTGCCTTAAAATATTGTGCAATTTGAATAGCATGTGGCTGTCTTCTCTACAGCAACTCTGGACTGAGTTGTCTTGGTCACCATTTTCTGCTTTTCTGCAGCCAATGTGAAATTTTGTGCTCTTATTGGAGTTTTAACTGATCACACAACTGATACAGGCTCATTGGATATAACTCGTTCTTAGATAGCAGAAGTGATGTCCACTTGCTAGGTAGCTGGTGGATCGAAAAAATTGTTTGTATATAGATTTTTAATTAACATAGCCTGAGAAATTTTGTAAGGAATGTTAAACCAGGTAGAATAATGGATGTGATGCTATCGCACAACTTACCACTTGAATTCAGAATTGCTTGCTAGGTAGCTGGTGGATCGAAAAAATTTGTTTGTATATAGATTTTTAATTAACATAGCCTGAGAAATTTTGTAAGGAATGTTAAACCAGGTAGAATAATGGATGTGATGCTATCACACAACTTACCACTTGAATTCAGAATTGCTTGCTAGGTAGCTGGTGGATCGAAAAATTTGTTTGTATATAGATTTTTAATTAACATAGCCTGAGAAATTTTGTAAGGAATGTTAAACCAGGTAGAATAATGGATGTGATGCTATCGCACAACTTACCACTTGAATTCAGAATTGCAACAGAGGTTGAACATGGTCATAACAGAATCTTCAATGTGGATTTAGCACATGGTTTACTTGCATGTTCAGATGTGAAATGCATAAGAGTGGGCCTTTCTTAAGATTTTTGCCTAGTTGCTTAGTTTTACTTCCTGAAATATGTGCCAGGAGTTCCATTGAATGGATCAGGGTATTATTCTAGACATAAATGTGCTTGAATTTCTTCCTCATGATGGTACTTTGACATAAGTTGACTCGCTTAAGTAAAGTTTTGCACTGGTCTCTGTGTATGTCTGTACACAGGTGAACATATGGAACTTTAATGATTCTTGGTTGACTAGTTAGTAGTTAGCAATGCTGACCATTTGCTACAGTGTTATTTATGTTCTTGATACCTTTACCAGCAAATGGTCATGACTGAATTGATACCATTTGACATGCAAATCCCTACTTACTTTTTTACCTCCTTGTTCCTGTATGTTTATTAGGTTATTAAAGATGTAGAGAGTTTGACAATGGAAGATCATCAGACTGTTGAGGATGAAGTAAAGCAGGACACAGAACTTGTGTTGTCAGATACAAAAAGTGTTGCAAGAAATGAAGCTAAACCAAGATTTATTTCCCCACCTGGCACTGGGCAGAAAATATATGAAATAGATCCAAGCTTGACAGGTTTCCGTCACCATCTAGATTACCGGTAAGATGCTCCTTCATCTTTCCTTTTTGTTGACTTACTCTAGATTTTTTCTTGATGTGTCCTCTTCCTTTTCATGCAGCTTCCTGGATTTGATTTTAGGCAATGATTACCAAAAGAGAGATTTTTTATGATCAATTTGATATTTTTTTTTTTCTGGGTAAAGTTATGCACAGTACAAAAGAATGCGTGAAGAAATAGACAAATATGAAGGTGGTTTGGAGGTTTTTTCTCGTGGCTATGAAAAGTTGGGTTTCACTCGCAGGTATTACTGTCTTCCAATTTCTTATGGTAGCATTTTTGACATTTTCATTTTGTGAAGGCTATAGCTAGCCTATATATTTGTCTCTATCTTTTTTCTTGTCCTTTAAAATTGAACTTTTTGTTCTTATAATCTCATCTACATCCCTTCATATCATCCAAGGGGGCAAAAAGGCATGCAGAGAGCAGGGCTGGGGACAGGGGCAGTGAATTGCAATTTCAGTTGAATTTTCACTTTGCTTTCTTATTGATTAAAAAAACATTTCTATTACCATACTTGTGCAGATTTTTTTGTATTTTTTTTTTTTTTTTTGTTAGTGCTGATTTTGTTGTTTCTTAATGACTTCAATTGAATTTTCAGTGAAACAGGAATAACTTATAGGGAATGGGCACCAGGAGCTAAGGTTTGTTTCATCTTAGTTATCCTATGTGGTTTAATGTTTTCACTCATGTACTTGGTTTTGACAAAGTCCTTATCTGGGAGCCAAAGTTTTGGCCATGGTGATACAGTTCTGCTTTCAGTTAAATTTATCTGCTTTGTAATACTGCATTTGTTTGCAGAACAACAGCATATATTTTTGGACTTTGGGAACAGAATACAGTTCCTGGTATCTTGACAATATAGATTGTCATTTACTAACTCAGGGTTCTTGATTCATTTGAGGTGCATGGATAGATATTCCTCATAAATTACATTGAGGGAAATTGACTGACTTGGGATGATTGTTCATTTCTGTTCATGCCAAATAAATTCATATGCTGATTATTTTCATGTTCTTAGTGGGCAGCAATAATAGGAGATTTCAACAATTGGAATCCAAATGCAGATGTTATGACTGGGGTATGTTGTATTTGCATTGGTTTCTTGGGCGTGCAATCCAGCCACTTATCATGTTCCTTCAGTTGTGTGGATATTAGAATGATTGTAGGAACTTTCTGCCTCTTTTTCCCCTTTTTTACCAAAGGCATTAGTTTCATCTACTGTCTCGGGTAACACTTTGTCTCATTCCTCTCTCTCTCTCTCTCACACACACACACACACACACACACACACACGTGCACGCATGCATTCACGCAGCTATCCTTCATCAGATACAACAGGGAAAAAGATCTATATAATGATAATAGCAATCTTGTTTTGAAGCATAATCACTTGTTCAATGAAACTATTTATTTGGACCCTTGGCAATCATAAAAACTTATGAAAAGCACAACAAAGTTATTAATACTACAATTCTAATACCACTATATAATAGCTTGTTGCAATTGACTTTTGATAGTTAGTGAATCTATGTTTAATTGCTCAGTTAAACTTCTGTTTGAATGCCACTTTTTTCATCTTTGCAGAATGACTTTGGTGTTTGGGAGGTGTTTTTGCCAAACAATGCAGATGGTTCACCACCAATTCCCCATGGTTCTCGAGTGAAGGTAATATTTCTGAATAATAAGATTTGATCTTTGGAATTGAGATTTACATGGTCAATGCCAGAGTCATTCTTTCTTGTATATTTTCTGTGCTCTTTTCAAGCAAAGGCAATAAATTGACTAACTCTTTTCCAAGTATGACTATGCCTTTATACATGCAAGGTGATGGTGACTGCTTCTAGGAATCTTTTTTCTTGAACTTAAGAAAATAGTAGACCATGATATGTCCTTTACATCGTCTTGTACACTGCCCTGTGAATATCATGTGAAATTAGGTGAAGTTTGCAGCATCAGAAAACTGATATTACAATGTAATGCTGTCATCTCAGCTGTATTAATTGATGTGGAAGTACATCCTTGTACAGATATTCCTTAAGGATGTGTAATGGTTGATTATTTAGAGAGAGAGAGAGAGAGAGAGCCATTGCCATGAATTGACCATGCAAGATTTAATGAGTTTAAAACCTTAAGCCACACATGTTACATTCGTGCCATTTGCAATCACAAATGAGACATGAGCCCACTGCTCTAGATATCAATTTAGCCTCCTGAGTTAAAAAGCTGTATGAGGTCCATAGATTGTGCTGCACATATTACCTCCATGCATTGAAATCAGATGTTTTCATTTCAATCAGATTTCATTTGGTCCTAAAAGATGCTTCTTCTTTTTTATTTAAGGCTGTAAAATTTATTTTGTGTCGTTCTGCAATGCTGTTTTAGTATGTCAAATATCATGAGTCTAGAACTCTGCATATCAGAAACTTCAACTTGGTTATACAATTGTAGATACGAATGGAAACTCCTTCTGGCTTCAAAGATGCTATCCCTGCTTGGATTAAATTCTCAGTACAGGCACCAGGTGAAATTCCCTACAATGGCATATACTATGATCCACCTGAGGAGGTAAGATTTACCATTTAAATATTTTTGATTTAGAATTATCTGCAGCAAAAAAGAATTGTGGTAAATTCAATAGCAGATTTGAAATTTTGCTACTATTATTGTTGATAATTGAAAATATTTTTTAGGATTCCAGTGTTTCAAAACTAAGTGACCACTGTTATGATTAGAGTAAATGCATCCTGAGGATTTATAATGCATAATATTGTGGATTCTAGAGCTGCTAAATGTTGCATCAATGGTTACCCATGGGTAGCTACAGTCCATCCAGAATGCATGTGATTAATTCCTGAGTTGTGGCTGCTTGATTTGTTGAGCTTTATTTGTCAATTGATGACCTAGCTGGTGCTTTTTTTTTGTTTTTTTGTTAAAATTTTTTCAAACACTTAACTTTGTGAACTTAGTTGAATCTGATATAATCTATTGTTTTTTCCTATGCAGGAAAAGTATGTATTCAAACATCCTCAGCCAAAGAAACCAAAATCACTGAGGATTTATGAGTCACATGTTGGAATGAGTAGTACGGTGTGCATCTCAACTGTTCTGTCACATTATATTTATTTGGTCTAGCACTTGCATTGTTTTTTTAAAGCTTATTCATGAGTAGAAACTGTACAAGGTTACTGGAGTTCATTGGTGAGAATATTTTATTTGAAATAAAAAGAAGAAAGTGAAGGTTAGAAATGTAAACAGAGCATCTGTGTGGTTTGTGGGTGCATGCAGTCTGACTTGTCCAACAAAGTTTGTTATGAGAGGACTTGGTTCATGAGGTCTTGTTAAGCTTTTGGTCATCCTGCAAAATATTCTCTAGAATTTTCAAGTTTTTGTTCTCAAAACACAGATAGTCTCTGCATGTGCCAAGGTTTAGTGTTCTTGACCTTTACAAGGCCTGGGGAGGGTGATATGATTTATGGGCACGACAATTGTTATGCTACAAAGTTTGTGAGTCTTATCTAAAACCAACCAAAATTATTCATCCAAGTTTGACCCAAGGCATTCTTCATGAACCAGGCCAGATTTTGACCCTAGGCATTCTTCTGGAAATGGATGAGGAAAGACATTGGCTCAAGAACTTTGTAAACCACAAGTGCAGAACATTTACTGTTTTTCCTGAACCTACTGTTGTTTTTCCCAAGACTTTTTAGGATATCTTGAACCTGGTTAATTGTTTATCATCTTCTCTTATCTGGTACACACTATTTCATTGACTAAATTTGAACACACTAAATGTACTGTTGTATTATTTCTGTTGCTGATGCATCCATTTGAACTGCAATTAAAAATTCATGAATTCTTAGTTTCAGAATACTTGTAATGGTGTGTTAGAGTATCAATCTGGATGAAATCAGGCAACAATCTTTCTTAAACTGTTCTATCTGTTTCTCTTTTTCCATTCTTACTTTCTGGTCCCTTTTTTGTTGTCCTCTTCCCCTGTAAATTACAAACTCTGAATTGCAGGAGCCTATGATCAACACATATGCCAACTTCAGAGATGATGTGCTTCCTCGCATCAAAAGGCTGGGCTATAATGCTGTTCAGATCATGGCCATTCAAGAGCATTCATACTATGCCAGTTTTGGGTATGATCTTTGACAAGCTTCAATATTATTTTCCTCTGTTTCATACTTGTGTTCCAGCTTTCTTTTTTGTGCTGAAAATTGTCCCTATTAGCTCTTAAATTTTCCTCTTCATTTTGATATGATGCAGGTACCATGTCACGAATTTTTTTGCACCAAGCAGTCGTTTTGGAACCCCCGATGATTTGAAGTCTTTGATTGATAAAGCTCATGAGTTAGGTCTTCTTGTTCTTATGGATATTGTTCACAGGTAACAGCAAGATTTTGTGTGAAGAATCATTTTACACCCATATGGAAAAAAAAATAAATTTGTGAATTGACTATGAAAGATGCACAATATCAGAACTTAGTTTGGTTCTGGATGCATTTAGGTCTATTGAACTGAAATGATAACAAGTGTTGAAAAGTAGCTAAACATACCAAGTTTGTCATTGTCAGGCTATACTCATGTTTGTCAACCAAATAACAAACCCTCATGACATCTATATTTTAGGTCAGACAACTGTAGCCTCGTCTTTATGAACTTCTTAGCCTCACTAACACAATGCAATCAATCTCACTCTCATTCAGATGACTTGTTGTGAGACTAAACAGATATCACTTCGAAGTGTCAATCTCTTGTTTCGTGTGGTGTTTTGGTCACAGACTGTTTATATTTTCATTAAGTACAGGATATTGTTTGCAGTTGGCAATTATTTATCTGGCTGTTTTAATGTCAGGACAAATTTTGTTGTATGCCCCCGTACTTCAGATTGTCACCTAACTTCCTTAACTTTATAACCATTTCTTTTTTTCAATTTTCATTTTGCTCGTTGATGTCGTCTAATTCAGCCACGCATCAAATAATACGCTGGATGGACTGAACATGTTTGATGGAACTGATAGTCATTATTTCCACTCCGGATCACAAGGCTACCATTGGATGTGGGATTCTCGTCTTTTCAACTATGGAAACTGGGAAGTATGTACTTGTTTTGATATATAGTAGGCTGTATATTACTGTTTATATTGATCTTCCTTCCCTTATTAGGTTGTGAGACTAATTTAGGTTGTCTTTTGTAGGTACTAAGGTTTCTTCTTTCCAATGCAAGATGGTGGCTGGAAGAATATGAGTTTGATGGGTTCAGATTTGATGGTGTGACTTCAATGATGTATACTCACCATGGTTTGCAGGTACCATTAAGTATGACTAGCTATGCTTCAATACATATGATTTATGAGATCAATGAGATTAATAGTAAAAAAATTCCTATCAATTTGACCCCATAAGTGGGACCATCACCCTAGCATGTTGCTACCAGAAGCAGGACCTCATATTTCTTCTAATTCATTTCGAGAGAAAAAAAAAAAAAGGGTATATGGTGACTTAAATGGATATGCTTCATGAAGCTCGTTTTATGTTTTTTCATAGTTGAAGGCTATAAAGGTTGCAAATTCTTTCATGCTTACTTTTGCTTATGCTTCTGGTTAATCACTGTGACCTTTCTGTAGGTGGCTTTTACCGGAAATTACAATGAGTACTTTGGATTTGCTACTGATGTAGATGCTGTGGTTTATCTGATGCTTGTTAATGACATGATTCATGGTCTCTACCCTGAGGCTGTCACGATTGGTGAAGATGTAATGTTAATCCAATCTCCAGCTGTAATCAAAGTCTATAGTCTGCCCAAATACTTTATTGATTTGATTTCTTTATAATGATTATTTCTTTCCGTACAGGTTAGTGGAATGCCAACATTCTGCATTCCTGTCCAGGATGGTGGTGTGGGATTTGATTACCGCCTCCACATGGCAATTGCTGATAAATGGATTGAGCTTCTCAAGTATGCTTCCATAAGAAACACTTGAAATTTCCATTTGACTACCTCCAATCTAGAGTCCTGCTGAATCCCTGATGTTACTGGTTGCAGGAAGAGAGATGAAGATTGGAGAATGGGTGATATTGTACATACACTTGTTAACAGAAGGTGGTTGGAAAAGTGCATTGCTTATGCTGAAAGTCATGACCAAGCTCTTGTTGGTGACAAAACTATAGCATTCTGGTTGATGGACAAGGTCATTCAAGTTCTTTTATCTTTCATACATTTTTCACACTGAGAAGATAAATGCCACCAATATGTTTCTAAGTCAATTAGCTGAGACTTAATGCTGTTTATTTTAGGATTTCTTTAGATGCAGATTTGATGAGAGTTTATACAACTATGCCAATGCAGAAAGGGAAAGAAACGTTTAGCTTTATTATTGAGAGTAATAGTCAGGGGATTAGGCAAAATTTGTTAGAGGCAGCCTGCTTATTGCAGCATGAAAAATTAGGTTAAAAAAAAATTAAAACAAAAATATAGTTTTTACTATTGCTGAGTTGAGATGCTTCATCATAAAAGTTCTTATGATACTTCAGCCTAGATTAAGAGTTACTGCAGATTGGTGCATCCTTTATAGACAGCCTTAGGTACCTGTATTTGCATGTCAAAATAATGCCTAGGAAATCTAGCTGCAATACAAATACTGAAACTTGTCTCAAGAAAATTTAAATATGAAGTTTAGCATGAATGATGAAATGAGTATGTGGTGAAAGTTTAAGAATTAAGACTCAAATTGTTTAAAAAAAAAAAAAAAAAAAAGAAGGGTTTTAATAACTGAGCTTGCAATTGATGGATTCTGATAGGAGAAAGTCCCTATCTGTTTCAAGTTAAATAATAGATTGCAAAACCATATTTGCAGCATAGTTCCTTATAATTATAATTTTCTTGTAGAGCATGTGCAAACTAGAATAAATCGGCAAATTTTCAGTTCAGGCAGGAAAATATTCATCTTATTTCGCTCTTTCTTAGGATATGTATGACTTCATGTCTCTAGACAGACCAACAACTCCTCTTATAGACCGCGGCATAGCATTGCACAAAATGATCAGGCTCATTACAATGGGATTGGGTGGAGAAGGATATTTAAATTTTATGGGAAATGAATTTGGACACCCCGGTAAGATAATTTGGCAGAACGTTTCTAATTTTTTGGCATCTTTTTGGTGGTGGTTATTATCTGGTTAACCATTATTGACCTCATGTCTCTTGTTAATGTGGTTATATTTTCTCTCAACATTCTTGCTTTTCAGAGTGGATTGATTTTCCAAGGGGTGATCAACACCTTCCTAATGGCAGGTTAATTCTAGGGAACAATTTCAGTTATGATAAATGCCGCCGTAGATTTGATCTGGTAACTTCCAATCTCATCTTGTGACCATTGATTATGATTGGATTACACATCAGCAAGTTTTGTTTTAAGCAACAAATAGTGTCTATGAGAGCATATGAGGATCCAGTCTTAATCAGCAATGATAGTGTGTAGAACAAATTCTGATAATGAGGACTGAAATCAACAAGGAACCTGCAGGTGAAGTACCAATCAAGGATAAGAAAAACAAAAAACCAAAGTGATAAAAACGAGAATAAAATTTCAGAATAACAAAGTTTTATTGTGATTACTGAGAGGAATCCTTTATTACCTGGATTCAGTCAGTTTCCAGTTTCTTATTGTGTAGTTGGCCTGAAGACTACAATGCATGCCTTCCTACATAATTTAGTTGCCATTTTTTTTATCTTTCAGTAGTATTTGTCAGCCTGGTTTACATGACAAATATGATGTTCACTTTTTGTTTTTTTATGTTTCTTTATATTTTCTGTTCTTGTCTTGAATCCTCCTGTCATGCATATATATTTCTTCCTTTTGCCCTTTTGCCTTTTGCTTCCTCTATCTCTCTCTCCCCCTCCCTTTTGTGTCATCATAGACCAATCAACTAAGGTCCTATTATTGTTAGTCATATAATTGAACTAAATGTGTGTCTTTAACATGCAACAGTTCTTTCTTCTTTGCTTGCTTATGACCTCCTTACCCAGCATGATATGCCAAATAAACTGACAATTGTGGTTGGCGAAGTCATGCCTATGGTCTCTCATCTGCTCTCCAAATGGACACTAAATCTTCTTTTTCCCTCGTTCAGCAAAAGGGGAATCTTTTGTTCTGTTTACCATTGCTGAAACATTGTCATGATTCTTGAAACCATCATGAACCTGACAGATGAATCATTTGTGCACCTGCTGTAATACCCTTCCTACCCACCCAAAAAATGTCTGTCAGTCCCATCCCCACCCCCTTAGTGGGGCCAGTTCATTGTAATTCTTTTGCTGTATAGATGATCATGTGGGGGCTGTCATTTGTAGCAAGATGTCTTTTGATATAGATTCTGAGCATACTAAGTTGACTCAAGTTGTATGGACTAGCTTATTTTTTTCGTTAAAAAGTTACCTGGTCAGAGTAACTTGAATTTTTTTTTGCTTATTATTCTCTTTCAAGGGCAAATATACAACATTCATTGGGTTTATCATTTCTTTCTGAAGAATCCATGATTGTTTATTGTGCCTCCTGGAAGTGGCTATCTCAATATAGGTATCAATTGTGCATCCTACATTTTACGAAACCTGTTGTTTCTATATGCCTAGGGGAATGCAGATTATCTAAGATATCATGGAATGCAAGAATTTGACCAGGCAATGCAACATCTTGAAGCAGCCTATGGTGTAAGTTCTGTTGATGCCATTAATCTGTGTTCTAGAAGATCACTGTGACCTACCCTGTGCTTCTCTGTTTCTTGGATTGAAAAATGAAGTCTAATTCTGTGCTGCAGTTTATGACATCTAAGCACCAGTATATATCTCGAAAGGATGAAGGAGATCGGATTATTGTGTTTGAAAGGGGAAATCTCGTTTTTGTTTTCAATTTTCACTGGACAAACAGCTATTCAGACTACAGAGTTGGCTGCTTGAAGCCAGGAAAGTACAGGGTATGGTATTTGTTTCCCTTCAAATTAGGAAAAGAAAAGGATCAAGGTTATTCTGCTATACCAGCAAAAACATGGCCATGTCAAACATGGCCCTTGGTGTTTGGGAGGTTCTCCGTGTTGGCCACAATTTGCCTTAAATTACTGACAAAGATAGCCTGAAGACATGGGCAAGAAAACCTTTTTGGTTCATGATTTATCAAAGAAAAGTGTTGTTTTGGTTCATTGCTCACCTACGTTGATGTGTGTGCACATATGTTAGTGCTAGTTGTCCAAATCCAATGCTTTTTGACTTCTTTCGCACATAATCCATTTCCTGTCCCTTGTTGCAGATTGTCTTGGATTCAGATGATCCATTGTTTGGAGGCTTCAACAGGATTGATCACACTGCCGAGTACTTCAGCTTTGTAAGATGATCAACTTGAGATTGTTTCCTGGAGTTCTATGTTTGCTCCAACTGTCCCTCGTCTACGGGACTTCTACAAAACATGGAATGAGTTTCACGTGTGTCTTTCCTTTATTTTTTTGGGTGCAGGAAGGGTGGTATAATGACCGGCCACGATCCTTCTTGGTCTATGCACCAAGTAGGACAGCAGTGGTCTACGCTTTAGTAGAGGATGAATTGAAACCTGTCAAGGGCCAAGGTTAACTTTGTATGCTTTTGCCGATGTAAGAACATGATACAGGATTTTGCAATGCTTCTGCAGACAGCATAATCCATGAGAGACTATAATTGCAGTCACAATCCCTTCTCCGGTAGATTGACAATGTTGTTCCTGACACCGTGGCATCCCATACAGCATGATCAAAAGTAGAAAGTGAGAGAAATGCCAAGGGAGCGTGGCTAACCGTGCAAGATAACAGCAACACTGAACGTCTCTAAGCATGCGGCAAGTTTCCTTTGTCACCCTCTAAAATAGATTTTAAGTTAAATTATGTTTGTAATCTGGATGACCAGACAGTTCGGTTGGAAATGAATTAGGCACACGACATCGTAATGCCCCCCACCCCCACTAGAAAGGGATACTAGGACACGGAATTTTCGAGTTTTATTTCCCAGCGCTCTTCTACTGAATGATTTACCATTAAAGGTGAACTAGTATTCAGAGAAGTAATGGTTTTTAATAAAATATGGCTTGCTTAGGTAAAAAATCTCTATTATTATGGTGAATTATTGTCAATCTAAAAGCAACAACATACTTTCTAGAGTCGTTGATCGCTGTATTGCGACTCTGACGAATATCCCATCATACCTTGACTTTGTGTTTTTTTTGTCTCGGTCCCAGGCACATAACGCGTTTAGCAACATGGGAAGGATGAAATTGGGGATCCAATCTAAAAAACCCTCAAATCATCTTTTCATTCATTCGAATCTGACAGGATGAATTTCGCTCATAGGAAGTCCCCAATCCGAAACAGACATAAAACAAACTGAAACCGATTTGTAAATACAATGAACAAACGCAAGACAAATAATCAAGTGCTAACGTAGCTAGTCTCAGAAACGGAGCAACGGGGCACCTGGTGTAGAACACTGGTGGGAGATGAATTTGAAGTGGAAGATCTCAATGCCTCCGCTAGAGGTCCTCCCATGGACGGCACCTGGCTGGCTCCCCAACCAGCACCCCAGTTGAGACGACGCTGTTCCCTTTCGTTGCCTCTTGTGGGGGGTGTCTCCTCACCATTGCCAGTGGACAACTTCAACGACACATCAGATGGCGAGTTTCCGGGCATCGAAATGGAGAGGCGGGTGGCGGAGTTTGTTATTGGATTAGCATTGATTCCTGCATTCTCCGGTTCTTGAAAGGGCCTCGGCCAGTCGTCAAAAAAATGACGAAGAATGCGGCCATCAGATCTGGTTCCAACGTCATTTTGGGGTCCAAGGAAGCCCTTTATTTCAGTTTTGGAATCTAAGGAACTGTTATTGAACACAAGAAGAAAACACGTGATATAACATATACAAGAAAAAAAAACCAGAAAGAAAAGAAAAGAGGTAAAAGAGGTCGCAGAGGAAATGCCTAAGCAAAGAAAAGGAAAGCATCTCATCAGAACGTTGTGGTTAGGGTTAATTTGTAAATAATCTAAAGCTCTTCCTCAGATTTGAGACATACTGGCGAGCCCCATTCACCGGGTCCCACCAAGGACCAATTGCTCCATAAATTTTAACACAGCGAGATTTTCTAGCAACATCACCAGTTAAATATTCGCTTTAAAAAAACAAGTAACACAAAAAAAATGTTGCATCTAATTCAATTAAACCTCAAATATCTGAAACGGCCGTAAGAAATTAGTAAGCACAAGCTTTAATTAGAGACACGATCATTAAATATAAGTCGTGATAAGTGGGCACGAAGCTAAACTACAGGAAGTAAGGTTACCTGTGACTAAGATGAAGGAGATCAGCCGAAGGCGATTGCCCTGACACAGAAAATTTATTTCCATTAGCCCCCGACACAAGGGATGGTGAAACAGCGGAAGCGGTGGTGTTAAAAGCATCACCGACACCGCCACCGGAGGCAGCATCACCCACGCTGCCGACGCTACCAGTAGTAGTCTTGGTGGAGATGGGTGTGGGAATTTCCACAGGCTTTCTTGAACGGTTGCGGCCACGGTGCACGTGGCGCTCACAATACTTCTGGCCGGCCACCACGTCCCTTGAGCAACGCCATTTCTTACCGTCTGTTCTCCGGCATCGTCCGGGCTCCGGATCCATGGCTACTCTTCCCCAGTACCCCGTTTGCCACACTGATAAAAGGCGTTCAGACCAAGTTGATATCATCGACAAACATTAATTAGGTGCAAGAATGTTTAGTAATATACGGATTCAGCACTAGCAGGCAGGAAAAAAATACAGTGGGGTGCCAGAGATTCTTTTAGGTCCTTCTATTGCAATAATTCTTGAGACAAGAATACCATCAAACAGCGCAGAACAAAACATGCATTGTGCAAGGCACGCAAAACTAGGAAAACGGTCCATTTAATTACTTCTTCATTTTAAGAAACAAAGTAATATATAGCAATAATATCTTGGAAGAATCAAAGTTATGTAATAAAAGCTGGTTTTGGCACTTACAAGCGGGCTGGTAGTGGGAGTAATGTTGAAGAGGATAATGATGAAGGAGATACTGGGGAGAGTAAAGAAAGCTTTTCCTGATTGACTGAAGGAGCTCGGGGGGAACAGCTACCCCAGCTAACATGTATCTGTAGATCAGAGCCTGCAGCTCTAGCTCCTGCCACTGAGCAAAGCTGAAGTGACTCCCCATCCCTATATATATACACAGCAGGCAAAAGAATACCCAGAAAAGATGACATTAGGTGAAAGAGAGAGTCACTTTGAAGCAAACTGGGCAACAAATTTGGCCCAACTAACCGAGACCTTCCATAGTATGAAGCAAGTTTTCTTTCAGAAGAGAGTGAAAGGGAAAGGGGAGAAAGGGTGGAAGAAAAAGGAAAGAAAGCTCACTGGGAAATCTGGTGGTGGCAGCTGTGTTTGTTTCTGGAAATGCTGACAAGTTACTGATTTTTCTGTTGGGTTCAGGTGTAAACAAAGTTAATGCAGCTGACCCGGATGATTGTTGTTGGTGTTGGTGTTGGTGCTGGTGCTGCTGCGGTTGTTGTCGATGGGGATCATCCATGAGGGGTTTTGGCATCTTTGCAGAGGGTGACTGTTCTGACTCATGCTGGTTTCTCCACTGCTTCAAATGGAAGTCCATTGGGAGGGGATAGAGAGTTCTAAGTTGGGTAGCTTTTGGTTTGGTGGGTTTTAAAATCTTCGTTTGGTGTGTTGAGTATGCGAAGAAGGAAAGTTTGCAGAAGCTTTTTGCAGAAGCATATGTAGGTTTTTATTATATCTTTGGCAGATACTATATCACGAGAGTAAAGAGTGAGGGAAAGAGAAAGAGTTCCGACAAAGAAAACCTGCAAAGTTTGTTGATGGCCAGTGGAGAAGCCTCGGGGAGCGCTTGAGAAAAAGACACTCAGACAAGACAGTTGAGAAACAAGAAAGATTTTTAATGTAACACTATCAAAAGAGATGGTGAGAGAGAGAGAGAGTCAGTCGCTGCTAGCCCCGGGGTCTTTGCTTCCCTTTCTCCCCTATATATTTTGACTTGGAAACAGCATTGAGATAAGAGGGGAAGAACCTATTAATGTACTAATTACAAGAGGCCCCAAAAGAAGAGAGATGGAGCCTCTTATTCCTTAGAAGACAAAATTAAAATCCTTGAACTTTTTACTTCACACGCAAAGACATATTAGTCTTTTTTTTTTTTGTTAAATGTTATTCAATTTATTAATATTAAAATTTTAAAAAATATTTATTTAAATTTAATAATATTTTTTTATAAAAAATTAAATAAAATTATTTATGAGTAATCTTAATATTAATTTATAAATATAATAATTAATATATTTATAATATATTTTTTATTTAAATAAAATTAAATAATGGCAACAGATGGTATATATATATATATATATATATATATATATATATATATATATATATAAAAGGTTTGTTGGATTCCTTTATGTAATTTTCATCTCTTTTGTCATTAGTACTACTGATGTCATATGACACTACGAAAAAAAGGTTTGCATGGTTTAATGCGTTTTTTAATTAAAAAAATCCGGTTTGATAAAATTATCATATAATTTTTTAGTGAAAATGTAAATGATAACTGTAAACAAAGGTTATTTCATGACATTCCGGAAAATTGTAATTACAAATAATTATTTTAAAATGATCGCTTATAGCCAATACAAGCACAATAATATTATCTAGGTTCTATAAAGACTCAATAGTATTTTTTATGTAACTCAAACCCACATATTTTATAAAAACCCAAATATTAATACAAAGATAATATCATTTTTTGTATAGCCAAAATATTTTATTAATATCATTTCAGAGACGTTAGAGTTTCCTTTCTATCTCCCAGCTGCCCCCACCTGCGGGCCAAACTCAACAATCAAAAGGGTCCAGAAGAAGCAGATAGGAGCGGATGGGTCCCATCTGTTGCCATCTGCTTAACTTAAACCGAGCCTTAAAATGATACTGAGTTACTGACTAGGTGGGAGAGATGTTGAAGCCGACAATGCAGCTTCTAATATCTTAGCCGAGATCTGAGGCATTGCAGTTTCTACCACTGCCGAGAGCTCAGTTTTTTTCTTTTTTTTTTTTTCGTTGCTTTTTCTCCATTTCCTGGGATCCCACGTCAACAGGGTCAAACGCAAGTGTCACCGTCAATCTTGTCCTCAGAGGTTTGTTGCTCGTCAACAAAATTTACGATTTGAATTGTGTTAAATTACTAGGTTAAATGGTTTCCCAATACAAACTTGTGTAAAGCCTTTAGAAACATGTGGGATATCAAGGAAAGCCTCCTAAATCCTGCTTCCAACCATAAAATCTCGAAAGGTTTACTATTCTTATTTTGGCTTTTCGTCTTGCATAATGTGGATTTTTTTTTCCCATTAAAATGCAAGCTATATAATAAAAATAATAATTTTATTCTTATAAAATTTATATACTTTTTAAAAATAAAAATTTTAAATTCTTAACTATTCAAACATTCTTGATAAACAGTAGATGGCAGCGAGTAATAGCAATTACGTAATTTTGCCTCTTCATTGGGCCGACAAGCCCATTTCGGCCTCATGGGTTGACTTAAGCTTTTTCATGACCGGGCCCAAGCCCAACTCATAGCTGACGTGGAATTCAAGCCGAGCCGTAATGGGAGGAATCGGAGGAATGAAGTGCAGCAGCGAACCCGGTAATGAGAAAATTTTGTTGACGGATCTACCCCTGATAATTCCTTGTATTTACAAAACCAGGCTTTTTTGTTTTTGTCCATATATACGTATGTAAACTCTTCTCTCTTGTCTCGTCAATCCAATAGTTTATATGTACCAAGATATTCTCCAATTTATTTAATTCCTTGTCTCTTCGCTTTCTTTTTAGTATTATTGAAAGGTGTCTCGATCACATGAGTGGGAGTTCACCTCCTAGCATGTAACAAACATGCCACCATCAAATGAGAAAATCGATAAAATTTACCTCTATTAAATAGGTTTTTTACTTTTTTGAATTTTTAAATTTTAATTTAAAAATATATTTATATCATATAATTTATAATTTAATATTTTTAATTAAAAATTATTTTTATTTATATTAAATATTGAGTTTATTTCTCTTTCGGTTCTACTGCCGAGCAAGTTTTGCTCAAGCAGTTTTCGCAATTATTGGAATAAATTGTGGGAAGGAAGGATGCATCACGAAACATGCCACTGGAGAAGCAGAGCAATCGAAGACCCTAAAAAAACAAAAATCAGACATATCTGACAGTTGCAGAGGAGCAGCTGAAGAGCCAGAGAGAGTGAGTAGGTCTAGCACCGGCCTGGAGGGCTGCATTTTTATTCTCCCTTGGATGGACTCGATTCCTCTTGAACAAATTAATTACTGAGCTCATGTGACTGCTTTGGTGATGACATGACCACTCGTTTCCCTTTCTTCTTTTTCTCTTGTATTATTTTCTTTTTTTTTCATTATTTTTTTTTATTTCTTCTCGTGTTTAAATATTTAAGTAGGTATAGCAGGTGCTAATGTAACGACAGCGGATTTTGTGCGTGTTTTTCTCTCTTTTTGTTTATTCGATTTCTCAAAGTTTTAGTTGCAGAATTTGTTTTGTCAACCTAACTAATTTAATGAAAACAAATGACCTCAAAGACTGTCAATTTATCTGGGATAAAAATCACCTGTCCCTGAAAACAGTGTTAGCAAGCTTTATCAGTTAAATCTTACTTTTTTGAACATCATAATATGATGTTCAAAAAAGTAAAATAAAATAAAATAAAAAACGAGAAGACACATACTCATAAGGCTTGATGTACAATCTTCCGAGGCACCTAGGACTCAGCCAGATGGAGGCGAATTGCCCCTGACCCGACGCATAGATATTATACATGTGTGTGTAAAGTAAACTCATAATTTAACTTTTATTTTTGTAATAAGTTTTTATCACCGGCTTTGTCCAAGTATTGAGTTTGAGCTTTTGCACGCGAAATATTTGTTTTGCATTTTTATCAAATATTTTGCTGCTTCTATTTTTCAAAATTATACCATTAAATTATTTTTTTTAAATTTTTTTAAAAGATATTTTTTTATAATAATTATTAAATTAATTTATATAAAATTATAGTAAACCTTTTTTTTTTCTCAATTTTCTAACGTTGTTATTATCTTTCTAATTTTGTCTCCTTGCGATGGAAAAAAAAAAAAAATAGTACATCTTGGATCGACACACAACTCAGCAGCTTCTTGTACGGTCGTGATGGGACCCAAAGTACCACGTCATCTAACATGTTGGTATTCGAAATTTTTTATTCTTAAATAGTAAGAAAGTGGTTCTTCCACATGGCTGAGAACATCGAAGCTAGGAAAAAGAATACGCCACTGACACACATGTCAGTGAAGCTTTTGTTTTCTCCTGTCCGTCAGAGATTTTTTGTCAATAAAAATGTCAGAAGAGCAGATGCTCGTGTGGGTCCCAGGCTAAACCTATATTTTATTTTAATTATTTCCGCATTAGGATAATAAAGACATAAAGCAAGGCACGCCTGCACGCGAGGCCAGTCACTATGACCTCGCGTGCGTCCACGTGACTTAATTTCTCGAGGCTCACCGTCCATTTTCTTTATCCGAAGAGGTCTTCCACAGCACGTGGTGTTTGATTCCGCTTTCAAACTTGCATTTTAACAAGGTAGATTTACAGTTACTTATAAATTGACAGATGAAAATTACTCAACAGACAAAAAAGAGGGGAAGGGGGGTTGGATTATGAGTCTAATGTCACTGTTAATACTGATTTAATCATAACAATATAAAATTATCAAAAGTATATGTATGAGATTATAATATTTAACATCATAATCTCATTTACTAGGTCGATTTGCGGTAATATTAATGTACAGATTAACAATTGTTTCAAATTAACATTTTAAAAAATTTTGCTGACTTTATTTGGCAGATTTACTGATGTTTTTTAAGAAATTTTGAATATTTAGTGATTTACTAGCGATCTTATCTCCAAAATTAACTTAACCTATACGAGTAAATTACATCGATCATTTTACATTGTTATTTTTATAGTAACTTTTTAAAAGAACTTTGTAGAGAAAGAAGTTCACAAATATATAATAACTTGATTTTCTTTTAAAATAATAACGAGTTTGGAATTCAAATTTGAAACTTTCAGATCAAAATATGAATTCAATATTAATAAACTAGAACTCATTGCTACTCGTTATTTTTTCTTGTTGGGAGGTCGTACACGATAATTCCATTGTCTCGTAACTTTTCACCTTTTAGCAGATCCTAACGGCTTTTTTAGGTTAAAGTGCACGGCCCTGATCTTGACTAAGAAAGGCCCAAAACATTTATGGATCTATAAGGACGGGCCCTCATGCCAAAAACTGAGCTCTATTAAGTCCACTTCTTCCCTGTTTCCGTCCTGGTACCATGCTTCACGTGGGCTTGGAACATGTGTCATGGTTAGAAGTTCTCAGTCAAGTGAAGTATTTGGGCCATTAAATTTTATGCAATTCCACAACTGGACTCCCCCGTACCATGTTTCACGTGAATCCCTATGGCACGTAAAAAGGCCCAAAAGAAAAAATGATGAACAAGATAACAAAAATGAAAGAAGTCTTTGATTTTGAAGGAGAGTGAGATTTATAAGATTGTAAAAATTAATTTATCGTTGTAGCTCATAACCCAATAAACTTCTTAATAAAAAAGAAAAAGAACAGAGATAAGGGGACTTGCAATACGTGAATGTTCCATCCTCTCAATCGCGGACGGTGAACAATTGGCTATGAAAAGGGTGGATTTCTTTCGCAAATTTATGGGGTACGACATGTTGAGAAATTTTGTTCTAAGTCCAAAAGTTGTGTATTCTACTAACTTAAGGATGGTTAAGACAAAGGGAAAAATTATAATTTTCATGGTAAAATTGGAAAAATGTGGTCGTGTCCTGATTTTTATTATGAGCTTCGATAGCACGGACGTAGCCGGTGAAAAGTTAACGCAACAAGGCGTTTTCCGCCGACGGACAAGACAAGTACTGAGGGCTATAACATTGAGCCTAAGCAAGGTGGTGAAAAAATGAGTATGAGATCGATGTGTTGGCACTTTAACAGGGAGTGCACTTCTTGTACTTTGGATCCACTTGAAAAGTGTCATACTAAGTAAGCTGACACTGTGGTCCAATCTAAATCTCGGTTCGGCCTTGTAAAGGCTTTCCAGATGCTATTTTACAAATTCTACAATGTGCCACACGAGTGTCTGGCTAGGAAACTGAGGTAGTCACTCGAGGCACAATAATTAGTATGAACTTAATGACTAAAAACGAAAATCAGTATTTATGAACTTTGCATTTCTTATTCCAAAATAGTGCCAATAATTGGTTTGTTGTCTAGTACACTAATCCGTCTTATATTATGTCTAAGTCGATAGGCACACTGCACTTCATTTTCTTCTAGCACGGCATATGTACAAATTCAATAATTTCAGCGCACCAGGCAAGAAGCTCAAGAGACATAAATAGGATTAATTTAAACTCAATGATTAACCTTTGTCGGGAGGATGCACGACGATGTGCTGCAACGCTGGGTTCTAAGTCGTGATACTTCTAGGCAGTATGGAGGAACATTCCTAAATCGAACTAAAAAGACATCATGCACGACATAACTAATTAATGTCCGGTCAATCGCATTTTATTCGAACCAAATTTGCATTTTGACCACATTACCATAAACTTGCACGAGGACAATCCATCTGCGTTTTCCATATCTTGGGCTTAGTTTTTTATGAGAGCGAATCTGAGGCACCTCATGGCTAGATGAAGTGAATGCCTGTCCTTTACCTACTATGAGGATTTGAATGTCTCATATGAAAAGGACGTACGTAATTTTATTGAGAATGAATCTGCATATGAGTTCGTGAACTTCTGTCGATGTCTCTGAGGAGTGAGGAGACATTGAAAAAATTGTGACTGAAACCGAATCAACAGATGCAACATATATATTTCCTTTCTCGAGGCAACTGTGGTTAATGGGTGATTTGAGCGCTGCTTTTGCAATTGCTTGACTCTGTAATAGTTCGAATCTTCGCACGTATATTAATTCACTTCTAAATTATGAGACAAACGTGGTGATAATAGATATAGTAAGGTTTAATATCACTTATGCATTAGGTGTGATAGAGATTACCTGAATCCGTTGATATTTAAGCAATAAGTCATCCTTATTTAATAGGCAATATACAAAAAAATTGATTGTACATATTTATAAATTTTCATAATTAAATATTAAAATTTTTTAATTTACAGATTAATTTTGAAATTTTAAAATTCTTCTCAAATAAGTAATAGTTTGAATGAAAAATGATCAAATTTTTAATAAAATTTGTTTAAATTAATATAAATATTTTACCATTTGTCTATTTTTTATTAAAAAAATATTTAAAAAAATATTTATAATTAATATAAAAATTTTAAAAAATTTATGATCCAATTAAAAAGATTTATAAAATATAACAAATTTTTTTTATACCTCTTATTTATAAAAGAAGTTAGATTAAAATGTCAACATCGGTCGGTCTATGGTAGTGATAACTATATCTCAACGATATTCTTTCTTACGTGATTTTTTTTTTTTTTTTTATAAAAAAAAGGCCAATGTGTAAGCCCTATGGATTTTGTCATCTTCAAATTCTCCTATCTAGGGGCTGAAAAGCACTAGAACCAAATTCATGTTTCCACATTCCAGGTAAGTTTTTTATTAACTCTTTTTTTTTTCCATTTTTTTATGAACTTTGCATGACCACTAAACTTCTATTCATTTCCCTACCGTATTTTAGGGAACGGAAATCTAATAAGAAATAATATTTGAAAAGATAAATATTATAAGGAAGGGAAAAAAGACAAATATTGGTGAGGAACAATGTTTTGAAGCGTATTCTTGTAACTCTTAGCTTTAGCAAATCTTCTAAGGATATATCTTCACTTTTCTATCACTACATACAATTTCCCTATGAAAATTCATTGTACTGGTAGGGATGGAACGACAATGTTTTCCCAATTAGAAAATTTAAAATGGGTTGTTGCATGTCCACATTGCAAAAAAAGAAAGGGAAAAAAAAAAATCATATCTCTTAGCCGCTGATCCAAAACTGTTATAAAATTTCTTGTAACATAAAAAAACATAATCATATGTACATTAATGACCAAAGAGAATCCTATGTTCACCCACCATAAAATAAAAACAAAAGTGAAGGGTTGGCGCACATTCACATATCAACGCGCATAGTTCGTCGATGCATATTTTCTTGATTTGGGACAATTCTTGTTGGGCCCACCCATTTTTTAAAGATTGTTTATCAACAGTCAAGAGCCCGGCCGCGTACGTGGGTCCATTGTAGCAATTCCCAAAACAAAATGCTATTTGAATTTTTCAGGTTTTCAAACAACAGTTGTTGTGAAAGTAGAGAGAGAACAAATGGTATCCAATGCAGATAGCCCTAAGTCAGAGTTGGGAAGCATCTGTATTTTGACATGAAGTAGGCAGGGGTCCACAAGAGGAGAAGGGCAAAATCCGACCGTTTCTGACACATGGATACAGAAGGACGACAAACACGTGCGGACTTGGGAACTTGATTGGCCTGGATGCACAGGATGGCGGTGCATTTATAGGTCACGGTCTCCCCTTCTTTTATCTTTTACAAAAATAAAAAATAATATTAAAAAAAAAAAAAACGAGAGAGAGAGAGAGAGAGTCGCAGCATTATTCGTGCAGTGCAGGCCGTTTCGCATTCAATTAGACAAATTGATTCTATACGTCTAAAGATAGTCAAATCCCAAATGGTCACATTCTTCCTCTTTTTTCTTGTCGTGTACTAAATGTTCCTGTTATTCACACTGAAAATATTATTGGGTTTAAACCTTTTAAAAATTATGATTTAAGGGTTAGGTTTGGTCTTTGACAATACTTACATTTATTTTTCGGGTTACATACTATTACCCTTTCTATCAAGGCACATACCTCTATGTATGTATTATGGTTATAAATTTCATTATAGAAATAATTAATCTATTTTTAGGATAAATATTAAAATATAAATTTATATATTAGATATATAATTTTCATTTTTTCTCTTATAATATAAAATCAAAAGAAAATTGAATCATAATTTAGTTTAATTTCAATACTCAAATAATTTAATTTGATTTAAAAAATCTTTGAACCTTAATTGATTAATTTGATTTAAAATTTTCTCTCACCCATCAAACAACACATGAATATGGAGAATTTGATGAAAATTAAAATTTAAAAATATAATAAAAGGACTAAAAATGTGAAATTATGTAGCATTATAAGGCAAAGTACCAACAACGATGTGTATTGGATTTTAGCATTTTTCTTGCCTTCCCTTGGGCCTGGTTTTACCAATGGTCTCTCTCTCTCTCTCTCTCTCTCTCTCTTTTTCTTTTTGGCTTATTGGTGGTCTAAGTTCGAGGAGACGGGGATAAAGTAGATTGTATTTAAACACCCACCCCCTTGGTCTGTGGCCAGTGGCCAATCTAGCAAGCTTAGGTGTCTTTCATGTACCTCTCTAACACATGTATGATGTCACTCTCTGTTTTTTTTTTTACATGAAATGGTTCTTAGTTTAACAAGATGAAGAAAATATTCACCAAACAACCCCCTCACCCAACCAAAGAGACTTTAATAATATTCTTCTTACTTTACATAATTACATTTCTTCGGGTATAGTGCAAATAATACCCCCCCACTGGACCCACGCGATGCAACACTGTGGGCAGGGACTTTTTGGCAAAGTGAAATATCCAGCTATATCCCGTATGACTGACTGCTAATGCAATAAAAAGTTATTTAATATAAAGTAAAACGAAAGACTAATTAGGAAATTTAAAAAATTGACCTTATCGTAACAATTCTTTTCAGCATTTCGAAACAAATAAAAAAAGGAGCTCTCTCTCTCTCTCTCTTTCTGTCGGTTAGACCACCTATGTCAAAAGTCACCCGTCTGGGCTCTAGGGGTCTAGCATTTTTAGCTGCCATTTAGATTGTGCATCCTCACATCACCGTTGAACTCCCCCTTGGGTCAAAAGGAATACTAGGGTGAGACCGAAATGTTCGTGAACATTCAAAAATTGTAGTAGACTATGGTCTAGAGCATGTACAGTGGCCTACAAATAACCATGAAACGCACGTGCATCTTTTGTGTACATGTCTTTGTACAAAACCCCATGAAATCAAGAAAACATTTGTTTTTTCTTTCATTAACGATAGTCTTATTAGAGATCTCGAATTGGACGGTATATACCGAATTGCTGCCGACGCCTGACATTGATTCACTCAAATCAGGATTTCCCTGTCAAAAAAATGCTTGCAATTTCATTTTCATCTGAATGCTCCCCCACAGCCTCCGGCTTGTTATAAATTCATGTCTGCCACGTGTCACCCTAATCGAATAAACGTGTCCAACTAAACAGCTTCAAAAAATAATAAATTCAAATAGAAATAAATATTTTTTATTATATAAAAATATTTTATATTACATTAATATGTAATATTTTATATATAATATAAAATTAAATATGTTCACTTAAATTTATTATTTTAAATCCATTTAAATTTTTCTCTCTACAAATTTCAGTTGGGCCAAAAAAAAAATGACAAACAAATAATTTAATTTGAAATGCAATTCGTGACGAATTTTATTTAAAAAATTTAAATTAAAATCGACCCGTGAGAGAAACTGACCATTGTTCAGGCAGGCTTTTTTTTTTTTTTGTGGTAAAAAGAATGAAAAGGAAAACGTTACGGTTTTCACAAGTTTTACAGGCTAACGAGGCGTAGGTTTCGTATACCGACACGTATATATATAGAGCAAACAGCACCTTATAAAGACAGTGAAAAGAAAGACTAGGGTTGTAAAAAGTGATGATGAAGATGGAAGGCTGCGAGAGGGAGCGTCAAAAAGACAATCGGAGTCAAGAGCCTCGATTCTTTGCTGGCACGCGTGGTCGTCCTTTGTTTCCTCGTTTTTTACTTTTCCAGTTTCGGCTCCCGTGCCCTCCGAGACTGCCACGTCTCCCCAATTTTTTCCCTTTTTTTACAACTTGTTTTTTTAACAATTTTTTTTTAAAATCCGAACAACAATTTTCCTCTGTCTTTGTGTTTAATGATTATCGTGGCAGGCTAGGGATTGGAATTTTACCTGGAAATATACCTTTCACACACCATCCTTTTAACCGTCAGTAATAATATGCATATTATATTTTACATATTATTATTATTATTAGGGCCTCAACGTTTAATAACTCGGGCAAACTGTCTGTTTTAAAGAAAGTTAAAAAATAAAAAATAAAAAAAAGACATTATAAAGAGCTAAAAAGACCAAAGTGGCCTCAATAATCAGCCGAAATCACAATGCTCTTCGTTGCGCTACCCTGTAGAAACAAGCTTCCTCTACAATATCTTCAATGTAGGCAAAAAATACCCCTACCAAAAGTGCCGCGATTAGCTTCCTGAATAAGGGTTATACTCCTCCACAGTGCAAAAGAAATGTGCCCCTGGCCCATAAATTAACGACCAAAAATCGTGACCTAGCAAGAGAGATAAAGCGAAAGAGAGGAAGAGAGGAATTCGATCTGAAGAGAGAATGAGGAAAGGACGGGCAAGAGTGTTTCTTACAAAAAAAAAAAAAAGGGAGGGGGGGTGTTTATGTCTTTATATCACAGGCCATCCAAACTTTATATTATGTGGTGCTCCTGCGGTAGGTGCCCAGTTGTTGTGTTGTGTAAAATAGAAAAGACAAAACTCGATTGCTTTGATTTGCCGCTTTATTCTTATAGGGCCTTTTTTTTTTTGGTTTGGGAGGGGGTCATCCGATAATGCACGCTGTGTCGGTTTTAAATCTGAATCTAATTTTAATTTTTAAGCTATTTTGCTTTGCGGTTCCTTGACGGCATTTCTAATAAAACTATTGGTTTAGGACCCGCTTGTTTGACCGCGATTAAATGTGTATAAACTCAATCAAACGGTGAGTTCACTGATAAAATTGAATGTGGCATAAATTTCGTGAGATTCATAGGTGATATTTTACAGCTAAAAGCGGAAAAATTCCACGTTAGCTTTCAATAATTTTATGGTAGAAAATAATTGTTTTATAAGGAGAGGATAAACACAGCTTTCATTATAGTTTACTAAGACACTAATTTTGATTTTAACCTCCAATATCTCTTAATAAAGAGGACTTATGATTCAAGATCAGGATGATTATAGCTTTTACTTGTGTTTTCGTTTTCTTTTTGGTAGGGAAATGCGTCTCAGTTGTTAATTACTACGTGAACCAGGACGGAGTACGCTTTTTCAATATTTATTTCGTTTCATAACATGTTGGTTGCATAAAAGTGTGATAAAGATTAAATAGTTGGAAGTTGGATCAAAGCTCAGGACCATCGAGAAATTATAACCTACTCCCACGCAGCGTGATAAAGTTATTTTTTCCAGCTGTAAAGCAAATCCAGTCGAGTAATAAATGGACGGCAATTGGTATAATGTGATGATAATAATCAACTAAAACAAAAAAGAATAAATTTTCATAATTAATTTGATCTCTCCAATGATTGAAACTTAGGATAAGGATAACGTGGTTTTCGAATTATTGGCACCCTCATATTTTTCCACAATTGCCACGACACAAATTCAAACATTTATTTGGTTTGATAGACAGAGTCGGTATTTGGTAGTTACGAAAGAGGTAAAGTATAGATATAGATGGTAAAAGAAAAACAAAGCACTTAATTTATTTTTATGACAGAAAATTCTAGTTTCTCAGACAAATTTCAAATTCACGTTAAATGTTGTTGACCCACATGACAGTTGAATCATGTACTTGGTTTTTTGGACATAAAATTTTTGCATTTTTTTTGGTTGTCTTGATCAGACAATAAAACAAGAACAACCTCTCGTAAATGAGCAACATCTGAAGCATGTAAGATTTGCTGCTCGTGAATACTTACTGGCTGATGGTTTAAAAAACGAAAAACAGAGGGGACTGCAAAAGCCACTGTACTTGTAATTAGAGGAAAAGAGACTGTAAAATCGGAAGTTTAAGTTGAATCAGAGCATCAGTACTTGTACACTACAATAATACTGTTGTCCAGTCTACCTGCTTTTGGGAGAAAGACATGGTTATGAGTTAAAAAACAATGCACTCCCTATTTGCAGGCATTTGTTGAACATTTATTGTTTCTGTGTATTATTTTATAATTATTTGTTTGACAGTACCTTGCGTCGTTGCACTAAGACCCTGGATTTGAATTAGGAAGTCTCCTCATTCTTTCCCCACCGCACCCCCTTTCTACTCCTCGCCCTGTGCTCTATATGTGTGGTCAATAAGTTCGCATTAGACCTTTGCGCTACCCTTTTATGTTCAGAAGTTGAAAACTCTTCAACGTCTTGATGGTGCCGAAATTCACAAAACGAACCTGCGGAAAACAGAAATTCTGAGTCATCCTTTCAGTTTCCCCGTAGCCAGTCTCGCTTCTTGTTGTGCTCTCATGATGGCACAAAAGCAGTTGTGCGAGCTCTTGCGAGAGGATCAAGAACCTTTCTTGCTCAAGAACTACATTGCTGACAGGCGTTTGCTGCTCAAAAGGCCCGCTCCAAAGTCACACTTACAAGCCAAGAAATGGAAACCCATCTCCCAAACCTCAAACTTTTCTCAGAATTTTCGCAAGAATGCTTGCATTCTCTCTTTCACCAACTCTCCAAACCCCAGAAAGTCCCCTCTTTTCGAGTTCCAGTCCCCTGCCAAAAGCCCCTGTAAGAGTCCCAATGCCATTTTCCTCCACATTCCTGCGAGAACCGCAGCTCCGCTTCTCGAAGCTGCTCTTAGGATCCAAAAACAATCATCATCGAAAGCACAAACTAGAAGCAGTGGATTTGGTGTATTTGGGTCCATACTAAAGAGACTAAAGAATCGCAATAAAACTCCGAAGAGTGAAATGAATGGTGACGGGGTAAACTTTCGGTCAAGGACGTTTTGAGGTGGGATCCTCCTGTTGGGCGTAGAAAATTTCCCATCGAGAGTGATGGTAAGCGAGTAAATGGAAATCAGACAAGTTCATGTGAAACGAGCTTGTCTTTTCCTTGCAAGGCTAGGCCTAGCAGTGTGGTTTGGTCCGAGAGCAACGAAGGAAAGTCCTTGGATTTGGAATTGGATACCTCGTCTAGCAGTAGCCAGTTTGATGACTCTGATGAGGATGAGGATTTTGTAGCCAATGGCGATAAGCCATTCTGTGAAAGCCCTTTTCGTTTTATTCTTCAGAGAAGCCCTTCTCCCGGCCGCCGGACTCCGGTCTTTTCTTCTCCGACCACCTCTCCTGACCGCCACAGATCAGAGGTTGGTATTTTACCTTTTTTTTTTTTAATATTGTCGTCGTCTTTTTTATTTTTTTATTTTACCTTTTTCTGGGTCTATATGCCTGCGTCTCGGGTCCACAACGAGTGAACTCATGAGTTAGAGGACCGAGTTGTCGTGTTTGGTTGTCGGCAGTACGATCATTTTCTGCAATGTCGGCCGGGACGTTTTCCCCCCCAAATGACAATCACAACCCTCTGTCTACCAGGAGTTTTGTAAAGACTCCAGGCGGTTTGAGGGTTAAATTGTCAATATCGTGTACTTTTGATCATGAATCTGCCGTGCAATCCTTTATTTAATGACCATGTCTGGAAAATAATTTTTGCCTGAGAGAGGACAAATCCGTATTTTGTTTTATCTGTTACATATCCCATCAAGAGAATCCGACACCTTTTTTTCTAAAATTCGGAAAATTTCCATATTTCTGGGCCGATAGTTAATAAGACAAGTCACCAAACCCTTTATTTATGCCCAGATTTTATTAAAAGTGAAGCCACAATTATGGAATTTTAACTGCCAGCCATAAGCAATGATGTCCTGATCAAGGCTCTTGTTGTTGTGATGTGGTTTTTAAATAAAGGGAAAAGAGGACCATGATGCAGAAAGCTTAGAGAAATTCCTGGTACAAGAAGTGAGAAAAGAAGAGGAGGAAGATAAAGAACAGTGTAGTCCTGTTTCTGTTTTGGACCCCACCTTTGAAGACGATGATGATGGACATGACGATCAGAGTGAGGCCGACGGTTTTGATCTCGATTGCAGCTATGCAATTATACAAAGTATGTTACAAGATCACATTCCCTTGCCATCTTGTGAACTTCTCCATTATTCCTTAGTTGGTTGTGTGGTCTTTATCATTGCAACTACGCTAAGGGACAAACAATAAACTATTTAATGTGCTCAACAATGATAGTATCTGTGCGGTTAATGGAGGGTCATGATCCTATTAATTCTATGTGGGCTCCTTTGGGAACTTTTCTCATGTTAAGACGTGCGGGTAAAGCGTCCTTTTTATTTTGGTGATCTGTGACAGTATGCAAGTTTGTTTAATTGTTTTTAGTTGTTGTAATATTAACAGGTCCTTCTTTTTTTTTTTTTTTTTTTTTAATTGTTTTTGTTGTTGATCAAAGCTTGCTTAATGATTATTATATCGAATATAGTCCCAGTCTCACATACGTGACCCACTCACCCACACCATTAGCTTCATAATTTCTGGTGCTACCGTGGGGTTGTCCTTTAGGTATCAGCAACCTTATGTTTTTGAAAGATATTCTAGATATACGGATGGATGGATGTAAGGCTACTGGGAAGCATGCTAGAAACTTAAAAATGCTGGAACCCATTTCAGACGTATATGCATAAAAGCTGCTACTTAAACATCAATATATATTTCAAGCTTCTGCGCTACTTCTTTTAGGAACTCTAATTTCTTGGCGGATTTAAGTTGCAGAAACATTTTCTGCCCGGAAAGTTTCTCCAGATATGCTTCTTTTCAGATTGGAATGAATTTTACCTGAAAGAACCTAGGCATATGACCAATAAAATTGGTTATTACAGCTTAAAGTGGGACCTGCATTTTATTGTGGGAGGTATACCCTCTAATTGTCGAGGTCCCATGAATAATAATTAGATTTGGCTGTCATTGACTTAATCTTTTGAGTGTTATGCATAATCTCTTATTTTAAATGTTATCTAGGCTCTTTGATGATCTAGGTGTCTTATCTTGATGAAAGCTTAAAATTGGTGCAACTTATCTAGTAATGGCTACTTGGCCTAATCCATTGGAGTTGATAAGGAGTGTGATTTTTGTCGAGTTACTGTCACTTGGAAATTTTTTTTTTTTTTAAAAGAAGAAATTCTTGCATCTTGATTAACTTATTAGATTTTTCCAGCGCAAACTTTTTTACAGTGGAATTTTTTAAGGTTCCCATTCTGCATGATTCAGTCAATTAACTAGAGCCACTTAAAAGATTTCTGCAAGCTGCTCTAAAATGTAACGTATGTTGATATTTTCTTGCATTTCCTCTATTATATTTGCAGGAGCAAAGCAGCAGCTATTACGAAAGCTCTGCAGATTTGAGAAGCTGGCAGAGTTGGACCCAGTTGAGCTAGAGAAAAGAATGTTAGAGCAAGAACAAGAAGTTGATGATGAAAACAACGGTATTCAGGATCCAGACAAAGATATGGAATGTGAAGACGATGAGTTGGTTTCCTGCAACAGAGAAAAAGACATCAGCTGGATTATCATAGAAGAGCTTAGTAATTCAAGCTTTTGTTCTGTAAAGAAAATTCCGAGAGACTTGAAGAGGCTGGTCTCGGATATTGTTGACGAGGAGAAGAGTGATCAGCTTGCTGCCGGAGAAGCAGCCGTGGTGAAAAGGGTCTGTAAGAGGTTTGAATCATGGAAAGAGGTGGACTCCAACACAATTGACATGATGGTGGAACAAGATTTTAATGAACTTGATGGCTCGAAAAGAAATAAGCAAGATCATGTGGGAGAGACAGCTATGGAGATTGAGTTTTTCATTTTTGGATTATTGCTGGAGGAATTGACTGGGGACCTACTCTGCTCGAAGGAACATTAAATTTCGTTCAACTTGCTTTGAGTTTTTCAAGATCCAGTATTAATTAGAGGAGTATAGTCTAACGTCTACTACAAAGGGGAGAGTTTAATTAGAAATATGATCCAAAGACAAGAAGGATCTGGGTTAGATGGCAGCTGGGTATCATGTATATGCAAACAAAATAAAGGAGGGTAAATGTCCTAGCTTTATTAGACGTGTGACATGTACATTTCTTGGCCACTGGCTTGGTGGCATAGCGAGAGATGAATGTAGTGTAGTCACTGGATTTATGGGTTTTCAGGCTGTTGTGGTGTTTATTGGAGCTGAACTTAGAGCTATACGTGTCACATTACAATCTGCATGGGAAAAGGAGTCGAGGAATATCACTGTGATGACAAACTTGATCCTTGACTTGCAGAAAATTACTAAATCTGGTTGGGAGAATAATTTATACCGGCCTGTCATTGTGGAATGCCTCGGCCTTTTAAAATCACCCTGGGTTTGCCTTGTACAACATACTTTACGTGGAGACCATTTTTGTGGAGACTTTTTGGCAAGCCTGAGAATAGAAAGTGATTGTTCTCTCAAGTTCCGGGAGTCTCCCCCATCAGGAATTAACATTCTGTTCTAGGCTGACATTACTGGTGTAAGCCACCCTCGTGGTGGTTAGTACGTTTATGCATTTTCCTTTTCCGTTCTAGTTTATTCTTTCTACATAAGAATAATTAATTAAAAAAAAAATAAAAAGGAGTGATTGATTCCACTTGTCCGTGCCGTAAACAACTCCGGTCAATGTTCACACTAGCATTCGAAAACCACATATGGAGACTTCTAGAAACATTCTGGTACATGTCTTGACACAGTTGTTGAATACCACATTCCTCCAACATACTAATTAGTGTGAAAGATACATAATATCATTTTTTATGAAGTATGAACATGTTAATAAATAGTTTATTAGTATGAAAAAAAAATTATAAGTAAATTTATTTTATTTTAATAATTATATTAAATACTTTAATTTATAATTCATTAAATATCATGTAATGTAATATGTATGTCTAGTGTATTCTTTCAAAATTATTAACAAAATACTACCTTTTGGAATGCGGGTACAATGGCTTAGACATACAAATCCAAATGCACCGAGCCACGTGATGGAAAAAGCAATTGAGCAAAAGACTCTTTTCTTTTCTTCTTTCCTTTTTTCTTTTCTGTTTTTTTGTATAGATAGTATAAAACTGGACACCCACATGTGTGGCCTGCGATTTACACTTCTCTCCCGTCAACGGCGTGGACTTGGCTTTGAAACACCCAGAAATTTTCCCACACCTTTTATTAAGTCTTGTCAATTGATTAAATTCTGGGAATAATCATTGCAAAGTATTACTAAAGTTGACGCATTCGAAAGAGAAAGAAAAAAAAAAAAGAAAAGAAAAACGTTTCCCCACGTGGTGAGTGCGTTTATGTCGTGCAAAGTCTCACGTGGAAACACCCGATTTATGTGCACTATGCTAAGTGAAAAAAATAATTATATATATATAAAAAAAAAAAAAAACATAGTGTCAATACGGCACGTTTTACACACGGCATCTCGTTCAGTGCTTAAGTCTACTCTTATAAAATCGCTTCACCGTCCTTGCCAGCCCTGTCTCCTCTTTATATATATATATTGGTTTTTAATCTCCTCTTATCTTATCGTGCTCGAGGGGGTTGGCTGAGAAACAGAAAGAGTGCACCAGGAAAAAAAAAGAAAAGCAAAAGGAAAGCCTTCTTATTTTCAACTTTCTATATTTCATATGGAATTAACAGACCGCCAAAGTACTCAACAAGACGAACCATTAAAGTTGGCTAACGAGAAGACCGTCAGGCAAAAGAGGAGGGCTGGAAGAAAGAAGTTTCGGGAGACAAGGCATCCAATCTACAAAGGCGTCCGGCGAAGGAAAGGAAAGTGGGTGTGCGAACTGCGGCTGCCTCATAACAAGTCCCGGCTATGGGTCGGGACGTTCTCGCATCCTGAAATGGCAGCCACAGCTCATGACGTGGCGGCCTTAGCTCTGAGAGGAGGCTCCGCTGTCTTGAATTTCCCTGAATCAGCCCATTTATTGCCAAAATCAAAGTCAAATTCTATAAGGGAGATTCATTGTGCTGCATTGCAGGCTGCAGGGAGAATTGGTAATTCCTCTTCATCTCCTTGTTCTCAATATTCTGACGACAAGAAGACTCCGTCAATGGTGTGTGTGGAAAATGTAGTGGAAGAAGCTTCAAGAAAGCTATTTGCGGACGAGGAGGAATTGTTCAACATGCCAGCATTGCTCGATAGCTTGGCTGAAGGGCTACTCCTTACTCCGCCGGCCTTGAAAAGAGGGTTCAGCTGGGACAGAGTGGAGGACGATACGGATTTAACCCTTTGGAATGTTGCTGATTAGTTATTAGAGCCCCTGTCTGTCCAAGCGTTACGAGGATTACTTCGTCAGCCAGTATGAAGTCTTCGACATCTTCGACATCTTCGACAACTAGCACCTTCAGTATGAAGTCTTTCAGCGCAGTAGGATTACTTCGTCATATGTAACCTTAATTTGTGTAATTCTCAACGCAAAACAAATCCAAAAAAAAAAAGAAAGAATGGAAGGTAATTGACTTTCCTCGACCATTACTTTGATGTACGTTCGCTGCATGTTAACCTTGTCCTCGAGCCTCAGCGCAAAAACGACCAATGTTCATCAGCCAACGTCGTGCAATTCACCATTAAAACTGAAAGACTTAAAGGCAAACATGTGGCTTTATCCTTAAATCAGACTAACAGAATGATTGAAACTTGTCACACAATTCGAGAGATCATCGCCGTTACCTATTGGTGGAGGACATGTGTGGCATTGGGTAAGACCACTGTCATTCGTTCAATTTGCAGAGGTTACCGCCCAGACAATCGGCCGTGTACCTTTTTTTTTTTTTTTCTTTAAACAATGAGCATGGCAATTTTATGCATCCGTAACATTCGATTGAGATTGCCTCGAATCTCTGGCCTTAATTAATGTATTTTAGTGAAGACAGCGACCGTTAATGCAGAATAATTTTTATATTCTCATAAATTTTATATTTTTATAAGATTTAAATTTAAAATCTCTAAAAGAAATGTTTAAAGTAATCTTTAACTATTCGGGTGTATTTTTAGTAACAAGAGACTCGAGAGCTAGGCTTGCAATTTCTCCTTTCTTTTAGGATTCAAGTTTTGCTTGTTTAATGGTAGAAATCAATGTTGAGCCAATTGGACATTCTAGTGTTTTCATTTCACTGTAATTGAGCGGCATGGAATCAATGACTACTCTGGATCCGAGTTAAATTCGATGATACAAGTGTTCAGACTTGGGCCTCTCCTATTGTCAGCACCGGATTATAATGCATGGACCCATGGACTCTGTTTAGCGAAATAAGCTGTTGACCCAGTAGTTCATTAGCCGGTCGGTTCTTTCTACGTTTGCGGATAAGTGGGCTTGACTTAATGTTCTTTTGCAGTTCGTTAGAAAGCGCATCGAGGCACAATAATTGTTAGTCATTTCTAGTGGTCAGGAGATTTCACTCATAACATAAGATCATGTGTTTGAATTCTCATCAGATCTTACCATAAAACTAAATGTATATCTAACTTTCTATAATTTTAGAAGTGATTAATAATTTTTACTATATATCAAAAAATTTATATTTTTATAAATTTAATATCTAAATTCAGTTTATTGTACCGTGTGATTTAATATAATTTTTTTTTATTAAAATTAAGAAAACACACTTTAGAATTCTAAATAAGAATATATGAATTGTGTGGTTAAAGAATTCTATATTGGCTGAAAATAAAGTAGTAATATATAAGTGAAAATAATTTATAAACTTAATACCTTAAATTTTTATTTTGGGATATGATATGGAATTCAAGAGTTTTTTAGCTAATAAATTTAAATTTTATAACTTGAGAAATTCATTATCGATGCTTTTGCACTAATTGTCATGACATTAGCTAATACTCTTTATTGCTTACAACAATTAAAAGTAAGATATGAGGGAAATTGCATGGTGACTAGAAGTTTTTAACTTTGTTAACAAAAATTATAGTTAATTTGTTCCAAAATTATTAGTTTAATAAGCTACGAATATATATATATTTTAAAATTTTACAATTAATATCAAAATTATAGTTTTACGGTGTAAAGGTCTGGACATTGGTGTTAAATTTCTAATAAAAGTATTTTTAAGGGACATCCCATTAGTTTAATTAAGAACTTAAATTTTTATTTTTGATATTTTGGTGTGAAATTTATGAATATTAAATAAATTAATTAATTATAACTCACAATTTAATAAGTGTTTTAAAGAAAAAATAAAAATATTAATAAAAGTTCTAGGATCATTCTGTTTAACCTGCAGGCCCCGTTTGGTAACGTGCCCAACCTTAAAAACCTTTCTAAGAGACTCTAGCATTGGGCTTCTCCTGACGGGTGGATTTTCAGTTTCTTTCGACCAAATTAAAGGCCCGTATGAGCTACGATACGATTCAACCTACATGGTGCATGTTGGACCCAACACATAAGATTCGGACACGGTTTGTGAAATTAGTTAATCTCAAGACCAAGCCTACCAAGGCAAAAACATGATGGAAAAAAACCCAAGAAACCCAAACCCAAACCAATATACAATTGGGCTCCTATCTTCATTGGACACCCCGAAACAGACTGAACCATGAAATATGACATATAGCATGACAAATTGACAAGGTCCCCAGCAGAAGTGATCGACTTTTCAGCTTTGCCAGCTTATCCCTGACCATTTGCAAGTGCCTTCTTGAATACAGTTCACCCCAATTTTTTTTTTGTTTTCTCTTTCGTGGGGGCTAAGGTTCCTTGCAAGAATAAGAGTTTGCCGCACCATCTTTGCCATTTAGATCCAAGGAAATCTCCAGCCATACACTCAATAGTACTCCGAGCAAAATTATGGGAAGCAATTCAGCAGAAGGAGATGCCCATCATGCAATAAAAATCTGGGAGGTGAACAAGGATCATTTGGATTGGATGCATCAGAAAATCTCCGATCCACCAAAGCTCTTAACTGAAGCCGCAGGCAAGAGTTCGTGTTGCATTTTCAGGGTGCCCGAGAGGTTCATTGACATCAACGGTAAGTCCTACCAACCCAACATAGTCTCAATAGGCCCTTTTCACCGGGGAGAGGCACATCTGAATATGATTGAAGAGCACAAGTGGAGGTATCTAGGCTCCATGCTCTCTAGGATACAAAAAAAGGGATTAGGTTTAGAAGACTTGCTGATGGCAGTAGCGCCACTAGAATTGAAGGCAAGAGACTGCTACTCAGAAACTATCCACCTTGACACAGAAAAATTTGTTGAGATGATGGTTCTTGATGGGACTTTCATCATTGAATTGTTTCGCAAAGTTGGAAACGTGATTCAAATTGAGGCGGATGACCCCATTTTCAGCATGGCGTGGATCATCCCATTCTTTTACAGGGACTTTCTTAGAATTGAGAATCAAATCCCTTACTTTATTCTTGAATGCTTATTTGATTTAACGAGATTGCCTGAAGAAGAATCTGGCCCTTCCTTGTCCTGGTTTGCCTTGGATTTCTTCAATCATGTGACCCAAAGGCCAGATAATCTTATTGCCAAGTACAGTGATCTCAAAGGCAGGCATCTGCTAGACTTGGTCCGGTCTAGTTTTATTCAATTTGAGGAATCCCAGCCACAAGATTTCGTCATGCCAAGCAATATTATTCATTGTGTATCAAAGCTTCGCCGAGCGGGAATTAATCTCAAACCAGGAAAGGAAGACAGTTTCCTGGTGGTAAAATTCAGGAGCGGGGTGCTGGAGATGCCCACCGTAACCATTGATGACTTCATGTGCTCTTTCTTGCTGAATTGTGTGGCATATGAGCAGTGTCAAAATGGATGCTCCCAGCACTTCACAACCTACGCCACTCTCTTGGATTGCCTAGTGAACTCATACAAAGATGTCGAGTATCTATGCGACCACAATATTGTTGAGAATTACTTTGGCACAGATGCAGAGATTTCAAGATTCATCAATAATTCGGGTAAAGAGGTGGCCTTTGACATTGAAACGTGCTATTTATCAAAGGTGTTCAATGATGTTCACCTTTATTACAGGAATAGCTGGAATGTGCAGTGGGCGGGCTTCAAGTATACTTACTTCGACACTCCATGGTCGTTTATATCTGCTTTGGCTGCCTTCGTTCTTCTAGTACTCACCGTGGCACAGACCTACTACACAATTTATGATACTTATATGCAATAAATTATTAGTTTTGGTGATCCATTTATTAATTAGAGTTGTTGTTTATTGATCATCAATAGTTGCCACTAATGTAATATCGAGTTGATAGTAGCTTTTAAAGGATATTCATGGATATAGGATTGCTGTGTACAAAGATACTGTTTTTTTCTTTTTAACTAGGTGCAAGCGATGCACGAAATTTATCATGTTTTGCTTAAAAATTATTTGTACTTCTTCATATTGATACAAATATACTTGTATATATTTATATCTTCATAATTCATACCATTTTACTATGAAAAAAAAAAAAGAATAGAAAGCAATGAATTTAAGATTCAATTGTGATCAAAATGTACACGCGGATGTTAGCTGGAGATAAACCCAGAGAGTGATTGATTGTCAATTAGCCAATTGTTCAAGGCGCTTCTGCACGAAAATTAAATCAAACATTCTGAACTATTGTGTAAAGTCTAAGGCATCGAGAAAATAGGATGCTTCAATAATCGGTCAACAATATTTCCTCAACAGATCAGCCGTGGCAAATCAGGTCGTCTTACTTAATCTTATATAGAATGGCCAACTCATAATGTTTCACTAATTGGGTTAAGAGTGTTGAAGTGGTCAAGTGGCATAAAAAAATGGAAAAAGAAAAATTCAAGATTAATGACTGGCCCCTGCGCCAAACGCGCCAGATGGCAAGAAAAGTCCGGTCTTTGGTTTTCGATAGAAACCGCGTGTTGAATTCCTCTTCCCCAAGTCAGTTTCTTTTAGACGTCTTTTCCACCGAGAGGATATGGGTGCGTGGAGTCGTGAAACGGATCGCAGCGGCTGAGGGTTTGGAGCATGAAAATTAAATACTAAATCGTTCTTGTTTGGCAGTTCGGGTCAGGGACAATCCGCGGATTGACCAATTCTTTTCAAAAAAATTGAAATCTTTTTTTTTTTTTTTACTATTCTTTTATAGAAAAATTGTTATGTGTTAGAATATCTCAAATTTTTATTATTTATTTATGTTATTATTTTTTAATGTTAAGATGTATTAAAAGTATATAAGTAAATGGTGTATAATACTAACTAAAATGGTCTTTAAACTAACGAAAACATATGTATATATATAGTATGCTTGTACAATGTGTATAATGTGCATATATATATATATATATATATATATATATCATGTGCATATATATATATATATATATATGAGGTGGTAAATAAAATTTTAAAAAAATATTAAATAATAAATTTAATAATTAAAATGATAATTCAAAGGATTGTTCAAATTCAAATTATTTTGAGATTGAATTAAAGATATAAAATTATATTCTTAATTTTTTTACGGTGAATTAGAATTGTATTAATAAGTAAAGTTATAATTAAACTCAATATTTTTTGAATAATTGAATTTTAATAATTTACTAGGTGAATCGTTCCATGGCTGCTCTGGGAAAATGCGTAGAAGCAACCGCCGTTTCAACTTGAAAGTTAGGAAGCGTGTAGTTGCTCAATTCTACGACCGTGCAGAACTTTTCAAAGTCGAAGGTTTCAACTTTGAAATGTCAACCAGTCGCCTCTTTCCTAGGCCGGTAGGCCTTATATATATATATGTAGAGCAAGGCCGAAATCCAAGATCCGTAAGAAGAAAACTCAAAAACCATAGACATCTAGTCCGTTCGGGCATTAAACATACCCAAAAAGAAAAAAACAAAAATTCGGTTGTAAATTGCTCTCTTTCTCTGCCAAATTACTGCAATTCTCTGTCTTTTCAGGATACTCATGCAGGGTTACATCAATATGGATTCCTCCATTAATCAGTTTTGCAATACAGCAACGACTACTTTTCCACAACCCACAAGACCCGTCAACAGCTACTCTCTGGAGCCTCAGGAATTGCCTGAAACTTCATATACCTTCAACGCTGAGAACATGAATTTTCAGTCATGGAATCCTCAGGAGACGTCTCTTGGCCAAGTTCCTGAAATCAATTCATACCCAGAGTCCACGGCAGTGTCAGGAGGAACTAAAGAAATGATTGAGGAACTTGAGGAGCTACTCCATCACATCCTGGAATTGTATGCAAAGCTTCCTCCAAGCGCACGGCGCCAGGTGAATCTTGAGAAATTTCATGTTCCCAGCAACCTATTGCAGGATTGGAATATGGATGCAGTTTCAACGTCGCGTGGTATTCAAGGAGAAGGGGGGGATTTGGAAGAGTTGTCACATAAGCTTGAGCGATTCAAGGTAAAAACAATACAATTGGGAGGCGGAGTTGTCAAAGAGGATGACAAAGAAACTGGCGATCGCTGACGGGGGAAATAATGCATAGCTAGAGCCGATCATCCTTCCTTTTAGTAGAAATTTCTATAGGGGCCTTTATGAGTTAATACTTGCCACTAGCTGCCCGATCCTTTATTTATTTATATATTAATTTCTTTTTTTCTTCTTTTTTGAATGGATTCATTCATCTCCATTCAATTATCTGACGCAACCTGCAAGTTGTTAAGTGCCAATGGTTTTGTTCAATAACCCATCTCCGTTAATCTTCAAACAATGAACTCTAATCACCACGGAGGATCGGGGACGATGGATTATGCAGTTGATGATGACCAGATAACAATGCGTGCACGGCATTGAATTTCTCATTGTTTCAATGTATGATGCCATCACAGAACAAGCATCAAGTTGACAGGTCATTTTCCTTGATTTATTACTGGCTTGACCTTTACATTGATAATTGAAATTAGACATTGGGCTCAATGCCTTTTAGGGCATGCGCTGTTGGGCTAGACTAACATCAACCGGCCTAAATCCTAGTGACCGAAAAATGAAATGAAATTCTGTTTATATCCAAGAAAAAAAAAAAAAAAGGGGTACCAAAACACTCACGTTCCAAACGATGGGCTCCTTGTTTGGGCTGTTCGATCCCAACGGTTTATGCAGTGACCAAAGGAAATTCAATATTCGTATACTGTTGCCCACTTTCCAATCCAATTGATTAAAGGAATATGTAGTTTGAATAGGTATTCTCACAAATTACCTAATTAGCATTAAAGGTATTTGCAAAAGAGCACCACTACGTAAACTTTTTATTTATAAACGCCTTGTTACAGTTATTATCATTTTGCTCTCTGTGGCATGAAGTGGCACTAAAGAGGATGATGGGGGGGAGTTCATTTTCGCGGTGGAAGTAACTTTAAAACTGTTGAACGGCTTGCCTCGTGCGTGATCGACCTGGGGGCTCAAAAGCTCAAAGCTTGGGCTAGCGTATATTTGAGCTTAAGGAAATATGGGCTTAAGGTGATTAGTTTGCAGGAGGGGAAAAAGACTATAGTGAGGAATGTTGTGCCGAGTTTAATTGAACAGGCTCACAAGATACTGGGCTGGCCTCACAGTAGCATATAATTATCTTACGTAACCAACTTCAGAATCGTTTCCTCCGTTTTATTTCTCTCTCTTTAGTGGGAAAAGGCCCACGAAATCGATGAAGCAATTAACGGTTTCAAATGTTACACTCCCAATTATAAAACTTACTCTTTTGTTCTGATAATTAGTCACTATTCTATTCTCCTTGTTACTGTAAAGGGTACACAGTAAGCTTATTCTCCTCTTTTTTTTTTTTTTTTTTTTATCTTTTTGAGTTTACTTCTATTTCGTAAACTGTCAGACTCATTAAAATTTTAAAACCGGAACAGACAACACTTAACCAGCCCAAGTTGAAAGGCCCTCGGCTCCTCTCATCATTCAAAAATAGAGAATTGTAGTGTGTGATAACTTGGTGCTTTTAAGAACCAACATGTAACAATTTTAAAATCCTCAACTCAATATTAACTATTAATGACTAACTACATTTTAATTTTTTTTTTTAAAAAAAAAAAAACACTTCCAATGATTCCCACTAAAAAAAGTTAAAGACTGATGTACTTTAGCGTGGCTACGGAATCCCATCATCAGTTGTCCCAAGGCCAAATAAAAGCCACATGAACTTTAAATTCTAAAAGTAGTAAGTATGATATCACATATGCAAATCTAGAAAATAAAGATGAATGGGAGATGATGGATCCTCTTTATGTAATAATATTAAATGGGTATTTTAACAGATTCTATTTGTTAAATAATGTGGCAATCAAGCCTTAAGATGCACACGAACATCCTTTTAATTTTTCGATGCTTAAAGCATAGCTTTCTTTATCGGTCGGTGTCAAGATTCAAAACTTCGCTACTGGAACAAAAAAATTCAATTGCCCTACTCGAGACCACGGCTCCATGCATTAAGGGCAATAATTGGTCACAGTTCACCTGTTACGGCATTTATCACAGTAAAGAGAGTAACCGAAAGGATCATGGAAGCCTTAATAAAATAAGCGTTACACTCAAGAGCTGTAAACTGAAAGGTTGGAACGAGGTGGAAGACACCTGTCTTTCCTTTGGCGGGGTTAAATGATTCAAAAACAAAGATACTTTCGCCATTAAAAAGATACTTCTTTAATAAGTACAAAATTTCAAATCAATCAACTTTCTTAGGCTTAATGATGAAGCTTTTTTCCATTTACTTTTTTTTCAAAAGCGTTACAAGGTCACTCTCAATTTAATGATGAGGCAACTTCTAACTAACTATAATCAGGCAAAAAAAAAAAAAAAAAGAAAAAGCTTTAGGCCTGGCTGGTAACCCCAGCAGATCAAAACCCTGTTCGGCTAATGCTACTATTTCCACTCCCACTAGCTGCACCCATAAGCTCCTCGAGGCCTCCTTTTTCATGTATGAGAGCCAGAGCCGGAACCATGCAAACCGGAGCCTCTCTCATGTTCTTTTGTTATTCAAACAATTCCTTTTTGAAAAGTCCAATTATCGTGCATTGGGTCCAATGCATTATTTGATATGCTCTGCCCCACAAGAGATCTCGATGACGAAATTTTTTGTAACGTGATTGTGACAGCAATTTATGATCAGACGTTAGCTCCCATTGAAAAAAATATTTATAAGAAACTTGAATTTATAAGCTGGGAATTTTACCTTCGAATTTCTTGAAAAGTGAGACAAGAAATTTATTGGATAAACAGGCTATTTCTCTTATTGTGTAGCTTAATCTTGACGGGCCTCCAATCGACCCAAAAAAAAATAAAAAAATTGATCATTTGCCAATTTTCATATTTTAAGTGCAATAAATAACTAGATTGAAAAACAAAGGAGTCAGTAGTAGATGAACTTTATACAACTTGCGCGATCATTTCACCATCATATCAAAACCTAAAAAATCGATTCGGGGGCATTCTTCCAGCATATATTTGAGAAAGTCAGACAGGCAGTTTTGGTGAATCAAACCAATGATTTCCTCCCCATTTAAACACGGAAAGAACAAGCCCTTTACTGGATCACAGACTTTTCTTTTCCATTTAATTTAAGAAAGGAAAAAAGAAGGCAAGTTATTATAAAATTTTTTCTGCTTTGGTTGACAATCACCAGGATCTAGCAATGATTTTGTTCATAATGAATAATCGAGAGAAGTCAAAATCTACTGTATGGGCTCGTTAATTATGATGTCTTTCTAAAGCTGTATGCAATTTGCGAAACCCCTGAGTCTCTCTTGGAGAGCTGACTGCACCGAAAATTGGTTTCCATTGTAATTTTCATTTTTTTTTTTTTTTTTTTTTTTTTTTTTTTTTTTTTTTTTTTTTTTTTTTTTTAGCTCTGAGGGGAATACAACGTCTACAGATTAAAAAGGAAAGTCCCAATCCTCCCCCTTTGAATCTCCTGAACCGATTGCAATTAATTGGCAAAGTGAATATAGGCTGATTAATTAAGGAATAAGTACAAACATTTTTATTCACCGCATCCATTTTAAAAGCAACCAGGAACGGTGGGTGCAAGAAGACAGCTATAATTAATGCGACAATGCATAACCTTTTTAACAAACTTTCGGCACGCAAATGCTTGTCTCCCGCTAATCCTCCTTTATTTACTGGCTAAACTTAACTCAAATTTGAGACACAAAAATTATTTGATGACGGTTGATTATGATATACGTCCATGTTGACTTAGGGTAAGAGAGATTGGAATTTTAACATACGAGTGCCTAAAGACTCTGTAAAGGAATTAATGAAGTGATCAAGGCCGGTATTTGAAGAAAATTACAAAACACAATTTAAAATTTTGTCCATTAGACAGTGTCATCGGCCGTTGTTGCACATCAAAAATTAACATTTTAGTACCCATTTCTAATTCAATCCGTCAGTTACATCTTGATACTTTCAAAGCTAGTTAATTCAATCTCCCTTAAAGCGAATTGAGAAAGTGAACAAATTTTACGTCTTTTTGTACCTACCCCTTTTTCGGATCCATCACAATGGACTCATTTTGAAATTGGGTAATCGACTGCTGCAAAGCTTTTAAAAAGGTAGAAAAATCAAACGAGAAAAATAAGTATTCCTTTTTATTTCATCTCTCCCTCTCACTCATATGTCTACAGGCGTCATTCATCATCAAATCCAGCCAAACAGAATATGCCAGCCAGAAGGACCCACGTTCCCCTATTTGTCAAGACAAAAGTCCACCGTCTTTTTTTTCACCACCGTCCCAAGCTAACAAGAGTGGACCCCACCCTCCACGAAGGACCCAATCATTCACTTTTACGATATGGCACGTCAGCGTGCAGGCTGGCCAAGGCAAGGCAAGACTAGGCTAGGCCGGCCATTGGCTGCTGCAGCACCTGATCAGCGTAAATTATGGGCCGCTCGTGCACCTTTTTTGTTCTGTTGCTATGCATAATTGCTTATTATGCATGCATGGATGGAACGTTCTGCTACTTCAAATTCAAGCTGATCAGGTCCGAGCTCTGTTCACTCTCTGCCCACGTGTCTGGGTCCCGGTCAGAGGAAAGGACTGAGATTCTTCTCCTTAATTTCCGAATGGCTTCGGGTTGGGCTAACAGCCCTCCCCACACACCCCCCCCCCCGGCTCACTGTCTCTATTCGTAGCTTAATTAATTAGACAACTTAATTTCCCAGTCTACTTATGTGTTGTTATTAGATGTTCGTTTCCATTTGTGGGTGCCCTTAATTTTCCTTCAATTTTGCCTGTACGTGCACACACACACACACACACACACTCTGTAGTAAAGGATTGTAATGTTATTGCGCGCTTGTTTAGCTGGTCAGAGGTCTTAACCTTAATTTTATTAATTATATCCAATTATTTCTATCACGTCTTTTAACTAAATCCCAAATTAATTCCTTACTTTTTTTCGTACTATTTGATTGACAAGAACAAGTCCAAAATGTTTACCATTGAATCAAACAAGTGGTCACATTGGTTGAGAACGAATCACACTTACATATTTTAATGGATATAACATAGAATATATTACATATTACAAAGTATTTAGTTAGGTTAAATATACATTTAATTTTATATAATTCTGAGAATAATTGATAATTTTTATAAAATTTTAAATTTAGTCTACTGTACAGTAGATCACTGTAATCATCATTCTCATTTTATTAAAAAAAAAAATGTAAAACATGAATGCATGCTCCAAATATTTTCAATTAGTGCAAATCTAGCTTATTAAACACGTATCCAAGGGATTTGTTTTTAGTTAGATAAAGTTCCCCCCCCCCCAAAAAAAAAGACAAAAATGAAAAGAAAATGAAGTCACAATTTGAATATGCTCTCAACCTCTACGAGTACATAGCATTATTTATGATGGTGGGTCATTCAATGATTCATTATATTATATAGAAGAAGAATAGCAATTATGCTCTTTAGCTATGACTGACACAATGGTTCAAATGAGCTACATTTGTCGACAAGAAAGATTGTTGACTCTTTGTTTACGGGCTTCAGAAATTATTGACTTTTGTACTTTGATTTTTCATATTCTTGTATCCCATAGAGCGACAGCCCGATGCACAAATCCTATCTCATAGTTTTACCTTTAGTCCCCGTTTTACTCGCGTTCGCATTTAATACGACATTAAATATGTCGTGGAAAGCCGTCTGTTTATTGTTCCTAATAAGAAAAGGCGGTCTGGTTTGGTATCTGCTTGTATCACAAGTCGAGACTTTATTACATGGACTTTAAGGCTTGTTGTTTTCAAAAGAAGAGGCCTGAGTTCATGGTTGACACTTGACACTTATGTTTTCGGCCGCTAACTTGACGTACCCTCTTTGCTGCTGTAATAGAATGCTGCGGCTTTTAAAAGCAAACCAACAAAGCAAAATTTACACTAAAATTTTTTTATGATAAAATTAGAGAGACACAAATAAATAAATCTAAATATAAATATATATTAATCATTAATGTATAATTGATTTTTTTAAAAAACAGAATAATTAATAGTCTAATGTATAATTATGAACATCTATTTATTTTTATTTTTTAGTAGAACTCAAAATGTTAAATTAAAAATAGAACTGAGACGATTTATTTTATTTACCTGTTATATTTATTTAATTTTTTAAAATATAAAAAATACTAATTTTATGTATCATAAAATTAGGTCATATTTAATATTTTTTAATTATTTTTGTTCTCTCGCACACTTTCTTTCTCAAAAACGAAAAGGAAATCTTAGAATAACCTGCAAAGACGCGCGTGATAAACTTTAGAGCACCTATATCTATATTCTGTTTTTTTATTTTTTATTTTTTCTTGAAGAACAGTGGAGCCACATGGAGGTACTTTTTCTCTAAACACTTTCGGAAGCGAGGTCTAATTCACCAAAAGATTTTTATTCCTGTATATTGTGACCAAAAACAATGTCACAGGAATGACGAAATTTGAAAACGCAATTGCAAATTACCTTTGTTTCTATTGGTTTTAACTGTTGCATTTTTTTTTTTTTGGGCGCATTAAAGATTGTAGCTTAGTTTTTTTCTCCTACAGATCATTATCTTTTTAAAAAATTTTTTTTTTATATATATATGAGAGGGACTTTTTCTTTTAATTTTTTTATTGTTTTTCCCAGTTATTTTAATAAAAATTTGAACCCTTAATCATTTGAGATATACTTAGATACTTGCCGAATTAAAGGGAAAGTATTTATACATTGTTTAAGTGGCGTAAGTTGTTAAAATAACGCAAAAGAACAATCTACCGAGACCAGACACATTTTGTTTTATTTATTTATTTTTTTTTTCTCTTTTTGGCAGTGATATCTATTACTTTTGTATTGATTTTTTTTTTACCCCAGTAGTTATGTGGTACGGTCTGTTCACGTGGGCTTGATGCTGGTGCCCAATAATCAATCAATGGGACGGAGATCAATAGGGGTCCGGGTCTTTCGGAAATGGGGAGCAGCAGTACCCAATAAGTCAAGAATGCTAGACAAATTTTCAATTATGAGGATCCCTCTCCCATCTGATTTATATTTATTTATTTATGGTACCCTTTCTCCTGTACATTTCCGGATTATTCTTTTAAAGTTCGTATGTATATAATATCCTCTTTATATATATATATATATATATATATATATATATATATTTTATTTATTTATTTATTTATTTAGTACAGTGTATCGCATGGGCGCGTCATGTGTCTTGACAAACGATTGAAAGGAGGTCTGCATAGCAACGTACACGGTCAAGCACCTAAAAGCAATAGGTTGCTGTACCATTGTTGCTGCAATCCACTTTTACGTCCTTGTTGCATTTTTTTTTATTTAATCGGTAACGAAAATAAAATATGCTTGAAGTTTGTTTTATATATAATATAATACCAATATTAATAAAGGTAAAAGAATGACTCTTGCATTTAGTTACCCAGGCCCACGCAAAAAGCAATAATTTTACATGACATGAGGGGGAGCGAGTGACAGAAAGTGCGAGGGGCCACAGCAAATTCACCTTCCATGAAACCCGAAAAAGGAAAGAGAAAGAAAGAGACTACTAGAAATGTACAGGTGGGGGGTAGGCTATAAGGCATACCTTTCAATTATTTTTTTTTAACATAAAAAATAATGTATTATAGCTACGATTTTTGAATTGTGGACCGACCACTTATATTTCTTTTTCGTTTAATTTTTTATAAAAAATTATTATTTAAATATTTTAAATTCAAATAATTTTTTTATACACAATTTTAATTTTAATAACTTTAAATTTTAACATTATACACTTGACTTGAATTTTTATTTTATATTTTAAAGGAACAAAATAAAAAAATTAAATTTCAAATAATAGAAAAAATATATCTCGAATTATCACCGTCAAGTTATTACCTTTCGTATTAATAGGCTTTCAGTTTCGGAGTTATAAAATGCGAAATTTTTATAACTTATGACTATGAACATGCCGTACGACGTTTTTCAATGTCAAAATCGCATATAGATGTGTACAAGTGTGAATCACATACCAGTAGGCGCTAGTGGCAGTGGTATTTCAAAACCTATTCACCTTATGTTTCATGGTCTTATGCTCAAACCAAATGCTTAATTAAGTTAGGAATTTGTAGCCTATACCACTGTATCTGAACCATGGAAGGACTGATAGACTAACTTAGGTATCGAAATGTTCAACGGATGGCCATGGAACTGGGCCAACATTTTGCAGCGTTAAATCCAAGTCTAGGTTAATCCGCACTGCGGGCTAATATTCTCAATCTCAAGCCCAGCCTTTTTCGTTAATATTCTCAATCCCAAACTCAAACACTTCTGAAGCTCGGCCGGAATCGTTGCATCCTGTCCAATCATTTCCTTTGTATTTATATTAGAAGAAAGAAATTAATGTCTGGATAAGGTATATTCCTCTCGAAAGCATTCTTATTCTTAGTTGAGAGTTATAATTATTACATAAACTCTTAACCCTATATATATATATATATATACATAGACAGCAGTCTGACTGTGGCAAAGGGACTTCATTTTTTATGAACTCAATGAAATCACATAAAATACAAATTTCAATTAATTAAACCTTTTACGACGTAAATGCATTATGACATTCAAGTTTTAAGACTTCACAAAATTCAAGTCATTTGTCTTCAAAAAAAATATTTTAGTAGTTAACATTTATATTTCTATCTTAAAAATCTTAAATTTTAATTTTGAATTCAACTTTTTAGAAATGCTGTTAAAATTGTGTTATCTTGTTTAATCTTTATTTTTATCTTTATATTTATACTATAAGAAAGAAATTAAGGTCTGGATAAGGTATATTCATGTCGAAAGCATTTTTATTCTTAGTTGAGAGTTATAACTAATACATAAGCACTTGACCCTGAAAAAAAGAAAAAACAATTGCATAAGCAGCAGTCTGGTTGTAGCAGAGAGATTTCATCGTTTATGAGCTCAGTGAAATCACATAAGATACAAATTTCAATCAATTAAATTTTTTACAATGTAAATGCCTTAGCATTCAAATTTATAGAATTCAAAATTTCACATGCCTACGTAAAATTCAAGCCACTCATTTTTAGAGAATATTTTAGTAGTTAAAATTTAAATTCTTATCTCAAAAATCTTAAATATTTATTTTAAAACTACAGGATTTATAAAATTAAAAAATACATATTTATTATATATTTTATATCTCAATAGAATTTTTAACAAATAAATAATAATAATATTAGACCACTCTAGGCAGTCTTATTGCCCTGTTCGTCCGGCACAAATTTTAATTGCATTTCTGTAGTTCCAAGTCGATGCCCGAATCGATGTTACGGCATTTTCCAAACGGCAGCCCGTTTAAAAGAAATCATTGTGTTTTGACTGTTGCGGCCTGGTAGGTGAAGCCAAAAGATGACATTGGCAATGTGCGAGGGAAGGACGCAGGAGTGGGGGCCGAAAAGGCAGGATCCTAAGCACTGTACACGCGTCACCAGTGCACCACTCCTCTCTGAAATCTAATTCGTCGTCTTGCTTTTTACCACGTGTCGCCTCATTTGTTTTCCTCTCCTATATTATTATTACTCATCCTGTCATTACTATACAGAAAATTCCCATATAAAAAATATATATATTTATTAAAATTTAAAAAAAAAACTTAATTTAATGTGTCTCGCAATTTGCTTTTATTTTAATAATTCTTAAGTTAATGCATGTACGATGATTTGTATATTTTTTTGAGTTTACTATATCATTAGTTATTTTTTTTTTTTTTTAGCAAGAATAAATAAAAATGTAGAGGTGATTTCTTATATTTTTGTTTGTAAAATTATATTAATTAAATTATATAATAAATTAAACTGATATATTAAATTTACAAAAAAAAAAATTACAGTGCATATTAAAAGTCATTAATCACTTTTAAAATTATATAAAGGAAAAAATATATATAATTTTATTAAATATTTTTTAAAAAATTAAATTAATTACTTTTATGATACGAACAAATTTTTTAAATCTATATTTAGTTATTTTTTTAACTAATTGTACAAGCATTAATTTTATATCTTACTTCACTAATTTAATTATTTAATTTTTAATTTTAAATAAATATAATTTTTATTTTTTTTAATATTTAATATTATATTAATATAACTTTTTAAAAATAAATTAAAAATCCCACCACTTTCGTCGCGTGATGTAATGATAGAGGAAATGGACGCCAGCTGACAGACAGCAAAAATTAGCACATTGTCTGAATGTCAAGCTCATCACTATACATCTCTTTTTTCCTCCTTGCGTGCAAAAGCCCCCCAAACGCTTCTCCTCCTTCGTCTCTGCTTAATCTTACTGAAATACATTTTTGTTTTCATTATTTTAGCGGGAGCGTAGAAACAGGAGACCTGTACGTAGAAAGTCCACAGTCACGCTTATACAGAGACAGAGAGACGAGGGCAAGAGAGATATTCCACTTGAAAGTTGAAACAGATATGGGACCATTGTCCTGTGCTTAAATTCTAGCTTTTTCGTGGACGACACGATCCGAGTCTGCCGCTATCTCCTTTCGCAAACACCTTTTCTCTCTCTCTTTCTCTCTCTCTCTCTCTCTCTCTCTCTATACTTGTATCCATCTCAACTAAAACCAAAGGCCTTTATATTTTTTGTTTTCTTGTTTATTGGGTGGGTTTCAAGAATCAATGGAAATGGAAGACAACAATCACAATAACCAGTTTGGCATGGACCTAAGACAGTTTATCGGCAGCAGGCCTGCTTCCCATTTCCCTGCAGCTATCCCACAGCCAGCAGCAACTGCGGCGGAGCTCTTCTCCGGCCAAAGGAACTGTCTTCATCAGCTGCCACCACCACAACAAGCACACCACCACCAATACGATATCATGATGCAGCTGATGCCCGGCAGGGATGATGGGTTGCACGACTTCCGCTCTGCTTTCAGTATGAATGCTTGTGTTGCTGCCGCTGCCACTGCTTGTGGCGGCGTTACTAGTGCCAACAGTGGTAGCACCGCCGTTGCGGCTTCTTCTACGCCTGCACTCAGCGGGTTAGAGGCTGAGGCTGGCTCTTTAGGTGGCGATGGTGGGACCGGAAGATGGCCTAGACAAGAGACTTTAACGCTTCTTGAGATCAGATCTCGTCTTGATTCCAAGTTTAAAGAGGCCAATCAAAAGGGTCCCTTGTGGGATGAAGTTTCTAGGTATTAATTTAGCTTACCCTAATTTAAATCCTTCTTTAGCCATTACCAACTACCAACTCAACTTGGCTCATATTTTTCTTGAGTTTCTGTTTATTTTGCTTTCCGGCTGATGCTGTCACTGTGATGCTAAGATGAAGTTAAAAAGGCCAACTTGGCATGGCCTTGCGCTAGAGAATTGACTCCTCCCTATAGTTCTCTTTGGTTTTGACTGCACTACCAGCTCGCTCAGTCACTGTGGCTGTCTCACTGACTCGTGTGCTGTTTTGCTCTTTGCTTGTTTTATTTTGCTGTTTCACATTGGTAGAATAAGTGAATAACTTGATCGCCTGTGTATGTGTTTCATTCCAGTTCTGAATCCCGATGCCTTTTACAATTGAAAATGTGTTCCCTTCATCCTAGTGCACGTTTCACCGGCTGTTTTGCTAAAAAATATGGCTGAGGTTCTATCAGTTTTTACACGGCAAGAACTGAGACACCTATAGCTATGTAGGAAGCTCCCAATAGAGCCATAGGCCGCCCTTTTCTTTGTCTAGCAATTTCAATGGTCACATAATATGTGCGGCTAACTACAATGGCTAAGAAAAGCACCAAAGTAACAGAACGTTGACAAAGCTCAGCATCACGTCAACATTATATACATATACCTAATAAGCTTAGTTTTAGTACTAATTAACCTCAATCTAACTAGGGTTCCTTCTAGCATGACTCAAAATTTTTCTTCGAATCCCCTTCGCAGGATCATGTCTGAGGAGCATGGATACCAAAGGAGCGGCAAGAAATGCAGGGAAAAGTTTGAAAATTTGTATAAATATTACAAGAAGACAAAGGAAGGGAAGGCTGGAAGACAAGACGGCAAACACTATAGATTCTTTAGGCAACTTGAAGCTCTTTATGGGGAGACCAGAAATCCAGCCTCAGCTCCAGAGTCCCATTTTGCGGGAAACAGTCTTCGGTTTCATTCAGCAGCTAACACCTCTTCTAGTCAAGTCAACCAAGAGATTTTTCGCTCTCAAAAGGTTTGTGATAGCCTTAGCCTCTCCAGTTCCTCAGAATTTGGCACTTCCTCATCTGAGGACAATGATTTGAGCACGGCTACACTGGCTGAGAACGATTCTACAGAAAAGAGGAGGAGGAGAAAAGTTGGAAGGAGCTGGAAGGCAAAGGTAAAAGAATTCATCGATTCTCAGATGAGAAAGCTAATGGAGAGACAGGAAGCTTGGTTGGAGAAACTGACCAAGACACTTGAACAAAAGGAACAAGAAAGGATGCTCAGGGAAGAAGAGTGGAGGAAACATGAAGCTGCCAGGATGGATAAAGAGCACAAGTTTTGGGCAAAGGAGAGAGCTTGGATAGAATCTCGTGATGCTGCTATAATGGAGGCCTTGAGGAAATTAACGGGTAGAGAATTTAACGTTTCTTCTTCTGAGGAATTAGTGGGTGCTGAGATTCACAATCACAGAGAAAACCAGAATGACAATGGAAGTGATCATACAATGAGCAACAGTCTCAAGTGTGATAACTGGACTGAGTCTGAGATCACAAGGCTAATACAATTTAGAACTAGCATGGAATCAAAATTTCAGCGAAGTGGGTGCTTGGAAGAAGTTCTATGGAAGGATATTGCGGCCAGGATGGCAAGTTTGGGCTATGAAAGGAGTGCACCGATGTGCAAGGATAAATGGGATAGCATCAACATTGCGCCAAGGAAAAGCACCGAATGTAACAAGAAACGCAAGGAGAGTTCAAGAAACTGTTACTTCCAAAGCAATGAGCCCATATACAACCAAGGGACAGCATATTGCGATATAAGCGAACAAGGGCCGGACAGTAGTCAGGATAATTCAATCAAATGAAGGTTCTTCTCCTGCAAATTCTAATGCTGGGAATGCTGTAAATGATAGCTGCTTTCGCTTCTTGATGGGTGACGGAGAGACCTTGTGGGAGAATTATGGCTTGAAGCTTAGCAATGGAGAACAAAGCCAGTAAGCTCACTAAAAACTTACTGACATGCAGTATGTTTAGTTACCAAGCTTAGGTGGGCATAACTTTTAAGGTGAGAAGAGGTTGCAATGACTTCCTAGGGAGGCAAGATACGACTTGTCGCTGGTACTGATACATCTAATAAGCAAAAGGCAAGGAGCAGTCTTAGACCTGTCGGTTATTGTCTGATGGGTCTAAGTCTAAAACTAACGTGAGCAGATTGCAAGTGTTGTTGATTCGCGATGAGTCGACATCTGACGATCACACGCTTTTGTCCGAAATTTGGATAACCGGTAATGCACTACCAGCACCAACGTTCCAAATTTTCGTAGGGATATTTATCTGGGTGAGTCCGTTTTAGGCTTCTGGCTAATTATCAGTGTGTTTGTATGACAAATTGCTATATATCATGACTGATATTCTAGTGGTACATTTTACTTTCGATCCTTTTTGCTTCATCTCAAGTTAAAGCTTAGGAAACCCTGTCAGCATTCTTATGTGCCAACTTGTACATAAGTGGTCCATATAGCCCTCATGCAGTCTCCAAAAATGGTAACTGGGAAAGTGGTCAAATTGCGAACTATTAATGGGCTATTAATTCTTGTAGATTTGTAGATTATGTTTTTAAAATTCAAGTCATTGACGAATTATCTCCTATGAAGTAATTAGCAGGATGACGACAGGATATCCCCTTCATCAACTTGATTTGTTTTTTGGGCCACAGACTTGAAATTTGGCTAATTAGTTTTACAAAATTTGGGATTTCGGCTGTGAAAAATAAGCATGACATAGAAGGCCTCCATTCATATTACTCAGTGCTTCCCTCATGTGACGTGCCAGTTAGCCCTTCTATGGGCAGTAAGATGAGTGAGTGTTCATCCTGAGGACACCAAGTGCTTCAAGGATGGCATTTTTCAAAGCAATCTTTCAATAGTTTGCTTTGATAAAATGTTTGAAACTTGTGCTCCAAAAATGGGATTCAAGTTTTAAAAATTTTTAGTCACTGTCCCATAGCGTTTAGTATCGAGGCTGTTAATTAACAGCAAGTAAACATAGCCATCGACTCAAGAAACATAAATCAAAAACAAGATGAAGAAAAACGAAAAGAAAAGGAGCTATAGTTAATGAAGTCATTAATAACCAATAAAAACTGGTATATGAGGAGTTCATCAGAAAGTTACACCGTGCAATTCATACTCATTGAATTACCGACAGTCCTAAATAAACTCGCCATATCCCCAACGTGAGAAAAATTTGTTGGAGAATAAAGAGCAATGATTGGATAAATTCTTGGATATTTAGCTGTCAAGCAGCAGCAACATAGAAACACAACGTTTATGTAAAAGTTCTGTTATAGGGACACAGATAAATGGTCTGTGGATGCGGACTTCAATTATACCAATTAATTAATTATTATATATAAAATGATGTCTTAATTGTAATTAATAATTATAATTGTAAATTTGTAAAGGTTGAGGATGCCATGGGATATAAAGCAATCAGCCTAAAAACCAATATATATTGGGTGCTTTTTCTTTTTTTTTTTTTTTTTTTTTTTCCATGTGCTTAACAAACCATTTGATCTTCAATAAACAACCATTCCTTCCAATGTAAAAATAAAAACATTTGGATTAGATAATCAACCCAAATTTTATGAAATGAACCATCTATACACCACACAGACATTAGCTTCCCGTACTTTATGAACATAAAGGAAGATAAAACCGCAAAAAAGTGTTGGTTTTTACCCGTCACATGCCAATTTTTGGAACCCTCCTTTCTCTCCATTTTCTTGCAAAGGGGTTCCTCTACACACACCAGTCTAGCATGAGAAAATGATGCTCAGTTGTTTTAAGAGCACTACTACATAGGTGTAAGTTAGGGAAGCACAAGTGAGAACAAGAAATTTTTAACAATTTTGAATGTTTACTTAAAAAAAAAAATAGAATGATTATTTTATGTTTGTGGTTTCATGTAATTCTTTAAGGTTAAGTTTAATAGTTTTTCCCTTTTTCTAATAGAAAAACAAATTGCAAAGGAAAGATACTTGTCCACCCTCCATAATCTTCGCACGTGAGTATAGGTTAAGGAGATAAAAGTAAAAAAGAAAGATTTTTTTTAGTAATTTTTATTAGTTATTTTAAGAAAATGAAAAAAAAAAAAAGAAAAATTATAATCAATTACTTTATATTTGTGAATTTCTATAACTAATTCTTTAAGGAAAAATCAAATAGTTTTTTCGCTCTAAATTTTAACACGACATGATGGATGGTAATGGTACCTAGCCTATAAATGTTACACCGAAGTTGCATGTCAATGCGTCATGACTCGTGTTATTTTCGGCAGATATAGAGAGGGAATTTCCCGTACTGCGGAAAGAGTGAAGAAGCTTCCCGGCAGGAGAAAGCCCCAGCAAAGGGAGACAGTACAGTGACTTCGAGCAGCTAAGTACTGGTAAGTAGCCCCTTTATCTTTTTTTCATCATATTCAGCGTTTTTTTTTTTTTTTTTTTCGTTAAAAATGTCTTCTCTTTTTTCTTGCATCCTCAGTGCCTGCTTCCTTGTTTCAGTATCTGGAGACATCATAGAAATTATAAGTCAATGGAAACGATATCATGGGAATTGGAAACGGAAAACTTAAAGCAAACGCTTTTACATGGATTGAAGGAGAGAGGTAACTGGTAGTGGGCGATGCAATGTGATGTGACTAGTTACTGAGCTTCACAGGAAAACTGCCGTGCTGCCTCCCTGCCAAGTCTTCCTTGACTTGGTAACTCCAGGCTTTCCATGTTGCTTTAACTATTGCTGCCTGGAAATGGCAAAATTCAACTGCATGAGGACTTTAATAATGTATTTATCTCTTTCTGAAATTTTGTGGCAGTCCAGATTTATATTCCTTTCTTGATTGAGGAGTCTTGTTCTTGCTTTTGAGACACTGCTACTGTTAATTGTCAAAACAACATACATTAGTGTTGCTTAGAGCGCCGTGCTAAGAACGCAAAGCTCTCGGGTTCGAGGCCTCCATTGGCCATACGCTTCATTTTCGCCTCACGTGTGATTGTACGTGTCCATTAGTGGGCCGCTGGCCCAGTGAATTCCACTGTAGTAAGGGCGAAAGATACACGAGTATTTGGATTGAAGGCTTCCCAGACTTCAGGGAATAGCATCCATGATGACCCCATTTACCCAAGAAGGCCCACTTGTACATTAAATTCTGAAGAATAAGAAAATGTGAAAGAATGAGTAAAGTAAATAACGAACAAGTTATCGGGCGCACAATCGACGCGCATCATGGTGTCATTATGTCATTTGTGAATGAAAAATATATAATTTTTTAAATTTATTTTTAAAAAAAGTTTATTGATGTGCATGAGAATAAAAAAAAGTACAAGTAATGGACACGTACTTTTTTTTTCATATTTGATAAAAAGTACAAAATCATGAAATATTATCTTGTAATTTTTTTCATATTTTTACATATTATATTCAAATTATTTATAGATTTAGTTAAACTTTATGTATATAACAATTTTATTTTTTTTTGTCAAAAAGTTAAATTTCAAAAAAAAAAAAGAAATTATTTTGTGTGATGTCATGACATCATTTATACAGATTTGTGTCGAGTCTGCGTTTAGATTCGCCGATTTAACGAGATTCGTTAAATAAGTAGAATAAAATTCAAACTTGACGATGTGACAACAAGAATGAGTTGCCACATGGCTAGATTTAACTCGGGCTCTGGCGTGCAGCGACATTTCTCCCTTTTACATGTAACTTAAGGAAGAATCGCAGATCATAGCGAGGATAGCCATATAGATTAGCCCGTCGTAGTTCTTACACGGTACCTATCCTAAAGAACAAAAAATCTTTAAAAAAATATCGAAAAAAGTATGCTCAACGGGGGAGCAAGGGCTGTTAGCCAGATTCTCCAGAAGCTCCTGTGAAGCAACCTTGTCTTCCGATCGAAATTTGGACAGATGGCTCGAGAACAGGATTTTACGCTCATTTACTCTGTATGCGTAATGAACAGGCCAACCTGCAGGGGATCTTATTCTAAAATAATGCTGGCACCTCCACCTGACCGACGATCCAATGTTACCTGTTATTCTAATTTCACACTTTTTCTTTACTTGGGTATTAACCGCAAGCAAGTGAGCAAACCTAGAATGATCTTCTAAATTCCCGGAAAAGATGAAATTTCACTATTAGATCTCCTAAACATGTTATCAGAGACGTAATCAAGACATTTCAATCAACTGCACAACCGAGCATATATATATCTCTCATTGGGAACACCAAAATAAACGAGCAAACTCAGTTTGCACCAAAAGGCAGTCATATAACTTCATTTAATTACCAATTAAACAAAAAAAAAAAAAAAAAAAGATACATAAACAGTTCTCATCAGAATCTGGGCGAAACCCATTTGGAGTTCAGTAAGTCATTCCCCTCAAGCTTCTTATTATTTTAATTGGACACTGAAATCAACAACAAAAATGAGAGCCCTAAATCTTTGCTTTAGATCAGGAAAACCTATTTTACCTCCTGAAATTTGACATAAACCACCGACTCTTCAATATTTATAGCCCTTGACATGGAGGCTCTCAGCAGCACCCTCACCCAGAGTAGCATCACCCTTGTAAGTACCAAGGGTTGCTTCTGAGTTAGCCTTGCACCTGACAAGGAATGCATCCTGAGCCTTCTGAATATTCTCCTCCTTGCCAGCCCAAGCCTTAAGAGTGCTCTGCTGAAGAGCACGTCCATAGGAGAAGGAAAGACTCCATGGCTTCTTAGTCTTAAGCTGGTTCATGGCATTGAGGTTGACGGTAGCTTCCTCTTCACTTTGGCCACCAGACAAGAATACAATGGCAGGTACAGCAGGAGGCACAGTGCGTTGAAGTGCACGAACAGTGTACTCGGCAATAACCTCCGGAGCAACTTTAGAAGCTTCTGATCCAGGAGTAACCATGTTAGGCTTCAAAAGAGTACCCTCAAGAAGAACATGGTTGTCGTTCAGAGCTTTGTAGCATGCAGCAAGAACACGCTCAGTCACATCAGCGCACTTGTTAATGTCGTGAGGTCCATCAACCAAGATCTCAGGTTCCACAATAGGTACCAAGCCATTTTGCTGGCAGATGATAGCATATCTGGCCAAACCATTGGCATTATCATTGATGGCCAGTTGAGATGGCTCAGAGGGGCCAATTTTAAGAACAGCACGCCATTTGGCAAAACGAGCACCAGCGTCATAATACTTCTGGCAACGCTCAGCAAGACCATCAAGGCCCAGGGTTGAAGTCTCACCATCGGTGCCAGGAAGCTCAACAGTGCCCTTGTCAACCTTAATCCCAGGAAGCACACCATTCTCCTTCAAGAGCTCGGCAAAAAGCTTACCTGCACAAATAACATTGCATGACTGTTAACAAAGAAAAGAGTGACCAAAGTGGGAGAAAAGTCGGTCCCTAAAGAACCACAAAGATTAGCTCCATGAAAAATTATGATGGCAAGGCATCTTCAAGCATGGGCTAAAAATAAAACCTCTTCCACAATCTCATAAATGGAAATACCTGATGCAGTCTTCTGATAAAGTGTTTCCTCAAAAAGAATTACTCCACTAAGGTATTTGAGGGCACCAGGGGCAGTGAACAGGAGCTCACGAAGAGCACGCCTGTTTTCCTCAATATTCTCGACATTGATGCTAGATAGACGCTTGCCAATTGTTCCAGTAGATTCATCAGCAGCAAGGATACCCTTTCCAGGAGTGCCGATGTAGGCGGCATTGGCAATGAGTTCATCTGCAAAGAGCGCAAAATTATTGAATTAAATGCCAATTTCCAATCAGATTTATGGCAGCATGGGAGAATCGATGAAAGTAAACCGATTAATCGAAACATTGCATATATCACCACATATGTCATACCATAGACAATAAATATATTGAACAAATTAAATTCAAAAAAATATATACATATACATCACCAACAATATCACATAAATTGCAACCTATACCGTGCAGTCAAAACAACAAGAGGTGGACTGATCTTAGATACCAATTGTATTCCTTCTACAGCCTCTGGCTATGCATGTATAGTGGGGCTAATTGATCGAAATACTGTAGTGGATGATGGATTGAAATGTTTGGAATTTTGACTCATAGAATAGAAATAGAATTCGGGGAATAGCTGGGAGAAGGAAAAAAAATGACGAGCAAGCTAACTGACAAATAGCCATAACTGAATTTTAGTTTTTGTCAATATCATTTAATTAATGTTTAATTAGAAACCAAAACATTGATGCAGACAACCAATATCTATTATCATCGTTTACTACGAAAATTATGAGTGAGACAACTAGAACGACTTTATCATGAGAAGACGGATCCGTTTTGGACTGCATCAATCTCGAACGAGTAATAAACTAAAACACGTGTTAAGGTTGCTGGCAATCGGACCACACCATAGACTAACATGCTTAGGATTTGCTGATTCATTAGCAGATCGATAAAGTAAAACAAAATCCAAAGCGAAAAAGCCACGGAAGGACGATAAATCTAATGAAGGTAGAAGATAATACTTACAAAACCAACAGTCAAATCAAAGGATCTGAAAAAAAAAAAAAGAACGACACTGGATTCCGACAACGAAGACGAAACATAAAACCACAAGTGTCAGGTTAATTAAGAAAAGAACATTACCGGCGTATTTGCTCAGGTAGCAAGACATGGTGGTTGATTAGAAGGAATGCGAGAGAGAATATTTTAGTGAGATAGAGGATGAGAGAGAGAAAGAGAGGGCGTATGTATGTGGAGGGACTTCAGGGATTGGGATTGAGGAAATTTATTTGGTGGGGGCAAAAAGCAAGAAAGGAAGATGGTTACGTTTTGGGGGGCCTTTCGAGATTGTCGGTTTGCTCTTGCTCTTTGTGACTTTTTCTCCACGTAAACGGTGTTCTGCCGTTGGTCTTAGCGCTCCTCTTCGCTGGTTTCTCTCTTATTTCACGGCGTCGCTTTTTTCCTTGTTTTCATTTCTGCTCGGTTGGCCCAATACTTTCCATCCGGACAACTAGTTTCGCGTTGTTACGGTGGGGTCCATAAGTAATGCCCAAATTCCCATTTGTATAATTGACTTCTTGTAATAGAAAGAGTTCCATTATAAAAATGAAAAAAAAAAAAAAAATTAATGTGAAATTTTCGCATCTATTTTTCATATTTTTTTTAAAAAAAAAAAATTTTTTTTATGAATTGGATTTACTATTTACCATGCCACATCCATCCGGGGTCCTTTTTTCAGAGGGCGGTTTTAGAAGGGATGCCGTGAAGGCGTGGGGAGGAAGTAGGTCAAAATCGTAAATAAGAAAAAAAATCAGCCGACTAAACCATCGTAGGTTCCACAATGGTTCTTTATTTTTTATTTTTTTGTTTTTTGTTTTGTTCGATTGCGTCTTTGACTGTGATGGTTCGCTGACAACAAATAGCATGAATTAAAAGTCTAAAACTGAGGGCATGACCAAGCGCACGCGGTTATCGCCGCATAGCTCGAGTATTTCGGTGTTAATGGTTTTTTTTGAAAAAAAAAAAATTAAGAGATTTATTGACCATAAATTATACAGTGAATTCTTATAATTAAAATTTAAGATTTTAAAAATAAAAATTTTAATTTTTAATCATTCAGGTGCCCATGAATTACTTATAATCGACTATTTTTTAACTGTCTTCTGGTGTTGTCCTCAACCTTTTGGGCTTTCAGTGCAACCGAGAGTCGCATCACGTTCACCTCCTTAATGTGACACTTGCTCATCTTTTTCATCATTTTCACATTGTCTACCATCCACCAATAAAACCATTGTTTTCTTTTGTTAAAAAATTATTAAGTTTAAAATTATATAATATGAGTAATTTTTTTTATATCTATAAATTCTATATGCCTTTATTAGAATTAGAATATGAAACATGAGAAATAATAATCTAAGTTGTTAATCACTAAAATACTCCTTAATGAACCTAAAACTTTAACTTATACCATCAATAATCCAATATATATTTTTTGGCCTATAATAATCGACTTAATTCATTATATTACAAACAATCTATAAATTATGTTATGTTTCTTACAAACTAATTTGATAGAGATTTTTCCAGGTAAAACATAAATTTATCACAATTGAATCAATGATCAATGATTATATTTTTAGATTGATATAGTCAACCATGATTTAGGACTATTTGTGGTTAATAACCTATTTCCATATATTATATGCTGTATTAAGTAAATTTAGTTCATAAGTGTCTCCATTCTAAAATGTAAATGAGTAATTTTTATTTTTTTTTTCTATGAGAATGAGATTTTTTAATTTATAGAAATCACTATTTCCCTTCGTGTATAACTTTCTGGGGTTTTTCACAATTTTAGTCGATTCTGATTCTAATTTGTAAATGTCTCCCTTTGTGTAAAGCGCTGACCGCGAATTGTCAAGAATTGATGATAATTAATTGTTCGAGAAAATGGGTTTCTCAGGACGGTGGTTGAATCTGATTCTTCAGCAGCCCTTCTAGGCTTTTACTAAGTTCCACGCGCAAGAATTCGATTAAAAGGTACAATTAGAGGGGTTGGGGGGGGGGGGGGTGTGTCATTGTAATAGACACCGGCCATTAATATGATGCCAACATGCATGCAAGGAAGAAAAGTCGTTTGGAAGATGAACCATCCAATTAAGTTTTAGCCATCACATATGAATTAGGATCACGCCATTTTTTTCTTACCATTGGGAAGTCAATTCAAATTCTAAAAGAGGGTTTTTTTTTTTTTTTTTAAATAAATAAATTCTAATTGAGGGTATTAGTGGAGTTAAATTTGCGAAGTTACTGGATGTAATAGTTTCTTTCTTTTGGGGTGCTCTTACCGTCCTTGGATTAGCAAAAAGAAATGTGCTTCTTAGTAAGTTATAAATGGACCATGGTTTAAATCTTGGAATACATCCTGCAAAGGCCCACAACAGTATATAATGATTTACCAAAAAATAAAAAAAAACAAAAATTCATTTGTTAAACTAACAGATCGCATTTGTCTGAGCATCGCTCCTCTAACTTCATTACTTCAATTCCGGATTAAAAATCAAATCACACATGCTAGATGACACAATGACACATCATCATCATCACTAGCCAACAAATCCAACCACTTTCTAATCGTTTTTTATTCTGTTGCGTCACTGTGCGCTCAAGAATCACACTAATCATGCACAAGCTCACGGACACACAAAAGATATCACACCAATGCATAAGAAGTTGGGCAGCGGACAATACAGACAGTAACTGGTGGACCAAACTGAGATTTTAAATCCGATGTGATGTCGGGAACTCTCTTTGTCTTGCTGGGGACATGGGGCAGTGGTGGGCCGGATCAATGGTGAAGCAATGAGAAATGACGAGTATTTAATTTTGAGTATATGGTGTCGTTAGAGTCTTCCCATTGCCAGCAGCTAAAACTTAAAAGTATCTTAAAACAGAAATGTAATTTTCTCTCAATGCTCTTGCATAATTGATGATTAATGTACATACTACGTAAACGTCGACGTTTTTTTTTTTTTTTTTTATCTCTTTTTCTGCTTAGTTACATGACCATTTCAGTTACACCGGTTTGACTTCTTCAATGAAATATTTTTGTTAGTAAGTTTTACTCAATTATAGAGTTGTTCATTAATTTTAATCCAGTAATTTAGACAGTAAATGTGAGGTATACAAATATTTGACCTGAAAATGACAAACTACATATCATGATCGGATGATTTTTTTTTTTAAAAAAAAAAAACCCATATTGGAGTAAAAAGCTGTAAATCCAATTCTATACTTTTTTTTTTTTTTCTCCTTCTGTACAAGTTGTCGATATATGTATATTTTAGCAACTAAATGGTCACTGCGCCCCAGGCCCGAAATGATCCAAAAAAAAGGGTCAGATTGTGATCCGGAATCAATTTTATAATTGTTTCCAACCTGGTATGGTACGTGGATCCAACGCCATTTGAGAGAAGGAATAAATAACAGTTTTTGACTCCAATTATTATCCTAAATAATTGTTTTGCCGTTTCAACTTTCTAGAAACGCATACCCGTCAAATTAAGAGAAAAAAAAGGAAAGCTTTACATCTTCCACTAAATAGGCCTACCCAGTGTTGATAATTAGTATTAGTAATAAATCTATATAGGCGTGCCCTGTACACGTGTAAGATGTTGACCCTGTTGAGTATACAACTGGTCGGGAAACCGGGTTTCCAGTCTTTTTCATGAACCACTGACGGGTCAGAGGATAGAGATTTTTCTTTTTTCTTTTTTCTTTTTTTTTGGTCCAAGCTTTCTCTTTTGTTGCTGATAATATGGTCATGACGGAGGTAATTCCCACAAGAACCCCGTCGTTGGGACGGGACCTTATAGACAAGGTCTAAAAGGGCGGGGAGAAAGAGGGGCAAGTTTGTGAGACTCATGCAAATCTCATCTGCTTTTATTTTAAAAAATAGGTAGTTCCCAATGTATAAATAAGTAAGGTACATATACATATAGCACATATGATGTATATATTGACAACAATAATGTGCAAACAAGGCAATTTTGTTAACCATATACACTTTTTTTTTTTTAATTTATGTGTATTTTATTTATCTATACAAACATATATTAAAAAAAAAAAAAAAAAAAAAAAAACAGAATTAGTGCGGGCTCTATTCCGTCACCTCAACCCGTCAGCCCCTCGTTCCCCCAGGGGGCGCGCTCGTCTGCTACCCTTTTTCCCTCCCAAAATACACCTTTCGGCTCCGGCTCGTTAGGGCAGTTGATGGGCTAATTGGTCCAAGATCCATTAACCGCGAGAGCTGGGACAAAAAAAAAAAAAAAAAAAAAAATTACAAACGTATGTAAGGTTTAATATATTTATATACTATAATTTGAGGAGTTGCATGAGGTAGGTTAATTATCATTGACCCAACAAAGCATGATACATTTTGAATTTTTCAATCGATACCATTTATCTTGAAGAATAAGTATATTTCTATTAAACCATGTCTACTTCCAGCAGACATCCAAATCTATCAACATTGAACAGACAATTCAATATAAGATAACTTTTAATTTATTAATTAATTTCATTTGCACTAGGAATTTGTTCTTTGATTTTAGTTTCTTTCCATTTGATTGTCTCTGTTTCATATCCCCCCTCCCCCCCCCCCCAAAAAAAAGAAAACAAAAACCAACAAAACACTCCATCATCTTCCTCTGTCATTCGAGTCAATAAAGTTTCTTCTTCTTTATATGCGAGAGTTCATTTTAGTAAACAAGGAAAAGGTTTGCAAAGAAGAAAAGTTGATTTAGTAGCTAAAAACTCTGTTTCTAATTTTATCAAAGCAAAAGACGAAGAAGAAAGGCAGCCAGTTCAAAAAGGGCAGATCCAATTTGACGGGGAAGGAATAAAGGCCACGCCACAGAGAGACAGGCAGTTCATTGAAGAAGTAATTTGTAAAAAGACCAAAAAACAAAAAAGGAAAAACAAGAAAGATTAAAAGAAGAAAGGGAAAATTGAATCATCCAGGATCCTTACAAGCACAGATCACCAAGGAGAAGCCCGCCCTGTCTTGACCCTTGAGCTCCAAATTTCTCTCCTCCAGCCACAGCCTGCTATCAAGCCCACTTCTGGTCCTGAACATAAAAACAGCGAATCCTGACGCTTCCTTAAAGAACCAGTCGTGCAAATCCCACATCATGTCTACCAAGAGTCCATCCAAGAAAATTGTCTGGTTCCCTCTGAAATTCCATTTCAATCTCTTCACTTGAAAAACCCTCTTGTGGTCAATGCTCACCGACAATACAGGACTTTTTGACCCATCTTCCTCCCCACTGCACTTGACACAAATGTCATGAGCCGTCCCAGAATCACAGAACCGCGCCTTGGTTGAATAAATAGGATTGCCCGAAAATTGCTCGCAACGAGAAATTAGAGATGATTTTGCTTGGGGCAGCTTCTTCTTTAGACATTTTACATTGACTTCTTCTTCTTTGTCTCCAAGGAACAGGCCCAGTTCCCAGTCCACCAAGACAACAACGTAAAATCCACTGATCGGCTCCGGTCCCGTGTCATATCGCGCAGTGGAAAGATCCCAAAAGACTTCAATCTTAGAATTGCAATATACGAATATCCTTGTGCCTTTGTCTTTTCTCAGTCGATAGGAATCGGCATTGAATTTTGAGGAAGGAAAGGAAACATTGTCGCCTATGGTGATGGTAAGGCCTTGGTTTACAAGTTTGTTGCACCATGCGAGGGTCACCAGAAGGATCTTTTGATCAGAGAATTTGACTTTGTATATACAAGTAACTAATTTACGAATTGAAGGTGTCAGGCTTGGAGTGACGTGGGCCTGTCTGGAAGGGCCTGAGCAATAGGAATCGGATACCTTAGTGGCATGTTCACTGTAGCAAGTTGCTATGCTTCTCATTTCAGAGCAATTTCCAAGAAGAAAAGTATCAAACCACAGGTGATCCTACGATGATTTAAATGACATCAGAGAGAGGGAGAGCGTGAGAGACAGAGAAAGAGAGAGAGAGAGAGAGAGAGAGAGTAAATACACTTCCTTTCCCATGGTGCAAGAAACTGAAAAGGCAACTTGGGAATTCACAAAAGATGACGATTGATTACTCTGCATAGCGCATATATATATATATATATATATATGTATGTATGTATGTATGTATGTATGTATGTATAAGTCATTTCACTTGTAAGGTAAGATTGGCCGACTTATCATTAAGTATTATTAGAACTAATTAAATTTATCTTGATCTAAATCTTACTATTAACAAATTTTAAAATTAAATTTTATTTTCATATAAATTTTGATTTATAATCAATAAAAAAACATATCAAATTAATAAACTTTTACTTCTTGTGATAATTTCCCTTTAGTTGCATTTTTTTTTAATACATGCCATTGTATATAATTGGAAAGTAGAACAAATGTACGGGGAAGAGGGATTAAAAACCATGTTTCATGAATACCATCATCTTGCATTTAATTCAATCCTCTTAATAACCTTAAGCCTCCTTAAATGAAAACTGAAATCTAAAAGAGAACTAAGAAGACCATAATGTTCTTTCCTTCCTCGCTCCCAGTTCATCAACACTGCTAAAGCACAAAATGGTAATTAGCATAAGCTGGAGTTTGTCCTTCTGCTGATATAAAAATCATAGGCAGAGTTGTCCATTGTTTTATGAAAGATGATGCCAAAACAGAACATTGGGATTGGAGATCTATTGGATAACAAGGCCACGGGGCTGGAGTTGGACTTGAAGGCGATGATGATCGAATAGTGATGGTGGTTTTTGGACCCACTAATTAAAAATTTCCTTGAGATTCAATACACCGCAACTAAAGCCGACCATTATTGATAGTTTCACGTAAAAGCTCCTCCTCTGTTCTGGTCATAACAGGGTTATTACTATATCAGTTTTCAGTTACGAATGAGCCTGAAACTTTTCGGTTTAAAATTTAAAGGGCAGAAGAGCCAAAGAGGGTAGAGAGTAGAGATTATGCTAAGCTTCCAGGGTTACAATTATGTCTAATTAAATGGGGAGTTACATGTGGGCTCCTCGTTTAATTATTGTATTAATGCCCATATCAAAACTGCAAGTATTTTAAACGCAAGTAGAGGCTGATGCCAGGTGTGCTTGCTTGTGGGTTGGGACAATTTTGCCTCGAAATTGAAGGGCTTAATGGTTGAGCGAAGTTGGTTTTGTTAGTTGTATTGGGTTTGAAAATTTTCTTAAGACTACCACGGGATCCAACTTATTACAACCACCAATTTGGGAATTGGCGGGAGGGCTAGGAAAATCTAAAGGGGAAGGCAACCAATAAAATTATTTTAGATTTACTTTGGATAGAAAATTCCAATACACGATAAGACTAACCTGAAAGGGTACTTGATGACAAATTGCCATCCAACTCCTTTGGTAAGCAGACGTATAAAAGGATGCTTGCTAATCAGAGTTATTACAGGTGTTGCAATGGTGGGCCACCCATCTCTGGTTTAGAACATCTTGTCTCTGGATAAGGCTTGCAGGATCACGACGATTGAGACATCACCAACGTACTTAAATTGCATTGACAATCCATAACCTAAACGATCCACATTTTCCCGTCATGGATGTACATGAATCTGAAGCAGGGTCGCCCCCAACACCCCCCCCCTCCACCCCCCGGTGGGGGGATCCTTTATGGTCAACTTTAAAGAGGAAGTTCCTCTAATCACATTACCAATTTTACCAAAATCCATTTCCTAAAAGTTTTTGTTGCATGTATAGCTCTAAACTTAATAAAGTTTCCCTACTGAGAAATTATTCAAATTTCTCTGTTGCCAATGACAGGGACAGAACACACTGGATCGTATAATAACAACGAACCATATTGAGCACGCATTTACTTGATGGCCGATGAAAACATTCTTTCAAATAGTCATCGTAGTAAAAGTGACAAACCACTTGTTGATGCGTTTGACATTGTTTGTAATAACGTAAGTAAATGCTGCACCATCATTCCAACCCTGTCGGATGTCTCCAAGACTACAAATTTAATGTCTACTCTCAGGATTGTTAGCTCTTCACATATGATTGATGCAAAGAGAACTGTTTTGTTATTTTCGAGATCTCTCCTAATAACGTGCTATTTAGTGACTTCATAAACATTATGAGGTTAATCTGTAATGTTGGAAATTAAATAAAGTATGGACAGAAGTAAAAGCCAATCAAGAATCTTTTGTTTTTTTTTTAGTCCTAAGAATCTTCTTTTCTTTGTCAGAAACTACAGCCTTCTTCACACAGGCCTTCAAAAATATGTTCACGCCTTCGGCAACGTGGCCAACCTGGGCCGACCCAGGACCTTTAGAAGCAGTGACCCGTTTCAGCACCGTTTGACCTGGATTGTCAACAGGGCCCCGTTTGGGGGTGGACCTCATTCATTCTGCTACGTTGGACGTGAACTGAAGCATGATCTGAAACTAAATTCTTAGAGCATCTTGAAGAATTTTTTTTTTTTTTTAACCTATAGCCTATTACAATGGAGGCAGTTAATTGGAATGTCAAAATGCATTAGAAATAGTTCACTCTTCTCTAACCATCGCAAAGTGAAATCCCATGTGCCCCTTTACAGTTTATCCGCATAAAATGATTTTTGATATAAAAATAAAAAGTTGAAAACAATTAGCCATATATGATTTCAACCCAGAAAACTTGCTTTCGTCGGCCCAATTGATCTATACCCATAAAAGTGATTCATTAATAAATGAGCAGAAATAATAGACATAAAGTGGCCTGAAGCTGACACATTGATGCATTTGATACCCGTCGAAATGCAATTGGTTTTGGTCATAAATATTGATATATGTCAGTGATTTCAATTCAAATTTTCAAAGATTCTTCGTATCCATTTCATTTTGAACACTTGAAGGTCAAACCTTTTTTTTCATTTCTTTCACGGAAAGAACTGGGGTTTTGAAGCCTATTTTGGTTTATAGCTTCTTGTCGGTTGTCATGTAAGATGAGACATCCGCTTATTTTTATTGATTGAAGTTGATTTTTTCACTCCTGTGAAAGAGAAAAGGCAACGAAATTTCTTGGAAAGGACGAGTGTATGCTCATGATCGGTCCCTGCCTTATTCAAGATGGCTGCTATATCAAGTTAAAATATCCCACCTTTTCCGTGGACAAACAACTATAAATTGGCGATGACGTATATGTACAATGGCTTTTACCACTTTGGGTCATCCTTTCCCATTGGGCGGATTGAATCCGTCAAGAAATGAAGATGATATTGTATGCAATTCGCATAAAAAAAACAGTGGGATGTTGCGATATATAAGATCGAGAAAGAAAAACGAAACAGTAAGAAATCAGACACTGTTAATATAATAGACAGTTTGTTGAGAGTGGGATTTGAACCCACGCCCTTTCGGACCAGAACCTTAATCTGGCGCCTTAGACCAACTCGGCCATCTCAACATACTTGACACTAAGTTCTGTATGCAAGTTTCATTTTATTTTTCTATTATTAATTTCTTGGGTCGCTTGGGGAAAAAAGTATGCCGAACCACAACGGTAATTTTTTTTTTTTTGGGTGTCGAAAATTGAGGGTTACATTTTGTGTAAATTTGAAAAAGATAGAGGGTTTAATCCTCCATTATCTTCCAAAAGAGTTTTGTTTTTATTGGCAACTAATTAGTTACAACAATAATGCTATATCAAAGTACTCTTTTTGACATTTCGTTCATCAAAGAGAGAGCTAAGAGTAAAAATAGAACTCAGCTCCTAAATATATTCTCCTCTTCAAGTTCACGTCTTAAGAATTATTGCTACTACTTTTACAGGGATCCTATATGTATAGGCCTTCTTTCTATGCATTCAACTTAATATAAGAAATATGAGATTTTCTAATCTATATATATTTTAAAGAGAGTAAGGTAGACTCAATACCAAATAAGAGTAAAAAAAAAGTGAATAAACATAGGTTGCACCTAGTATTTTATATTATCAATTTAGATATACAAATGAATAGATTATAAGGTAATCTATCGTTGCTAATCTACTTCGAAGGAGTTTCTTTTCGTTTCAACTCTTAAAAGGAAAAAAAAAAAAAAAAAAAAAAAAAAAGTTATTTGCAATTGCTTGAAACTAAAACTGATAGAGATAAGCATCGATTCGTCCCTCCATGTTCGTTAATTTGACGAATTTTGGTACAAGCCTCTGGATGGGGTCTCCATTTTCCGTGCCTGAAAGTTTGGTCCAGGCGGATGGGCAGAAAATTATAAAGTAATGATGCTCACGGGTCCAAAGTTAATACCTACCCTAAAATGCTATGTCTTTTCTATGTCCTAAACGACCAAAAACCAACAAGTAAAAGGGCAGAATGAATGGAAGAATGCGAAATCTATAGCCTAAAATCAACGCACGAACTGTAGTAGCTGTGGCTGTTTGCGCACAAAATTCATATGCGGCTGTCCCCTTCCTGATGGGTCTCGTCAAGACTTGTAGGAGCGCCGACCAATGTTGGTTTTGTACACATCTAGACTCCAGCTAGAGCAAAAATTCTACTCTTTTCCCCCACAAAACAAAGGCAGGTGTGTTTTCTGTCTAACCGCTGTTTTATTGATCAATCATCAATAATTACTAGTCACTTCAACGGCAAATGTCTACGTCTTGCTTTTAATATATTTTCGTGCTACTCAATGAGCTCAAGGGTTTTGGAATTTCAAGAAAATACCTGAAAAAATTAGTGCATTAGGATCATTGCATAAATTACGAGTTATGGGCTTTCTGGCCTCTGTTGGTCGATTTGTTTAAGCTGCTGTTAAAACGTAAGTGATTAAATATCTTAATATTTAATATGTATCAGACTCTGGTTATATGTACTTTAAGTAGCGTAGTGACCGTTAGATCAAGTTGACAGTCAACAATCATTCCATAATTTAAATTTTATTAAGAAAGTATTAATATTTTCAGAGTGATAATTGTTGAAACAGTACCTTGCCTGAAGTCAAAGAAAAATATTCATAATTTCATAACTTGTTGTCCTCTGACAATGACATGTATTATTTATTATTAAAAGGAATTCATTGTTATATAGCAACGATTGGAAAATATCTTTTATATATATATATATATATATTCTCTAAATTTATTTACATACAAAAATTCTCTCCAAACCATTAGATATTTACATCCGTTTTCATTTTCATGATTGATTGTATATGTTAAGAATATAAACCTCATGTTAATGTGGTACACAAATCTGACTTAAATTATGATGTTTATGAGCTCCATCATTTATTCCCTTAAGTTTTTTAAGTAAATATAAAATTTTAAATTATTATTTAATATAATATTGAAAATCTAATTTATGTATCGTTATGTGTAATTGATTCAAATTTTTTCATTATACTTGTCATTCAATCCTTGTGCTACGTGCTAATTGGGAATAAAAGAAGTGCGTTAAGCATTTAAATCTGACATCAATACCATACAAAAACTCAATCGAAACTTAGAATATTTATAAATTTTACCAACGATTTAACTTAGGTTACTTAAAATTTCAAGATAATATATATTTTAAAAAAAAAAGGGACGTGAAACACTGAAACACGTGGAGCAAACACATCAAATGGATAACAGCTGTCTGCCATGGAAGTCCTCAAAGTTGACTTTGTTTTCGCTAGTAAACAGACGACCACAGGTCCACTACCCTACATAACGTCTTCTTTTTCTCCTTTGTCCTTTCTTTTTTTTTTAAACGCGGGCATCGTGAATAAGGGGTTTCTTTCTTCTTGTCTTCCAATGGTAAGGCTTTTCATTTGGCGTGAACTTTACTTGGAAGACCACCACGAGTCATTGACAATGACGGAAACAATTCTGTGTTCTGGTATTTCAAATTCTGACCCTGTTACTCTTACAATTATCACATGACGATCAGAGAAATGGATTGACTATAGGTGTGTATAAGTATGAGAGGGATTATGACCCATCAGAGAAATGGATTGATGAACGATTGATTACTTGTTTTGGGCCCACATTTGACCTAACGGCGGCTCCCGGGCCCAGCTTCTTGCTTGATGATAAACCTGTCATTTTCAAGTCCTTGAAATTAACACAATTTCTTAATTAAACCTTTAAATTCGGTAACACTTACATGTCAAATACTAACAGATGCTACCGATATCGGACTATTTTATTATTGCTGTCGCCAGTTGGACTTATCCGACACAACGCTGTATTGCATAAGGACTAAATTGAATATATCCAAAGAAAAAGGATTTAAACAGTGAATTCTGCTTTCTTAAGGGACTTAGAAATCTCTTTTGCGTTCGTAATGCCCCCCTCACCTTGCACTTCACGTACCGTTTTAATATCGAACGCCCTCGGCATATTTAGCTGCCTGCCTCTTTCCCTTTTTGACACAGATTACATGGTCACCAAACCAATGAAGATGAAGGGAAACTCTCTCCTATTTTTGATCGTTCTTCTCTCTGTTTCTCTGGTTTTTTCCACTACATCTGCTCGTCTCCTGTTACCCAAACAAGGTGGCCAAATCAATGTTTTCTTCTTTTTCTTCTTCTTCCTCTTTTATCTATAAGCTAGTGCTTTTTAGCTTGTATAATTTTGGACTTTTCAAACCCAGCAGGTCAAAAAGAAACGAAGGCTAACGGGATTGCTGAGGCAGTCTCAGAGACAAAAGAAAACTTCTCCGATGTAAGTGTTACCTTCCCTCACCGTCACCGTCTGGTCTTACACACAAAATTAATTTATTGCATGATTGAAACCACACCCCCCACCAGCCCCACCAAAAAAGAAAAAGGGATTGATTTCATTGGATTATTGTGACAGCTTATGGGGTCAACAGTTTGTGATGATAAAGATGAAGCATGCCTGAAGGAAAGGATGATGGCCGAGGCTCACTTGGATTACATCTACACCCAACACCACAAGCCCTAAGCACTAGTGATCCGAAGGAAATATATGAGTGAAAATTGGCTTCTCAGAGAGAAGTTGTGTTGAAGAAACAGTAATTACCGATATATATGAGAATAAATAATGTATGAATGTGAATAATAGTTATTTTATCGTCTTTCTAAGTGCTCAAATTTGCATCCAGACGCTGCAACTTTTGTGTTGCTCTCCATGTGATGAGTGGCAAGTGTTGTCAGCTTCCAATTCTGTGGAGGGACCGACCAAACACGCTTATAGTGGAGTTTCTTTACCCAAAAGATTATGGAGGACTCTCTTAGGTCATAATCTCGAACCAAGCACAATTGATAAAGTACCGTCTTTTGACGCGAGTCCTCAACAATGGCTACTTTACTTTTTCCTTGCGACTGGAAGACGAAAAACTTCGTGAACCGCCACTTTTTCTATGAGCGATACCATCCTTGTAAATACATTATTGTGGATACACGTAGTAGTTGAAGAACAAATCGCTTCGAACTCGAATTGGTGTTGAAAAAAGAGCTGTCGAAAGGTACTCATGACGGGAGGAGATCTGGGCCCCCATAAATAGATAATTCAAGATTTGTCAGTAAACAAGGGGCGCTGAAGGTGCCGGTCCAACACGATGAAAACACAAACACACACACACACACACACACCGATTCCTGTTCTCGAATCAAGGAACCCATAAGCAAAGAAACACGCACTCTTGGCACAACGGATCCATTTTGAAGTCTGACTCATTCGCTTGGTCCGTTGGAGGCTCTAATTGGCCTGGGACTACACAACAGGGGGCAGTTCTCCCCTTCCCATTAACCCTCCCCTCCCAAGTTGTGTTGGGGGATTTGATACCAGGTCCCTAGAAACGTTACCAAGATAGTTTATCAGCTAAAGCTCGCACGCACGTAAATCCACACGACACAATTAATCTGGCCAATCATAATCTAGGAAGACTCCAGTTTTCTGTGTGGGCGAGTAAATACAGTCCATCATCGTCTAAGGGACAATACAGTGTAAGAAACTATGCTCCAACATGCCTATACAGATGCTCAAAAGAGATTGAAAAAAAAACATAGCTAGAAGAGAAGGGCAAAAGATAAAGGAAGGAATTGAGGGGACTCGAATAGAGAGCTGATGGAGGTGGTAAAAGAGCAATGGCTCGACGTTTCTTCCCACTGTTGTTGGCATCATATGGTGTTATCGAGTGTAGACCTCCTTCGGTAAACCAGATGTGAAAAAGCAAATAGTGAGTAACATATCATCCACATTACTGAAGACAGTTGGGCTGCAAACTCTTATGGTATTGAATTGTACTTCTCTTGGATGCACTCAGCACTACTTGCTGCACAACAACATTAGCATGATTGCGCCATCCACAAAACTATGCATTTGAAAACATGACCATTTCTCAGTTAGCTTCAACAGGCCAATCTCCAATGATGTCGACTTTTCTCTTTGAGGCATCATGTATCCATTTCCTATCAAAAAGTAAGGAGTTTTGTCAACAAGGACCAAGTAAATTAAGAATTAGAAGGACCAGAAAAGAACAGAGAAAGCAGACATAGTGATCATTAGAAGTCAAAAAATAGGCTGGAATCTTGCTGCTAGGAATCACACTGACACAACATCCCTTGGGAAGTCTTTAGCACAATGGGGATTTTGCTTGAGCACAACAAATCTGTTGCCAACTATCAACAACAAGTCTAAATTTTCTTCCGTGGGATGTGTTAAAGCACAGGTTCAGTCTTTCTATATATAGAGAAACAAGACACAAGTAAACATATACTAAGATGAGAAATCTTTTCTAAAAATTAAGCTCCTCACCATTTTAATACCATTTGCCACTCTCAAATCATGAATTGAACTTTCTGACATACAACTCTTGTGAACGATAGGTCCCCTAGCACTCTCATCTACAGTTGCCAGCTCACTATTCCCCAAAGGAAGTGTGATGTGAACAGCTCCCTTGAACATCCATTGATTCCGTCCTTGACTATAATAATCTTCAAACAGCTCACCACACAAAACACATGCACATTGATCTTCATCTGCAGGTACCATTAGCTCATCATTGTCCATTGTACTTCCAGACTCCATCATCCCAGGAGACTCCAATACCATTGAAGGTCCTGCCATTCCGTTAATCCAGTCTTCTGAATCTGCATACCATCTACTAGACAACCTATTTGTACCATCTGGTTCAAGTGTCTTCAAAGTATGCCACTCCATGTGTCTATCAAGCTGTTCTTTAAATTTGAGTCGAAGGCCACATATTACACACTGATGCTGAATATCATCAAAGAGTGAACTGATTACAGTTGGATGTAGTTCTCGAATTATATCAGGCTTAAATTCAAATCCAACAAGATTTTCCATTTTCATTGTGCTGGATTGTGGCCAGGCAACTGAGTTTTTCAAGGCAGGTTCTGGAATAGAAACTTTGTCCACAGGTGATGAATGTGAAGCACCAGAAGAAACAGGAAGAGAACTTCTGGGGCTGGGGGTAGTTACAGTGAGGTTCTGGTTCGGTGATTCAATAGGCAAAGGAGATGGCGCCTGTGACTTTGATGCAGATATCAAACCTTTTGCAACTAATGAACTCAAAAGGTTTGAAACTGGGTTTGAGGCCTTGTTAACATCTGAATTTTGTGCTGATGAAGTTGGACTGCCTGCAGGCAGTGGCACTTGATCTTCTTTCCTCGGAGAAACACTTGAGACAGCTGATGTTTTATCACGTGACAAGGGCACTGAAAAAGGTATTGAAGTATCCTGGGACTTGGAAGAAGAAGACTGTAGAGGGGGAGTACCATCTGGTAAAGAAGGCTGAATATTAGATAATGGTGAGACTTGCTGAACATCCTGAAAATTCTTGCTAGGTTGGCTGCCAGTGGCTATATTAGAGAGAATGCCACTCTTCATCACAGCAGCCAACAAACTACTAGTACTTGATTTCCCTGAAGTTTCAGCAGTAAGAAAATCTGAATGATCTGGTACAGAACTTCCTGATTTTGACAGAGTTCCAATATTAGAGACTGAAGGCAAGTGTGGCTTCTGAGTCTGATCAGAAGGTTCATAATGCTTAAATTGTGCTTGTTGCGGTTCAGAAAGATGTGACTGATGACTCTTTTGGGGAAGCACTGGATGAGATGAAGCCTTCCATTCCTCAATCTGCAATTTTTCAGAGTTGCTATGACGAATATTTGATGGCAATGATCTTTTTGAAAATTGAGAACCCTTATAATCAGGCCAAAGTACCTGTGGTTGTAAATAGTCTTCCTCAGCTGAATTTGGCAATTGCCGATGAGAATGGTGTGCTTGAAACAAGGGTGAGGGTGGGCGTTGGTGCATGGGTGATTGTCTAGACGGTGGCAGTGGTCCTACAGATGGTAACTTGTGTTGCCTTAAGGTTCCAGTGGATTCCACTGTTACATTTGTTGAAAAACCAATGCCTGAGGTTCCAATATGAGATGAATTGGCATGTGGTCTAGCTGCCATCCGAGCCAAGGAACTAGGAGTTTTATGCAATCCACCAAGGCTAGCTGTATAGTCCTCTGAGTGACCAGCAGCAATACCAGAAGTTCCAGAAAGCAACAATCCTTCTGTTGATTGTGCCTCCTGCAATTGCCATTGTGGGGACAAGCTCTCAAAACCAGCTTGTTCTCTCTGTTCAATGGATAATGAATCAGAAGATGTTTCTCTATCAAGTCTTGACCCAAAATCACGTAAACTTTGTGGTTTTTGGATGTGGTTTTCAAAATCCTGCACAGGGAGGGAATCACATAAACCAATCACAATGAGGCAACCAGACAAAAACACAATGCCAGGATATCAATCTGTTGCAATCAAAAGTTATCACACTTTTTACATAAACATATTCTTAAACATAAGAAGTGAAGTTCCTGCAAGCAAGTTTAGGTTGCCAAATATTAGATCGTCTGGCCTCACATCAGAGGAACACTATGCATAGCAAATTCAGATCGGTACAAAACCCTCCCCCCCCCCCCCCAAAATAAAAAGGAAAAAAACTGGTAGTAGATTTCTAGTATTAAGGCTTACACAGGACGTATCAGTCCCTATTCAAGAGTAAAAAAAAACAGTCTTACCAATTTCTCTGAATCATCAGGAGTCCATTGATCTTTCCTCGAGCTAGTAGAGAAATTGGTTGCATCATGATTTGACAATCTAGAGTGCATATCCCACATAAATTCCTCTTCCTCTGAGTTCTTCCAGCTAGCGGACATCCCACTGCTGTTTCCTGCAATGCTCTTAGTAGGTAGAGACAAATCATAGTTTGAAGCCTTGTTTCCTAAGTAGTTTGGAAATCCCTGCTTCAAATTGATGCCATTCTTTTGGCCAGGTATTGAATCTGGAACATTGCTGCCAGCACCATACCAAGACTTTTCATGTCCTTGCTCAGCTACCCTTCCACTTGTTCTTCCAATTCCCAAGCCTGGGCTCCTTGAGACACCAGAATCATATTCAAAGTCCCCGTATACAGAACCAGTTTTCTTCTCATGAAAAGGCTCGCTCAATGCTTCTCTATGGGAACGCTGAATATTCTGAAAGATTGAGGAAAACATAAGCCCACAAAAACACAAACATAAGCAAGGCTTTAAGAAAGGTAAACTGAATGATCACTTTATGTACAAGCATTTTGGCAGAAGTATCCACCCATGGGCGTCCAGCACCAATACTGGCTGCTCTATCTAGCCTTTCCACATCCTCTGCTGAGTTGTCCATAGGAATAGTCATGTCATTAGACATTCCCTTTGCCTTCATCATATAAACAAACACAAAATTAGTTTAATTTTACTGTAAAAACAACAAATGTTTTTAAACTGTAGATATCAGACTGAAGACTGTCCTCACCATTTCCACCCCAGATATAGCATAAGTCCAAACACCCAATTAGTCTACTATCTACCAAAACTTTAATAGCTTCTTAGTTAAGGAAATTCAGGAAGGTTTTGCCAGGGAAAGTTAAATCAACCCCCAGCCAAAGGCTTGTAGAAATTATGTATCTCATGAAGAGTTAAAAAGAAAAAGGTATGGTAAGAATGAGTAAAAAGGAAAATAATATTTTCATCTCAAGCAAAATGTCTCTTATAAGCCTGATACAGAAAGACACTATTTCCACCACAAGTTACAATGTACAAGATAAATGAGCATCCCAGTTCATGCATCCAAATGCTATGGTAATCGTGATGAGAAAAGTTGGTGCATCAGGCCAAGATATTGGTTCATTTCAACCCAACAATAGAACAAAAAAAAAAAAGGTTCAGTATTTGCAAGTTGAAGTCTAGCTAGTGTAATATGATCAAACAAAATGACAAAAAAAGGCAATTCATAGGATCCAATTACCCTGCTTGACTGCTGAAGCCGCTGCCTTTCCAAGTACTTAGGATTGACATGAATGCTATGAGGAGGCCGTTGTGACTGAGAATCAGGCCTAGATGTTGCAGGTCCTGAAGATGAACCATTCACAGCAGGCACAAAGCTTAGCTCCTTCTCAATTATCTGAAGTGTCTGAGGAGGAAAGACTCCTTTCCAAGTTCCAAAAAGATGTCGCATACTTGGATGGACAGAAGGATCAACCTGCCTATATGTCTTGCAAAACACCTTAAATACAACAAGAATTTACAATACAAATTATTAGTAGTTGAAACAGCAAACATAAAAAATAAACAAACATAAAAATGGCACATGATAATAGTGAAATAATTTGCACTTTGGCACTTTGATCAAATAGATGAATCCAGACATTGCTGTTTCAATGATAACACACAAAGAATTAGGTTAATCATAACACACAGAAACTCAACTCACAGCATATACACAATTATTCATACTGAAAAGAATAAACTCAAAACATAGATTTTAATCAACAAAAATATGATGTCAACCAGGAATCAGATGCCATGCATTAGAAACATCTGACCTCAGGTAGCCTGGAAGAAAAGTATTTAATGTAATCCCTTCCAATGTTCTTCACAATGCTGTCTAGAAGATAAAGAGATGGCAGTTTTTGCTCACTTGGAACCTGCAAATTATTTTTTTGATTAGATGCAGCAAGCAAGAGTATCTGCAGGCAACTTGAGTAGTATAAAGGATGACCTAGAAGGCAGAACCAGATGAAGAAAGGACTCCTTAGATACATAACCACTCAAAGTATAACACAACTGCAGTTACCATCACATTTCTGCAGTACGTTTTCATTTTTCCTGCAAATCATTACACGCATCAACAACATATTACTCTTTGCCCACCAGGCAGAAGAAGTCTACCAAGGAAAACCAATAGCATTATCAAGACCTAGAAAATTCGGCATTCATTCAGAATGTGGGCTTTCAGTTAGATTGGAGCTAGCAGCACGGAAATAAGTACAATCATTTTAGAAAGATTAATTGGAGAATTCCTTTTTCTTTGGGGGCCTTGCACCCCACCAAACCCCAAGGACTTTCATTCCTTCCAGATACCTTGCTTTGCTTCCAATAATAAATTGCAAAGCTTGTACAATATCATAGGTCAACAAGCACAAGGTTCTGACTTTTTGCACTGTCAGAATAGGACCAGAGTTCCACTAGCCTTGGCACAAAAATGGAAACAGAAGGATTGCATCATCCTTTTTCTTTTACAATAAGAACAAATCCATGTGCGCCTAAAAAAGCTCAGCAAAGCACCCTCAATTTCTTGCAGAACTTGCAACATGTTTTGGAAAAGAACTCAGAAAATCTACTCAGCAAAAGCAAAATAACGAGTATACATTTGATTCCAGCTGTTTGCGAAGCTAGCAGTCTGTAATGTCACTAGGTCACTGGAAACTAGCTCTGGTCTCATGCAACTCAAGATAATACTTTTCTTTTTGCTGCATCACATGGAAGTTGCAGATGATACACAAATAACGGAGCATTGCTAACTTGTGGGATCTTTTGGAAATCATACAATCAAGGTCCTCAAGATAGAAAATAGCCCTAGTACAATTAATAGAATACGATTGTATTTGGCAATCATAACGACTGTCACAACCTCAAATTTGAGCACAAAAAAAGGAAAAATAACCCACAAGGGCACTAGCCAAGCAAGTGATGATGCTTAATCTGAAGAGACTTTTCATTAATCTGAAGTTACACTTCTTATATCAGCTAAGCTATCTTGCAAACGAAATAACTACTACTTTTTTGGGACTATTTTCAATCATTTAATGTACAATTCAATTCAATCAGCAATTGGGCGCCAATAACCAAAATAGAATCGAGACTGGGTTCACCTCAAGAATGTTAGCGAGGACAGTGGCGGCAATCGCTTTAGCAGCGTGCTGATTCTCGTCGGCGATTATGGTCAAGTTAGTGATTATCGGCTTCGAATTGAAAGTCAGCTCGGCCAGAGCCGTCTTGTACTGGCTCACGAGCTCCTGGTGCTGCTGGGGCACCGGCTGTGGCTGGTACCCACCGCCACCTCGGCTGGAATCATTGCTCTCCGAGTCTCTATCGCTGCTAACCCTATACCTAGGCGGAAGCACCGCCGATGCCGGTCTCTGAGGGAAAGGCCGGCCGTTGGGGTTCGGCTGCTCGTCGACCAATCGGGGTTTCTTCAAGCCCGGCTGTCTCGATCTGTCGAAGGATCTACGGGCACTCTCCATTTCCATTAACAAACAAACAAAAAAAAATTATAAAAATCGAAATCCCTAAGCTCCCACTATAACTTAAACCCAATCCACTCTTTTATTACATGACAATCCTTATCAAACTCCAAACAAACAAGAAACATTTCAAAAAAATAAAAAACCAGAAAAAAGAGTTACAACAAGAAATTACAAAATATAAATTCTAACTGTGATTAATTGGAAAATGAAAATAAGTATATTCTCTTGGCTCTAATTCGTACAAGTAATTAAGGTTAGGGGAAGGGATAGGGGAATTATTGTACAGAGGAAAGGGGAAATTAAAATAAACAAAAAGAAGCCTTGAAAAAAAAGAGAAAAATTGCGAGAGAACCAGAATATAGGGATTTGGGCTGTAGGGCTGGAGATGGGAGACTGAAGCAGCTGGTTTTTAAAGACGAAAACGAGCGTGTTAAATTTTTGTTTAAAAATCTTGATTTTAATCTTACGAAAAAAAAAAATATATATTTATAAAAATTTAAAAAAATATTTTATTAAATTTTTTAATGAAAAAAAAAAAAAAAAAAAAGAGAGAGAGAGACAACTAATCGAGTAAAATTTCCAATTGGTTCGATTTTTGCTAGGTCGGTTTGACTAGTGAAAAGGGAAAATTAAAACACAAGAGTGAAACTCGTTGGTGGGGGACTAGGGTGGGGGCTCTCACGGCAAAAATAGAAATCGGAGAAGATATGGGTCATGTAGCCCATGGGGCTTTTCATGTGGGCCAAGTTTAATAATTGCTTTGAACTCCGGCAAGTCTTTTTTTGAAGCAAGTGGATGACAATGAAATGGTTAAAAAATAAATATGAATATTTTAATAATTAAAATTTTAAATTAAAAAATTTTGTATAATTTTTTTAAAATATAAAATTTTATAAAAATAAAAAAATATACTATCATATTATTTAGTCTAATAAATCTCATATATGGTGTTAAAAATAATTAAATAAAAAAATTAAAATTATATCTTATATTTATTTTTTCTAACAAATATAAATTTTTTTAAAAGTACATTTACAAAATAAAAATATATATTATAAAAAGCAAAAATTTTTAAATAAATACACCAAAGGTGTAGAGTTTATCTCATTTATGGACCGATTAAAAGAGGAAAAAGAAAAATATTCATGTCCTTCCCCTACATCTCAATTTCGGAAGAATGTTACATTATTTTACTTTGCCATTCCTATTTTGGAAATTTTGCTTGCCACATCATTTTTGAATTATAGCCAAACGGATCCCCAGTAGGGTTTGACTTGACTCCATCAAAAGGCATACGACGTTGTTTTGTTCATCCATTAACATTCCATAGTTCAATCCACAGACATACGTATATTGATGAGACGTGGAAGAAGCCGGTAGCCCAAAAACAAAGTGAGAACGCCGCACAAGTGAAAATAAAGGAATAAGGCCCAGTCCAACGAGTGTGAACTGGATGCCTACCCAGATTATGCAATTGTTTGGACCACATATTCCTCAAAGCCTAGAATGGTCTAAAGCTGGCAAATTGGAAAAGAAGCTAAAACCCACTGTAGCCCACCAGTCAGTCAGTTGAAATTAGAGCTAAAACCCTAGCGTCCTGCATAACTGCCTGCCCCTCTGCTTTCGCCCATTTGCCTTTACTCTCGAAGCTCAGGCTCCTGTGCAGTAGCCATGTTGAAGATAAAAACCCCCAAGAAAGGAAGAGCCAAACGCGAGCTCCAAAAGCGGGCCCCAAAACTCGTGAGTTTGGAATTTTTTTTCTCCAATTTTGTGTTTGTTTCCAGGGGAAAAAGAAAAGTAGTTAACAAATCATGACCAGATAAGAATGAAACTTTAGTCGAATTTTTATTTTTGTTTTTTCACCCTTTATTTCTTTTATCTAAATTGGGGTCAGGTTGAAACTGGGAAAAAGACACTGATACTTCAAGGCACGAAGACGAGCAACGTGTTGAATTCTGTGTTGACCGATTTGTACCATCTAAAGAGGGACAGGGCGGTGAGATATACCCGTAAGAATGATAATATAAGGCCATTTGAGAGCGGTGGTGAGACTTCTCTTGAGAAATTTTCTCAGAAAACTGATTGCAGCATTTTTCTGGTGAGTTATTTTTCAGGCCTGTTAGGTGGTTTTGTTTTGTTTTTTCTTCCGGGCCGTGCCCTTGTTTTCTTCTTTTTAGCATTTTGATATTTCCGTTGATAATTGTACATGTGTTTTTGCAAAATTGATGGGTGATATGTTGTCCAAGAATAGTGCAGCGAACATGCTAGCAGGTTATTCTTATGATATTTTTCTGAAAAGTGACGTTTCTCTGTTAATTAAGAACTACGAGAAGAACCCTCTGAGGGCTTGTGTTTCCTTTTTTCCAAGCTTATGGTTCTAGTGACTTTTTGTAGTGTTGCTACTTGGTTTATCATAGACTTTGTTACTGCTTTTGACCTATAGTTTATAGACTAATTGAAATTATGTGATGTTCAACTAATATTGGTCATAATATTCTGTGCAACTTTATGGTTGAGTTCAATTTGATGGAAAGAAAGGGACTTTTGGAGATCTTCTCTTATTTTGGTGATGCTAGAAAAGGCAGCAGTGTCTATTTGCTTTGTAGATCTGGGCGAAGATGGCCTGGTTATTGTTCTTGGCATGTAATTTAGGATAAAACCACTATTTGTGTTGCATCAGTATGTTCTTATTAATTTGGAAACTTGAGTTATAGCCCCTGCATTACAGTATCGGATCCCAAAAACTAAAGCTACTTATTCTCTCTACCAGTGATTTCAGTCCTGTAGCATGTGTCAGTGACCCATGGCCTCTATTTTGCAGTATGGTTCAACATCAAAGAAACGGCCAGACAATCTTGTAATAGGGCGAATGTATGATTATCACATATATGACCTTGTAGAGGTTGCAGTAGAAAATTTCAAATCCATTGGTTCTTTCAAGTATGATAAGAAAGTAGCTCCACGACCAGGGTCAAAACCTTTCATTGCTTTCATTGGAGAAGGATTTGATAATGTAGATGAGTTGAAACATTTGAAGGAGATTTTACTTGATCTGTTGCGGGGAGAGGTTTGTCTCTGTTACCTTTAAGCTTCCTAGTTCAATCTTAGTAAGAGTGTTAAAATAATCTTTGATCTTATTTACACAGGTTGTGGAAAACTTGAATCTTGCTGGGTTGGACCGTGCTTATGTATGTACAGCTGTATCTTCCAATCGGGTATTCCTTACTCACTGTGCATTAAAGCTGAAGAAGTCAGGCACAATAGTTCCAAGGTTGGAACTGGTGGAAGTTGGCCCTTCCATGGATTTCGTTGTTCGTCGTCATCGTCTTCCTAATGAAAGCCTAATGAAAGAAGCCATGAAAACAGCTAAAGATAGAACTAAGAAGAAGGTTGGCTAACCAAATCTTCTGTTTTTGCAAACAGATGAGAAGACATTGTCATTTATGTGAAATTGTTTTCTGCTTGCAGATTAAAAATGTTAGTGATGATGTCGTGCAAGGGAAATATGGGAAGATTTATATTCCAGATCAGAAGGTAAGGAATCAGTTATTAATGCTTTCTTTTCTTAGCTCATGTTTTTTTGGGTTTATTTTTGTATGGTTGAAGAGGGTCAGTAGTGAATGCTGATGCTGTGGAAGGGGCTATGGTGCTTGACTGCTGGCTATGGGGGATAGACATAATTATTAATTTCTTTTCTCAACCTTTTTTTCCTGTTATTTATTCTGTGCATTTGAGCATCGGCATTCTGGAATACCACTGGTACCTGGTTTTGTTTTAGGTTGGAAGTGTGGCACTACCCAACAAAGCAAAAGGAGTGAAGAGAGAGCGACGTGAAGCTAAGATGAAAAATGGTCATAATGGGCAGCTGGCGAAAAAGCAAAAGAAACATTCTGACTAATTCTTTGCACCTGGGGCTGTATGAAATTTTGTTAACAATCTTTCCTTTTTTGGTTCCTTCCTTTATATGATAAGTTAATCGATGAGAGGAGCATTACAGGCATGGCTAATGTTTCCTGTTTCTACCGCTCTATTGATTTTATTAGCTTTCGAAATTTGATCGTTTCCCCGCTCGAAATGCACCCATTTGGAACCGCAAACGCCAGACCACGTTTTCTTTCCCAACTTTTCCGAATACGGGGCAACTGCAAACAAGTAAACGATCCCCTGAAACACTGGGGCCCAAAGATGCCTAATTCATTATGGTTTAGATCGGCATTTGGGATTTCTTAATCATGTGGTGATTGCACAATTAACAACAACCCCCTGTGCATCGATAAGGAAGACGGAACCTTTTGAAAATTCGTACTCATAATCTGTCATGCTACATTCATCTTTAAACCGATATATATTATTGAACATACAGGTCCATAACACTGCTCACAATTTTACTTCAAAAAATACAATACAAAAGGAAGCAGATCGACTAACAGAGTCTTCGTGCGTAGTTCACCCTATCCTGAGGAATAAATAAAATGAATTTAATTTGAAGAAATGCAGAATCACATGACCCCGTAGCTTAGACAAATGTTGAGAGTTAAACTAACAGAGTCGAGCCAGACCACAACTGGTATCTGACACGCCTGAGTTCTAATATGCTAGCTGGAAAAGCCACCAAAATCAAGACGGAGAACAGACAAATTCACATAGATCCAGCACTAAGAATGGCAACCAAAGAACAAAAGAAACCAATCTGTCAGAAATTACTAGAATGGTCCATACTGGAAGGATATACTGCATGCATAACCCTAACAAAAGTAGGGAGATGCTCTGAACCACTGGATCCACCTGCAACATTAATAACTCAAAAAGGTCTTTGTTAGCACGAATTGCAAATCTGCAATGCTATGGTATAATACACAGGTTAACATCAAGCTACATGAGAACAAGAATCAAAATAAATATGCAACTAATTGGAATTATAAAGATCAAAGTTTGGGAATCGAGAAAGAATAGAAGATATATTTCAATAGAATTGTTATCAATGGTTTGTGTCCAATGAATTGACCATATGACCTAAAAACTAAATAGAATCAACTGGCGGTGAAAATACAGGCCATAGACTTTATTTTTCAATCATCTCTGGGCGGCCCAGTGGGACTCTCAGGCTTATCAATACAGTTTTCATCAGCTGGCTGCCTATCAACGCATAAGGCACCTGGTGGCTGTACAGAGCCTAAATTCCAAAGGTCTGTGAAGTCACCAATTGATCCAAAGTCAGGTATATCATAGTTGAGAATATTACCCCATAACTCACTGCTAGAACTAGGCATACCAGTATGAATGTCAAATCCCATGGTCCATTCATCCTTTTGGTCAACAATGTTCTCAACCCCAGGATTTGATAATTCCAGAATATTCTTCTCCCCCACAAAATCCTTGGGGAAAGAGACAAAATATTCTTGACCAATCTCCTGTTGTGGGCTCATAACACTCTTTCCTTTGAGAGGATCTTTGTTTTGGGAGCCTGACACCCCTGTACCATGCTCTGGGGTATTGACAAATCTTTGTACCCCTGCTGATGCATCTGATAAGATTATTTCCTTTGATGCAACATTCTCAGTTTGAAATGACATGCCTTCACCACCTAAACCCATTTCTACCATCCCTTGTGAAGTGTAATCAGGAAGTTGTTCTACAGGCCCAGGACTGGTCTCCAAGACTGCAGAAGAAAACATGAGATTGCTCCAGTCAGGTCTGAACTTCACAATCTGTCCCTCCATGGGTGACTTGGATTTGCCGACTTCATTTTCCTGGTATCCAACAAATTTCCTTTTTGTCCTAGGTGAAGCAACATCTCCCTGTTCCTTTTTCTCCTTAAGGCGCTCTAAGAATGATTGGTTCTGAAACAATTTTGCAAAGAATGAAACCATCCGCTGCTGCCTCTGCTCCGCTGCCTGAAGCCTCTCTCTCACTGCTTCCATATGCTGGAAAGTTCCACTCTGCTGTTGCTGAAGTTCTACAACCTCATGCATCATCATAATCCTTTCCTTCCTCAATTTCTCAACTTCACTTTCCAGTTCAGCTTTCCCTACTTCTCTAGAGTGTTCAATTTGGGTCCCGATTTGCTGTGACTGCAGAGATTTGCGCCGCTGTATGTTCTTCAACAGATGCCTCTCACCTCGTCGGAAAGCATCATTGGCAAACTCCCACCTATCAGTATTGATCTTGCGGAACCCCTGAACACAAAAACAAGTGATTCAAGAATGCATGGGGAAGAAACCAAAGTTTATAAAACTAAATTTCAATTTCGAGGTTCAAATAATGGTACACACTTCACACAAGACAGTTAGAAACCAATCAAACATCCATTTTCAAGCACTGAAAACACACAGCTGTGTTGCATAGATTTCTGCAAATGATTGGCTTGTTTCCATGACATACAGAAGACAGTAAGTTTAAAAAACAAGCAAACAATAAGTTTATAAAACTAAATTTCAATTTCAAAGTTCAAATAATGGTACACATTTCACACAAGACAGTTAGAAACCAATCAAACATCCATTTTCAAGCACTGAAAACACACAGCTGTGTTACATAGATTTCTGCAAATGATTAGCTTGTTGCCATGACATACAGAAGACAGTAAGTTTAAAAAACAAGCAAACAATAATATTTTGCCCCATCAGAACCTTAAATTCTACCTGAACAAGATGCAACTTCCCGCTCAATGCAAACTCAGCGGGGAAGGACGTCCTTTCATCAGCAGTATGAAGATCAAAACCTCAGGTATAAGTTATCAGCTGAATGCAGACCCCTTTATCATTTCCTTAAAAACTACCAAATTAGTTTTTGTACAGGAACAAGCAAACCTAACACAAGCAAATTCTTCCTCATAATAAATAACCCCAACAAAAACATACCCCATTACAGCATCGCGAGATGAATACATTTTTTTCCGCAGAAACTACAAGAATCAGCGAACAAAACTCCAAAGAACACATCACCGGTTTCGCATGTACCACACACATCCATGATCCATTAAATCCCCCTAGTTACAAATGCCGTACAAGTTGGCAATAACCTAGTATATCCCAAGTGGATGCAGCCACATACGCACACCCCTGGCTATTAATACACAAAAATTTTTTGATACAGCAACATATACAGACTACAAGGAATTGAACATTGCTCAAGTACAACTACAGAGATAGGCACCAAAAAATAAGAAAATATACATTAAAAAAATGAAGGAAAATAGCCCAAAAGAGGCCGTCGTGGTAACTGCAAAAATACCCACATAAGTATTCAGTTGGCGAACAAAACTGGAGAAGTTGTTGTGCTTAAAATTGCGTGGGAGCACAATCCTCGCAAATTCCAGCGGGTCCCAGACCACGAAGCTCTCTCCCGAAGGGGCCCACGAGATTATCGGGTCCAGCGTCCGATCAGCTACAAGATCAAAAGTTTTTGATAAAAACGGCGGAATCGGAGTCTCTTGTAAGCACTCCAGAGGCAGAGGCACCGCTCCAATGTCCTCCTCCGCCTCCTCCTCGTCCTCGTCCTCGTCCTCCTCCTCCTCCACGTCATCACCTCCACGTTCTCCTCCGGTTAGTGTTGGGTTTGCTTTGAATTCGAACATCGGCGAAGGAACAGGATAAGTCGGTGGGTTCAGAGCAGAGAATCCCTCGTAATCAATTTTTGGAGGAGGAAACGAGGACAATAAAGGAGAAGCCGAGAAGGCCACATCCTCTATAATTGAAGACCCAGGAGCTGACTGCCGGGAAACCATCACTGGCGGCGTTGTTTCTAAAGAACATGAAGTATTAGCAGGAGTTGTAGGAGGAATGGAAGGTAAATGGTGGGGCGATTTGGAGTACTTCTCGTCTTGCGGGGTCATTTGGTTAAGGCAAGGAAATCATTGCAATCAAATGTGGCTTGAGGAAAAACAAAGAAATTTGGTATAAGTAATAAGAGTTTTACGATATGGCCGATGAGATTTATGGAGGCCGTAAGGGTTTATAAGAGGGGATAAGCAAACTGTTTAACAAAAATCTTAAAAGAGGCGGTGGTGCAGGTTCCGGGCTTCTTCCTCGGCCACGGGCACAGTGCTTTTGAGCCATTGGCTGTAATTTTCAAGCCCTGCTCAGTGGGGTTCACACACTGCAAATGGGTTTCAGCTCTAAAAGTAGCCGACCTTTGATTGCGAACTGGGAGTTTATGTTTTGTTTTGTGTAATGGTTCTGGGATTCAAAACTATAACATTAGTTTAATATTTATTTATTTATTTATTTATTTTTGTGGTTCTTGGTGAGAAGTGAGAAGTGAGAAGGGGACAGCTTGGGGCCAGCTATGGGTTAGATATTTTTGTCTGGGTTTTGATTTTATGTGGAGTAGGTTTTACTGTTGGATCTTTCTTGCGATCGGTCAATGGGGACAAGTGTACTGATTTAATGGGGGCCCTTCTGGTCCAAATCCTTGGTGGCGAAGCTAAGTCACAAGCCAATTATATTTTAAAGCTTGCGTAACAAATTTAGTTTTAGGATTTGAATTTCAAAATGATAAAGTCAAGTTGAGATATACTTAAAAAATATAAAATTCAAGTGAATCTAATTCATTTTAATCCAATCGATGTAGATAATTTGATTTGGGCGAAGGAAGACTATCAATTTTGCCGTGTTTATTCAGTGTGTACGGCACCTTGAGGAGAATTGGTCAGATTGTTCGGACCGAAAGGAAGGAAACGACGACCCTATTAGGTCCTAGGAAATTATTTTCTGTTTTTTTTTTTTTTTTTTTTTTTTTTAAGGGTGTCGTATGCCTTAACCACAAAAGAATAAGTCCATGTGGAATACGGAAGACTATCAATTTTGCCGTGTTTATTCAGTGTATACGGCACCTTGAGGAGAATTGTTCAGACCAAAAGGAAGGAAACGATCCTATTAGGTCGTAGGAAATTACTTTATGTTTTTTCTTTTTTTTTTTTTTTTTATTTAAGGGTGTCGTATGCCTTAACCACAAAAGAATAAGTCCATGTACAATACAAATACTATTTGTAAAGTTAATCTGTTGCTAATCACACAGGGTTATACAATACAAAATCAGTGGAAAAACGCACATATTAATGGTTAAATCCTAACAACCGCTACTCTAGAATTAATACAATGATTTCTAATGGAAAAAAAAAAGAATATATAGAGCCTTTTTCGCTAATATAATTACAATATGTGACAAATAAAAGAGGGTCAGATTTAGCTTTAACGATGCAATCAAGGCAGAAAATGTGTGTGTGTGTGTGTGTGTGTGTGTGTGAGAGAGAGAGAGAGAGAGAGAGAGAGAGAGAGTAGAGCCTTTTTGTCTTGTTGATGAGGCCATGTTTATCAAATTCTTAATTGATATTTCTGCACCTTCATAAATTGTGTCTAACACCACCTTTACGTGCACTTAATCATTTCTCCTACGCTTGGTTCTCAATCTAAGAACATTTCTTACTGAATAAAGAATGTTAATTAAAAGCCATTGGCCAGATGTTTCCCTGAATAAGAAACAAAAAGACATTTCAACTTCCAATTTGGTGCTTTTTGTTACCTTTTTTCAAGAATGCTTTTTAACAAGAATGGCTATGTGCGGGTCACCAGCCCTACGCAGTACTCCTAGAAATAAATGCCAATTACCCTCTGAAAAAATCTCCAATAATTCTCTCTTCAGCGAGAGTTCAAAAAAGGAAAACTCCAAATAAAATTATTAAAAAAATAAGAAACGCAAAATAAAAATTAAACTCTGAAGCCTGCGCCATGCCCTCTAAATATTTTTTTTTTCTTTTCAAATTTATTTTGAGCTGACCTGCTCCATCCTTCGATGCATGCGTTCACTTCTCAAGTGAATATTGCTAACCGGTCAACCGGATCAACGTTCAATGTTTGATGGGTTTCTCTCTCCGACCTCATAATGGCTCGAACAACAAATCAAGATACTCGCTAATTATCCAACCCGGACGGATACCCCAATTTCCAGTGTCGATGAACACAAAACCAACTGAACACACCTTCGACATGCCCGTCCATGCACGAAAGTGACCAGTCTCAATGGGGTTGACATGCATATGACATGGCTCATGGCCACAAGCAGAAGATAATTTGAGAAACAAATTCTATGAAATTTGCAAGCTTGGAAACAACAATTTGAATCCCCTTCCCGGGCCACACAATTCTTTCTAATCTTAATAGAAGTTTACTGGTCAAAAACCCTACACCCCTTTGTGTTCAGATGTTTCTTTTCCTTAGGCACATCAAAGGGAGCAAATATCGAAATGTTGGTAGAAAGTCAATTCTAATGGACAAAAAAAAGAGGGCAACAAAGAAAGAAAAGCTCAAATGGTGTGCATTGCTTCTCATTAAGCCACTCTATGTTACAAATTTTACTTACAAAATTATGAACAAATTTATACAAACTTCTATCAAGGAAAAGGTGCAGCAGGGAAGGTATAGTGAGCATCAAAGGAGTTGCTTTGATTGAACTTAAAATCAAAATTCTCTACTCGCTGAGTGAACAGAGATGTACAACAATGATTCTGCAGCCAACGAATTACATTAAAAAGTAAGGATTTGGAACAAAAGGAATTCAAACCAACAAAGATGCAATGTTAAATTCATATGACAAATACATGCAAATCAAACCCCATTTCAGCACAAACAGATAATGCTTCAGTAAATGCCAATATTTAATGGAGGAACTAGGAGAACTCTGTGATCAAGAGACAACGTATCCCAAAAGTTTAAAGTATTTGATATTGTTTGTGTGTGGGCATGAAAATGAGCATGTGCAGATCTGTAATGTCTGCCATCAGAACATGAATTGAGGCACACCTCAGTAAACAGATATAAAGAACTTAGCGCACCTGAGACTATCCAGGGGAGTGCTTCTCCCTGCCAGATATCAAATCCAAAAAGAATGCTTTATTATGTGCATAAATAAGACTTGCTGGTGACCTCTCTTTTCAGCTAAGCAATGGTGTGTCTGTGGGACCAGTTTGAGGCATGGAGGTTTTGATCAAAGCCCTCAAAGATTCCACGACACTGGCAAAGGAAGGGCGGTTCCGTGGTTCACTGCAGCCAAACCATTTGGATTATGAGAAAAAAAATCAAATCAACACGAGCATTTAAAAAAATTGCAGATGAGAGTCTGGAATTCTGGACTCACTTTGCCCAGCAAGCCTCAATAAGGGCTGCTACTTGAGGATCTAAATCCTGTGGAATCTCAAGCCTTTTTCCCTTGAAACCAACAGCTGCTACAACCTGCAAGGCATATATACTTAATCATCCACATCATAAACACATATTTTGGAAGCAGTTTGTAGGAAGTTTCTTGAATTCAGTGGAAGAGAATGCGACCAGAAAATAGAAGAGAACTGCAGACAAAGTGCAGATAATCTATTCAGCATTAATAAACAACCACTGTGATCACAGTGAGGGATGACATTCAAAGCTATGCTATCATGCAACCATTTTCCAATGGGTCAAAAAACCGCAACATTTTAAACTGCCTAGGCTCCAGTAAGATGGGCTGTCCAATTAAAAGCTGAAATGGCCAAGTGCAAAGGCACAGATCCATAAACATAAGCTTGTCATAGCCATATCTTGTAAATCAACCTACATGGTAACAAAACTGGTCATTTATTTTTGCCCATTGTTGAAGGCTGTATGGCCCTTCAAATGGCAACCAATCTTACCAGTCCTATCAAAACCAAGAACCACAGCTAAAAAGAAATGTATGCGTAAAACGCACATCAAATGGGAACACTATGCTCAGTCCTTGTCTAGAAGGCAAAAGTCATAGTATGTAGTCTGAAAACCAAAGATTGCAAAGTAGTAGAAATCCTTTTATCCTTTCATCCCACTTGCAATCAATGTGGTGCCAGGTCTCAAGTCAAAATTTCCTAAATGTCAGTCTGCAAAAGTTCCTCAAGTTCATTTCCAATTTACATATGCTATTCAATCAATGCAAAAATTCGAATCTGCTCATGTTTTGTTCCAGAGCATAAGTTACTTCAGGAGCCAAACCTGTGCTGGATTCAGATTGCTCCAGGGTTGTTGCAACGTTGCAAGCTCCCACAATATTACACCAAAGCTGTATACATCTGACTTCTCATTTGATGGCTCATCACGTAGAACTTCTGGTGCCATCCACTCAGGCTAATAAATTTAAGTCACTGATGAGCTCATAATGCAATAAACAAATCCTATGAAAGCTAAAAACAAAGACCCAGTAGGTCAGTTCCAAGGTTTGAAATCACTTACAGTCCCTGCAGCCGATTTTGATGACAAAAATGTATTTGCTTTTAATCGAGAAAGCCCAAAATCACACACCTAAATAGATCAGAAAGTGTGAGGGAAGAACAACTGTGAAATAAGTAACTGCATCTACATCATAAAAACATCCACACAAGTAGCAGCAATATTGCATTCTTAGGACACCTTTAATAGAATATAAGAAATATATTCAGTTGAATTTTTTAAAAGAAATAGAAGAAACTTTCTTTGTATACAAGGACACTGCAACATCTATACATGTGGACAAGAACAAAAATGCTTTTTCAAAAATATCTGGATTTCATTCATTCTAGAAATAGATCTAATTCAGCAGCAGCAAGGCATCATTTCTGGAAAGTTTAGTTTTTCACTGCAAAAATTGATGCTTAAAAGGTCATGTTTCAGGAATCAGCAATCTTCAAAGAAGAAATTGGCAGCCAATTTGCCGCAGCTATCATCTGACCTTCACCGTATATTTTTTATCAACCAGAAGATTTGGTGATTTCAAATCTCTATGAACAATTGGAGGATTGCGTTTGTGAAGGTAATTCATACCCTTTGCCTGTGAAAATCATTAGCAATTCAATAAGCCATCACAGAGGATTTGACAAAGAATGAAGCAAGAAGCTGAAAATAAAAGATGGAGCACAAAGATGCACTTCAACATCATACCACATCATATGCCATATTTAACCGACGCCTTAAATCCAACACCTCTCTAGCACCAGATTTATGCAATAGCCTATACAAGCTCCCTCTGCACAAAAAAAGAAAAAAAGAAAAAAAAGACCCAATAAATCAATGCATGTACATGCTGAAAGAGATGAAGGTCACAGCATACAAGTTCACATGCACAAAAATGAGAAATTACACATAATCTTCCCACAGTTCACATAGTGAGAAAAACAGAGAAGCAGGGAAGACATCACAGAACCTTGATAAATATTCTGTCACTATCGATAACCTTGGAGGCTGGGTAACCGCACCCATGAAAAGAACTATATTTGGATGCCGTAGACCTTTCATTATCGCAACCTAACAAGGAAAAATAAAAAGAGCCACACAAATCAGAGCAAAACCAAAAGTTCAATGGATGTTCCCCTTGAGTTTTGTTCACATTCAAACAAACTGCTAGTCAGCACATACCTCCCTCAGAAATTCCTGAAATGTTCTGCATCAAAATCTTGCTCCATGAGAATTTTCACAGCAACATCCTATGGTTAACACAGATGGTAAAGAGGGGAAAAAGAAAGAAACGTAATAATGGGAGGAGGTAAAAAAATCAAATAGCTGAAATCAAAATACTTGGGTGTCCCAACCTACAACAGTAGTTAAAAACAGACTACAGTCAACTGAGATAAAAGAAACAAATAAAATCAAATAGATGATAAAAAGAGGCAATTTTGAAACAAATGCATGGTAGATTATATAATTAAGGAATGTTAGAGTGAAAGCAGGCTCTCAGCAAGGATATAAAAATAAGTGCAGTTAAATCATTAAAAGTGATATCTCATTTAGTCTGGTCTTCTTTTCTCTTTTGAGCCAGGTTCTTACAATAGGACAGGAGGTTATTCTGAATAATATCTCTTCTTATGTATTAAGTACAATAATAGAACCAGAAAATCACCTTACTTTCGGAACAAAAGTATTTTCTTTATATGTTATCTCACAGTATAATATGAAATTAAATTCAAATGTTGGGTCAAGCAAAAATGATGAAAACAATATGGGTAATTCTCACTTTCCAACTTTTGGATTCAAGTTAGCACTCTAAAAGGAAATGAGTTCAACTGTACTAAACTGTAGTAGATTATCCACTTTTAATAATCGAGACACACTGAAAAAAAAATTCCACATTTCTTAAGGTTACACTGAATGATCAAATCTCCTCTTGAAATGCATACAAGCAAATTCAAACTGTAACTAATTTTCAGGGAGATTAACTCTTTCAGACAAAACACAGAAGTTACAAAGCTATGACCCCTAGTTCTTTCTATCATCCAGAAGTTGGTCAATAGCTTACCGAGCCATGCCATTCAGCACGATGGACTGTCCCGAAAGAACCTGAAAAGGTGCCAATTCAACCTTTAGTTACACTATTCCAAACTCCTACAAGATTACAGGTCACTAGTCCCAGCTATTCCAGCTTCATGAAACAATGCTATTGTTGCTAGCAAAAATAGTCATATTTCCTCTCTTACATGTGGTTATAACAGGAAGGATAGCATACCTGCTCCAATTCTGTCTTTTAGATCAAGTTCACTCCAAGGAATATCCAAATCCTCCACATAAAATGGAAGTTCTTTACTTGGTTTATTAGAAACTAGTTTACTAGTGTCCACATGCTGATCACGCAATGGAAAAGGTGGCGGCACATTTCTGGGTAAAGTAGGTGGGATATGCTTCATAGGGATTTGATCTTTGATCATGTTTTTTGATTGTTTAAAATTTTGCGGAGGATTATAGGATTTGAAAGGTTGAGTGCCTCTCTCTTGGCCACTTATTTGAGCAACTCCCAATGGCAGAGGTAACACAGAATTTTCAATGTTGTTGCCTGAATGTTGCATAACATTACTTCTCTCATTGTCTGTCTGCTCAATTTGCCAAGAATACATAGAGAAATTATGGTCTTCTTCACTAACGGCACCTGAAATCACAGCATTCAGCAACATCTTTATTTGAGCCTTATGCCATATTAAAATGAGAAGTGTAATCACAATGCCTGTAATCATATAGCAGAAAACTTAAGGATACAGAAGGTTAAAAACATGAGTTCTAATAAGCTGCAAATATTTAAAATGCTGGCAAAGGAAGGGGCAACAAATATTTGAGATGCATTTTTGCTTGATGGAAGTTAATTTACAAACTTGTTTTCTTCTCATGCACAAGCAAAAGGCTCAAAAACCTTTTCAAGCTATTTTAATACTAATGACAGAGTGATTGAAGAATCAAACAAGCAAAATTTAAGTTTCAATATGGAAACAATAATTAGACAAGCATATTACTGTCAGAAACAATAATGAAAAGTTCAGCAAATTTGATGACTTGCAACGTAATTTGTTAAAACCCATAAAATTATTCCCAAAGTAAAATGAAACAAGGAGCCAACTAGAGTGTTATAGTTTGGCAGATAACTGATCAAACAAATAGTGTTGGTCAGAAATCCAACCATAACATTCATGAGCCACATTTAGTGATGAGAAACCCAAATTGTAGCTCACTAAGGGGTTTATGAATTCCAGCAATGCTAAAGGAATGATCAACAATTTACTCATATGCAATTTAACATGATAAATTGCTCTTGCACAAACTCTGTCTATTTGGTATGTAAAAATGCAAAGATAAGCTAAAAACTTCAGCCTTGGTTGTAAACATCGAATGTGACCTCTTGATGTGCCAGAAAGAGAGAACTAGCATGGACAGTCCGAACACCAAAGAAGACCCAAAAAAAAGAAGGAAAAAAAAAGCATTAAGAATGAAAATCACTTAATGTGATTGCCAAATTTTAATGCAAAGGGAACAGGGCCACAATATATCAACTTGCAAATACGAAGAGCATACTCCAAAGATAAGCAGATCATAAACATAAAACAGAATCTTAGAAGAATCTCATATGTTCCAGAGAAAAGTCACAGCAATAGGAATAATATAAGCTCAACCACTGACAATTACCTGCTGACATATCATGGAATACAAGATTGAGCAATTGACAGTCTGAAAAATACTGTTTGGCCAATGACCTGAAATCAACAGTATGTTCAGCTGATTTCATTCGGGGCAAGCGCAATGGTGAAGAGATTGAAATGGAAGAAGGACCATTGAGTAAGGAATCTGGTTTGCTTAAACAACCTGGCTTCCCTACTAAGTCAACTAGATACTCCCTGAAATGGAAAAGTAACATTTTGTAATATTTCTCTGACACATTTGTATTGCAAATATCAAATATGCAGCATATGGGCAATATTTAGATAACATCATGATACACAAGATGAGGAAAGGTAGAATAAAGCAGACCAAGAATAAAAAACTGAGAACAAGAACCATACTGACAGCTGGAACTTAAAAAAAATTAAAAAATACATGATAAAATTTTGTTTAGGTTTCCAGAATCATTACAACATCACAATTGTAAAACAATGTCCATTTCTCGCCTACCACAAAACTTTTGAAACTGATCTCTTTAGTCTCATCATAGTAGCTACAAGTGAACATATTCAGCCGAAACTCCAGTCATAAGCAAAGATACTACTGATATTCAAATTCAAGAGATGCCACAAGTCATTACATGGTTAACTCCAAAACCATTTGACCGCTTTTGCTTGTAAGCAGTTGGGCTCAAAGAGGATGTCAATAAAATTGAAAATAGTAACTTATTCAGTTTCACACCTAAAAAAATAAGCTCCTTGAGTTTTATACCACATCTGTGGCACAAAATTATCTAGAGATAGTCTTATAACCATCAAAGGGTACCTGTCAATCCCAAACAGTACAAGACATGAGGAGGCATCGTCTCTTTTACAAAACCTGCATCCCTTTGCAATTCGACACGGTAGATCAATAGTGTCAGCTAGCACCTATAAATGACATATTGTTGACTGTCAATTCATTTTCTTCCCAAGAAAACCAGATATGCCAAATGAGAAACACTGTTGAACATGTAGCCAGTATGCATACAATATTCTAAATTATACTTGAGAAAAATTCAAAATATTGCAACTCACCGAAAAGTTAAACCATAAGAATACAAAAAATAAAAATAAAAATAAATAAATAAATACAAACAGATAGACTTAATGATATGAAAATCCAGTGATAGCACATATAAGATTGAGACACTACCTTGAATAATAAAGCTCGATGTCTACATAGGCCAACAGATAGATTGCCTATAGGAACAACAACAGATCCTAAGCAATCTTTTAAGTCATTACTACATTCCTCCCAAACAGAAATCAAATCATCTTCTCCTGTGGAAGCTGAACCCCTTATGGTAACAATAAAAACACTTGGTTAACAAAATGAGCTATATTGACAGATTAATACAGAAGTCAGTTTTGAAACTTCCAAAAATAAGGAACATGACTCACCCCAGTCGGCTGCAGACCAATTTTGCCAGCCAATCAACCAACTCTTCTGCCCTTACACAGCTCGAAGAAATGCTGTGGACCCCATTTTGAAGTTCTTTTAACCCTGGATCACTACGTTGGTCAACCAAAACCACTTCCAACGAGGCGTCATCATTTGGGTCAATAGACTTCAGAGAGTCAATTGATGGTATACGGCTACTGTCTTGCAAATCAGTGCACATGGTCCACACATATGGATCCATTCCATGAATTAGGTAAAAGCCATCAGGAATCTTGTCAACATATGATAAGTATCCATTTACCTGATGCAATTAAATAAGGTACAGCATGCAATTGTCAAAAACAAAAAGCAAAGATCACAAATAGCATTTACCCAGAGAGAAGCAAAAATAAAAATACAAGTTGATATGCCTAACAGTCATATTTTGGTACCAACGTAAGCCCAACCTGGACACCTATCCTTATATCCAAGGGATAGAACACTAATGCTTTCTCCTTCACATCTGCTCCTTATGAACATGTATTGCAATTTTCCAGTGAGATATCATTCGAATAAGATTGTTGAATCAACAATAAAATAATCAACATTTTAAGCTTGGAAAGGAAAAACTATTATAACCAACAACATTAACAGTTAAATTCAAAAGGTAATCAACTTTTCAAACATTGTTACCTACAGAAATGTATACTCAAAGAAGCCTATGGAGGCAGAGTGCAAGCCATTCTAGGAGGAAGGAAAAGTTACCTGACAATAAAGTGAAATCTATTTATGGTGAAGCAGTCAAATGTGTCAAGAAATAAAGCATGGTAACCTAGTTTTTGCACATGGAAAGCCTCATAATGCAGTGGATTCATTTTGTGGCATCAAGAAAGATCAATGTTTGCAGTAGACATCCACCAAACCACAAGTTAGAGAGGAAAACTGATCATGTGGATACTAAGTGAAGCGGGGAGTTCTAGGATATACATTTGAGAAACTAGTTCAACGTGCTAAGCATTATATATGGAGACTATGGACGTTGTTAATGCAACTCAGCCATATTATCAACATTTATACACATTTGCCAACAACAAGCAAAACTTGGGACAAGTATGAATAGTCCAGATTAATTTAGCAATTGATTCCACATTTAGCATCAACAACGAAGGAGATGCCCCTTTCCTTTATTACATTTGCCTTGGCATTTTGTAAAAAGCAATTATAGCTAAGCCCATGTCCTTAACATATAATTAATGCATACACAAAAAACTTTGTCAATGAAACAAATATACACACAACCTGGCATCCACTGATTGAATTACCCAGTACCATCAATAAAAATCATTTCACTGTCCAATGGCATCTACGTGTTATCTATTGACTTAACCAATAACACATCATTATCTATACAGGTTGAACGAACAGAAATTGAACTTTCAATGGTCTACATCCCTTTATCAATCAATCTTTGGACTACTGCCAAAATTGCTGTGGTCAAATCCCCACAAAAGATTCCAGGCAACTTCTTTCTACTTATGTTTACCTGAGTTAGTCTCCATGCATCTACATTTAAGCCTAACATTCAAGACAAATCAGAGTCTCAATTCAGTTTTCTTTCCCATTAATAGGATAAGATGCATCATAAATAGCAGACAATACCAAATTTAGTTGCTAAAAATTGTTCGAAATCATACTTATCATTTCAGAAATGTCTATCAACAGTATAACAATTATTGGAGATTTTTCATTTCAATCAGATGGTCATTATTGATCATCACAAAGCTTAAACCAATTTTTTCTATCTCGCATTATTATAAAATTTCCATGTACACCAATAGTCAATAGGAGCTGAATACTCTTAGCCAATAACAGGGTTTCATTAACAACTTAGCTCAAACCATTGTGCAAGACTGCTATCCCAAGGAACCTGCTCAAATATATCAAGGTTTCCACAGCTCTTAAACCTTTCTAAGTAAATTTGTGCCACGCCCCCGTCATGTGGGTTATTCTCTCTCTTTCTTCCACTCTCTCCGCACACAGACACTGTCACGCTAATACACATTAAGGCTTGCAGCTTGCAAGCATGCCCAGCTGACCACCTCCCTCGTTAACTGACAGATTCAAAGCAAGCAAACATACAAACACGGCAAGAAGTAAACAACCATTAAAAGGAAAAACTGCACCCAAAATCGATGAGACAAGGCCTCTGGCGAGTTAGAGCTGGAAGAACGCGACGCGAATTCATCAGGAAATGGATCCAAAAAATTGGGATCGTCAGCACAAGTTGCATCCGATGATAACCTCAAAGCCAACGCCAGCTGCAACTGGTAACTCTCCTCTGTCTGCTGTGCCAAGCTCTTCCTAGACGATCCCGTCCCCGTAACTGCAGCCGCATCCACCGCCCTCACCTTCCCCAAATTCTCGTCCTCGTGTATGTAACCGTACGCGTCAATCTCATTTCCCCCAGCCGTCGACAGCGTCGGCGCATAGTACTCCCCAGACAACGAACTCTCCCCGAAACTACTCCCGCTCGATTGCCTTTGCAATCCGATCGAAGAATACAAGTTCAGATTACCAATCCGATTATTGTTAACTTGCTGATTCGCTCTGTAATCGGCAGAGTCCCAGTCAAAGCTTCTCTCCACCTTCTGCCTACCGTTCTTAAAGTCACTCGACAGAAAGGAGTCGTAGAAAGACGACGACGACGGCGGCGGCGGCGGAGGGTCGTCGGGGTACTGGTTGAGGGGAGAATAGTTGCATCTTCGAGCGGACATTTCCATGTGAGATCGTCCGTGAAGAAGTTTTTTTTTTTATATGGTCAAAGAAGAGTAAAAGCCCTAACAATAGATAGCGCCATATTTCAGAGAGAGAAAGATGAGAGAGAAGACTGAGGTCCGGTAACGAGGTGAAATGAAGATGGAACGGTTTGTTCTCTCGCTTTCTCTCCTAGAATTGGTTTTTTTTTTTTTTTTTTTTTTTTTGGGATTTTCTTCCTTTTTCCGTTTCTTTTTCTTTTCTTTTCTTTCTCTCTCTGTACAGTTCTTTGTCGGAGAGAGATCGAGTGAGGAAGCCACAGCAGCGGTGCGAGTTTAATCGGTGGCATAATCGTAATATCGTGCAGAAAACATTGTTTTACTTTAGGCATTTTCAGGTCCGCGAAAACCCGATTATTCGCTTCACACATTATCAATGGCTGACTTTATGCCCTCCGTTTGGGGAACTAGCACAATTGACATGAAAGCTGGGAGTTGGGACACCCTAATTTCGACCTTTTCTTTTCCAGTTTTGCCCTTTTTCCTTTTTTTTTTTTGGGATAATTTTGTGGAGGATTTTCATTTGTATTACTGTTATGTACCATACAGAGCCACAATTTGTTTTTCAAGTTTCAAATAAGAAGACTCTTGTGCCGATTGTTGGGGCTAAGATAGAAAGATGTAGCTCGCAAACTAAAATGGGTGATATCATCATATATTTTTAAATAATTCCTGAAAAAATTAATATCAATTTAATTGTAATTAAATTCTAATCGTTATTTTTTAACAATTTAACTAGTTATTTTGAAATATTTGTCATATTTATTTTTTTAATATAATTTATTTATTATTTTATATTATATAAATTTATTTTTTATTCTCAATACATTTTATTTATTATATAAAAAAATTTATACGAGCAAATTATATTAAAAAATCAAAGTAAGAATCCCTTTACTTCTCATGATATCATATAAGCAGACGCTTAATTTTTTTTATGTAGAAAGAAATGCCTCCCAGAGCAAAACGACAGAACATTTCGTTCGTACGAGGATATTCATATTCCGGTGATCCAAAGACCTTTGCCTTCGCTGCTGCCAAAACAGCAGAATCCTCAGACCAATCTGTGGCTCATCTCATGCATCAAGTGAGTTTGTCTTGTTGTCACCGCCATCTCTAGATCAAATAAAATAAGATCAAAATGACCCTAACCTGGCATGTTTGGCACCGCCATTAAAGTCTCATCTCCAAAACCTCAACCAATTCGGTACGTTGATTCACACGATTTTCCATATGAATGAAAGAGTCAAAGACACACAACTTGCTCTCCACGATCACAATTTGCCCCGCCTTCCTTTCAAGATTTGTAGGCCGGTGCTTCCGGTAAGGAGAAGACAAAACAAGCCTTGCTTTTACGAAGAATAGTGGGTTGTTAATATACCCAATATTATACCGACTCTCACTTTGAAATATGAAATAAAAATAAACAAAAATTATCCTCAATGAATTGAATTGATCTCCGGACAAACAGGAATGACGTGGGAACTTAATTATTGGCCTTATCTTCAAAAATAGTTACAAAACAAAGTAACTTTCATTATAATCACTTCAGATGTATTTGGATGGATGACGAACGAAGAAAAACTAAGTTGATATTCCATGAATCTTGATGTTAGGCGTCATCAAATTGGACGGGCAATCATGGTCTGCTTAAAAGTGCTTATAAGTAAAGGTTATCTTTAAGAGAAAGGTCAACTTCGCCTTTCTTACTAAAGGAGAGGGAAATAATATATAGTTTGGCATAGCAAATACACGAAATCTTAGTCTGCTGGATTGATGGATATTGCATGTGAAAAAAATTGAAGGAACAACTGACCATATGGTACGATCAACCTGAACACGCATTGACTGGCACACGTATCCATATGGCTACCCTAAACGGGGAACCACTAGCTTGGGTGGGCTCCGGGTCCCCGTGGCAGGATGTGCAAAGTGCCCGAGAAAGTAATGGTTATAATGGTTTGGATCACGTGGTTTTAGTCACAGCCCTCGCACCAGGGTCCAGTGACCAAAGTTGAAGTCGGCATTGCTATTTTCGCCTGCAGAAACGTGGACCCAATTCTCTATCGATAACTGCAATTTTTGCTCGATTGATTATAGCTTGGTCAATGTTGTGCATGGAGGGGGAAAAAAGGTGAATGTTAAAATCATTTATTTTGTCGTGATCTATTCAGTGCTGTGGCGAAAGTCTTTTGGTTTGTTGCATATTGAGATTTGAAGTCCCTAAAACCTTGCGCACAGGGCTGAAAGGGATACCCTTTTTGCGAACTCTAGTCGATTTATCCACGTGGAAAAAAAAATTCAAATTTTTTTTTTATAAACGAATTATACGCTAGCTTGCATGCAATCACTTTAATTAAACCCAGTGGGATCCAAAAAAATTTTTCCAAATGAGACCAATTTATATGTGTAAATATATGAATAAAAATAATATATATATATATATATATATATATATATATATATATATATAGTGTGAGAATGCTCAGTTTTGATTAGGGACGATGATTTTGTAAGAAGGTCAAATACGAGCACAAAATTGAAGTTTACGGTCTTGTTATACATGTACATCCTACATAGCCTTATATTACATAGATCATACAATTGGGATCTTACCTTTTTTTTTTCTCCTGTTTAAGCCGGATCGCCGTTGTTGAGCATTAGGCTGATGATTATTGTACCCAAACACGGTCCATGGTCATTCTGGATGCAGTGAAGATTATTGTAAGGGCAACCTCTAATCGTCTGCATCTTTAGCTTTGGCCTTGCTTAACTTGCTGAAGGGAAAATGCAATCTGGCTATCAGAGGACGCGGTGCCCGGCTTTTCTGGTCGAATCCCCTCACGCATTCGAATCCTGGATTCCACGGAGATGTTGGGGTAATCTGAAAATTTCCTATTTTCCTTGCAAATGCACTAAAATAATTTAAGCTCAATAGCACAAACACTCAATTGCATTAAATGGGAAATGAAATGAGCACACGGTCTTTAGGACACGTTGATTCCTAGGATGTAAAGCCTGTGCTATCTAACTGTTGTTTTATTCTCACAAATGTTGTCCTGTATATACTTCTCTGCTTATCAGTGAAGGTGCTGGATTAGAGTTAAGTAAAAGAAGCAGGGCAGTGCGTTGAAATGGCTGTTACAGTTGCTGTCTTCACATGCATTGACAAGCTTTTCACAGTTCTTGTGACTTCCTTGTCATAAGCTCTCTCTCTCTCTCTCTCCACCACGGATACGTGCACCATCATTGGTTGATCCTTTACAGTCTGGTGAGTCTCTATAGGTGGAGTTGTGTTAGGTAATGCTTGCTGCTAATGGATGGAAAGTAAATATGGTAGGATTAACTAAATCATCATGTCAACCAAAGAATTCAGAAGCATGAGAGGCAAGGAGATTGAAAATTAGGTAGTTGCTTTCGTTGTCACTTGTGTATGTGCACTTTTTGTGTAGATCAGTAAAAATACACATCAACTTCTGGGAATTCAAGCTAGCAGTCCTCCATTGTATCCACTGGCATGTATATCCCCAGCTTTGAAATGTGAAGCACCAAGATGATCTAGAAAATTAAAATGTTAGTAGGTATCACCAGGTTTCTTTTCTTTGCGTTCCTTAGTAATGGATACTTTATTACTCATAGCTACCATTTCAAAACACTGCAGTGAGCTTCAAACAAAAAAAGAGAATTTGACATATCACTTACCTTTCCAGAAACACTCTTGTATGGCTTCTGTTGCCACACCTGTAGATGCCAAATGCCGTTAAATTATGTGGACTTCATTGGATATTCTGGGACTCTTATGCAATTAGAACATTACCTTTGAAGATTGTTGGTATGGATGTCCCAAAATAAACAGTTTTTCTTGGCAGGCGCCATATCCAAGCTGGAGGAATGTCAATTGGATTCAAACTAGAATCATGGTCAGCAAATATCTGCATCAGAATATTTCATTTTTATCAACTTATGTTTGAAAGATCTTTTGACTCATTGGAGCTAGATGAAGTGTGTGCTGGAAATGAATTCACCTCATTTACTTGGAAGTAAGTACCGTTGAGGGGGAAGCTACCCCTCATTGCTGTCCGACAAGGCATCTGTTTTGACATGTTATAACTGCTGTTAATTATTTCATTAGTGAGTATCCATCATATCTTAAGAAGGGTCCTGCCATATCTAAATTACAACTATGGTCTGCATATTCTTACCAAAAGCGTCCCCCAAACAGTTTGAGAATTTGCTTCTCGCATGCTATTACATCTCCTCATTACACAATTTTCCATGGTGGTCCGCTGTTTCACCTAGTGGTAGTAATTCCATTTAAATTGTAGAATATATCAAAAGGTTAGATGCATAGACTAGATGTATTAGCTATTGACCGTGGAAACTTTGTGTGGATTTCCAAATTTTAGGTATAATATTAATGCCACTTGGAATTGGACATACAACTTCAATTGCGATCAGCTATGCCAGACACTTGAATGTTTAAACTCTACTTTCTCCATATTAAAAGAGCTCAAGTTGAAGTCCACCATAAGCTCCATACTAGAGCTCAGGCTTGGCTTCTTGGCTATTCACAATCTGACTAAACATACAAAAGTTCAGGTAATTATTGAATATAAATATCAGGCATTCAAAGAGTTGACTATATTGCACGGAGCCAATTTATCAGGAAAAGATAATGTAAGGCTCTTCTGATCATGGAATTGCAATGCTTCCACCTTTTTCTTTTTTTTGGTTATTAAGGATTTTCTTTGTGTTGCTTGGCATTTGGATTTAGAAAGGATGCGGTTAAGACTGGCTGTCGTCTGTTTGGGATGTATCAACCCACCCTCTGGGAGCCTAATATTTTACCATTATGATAGGCTCACAAAGAACTAGACTTGTCAGTTCACATTTGTTTCAGAAGGGGATCACAGTGCTTCTTGTGCAGTAAAGATGATGCATCTTTGCTCCTTGGTATCAGAGTTTTGGATCGCAGGTGTTGAGTAATTTTTATGTTTCTTTCCTGTTGCATTCTAGGGAGGCAAAGAAAAAAGGCGATTAAATTAAAGCCTCATTAAGTGGAAATGATTTCTGAGTGTTGTTATAATTTTACTTAAGCTGGCAATACCATCCCTTCCTCTGTGCTTGCTGGTTGGGTGAGTTTCTAAGGGATGATATAGCCCATGCCGAGGGAGAAAAAAGCTTAAGCTTATCGTCTTAGTCAATTTTCTTCACCCCAAGCATGCTTTTATGGAGATTCCAAAATCCATATTGTGAGTAATGCCGATAATTTTTAAGGAAAAAATGTGGTGTGAAAGGCAAATGACTTGTTTTGAGTTTCCCCCTACTTATTATTATTGAAAAGTGTGAGAATCGAACATCTGTGTAAGCATTGCATCTGCGTAACTTGACAGCTAACTAGCTAATATAATTGTCTTTCGAGCTGAGTGTTGCATGGTGCTGCTACTTTGGCTTGTTTTCTAGTTCAAGCATAATCAAGTTTTGGCCTGATCTGAGTTGGAATAACCTGTGACCGGCTTGGCTTGCATGCACTCCTGTGTGTACAGGGATTTATAGCAGCACTCAGATATTACTTTGTCCTTACCTGGTGCTCATATGGCAAGAGGGTATGGACATGGATCATCAGGCTTCTCTTGTCCAACCGAATCAAATGCAAATGATACTAATAAGTAAATCTTTATGTGTGCGAGAAGAGAGGGCAATTTTACGGTTTTATATATTTACATTTTCACCTAAGATTTCGACATTGTATTGAAATTAAATTTTTCTTACCAAAAAAGTTACAAATTTTCATCACAAGTTTTACAGTTCTATACTTTCATATTTTCACTTAAAGATTTTGACATTGTATTGAAATTAAATTTTTATTAACTTAAAAATTATGAATTTTCATCACAAGTTACCTCTTGTATGTGATTTTTTTCTCTTCCGAGGAATCCCCTAAATTTTTATTATGTCCCAGATTCATATAATGCCATAAGTAAATTTCTTTGGCTAATTTAATTCAAATCGTTCGTACAAATTAAAATCAACAGATGGAGAAATCTTTATCCAAAATAAGCACCATATGTAAGTGGAAAAAAAAATGTCATTAAATGAATTGCACACTTTTCAATATTTTTGTTGTTACGCAATCGAATTCTTTATACTAACCTCAAAAAATATCAAATAAATTTAATTATTTGAAGGCCCCTCCCTCTATTCTTTTATATATATATATATATATATATATATATATAAAGTAAAAAAATCCATGAGAACAGGGAACGATGTGGTCAATAAAAATCTTTAACAGAGAAGACTCAAACAACAATTGCAAACACGCCGCTTTTTTCTTTTAAAATAAATAGTAAGCCTTTTCTCCCTTTTGCTCGACTGTATAGTTGATAGCCCCTTTTCGGGGATTGAACGTTTTGTCCAGGGATAAAATTGTCCAACGAAAGACGGCCAATTATCCTGGTTTGCATTTGTTTAATTGAACATCCATTTCATTAAGTTCTAAGCCCCTTGGACGGGGACGGTCAGTCACGCCGTTAGTGGTCCGCATGCGGGGTACAGCTGTGAGCGACGACTGTTGATGACTGAAAATTTACATGAACCATATTGACTTCATGGATTTTTTTTGGAGTGTAAGACTTTCAACATGAAAGCCAAAAGTTTGTGGAACTTTTTTGCAAGCATACCTAAAGAAACATAAAATTATACTGAATTTTGATAAAACGTATTGAACTCTTTAAATTAATGAAAATTAATATTATTAATAGTCGCGTCCTCCAACCCCCACGCCCCCATTTTCGTAGCTAGTAGTCTCGTTCTGAGTTTGAATTAATTTAACTTCATTTGAATTTTGAAAAGAAAGAAGGCTTCTTTATTAAGAAAAGAAAGGGGAGCGGTTCAAAACAGCTCTTAGTGGACCTATACTAAATTCGAATAGATGCCAAATCAATAGTGTATCTGGATTGGTATATGGATTTGGATGTGCATTTTCCAGATTTATCTGTGGAAATTTTCCTTTGGGTTAGGGCCCACTTTTGTCCGAGCAACCGTTAATCAGTGTCCCAAAGCCCAGGGGACCACCAGCAAGCAGGCCGTCAATATTCATTATCCACCTTAAGAAGCACACATGATACCAGAGCACCACCAGTAAGAATTTGTCCCCCTGTAACCACATCAGCGAACAAAAGCTTGCTCACCACCAAGCAGAAACTACTAATTGAAAAGGAAGACGAAGGAAAACAATGAATGCCCAAGTGTGAATGGCAAGGTTCTATACTTTCAGTTATTGGTCACAAAAATGAAAGAAACAAAGCCAAAGCTACCGGCCTCATCCGGAGCAATGGGGTTTGCTGACAGATAATGCAGCCGGTAGCAGCAAGGCGGGAACTTGGCTTTATTTTCACTGTTTCTCTTTTTCCCAACAAGGGAACTAGAACACAAAACCACAAAGTCCCCAGCTTTACCATGCGGAGCAATATGATGCCATGGCTTTCCATTGCTTGCTATATGCAAAAACATTTCAGAAAGTTGCAAAAGCCTGAAGCCAACAAGGAAAGGAACTACCACAAATAAAATGTGCCAGAACACACACATTTAGAAATAGGAAAGGAAAAAGGAGTGTGACTGAAATTTTTCTTAATTTATTTTGAGAGAACACAAAAAAGGTAACTGAAAGTAGATTGATGTCCAAGCTGAAAGTCGAAATCAAACCATCAAAGACCAACAGTCACCTAGGCTTTTGTTATAAAAACTCGATGTTGGACAACCGCTATGCATTCTTACATGGTCCACGCTGCCTATTTTCCACACCATTGTGCAGCGCAAGACAACCAAGAGGTTGCTCAGCACCAAATTTTCAGCCAAGTTTTTCGAAAATCTTGTTGTCAATAGAAGTATGGCAATATTCTCCATGGAACAAGTCTGCAATATTCAGCCCAGACTTCTTTATACTTTTCTGCACAGCGAGCCTCATCTCTCCTTTCTCTCCATATTAGCAGAATAAGAAGATAGATTGGATAAAAGTATGGTATGGGGGAACTGCAAAACAGTTAAATCTTCAAGCTTTGATCCTTTTGAAAAGCATATTTGTATTGGAATTGTGCAAAACGAAATTGGACGATTACCTTAAACCACAAGGCAGGCTAAAGGACAATGCCAATAACAAGTCTCCAAGGTAGTTGCAATGTCTTGCAATCCCCCTTCAGAAAATAAAAGCAATGTAAAAAATTTGAACATTTTCCTTTACAAAACCCAGGAGACAGACTTGACAGATTGCTTTCTTTGGTTTAGGCATTACAGCCTGCAGGCAATGCAATTATATCTGACCAGTGAAGAAGTTAATTTAAAAATGCAACTTGTTGCTTGAAGTTTTTCCTTTTCCTCCCTTTCTAAAGAACAATGGCTTAAATATGATTGACCACATTCCAAATACAGTTTTAGCATGATGTGTCTCATTATGATAGGAAGAAAATGCAACTTTAGGTGTTTTGAGCCACAAAAGTGCAACTAAAATAACTACAAGTCTAATAATCCACCCTAATCCACTGAATTCCTTATGTCAGATTTACAAAAATTGGAACAGTACCAAAGAATGCTATGTGTTTATGGATTAAGCACTAAAAATAACCTAAATTTGACACCTGGCATTCTGCAAATGCTTTATAATCGAGTTTTGCAGCTATGTTGCTAGAGGAGAGGTAAAGGTGTAAAGAGGTATGATTCAATTGGCATCTTACCAATAACCAGAAGCAAGTAATTTCCCCCCGATAACCTTTGGTGGCTTACCCCATATGGGTGCCTTGGGGTTCTTTTTAAAAATATGCTTTTGCTTATTAGCTCCTCTAAAAACCACGTGCCTGCCAAATTAGAGAAGTGCCACTAAGCAATTATGCAACAGGTTAAAGCTCCTGGGAATGATGTATAACACCAGAAAATTACCCCAACAAAAAAACTAAGCAATTTGCTATGACAGCAGCTGTTGTTAGTTCCACTTTGTTAGCCAAAAGCCACCAGCCCTACATAAATTCAACAAAGATTGCTAGGGACCAAAAAGTCTGAATGGACTTCAAGCAAAGCAAAAGAAAAGTGAATAAACATGCCTGGATGCTAAAAGTGAAAGGAATCCAAACCAAATCCCCAAATACCAACATGAAGCCCAATCTCTCCGCAATTATGTCCCATCTACAAAAAAACCATTTATGTGCAAGTGAAGAGAAAAGCAAAATGAATATACTTCATCAAAAGAGCAGGGAATAAGAAGCGGGTGGAACGCCAAAGCTTACTCCTTATGTTGAAACTGTAGTCATGCTTGGCTGTTTCTAATATCCATTTTAAAGTAAATATTTCATGTTTATCACAATAAGAAGAACAATGATATTGATTTCTGCAGAAGTATAAAGCCATGTACTTACGTAGATGTCATGTATTCCTCGTAAAAAAAGTAGTCCAGTATATAGATCTAAAACAAAGATGTAGACAAAAATGACTTTCAGCAGTCCAATGTGTCATTGAAAGATATGAGAAAACAGTAGGCTATGCCAAGCGACATTAAATTACCACACAAAATACTTGATAGAGGATCATTGAACAGCTCAAGCTGTCATCAAGAATACTTTTTGCCAGAATTGATAGATTGATAAATAGCCATCCCATCATCCCAGCTCTGACAAAAAAGAATCTGTGGAATGCAACTCCATCTTGTTAGCTCATCAAAGTCCCAAAATTCCCCATTTAAGTTGGCTCAATATTTAAGTAGCAACAAAAGGATGTTGCACAAACTAATTTATCCCATCTATCCTAGTGACAAAGAGACTAAAGGGAGATGACCAACTAGGAATTGTGGGATACTCATGCTTTGATAATAGAGAAAGAAACTGGATTGCAGAAGAAAAGCTCTTGCTACAAATATACTGTTGAGACCAATTCTAGTAATGTATATTGGAAAGTTCAAAAGTAATATTGAATACACTTGATAACACTGAAAAATGACATCATATAATTACACATGCATATGATTCTACTTGATTGTGACTAGACTGGCTGTAAAATAAACACCCATAAACTGAAGAAGGATCACATACTTGAGGTCAATTCCCAAAAAGTGAGGATTCAGCTGTATTCCAAACCACCTAGTGAATCACAATTAAGGTAACACATCACAATTAATGACCCAAAAAGGCATTCTGCCAGAGAGGCAACAGAGAGCACAGATGATATGCCTTTCATTTCCACAAATGAAGTGTGCAGTATGTGAAACAGGCATTGCAGGAGATGCCTGTAATGAATACAATGTTTGTTGATCAAGTCAACACAACTTACATCAGAAAATGATTAGTCAGTGTTTGTTGCTAGGCAGAAAGTTTGGCATAAGAAAATAGTGATAACTTAGCCATGCTTATTACTAATAAATTATGGGCCAAACTATAACAGTTTTGATTGTGATACAGAAAAGAGATCATATGTGATCCTGCAGCAGATGAGAAGATGAGGCAGTTATGAGATAACAAAAACAAGGTAAAAGACTCAATATCTTTGCTATTATATAAAGGGTTGACAGTGGTATACAGGACAGCCTTCCTCTTTCAAAACTTTATTGCTTGCCATTATGTTCAAAACATGTTTGGCATATGAAACAGAGATATTCTTTTAAGTACTGATTTAAAAAACAAAAACGTTGAGGGGATTTTCATTGTCATTTAACTAACTCAAATGAGCATCACCTAAAGTGAGTTGTTTGAAGTACCAGTCATGTATAAGGTTTCCCGTGATGTGAGACTTTAAGGAAGAACCCTGGTGTTTTGAATTGCAACCAGCAGCATAGAGCATCAGTGTCACCTAGATTTAAGATATCAAAACAGGGAACCGGAAGAACTTATTAGAATGGAAGCAAAACTGCAACTTCATACCCAAATAAAATGAGATGGATCTAAAAAGTGATTTAATAAATAGAGATTTATATAACGGTGGCATGGCTCTATCTGAAATTTATCTTCAGATCATAAAAAGTTTAAACTTAACTATAAAAAGTGTATTTTTCCAGTTTGATGACATAATTTTCAGGACAAAGTGCTGGGAACTAGAAGATCAAAATGGAAAATAACATAACAACGAACAGCATGTACACTGCAGAAAACCTCCTGACTTGTCAAAAGAGTGCAATGTCACATGCCAATAGAAGAAACTAATCGGGACTAGACTTCCATTAGCTGGGATGCATGTGTGCATTTTCTCAAAAACTCAAAGGCATGAACATACAAAATGGAATTTCACATGCCAAGATATCCTGCCTAGGTTGGAATTTAACAGCAACTTACAAAAAAACTGAATGCAAATGTCGCTGACAGCAGTTCTAGTCCCCTTTCTGATATCACCTGCAAACACAGATAAATCCCAAATAATTTTGACCTCTGCTGTAATGTGCTTCACTTAAATTTGCATAGGCCAATCCGTGCTAGCTCTTGATCTATTGCACCCTTGCCATGGCAATCTCCTTACTTTCTAGACAACATTCTGCAGGTGTGTGTGCACTGCTTCACAGGAGTGTGATCTAAAAGTAGAAATCAATCACGAAAATTGGAAAAGAGAGATCGCGTGAAACTGGAAATACCCACAGTGGGTGATATAGCATCAATCTTAGCACCAATACCAAGAAGCGCAACCAGCAGCAGCAGAGATAACAAACCTATGCAGTGGAGAAAAGAAAAACATAAAGCTCATAAGCAAAGCCAATCAAGTATCAGCAGAGGCAAAAACAAAAATGTGTATCTTCAAAGAAATGCATTTGTACACTAACAGACCATTGCAACGATAATAGATGCGAGAGCCGTCCTGCAAGATCACCCCAGGAGTGACTTTGCCAAGAGGTACAGATCCAGCAACTGCCAGATAACCAAAGTACATCAACAGTACAGCAACCTGCGACATGGCCCAACATCGCCAAGTCAGAAAAACAAGTCGGGTTCTCCAAGTTCACTGATTTTGTGTAAGAAATGGCCAGTGGTTAAAGGTGAGAGCAAACTTACAGAGTTCCAAGAGGGAATTAGAGCCTCCAGAGAAAAACCCAGATCCATATCTTGCGAGGAAATGTATGTGTATATACTCCTCGGGTTAGTCCTTTCTAAAGGGATTAGCAGAGGTTGACAGAGAGAGAGAGAGGGAAATGGATACTAGGGATTCTCCTCTCTGCTTCTCTTTGTTACTGCTCTATAAAATAGAGCTCTCCCAGCTATGGGCTACGCTCCCTCGAAATCGACGATGGATCCCTTTTTTTTTCAAACCTTTTCAAAGTTGTGAACACATGAGTCAGCTGGTCAAGTGCTGGTCGTTTGCGCTGTCCACAAGCGCATCGCTCGTAAAATAAAGCAATTCACTGCCACCACTAGTGTGTGTGTTTTTGTTCTGAAAAAAAAATACTCAAAAACACAAACGACATAGACGTTAGTTATCATCTCGCCTCTTAACAGGTCCTTTGTACGCGAGGAGGGGGAGGCGCCTTTGAGAGGGTTTGCACTTAAAAGCCAAATACAAAAGAATTATACAAAATAACTATTAAACTTCGACGTAGAATCCACGATAATAAATAATTATTTTTGTTATCTTAATTCAAATTTTGATGCTGACGTATAAAAATATTATAGTACACCACAACTTGACGATATAATTTATGTAATGAAAGTCATTTGTTATTAAGTCGCAAGCCTTTAGTACAAATATTTATTAAGTTATAAGGTTAATTTTATATTTATAAATTTAATATTTTTTAATAAAAATATAAAATATTATAAATATTTTTTTATTTTTATATTAAAAAAAAAGACATAGCATATTGGTATCACTCTGGACAATAAAATGCAACAATTTATAAATTTAAAAGTTTAAAATTTTTTCAAGTAAAAAAAAATATTTTTTTATTTTAAAAGAAATACAGCTTATAAATTTTTTTAAAAAATTACATTATGTTGCAAGTCTTGAGGTTATAAAAAATTTATTTTACAATAATTAATAATAAAACAATTATTTGTTGTTTTATCAAATTTAATGAATTTGAAGAAAATTTACGAAATTTCTTCTTTTAACAATCACAATTATATCTAATGAAACAATAAGATATCAATCATATTTCCTTCTGTAATATATATATATATAATTAAAATGAAAATTGCTTTATTATCAACTGCACATCACCGTATATCTATCCTATTACGGTAGATCATGCAGCAGAACATCGAATCCCCCGCCATTGCGCTTGTTGTTCGTTTACAATAATCAATAATTGTGATTGAACAATTGCGTAAAAAGTAGACTCCCTATATATGATCGTAAATTCTCTACTTTTCTAGTTTTTTCTAGAAGGAAACCCTAAGCTGCGATCTCTCTTCCTCAATGGCAATGGAGTTTTGGGGTAACAAACACATTCTCTCTCCGCTGTTTTCTTCTTGGTTCGATCTTGTATGTGCCTGCGTTATCGGTTTTATTATCTTTTTGTTTTTTTTTAAACGTTGTGATCGGCATCACGCTGTTTGGCTTCCGAGAAAATTATGTTAAATGCGTGGCTTCTTTGATGCGAAACTCTTTAACGATTTAGCCTTGGGTTCACATCTTTGCCTCGGTGCAACGAAAGCAATCGGCCATTTCAGTTTCATTCTTCTTTTAGTTTCTTTAATTTTTATTTATTTTTTTATTTTTTGAACAAGTAGTTCTTCTTTTATTTTCTTGGAAACCAAACTGAATGATGAGTTAATTAGACTAATATTCTTTAGAAATTGGATTTGGTGGGATTTGTGGTGAAGTTTGTCTTTTCTCTGATTTATACTTGTCTTTTAAGTTTCAAATGTACAATTTGTGTACGAAATCATTTGTGCATTATGTTCGTTCCATTATGCTCCCAAGCACTACGTTTTGGTGCAAAGGTGTTTTAACGTAAAGCTATGGTTATGCTGTTGTGCTTTAAACCTATTGTTGTAATGTATATTTGTGGTTATTAGTGATCAAAGTCTTTTCAAATAATCAGGTGTTGAGGTCAAGAGTGGCGAGTCCATGAAGGTCAAAAGTGGTGGGAGCTTTGGTTTGCATCTTTCTCAGGTTATACTCATGTTATTGACCTACCTTTTTGCAATCTTATTATCTATTTAGGCTTTTTAAGTTTGCTCTATGTGGTTTGTAGAAGAGTGAGTCAGTCATGATATGATGGAAAGGTTACTCCATTGTGACTTAAAGGTCATAGGTTCAAGTCACAGAAGTATCCTCTCTTTAAGGTTGTGTACATTTTACCATTATCCACCCTGCAGTATGGAAATCTTGTGCACATGGGTGCTCTTTGTTGTCTGCACTTTCTAAGCTTTTTGACTTGTTCAGATTTCCATTGTGTTGTCAACAGGCTTCCCTTGGCGAGTTCCAGAAGGAAAAAGGAAATGAATCTGTTTGTCTGTATGTGACAATTGGTGATCAGAAGTTTGTTCTTGGAACACTTTCTCCTCAAAAGTTCCCTCAATTGTCTTTTGACCTGGTCTTCAATGAGGATTTTGAGCTGTCCCATAACTGGAAAAGTGGAATTGTCTATTTTCTTGGATATAGAGGACCAAATGGATATCCTTCTCTTTATGCCTCTCTTTTTACATTTAGTGTTTGTAACTTTTTTCAATAATATGAACCTTCCCAACCAACCCCCTCTCCCACCTTCCAAGCCAAAAATAGAAAGAGAAAAATCTTGTTGTCTCCTTGACTTAGTCATTTTCTTTTCATCACAAGTGACAATAGTTCTGGTGAGTAATTGTGTTAGTATACCTATTTTAATGCAGAGTTTTTTTTACAACAAACTTAATCATGCTTGTTTGTGAAATTTCAGAGGATGAAGATGAAAGTGAGGAGGATTTTCCTATTACTGCTCATAATGGTACATGCAAACTTTATATTCAACAAAATGACATTTCTGCCTTATCACATTAGATTTTTCATATATATTCTTTGAATTTGTAGGGAAACCTAAGTCAGAGGCTAAGCAAACAAAGCCTATTGCAGAAAGCACTAGTACTTTGAAACCTGATTCTACTGTTACCAAGCAGAAGATGAAGATAGTGGAAGCAAGCAAAGATGTCAAATTTGATGAAGAGAATGATGATAGTATTGATGAAGAGGATGACTCACTTTCTGATGATCAGGTACACTAATTCCTCTGTTATGTTATTAGTTATACCAATTTGGCACAGGAATTAAATTCTTCCACTTAGGTTTGTTTGTTGAATTTATTTGCAAGTCTTCAAAGGCTTTGTCTACCATAATATGACAGTACTTGATGGGCCTGTATAATTGAGGGCTGCAATATCAGCATTATGTTCATATAAAACGTCAATGATAGATGAATTAAATCTTCAAAGCCAGGACCTGTTGCAAATGCACAATATGCGGTGCTTCTATTCGGCATGAAAAGATTGAATGTTACTCATTTTGATGAAACTAAAGAGATTACTAGTGTTACTGCCACATTATTGTCTCGGTTGGAAGGTAGTGCAAATCATCAACTAGTGGTATACGATGTTGGACAACTGATTAGCGATTATCTATCATTGCTTTTGCTTGGTAATCTATGTTTATTTTCTTTTATATTCTGATTGTGAATTTAATGTTTTGTTTTTTGGTCCAAATGGTAGTGTTTGGTTAAGACCCATTTAAGGTGGGCAACCTTTTTTTTTCCCCCAGCCTTACACAATTACTGCTGTACGGTGTAGCTTTCTTGTTGATCTAAGAATGAATTTCCAGAGTTAAACTTCAACTGAGTAAATTTTGTTTGGTAAGGGTTAATGTTACTCAGTTGCTAAGTGTCAAACATTCCAGAATCTTGTCATTGTCACTATATAGTTGTCACAATGGATGCAATCCATCTAGGAGTAAATATCGTTCTGGATTGGCAGTCATGATACATGTTGGATGGCTTATCAACATAGTAATTTGTTTAGGCCATGTCTGATGATGTGGATGAAGATGATGATGATGATGAGGACAAGCATGATGATGGAAGTGATGAAGAGGAAGACGAAAGTGATGATGAGGATAAGGAGATGCAAAAGAAGGTAATGGTTTTTGTTGCTTCAAACATCATTTTTGGGTTTTCAATGTGCTGGCCTGGAGTTTGTTAAGGAGAATGTCACTGACTAGTTCTACTTGAGTTTGTGTTGTTGAAGGCTGAAATAGGGAAGAAGAGGACTGCAGATTCTGCTATGAAAGCCCCCTTTTCTTATAAGAAGGCTAGATTGGTTACTCCAGAAAAGACTGGTGATTCCTGTCTTCTAAATTCATTCTTTTGTGATGAGGCATATTTCTAATGCCTGCTTTTACAATTTTTTGGCTTCTTTGTTTGAATTTCTAAAAAATAAATTAGTAGAAATTTGCATGATATATTCTGAATCTTAATCTTGGGACTCTTACACCCTTTTCTCTCTGTATCAAATTAATTGTGCAGATGGGAAGAAAGTGGTTGTTCACGTTGCAACTCCTCACCCTGCAAAGCAAGCTGTAAAAATATCTGGTAACAGTTCCCAGAGTAAGGGGCAAAGCCCAAAGTCATTTGCTTGCAAGTTTTGCAGCAGGTAAATTTAACCCTGCAGGTTCACCAAATTGGTTCCTATTTGTTTGAGACCCTCACTCTCTCTCTCTCTCTTTTTTTTTTTCTCCTCTTCTAATTGCAGGTCATTTGGCTCAGAAAATGCTTGGCAATCTCATACAAAAGCCAAGCACAGTGCTGCACAGTAGGAAAAACTTGAGCCTGCTTTGGCCATGTTTTTGGCAAGTTGATCCCCAAGTAAGATCTAAGCATTATGTTTAGTAGAAGTGAAGAAAGAGAGTAGCCTAGTGTATTTGGTGTATTTTCTTTTTCACTCTTTTGCTTTTTCCCTTCACCGGGTGCTACTGGATGGACAGTTCTCTAAATGTTGGAATGCAGATATTCTGAGCCAGGTACGTTATGAGTCAAATGTTAATACCATCAGCTTTCAACGGCTTCAGAAAGGCCAATTAAATGCAATCGCATTTTCCACTTGATTATTCTTCCCGCTAGCTCAGGACCCATCAACTCTGAAACGTCAACTAGTTGGCTTTGTTGGTTATGTTGCAATGCCTAGAAATATAGGACTGAATGAGCCAGCCTTGGAGACGTTTGCCGCATCCCCAGTTTTCTGGTGATGTATACAAAGGAATGCTATGGGCGTTAACGGGAGGACTTAAGATCTCCCTTACTATGGACTCGTGGGTTCGAACCCACGGGTTTCCATTTCAATGTTTACTTGGATTTTCTTAAATTGTTTTAACCCTTGGGTAAGCCATTTTTAATGATGGGCGGTCTGTAGATGTGCGTTATTAATTAATTTGCTTCTTCTATTAAAATATTTTTGCTCTGGGCTGCCAATATAATCTGTCTTGTTTCCATCTCTCAAATATAAACCAGTGACAGCCTTATTTTAAAATTTATCAATTTTATTGTCTATTAATTAATTTGTCGAGTTATAAGTTGCATAATAAAAAATAATTTATATTTTTTTGTTGCATCCAAGAATTTGAACCATAACGTCCACAATAGTTGTTCAATCACATAAGCCAATACTTTTTTAAGAGAAAAAAAGGTAGTCTTCCAAGATGACGTTAGGTATACATAAAGCGGGGCCGAGGACAACAATGTCGGATGGAAATTGGAACGTTTTACGGGCCCTCTGGCTATGCTTGTTAAGAAGCCGAATTTTGGCTTTGGTGGCAGTTTGTGGATTGGGTGAACCTGCACCGCCTACGATGTTAGTGGCAAATTGCACAAGCCCGCCTGTACCTTTGGTCCCATCACAGAATCTCATCTTAAAATTCTGATAATATAATGTTTTCATGTTTCCCTTCCCTTCCTTTTTAAAGCCTTGTTTTCCTTGTTACCCTCAAATTAAGAAAATAAAGAAATTAACATTTTTTTCTTTACATGCAAAATTTCCCTTGGGTTGCTTTTAATCATAAAACGAAATCCCGAGGCATAATCACCTATTCCTGTATGAGCCCATCCAGTGACAAAGGACAGTGACACTTCTAGTACATTTTCGGCTTTACCATTAACCCAAATGCAGCCTTAAGGTACTTCCAATGACTTTTCCATGCGCGTCCACCTGAAGTGCCCAGTAACAATTTGCAAAAACCATTTGCTAAAACAAAATGAGATGGCAAACTACCAAACAACATTAGAAACAAGGTCTCGAATAGAAATATCAACTCGACCATCAGCCGAGGCAAAACCATAGAGCTTCTCAACAGAGTATTGTTCAAACCTAAGAACAAAATTTCTTCGGAGATTATTGTGTCAAGTCTTTGGGCTACTGGCCCATCTTACTTGAGCTTATTCACTGTCACTGCATGTGAGATTCAACCGCTCGGATCACACATTAAATCCCCTCAGTTTCAAAAGCTAATAGGGTTCAACTGGTGTCCGGAAGCTTGCTCCAGCATAAACTGCTCCTTCACCAAGCTCTTCCTCAATGCGAAGGAGCTAAACACATGACAAAAATGCAAAAGACATTTAAAAATCTATTCACAATTCTAGTCAAAAATACCAAAAAAAAATAAATGAATGAGAAATGAACCTGATTATATTTGGCAAGTCGCTCAGACCTGCATGGTGCTCCAGTCTTAATTTGACCCTGATTATTAGAAACAAAATGCAGTTATGAGAATGTTAAATAAAATTGAACTAAATTTGACTTGCAGAGGATAGTCTTTATTTCAGAATGTAATTACCGTGGCCAGGCCCACAGATAAATCAGCAATGAATGTATCTTCAGTTTCGCCACTGCGGTGACTGGCCATCACACCCCATCCAGCTCGCTTTGACATCTTGACAGCTTCAATACTCTCAGTTACAGTTCCAATTTGATTAACCTGTTTCCATATTTCTTTTTAGTGCAGTTAGGGTAAAAAGCTCAGTTGGCTAGTTTTAAGCACAGAGATTGCTTCAATACCTTGAGAAGGAGAGCATTGCAAGTTTGCCCTTTGATAGCCTTCTCAACCCTCTGCAAACAACAACTAGGTCACTATAGCTTTAAAGGCCAATGCCTAATACAACTTATGGTTTTTGGTTACACCACCCTACAGAGTGTATGCATTCTGGTCTACTATCGCAATAGGAAAGAACAAGAGGTCAAAATTTAATGGTTGCTGACCTTGGGGTTAGTGACTAGGAGATCATCTCCCACAACTTGTATTTGTTTGCCAATTTCAGCAGTCAACTTCGTGTAATTTTCCCAATCATCCTGATCAAATGGATCTTCTATGGAGACAATTGGGTATTTGGCCACAAATGACTTGTATAGGTCAATAAGAGCATCTCCTGAGATCTTTTGTGATCCATCATTGCCCTGAACAACACAATTACAAATTAAAATGAGAGAATGGGCAATAATAAGTATCACAATGATGCACACACATGCTTTAAGTATCTGCTAAAGCAGGCCCAAATAATGATCAATATTAGTTATATTTTTTTTGCCACAATAGGCTTTTAATGACTCCTGCTTTCTTCTTGTATCACAACATAATAAATACTATTATCTGCAGATGCAGAGTAACACTACAACATAGCAAACACAAGAAAAATGATAAAAGGAGGAAAAAGTTAAAATGTACAAGATTGAAGAAGACTAAAAACTGTTAATCTGAATAATCAATTTCTCCGTTGGTAAATCTCTTATTGAAACAATTCTTGTTTCAACTGGATCTCTATAGTCTCTTGAGCCAAAACAGAAAGAATTTGGGCTTTCAAGACCTAGGGAGTTTTCTTACTGTCAACATCGAATGTTTCTCTATGGCTAGCATAGATTTACCTTCTAAGACCCAAGGTCTGAATCATCATAAGTATAAAATAAGACGTGGTCATGATGCATCTAATCATTTACACTATATTTCCATGATTTGGACCTGTTAAGTCATTTTGAGTTCAAACATCATTGCAATAATGTTGTGTACTCAACCCACAAATAAGAAGTTGATACAGTCCCAACATTTCACAGTTTCACTTGAAGTTGCACTTCTCACAACTTGTTCTGAATGAGTCACTAATTATGGTAAGATCCATGAAGACTCACCTCTTCCTTGAAGTTCAGGTCATATGTTTTGTCAGGCCCATAAAACTCTGAAGCAGCAACATCCATTCCAATGACCACCTAAAATATATCCGAAACTGTTAGTCCCAACTCCTTTTCATTTCAAAAGATCAGAAAGCTAACATCTGATTGACCAAGAAATTAGATAATAAAAAAACTAACCTTGCCTGTGTAACCAGCTTTAGCAATAGCAGTATTGAGCAATTCAAGTCCTTCCTCATTCTCCTGAAGACATGACAGATGGCATAAGAAAAACTAATTGCAATGAGAAAACCAACAAGGAACAACTTGAGGAAATCCAAAACATTTCACTAAATGAAAACAAACCTGAATATTAGGTGCAAAACCACCTTCATCACCAACATTTGTTGCATCCTGACCATACTTCTTTTTGATCACTGACTGGAAGAATAAACGTATCATCAATGGCCATATAATGTGACCAATGGATAATATGAATGATAAGTTCATTATAGAAGCTTCTGTGTAATGGAAATTCATTTGAAATCATATATCAAATAAAATTGCAGTCCCTTTCGCCACAGAATCTATAAATCTGATCCAAAAAATTTCAACCAACTTCAAATAATGCCAATGCAGGAAGGCATTTTAATTAGACACCATGATCATTATGCCATCAAAATGTCGAAGTGAAAATAAAATAAAAAATCCATAGATATTTTAAGGCCAATGGTTATCAAAACTAAATATGAAAATAATGAAAAGTGCATGGAAAGAAGAGTGCTAACAGCTAACCAACCTTCAAATTATGATACACTTCAGCACCCATCTTCATAGCCTCTTTGAAAGATGAAGCCCCCAAAGGAAGAATCATGAACTCCTGGAGAAAAACAAAATTCAAAAACTGAGTACCATAGGGACATCCTTGCATTCTAGTTAGAAAGATCATCAAAGAGCATACCTGCATAGCAAGTTTATTTCCAGCATGTGAACCACCATTGATGACATTGAAAGCAGGAACTGGTAACACCAACTTCGGGTTCCCAGCCAGGTTTGCAATGTGCTGCACTTAAAATAAATGATTTCAGTAAACCCATCCCCAGGGAATAGATTGGAAATGGAAGCAATAAAAACTATATAGGCCTACAAAGACTCTGGATATTGTTGAGAGATTCATTTGGTTACTGCAGTGATCAACAAATATCATAAGCTTAAATCACTACCTAAGAAACAAATTCATGGAATACATAACAATCTTACGCACAAGGATTAGTATATCCTTGAAAACACAACACATTAATAAAATGCAAAGCAGTCCATAGGAATTTGAAACAAAACAAAGAGTATTACCTTGTAAAGAGGAATGCCCTTGACATGAGCCCCAGCTTTGCAAACTGCAAGAGAAACTGCCAGAATTGCATTTGCTCCAAGCTTGAAAACAAAATCGGAAAATAAGCCTCAGTCAACATGCTCCCAAACAACTATGCAGATGTAAAAAAATGAAGCAAATCAATTCAGCTACCTTTTGCTTGCACCAACCCCATTCATTTACAGTACCATCAAGTTGTTGAACCATGAAGTTATCAATACCAGCCTGATCAGTTGGATCCTGCACAAGACAATATAGACCAAAGCCAAAAAGAAAACTCTGACTTAGAAACAAGAACACAATGTCAAGCAGTTCAAAACTCAACCCGGCACCAACATGCTCACACACACATACAGAGGCATGTGCATCTATAGAAAAAATGAAAAAAAAAAAAAAAAAAAAAAAAAAAGGTTTCAATAGGAATTGCTTGTTAGCAACTAACCTTGCCACCCAACGCAGGGCCAATAATTGCATTAACATTGTTAACAGCCTACGCATGCAAAGAAGTAGCATATTAGGAAACCGCTTGATAAAAATCCCCACAGTCCTAAAAATAGAGTAAAGAAAAGTAACGGTTCACCTTAGAAACACCCTTTCCAAGGTGGTCAGAGCCTCCATCCCTTAGTTCAAGTGCCTCATAAATTCCTATAAGCATTAAATAAAAATACAAAACAATTAAATGAAAATACAAAACAAAAAAGGCATCACCGTGAATAAATACTTGTCATTTACTTAATTTAGGAAAGAAAAAAAAATCCTAATAACATTCGAAATGTTTTCAGAAACGCTGTCCCCAAAAACTCGCAAATTCAAAACAATTGCAGCAACCTTAGCAACACACATACCGGTAGATGCACCGCTAGGAACAGCAGCTCTTGCCACGTACTTATTTGATAGAGTCACATCAGCCTGCAGTAAAATCACTTCCATCCCATTACCATATTCTCAGGAAGAATCACCAGTCTATTTACAAAATCAGCTAAAATCTAACAGACTCAAACCTCGTAAACTTCCAACTTCAGACAGACAGACAGACAGACAGACAGATATCCGAACCAATTAAAACAAAGACATAGACCAAAAACAAATGCTGAAAAAAAAAATCATCAAGATGAAGCCTATAAGATATGTTTTAAGAGAATTAGAAACAGCTTCAGAAACTGAATCCAAAACCTAGAACTTAACTGTCAGTGTCATACAAGCCATACAGATCCAGCACCTCGGAAATGTCGAAAATGATAAGAAGAGAGAGAGAGAGAGAGAGAGAGAGAGAGAGAGGGGGGGGGGGGGTGATTATGGACAAACCTCAACCGTTGGATTACCACGGCTGTCGTAGATTTGCCTTGCCTTGATCGATACAATCGTAATCGACATAGCTAAACTTCTAGATCTCGACACTGAAGAGAGAGAGAGAGAGAGACAGTGTTTGTGAGGGTTCTGAGAGAGAATGCGTCTAGAGTGGTCGGTACACGAGGGTTAGAGAGTAGAACGCAACTGGTATTTGTAGAGCCTGCGAGTGGGGCAAATTTTTCTTTTTAACAAAAACCAAAAAATTTGAAATAAGAAAACAAATTATGAGACGGTGGGATGGCGTCTAACGGTTTAAGTGCCAACAAACCTTGTGCGTTGATGGTTTTTCGCTTCTTAGAGGAGGAAAATTTTCAAAAAAGGAAATTGGTTTATTGAGTTTGATGAAATGACCCGTCATTTCTTGCTTTCTGTCCACGAAAAGTTATTGGAAAAAAAAAAAAAAATTTTTAAAGGGTTAGTTTTCTTTTCTAACAAAGTTCTCCAAGGCAACTGATTGGAGAGTATTTATTATTCTAGATTCTGTTACCATTTTAATGTTAAAAAATTAGTAAAACCTTTTTTGTTCTAAATTCTGTTCACGAAAAGTACTTAATATTTATTGTTCTAAATTTTTTTATCACAGAAATTGTCTTTAATAAAATAAAATAAAAAAAAGAAGAAAGAAAAAGAGAAGAAGAAGAAGACATGGTAGATCAAAACGAGCTAACACCATCCAGAAGAGTCAATTCGTTCTTCCAACTCGAAATTGTATACTTTCGGTGCTTCATGCCCATTGTTTTGGATTATTGTCAGGAAATATCTCACGATACATTCTGTTAAAATCATTAAAAATAACTTCTTCTTTTCTTTTTGCCTTTTAACATTGTCAAACGTAGGACTTAAAACGTTGGAATTCGATGGAATTTTATGTTGTGGTTGTCTTAATACTCCGCTTTAGGGATAAATAGATTTATTTCCATATGCAAGTTTGAACCGCATGTATATACTTTTTAGACACAATGTTAAAATTGAAAAAAAAAAAAAATATGCATGCTTGGACTTCTACCCCATCAAACTATGGAATGTTGACAATCCAGAAGCTAGACTAAAGAATTCTCTGGAAGTATCATCACAAATTGTGGATTATTAATATAATCAAAGTTTTTAATCATCCAAATGTCCACCTTGTCATGCTCCAATGGGTTTTCTTCTTTTCTTCGATATTTTATCTTTTCCTTTCGATACAAAATGTCAACGAGATATTAGAAAAATGGTTCAATAATTTCAAATGTTACTTTGTGGAAATAATAACTTTTAGGTACCACGCGGGACAGTGACGAAAGAGATATTCTTTCGGCATCTTGAGATATCCGCGCTTCCTCCCCCCCCCCCCCCACCCCGCACCCCGGTCGCTCCTGTTTGTGTACGTATCTTAATCAACGATAATATTCCAGAACTTATCCTGTGCCCTGCAACCAGCCTCTCCTGTTTGTTCAAATTAGCTACACTTCCTTGTATTTGGAGTTGAGGAAAAAGCTTGCTTGTCAAGATTTTCAATTAGGTCACATCTCTTTATTTATTTTCTTTATCTATTAAAAGATTCATATTTTGTAAATTATGCAAAAATTTAAATTTTTAACTGAAAAATGAGAATTTATAATCTTAATATTATTTTTTTATAGATGTTTATGTTAGCAGTAACGACATATGAAGACATTCATAGTTCTAGACTGTTCTTTTTTTAACAAGAGGCTGATCTCATTGGACCCTCGGGCCTCTGCTATCCCATGCGCCGGGCATCGAATTATCCACAAACAAAAAAATCAAAAGCACCACCACCCAACCATCAATCCCACCCGGGACACACCATCGGGTCATCTCATTCTCTCTGTTTACAGCCACTGACTGACTAACAAATGGCGGCTGCCTCTCTCTCCATCTCAAGGCTCCTCCTTTCCACCCCCGCCACCGCCACCAAATCGCTCCTCTCTCCTCCTTCCCTCTCTTCCAAAGTCTCATTCTCCTCTCTCCCCCTCCGTCTCTGCCACCAAAAAACCCTCAGATGCAAACGATTCTCCACCAGGACAACCGCCACTCCCTCTATCTCTGCCACCATCTCCGTCGGAGACAAGCTCCCTGACGCCACTCTCTCATATTTCGACTCCTCCGATGAGCTCCAAACCGTTTCCGTCTCCGCCCTCACTTCCGGCAAGAAATCGATCCTCTTCGCTGTCCCTGGAGCCTTCACTCCAACTTGCTCCCAGAAACACCTTCCGGGATTCGTGGAGAAGTCCGCGGAGCTCAAGGCTAAAGGGTAGACACCATTGCATGTATATCCGTCAACGACGCTTTTGTCATGAAAGCCTGGAAGGAGAATCTGGGCATCAAGGACGAGGTCCTGTTGTTGTCTGATGGTAATGGTGTGTTTACGAAGGCTATTGGGTGCGAGCTTGATTTGAGCGACAAGCCGATTGGGCTTGGTCTGAGGTCCCGGAGATACGCGCTTCTCGCGGAGGACGGCCTTGTGAAGGTGCTTAATTTGGAGGAAGGCGGGGCTTTTACTACAAGTAGCGCTGAGGATATGCTCAAAGCGCTTTAAATTTCTAGCTGAGTTCTAAAAGTGCTTTCTCTTTTTTTTTTTTTTTTTTGTGATCTTTGAGATCTGTGTTTTTGTTAATAAGATGGATGGAGGATGAAAGCTGAGTGAGATGAACATTCACGGTTTTAAATTGCCTCTGTAATTGAAGAGCTTAGAGCTCAGAGGACCCATTTTCATTTGGCATTTGCTTGCTTGGTGAAGTAAACAGGGATTTGTTAAAATGCGTAGATGCGTGTGCATTTCCTTTAACTCGAGCAAAATTTCTCAAGATTTTCAATTGGGAAGTTTTCTCACGATAAACGATGATGCGCTGCAATGTGTTTAAAATGTAGGCCATGGTAGGAAGTTGTGATTCTTCTGATTGCTCCGTGTAAATGACCGTCTTATTGGAGAAAATTGATGGGCTTAGGTAAGCTACAACCCTGGAAGTTTATCTGAGGGAAAAGATGGTTAACACATCATACTTGTTCATATTCGCATTCGAACAGAAGTTACTTTTTAATGGGTCTAGTATGCATCCGTGCGCTGCCGTGGAAATGGAAACGATCGACTCCGCAGTCCCATTTACGACCGTACAAGTGTCCATGCTCTTCACTGCCTCGAATGGCAATGCAGCAGACATCCCTACTTCTGGGGCTGTAAGCGAAGTAATGGCCAAGAGATCCCATTCCGCGGGTCAAGGTTCATCAGCTGTTTCGGCTTGAAAATTCCCATGCGAAGTGGCCGGTGGATACCTCGAGATCGTGGTATGCTGAAAGAGTGTAACATCAATTATTTGGGGTAACTCTACAAATCTCTAATTCTCTTAGAAGTCAATCGGAAAGGTTTGCTTCTATCTTTCCTTTAAACTGCTTTCTACAAAGCCGTTAGGTCGTGCGTATGCACGCAGTTTAACGGCAGAATAACATCCAGGACCCAGAGGAGTGTACAAAGATTTAAATCTTTATAACCTCTAATTATACAAATGCTACAGAATCTGCTTCTTGTGAAGCTCATACATGATGAAAGTAGAAATATGCCCACCAAAATTCCCTATTTGCTGCTGTAGTTTTGCTAAATTACCAGTTTGCCCTTGAAAAGCCAACGTGCAGAGATCTTAAAATATCCAGATTCTACAATAAATGCAAAGATGTTAAGTCTCCAATGTTTTTTTATCCTACACTTAGGCGACAGCAGACTGCTCCTCACTAATTCTGCAGTCATCCACTCCTTTTGCACTCATTTCTGTGCAGACAATCTGGGCCTCTAACACTCTTCCTTCCTGCCTAAGGCCAGAGGCAAGTTCGTTACAAATGCCAACATCCAGAAGAAAACCATTTTCAAACATTTCTCTATACCATACGTATGCTCCGAGAAAATCTTTTAGGTCACAATGCCCCTTAACCAGTATGCTGTAAGTATCAGCTTTTGGGGCCAACCCTTTAGATTTCATATCTTCAACTAGAACTTTTACCTCTGATAACTTCTCCTCTTTGAAGAGTCCCAAAATCAAACTATTATATGTCATCTTGTCTGCTTGAATTCCCCTTTCCGACATCTCAAGTCGCAAAGCAAATGCCTTCTTAACTTCTTCATTCTCTATATAACAAAGAATCATGGCATTATACACAACTCGATCAGGAGCCAAGTTCATCTGTAACATTTCATTGTATAATGTCCCTATAACGCCAATTCCTTCCTTGCTACATCCAGTGATCAAGGGATGATAGGTCTGTACAGTGGGTTTTATGCCTGACTTCTTCATGGTTTCATACAGCTTGAGACATCTCTGTGCATTTGCAGCATTTGAATACCCTGAAATCAAGGAGTTGTATGTGATTACATCAGGAGAATAACCACTATTATTAATTTGGATGACCAAGTCTTCAGCTTCCAACATCCTTCCTTTCTTGCAAAGGCCATTAATAAGTGAATTATATGTGATCAGTGTTGGGCATATTTCCTTTCTCAACATCTCATCAAAGAATCTAAATGCGTCTTTTATTTTCCCCCTTGTACAACTACCATCAATGAGCATATTATAAATCTGTGCATTTGGCAAAATATCTCTGCCTATCATGTCCCTTAAGACTACCTCTGCCTCAAGAATCTTCTCAGCCTTAGATAAACAGTTTATGAGAGAACCATAGCTTACAACATTTGGCTTTACGCCATTCTTTTCCATTTCTTCAAGGATCTGGAAACACATATCAAAAGAACACAACTTTCCATAACCATTGATAAGGGTATTGTATGTCTCCACACTAGGTAGGACTCCCTTCTCCACCATCCTCTTTACCCATTCCTCTGCCTCTTCCATTTTCTGCATTCCACAAAATTTATCAATCACAGAATTAAAAGCAACAGAATTTGGCCTCAGTCCACGACTTTCCATTCGTTCAATAATTGATAGGGCTCCATTAATGTCATCTACTCGACAATACCCATTCACAAGAGTGTTATATATCACCTCATCTGGAAGAAGCCCATGCTTAATTAGCCTCTTCAAAAGTTCTTCTGCTTCCTCGACTTTTCCTTCTTTACATAGCCCATTCAACAGAATGCTGGCTGTATAGTTATTAATTTTAACTCCTTTTTCCCTTGCAATTTCATACAAATTTATAGCACCTTCCCCATCTCCAGACTTCACTAAACCATCAAAAAGTATAGCGTACGTGAACCCATCAGGCACAAAACCATTTTCTTCCATCTCCCTCAATAGCCTTCTTGTCTCGTCCATTCTCCGAAGTTTACAAAGCCCACTAAGCAATGAGTTGAATGTAATGAGACTAGGTTCCACTCCCTCTTTCTCCATCCTTATTCTCAAATTAAAAGCCGATTCCACATCCCCCACCTTACAATACCCATCAATGAGCGTATTATATGTCACCGTATTTGTCCACAATTTCCTCTCACACATTTCCTCAAACACCTTCTTCGCGTCCTTTATTCTTTTCTCCTTGCACAATCCACTGATCAAGGCATTGTAAATGAATACGTTAGGATTCATTCCTCTCTTTTTCATGGAATCAACCAACTCTATAGCCTTCTTTACGTCCCCAATTTTCACCGAGGCCTGCACGGCTTTTCCATACATAAATCTATCAGGCCTGAAACCCGAGCCCACAATTTCCGTAAACAAATCAAGAACCTTATTGAATTGCTTAGCCTCTATCAGAGATTCAATCAAGAATCTCACAGAACCAAACGAAAGAAGCTTCCCATCTCCCCTCAATACAACGTACAATTCAGCAGCTTCGCCATGCAATTTCGATTCACAGCAGATAGAGAGCAACATGTTCAAGAGATAAATTTTCAGCGAAGGAGAATTCACGTAGATAAAAGAAAGGAGATCAGAGGGTGAAGAAAAGGGTCTTTTTGAGAGAACGAGAGACCTGGCGAGGCCATAGGCCGTTTCCGTGCGGCCTTGCTGGAGGAGGATTCGAAGTTTGTGGGCTTGTTCGTGGCGTTCTTGATCATTTTCGTTGGCGTTGATTGATGGTGGGTCTTCAGCTTTCTGGGTTTGTTCGGGTTGTGGCGTTGTGGATGAGCAGAAGGAGAGAGAAAGAGGGGCTTTGATGGGGTTTTGGTATTTGTGGCATTGGCTATTAACATGGGATTTGGAGAAGACACGCACACGCCCGGCCATTCTCAGGTTTCAGATCCTGTTTCCGGTTTCTTGTCTCTCTCAGCTAAAACCCTTCTTAAATCTCTCTCTCCTTTTTTTTTTTTTTTTTCCCTTCTTTGAAACGTTGTTGTGGGCTCAGTAGGGTGTTCATCATGTTATCATTAATTTAATTTTTACTTTATATTTTCTTATTTATTATTATAGGACTTTGTGCTTTTCAATTCTGGCAATTATAATTTTTAATTTTCAATTATCTCTTAGTGATAATTAATTTCTTTATTATAACTAACTTTCAATTGTCATTAATTTTTACTTTATAATTTTATTTATTTATTATTATAGGGCTTTGTGCTTTTCAATTTTGGCAATTATACATACAGATACGTATATGTATAGCTAACATGCATGTAAAGAGAAATGAAGGGAGGGGACGAAGAGAGGCTTGGAAGTTAATTTCCATGATTTTTATTTCCTATCAAGCCAGTGCCCGCCACAAACAGAACAAGGGAAAAATGTAGAAACCAAAAGGCTACAGAAACTCACAATTATAATTAATTTCAAGAAGCTTACTCTCCTAACTTCGTGGGGATTGAGAGCCCCAGAAGCTATTTGCACTCGCTGATGACCTTTATTTGCAGAAGGCAATCCCAGAACAACATTCTATGTGTTGCAGTTTCTTTGAATCTTCTTGCATATTCAGGAGAAAGAAATTCCTCTGCACTCGACCATTTATGCGTTCCATAAAAAAGAATGACTCTTTTTGTCTCTTTATATACAAGCTATATATCCCTGCTGCCAAGCAAGCAAATAGCCCGGGGGCACGATGCAAGAACTGCTGAAGAACTGGTACCAATTGTCACAATCAACGATCAACTCTTAGAATAGGGGACGAAGGTGCCAACGTATCCCAACCCCACAATGAAAAAGGCAATTGCTTGTGCATATAGGTAAAGGAAGTAGTGATTTTTTCCAAAGGCAACATCATAGCTACCGCAGAAAAAGAGGTAAGCTCCAGTCACAAGCTCCAACATATGCAGCCTACAACATTTAAATATGAGAAATATAACTTTTAATTAAGTAAATTTGAATTAGATAGAGAAATTGATCTTAAAAAATCAGGATTACCTTCCTCCAAACTTGAATCCAGGTTGCCTGGGTACTTTAGTGGTGTTAACCTTGAGGGCATCGCCTAGTTTCTCAGTAACTATCCATTCATTCACTTTACCGGCCTCTAGCAAGCCAATGAAGGTAGCCTTGGTCCGGTGGAGGGACATGACGTTCTCAAAAAGAATCCAGAATATCATTAAATGGAGGGACCTGCCAGAGAAACGAAAAATTTATATTGTTACTATAGCTGATCATATTAAAGAAAGGCAAAACAGAATTTGCAAGAGAATTAGACCTTGGAGTTCCAACGGCATTGAGGATGGTAATGACGGTAGGGATATAAACAGCCCCCCATTTTGGAACCCCAACTTCTGGAACCAAAACTGTTGCTGGCAATACGACACAGTAAAACACAAATGTGACAATGTGGGCTACGATCTTCCTGACCACAAAGAAGCTGTAGATCACGTGCACCTTCTTCCACGTACTCACTTTCTGCAGCATACAATTTTGCCGCCTCAGTTTCTAAATTTGGAAAAAGAGGATTAATCTCCACAAAGATTGACTGACCTTGTTTGCAATAATCTCCATTAACATTTTCCTGAAAAGATTAGCAGGACCACAGGACCATCGATGCTGTTGATACCGGTAGGCCTTCAACGTACTAGGCAATTCATTTTTGACCTGTAGCAGTGTTAATTGGTTTAAAGAACACAACCTTTTTCTATTCTAATACTTTTTTTTCTCCATATGTGTTTTAGGCTCTTTTCCATTTCTAAGCTTTTGTTCTCGACATTTAAGTCCACTTTACTGAAGGGAATTTCTCCCACATAGGATAAGGTTTCTAACCTGTCAAATTAAGCAAAAGTACTGAAAATGACACAACATAGGTGATTTAACAATGAAGTGTCCTATGTAACAGATAGAAGCATCTTTCTAAATGGAACAAAACACCACCAGCTCGAAAACAAAATAAATGACTTATATTTTGTTGTCTGAAACCCCAAAAAGGGTATCCTGCGAAGCTTGAGCATCAAGCAGCAGGTGAGCTTGTCGAAGTTGGATGCAAATAGTTTGATGATCCGTTGAAAAAGTAATAAATCAATCAGCTACACAACTTGGACCATTAACTGTTTAGTTGATTGACTCTCTACTATTTTTCTTAGCTGGCTAAGAATATCAGACAACAAAATTTTCTATTTGCAATTGCATATGGAGCCAAAAACTAAAACTCTGACAAGTCTTAAATTATGATTACCTTGAGACTACCAAGGTAGAGAAATTTCCAGCCTTTCAGGCTAGCTCTGACTGCTAGATCCATATCCTCCACCGTGGTCCTGTCCTTCCATCCTCCGGCCTCGTTAAGTGCAGAAATTCTCCATATGCCTGCAGTACCTGTATTTTTATATCACAGCAATCCTTGAAATTATCAATTCATGCCAAATCAAGTCTTTATATTAATCCATTCCATTTTCTTTTTCCAGCGGTGATTGACACACCATTGAAGCCAAAGAATGCATACGTAGAGGACCCAACTTCTTGTTCAACTGTGAAATGGTAATCCAGAGACATTTCTTGCATTCTTGTCATCAAGCATTCATCAGCATTCACTGCAAATACAGCCCAGAAAACCACTACCATGTCACTAACACACCTGTCACTAGCAGAATTTAAAATAGACTAATCACAACAGTAACGTTTGAGTTGGAAAACATCAAATTCATGATCCATGTGTCCGTTAGTAGCGGTAGACCAACCTTTAAATGAAAACTTAAATTTTTAACTATTAATATTTCTTTGGACAGGAAAAAGAATTTTGGAGTAATAAACAAATATGCACTTCAAGATTATTTATTGGACAAGCAGGCACGCCGCTCCCCCCACCCGTGTCTGAAGTCCCAAACACTTACGGGAATGTATACACATAGACCCGCCCCACGCCAAAAAATCTAGCGCTTAATGAGTAATTTTGAGAGCACAGCAATAACAATGTAGACAGCTTTTCCAGGGAAGGACAAAGGAATAAAAAAAGGTGCCTGACGTATTGGAATTTGTTGGCAAAATTCAACTCGGCACAGTTCCCGTTGTTGGGTTCCTCCGTTTACAATCAAGCAAATAGGAAGTGCATGTTTACTCGATGTCCTTACCCGTCTCCTACCAGTTTTTTTTGGTTCCTAATTATTAAGTGGATTAATTTGTATTCTACTCCTTAAATCAAATCAGTTATTCAAAAGCAAGATTCAATGCGGAAATGACAAGGTAAATATATATCTGGAAACTAATATCTTTAATACACATTGATTTAAGGGATTACGCTTACCTATCTTAAGTTTTAAAAAAAAAAAAAAGCAAAAAATAAAATGAAAAGGAAGGCCAGAAGACTTTTTTAGAGGAAGATCATTTTTGAGGAAGACCCGATATTTTCACATAATCAAAGTTTTTTTTTTTTTTTTTTCTCCGATGAGATTGATAATTTGGCCTTTTGTCATTTTCTTATGCACGGAAAAGTCTATCCAATTAAAGTATAAACTTTAAACTAGAAAAAAACCAAACAAAAAGTATCATCGCCTTTGCTTTTATGCGATCTGCCCAGTTGGGGTAGTTTAACACGCGGGTCCCGCAGCCAGTAAGTCACCCTTGTTCGATACACAAGTGGCCAGCAAGGATTGCATGCCAATAGATCCACGAGGTAGGACCCACTTTTCCGCCACCCAAACAATGCCCAGAGTCGAATAAAAAAAGACCCACCGACAGTTTCTTGAAGACCACCAAGACAGTCAGACCCCATAAAATTCTAAATTAAGGTAACGTGCTTGAAGTATCAAACAAGATAGGGATTGGGCACTTCGACACTGGTGAACCAAATAATGAAGAGCCAAAATTAAGGCAAAAAGAAAAAAAAGAATTGAGAGAGAAAGCGTGATTACCGAATTTCCAACGAGCCTGAACCAAAGCCAATTGTGGGTTGTGAACTAGAAATGGAATGGTGCGCCAGAGAAAATCAGGCTCCGGCTGGAAGTCTGCGTCGAAAATGGCTACGTAGTCGCAATCCTTCACGTAGCTATGCTTCATGCCTTCTTTTAGAGCCCCGGCTTTGTAACCAGTTCTGTTACACCTTATCTCATACTTTATGTTTACTCCTTTGCTTGCCCATCTTTGACACTCTAACTCTACCAAGTCCTGCTTTCATTTTGATGCAAAACCAAGAAATTTAAATTCTTTCCAACATTTTAATTAAAAAGGCTAATGATTAATTTTGGATACCCTGATGGTTGGGTCCGTCGAGTCATCAAGGACTTGAATTATGATGCGGTCAGAAGGCCAAGAGAGACCACATGCAGCGCCAATGGAAAGCTGATAAACCTGATCGGTAATCGACAATGGACATGCATTCAAAGCAAGAAAAAACAAGATCAACAGGTTTTAGATTGCAGAGATGTGAAACTGCGGAGAAATGTACCTCTCGTTCATTGTACATTGGGATCTGAACCAGGACCACGGGATAAGCAGAGTTTCCCAATTCGACGTCGTCCTTCAAGGGCTCCCATTTGTAGCGCTTCCCTGGCTTTCGTCCAAAAAGTTTGACAAGCAAAATGACAACCCCCATGTAGACCCTTTCAATGAATAGCATCAAGGACATGGTCAAGCAAATGGCAACCGCAAGTCTCAGCAGAGGCACGAGCAATGGCGCTTTGATCTGGTCCCATATTATCGAAAACTGCATAGAAAAGTCATCTCTAGTACCTCGAAACGCATCGGGAATGATAGTTGTTGTCGTCAACCGATCCATTGGCGGCTAAAAGAACTATGGGGGAAGCCTTCCAGGGCAAAAGCAGAACAGAAACAGGGGAGATACAAATGGGAAGCAATAAACAGGTGATTTGTGGAGGGGTAATGAAAATAAAGCAGATCTGAATGGGGAGTTTTGAAGAACCTTCTTTTCAAAGAGCAAGAATCTTCCCTTTTGCCTTAGTGGTTTCGCTTCTGTTGTACGCAGAAAATAATGGAGGACTTCAGAGCCCGATTGTCAGTCACTGGCCTCAAAAACGTAAGCCTTGAAAGAAGCAACCCCCAATACATACCCGTGAGTCCCCATCGAAAGCTTATTCACATTACAGAAAAATGCTAAATAATTCAAAGGTTTAGCTGTATGTTAACTGCTATGTCTGCATTTTTGCTTGTAATAATAGCATTTGTCGTAAGAGAGGAAATATTTGCGAAGCAGTGATGTATTTCTACTTCTGCAATCGAAGGAAAATGAAAGCGGAGCAGCTAAAATAATAACATGGATACAGAGGGGAAAAAAATATGTATGAAATAGAGAGCTAAAGAAAATGAGAGAGAATAATGTCCTCTTATGAGACCCTCCCTTCTCCAGAAGTCTCTGTTTTTTTTTTTTTTTTTTTTTTTTATTTCCCTCTAATTTGATTTTAGAGGCTTGCTTTTTTTTTAATTTTTTTTCTTTTTTAATTTTCTCTGTGACTGAGTATAACTGTTTCAACCTTCAACCAAAAATGAGCTTCATACTTAAAATAGCAAAAAAAAAAAAAAAAAAAAAGTCAATGAACGATGGGCAGCGACCTGGTTTCTGACGTCACATCCAGCATCGTGGACCCAACCCTCCTCTCATTTGTGCAACTAATTTAAATATCACAATTATTAAACTGTCCAAGAATCCAATGATTAATCATTTTTTTCTGTTGGTCGCAGCGGTTACTATTCGGGTCAAAAATATTTTTAAAAAAATTGTTAAGAATCTGTACATCAATAACTCCACTTATTGGCCGTTGGATTTGATGGTGGAGATGCATCAATAACTGATTTAAATGATTTATATGTTGCATGGTAAATCGTTACTAAAGTCATTTTCCGGGAAACGGATACAGAAGGTATGATCGGGGATTGTCATTATTTGCAGAGTAACGATAAAAAATAAAATCGAAAATGGAAGGCCGAATTAGTGACGTCATGAGCCCAAATATCTGCATCTTGACAAAAGCGTCCTTGGCTTTGTCTCCATGCATATTCCAGGAGCTCACAGTCCAAATATTTCTCTTTTTTCTCTGTTTTTTTTTTTTTGCAATAATTATGGTATTTCCTTGCCTGCCTCTGAATTCTCGTTGTTGGATTTGTAACTACAACATAATAGAGTAGAAAAGGGTTGTGATTTGCTAAAATCAGACTTGGATTTAAGAGAGAAAATTTTCTTTTCTCTTTTTTCAGTTTATTAAAAAGTCTTTTTTATTATACACTATACAATATATATATTTTTTTTATTTTTATAAAATTTAGATTTTTTAAAAAATTAAAAATTGAGACTTTAAAAAAATTTAAATCTTAAAATATTGATAGACAATTTTTTTTTTTTTTTTACTCCCGAATGTTGCATTATACTTAGTCTCTTTAATCAATTAATTTATAAACCTCAACTTTATTAATTAGACTATTTAGAACAGATTTAACAATTAGAAAAGAGTGTGATCACAATATATAACGTGAACCTTCAAGCTACGTGCTCCAGTTAGAAAAATGTTTAAACGAAAATCTCTCGTACCGTGTCCTAATTGAACTAGCATTTTAGAACAATTTTTTTTTCCCCTTGCTTTATTAAGGAAGAACAACCATATCTAGTCTCTAAAAATCCGCGGAGAGGTCCACAGCTGGAGAAATAAAGGGGCTGCGCAAAAAGGTTGCCCTTTGGTCCACCCAACTTTTTATCTGTATACCAATTAAATTGCATTGATTGTGTTTTTCCTTGGATTGTTTCGTTTTGGACTTACGTACTTAGAATAAAGGAAAAGGCAGCAATTTCCTGAAAAAATAAAAAGACAAAAGGCATCCTTGAACAGACGCCTTCACTAGCCAAGCATCAATATAAGTCGGCAGGGGCCTATATTTAACCTTCATTTTAATCTATATTCCCTTCTTTTTTGGGTAAAAAAAAAAAAAAAAAAAATCTCCTTGTGCCAAATATCAAGAACAGTCCAACAATATTTGGCACGATTATTTTTTTCGTATCCTAAAAGTAATTAAAGAAAAATCTTCTCGGGTTAGCGTTAAAAGGTGTTCGACATTATTGAGCCGCATGGGTGTCTGGGAATTATTATTATTATTATTATTTTTTTTTTATGCAAGAGGATATGGAATAAAACAAAACTAGACAAGAAACAAAAACTAAAACAAACTAGCCACACTCATGTATGCCTGGCGGAAGCAACTCAAAAATCTCAAACTATATACTTAAATTGACAATAAAGTCAACACAATGGTTCTCTTCTTGTAATGTATGTTGTAGCTAGCAGTTCAAAGACTACCTGATGAGCCCCAGACACACGGCTATAATTGGGTGATACATGTGTTTTTCCCGCTAGCCTTTGTAATTTTATCAAGAGCACCCTTATAATCAGACTTATATTATATTGTTCTTTTTTTAGATCCATTATGAATTGAGAAAAAAAAAAATTGATGGGCCATTCAATTTTATTTCCTTTATGCTAAATAATTTTGACTCATAACACAACTGATATCTACAATTTTTTGAAACCAATCAATGTTGAGACAGCAGTCTAGTATATATATATGCAAACAGAAAGCCAACGTAATGGAGGAGGACGAAACAAGAGATGGTGACTAATGAAAAGTTGGGGACTTCTTTTTGCTGGCAAAAGAAATTACATCTGAAATTGTCATTATGCAATCAAACAAAGTCAAGAAGCACCCAGCAAGTTCACAGTCAACCCCATTGCTGTCATCCACCATGAATTGGGAAACAACCTTTACTTCCCTGCTTTCAATTAATAAGCTACATGATAATGCACACGTGGTGGAAGATCACCGACAACGTGTTAAGTCTATCTGCCAAGGACAACGATCTACCGCTTGTACCTTGAGAAGTCTAGTCCTAGCAGAATCTGAGTTGTCAGATCAACTCGGATATGTTCGATAATCCGCCCCCTTAATCTTTACATATTCTTGGAAAAATTTTATTTTAATTTTTGGAAATTAGAAATCGAAGATTTAACAAGGTGCAAACAAAGTATACATGTTTGGCCCAGGTGGCTAAACTGGGTCAAAAGGCCCACTACCCTAGTGGGCCTTATGCTTGAATTGGGTGCCTGGCCAGACGGTGAGCCGACATGGCCGAGCCGAGAAATGTCGTCGGTTCCTAGAAACCCATCTTTTATAAAGAATATGAGCAAATTGTGGGACGACAAGCACTCTAATACACCATGGGGCAAAGAGATATATTCTCCAAAAAAACACTCTGCTGATTGATGATTCGCCTTGTAAGGCACTTTTGAATCCTGTAACCATGTAACGTTATCTTGAATATTAGGTGTCAACTGTTTTTCAAATTCGCTACATGTTTCCTGAGCTCCTTTTCTGCTATTGTAGCCTTACACAGCAGCGTTTCCTACAGAACATGAGACGGAGCAATGTCAATGATACTGCTTTAGGTGAGAACAGTTATATGGTCACGCACATATTGATGGAAACAATATCGAAGTTTCAATCCGTAAATAAGCAGTAATTGTGTTTTTCCACGGCTTTAATTTTTTTCTTCATTAGGTCCCAATGGCATTCTTCGTCTCTACTTGGATGGCCTGAAAGAAGCAGATGATGTGACTGTATACATTAAGAAACATCCATTTGGACAACCAGCCATAACAGCCACTCATCCAGATTGGAGTGATTATTCTAGTGCAATAGATATGGCCAAAAAATGGGCAGCTGGGCTAATAAGCAGATGATCAGAATAGGCTGCTATGTAGCGGCGGTTGTTTGTACTTTGAAGGTCCAAAGTATGACTTTGTCCTAATGAAGCTGAAACTTTTCTTGTTTTTATTTAACTAATTTCTTGTAAGGATCTGTTAGTTAATGTCTTCATACTATTGGTAATTTTCTTTTCTTTCATAATTCAGTTGACGCTGTTTATTAAAATCAGTAACTTGAAAGTTGAAACAGAAGTAGATAGCCTAAATTGAATTGTTTCGGATACAGTATCTCTGAAGAGGAAATGTTCCAATACATTAAACTTCAATTACCAAAAACTACAAGAAAAAGTAAGGGGAAGCTGCAACTGTATGTTTTACCTCATAGGAATGCTCCAAGTGAGATAGAATATCACAATAGACAGTCAGTAAATCAGATAGAATTTGTCTTTCTGTGGTCTTGCCAGCTTCTAAGTGACTAAATTACACCTGCAAAGGAAATTTTATAAGCATTCAAGTAATAAATTTCTCCTAAAGAATAAGAACATTCTAAGACATACACATGCCTTCGATATCCTCTTCACTTGGCACGGACACATTGATGTCAGGAGACGGTCTCTGATTTGATGTTTGATCCGTTCTATTCCAACAACCTGCACTGATGGAATTATTGGCATTTGGCGTTTGTTTGTCTGTTCCAATATCATCTGCTTCTCTGTGGCTTTGTCCTGGTACCGCTAGGCGAGATGGAGGAGCATCCTTGTCTAACAATGATGCAGGAGGAGTCACATACGCCTGACCCGCAGGTTTTGCCTCTGAAATTGGTCTTGCGGCTGTCACAATATCTGCAGCACTTCGGACCACAGAAGCTGTTGCATGTTCACGATAGTTCTTCCTCTTGTAAGCCTTGTAACCATTAGGCATGAAGCTACCTACAACAATCTTAACAAATAAAGAAAACCCAAATTACAGAAGTTGGATGGCAAAGGTGTCTTGTAAAAATTTTAGTTGCATTATTTATAACTAAAATGTGAGCATAAATCACTTAATTACGACATAGAAATCACAGGCTCCATCGTTAAAACAACCACTGTGAAAATAAAGGTAAGAACGTAAATTGGACCATTTTCTAGAGCTACATGTGTGAATCTTGCACTGAATGCCTTTATTATTTTAATAAAGCAGAAGGTACTAAAAAGAAAAAGCATATGTTGACAAATGCTTCTAATTTCTGTTTAACAATGAAATCTATAGTTGTTGATTTTTGGAAACTCAAATGTACACAAGACAACTTGAAGTACCTGGATAGGGCTAGCAGCCAATAGTAAACCAGCAACACCGCCACCTATCACGCGACCATCAGGGCCAGCTAATGAAACACTTAGTCCTCCAGTCCTACTCCTTACACCACCAGCTTCAGTTACCGTGAATGACCCAGATAAAGAGAGTATTTCAAAGCGGCCCTGTAAAAATATACATATTTGTAGTTAAACGAGGGCTGAAATAAGTCAAAATGAAGACATTCTAATTAAAATGGTTGCAAAAGTTTCCTAGAAACAACCCAGAAGAAAAGGTGCACCAATCATAAGATTTTCCTTTCATTTTTGCTTCCAGAAAATTCAACAGAGAAATATAAATTTTAGACCTATCCCTTGGTACAGCAACAAGAAAGCTATGCCTATGACATCTTTGCAAACAGGAATTAAAGGTTATGAAATCTCTCCAAAGGGCGATGTCTCCTTTTCGTTGAGGAGAAACTTTCGACAGAATACCTTACCTAAATTTAGCATTTATCCGCATTGAGTTCATCTCTTATTGGAAAATACCTGCACATGATGGATCGACAGACATGACAGACACCCTCTTGCTACAAAACACTATTTTGTGATAGTACTAGACGTACTTTTCTTTACAATTCCAAGCAAATCAACAGTGGGTTTCATTTCTGAAGTTTGTTAAAAACTCAAACTCTTTGGGAATGTGCCATACAATCGGACATCCCTTTCCCCCTTCCAGCCCATTTTCCATTTCAATTATGTAAGAGGATTCCAACCTGTATTGATTAGTCGTAGTAAAGTAGTGCCTTTATTCGTCACATACAGTTTTTCATTAAATAGAAGTGTGAGGGTTCTCTAGACATGCATAAAAAGAAAGCACAAAGCAGAGATTTACTTCAAAGGCTCCAATCACCAATGAATAACAGAAAAGTGAGGATGGAAATAACCCAACCCTCAAATCCAAGGTAGACAGAATAATTCCATTTAAACCCCAAAAAAAAAAAAAAAAACAAGATAATTTCTACGACGGCCATATGTTATAACCTCAAAAACCTCATTTTCTGAGGCAGACAACAGGAGGGTCCCATTCAACAAACGAAATCCCAAAGACAAGACAACAGGCAATAACAAAATTTTGTATGTACGAAAAAAAAAAACTGGAAGAGCAGTGATACAAGAACATGCCTCATATGTCAGGATACCACCAGAAGATCCTGGTTGGCGAATTGTAACGTTAGAAACGGCTCCATTGGCCGAGAGAACACAAATCCCTCTTGGGCCTTTTTGCGAGAGCGAGACAATCTTTCCCGCAACATCCTGCGAGTAGAATGACAAGACTTCAGCGTCATTATCCCAAAAGAACAACCCTTCACCACAAAAAAAAAAAAAAAAAAATAATAATAATAAAATAGAGTTTGGAAAAATAAATGAATTAAAGCCCTTTTAATTACCTCCCCAGTATTCACTGTTACTATGTGAGGAGTGAAATCCCCTCCTGCTGTGTTTGCAAAGAGCTCGCCTACATAGATCAAAGTCCATATGCGAGGCAAATGTATTCAAATAGATGCGGTAATATACTAATAATAAATATTCAACATTTTCGTAGAAAAAAAATAAAAAAAGAGAAATAATTTGCTCTAGATTAAAATCCCACCCTCCTCCCCCAAAAAGAGAGGGCCGAAGGCTAGCACAAACTGTATATGCCGAATTTTTTCTCTGGTACATGGAAGGATAATTCCTTTTATTCTTCAATAAGGATGCAGCTGAGGCTCTATAACCTTTCCTACGTTCATTCTATCTTAAGAAAAGTTGAATTAACGTAGAAAGTTCCTAGTCTCGAGTTTACATTTTTGGTTCCCAAAACGAAACCTTAACCCAACGAACCAAGTTAACTGGCGAAAGCCAAACTTGATTACATCCAAACCATATTCCAAACAATCCACCTTCACCTTCTTCCCCCCCCCCCCAACAAAATTGCAGTTCTTCCTTTGTAGACTTTAATTAGGTTAGAGGATGTGGGTGGTGGATTGGTGAGAAAGTATGAACATAATAATGTATCAGAATATTGGCTCTGAGTTCGTGCTCTGAAGAAGATTTGAACCAAAAAAGAAAAGCCACGCTTTGGAAAAGAAATTATACCAACTCAACAACTCAACAACATAATTACGCTTCTGCCCCCCCACCACCCCCCCCCCCCGGTTTTCCTTTTTTCCTAAGATAAATTTTCTCTTCAACCAAACAGTGTTGCAATGGAACCCACCGAAGAAAAGTAGGACAGAAACAGCAAGTACAAGCTTGAGACTCACTCACCTAAAGAAGCAAGAAGCTGCCAGTTACCGGAGCCAGGAGGCCTGCCTCGACCTCTCTTGGAAGTAGAAGAAGAAGAAGTAAAGGAGAGAAACTGTTCAGAAGGAGGAGAAGAGAGGGAGAAAGAGAAGGTGGACGGTGGCGATTGGGTCAAAACTCCTCCTCCTCCTCCAATCATTGCCTGCTGGAACTGAAACGGCAATGGATTCAATTTCACCCTCCGGTTGCCATCTGCGTCATACTTTCTTGGCCTCCCTCTTTTCTTTTTCCAAACAAATCAACACTTCCACTGCCTTGCTCTTGCCCTCCTAATCCTCCGCCACCACTTCCTGTTGCTGTTGTTGCACTAACGTTATTGCTTCTCTCTGTTGCCTTGTTTTCTGTGGCCACGTCCATGTTCTTGTTTATATTCATTGCCTGTGACACAGGCATTGCTGTGCTGGTCACTGCAGGTGACGCTGAGTCCGACTCCGAGTTCCGAGGTGACCCGGAAACAGTGCTCTCCTTTTCATCCATTAAAAAAAAAAAAAAAAAAAACTTTGGTTGATTGGTGCACACGCAGAGAGAAAGGAAGCAACTGTTTCTAGGGGTGGAAGGAGTAAAAACAAAAAAGTGAAACGGAGTTTAAACAAAGAGGGAAACCGCAAATGGCGCCACAAGTTCAATTTCTTTTATGTGTCCCTTTTGGTTTTTTATTAGGGAGAGAGAGAGAGAGAGAGAGAGTTTATAGCTTACAATCCATTAATGGAGGCTGCTGAAACAAGGTACTGTGAGAACTGGTCTCTTTCTTGTCTGGACTCCACATTCCAATGTTTGCAATTCCTATATTGCCCCTTCATGCTTTCCAAAGTAATATTTTATACTGAATTTAATTTCAACTTAAGCTCCAAATGGCAAGTAGATTTAAATTTGACTTGAGCGTATAAACGGAAAATTGAATTTGACCACCATCAATGCCAATTTCAAAACCATCGGCTGGGGCATCAATAAAGCAATTATTGTATTGATAAAATCTCGAGTACGTTGTTATCTACCTATTGGTTGTTGTTGATAATTTATTTATTATTTTTTATGAAAAAAATTTACATTAATTTTTTATGACAAAATCTTTTAAATTACTAATCGTGCACGCAATCACATAGTTCACGTTTATTCTTATTATTAGATTAACCATAATTAGTTGATACTTTCAAGTATAAGGATTAATCAAAATAGAGATGGTTCAAATAATCTGTAAAACATTTGATTGTGTTCATGATTTAAGATTTAAGAAATAATTATTATTTTTTAGAAATTGTTTAATAATTAAAAGCTTAAATTTTTATATTTGAAGATTTTATTTTAATTTTTAAAAAACATAAATTTTATGATAACAAAAAATAAATTAAAGAAAAAAATTGCTGTATTTATAATAACTGCATTTGTTTATATATATAAATAAATTTATGAATGGTAGGAGGAGGAATTAAAAATAAAATAAAATAACTGATGGCCTTCCCAAAATGACGAGCGCAAATTGCAGGACGGTCCTAGAACTTCTGAAACACGATATGTTTTTTTGGCGTTTTTGGCCATAAAATAAAATTTTATACAGAAAAAGAAAAAAAAATTCCAGTCAAAAGAATGCTGTGCTGTTAAAGCGAGAAACCCGCCATAATATGCTTTTTATTTTTTATTTAAGCAAAAAAAAAAAAAAAAAAAAAAAACAAAAAGGTTCAAACCCCTAACTCAAGTCACCGATTCACCGAACATTTTTAAAATCCCAATTGTAAATTAAAAATTGAAAAGGGGAGCCCACGTTTAAAGTTAAACATCTCCTACCCCTTTTCAGAGAAAAAAGCTGTCCGAAATGGAAGACGAGAATAAATAAACGGCAAAAGTCTATAACCAGAGAATATGACCATAGAGCAGTGACATCTCTGGGGATCTCATAAACCCTTACACCGTTTTTAAACTTTGTAACGCATTCTATTATTTTTTGCATATATTATCATTGTTGTTACAATTTTTTTTTTTAAGTCTTGTTATACATTTTTATCATGGGTGTTGTTAATCTCAATCTCGTTTATTGTATAACTTATATATTTTTTAAAAAAACTATTATAATTTAAAATATTTTTTTACATTGTCTATAAATAAATTATTAGATAAATTTATTTAATTTTCTTATCCATTTAGATATAAAATATGTGATTGAGTAATATATACATTACGTATCTCCTTAAAAAAAAAAACTTGCAATTTACATGTTAATTGGCATAGTTTTTAATCTTGATTTCCTGTTCTTCAACGGTAACAGCCAACTCCAACAAGGTAAGCATCGAACCGAGAGATAAAAAATTTTATTTAAATTTAATAATATTTATAATAAATTATTTTTATAAAAAATTAATAAAAATAATATTTAATATAAATATTAATCTTAAAACATGATAGTTAATAATTTTATAATAAATTCTTTTTGGTGTTTAGGAAGGAAAAAAGAAAATATACTGTAACAAGGTCGATGAGAACTAAGAAAAACATATGAAATACCCGCATAAAAATATTAGGAAAAAAAAAAAAACTAAAAGGGCAAAACAAGAATTCTGTTTTAAAAAATAAAATATTGAAAGGCAGAAAGAGGCAAAACGGTTCCATCACATAAAAGCTGTCGGTGAGACCGTCGACGACACGGACCAAACACTAAATACGAAACTTCTACTATTGGAGAGGTATGATTCCCTGCATTAATCTTGCCTTCCTATCATACGCTCCCGCTCTAATGTCCTTTGGATTTGTTTTTCATGCCCGTAAAACCATTTTCAACGGTGTGGAGGTAAAATTGCGTTTCGTTGCGAACACTAAAGCCACGGAGCGGCGTTGCTCGTGGCAGAACTTCATGCGTAGAATGCGTGCCACGTCAGAAAAAAATTTAAAATTAAACCATTTTATACAAATACAATCTCTTGAAAATGAGTAATTTTTGCTTTTTTTTTTTTGTTTTTTTTTTTTTTCGCTACAAAGCTTTATTACGTTCAAAAATGACTGTTAACAGAATCCAAACATTGACACTATTGAAAATTTATTACAAAAAAATATTTTGGGTATATTGATTAAAAAAAAAAAAACTATGTAAAGTGAAGAAACGTTGTTCAGCTTTTAAATATTGACCCGCGAATGATTTACTGCGGCTGCGGCACACGATAATTGAATTCTTAATAGACTGATTTTATATTTACCTCTTTGTACAATATTATTGACTCTTTCATTTGTTTAATAGTTGGTAGCATTTCACGGGTCGAGCATAACAACTAAAACATATAAAATATTCCTATGTACCCAAAAAAAACCAAAAATAATAATAAAAAAAAAGAGTATCTGCATAAAAAAAACAAATAAAGTAGAAAAAAAATGAATAAATTCAAATTGGGAGTAAATAGTGGTATGTATTGATGACTTTCAAGAAAAAGCCACATTGCATATGTTTTAAAATTCAACGATCTGAATTAAAGTGGCTAAATCTAACTCAACCAACCAATTTAGATTGCCGGATCTATTAAAATATCAATCCTTACGTGACAAGCTGATCTAATTTTATCTATTTCTTTCCTGTTATCCTTTGACTGAAAGCAATACCAACTTCAAAATAAAAGCAAACATCGAAATAGTGCACAAATATAAAGAGCAAATTGTTGAAAAAGCAGCTGCTTTTGACGTGATGTGAAATCAAAGTTTTGGATTTTCTTTATAATCATATAAGATCTAGCGGTTCCTATTTCTTATAATTTTTTATCATCTTCTTTCTCTTTAGGGCATGCATAAAATGTTTGAACTATCTATGTAAACAACGCAGGCGGGCTTTAACAGGAGATATTCCACGTTTGCTCCAAAAAAAGGGAGATGACCATGTGGAGAGAGAGAGAGAGAGAGAGAGAGAGAGAGAGAGAGTGAGGAACTTCAATGCAAATAATTTAGTTTTTTCAATTTGTGAATATTTCGCAATCAGTGACAGTTCATTTTAGGCTGCCATCCATTTAAGAGAGAAATTTGGTTTTCCCAATGCATTGCATTGATAAAAGGAAGATGGAAGCTCAAATATTCAGGTCCAATTAAAAATCTTCGTGAGTCCCAACAAAACACAATAAACCAGCATAAAAGACTCTTCAGCTGGAAGCTTGCTCTCTCTACATATAAAATATATAAAGAAGTAATTTATAATAATTTACTTTGGTGATTCTATGGAATGCAGAGAGAGAGAGAGAGAGAGAGAGAGAGAGAGAGAATGAGTATGTGTGCGCGTGATGCTTGGATAGGGCTGGGGCCGGCGGGGACCACTTTAGATACAGCGATCATTTGCTTAGGGAGGAAAAAAACATTGACTAACTGCGAAAGGAAAGCTGCCAAGACATAATTAATGTGCGAGGCCAATGAATGAAAGCCTCTTTTAGGCTTGGATCCATGTGGGCTTTGCTATACTCACGCGTAGACGTGTGTTCAGTAAAAAAAAAAAAATCAACTTCGACCTAAAATAAAAAAAAAAAAAAAAAAAAAAAAAAAAAAAAATCAACAATTCGTATTCCTTACGTCAATCCGCCCTCCGATTTGCACGCATTTTCCTTCTCCGAAGCTCTTTCCGTGCTAAGCCATCCAACTTTTCCAGTAAAATTCCCTCGTTGCAAAAGATATAAATAAATTTGTATAGTTTAAAATTATGCATATATTAAATTTATAAAAAAAATAAATGTAACAAATTTTTTTAATTTTTCTTTTATTTTTTTCATTCCGTATATTTTATTGGCCTTGGTTTGTAACAAAATGGTGCTATCAGGTGGTGAATGATCCGATACGTCATCGTTTTGGGCATATGTGACCCGCCATTGTGACGCGGTGACCCAAATGGCATCGAAAAAAGGTAAAAGCAACACAACGCAGAGTCCACTGCAGACTTTAGACTTTGTGATCCTTTTCTTCTTGTCGCGGTTGTGCGACATGCAGATGCAAATAAACGGGGTCATAACACGTCACTAGCTATTGGCTTCGCCGACATTTAAGGAACGCCACTGATACGACAGACTTTGTCACAATCAATCCAAAATGTCCAATTAAAATTGGACATAGCCGGTTTGTCTGTTGCAAGAACAAAGAAAAAAATTGCAATGATCGGTTTATTAACAATAAAGTTCATTTCAAGCTTTGATTTTCTTTTTTTCAAAAGTTATAAAATGCAATCCAAAAGTTTAACTTCAGTGTACATGTACAGCTTGTTGTTAAGTTGACTGGCATAATTAAAGTTTTAGAATTATTGAGTTGAATATATAACTTATTTTTAAATCTTAATTTGTGGTTTAAATTTTCAAATTAAATAATTTTAAAAATTTTAAATTTAATTCATATTTGAAAAAAAAAAAGGACGAAGGAAGGAAATGTCAAATTGGAAACTAATTCTTTTCTGGGGCATGTAGACTTTGCGCTCATTCTCATCACTCCCACCTAAGGGAGCGACTTTGTCCTGAGTGTATCACGGAATTCGATGTGGTATGAATAGAGTGCAGATCATCCAACCTCTTTTGATATTTAACTAAAAGTATCCAATAAATTAGAGTAAATATTGACAGGCTCAAGCATGTTTTCCAGTGCTTGACTACTAACTATGACCGATATAAGGTACAAGCTCATTCTTTGAGCATTGACATCCAAGTGTTTGATAATTTAAATTTTTATATTTTAAGTCTTGAACTTTAATCATAAAAAATGATTATAGAGTTTATGAAAATAATTGAATTAATTTTATTGTATAATTTATAATTTAATAAAAAAAAAATATATATATATATATATAAAATAACTCGCATAATGTCCGTGACAAAGAGTAAAGTTAACAGGACAAAGACAAGCAGGCGATTGATTATTCCGGACGGTGCCTTTTATTTTTTCTTTTAGGCTCCTAGGAGCAATTTAATAAGGACGTTTGAAAAAATTGCTACTCTTCAACTAGTCCTTATAAAGCTTAACGTCACAGTAGAAATTTATCAGTTCGGTCATTTAACGCATGATAAGAGAAAGATGTTGAGAAGTCAAATCATTCAAGTGGAAAACAAACAAATAATAAAGACAAAAAAAAAAAAAAGAAGGACGTTTTGGATCGAAGGAGCCGAAACAATCGGCGGAAACAGAGACGTTTTGTTTACGACAATTTGTTATTGTCAGGGGCAGTTTGGAGCTTTGCACAGTTTCACTATAGGAATAGCATGAATAGTTGCTTAAAATTCTGAAACTCTTCAGTCGCTCGGTCTATGAAATCGAAGCGAGAGTTTCTCTCGCGTATGAGAGAGGTGGGGTGTGAAAGAGCGAATCACCCATTGTTTTTTGTTTTTGGTTTTTTTTTTTTTTTTTTAATGCAAGTCGCTGGAGCATTGCTGGCAAGGTTGAAATTGAATTAAAATTACTATGTTCTTTATCATTACAAGACTGCAGTTTTCACATAACAATGTAAATAATAAAGCGATCCTTGGATTGACTTAATGTCAATGGCTACTTCTTCTACGGGTCTTAAAAGCTCAATTTCGAAATAAAATTGCAATATTATAAAATAGGAGAAGAGTAATACTGAAGGCCCAACATAACTCACAATGAAAAAAATTTCTCGATGAACTAAAAAAATTAACACAACGAATTATATGGTTTATACGGTTTGATCTTACGCAACTCCCTGGGGTCTCACTACTCCTAGCCATTCTCTCGTTGCAATGGCAAGTGCATATAATTATATGCATGTTCAATAAGAAAAAAACTTTTGGATTCTTGTTCAGTTGTTGCATTGTTGTTTTGGATGGGGGGAATTGGTGCTCGGCATCTGGTTTTGAGCAGAGTAACCCCACTGCGAGTCTGTGACCAAAGCGGTTTCATGGATTAGTTGGGAGATTTACGTTTTTACCTGGGACTTCAGGTTCCTGTCATTTTGCTTGAAATTTTCTTTCACGGGGATCATGAATTACTGAATCTTTGTCAAAAGCTGACGGAAATTTTGAGTCTTTAGGCCATGTGGTGCGTGTCTTTGTTTGTTGAGGCGATTGTGGTCTGTGTGCTTGTCTGCGCAGCTTGGTTGTGAAACAAAGGGAAAATGAAAGGAACAGAACAACACAACTTTTTTTTGGGACCAATTTTGGTAGTTATGCTTTTTTTTTTTTTTTGGGGTTTACTCTAATAGCTTTAGTTGGCTGCCTTTGGTTAACCTTCTAGTGCTTGTTATTTTAAAAATTTTTTTAATTTGTAATATTACTTCAATTTATTATCTGCCTTTTTACTCCCCTTTAACTCTTCCAGTGATTTTCTGCTTCGTGCTTTGGTCCTTCCCGTAGTGCTTCCGTTAGAATGGCAGTTTTGCGTGTCTGTTGACCTGTTGCATATTTATCAGTCTTTTACGTTTGGTGTTTGTGTGTTCCTAATTTTATGCAGGGATCATGAGACTTAAAGAGATTAGCCATTAGATTTTGTTTATAGCAAATGCGTTCTAATGGGGCAGGCCACGGTGGCTGACATGGGGCTCGGTACTTTGTGGGGGCATTCAAGGAAGGGTGTGCCAGAGAATTGAAAAACAGAAATTGGAGTTCTGGCATTTGATGTTGCAAGATTGATGTTTAAAATCGCTAATCTATGGCGGTGTTCGAGTGAAAAGCAGATCTGCAGTTTGAGGGAAGAGATTATGAATTCAACTGGGATTAGAAAGGTTGTATCCAATAATGCTAATTATCTCATAGATCTTGTGCTTAATGAAATCGTAGAGAATTTTGAACTCGTGGGTAGATCTGTAGCTATGCTTGGAGGAAGTGCACAGACCCTCTTTTTCGCCGTTTCGGGCATTTTATTGAAGACCCAATCCAGGATCATGTTGAATGGCATGGATAGGATTATAGATCGAAGAAGATGGAAAAGAAAGTGAAGAAAATAGAGAGATTTGTTGGAGTCACGATACAAATGACTTATGAGATAGAAGTCTTTGCCGAAATTGAACGAACTTTTAGGAGAAGGTAGACCAATGCTGACCTTAATCAGGGGAGGTTGCAAGATGTTCAGCAGAGAGTATTCTGGCGGCTCCCAGAAGTAAGAAGTCTGCGTGAGATGTTACCTGGGATTTGTACATATGATTACATTGTTCGACTTTTGGCAAGGTCACCATTGACATTACTTGAGCGCATCAAGCTTGTTTGCGACATTAATTCGAGTAATCAGTCGCCATCTGTCGAGCAGAAGGGTGAGAGCACAGAGGTACGAATCCTCACCGTCTTCTTCATTCCCTTTCATGTTCCACTTATATGTTCTCTCCAACACATCCATCAGAAAATATGGTCTATAGTTTATCTTCTGGACCTATTGGGAGATCAATGGTAAAGTCAGGACCAATTCCTGAGGAGCGTATAGCAAGGAAGAAATCGCGACATCACTGGCAGTTTCCCATCCTGTATGGAAAGCTTGCGCATTTGAAAACCAAACCTTTGGCTCATGTTGGGCCTTTCAAAGGATGTGTGATAAGTGGAAATAGTTCTATTCCACAGAGCTGGAAGGCGCACATTGGTGGTTCTATGAAGTTTCTTGGTGATTATTTGAGACCTGTTGACAAAGCAGAAAGCAAAATGGAAAGCCTTGGTCTGGAATCTTTATCAGCAGTAGAATCTATTACAAGTTGGCCATATTCAATTCCAAGCGTAGGATGTTCGGTGACCCTTCATCCACTCTTGGTGATGCTGCTTTAGCTTTCCATTATGCAAATTTGATCGAATTCGTTGAGAAGTTAGTTTCATCACCTCACATGCTTGACTCAGAAACAAGTTTCATCACCTCACATGCTTGACTCAGAAACAAGAGATGACCCGTACAACATGGTACCAACAACTATCAGGGTGCCCTTGAATGCTAGGCTGAAGATACATGACAAATCTCTTGCTCCCGTCGTGTCCCCCTTAACAGAGTGGAGCAAGGAACTTTAACGGATACTGGAATGGTTGTCTCCCTTGGCGCATAAAACTATAAAATGGCTAGCAGAGCCTAACTTTGAGAGGAAGGAAGAGGCTAACAGAACAGATGTGCTTCTGGTGCAGACCCTCCATTTTGCAGATCAAGCAAAAACCGAAGCTGTAATAACAGAGCTTCTTGTGGGGCTCAACTGCATTGACCGAACCAATGCTGAGCTAGTGAAAGACCTCGACAACAGTTCTTTAGGTGCAAGCCTTTGTCTCGGTTATGCGGGGGGGAAAGGGATGACAGCATGTTGCAACACTCTTACCGGGCTTATAAGAAGAAGATGATAACCCTCTAAAATCTCAGCTTCATCAAATTCAGATGGCGTACGTAGGCCGTGCTTCCACGGCTAATTTTCAATGCCATAGCGAATTCATGCTGGTAGAATCAGCAAGTGCAAAGCTTCCACCACTTTACACTATTACATGACACACATATCTTTGAAGAAAATGGTAACCCTTGTACAAAGGTTTTAAGATTAATGGATGTGACTAGAAGTAATCAAGAAGCTATGAGAAATTAATTTTGGTGCAAGATGTAATGTGTGACGTGACTGTCTACACAATCAACTGTTCTTTCATTTCAGTTTTAATCTACCTTCAAGTTATCGGCAGGATATTTACTAATTCCAGAATAGAAAACATAATCTGCTTGTTACTTGGGTTCTCGGCTTTTCTTTCAATTTTCAATAGGACATTTAAGGGCCTTTGGGCTTATAAATGTCCTATTGGGCTAAACAATCTGAACTGGGTCTTTGTTATGCATGTCCGTAGCGCCAATTCAGTTGGTCTTTTTCTCTAATAAAAATCAGAAGACATTTTAAAAATTAAATTTACTAAGAAAAATTTCAACGGTTTTGGCTTGTACCTTTTATAAAATGTAAAATTTAGCTCCGATGTAATTATATATATATATATATAATAGTAATAATATTATATGTGGCCAAAAGGTCAACGGTCTAAGTGTTTAATAAATGCATATAATTATTTTACCGTTGGGTTAAGACTAATAATGACCACCGCAAATCCGTCATGGTAACGGACTAATAATCGGTCTACTCAAACCAACAAGGCGATGGTTCGAATGAGTATAGGAGTGGCATTAGACTTAAAGGTGTTCAATAATCGCACGGGTATAGCTTGGAGGAAGTGCACAGATATTCACATTTCATCCACTCTTGCTCTAATTTATCAGGAAATTCACATTTCATCTATGCCCCTTTTTGTAAGGTATGGGTATAGCTTTTAGAGGTACAGATTTTCTAGGTGTTATCCCCATTCTTTCACTCATGTCCTCTGCCTTCATCCCATCCGCCATTTTCCAATCAAATGCAATCAGGACCGAGCCTAAAGCCAACGGAAGCAAACGCGAAGCAAGAGGCACGGCAGGGCACATACTGCGACCAGAACCAAATGGTATGGACTCAGAATGGTGTCCTTTATAGTCCACCATGTGTGGCTTCAAGAATCTCTCTGGCTTAAAACTAAAGGGCCGTCCCATGCCTTTGGGTCGGTCCCAATTGCCCAGACGTTCACTAGGATTTGTGTTTCTTTGAGAATATGGTAGCCTAGCATCTTGCAGGGGTCCATGGCCATGTGCGGGACCAGAAAAGTCAGTGGTGGGTGGGGCCCCAGCGTTTCTTTGATGATTGCTTTTAGGTATGGGAGGTTCTCCAAGTCTTCCTCTTGGAGCTTTTTGTTCGGTTCAATGGTGCTTTTCAGCTCGGCTTGGGATTTCTGTAGCGTTTTCGGATTGTGCAGGAGCTCCGACACTGCCCATTCCAGTGTGCTCGTGGTTGTATCAGTGCCTGCTGTAAACATTTCCTATGACAAAATATAAAAATCAAAGTGAATCGGCAAGAAATTTGAACTATCGACATTGGCATCACCCTTTTCGGTCAATTTCTCGACCACCAATTTGTTTTTCTTTTTTTTTTTTTCATTTTTTATTTCGTAGATCAATAATTAGTTGTTGGTTCATGATATTAGATGGAGGCTTCATGGATCCACGAGTAATAATAATATTAATTATAATAATTTTATAAAAATAATTATCTTTACTTTTTTAAAAATTCAATTTATATCATATTATCATAAATTTATTGTATCTCTTAAAATTAATTAGTCACCGTCAAGTTTCAAAAAGGCTAAAGATGAATAACAAATGGTTGTCATGAGAAGACGGACTCGTGAATGTTACCATTGTGTCCTAGAATAATACTGACAAAAACAATGACATTGGCTGTCCTGGGAGTAAATTTTAATGGCTCATCCGCAAAATCACCACGGAAGTCTAAAAGCACATCCAAGAAATCCTTTCTTTGATGAACTCCCCTGCAATTTCACAGGCTCTTTCGACATGCAACTGAGTATTTCTCCTTACACGTTGCGGATCGAGTCTTCTTAGAATTGGCAAAAAGTTTGCCACGTTGGGCTTGTCGGCCAATTCCATGACCTTCCCCGTATGCCGGAAGAACTTGGCCCCTCTCTCCGAAAATCTTTGGAGAATATACGGTTACCAATAAGATTAAAAGCCACCAGGAAAAAGAATCTACCAACATAAATGGCATTAGTACCATTTGAACCAGCGTCTTCAATGAATTGCACCATGCGACCGATGCACCTATCGCGGACACCCCGCATGGCATCGAGACGGCTGGTGACGAAGAATTCGGTAGTGCATAAGCGCCTCAACATGCGCCATTGCGGTCCATACTGGGAAATAATCAGAGAACCTTCACTGCCATGGTCATTTCTTCGTAAATTTTACGGCCAGAAGATGCAGTTCGGACCAAGCGAGTTGGATGACGACTCATGACCAGTGCAACGGATGCGGAAAATGGCCGTGGAGCGAAAGGAATGCAGAACCAAGAGATATATGGAGCGTTTAGCCACGCTTTATCTCCGCTACTGCGCCTCCACATGCGGTGGCGCAAGCTTCGCAGCCTCGAGCAACCGACGAGGTGGCAGGAGCTGTTGGGCTGCCGGTCCCTTTCTCCTCCATCTGCCCTTCTTCTATCCTTCCTCGGCCGCCTCTTTCGGTTCCGTGAAAAAAGCTTCTCAACTTCTCTTTCCTTCCCTTTTCCTTATAATTGTTTCGATAGTGCTTTTTCTGGGAAAAATTTTTAATTTGACTACCGTGCATTCTTGTACAGCCACTCCACTTTCTTTGTAATTATGTTCATGAAACGACATAATTTTAGAGGCATAGATTCATATGAAAATCTATTCCGAAAATGATCAGATGCGCCAATAATATAGCATATGATAATTATGCTTCCGGATTTTGGTAAAAATGAAATGAAAACGCGCAACTTTTCTTTAGTATGGTCAGACATTGTCAAGTTTGTATCCAAAACCACAGGAATAGTCAGTTTAATAATAACTTGGTATTTTCCGTAAGCTGCGATAATCAATTTAATTTCCAGGAGATCTCTTCTTGGTTGAAACATGGTGTTATTTATCAAAGCGATAGTATTTAGATTGGTTGCTGAACATTTAAACGGTTGAGAGCAAAGTCTTACTATAACCTGTATAACAGGTGCTACTGTTAGCTTCAGTGGAGCACGGGCAGAGGAGGAGACTGGATTAAAAATTAGTTTGATAAGAAGTAATAGTCAATACATTGTAGCTGCTTACATGCGTCCCTTTACCTTGATTGAGGTTAGATTCTTAATTGTCGTTGCTTGTGCAAATATGTGGAAAATTAGGCCTGGAGAAGCCACGATGGAGCTCTTTGGTGATGCTAAAGCTCTAGAAGCGCATCGGATGGCTGCAACTTAGGCATTTCATACCCTTTAAATTTCCATGTCTTCAGACACAATGTGCTAGAAATTGAATGAGGTTGTTAGACCATAGATGTAATTGGGAAATGTCGAACTTGCAGCCGCCTCCAGCATAAAAGTTTTCTGAAAGATGTAGCATTTGTCACTCTTGAGGCCATTAGTGGCAGAGCCCTTCTAACTCGTAAGTGCACATGGCTGCTCAAGTTGTTTCTTGTCAAACTAGCAGCCATACAATATCATTCTGGCAGCATTATTTCACAGGTTTTCCTATCTCATTTGACACCTTTGGTTGAAAAAGTTATGCGACCATACATCTAGAATGCTAGGTTGTCATTCAAAGAGAAAGACAACAGGTCCTGGTTCAGCTTCCTCAATACCTGCCTCAGCTGTTGCCCTGGCATGTGTACCTGCTTGGAAAGCCTTGAAGTGCTGTTGAGTCCTTCCATGACCTTAATCCTAGTTTTTCTTCTGCCACATGAAAGAAGAATGAACTGACACTTGTGTCTAATCTGACCGAATGGATTATATCCTGGAAGAAAAACTCATCACATGATATGGTTAGGGACCCTTTTTTTGGTGACCATAATCCTCATATTCTTGGTCTAGTAACTGCTTGACAATTGGGTGGTTCTGATAATCGGCTTGTACAACAAATCTCTTTTGCTCTCCCCCTACCACGACAGCTAAATGACCAGGAGGAAAATCGCGAGGAAGTTTCTTCTCACCACCTCCTGCAAACTTCCTCCAGATCCTAGCAAGTTCACAATGCTGCAGTTGTCACACCTGGAATACTTAGTAGAAGAAGCCATGAAATGTGGTCTTCACTGGTCCTAGAGATTGCAAAGTTGAAGGTTTTTGCGTGGATGCATGTGAGAATTTATCAACCAGATGACAGAAACATTTTCTCATTATATGCTCTGTTCAATTAAGGCATTTATCACCTTTAGGTGATGCAAGTTTCATTCCTTCCATATTTATTGTCGTTAAGTGCAAAACCATTCATGTGCAATGTATTACAATTGTTTTTTTTTTTTTTTTTTCCTTGTATCACTTACTGATTCGCTTTAGTTGTTTGTTTTCCCTTTGTTGTTAAGTGAGCAGCAGTTCAAGGTACGCTGGTAGGCAATTTGTTCGATACCATGTTCATTTATCAAAATTTTAACATATTCATTTATCAAAATTTTGATCGTGTGAACGTGGAATTGTGTGATTAAGTTGAGTCCAAAAATTGCAACAAGCATAAGGTTTTGCATTGTACAAAATACTCGGTACAAAATGTTTATGTACTAGAAGTATTTTCCGACGTGCAAAAAGAATGTAATAGAAATAGAAGAACGTAGCCTGTAGTTTCATTTTCTTCTCTCCTGGTGGGATGTGGAATTGTTGGATTTTATCGAGGCAAATTCATATGCCTTGGTTCAGAAAAATGATGGATTTTTCTCTTCTCCATTCTGAGGAAAAAAAAAAAAAAAAAAAAAAAAAAGTGCGTCAAGGAAAACGACTAGCTGCTGGATCACATGACGAGCCTTCATGATATGGCATTCAATCCAATAGCTAGAAACACACGCACTCATGATGCACATATTCATCTCTTACAATTTTCGTTACCTTTTGCTGTCATTGGCAGGAATTATAATTATTTTTGATCTTTGGACAGACCACTCCCCTCACAAAAAGGAGCAATAGACCAAAACGCGCTCTTTTTGGTGGTCTATATGATTACATTTACCTTTCGTTTAAACCTCCAGTTGTTTATTCACAATTAATATTGAAGAGAAGTCTCAAGAGGGTCCATCAAATTTTAGTGTTCATGTCAATTATAGCTTCCCCTCTGCAAATCTTCCTGGAATAAGCTACTGCTTTTGGCCGCTTCGCTATGGTCAGAAACCGACAATCGAAGTAAGCAGAATTTAGGAACTTTAAATTTAGATTGGACAACTTGGGGACTAGGTCAAATCCAAAAAGAATTTGAGTTGCTAACAGGATGTTTGATTATACAAAAAAAAAAAAAAAAAAAAAAGAGTACCGAATACCTAAAGCAAAACTCATTGTTTTGGAATTCCTTTTATTTCCCAAATTTATGGCTCATTTGTGTGAATTCGTCTAGGATCCAAAAATAAGAAAACAATTAGCTTTTCTCGCTTGTTCATTATTACAACCCTGCAACCCCCACTTGTAAATTGCTGACCGATAGGTAGAAATTTAGAACGCCAATCCCGCCGTCAGCCTGTCCCCCCCCCCGCCATGTCCCTCCTTTTGCTTTCCCGTTTTTACCCTTTTTTTCTTTTTCAAAAAAATTATTCTGCATGTTCTAAATATATATAGATTCTGCATGTTGCACACTACAAAAGCAAGAGCAATTGTGATGGTAACGTAAAAGCTGCGGATATCTCCTTTACTTTGAGGAACAACATTTATTCGAGAGTGTACTAATGCACTAATGACCCACACCATCTGTCGTTGTGTGGCAACAGAATCACATCTCTAATTTTCATGAAACAACTTTTTTTTTTTATTAATTAAAAATCATATTTTGCGCAATGCATAAAGGAGAACCCCACACCCCAAAAGAGAGAGAGGTTAAATGAGTATGTTCGTTTTTTTTTTTTCTTTCTGAACACATGTAATAATATATTCTGGTGTAAAGTACCCACCTAACAAGGAAAAACAAGGGCAATTAACGCATTCATGAGCTCTTAATTCATAAACGTTTAAGAAGAGACATGACCAAAAATCGAGGAGCAACAGTGTTGATCCACATGGGAAAAATGGATTTGGAGGGTTAAATTTGCATAATCAACGGGAGGAATAATACAATTAGGAGAGCAGTTTAGTGATGTTGCTCAGCTTAGTTATGATACCTCGTTGACCCTTCTTTATTGGGACATCAACTTTGCTTTCCCATGACTTAAAGTCGTGAGCTTTTTCTTGTCACATTGATGAGATGCAACTGTACCAGTCTGCGAATCAGCGCCCTTGCCTCTCTCTGTCCTTTCTTTCTTCCTTCCTTCCTTTTGACGGACTCGCCTCCATACTCTTTACCAATACCCTTATGCCCAGAATTGAATTGCTAGCAAGAACCATGGGCTTTACTTTACATCATTGGTCCGACATAGAGGTGACCCCAGGCTGCGCTGGTTCTAGTTCTAGTTAACCGGCGGTTCACAATTTCGTCGGCAGGTTCTATCACAAACTATTAGCGATTGTGAAGATGAATTAGTCAAAAATTCTAGTAAAAATAATTAGCAAAAATAAAAAAAAAAAATTTCTGCTAAATCGACTTCAAAATGAAACATGCACAGTAAAGTGGAAAAAGTGATCCTAGAGCACTCAAAATTTTCACTGAAAATCGTTTTACCAAACGATATAGCGAAGACCTTACCTATGAATTTAGGCACAACAAGAGTTAGCACATAAGATGAAAATTAGAGCATGTAGCAGCAGGGAATTCCAATGGCAAATACATAGGTTTGATCATATCCCGGGTCTCGCGTCTGTCTTTGTGGCTTCATGGATTCAAATATTCCCTTCCTCCTACTAACCACTAACAATTAATTGTCGATATATTACTTTATTCTAAAAAAATATACATGCATTCAACCAAAGACTTTTCCTGCATGGATTCCATCCAATAAAATAACGAAAAATGAATAACGATATATTAATTATGAGTGAGATCTTCACCTTTTTTTTTTATGAAACTATTCCCGAACTTGACTTTTAAGCCCAATGCAGTAATTTTCAGTCAAATAGTCCATGCGAAGACTGTGGAAAAGCAAAAGCATACTTCACACCGTAAGTCACGCTGCACCTACTTTGCCTTTTTGGGGGCAAAACTGCAAACCCACTGGTACTGTTTTTTATTTTTTCTTTTTGGCCTTACTGGCACAAATTCAAGGATCACTAATTCCGCTCATCCTACGGCCACAAATGTAAGCACGTTAATTTGTAGATTATGGGCTTTGTCTTTGAGTTCGTGGCCCACCTATCATCACTAATTTTCCCCCCGTCCCCAGCTACCCCATCCTCATCAGGTCCCACCATAAAAATAATTCTACAAATGCAAATAAAATTTTAAAATTATTAATATTTTCATCACACCCATAAGCAATAGATATTTAGCTTTCCTTTTTTCTATACTATGCTTGCATCATTTGACAAAGATGCGTAGTTTTAACTAGCAATCCATTTTTTTTTACACTTTACACTACGAGCTTCATGTGAATTCGTTGAACAGGTGTTGGTAATCGGAGAAAGAGTAGCCAAGTGGCAAGTAGGGATGATTTTAAGTGAGTTATATTTATTTATTTTGCCTGAAAATGTGGCGTGGATTTTTCTCGGATTAATTGCATGTAAACACGGCCAACCAATTTGAATGCAATGGCTCTAGGTGGTCAATCAGCAAGCAATGGAACAGAATAACGTTATCCTCAATTATCGCAAGAAGCACCATCCGACGGAAAGGGCAAAGCTACATGGCCGAAAAAGATGCGGCCCGGACTTTCTTGTACACCGCCCTACCCTACGGAGAGGGTAGGCATCTTGTTCAAACAATCAAATTGCATTGTCAAATCACAAACGAGCTTGAACGCCCAAGTGTATCCAATGGTCAATGATGCACAGTAACTCGAAAGGCAAATCATCTTTGTTAGAATTAAAAGATTTTAGTTGTCCAATTTCAATCCAACCCTAATAACAAGAAGTCAAGTAATTAAAAGTGTGAACTATTTTTTTTTTTTTTGACATAAAAAGAATGTAAATTGAGAGAAGGGTACGTAACAGATATTAATTATAACTAATTATTATAATATTTTAATTTCATTCATTATGTTGACTTATCTCGTTTCCTGGACCCTACGGCGATAACACTTCCACGGCGCTGGTGAAGAAAAAGCTGGAAAAGATCAAATGTGTACCAGGGTTTTACTCATTCCGCATGGGAAGAGCAGAGGACAACAATAATTGAATCAAACACACCCATGTTACCTTTAATCAGCTACCCTTCTCAAGTTTTGCTAAAGTTACAATTATTTTATCTTCCCCACCTTATTCACTTTAATCATGATGTTACTTCGTCAAGATTTTTTTTTTTTTTTTTTTAAAAAGGAAATACAAAAATTGTCACTGTCTCAGTCATCAACTTTCCCTCTGACGATGTTCAAACATTTAAAAAAAAAAAATTCAAATATTTACCATAATATATTTTTTCTCCTTTGTCACTCCTTTGTATAATTTTAAAACGCTGTCTTCACTTTGGCTCCCGCCGAGCGCAACCGAACATGAAGGCAGTTTCTTCGTTACTACTTCTCTTTACTGTCACACAGTGTCTATTTGTTTCTCCGTCGTTCTCTGCTTCTCCAAATGACACAAATGCCCTCACCCTCTTCCGCCTCCAGACCGACACCCACGGCAACCTCCTCTCTAATTGGACCGGCGCCGACGCCTGTTCCTCCGCGTCCGCGTGGCTCGGAGTCAAGTGCTCCGCCTCCGGCCGCGTCGTTTCCCTCTCTCTTCCCTATCTTTCTCTCCGTGGACCCATCACTTCACTGTCTCTCCTCGACCGGCTCCGCCTCCTCGATCTCCATAACAACCGCCTGAACGGCACCGTTTTGCCTGTTACCAACTGCACCAAGCTCAGGCTTCTTTACCTCTCCAGCAACGACTTCTCCGGCGAAATTCCGCCAGAGATTTCCTCTCTCAAGCACCTCATCCGTCTAGACATATCGGATAACAACATCCGAGGCGAGATTCCCGGAGCATTGTCCAACTTGACGAGCCTGTTGACTCTCCGGTTACAAAACAACGAACTTTCCGGCGAAATTCCCGACCTCTCCACTGCAGTTCCCAATCTGAAAGAATTAAACTTGTCCAATAATGAACTGTACGGTTGCTTGCCGTCTAACCTGTCAAAGAAATTCAGCGACCAGAGCTTTTCCGGCAACAAAGGGCTATGTGGGTCGAGCCCGTTGCCGGAGTGTTCCTTTACGGACACAATACCAACCGCACCCCCCTCAGGTGAAACGGTGCAGTCTAACCCGAGCTCAATTCCGCAAACACCAATTATTGGAAAGGACAAATCGCACAGAGGCCTAAGCACCGGAGCCATAGTGGCAATCGTGGTCGCCAATTGCGTGGCGCTACTGGTGGTGATATCATTTATAATTGCTTATTTCTGTGGCAGAGTCAGAGGTAGTACTGCAAGCTCGAAAGAGGGAAGCGAGAGCGGAAGGAGGAGGAGAAGGAGCGGGAGCAGTTACGGGAGCGAGAAGAGGGTATATGCAAATGGAGCTGGAGGAGGAGATAGCGATGGGACTAATGCGACGGACAAAAGCAAGCTTGTGTTTTATGACAGAAAGAATGATCAATTTGAGCTGGAGGATTTGTTGCGTGCATCGGCAGAGATGCTGGGGAAAGGAAGCTTTGGGACAGTGTACAAGGCAGTGCTTGATGACGGGTGTACGGTGGCCGTGAAGAGGTTGAAGGATGCCAACCCATGTGCCAGGAGGGAGTTCGAGCAGTATATGGATGTGATAGGGAAGACGAAGCATTCAAATGTTGTGAGACTTAGAGCTTACTATTATGCTAAAGAGGAGAAGCTTCTTGTTTATGATTATCTCCCCAATGGAAGTTTGTGTTCACTTCTTCACGGTTAGTGTTTTAATACTTTCCATTTCAATTGCATTACAGAGATTACTTATTATTATTATTATTATCTCTGATTTTGGGAGTTAGATTAAAATTCTCTGTTGGTGTATAATTATATTCCAGGGAATCGGGGTCCAGGAAGGATTCCTTTGGATTGGACTACGAGGATCAGCTTGGTCTTAGGAGCAGCAAGGGGATTGGCCAGGATTCATGAAGAATACAGTGCATCAAAAATCCCTCATGGAAACGTTAAGTCTTCTAATGTGCTACTTGACAAGAATGGCATTGCTTGCATTTCTGATTTTGGGTTGTCCCTCCTATTGAACCCGGCTCACGCCGTTGCAAGGCTGGGAGGGTATAGAGCTCCAGAGCAGGCAGAAGTCAAGAGGCTTTCTCAGAAGGCCGATGTTTACGCTTTTGGGGTCTTATTGTTGGAGGTTCTCACTGGCAGAGCTCCTTCAGAGTACCCTTCACCGACGCGGCCTCAAATCCAGGAAGAGGAGCAGGCGCTGGATCTCCCTAAGTGGGTGAGATCAGTTGTCAAGGAGGAGTGGACATCAGAGGTGTTTGATCAGGAACTATTGAGGTACAAGAACATTGAAGAGGAACTTGTTTCCATGCTCCATGTGGGGCTGGCATGTGTGGTTCCACAACCTGAGAAGAGGCCTACAATGGCAGAGGTGGCTAAGATGATTGAGGACATTAGAGTGGAGCAGTCACCTCTAGGAGAGGACTATGATGAATCTCGCAATTCTCTTTCCCCTTCCCTTGCCACCACCGATGATGGGCTTGCTGGGTATTGATCCCATAAGTGATCCATCTTCCTCTTCTCCCTTGGCATAATCTCGCTGCTTGCTGTCCTCTCAAGTTCCTGTGGATGTGTTCTGTTTATGTGCCTTGTAAGAATAATTATCGTTAATGCCTTGATTTTTTTTTTTTTCTCTCGTTGTCGCTGGTGAGATTCGACAATCTCTTACTCCAGCCCCACGGGATAGCTTCCCCCAACCTCGTTTTTTTTAATTTTTTTTGGCTTCTAGACTTCTTTATTTAGTTTTGTTACTATTAGTAGTTATGTAGCATTTCTAAACCAGTCGTCGACATCGTAGCGTAACTGGCGTGAGTAAGCCCAGCAACTTACTCACGCCAGATGGTCTTATTAGCCCTAACCTGTTTGCCTTTCATGTCCGAACCAAGACAATATTTTTCACATCTGGATATAATGACTTGTGTTATCTTCACCGAGCAAATCCTAGAATGCAACTTCACTGGAACGGTTCACGAACCTGCTGTCTGCTGCCATCAAACGTCAAAGACTTTTACTTCCACAACCCCAACTCCGGAACACTGGCATATTCTGGTCCAATTGAGGCATTTGTCTTTGGAGATAAAGCTTGTTTATTGAAAACATGCAAACAAAATCATATTTCTTGGACAAAATTTTCACACGCCAAAAAACCAAAAAGGGTTGATTTACTTGATAGCAGATTATGAATTCTGCACTAATCTGTCATATAACGAAAATGGTATCATGTACCACGCATCAACACCATCGGTAGCAGTTGCATAACAAAATTTTTAAGTGAGCATCTATGGTGCATAAATTCTTGCAACATGACAACTACAGGGATCCTTGAAATAAGTGTTTCACTTTCTGTTGCACACTTACGAATTGTCTCGCTCTACGAAAAAAAAAAAGCAGAAAAATATGCATGCAGGGTCTGATGTTACCAAGTACATAAGAATAAGTTATCAGGCATCGTTGAAACCCTTATGGTAGGAGACATGTAGCAAAATAGTGACTGATGAAAGCAAACAAGATTTTGCAGTGAAAAGACAGATAAAAACATGGCATAGGCTAAGCTCCCGCAATGCTCACTCTTGCATAATCATATATCCAAAGTCAAAGAGACTGCGAGATAAAATTGCCACAAAAAAAGAGAAAAAAAAAATCATGGAAGCTTGAAGTAATGAATTACCCAATTTGGTATGTAGTGCGCCAATCTGAACCTGTTGCAGTTACCCACGCGTCTCCACAAAAGAAATTACGACCTCCAATAACAATTGCAACCTACTCACAAAAAAAGGCTGCATTCTTTTGTGTCAAAAATTCAGCAAGGATAAATTCCCAAATGTAATAGGAATTTCAAATTGACATGAAGGCGGCATGCCATTGCAACTTCTCTGGCAATCAGCATCATCACCTACAATTCAAAATCGTCAATTCAAATAATGATTAACACAAGAATCATTGAATGCATTGCAAAATATCTAATATACTTGCTAAGATTATGGCCATTATGCCATCAAATTTGCTATGGATATCATGGGGTCACAATTAATCTTTGGGTCAATATTGTTAGGACCAGCGACTGCAAGAGCAACACCACTGATTTTCAAGACAACCCTCCGCCATCTGGTGTTAGAAATCGGTTTGGACTTGACGCTATTTGTCTGCCCCCCAGGGCTTGATGCTGGGGCTGTTTATCTGCCAAATGTGAAAAATGTAGGTGTAAATGAAAATAGATCAAAAGATTCAGCTTTACTGTACCGCGGGGTATGGCAAAGTTACCAAAGGTTGAAAATTTTCAGGTGCAGCCTTGAGCAGTTTGAAGATGATGGTTCAACCAAGCATACAAATATCGTTTCAGTTCAATCCAACAAAAGAGAGCAGATAACCATTTGGGACCATATCTTATTCTTTTCATTACTCATACACTCCATTGAGTTTTGTTACCCACTGAGGTCAACTATACTGACGTTTAATGAGAAGAAGAGTGGACATGATTTCCAAATCACCCAATTCCATCATCATTCTTGATAATCAAACAGAGCTCGAAAGGCAAAGCATCCGGCCGCGGAGGCCGATGCAGCGGCGGGGGGACTGAGGCAGCGCGGGTATCTGAGTCGATTTCCTCGTGAAGCGGTGGGGCAATAAGGTTTTTGATAGGAGGCAAAATGGTCGCCACAGGAAGCCTTGGAACGGGACGTTACGGTAAAGGATGTAGAACGACGCCGTTAGAGAAGAGGCGTGATAGTTGAACGACGGCGGAAGGGGCGACTCTAACGGAGGACGAGATCGTGAAAATTGGGTAGGATGGGGACGTGACGGACCCGTTAAAATAACGGGGTGGGGCCTGGTACGTGAAGGATGCTTCCATTCAAAGGACGTTTTCGTACATTCCAGGAGGCAATGGCCCGTTTGCACTGGGCTCGCTTCGGCGAGGATAAACAAGAATGGGTCATAAATATGAACTGATGCAATTGTTCAATCAAAATCGGAGTTATTTCCCTTGCCCAGATTGCTAGCTTATTGTTGGAAGACATGCCCGATGTTTCATTGTCGAGAACTCTATCTCTGTAAATTGCGTACTTTTAGCTTTCTTTTTACATATAAAAAAAAAAAAAATCGTAGTTTTTTTCAATTCAATTATTATTTTTTCCAAAAAAAAAAAAAAAAAAAAAAGAATGAAGAGAATTGAAACATAAATAACGATCCATGTATGGTTAGGACCCATAGTTTAAAATTCATGGCCTAATGGTAATGGACTAATGGTTATCTATCCTTAGCCAACCATCAATTTTAAGTGATCGAAAAAATGAATTGTATCATTCAAATTGAAGAAGTATAATTCAAACAATTTATTTTCGCATTGTTTTCAGTTCAATCATTCTACTAATTTAGAAATCAGTCCCATTTTCAGATTTTTTTTTTTTTTAATACACCTTATATTCGTCATCAATGTGTCAAAAATCAACTAAATATCTTATATTATGAAAGAGTAATATTAATTACAACCAGCCATGCGTTAGAGCCGTCACCGGAAAATTGACGAGGAAGATGATAACAAGGTGCGTGTATTCATTGAAAAAAAAAAAAAAAAGTTTAATATTATGTGTGTGAGTAGTATAAATGCCCTATATTTTTTTTGTTTTTAATTAAAAAAATTATGAATTGTGAATTATACAATATTATAATTTATATAATTTTTATAATTTAAACTCGTGACTTAAAAAATATAATTCTAAATTTTTAATATCATGGTGTCCCTAAGGGACAATTAATTTATTATTTGTCTTGGCAACTTGTCCTACCCATTTGCAGTCCGATTTCTTCGACTTTCTTGTACATAAAGAGATGTCCCAACGCGTTGGTATTATGCAGGCAATTGACCTAAAGTATGACACACCATTGGCTATCATTTGATGATTGTGTTATAATTTTAATTATTTTTATTTTATAATTTAATTATTTATTATAAAATAAATTAATTTAATTATAAATATTAATTTAAATATTATTAAAAAATAATATTATGATCAAATTTAAATATTAAAAAAAATAATATTATGATCAAATTTAAATACAAGATATATATATATTTGTTATACTATTTTATATTATAAATAAATAAGATTTAAAATAAAAATTATTTTAATATTTATATTTTTTAATAAATATTATTATTTATTATTATTATTTAAATATTAATTATTTTTAACACATAATATAATAATAATAATAATAATAATAATAATAATAATAATAATAATAATAATAAAAAATATTTTTTATATTTAATTTTATTTTTTATAAAATTAAATAAATATGATTAATATGTATTTTTATTTTTAATATATTATTTTTTAAAATATTATTAATATTATTTTATTATTATTATAAAAAAATACATTATATATAATTTTATAATTTTTTTAATCAATTTAGTTTGTTTATTAATTTCCCAGTTGTCAATGTAATAAATTCTTTTTGTCACACTAAATGTCACTTTTTTTTTTTTTTAAGGATAAAAAGGTTAATTGAGTGTTAACTTTTATTTAATTTCTCTCGTCTTTTCATTCCGCGTCACCAGAGCTTGAAAACCAATTCTAACTGAAAACCGGTTTGGCCTTCTACTTGACTGTTCAAAATTGTGCTATAGGTTTTGTATATTTTCATGCATTTTCGTTAGATTTGAATCGAATTTAAGCTTAATGTCTAATTTCCACCATAAATAAGAAGTATTTGCTATTGTTAGTCATATTTTTTTTTATCAATATAGTACACACATAATATTATATTATATAAATTTATTTAATTATTTTTTATTTTAAATAAATCTCACTTAATTTTTTAAATTTATATTTAAATTTAAATTATTTTAATTGATATCTTATCATTTTTTTTTTTTTTTAAAAAAAAGACTTTGCATATAAAGCGGGTACAAAACTAATAAAAACTAAATCGTTCCAAGAACAAGATAAAACAAAATAGCTAATTAGCCAGTCCATGGCGGCCCAATACGTAGACTTTTTCTTCTTTTTTTTTTTTTTTACCTGGAGTCATTAATATGTTGGAAAGAGACTCCCCACCCCTCCATCCGCCGCCGACTGTTTGCCACTTCCAGTGGCTCCGCAACATTACTTTCCCACCGAAAACGAAGGCCCATTGGATTTGACCCCGAGATGTTGCTCGTGCTTGCTTCCGTGGGGCGGGTTGGGACTTTCCACTTTGGCATTGCCAACCGGTGCAACCTTCACGTGTTACCTACTCAAAACCGAGCACCTGTTGAGCGATTGACACGCACGCGCAGACCAACCACCAATCAAGACCATTCTCCCTCTCCACGCTCCACTTTACTCTTTTTGGGGCTTCCTCTTTCCCCCTTCCCCAAGAAAGCCAGCCAGTTTTAATATCAACCAATGGATCCAGTACATGACGATACGCGGTGACCTCATGTGTCTTAAAATCACAAACACCCCCCTGGTTGACCACTCTAGAACATCTAACGGTAGGGTTTTTTCACGTGTACAATACTAAAGACCTGGAAAGGTTGGAAACTTCGAAACTCGGAATACAGGCTACTGCTGGAACCAGGTTTTTACCTAATCTTCGAAAAAAAGTTAAAAAAAAAAAATAAAGAGAGGCATAAGAGGGCAGCATATTCGAAAGGCCCAAAAATCAAAACGCAAAAGCCTTCGGGGGATTCACGCTATTGTCTGATCGAGGGTCCCTCTCTCTCTCTCTCTCTCTCTCTCTCTCTCTCTCTCTATCTCTTTCTCTTTCTCTGTTTGTTTTGCTCGCTCGTTCGCTCTGTCGTACATCGAATTTTTGTTGGTGATTGATCGGCGAAGATGCATTCGAATCACTTGCTTCTCGAGGAGCCAATAAGGATGGCTTCAATTCTGGAGCCGTCAAAACCTGTAAGCGCCTGCTAAATACGAATCTCTAACTTCTTGTTTATTTGTGTAGAGCTCGTTTCTCTTCGTGGATCTTTGGCTTCATTGGTATTTCTTTGGTGCGTTTTGGTTGTGGCATTTTTTCAGAGTTTCTTCCCGGCAATGACGAAGATTGTGGGGACTCTGGGACCCAGGTCTCGATCTGTGGAAGTTATTTCTAGCTGCCTCAAGGCTGGAATGTCTGGTATTGACTTTTTTGTTTTTTTGGGATTTCCTTGAATTTTTCTTTTTGGTTGAATGAAATGCTGAGGGATCTGATGGATTTGAATGGTTCTATCTCGGGGCAGTGGCACGGTTTGATTTTTCGTGGGGCAACCCGGAGTATCACCAAGAGACTTTAGAGAACTTGAAGGCAGCTGTCAAGAGTACTAAGAAGCTGTGTGCTGTATGTTTCTGAGGGGCTTTTCTCATTTATATGTTTATTTATTTATCTATTCACTCTCGGTAGTTTATTTACTTGAAGTGCTTTTCTGCAGTTAATGGATTTTTTTTTTCCCCAAAAAAAACATGGACAGACGTACTAGAATAAATGTTTTGGTAGAATTTTAATTTGTTTAATTTTAATTGAAACCATTGTTTTTCGTCAGTTAGCATTTGAAATTGAGAGTTACTTTTATTGGTAACCCCAACGGCCACGTGTTGCCTGCCACTGTAATACTGGTATGCTGGTGAAGGTTTTTATACAAGGATTTGAGTGGGTGCTTCTTCTTCTTCAGGTTATGCTGGACACAGTTGGCCCTGAGTTGCAGGTTATTAACAGAAGTGAGAAATCCATTTCACTTCAGGCCGATGGTTTAGTTGTTCTAACCCCAGATCAAGAACAAGAAGCCTCTTCAGAAGTATTGCCAATAAATTTTGATGGGCTATCTGAGGTTTGACAATCTTCACCCGGCTCACAGAACATTTTAAGGCTTTGCATTTTTCAGTAGTTTTTGTTGGCAAATCGTAAGCGCAACCATGTTTTATGAGGTGTTTATAATTATTGAAACATTTGCATGGTGTTCATGTTACGTGGTGTTAGATGACTTGCTGAGGGGCAAATAATAAGTTTCGACTTTGGGGAGATGCTGTATGATGGCATACCATTGACAATAGAAAGTGTCTTCAATTCTGTTCCCAAAGTAAATAACTTGTGTATTTTATGTCATGTTTGATACTATTTGGCAATTGGATCTTTGCAGGCAGTGAAGCCCGGAGACACCATTTTTGTTGGTCAATACCTGTTTACTGGAAGTGAAACCACTTCTGTATGGCTGGAGGTAAGAGGAGGACAACCAAGGAAACTAAGACATCGATTAGAGCCTCCTGTTGAACTCTTTTTTTTCTTTTTAAAATTTTTTTGGGTGATTGTCTTTATGTATCTCATGCAAAGTGTTTTGCATGACCATTTGATTATTTTTAGCTGTTATGTTTGGTGGAATTTTTCATTTTGGAAGCCACTTCTGTATGGCTGGAGATAAAAGAAGTACCACAAAAAAAATTAAGTCATTGATCAGAGCTTTCTGTTGAGCCCTTTATTTTTGGGTCATTATCTCTATGGATTCTGTGAAAAGTGTTTGGGATGACCATTTGATTAATTTTAGCTGTTATGCTTGGTGGGATTTTTTTTTTTTTTTTTTTTTCCTCAGCTAATAAAGCATTGTTAAGAGTTTTGGCTTGGTCTAGGAATTTGTTTGAGTATTACTTAAGGGTAGAATATAAGCTTAAGGTTTAATGAAGTTGTATCCCAAACTAGATTGTTGGCTTGGTAGAAAAGGGAGAATAGGGAATCTAGCCATATGTTGGACAAGATAACTCTGCATAAACATGTCTGGGAAACAAACTATCTCCATTTCATGACTCTGGAGTCCTTATTGGCATTGAGCAGGTTTCTGAGGTGAAGGGCAGGGATGTGGTATGTGTGATAAAGAACACAGCTACACTGGCAGGGTCATTGTTCACCATGCATGCTTCTCAAATTCATATCAAATTGCCTACACTTTCGGACAAAGACAAGGAGGTTTGTCCCGCTTTTAACTTGTCCAAATTAAAATTTTTGGTAATGCAAGGCTTTTCAGGTGCTTTAATTTGTTCTTTGTCAAGAATTTATTTATTTCAATTTTGATCCTGTAGGTTATACGTACTTGGGGAGCTCAAAACAAAATTGATTTCCTTTCATTGTCTTACACACGACATGCAGAAGATGTTCGCCAAGTAAGTTGTTGTCATAATTCAACGCCTGTAAATTTTGCTTTGCTTTCTAGATTTGGTTATTTGCTCTTATCTGCAATTAAGCTTCAGTAAGCTTATTGCTGCCATGATGCAGGCCCGTGAGTTCCTCTCGAAGCTGGGTGACCTTTACCAAACTCAAATTTTTGCAAAGATTGAAAATGTAGAGGTTAGTGGGGGAATTTTCTTGGAAGTTAGTATTAATCATTCCCAATAAAAAGTACAACTTTCTTGTCCATCATTTAATCTAATCTCTGTTTTTAGGGATTAACCCACTTTGATGAGATATTACAAGAAGCTGATGGTATTATTCTTTCTCGAGGAAATTTGGGCATAGATCTCCCCCCTGAAAAGGTCAGCATTCTAATTCTCTAAATTTAGTCAATTTTGCAGCGGGTAGTTCATATTCATCATATTGGGTTGACGTATAATATTTGTGCAGCCATGTATCTTTAATTGTGCTGATGCATGTACAAATTGCTGACATTTTTTGCTGCATCTTGACATACTAAGGGATTGCAAACTCTGTTTCATCAGCTGTGAATTCAGTGAAATGTCCTTTCTGGGCCAGCAATGATGTTCTTCCTCTGTTTATCTGTTCAAGAAGTACTTAGATATTTTAATTACTTTTTGTGCCATATTTCTTTTCCATTTCCTTGATTGTAACTTAATCTGGTGCTTTTTGCATGTTTCCAACTTGTATATTGGTCCTTTTTGGATTTAAGTGCATCTCTCTAGGTTACAATATTGTGCCAAGGAAGTTAGAGCATGCTGCTAATTAATCTGTTTGTATTCTCAGGTTTTCTTATTTCAAAAAGCTGCCCTTTACAAATGTAACATGGCTGGTAAGCCTGCAGTGTGTACTCGTGTTGTGGACAGCATGACTGAGAACCTTAGGCCAACTCGTGCTGAAGCAACTGATGTTGCAAATGCTGTATTGGATGGTAGGTTATATTGATGACTAATCCATTTTCTTCTCTTTGTTTATTTGTTTTAATCTGAATTTACATAAACTTATAGCATGCAAATTCCGCAACTTATTTTTTGTCATATTCTCAAATTGGTGCAGGAAGTGATGCAATCCTTCTTGGTGCTGAGACTCTTCGTGGACTATATCCTGTAGAAACAATTTCTACTGTTGGTAGAATTTGTTCTGAGGTACCTTTTCTATTTTTTCTTTCTTTAAAAATGCTTGTGATTCTTCTCATCCATTTTTGCTACTTTGTTTTCAAAGTTCTACTCTTTTTTTTTGTCACATTCATGTAGGCAGAGAAGGTTTTCAATCAAGACCTGTATTTCAAGAGAACTGTCAAACATGTTGGAGAGCCAATGACTCACCTGGAATCAATCGCATCTTCTGCGGTATTGTTGTTTTCTCTTAATTATTGTTGCATTGTCAGATTAGTTTATTCTGACTTTAGTTTCTGTTGAAACATTTCAATACTTTCAATTTCTTATGAGAGTATTACTCTAATTATTGTCTAGGTGCGAGCAGCATTAAGGTGAAGGCATCTGTCATTATATGCTTCACTTCGTCTGGGAGGGCTGCTAGGTATCTTTCTATTCATGTTGTCTTAATTTTTGACTCTTTTTGTGAATTCAGTGGGCCTAATTTTTTTTGATTGAGACAGTTTCTATTTCGTGTGATATGTAGTTTGAATGTTTGGAATGTCTTACATTTGCAGATTGATTGCTAAGTATAGGCCAACAATGCCAGTTTTGTCTGTTGTAATCCCCCGGCTTAAGACGAATCAACTGAAATGGAGCTTTAGTGGGGCATTTGAGGTATATCATACAAATTTACTTGAGGAAGTAAAGTAAAATTGAGCAGATTTGGTGTCCTTGTAAATTCCTGAAATTAAGTTATTGGCATTGTATGATAAAATTTTACCCAGTCCCATTATGTAGGCATTGAAATCACCTTAGGTGTTTGCTTTTGCCAAGTTGCTTAGCATAAAAATGACTTGCAATAAAGTTATCAGATATCTTGTTAGTTTTTGAATGGTTTGGCTTCTTGGAATACCCTGCCTTTGATAAGCCATTTGTATTTTTCAATTTTTCACTTTATTTTCAATTGGCTTTGTTGAATTCGAAGCAAAGTTTGGATTTCTTGCATCAGAATCCAATTGTTTTTCTTGGAATATTGCATCATGGATTCTTTTTAACAAAAATGAGCTTGTAAATAATAATTTATCTAGAACGTAAATGTCTTGCACGTCAATGCCTTTCAAGTTGTTTCTTTCATTCTATAGTTTCATGTGATTTTTTATGATAATATGTACCATGATTCGAGAATTGAAGAACTTTAGTTTCCAATACAGGCCAGGCAATCGCTTATTGTTAGAGGTCTCTTTCCTATGCTTGCTGACCCACGCCATCCTGTAAGTTATTTAATTCACTCTCTGTGACTAGTTTCTTTGGTCTTTGTTTTTCCAGGATAATCGTGATCACATTTAAAACTTGTAACAAGTAAATGTGAATGGCTGCCTGCTGCTTGGGAAAACAATTAATTAGGTTTGTGCTGGTCGTTATTTCATCATGAGTTGGAAAACCATGGGTCTTGTTGTATACCAGGGCAGGCCAGCATAATGTATTTAGCAAGCAATGACTCTCTTTGGGGCAAAAGTAATATTAGATTGTGACATGAAGTGCTCTGAGGATTGGAGCTTGGTCATGATCTGGGTTAATGCTTAAATGGGGAGGCAATGAATTATGCAGTCACCCCAGTTCATGTTACGAGACACAACCTTACCAAAATAGATGACTTTTATCATGCATAGGCCATGCCGTTGGAAGAGCATCATTCCGAGCTGATTGCCTTGGCATTTTTGCTTTTTCTGCCCTTCTGGTAGTACTAATTGAAAATAGTGTTGAAATGTAGTTCCTGCAATTTTGCAGGCGGAATCTACGAGTGCAACAAATGAGTCTGTTTTGAAGGTTGCTCTTGATCACGGAAAGGCTTCTGGAGTGATAAAGTCTCATGACAGGGTTGTCGTTTGCCAGAAAGTTGGAGATGCATCTGTGGTCAAGATTATTGAGCTTGAAGATTAGACTATTTTCCCCTGGCATCCATTTTATGGAGTTTTCCCCTTCGATTTTTGACAGCAGGTGGTGGTTTCCGTTGCTGACACCTGCCAGATATTTCTTCAGGTTTTGAGGACTTCGTCTGTGACTTGAAAATATATTAGGAATGGAAACTGTTAAATAATAAATTATGACTTTGTCCAAGACGAACATTATGGATGGTTCGTCCATGATCCCACTATTTAATCCTTAAAACCCAGTTGGCTTACTGCCTTCATCAATTTATTAACTATTTATGGATTTATTGTCCAATTTATGAATTATGAGTTTAGCTCGAGCTCCATTCAAAGGCACCCGGTTCCAATCCCTTCCTCACATCCCTCAACCCCAGAGAAAAAAAAAAAAAAAAAAAAAAAATAAAGAATCATGCTTTCGAACTGACCCAAAAGTCTACTCTGTACTATCAAAAAAAAAAAAAAAAAAGGAAAATCCCTGACTTAAAGTACTATGGACTTGTGCTTCATTTAGGCCTGAGGTGCGCTGTATTTAGGCTGTATATTGTGTTTAAATTGTATTGTATTTGAATTAACTCGTACATTTAATTTGTCATATTGACTTGAGTTTTTTTAAAAAATAAAAATTATTTTTAATATTTTTAAATAAAAATTAATTTATAAATAAATATATATAATTTAAATAAAAAATTATTATTATATAATTAAATTTTATACTTATAAAATAAATTATAAAAATAAAAATTTTAAATTTATAAAAATAATAAAATATATAATATATATATTTTTAATAAAATTTATATTTTAATTAAATTAATTTAATTTAATTATATTCGTCATATTTAATTGATAATAATATAAAATATTTTTTTAATAATATTATTATTTTTATGTTATTAATATATAAATTTTGTGAGAATAAATTTTTTAATTTAATTATATTAAAAAATTGAAATATTATATAAATATTTAATAATATAATGAAGAAAAAAAAAAATCAAAACGGATTGTGTGGTGCTAAGACCCGGGCCAAAAACTGGCCGTACATGCGCCACACTTAATATGGAAATCCCGCATGGCCCAATGCTATTCTCACGCAGATCCAATTGAAATTCCTTTGAAAATATTACCTGAACGATACTTCAAATACTCCGACTCTATGGAACCCTCCCTTTAATGGTTTCAATACCATCGGAGCATAGATTGATCAGCGGAAGTGAATATCGACAATATTTTGCAAGAAACCACCAAAAAGTGCTTCTTCACTCATTTGCGAATTCGTGTCCAGGAAACATCGTAACATATCCTTAAATAAGAAAGTTTTAGAGATAGCAAGAAACCCAAAAAGCACAAACAGAGCAACCATGCAAAAGGGTATCGAATGCAGCCCATTGTATTTTACAATTCATCCAGTAATGGAAGATGGGTCACTCCACTTGTTTGAGGAAATTTGTTGATGATGGTGATGATGATGATGACGCTGATCATCAAGCAACTCCAGCTCTTTCTGGCGTACAAGAAGCATCATTCTCTCATGTTCAAGCCGCTTCCTCTCATTCTGCAGCTTTGCTCTCTCCATTTCCCTCTCCTTTTTGCTGCTAAATTTTACCCATTTTAGTCTTTGCTTTTCCAGCTCAAATGCTTGGAGTTCATAGTTCATTTTCTGCTCTTCCAGCTGGAGTAATTTCAGCTTCATATATTGCTTCTTCTCCCTTGGACTCTTTGACCCATCTTGGATCACGGTCGTCAATTCTCCAGTGAACTGATGCATCACAGACGAAGTTAAAGAGAAGGCATCTTTTCTTGGCTTTTTCTCTGAAGGCTTCTCGTCATCGTCATCTTCGTCCTCTTGTCCATGCCTACTTTGACCCCTTGAATTGTCTTCCCTTGTCTCATCCTCGTACTCATCCTCCCCATAGTCATCTTCATCCTCATCAGAATCATCATTATCCTCTTCTTCATCATCGTCGAGCAGCCTTTTTGCCATTTTTGACCCCTCTGTTTCCGTCCTCGAATTCGTCGCCATTTGGCCGTTTTCAGATGAATGAGAGCACCTTTGATGTTGCCCTATTGCTTGTTGCTGCTGAGGTTGCGAATGATCTCTGCCCGCATCTGGAGACTGATTAGTACCACACGCAACCGTAGAAGAGCTATGGCCACAACTGCTGTGGTAAGCACACATTTCCCTGTAAAACAAGTGCTTAGAATTAAGTAATTTCCTTACTTCTTCTTTCAATTTTGGTGACAAATCCATTGTATCAAGCAGACTTTGATTCTCCACAACTTTGCAAGAAGTTCCTTTGCCAAGTATATCATTAACCCTCTTATACCTCTTGTTCAAGTCATTGAATTTATCTTCACATTGCTGTGGAGAGACATAGATCCCCTTTTCCATCATTGCCCTGGAGACAGACTTCCATTTCCCTTTCTTTTGTGCCAACCCACCTGCCTTTTTCTTGCCTGTGGGGTCGTTTCCTTCAGAACCAGCCTCATCACCAATGTAATAGACTGCCATTATGAGAAGCCTAACCATGTTATCAGTCCACTTCATCCTTTGCCATGGAGATAGTTTCCTTTTCCCGTCTCTCGTGCTATCATCACCGTTGAATCCATGCTCATCTTCATCACTCAATGATAATTGTTGTCCGGATTTTGCATATGGGTAAGCATGCTTGACAGGGTTTTGTGTTTGTGGGTGATGATGATGGTCAGATTCATTATGGTGGGCATAAGCTACCATCTGAGGTTGCTGCAATTGGTTGGAGTTCTGTTGGTTTTGAGGATTTTGTTGCTGGTGTACTGACACTTCTAGTCCTAACATTCCTGATGTCAAGCCTGAAAACATGCCACTGGCCAAACCATTTTGCTCCATCAACCTAAAAACTTACATATACCGCTACACTTTATAATCTTGCACATGAGCTATTAATTTTCTTTTCTGCACCCTCTTATTGGTTGAGAATGCCCAAACTAAAACTAGATGTAGACTACTATAGTTAAACGCCTAAGTTCCAGGACTTCTAGTAACCTAAACGAAATTGTTAAGCGCAATTGGATTGGCAGCAAGTAAAGGCAGGAAAATAAAAAGAAAGAACACTTGCCCCGGTAATTTTTCAGAACAGAACTCACAAAAGCTGACCGCTCAACCCACGAAAACTGTCAGACTGAACTTGAAACGTATACATCGACAGGCCCTAAACCTCCCCCAAAAAACAAGAAACCCAAAAAAGGCAGTACTGAAGAAGGAAAAAATATCAATGCGCGTTCAGGATAGAAAATGGAGAGAGAGATGACAAGTTTCATACGTTCATCAGCTGGGCAAGCAAGTAATATAGATAGTCCCAAATGGACCGAGTACGTACAGAGACCTTTTGGCAGATGGTTTTTTAGTGACAAAGGTGCTGAATTCTGACAGAAATACTGCCCATGGTTTTACTCTCTCGGCCGCCTTTTTGAAAACATTGCTTCAAAACCCACAGATTTCTTCAAAACCTCAGGAAAGGAGGGAGTTTCGACCTCCAAAACCACACGCTGTTCGGCGATTACGCCATTAAAATAATAATGCCAATATAGTTATTTATTTATTTTAAATTTTAATTAAATTATATATTCTTAATTTTTTATTATTATTATTATTATTTATTTATATAAATAATAATCTTATATTTATATTTTTTAAAATTTTTAAAATTATTAAATATTAAGTTATATGATTAAAATATTTTTTTATTATCATAAATTTTATATTTTTTATTCAGAATTAAAATTAAAATTTTAAAATTAAAATTTTATAATTTAAAATTTAAATTCTAATCATAATTACTTTATAAAATAATAATTAATTATATATAACTGAATATATGATAATAATTATTTTAATTTAATATATATTTAATAATTTTTTAAATATATTATAGTTATAAATTTAATATATTATATATTTTAGAATCTGTAATAATTTATTAAGTATTTTTGCTATATAACAACAAGGATAACTGCCTTTTCTCTTCTTGCATAAAGCGCACAACTCTTCTTTTAAAAATTTGAACATGGGACCTCAAAAAATAGAAAATTGCTTTAATCATAAAAAGACAACTCTTGCTTTCAATCATACGAAGAAAATTACGGACAAAATCTCAAGAATTTTTAAAGATCGGAGCTTTTTAATCAAGATTATGCATATTTAACTTATTTTACGTACAAATGGAATCCTCTCCCTTTCAATGGAAAAATGACTATCGGAATTCGGTACCATTGTATTTATATCATTGCAGCTTACTCGTGACACATTTTTCTAGTAATTGATATAGAAGAAGAATAAAATAATAATAATAATAATAATAATAGTAAATCGATATACAAGTAATCTCATTCCCTCGTGCATTTTGTTTCCATGTTGAAAAAAGTTGACCGTACCTACAACATTCGAATGCCTGCTCCAGTATGGCTTAACATGGGTCCTCTGGATGGACTAGTCGGTGAAACTGTTTCATCAAGCCCGACTACAACCAATAATATAATAATAATAATAAACATATTTAGAGTTTATGTTAAAGTATTGTTTTTAATAAATCATCCCTCCCTCTCTTAGATTAGATCGCAAAGTGAAACTGTTTCAACTTAATTAATTATTCTGGACCATGTAGCAAAGAAAAATCCCAATTCGTCAATCTTCAACAACTAATAATTGACGAGATACTTGATGCAAAAATTATTGTCCTCTTGGTTCTCGTTAAGGTAAAGTAGCTGCAGCTTGGACATCTTTTCCAGGGACTTAGAAAAGGAAAATAACAAAATAACAAAGAACTTTCGTGGGCCAATGAAACAATTGAGATCTAGACACCACGTTTTATTTACTTGGAGAAGAGGATACCCTGATTTCTGTTTGTATTGGGCCTTTGCCGTACCCCAACTTGCCTTTTTTTTTCTCTCTCTCTCGTCATTGTGAGACTTCACCTCACCCACCTTAGATTGACAGAAAAAAGACGGGTTTTTCCTCGAAAGAAAAAATAATAATAATAAAATGATCATTTTGACCGATGAAAACAATGTGCTGAATACTAGAGAAAACAATTTCATTTACCCTTAAATTACATACAAAGGAAGGAATGAATTTTGCACCCTTATATGTATTGAGTTTCCTCTTGATTTTTCATTATTTATCTTAAAATGATATGTTTATCCAATATATACATATATATATATATATATATATTGGATATACAAAAAGAAAATATTTCCTAAAATGTGATGGTGGACTCGGAAATGTTGGCCCATCAAATGGGCCCAGAGAGAAAAGGACCAGATAGGCCCTTGGAAACTTCTGATGCGGATTCCACATGGCAAAGGGCCTTTTCCTTCGGACTCTCGTTTGTTTTTATTTTTGGGGCAAAATTTTCTTGTTCACGCGACATCGTGTTACCCGCCTTTGTTACAAGGCCGTGGCCTTAAGAGGTGGTCAAACCTGACCTTATTGATTGAAAATGTTAAGGATTTATAAATTAAATAACTTGAATTTGGATAATTTGTTTAAAATTTAATTTGAACAAACTAGTTTATATTGATTAACAATATTAATAATTCACAATTTAAATAACTTGAATTTAAAATAATTTAAAATTTAATTGATTTATAACTTGATCAATTTAAAATCAAAATTAAAATATGAAAAATTTTAAAATTTAAATAATTCTAATAAGAAACTTGAAAGATTAAAAAATTAATGTGTTTAAAATTTAATAAATTTGACATTCTAAATATTCAAGATTAGGTGAAAGTTGAAAATTTAAAATTTAAAATATTTGAAATCTAATAAATTTAATGAACCTAATGAACTTAAAATTCAAATGGTTGAATATTCAAAATAATTCAACTCGAATCTAACTTGACTCGTTCATTTGCCCGGCCTCCGTTGTCAAGGATGACGCGGTTCTGTTAAGCCAGCATTTCGTTTTAATATGGATCGAGGAACTGTTCCCGGGTGAAACGGCACATTTATCTTTCACCCCATGTGGAATTTAAGCTTTTTAAGTTCAATACGAGGATTAGAGAGATCAGATCAAACGCCTTCAATGGATTGGCCTGCTGATTCCTTAAATATATAGCCAAGGAGATATTGTTTGATTTTATCCCGAGTGGCTAAAAGCCTGCGTTTAGTTGCATCCCTTGGTTGAAAACTAGGCCTTTTTGTGATCACCATTCTATATACCCTGCCTTCTGTGACGGTGTGGTTGAGGTAACATTGCTTGTGAAAATGTGTGGCCAATTTCCTGCCATGCCATCTGTGACTGCAGTTCCAAGTCTCCGCTCCGATTCTTCAATGTTTTGGCTTGAACCAAGCCACCAGTTTCGTCAATAAAGCCATATTTTTTATCGTACGTCTATTTATGGATATGCGTGCGCACATACGCACCGAGTAAAATAAAAAATTGGACTATTTTCCAGCGGATGGACAGCTTACTTGTCATGTTTCTGCAAGTTTAATGAGCTGAAAATAAATGAAATAATAGAAGATGTGAGATACCAGTCATGATGACTAATTTTAAGGGAAATATACAATTCTGTCGATTTTCTCTTTATTTGTGACTGCACCTCACCAATGGCACAGAAAGTCGCAAACTACTTAATAGTGAAATAACTGATTCAACAGCTGTTCTTTAGATGGTATAGGATGGAAGAACCTCTGTGTTTGGAAAAGTGGGATAAAAAAGTGCACCTTTTCTACTCAGTTTTTTCTCCTTCCCCTTCTCAAAATTTCCACCAATTCTATAGGGGTTCAGCCTCGAATCATCTAGAGGTGGCAAAGCCGGTGGAAACCTATAGCAGCCAACGTAGGGGTCCTAGAGGCCTTCCAAGGCGCACTTCTTGTTTCTTTTAGGCACTTCTAATGCAATGGTTAGTTAGTCCCCGAGTAACATTTTTTGTTGGTGTTTTTAGCCTCAAGGGAGATAAAATTTCATAGTAATTGAGAAAGAAGGGTAAACCAGAAAGTCTTTATTCTAAGCAGGCCAGCAGCTCATGTAGGTTTTCAGTAATTGGATTGGAGTCGTTAATGGCGTTGTTGTTCATCAAAGTCCATATATCCAGGGAAGCAATTGAGTCATTAAATGCTCTAATTGATCAAGATTGGTCCACGTTCTGCGCCGACCGTAGAAATTAATGACCTCTCTAGAGCAGGGCAGGAAAATTTGATCGGAATCGTATTTATTTTACCTTGAGCTCAAAGTGGCGTGTCTGATAAATCCACTTTGAATTAAACATCCTGTGTTTTGGACCACCCAACGTCGAAAGCTTATTTCATGGGACAGCTCTACTCCACCATCTTTTTGGCCTTTTGCGGCAGGTTAGACTTAAAGTTTCCCGGTTTAGCTTTAGCATGGACCACTTCCAGTTTTTAGATGTCCTATGGCCTAGGCTTTATTTTCTAGGTCTGCCCTTCGTGTCTCATTCCTTTCACTTTAATCGGACACTCTGGATGGTAACATTGGCAGGTTAAGACTGCCCTTGTGCACTACCGTTAGTTGTTGTGATCCAATATGAGAACAATTTACATGGTGCTTATAGCTTAGCTTTGTCAAGTCCAAATCCTGGAGGGAGAGGAAGCCGAAACTCATTTATGGAGCCACCTGATATGGCTGCCTTTCATTGGGTGGTGTTTCGGTTTGTGCCTCTTTCTTCTTTAATCTCCGAGTCCAAAGCAAATTCTGATGCTTCTTGGTGGCCCCATCTCTGTTGCTGCTTTCCGATCAAATTTGGAGCCTCTTAGATAAATCATCTGGAAAGAATAAAAAACATTGGTGCATGGTCAAATCTGACGGTGATTAGTAGGTGGTCCAAAATTTGAACAATTTCATGTTCCACCTAAGACTTTTTTTTTTTCGGTCTTTACTTTTCATCCTCTAGGCTCTTAGCATGTGTCTGCCAATGAACTTTCATCCAGGGAAATTTTCCGTAGACTCCTGCTCTGTAAACTTTACTAACTGATAATCAGCTAGGCAGCAATCAAAAGTCTATAACCTTGCAAACAAAAAGTAAAACCTTTGCGGGAAGAGGGCTAACTTTTTGGCATGCATGGCCCAATAAAACATTTATGTATCCAAAAAAAAAAAAAAAAATGCAATACAAAAAAAGAATGACGCTTTACCGTATCCCTCCACCTGTTTTAATACATTATATTTGTTATACAATATAGCTAACTTTAGCCTAAAAGCTCTAATCAGTCTAATAATTTTGAAATAACTATATAGTTCACCAAAGCTTTTTTTTTTTTTTAATTAAATTTTTAAGCGAAGAGTAGCTTTCAAAAAGTAGCAAAAACGCAATTTAGAGTTACTTTGCAGTTTTTTTTTTTTTTTTTGGTAGTATGAAGGATATTTGCTTTTTTTTTATTTTTTTTCAGTTAATTGGTGTTAACTAAAATTTAAACTCAAAAGCTTAAATTTTGAAATGACAACAATACTATAGCTCATCGGTAGTATTATAGGTGTTTTCTATATAAATATTTCTGTTGCGAAATCGAATTTGGTCGGGCATCTACTTCCGGAGTCTCAGCTCAGTCGATCCCAGTTTCCATTCGGCGGTTGGGCTTCAAACAAGTAGAGCGACATATCGCGGGCTTCAAAATTTGCGTCCCTTTTAATAAATGGCGGTCCCTTCAAGTAGAGCAACAAACAATGAACAGCTACCCCCGGGCTTTGGCAGAACGGAGCCCTGTAGGCTCAAGCTCTTTTATCCTTTTCATTAATTAATTAAATTAATTAGTTTAGTTTTTTTTATAAAAAAATTCATAATTTTCACAATAATAATGTTGAGTGAGTCTTCTTTAATTCAATCAGGGCTGCATTGATTCCTTTTATTCAAGGAAGGGTGCAATTGTAGGAATTTAAACTTAAATTGAAATTTATGCTAAATTACTATTAGATTCTAAATTCGAAGATGACTCGGAGCACCTCCAGAGTCTAAATGTAGAACCTCCTTAATACAAATTCTATATGGTCCTATAGGGAAAGAAAGTCACCTTCAATTAATGCAAGAGAGAAAGAAAGAAGAGGCCTCAGTCTCAAAGAGAAAGAAAATGTGGACTGGACGGCGGTGACACCCATCTGTCTCATAGTCCCTGATTTCTTTGGGGGGCTCTTCGGCCTATCCCCAGTCTCTACCCCTACCGTTATCCTCTTACCATCTCACGTTAGTTTTTGTCTCAGAAGATTCTCTTACTCGCCGCCCTTGTTTATAATACAACTGTAGGCATTCACCTTAGGCCTCACCGTCCGTACATTGAATGGAAAAATTCAACAAGCCAAATTAGTAGCCAGCCAACATTGGAGGGAGGGAGACAGCGAGGGTCAGCTTTCTTCTCTGTTACACTGCAAGTTAATTAAGATTTGTGCAGAGGTGGAATAAATAGTATGAGTGGATGACCCAGATCCAATGCTTTTTTCTCTTTTTCTTTTGTCCCTTTTCGTCTGGACACGCAATCCTGTTTTAAGTAGGTAAATTCTGAGTGCACACAAACTATGAATCTCTCTTATTCCTGCATATTCAGCTCCTCTTTGAGCTTTTTCTTATTAGTTTGGGTGCGGGATATAAATTTATTTCAAATAATTTTTTTTTGACACAAAAATATTAAAATAGTTAGAAATCGTATATTGATAAAATGAAAATTATTAATAACTTAATTGTTTTCCATTAAAAAAATAAAATAAAATTTAAAAATATATAATTCAAATAAAAATATAAAAAAAAAATTAAGGACTCAGTTATAAAAATTTAAAATTAATTTTATACATATTCCATTTACGTGTGTATAGTCCAAAAAGTTGCATGTACGGATTAATATGAGTCATTTTATATTACAGTTCACATGTTTCATGCTGTATTATTGAAATGGGAGTTCACATGTTACATGATGTATTATTATTACTATTAACTGAATATCTTTAACTTTTAATAATAGTTAGCGATTGAACCACATGTGCACCCATGGTCCAATACGAAGCCGATTGCATCAACTGGTCTTCGATACATTAGAAAAAGAAATGGCAGGTTCAATTTGTGTCCTGATTAGCAACTCATCATAATTAATCATGTGCTTTGTCTGCAGATATCAACCATTGCTTGTTCTTCGGTGATACAACTTAACCTTTGTTCATACAAAATCGTGTAAAAAGAGCCGCAAATTACAATGAATAATGATCTAAACAACAATTGTTGGTATTATTTAATAAGTAGAATTATTAGCAAATTTACATGGGTCACTTAAATTTTTAATATAAAAATAAAAGACTATTCTCTCACTTTTTTTTTTTTTTTTTTTTTAAATTTTAACACACTCATAACTCATAATCTTAAACTACAAAAAATTATTTTATCATCTTTTTTCTTATTTTAGCTTAGTTTTTTTTTTATTATTTTTCTCATATTTTATATTGATTTAACTTGAATTTTACGCAAATTAAATTAGAAATTCCTATTTTTGCGTTGTAATGGATGTGCAATGTTACCAGCTGTGGCTTGTTATTTGGTTGGTTTGGGTTTTGTACTTCATTTGTGTGACGTTTATGGCCTCGACTCGAACTGAAGTCAAAAGTATCGAGGGTTCAATCACAGAGAGAGAGAGAGAGAGAGAGAGAGAGAGAGAGAGAGAGAGAGAGCAGTTCAATAGTAGGGGTATGGATGGGCAGGCGTCAGAACGAGGCGTGAGAAAGAGAAGGCATAAATGTCAGCTGGTGTAGAAGCAAGTCCTGCCTGTGGTTGGGGACCAGATGGAGTCTCTTCAATCCTCTCTCTCTCTCTCTCTCTCTCTCTTTCCCCATATTCGTATGCATTTACAAGTTGCAACCGACAAAAGTCACTCTATATTTATACATAATACTTTGTTGCACCCCAAAAGTGGAGTAGCTCGAGAGCACATTTCAGTTTCATCATCTCTCACGTATTTCACATTGTTGCACCCAAAAGAGAAGAAGAGAATCGTCCTCAGAAAAATAAACTCGACCCCTTCTTCTAACTCTCACTTGGCCACGCCTCTCAGGCTTCATCTTCTCACTTTCTTTAAGTGGTCCAATAACTGAGTCCCATACAATACAGCTAAATTTGGGTTTTGTTTTGGGGCAGAGACGGCAAAGCATGGATTGGAATGGCAACTTAAGAACCTTTCTTTCTCGACCTGCAGAGAGTTCCTTTAACTTTCTCTACGACTATAACTATGAACAGTATCCAGGTATACTGCTCTATCACAAACTATGCATGTAAATTGTTTATTTGAACTTTCAATATGAGCCTCATGAACGGCTTCGAACTTCACTAGTTAATCAACTTCATGTTAGCTAGCACATTAATCACTTGGTCTATAGCAATGTGGTGTGTTGCTTAACAACTTAGAGGGAATGGCAGCACCTACTTTAATTTCTTGGAGCAGCCATTTGCAGTCAAAAAAGGAAGGGATCAATAGATATTTGAAGCTATAAAAGCGTTTACCACTTTCTAGTAGTACTACTATAGACAAGTATGCTTATTATGGTATAACATGTTCTTAATTTGGTTTCAGGCATGGATATTAATCACCAGGCAATGGTGGAGACATCACACGGACTGGTCCCGGTGATGGACAAGATCAACTATGGAAATCATGACAAGAAGAAAAGGTTGACAAGTGATCAGCTGGAGTCGTTGGAAAGGAGCTTTCAAGAAGAAATTAAGTTGGACCCCGATAGGAAAATGAAGCTGTCCCGAGAACTAGGGCTCCAACCTAGGCAGATTGCTGTCTGGTTCCAAAACAGACGTGCTAGGTGGAAAGCTAAGCGAATTGAGCGCTTATACGACATTCTTAAGCAAGAGTTTGATGTCGTCTCAAAAGAGAAACAAAAGCTTCAAGAAGAGGTTCGTGCAATGCAATGCAACCCACCCCACTCCCACCACTTCTCTATTTGTTCATAAATTGTTCTTGAAGAGATGCTAACACAAAACAGGCAAAAGTAGAAAGCCCCATATGTTGTTTTTCATGCATTTCACATCTATTTACAGTGTACTTAAATGCTTGTAGGTAATGACACTGAAAGGTATGCTCAGAGAGCAAGCAACAAAGAGGCAAATGTCTGCAGGCTACACAGAGATCTCCGGCGAAGAGACAGTGGAAAGCACATCAGTGGCAATTTGCGGCTCTAGCAGGCAGCCGCGAGCAGGAGCTAGTCACCATCAGATTGCAGAGTGCAACTACGTCCCCAACAACGTGGATGAATATAACACACTATCATCATCAGCTTACTGGGCTGTTCTTCCAACTTACCCTTAATATAACGACCTATAGCTATAGGCTCCATGTTGCTTTATTTCTCATGCATAGATGTCAGCAAGAGACAGAGTTAGTTTAACTTGATCAGTTGTTTTTTCTTCTTTTTTCAATTATCTGCCGTTTAGACTTAGTTTTCGCTTAGTGTGGGATCGCCTGGTCTCCTGTACGAGTAGTGATCTAGTTATCGTGTGTAATAAGAAGCCATTATATTATACTAATATATATGGAGGGCTCTTATATGCTTAATGGTTTTGGATTGTTTTGACAAACTCAAAAACTTTTTCGGCCAAAGGTCAGCAATCTTAACAGCTTCCAATTTCGCACAGTGAATTTCCAAGAATGACAAGGTGGAACCGGCAATACCTACAAAAATTGCATGCGAGAGGACGCAAGCGTGTGTGTGTGTGTGTGAGAGAGAGAGAGAGAGAGAGAGAGAGAGTCCCAGATGTTGATTCTATGTGCATGGCAAAAAGGAGGAGAAATTGCCGACAGGGTGCGTTGAAATGTTGTGTACACAAAGTCTTGGTACATGTATCAATGCTTGCGAAAGAGACGTATCTTGAAAACTACGACAAAGGGAACTGACGAATGAAGAAAGAAAGCAAAAGCAAAACGGAAAAGAACAAGCCAATGCGTGACTTCTAGATTGAGCAACCAGTTCTGTGCAGCAGAAAGGGATGGCAATGACCCACCTCGTTTCTCATTTTGACTTATATTGAGCAATTACTTGTCAATTTTCAATCCTATAACTTTAATTTTCAGAATTCTGGACGCAGCTGTTGCATGTTTACCCCACCAACCATTCAACCTTGTTATGAAGAAAACATATATGTTGCAATCAGAAAGAAGCAACACAGAAATTAATACCTCGTTGCGTTTGCATTCCATTACATGCGATTCAAAATTATTGCGAAAAATGAGTATAAGATTTATAGTTAACTTCTCTGTCCATTTAATAATTTAGGATACAAGTCTATCTTGAGAATGATGATCTCAAATTAAAGAATTTTGTTTATGATGAGAATAATATCTGCCATCCTTTTCCTGTGGGAACTCTCTTTTTTTTTTGTTTTTTTTTTTTTTTGAAGATAAAGAACAAAAGCCCAAAAGTTCTGAACCCAAAACAATACAACACAAGCTCATTTATTTTTTATTTTTTAAAAAATCCATAGAGAACAGAAAAAAAAAATATCTTGGCCCACACAGGTAAAAACCAAAAAGGGCCGTATATAAACCTCCTGCCCTTATTATAGGATCCAAATCGTAACGGTGACTCGTGAAAGAAGGGTATGCCATTCATTAGCAACATGGCGATGGAAGGCCATCAGAGATCTTGTGAGTAGCGTTAGCAACTCAATAGAATGTGTGTTGGACATTAAACGTACGTATTTAAAATCGACTAGCAGTGAGGACGACGGGACAAATTCCATACAGGTTCTCTCACTCAAGAGGAAAGAAAACTTGATTACCATTCTCATTCCATTCATCGAACTCGGGAAAAAAAAATTTTCTTCATCCCCAGCTCTATCGGGAGAGCGTTAGGAAAAGGATTTTTGCCATCAGTAGCTAGCAGCTACCAATCCACAGCACAGACATTGTACTGCTAGCCTTTTTAAAGACTTTTTTACCCTCCCGGACCCAAAATGCCATCAGATTTTATTGCCACTGCCGTGCTCTATGGGCTATAAGCAGTCAAGTAACCGACAAAAATGACATAAACAAAAGACTGCTATTTTTGAATCTCTATGAAAATTGTTTCACACTCAGCAATAGGTAATTCCCTGTAACTGTTGGCTCCACCCCCAACTATAGAATTCCTATGAAAATTGTTTTGTTGTCCTCCATATCCAGACGTGTACTTTTGAAAAATAATCCAAATCCTACAATATGCATCCATAGATTGATTCCATCTCAATAAGAACAAGATACCTATACCAGTACGTAGGATGCAGGGTACAATAATGCAACTCCAGGTAAGAACAAATGCAAGAAAGAATTAAACCGCTAGGAAATTGCTCAACTTCAAGCCTAAGTACATGATATAGCATAAACAAAAATATGACAAATATAACCGTATTGGCCAAGCATTCCATCAAAGCCAAAAGCACAAAAATTCTAGATTGTAGCTCCATTTGCAAGCACGTCATGAGAACAGAATAAACTAGCCAGTAATTTGCAGAACAACAGAGAATAAATTAGCACCTCAGCGCTTTCCACCTCCACCACCAAGTTTAGGACCCTTTGATGTGGGACCCTTTGAAACATTACTTTTGACCTGTGTCTTTTGCGCCTTAGCCATGACTTCTGCCTTCTTCGCTTTCTTCTCATCTTTTGTTTTCTTGGTCCTTTCCTTAATTTCTCTACATAACAGGGTTAATGATGAGTAGAACATTGCTTATACATAGATGTATGACCAACTCATCGATAATGCATGTTCCGGAGGCCAACATTCTAATTTCAACTTTTAAACATCCCAGGACATGATAAAAAAAAATAGAAGGTTGGTAAACCACAGAAAAGAGACAGTAAATACCGGAGAGAAGCTTCTCTAGCAGCATCACGAACTTCCGGCTTTTCAGTTCTTCTCCTCTGGATAACCTCCAAGGTGGCACCCACAATGGACCTAGAGTATGGTTTCTTGGCAGTGCGTCTCCTCTTCTTAGCAGCCTCTTGAGCAATGTCCTGATCAATACAACAGCCATGCAAAATTAGTCTGTATCTCAAACATCAAACTCAAACAAATCTAGATGACACTGATTCAGACTGAAATCAACAGAAATAAAGTAATAAGCTCAGTTTCAAGACCTCAAACAACACATAAATTTTAGGGGCTATAAAGCTAAGATGAGTACATCCATTGCCCACACACGTGCACATACACGCACACACATACACACAAATTTGCCTTTTACTCATCTCAAGTGAATCTTCAATCACCACTAGAATACCCTAATAATGATGCAGTGAACAATTCCTAAATAAGCAAGAAAGACATACATCTTTCAACTGGAAAAGGAATTTAAACTTCACACCTTCTTATGTTGCTTCCTATACATGGCAGTCCATGTAAGCTTTGATGGCTTCAACCTGTTGTGAAAGTACCTCTTGCATTTCGAATTGGCAAACAGGAACACCTAAATCAGTCACAAGAACGGGAAAAAATTACCAAACAATCCCATTTTCTCCCAAAACAAAGCAACCATATATCCCAATCAAATTAGAACAAAAATTGTAACCTGAGAATCTGAACGAACGAATCTGATGCCTTTTCCGGGATAAATCTTGGTCCCACTGAAACGGCAGAGCTCCGTCCTGATGCGACAATGCTCAAGTACTAAATTCTCCAGGCAATTAAATTACCGTCGATGAGACCCGATTCAATCATAGGCTCCAATTTAAAATTATTAATATTTAAATAACTATACGTTCATTCTAATCAAGCTCCCATGGATACCAAAATTTCGAAAATTTAAAAACGTCCATCTAAATTTCGAAAGCGCTCTCGGGAGTGCTTGAAACCCTAACCGTCCGATATATAACATGCAGATGAGAGAGATAGAAAAGTACTTGAGAACCATGGCTGCTGATGCGGTTGTTGCTGGAGACGCTGACTGCCTTTGCTGTGCAAAGCAAAACCTAGAAGGCGGCAAAAAGGTTTTTATTTGGATGCCAGGATATTTATGTATATGGCCCGAATATTTTGAGATAACCACGAAAATGCCACTAAGCACACCGTCGCGTCGTGGGTCCATTAGTCTTCTTTCGTCTAGGTCCAGGTTGTTTATGGAATGTCAACTATTGGATATGAGCCACACGAGCCTATGGGGCTGATATGAGCCCGAAACATCGTTTTGGGCCTTGAAAATGGAAATAAATCCACAAGAAGTATTCATTGACCTTTTTTATGAAAGAAATTTAATGATTTTCCTTTACACTTTATTTTTGGAATTAATGTTACACAGCGAGAATACTCAACCAAATCTATTATCAATAAAAAAAGACAAAAAAAAAAAAAAAAAAAAAAAACAATTTGCTTGAAGTTTCCTGTTATTTTGAATTGTGCCAAATTTCCTATGATTTGAGGTTGAAGCGAAATCAAAACATAAGGAGAATTCATATTAGAGTGCTTTTTAAACAAACAGAAGTACAATCATTGTTAGCTTAGCTCAAAATCGCAGCGTTATTGTTTTATTTATTTATTTATTTATTTATTTATTTATTTTGGCTCTTGTTCATGAAGCTCACAGCCAATTTCGTCGTATTTCTAAAGAAGAGGTCAGAACTTTTAACTCTACCTTCCAGCCTCCTTGCACCATAAAGAAATTGAGCCACTGACTTGATCGAGTTCATTGTTTCATTATTTGGATACTGAAACAACTAAATGAAACAATGAAGCAAGGAATGAAAAATGAATGAATGTGTTTTTCTTTCTTTTCAGTTCTTTGTCCCGTTACTAAAGCGTATCACATTTTGATTTTTGAATTATTGTTTGTAATCAATTTGTCTACCTTATCTGCTTCAATAGAGCAGATGAGGAATGGCCCACGGAGGATGATGTCAGTTAGAGAGCACATGCAAATGGGCGTTTTGTCTCAATTCTATTTATGATATACCGCTCTAGGGTGCAGTTGGTGGAGGAAAAGGCTTTTGTTTAGATGGAAAGCAATTTGTTCGATGAAGCTGCCAAAAAATGGTTGTACTTTTGCTTGGGAAACTTGTTAAGAATGGATTTTGATTGTCGAAATGTTGCCACATAAGTTTTTTTCAATATCTCTATTCCCTTGCTTTTTTTTTTTTTTTTTTTTTTTTTTTTTGGGTCCCCTCTCTTATAAATTTGCATCCCCTGAAATAATTTTCTGATCCATCCCTGAACTGATTTGCATCCTTTTGAAAGTATATGTGCTTCATAATGTGTGGCATTAAAATCATAAACTTTCAGCGTTAGGCCAAAAAAATGGAGGCCCTTAGCCTATCATTCTACGGGGAAAACTACCATGGACCACTACAAAGCACTATTTTGAGCTAAATTTGTAAATTATTATGGGCTGAAGTATTTTAAAAAGTAAAAAAAAAAAAAAATAAGGACCATAAAATTAACTTGTGAATAAATTATATATTAGATTATATTTTGTTGAGATAGATTACTCTCTGGAATTTACACTGAAGCAACTTGCCGTCTAAAATCTATTCAGTACACACAGATGCATCGGAAGCAAAACACTGTTTACTAGCCGTGCAGACGTGTACACTTCAAAGCCCCAGCCACGTCAAGCAAGACAGCCACCACAAAAAGTTGTGGTGGAATTTCAATATTTTCTTCAAAGATAGGTGCAGAAATTTTCAATAAAGACAAAACTTATTTTGAGGTCCCCTCAGTTAGAACACAGACGGCAGCCAAGCCTCGTGACGGATGACCAGCCATGAGACTAACAGCTAGTTTGTTTGAAAGCATATTAATGCCTTCTTGTTGTTTTAAGCGGTTTGTTGCACATTTTCCACTCGTGATTTGTAAGAACTTGTTCTACAATAAATACCCTCTAATGATTTGTTTTCTTCTTGGAATTATCTTCATAAATATTTTAGATTTCAATTTGGCATCCTTCATTCGTTCTTCGACTTGCAATTTTCGAGCAGAGTGCTTTCCTAAGGTGGTCCTTCTCATTTTCTGTATTCGTTCCTATCAAGATTTCGGTTGGCTCACCCCACTAAAGCTTAAAGGCTTGCCTACTTGCCAATAATCAGTGCCCCTTGTTATAAACCTAGGTTGAAAATTTTGAATTATACAATAATTATAAGATATTTATTTGTGAATCCATTAGTCTCAAGGTAAATGACCTCTTTTGGCCACAGAGAGGTGTACTTAGTTGAGAGTGTGAAAGTTGAGCTGTAAGGCCGTCTGACTACAATACTGAAAGGAAGGACCTTCAAATATGAGCACCCAAATACTTGGAAATTGGGAGAAAAGAATTCAATATTTATGGGGAAAATAAAAATGAAATGCACTAGAGAAAGTGGAGCTAGCCAGCAGCTAACTCTTACAGGCAGACAAACAATCAACAAATCACAAAGTTCTTTATAGGTGGAGCTAGCCAGTAGCTAACTCTCACAAGCAGACAAACGATCAACGATCCACAATCAACAATCACAACTTCTTTAGGTGGAGCTAGCCAGAAGCTAACTCTCACAGGAAGACAAACACTCAACGATAACAACTAGGTGTTGGCCATCAATTCTAACGACTTGCACACAAAAGATGGCGAAGCTTTTTACTCGAATACCATCACCATTCCATCAATGCAAGCTTCTTCATTTCCTAATCATAGCCTATGCATTGCCTACGATCATTGACTTGTGCAAAATCCCAGGAATCCCATGAACTCATGATTGTGTATCTTTGCTATACTGCGATCTATCCCAATCACCCCTGCCAAAGAATCAAAGAAACACAGAAAGAAATAAATCAGCCTAGTAAACAGATCTTGGAAGATGGTAACCCATTTATTTTCCTTTTGGTTTTGGGAGATCAAGAATTGAAGCACAGAGGTTTTGGTATTTTACCCATTGTGAGAGCACTAGCAAAGATGACACCAGAGAGGATAAACACAATAAGTGAAGCTCTTCGAAGAATTCTAATCAGCTTTCTCACAAAAAATTGTCCCCAGAAGCCTGCTAAAATTGACACTGCCAAGAGGTATAAAGCTGCAAAAGAAAATGCAATCGTTTCTTAGCTTCTCATGGTCCATACACTCCTTGGATCATCATCTGCTATTCACTTAATAGCGCAAAAAATTGGAAAAATAGTTGGTCGAGAGAGCCATACCATAGGGTATAGGGAACCTCTTAAGCAAGTAAAACTCCACCACAGACAAAGATGATGAAAACATCATCACAAATGTTGCTGTTGCACTGGCAACCTGTTAATAAAACCAAATATTTATTTCCCCGTCAAGATTTTATAGAATTGTTTCTCTTGCCTCAAGGTAATGGTAAGTTCAATTGATATAACAGTACCAAGCAATATAAATATAAATGGTGCTAAAAACAAATGGAAAACATAATGTCAAGTTCTCAATAAAAAATAAAAATAAAGGCTTAAAATTCTAAAAAAGACAGCCATAAAACTGGAGACATTGCATTTTTCCATCATTCAGGGTCAGAAAACTCTTTTTTAGTAGGCCTACTTGAAAGTGACATTTTCTTTTCAATTATCAATCAGATCGAGATGTATATATATACATATATATTATTCTATGGAGACATCAGGTACCCATGTTTAGAATAAAAGTGTATAGAAATGATAGTAATTTTTTTTATTTGTCTTTCTTGAAGCTAAAACTGTGTTTTGATGTGGTAATAATAAAAGCTTTCTTTTTCATTGACAGGGAACATATTTAACCTCGGGAATGACACCAATCTCAAGAAGAAGTGGGCTCAAAATGAATCCACCGCCAGATCCAAGTAGGCCCCCGACAGTGCCTCCTAGGATGCCACAGAGTGCACAGAATGAAATATGGATTGGGGTCCATGCGATCGACGCCCCACAAATTGACTCTGTGTTCCCAGTGTTCATCCTCCTTTTGTGTTCTTTGTATAATTTGACTGCTTCATATACAAACACTGCAACTGCTATAGGGAACTGCAAAAGCCCACCAAAAATAAAAAAAAAATTGGGACATCAATAAGCAAATCCAGAAAATATGATGAAATTTTTTTTTTTTAAAAAGGCAAAAATTTTAATAATGATATTTGTAATTATAAGCACCTGCAAGCAAAAAAAGACCCAATACCATGCACTGCAAACTGCTACATCATTCTGCAAAACCAGTTAAAAAACCAGATGAATCCATGGATTCATTGAGAAAGAAATGTAGATGAGAGAAGGGAGAAAGGAAAAGGGGTATATAGACTTGCCTTTAAGATTTGGAGGAGAAGGAAAGCAACCCAAACAACTAGCAGAACCGAAAGTTTCTTCCATTTGAGATTGAAACACATTATTTGCTATTATAGATTGAAGAAATTGAACTAAGTTAGTGTCACATTAGAGAATGGTAATTGGCTTATTGCAGAAGATAGGATTATTGAGATCGTTATGGCTACCATTTTTGACTTCTCTTCCACGGGAACTAATGGCTCATAGTCTGCATTGATCACAACTGCATGCCAAAAGATTGAAAACAAATCAATCAATATTCAATTGCCTGTTGATTTTTTAACAAGAATTAAGAAAAACTCATTAATGTGTGTTTGACTCTTACCTTCGCCACGGGAGGTGGTTGGAATTGCTTCCTGCTGGGCCATTTCTTTCTGCAATTTTTCGACATTTGAAAATTTGGGACGAGTTAGCAACTACAAAATCCTTCCAATTATATGGCTTATTATCACCATAGAACAGTGAAATTTTACCTTCAAAATTGTCTCTTCCTTCCACATTTCACATCCCTTAAAGAAGGATCTGCTAGATGTACCTGTTCAGAGAATAAAACAGAAAAATTACAGATTTTTCATCATCTCCTTCTCCCCCCCCCCCCGGCGAAAAAAATCGATTAACCGTAGCTGTGCAAAATGATCAATTACAAAGAAAAATAGGGTTGCCATATTGTACCCATAAAGAGAATGATAATAAGGACGGTGATTAGCCAGTAGGGGAAAACAACGCTCAAGGCAACACCAACGGTGATGCCAAGCATGAGCATGGGCTGGAACAGAAGAGCTAAGTCATAGTCTATGATTGGGACTTCCTTTGTGGGATGGGACACACTTAGATTGTACCAAACTGATGACGCCGATGCCCCCATGATCATACCTGCACGCATGCTGTCAAGTTATTGCCAAATTCATTTCATAAGTCCCAAAAGAAATCTTTTTGGCTTCTTCTTCCATATGATGTGATAAAATCAATCTTGGAAAAAAAAAATTAACCAATCATGGAATTCAATGATTTTCATAAAATATGCGCAAAAACAATGAACATGGAAGCCGAATTTTATCCAAAAAAAGATATAGAACAAAACTTGACAACTTTATGAGAAATGGCCTACTTTTGAAGATCCCCTTTTCACCTGTGATTTAGATATAAAAAATAACTGTTCCATGGAACACTTTTTACCTTTTTCCCCTGTTCTATGCGGGAAGCCATAAAACAGAGGTCCCAAAACCTGCTTGTATATATAGAGCCACCAGGATGAGACGACAAGGAAAGGAGGAGTATGGCATCGTAAATTAGAATTAACAGAAACGAAAAAAGGAAAAAAAGAAGAGGAGATAACGAAGGATGTTAAATACATTTGGAAAGAGCAGCGGCGGACTTGGTATCGAATCCAACAATCAAATTTAGCATAGGAACGAAAATGCCGCCGCCCCCAACTCCACCTACTGTCCCGCACGCCGATCCCAGGAATCCTATCACTGTAGCCAATAACAGCCTCCAATTAATCTCCAATTCCTGCAACACCAAAATCTCATCAAGATTCCCCTTAAGGCCAGAAACAAACAAAACATTAACATAACGTAAAAGGAAGGAAGACAGAAACACACACACAGAGAAAGACATACAGGCCAGACTAGTTTCTCGGTGCTGAACACGAATGGGGAGTTCAAAGGATTGGAGCTGTTTAGCAAGCCTTTGTCATGCGTTCGCGTGAGGAGAAGGGTAGATAGTATGGCCACAGAGAAACCAGACAGCAGATAAAGAACAAAACCTTTTGTACCCATGGAGCCTCTTGTGTCTTGCCCGTAGAAAAGACGATACTAACAAGAAAATGAGAAACACGATGCTCTAACGAGACAAATATTTAAGCGGACATCGAAGATTGCAGACAGACAAAGAGAGTCGTGTGTGTCTCTCGGGGGAAGAGAGGAGAGGTGAGGTCCCGCTTATATAGCACAACTGGCAACCTACTCGCAAAGTTCACCCTAAACGAATTTTATAGATTGGTGACCTCACATTACCTTACATTATCGTACATTACATTCAATTAACCGTTTGGTTAAAATTCAAGTTGATTTATCCTGGGACGTAGTAACTTTATCGTAAGTCGGTTTTTTTTTTTTTTTTTTTTTCTGGACCCAAATTTGTAAAGTAACGTCTCTCCTTATGTAAATAAAAATAAGCAACATAAGTTTTACATTTAATAAATTGTAGGAGAATATAATAGAGGCTTATTTGGAGCTATTACTAAATAGGTGGTAAATTTTTTAATAAAAAATATTAAATTAAGATATTAATGAATAACTTTTAACAATAACAATTAATACCTTTATAATACCTCTTGTTCAGTAAATACCAAATGAAAAAAATTTGTTCTATCATTGCTTTCTCGACAAAAAAAAAAAAAAACACTTAATAATTTAACTTAACTCAATATATTATTAATATTAAATTTCATTTAAATTTTAAATTTTAAATTGAGTTTAAATAAAATAAATAATAATAAAATAGATTTACATAATTTTCAAATATGTATTTATTATGCTAAAAAACAAATAAATAAAATAATATAACAAGCAAAAATAATTAATGATATTATTATAACAAAAAATTATTATAATTTATAAAAAGGTTTGAATAAATAGTAAGAATATTTATCAAGATAAGAGCTATAATTGATTTTAAAATTATTATTTTTAAAAATTTTAATTTTTTTTGTTAAAAATTAATAAATTTATAATTAATATATCAAAATATTTAACAAATAAGATAAAATATATAATAAATTATAAAAATATTCAATAATAACTCATTGTAAATTTTAATTTTTAATCACAGATTTTATTGTTCAAATTATAAATTTAATAATTTGATGTAAAAAAAACTGAAATTTTAAAAACAAAATTTTATTATTTTTAAATAATAGGATCCACAATCTAATTAATTTATAGTTATTTTGTGTCGCCATAAACTGTTTTTTGTTTATAAAAGCGCCTCATATCGCGCCGTATAGGCAATCTCAGAGAATCATTCAGGAATGGAATAGGGATTATTTTTCATCTTCCTTGCGCGACCATCAATGTCAAGATGTTAGCGTGCACATGCGCACGCCGCAGATCAGCCGGACACGTCATAAGTTTAGGAACAATGGATTCCAATTAGCCCACGGTTTCTTCAAGTAGGAAACGAAGCTATCAACTGGTAGACCCGCATCGCAACAAAATCTTCGATTATCGAGCTTTTCTTGACTTCTATTTTTTTTTCCATCCTTTTAGGAGAATTTGAGATGAATACGTCACTCGGTTTATATTCGGAGAAACGAAAAATGACACTTTTTTTTTTTTTTGAGTAAAACGAAAAATGACATTAAAAAAAAAACCCCAACAACAATGTGTACCTTCAAAGTTATTTATTCTCAGCTAATCAATTATAAAGAATAAACTAAAATTTACCTATTCAATTAAAAAAAAAATCATCGTAGGATTTCTGGTAGAAATGTGAAGAACAAAGTAGAATCTTAAGACCATGGCTCTTAAAAGGAGGTTCTCACAAAAAATGGATTTTATTTTTGCATGTTAAAAAAAAGGAAAAAAGAGCCAATATTAAATATTCCTCACAGGAAAATATAAATTATGAAATATATTAACTTATAAATAAGGAACCCGATTTATTTCTCTGAAAAAAAAAAAAAAAAACAATTTTCTTGATCCTGAGCCAAACTTGCAAAAAATCGGACGGTTGATAGTCGTATACACATCATACTAAACAAAACAAAAGAGTACAAATAGATATATTTTGTACAGCTGAGCGACCATCCGGCACAAAGTTTGGAAGGAGATACTCACCAAAATTTCGTATATTTTTTTTCTCTCGATCCGAAAAAATGTATATTATAACATTAAATATTTATTCTCCACTAATCAAAGTGGAATGGCTTGCAGTTTACATACTTCTGGAGATTGGTGCCGGCCATCATGAAGTTTCCTCGTGGTTCTTGCCACCTAAATCAAACGAAATGATAACGAAACAAAGATTTAATAAACTTCACTGAACTCATGAACTCATACAATGAAGTACATTAAGAACGTCTGCTCCTTCTTTCTTATCATATTTTAATTGCGTGAAGACGTGAGAAATCCATCTCAAATGAAACCTAATATAAGCGCACGTTGGGTACCTCCTTTTTACTTGTTTTAGGATAGTAAAGAGAAATTAAACTTGACATCGCGAATGCGTTGGGAATTTGAAAGTATATAGTGTACTTTTAATACACTTTTCCTACAAACGATGCCCTCATTTTTTTATTATTACAATAATAAAGTAGAGTTACTAAAATTTGAAGATATAATTCAGAAATTTTAATAAAATTTCTAAACTAATTGTACTAGAAATACCAAACGACCTCTTTTTTTATTATTTGTACAAAATTAATGACTACTTTAATATACTTACCTCATTTTTCTTGCAAATATTGTGTAACAAACGCCACCTTCGGTAGGTTTTAGCTGCAACTTGGAAGAGAACGGGCCCCGTGAACTCCAAAATTTTCATAATTTAAAGTTTTGGAGCTAATTTGACTAGATCAAAATTATTGTTTTTACTAAATTTTACTTCGTCAACTTGATATTTAGTTATCATTTGTAGCGTGATACAACTTTAAATGTGCCGACATGCGCTATGCATAAAGTTAGGCCGAAGCATATACCCACAATATTGGTAATAACAACAATGAGAAGAAGAAGAAATGCGATTGAACTTGCAAAGCTCTGATGCCCGGTGTATTGTCAGTATATGGGCTTTGTCTCTCCCATATGACAATTTGGATACTATATCCATACAGCTCACCGTATTTCCTACTTCATATATATATATATATATATATATATATATATATATATATATATATATTTGAGTCAAAGAGTGCTAGCTATCCATGAGAGTGAGAGATATAATTAACAAATAGCAATCTGACGCGCAGATGCGTGTAAACAAAAATATTAGCAAACTAACGCGTTAAAGTTGCTTCGGTCAAATGAAGCCAGGGCCCCCGGATACAGAGAATTTATAAAATGAGGTAAAACCCTGGTCAAAAGAATTTTATAATGCATTTGAAAACCAAAAAAAAAAGAAACTACGCTTGACAAACAGATTTTGAAAGCTTTCAATTTCAAAATGGTCACGGAAAATATCAACGTTACATCATTCCTTGCCTACCGAAGTCACATCCTTCAGGGCTGTAACACCCTAGGTAAATAATTTTAGGTGGCCCAGGATCACAGAGACAATCCTATCAGGTTCTACAGTCTAGACAGTACACAGTTGTCTGACACGTTTAAAATATTATCACCATATGGGGCCTTGTGAAAATACAAGAATTATCTTGGAATCATGTTCGAGTATCATTGAGCTCTTGTTTGAGTGGCCACGCTTACGAGATTCGAAACCAAAATTGACGACTTCGTTTCGGCCACTGTATAAAATATTGTGGTCGTGGTTATCATAAGCGTCAGAATCCTAAATGGTCCTGACTAGTTTAACTGTGAACCTCGGAGCTTGACATTTTTCAATCGGGAAAAACGTCAATTTGTTTGGGTACATGTGTTTTTCATCTCTTGCTGGCTGACCCTTAGATATAATTTGTGCCTTAATAGACAAAGATACAAAAAAAAAATATTTAATCTATTTCTTGCCAAAATTGATTACTAAATGCATGATCGTAGCTATGATTGCAAGAAGAAACTAGGCAGACCTGCCTAATATGACTCCGTACTCCTACCCCAAGTTGTACGGGCTCCACATGGCCGCCGTTGTCCCCCGTGGGCTCGTTGTAAGGAATTTTTCTTCTTGCAACGAAGAATAAAACGGAAGTTTGTCCAACCACCAAGCTCCTGTTTTGTTGCATTGCTTGGCAAATCGTCACGCGTGATGCAAGCTATCTCAAGCGTTACTATTGACAAGAGTCAATTGACAGTTTGTTGTTCAAAAAAAGATTTGTTACTCTGACCCAAAAAAAAAAAAAAAAGATTCGTTACAGTTAAACCTTACTTGGCTTGCTTGTCTGCGTCAGTGCCGAGTGTCTTTTTCTTTTACTTATATATCATAGACATAGAAAATCATGCTACAACTTCAGTTAATTGCCCGTTGCGCAACTCGTGGTAATTATAGTTTATACCAGCTGGCGAAACTTCCGAAGGATGTAGACGAACCATAGGAGCCAAACTCGGGCAGCATTGCAACGTAAGGTAGTTGAAGAAACCAATCAAATGCAAGAGTACTGATGTGTCATCAACAACCTTCCAGGAAATTAAGGCGGATCAATTGATCCCCACCTGCCTCATTGAGCCATGTTCGGACGCACGCCTCTTTGATGGAAACGGCACATGCTTTCATTTAATGCTCCTCGAGCTGAATTGGCGACGTACGGCACCGCAAGAATCCAAGAAGCCATAGGGTGCGCAGTACTCTTTGTTTGTTAGCATTAAATCGGACTGAGGAACGACTGGCAACTATTTAACTGAGGATTACACTTTTACACACTCCTTTTAAAATTCATTATATACAATTAATAAAATAATTATTTAATTGATAAGAATAATGCTTACTATAATATCAAGTAGCCTTGTTTTTTTTTTTTTTTTAACTATTGTTTCTTGCTTTCTGTGCTTTTATTTATTAAGCGCGTATAATGTGTATATCATACTCCTAATTATCCCCTTTAATTAATAGTTCAGATCCAAGCAAGAGATTGGGAATATAATTAAATATTATTCTTCTAATCAAATAAAGTTGGAATCAGCGCTTGTAGCATTGCATGTCGTTACCTATGAGGTGTACCTAATGGAGCAAACCTGTTTCAAAAATCTAAGAATTGTGGAGCAATTGTCGAAAAGCCAATGTCTTGGCCGTCAAACAGCAAAAATAACCTCTCCCACTTTAAAAAAACTTCTTCAATTTCTCATTCTTTCAGCTTTTTGTTTTTTTTTTTTATTTATTTATTTTCGTGTCACTGCCTCACAAAACATGGTAAATTCCCATAGAAAAAGCTCCCATCTCATGTGCCCGAATAATGTTGGCATGTGACATTAATTAATTTTGTATTCATAGGATACAGTTTAAGTAGTAATTGCTATAATTATTCATCTCCAAATTCATTGACGCTTTGTGGGTTTTAGTGAAGTGTTGGTAAGTAGAATGAAATATATTGTCTTTGTTGTATGCACGAACCGTATACATGTATGGTTTCCACAAGAAAATAGCTTCACGTTCAACATTCAACAACGTCTATTTTAATTTTGAATTTGTTCATCACAACGGGCACCAATCTAACGTAGACCCCAAATATCAAAAAGCTTGGCACAACCATTCCACAAGCCCAATTGATCATGTCTCAAGATTAATGGGCCATGAAAATACCCAAGCAACCTAGGTCATATATCTTCTTTATTCCAGCAACCGAAAGAAACCCGTGTTCAAAAAACACAGCCCACATCGGGCCGAGGTGTCTTTGCGCACCAATTCCGCGCGAGGAATGGCCACTCTCTCTAGCCATCCACCCGTCCAACGTCGTTGAAAGAAAGCTTGACCAGTCAGATGCCACGGCTACAGGGGCCGTCTCTTCAAGAGGGATCTCCATCTCCACTGCCTCCACCTTTTTGCCGCCTACTTCTTTGTCTAGAGCCTGCCTTCCTTCCTGTACCTCTGCGCTCACGCGCCGCCTCCATTTCCTCCACGACACCGTGTGGCATTGTCAACTTCTCTTTGATCGCTTCCTTAATGCTCCCAAGACCAATTGTCACCTCTACATCAAAGTCATTGAAGAATCTGTTCTTGATGCTGTGCAATCTTGAATTGCAACAGAAGATGTCTCGGTAAACAAGCTTGAAGATCCAGTTTTTTGTTGTCTTTTAATGTTAAAAGTTGAGGAAAGGTTGTAATTGAAACAAATTGTTGTATTAATTAAGTTTTATTAGTTAGTGGGAGTAGGTGAACCCTTGTCCTAGTTGCAATGGCCTGCTGTGATCCAGCAGTTAATTGCTTGTTTAGCCTTTCTTCCTTGTAAAATTGGACAAGCAAAGCACCCCATGCTTGTGCACAAAACTCTCTATATATATTGGAGAAAAAGACTAATGAATATTGGATGTTTTCCTCCCCAATTATCTGGTTTTTTTCTGCTCCAATCTGCAATTCTTCTTGTTCTCTGCAATTAAGCTTTTATTTCCTTCAGATATAGCTTTGACATCAACAAAGGGAAAGGCAGAGTATCTAAATGAAGAGGAGCAAAGCAGGATAGAAAAAATGGACGACTAACCTTGGCTGCTTCCACAGTCTCTGCTGTCTTCTCTTTGGCTTCCTCTTTTTTACCAGACAAAGCGTCCAAAGCCTTTCTTGCTGCCTCTTTTGCAGACTCTGCGAGCTCTGCAAACTTGCTTACAGTGGTATCCTTCCTCTCTCCTTCTCTCTCGCTTTCTCAGCCACATAATCCCTTGTTTCCTCTGCTTTCTCGACAGGGCAGTCTTTATACTCGCCCCCTTTTCCCATTGCAGAATCCTTAGTTTCCTTGGCCTTCTCAGCTGCTGCTGTGTCCTTGTACTCGCCTGCCTTGTTGTTGGCCTGCTCTGCTTTTTGCGCCGCATAATCTTTATGCTCTTCTGCCTTGCCATTTGCAGAGTCCTTCGTCTCCTTCCCTTTCTCTGCTTCATAATCGTTATAATCACTCAACGTCTCCTTTGCAGCGGCCATTGTCTCCTTCGCCTTCTCTCCATACTCTCACATCTTTCCTTTCGCCCATTCCTTTGTTTCTTCTTCCATCTTCTGTTTAGCAGTATCCGTCGTTTCTTTTGCCTTTTCAGTTGTAAGGTCCTTGTATTCTTTAGTCTTTTCTGAAGCAGTGCCTTTAGTCTCTCTTACCTTTTCGCCGCTTTTATCAGCAGCTTCCTCTGCCGTCTCGGCAGCCTCTTGGCTCTTACCACTACGGCCTCTTTTGCATGCCCCAATGTGTCAGCAACTGCCTTAAACACTGACCCACTCACGCCTTGGTCTCTCTTCTTGCTGCCGTGTTCGGTCCGTCTCCGTCTCCAATAGGGATCGCTCTTCATTTTCTCTTTCTCTGTTCACGTCCCTCAAATCACCACCAGCTTCTCAGCTCTCTCCACCCTTTGTCCTCATTCGACGCCATCAACAGCAATGTTAAGGGGATAATATGCCTGGCAAAGATAAAACCCAATGATATTTACTACTTTTGTTATTGAATTCTCGCTTTTATTGTTCTCTTCGTGTTTCCCCGCGGATTGGCAACATAACAAATATAGTCTTCTGAGAAGTACATCGACTCGAATGTTGTGGTGACACGTTGAGGATTGTTGTAAAAGCTGATGCCACGTGGTCGAGTGTCGGGTGACACCTCATCATGCGAGAAGCTCCGAGAGGACACTCCGGCATATCCGAAGCCAGTCTTCGAAGCTTCGGTGAATTGTAGTCGCGCCCATCTTTCTGTGTCGTGCCACGTGCATTATGTCGCTGTCGATCGAGACGTCAAGCTTCTCCGTTAATCTGGGGATCGAATTTTCATGAACCGCTGTTATGGATCCAATCTAGGCACAGCATAAACCCAAAGGCCTAATTGATTGTTTGATTTTGGGCCTATTGTAAACTGGTCCGCTAAGTGTCACGATGCATGATGAGCTGGCCCAGCAACAGGGCCGGTTCAAGGGAATTTTTCACGCAACAGTTTTCGAGCTGGAGCCATTTTATTTTTCTTCCTCTTTAAAGATATTAACTGACAGTTGATCAATAGCTTTCGCGGTGAAAAAATGCGGTGGAAGAGGAACAATGAATCAACAGCGGTAGAGACTTGATCCGGAAAAAGTGAGTCATTCAAATCAAGCGTATATGCAGAGAAGAGAAGACAACCAAGTAACAGATCTTCTTATTAAACATGTCCTCACTCTTCTATGTGAATACTATTACCTGAGACAACCTCCGACGAGACTGAGAACAATTTTGCAACAGGACACGAAGGGGTGCAGTGTCCCAAATTGGTGCCAATGAAGCCTCCAAAAGCTGTAATCTATTTAGGCGTTGAACCGTCCGCTAGATTATTAAACCGAAAGAAAAAGCCGAAGAAATATTTAAAAGTATCTTCTCTGCACAAGACTGAAATTTACACTTTTGGACTAGTCTTGCAAACTTCCTCCTGAAGAGGAACAATAGCCAATAACCATGAGTACATCGTGAACAGAAACAAGGTATAAAATGAAAGAAAAACAACAATGACTCAAATTTCTGCTTCTGGCGTGGGGTGCAGAGAACATTTAATTTATCCTTTTTGACAGTTGGCCACTCAATGAAATCAAAAGAATTTTGCTGAACATTTTTACCTGACATGTATAGAACTCCACATTAGTGACAATCCAACTTCATGACCTCAATCGACCGGTTTTGGCTAATTGACCATCTTGAACTCTGACATTGAGTCTCCTGAGCCAAATTGAGTGGAGTATCATGTGGAAAACATCGAAACGCTTAGGAGGAGAATTGACCTCAAAGTGTCTCCTTATTTTCAGGACTCTTCTCTGCATTTTTATGTACTGCCTTGTCGGTATGCTCATCAATATTGCCTTCAAGTTGGGGATATCTTTCACCGGAACCTCAACAGAGAATGATTTCCAGTTGAGCACATCACTGAAAGGTGGCACGTAATGGTCTGAAATCAGAACCGGAACACAACCCGTGTAAAATGATTCAACGATTCTTGGGCTGGCAACTTCATAACCACTCGGACAGAGGCAGAACTTGCTCTTTCTCAACATTTCGTAGTAAGAGACGCCTTTCGGGAGGTATCGATGCACCTGAATATCATCATCCTTGTTCTCCCAATGCTCGAGAACGATAGGTCTAATAGGGCCATGAAGCGCTCCAGCAAAGAAGGCCAAGATCGAACGCTTTGATGGAGATGGTCCGCCGATTAAGCCCTGTGTCGTACCGACCAGGAGATTGATTTCTGGAAAGGATACGTCTTTGATGGGGTTGAACCTCTCTGATGTGTTTGCATTGCATAGCGCATGGATTGAGTTTTTGCCAAGCTGAGGATGAGAATGAAGCTACTGGCCCCTGTGACAACAGAACATAATGATTTTAGCTTTGAAAGAGACTTGGAGATTTGCTGTGGTTAATTGACAATTGAACTTCATACTTGGTGAAATTAGTCAAGTTTGACTAAGGGCGCTCAAGATATGAAACCACCTCACCAAACCTGACAATAAGTAGTCCTACTTAAAATATGAATACCTCTTGGATCAAACCTTGCAATGACTACTCGTGAAATGGACGTTCTACAACTTAAACATCAAATCCGCAAGTATTAATTCCTGATCGTGGAGGGTGTTAGGGAATTCACCCTTGTTAGCCCACTGCCTGATGGACCAACTAAAAAAATTATAACTAAGGTTTAATCAATGGTATGCTAAAAGCCTGCATCAATGCTGAGCTGATACCTATTTGGACACATTCGATGAAATCTAAGACGCTTGTAAACATAGAACAGTGGAGAACAGAGACTAACCCAATCATGGCAGGCGAGCATAAAATGGTCAGCGCCAAGGCTTCGATTCCAGTAGGGGTATTTTCCAGCAATAACATTGACATAGTCTCTGACAGTCCTTCTTATGGGACCATAATCATGTGAATTTTGCACATAGACAAAACGGACCATCATCACTACACTGAAGGGAAGGAAGAAAGCATGCGCCTTCTCCGGATCTCTGGTCCGGAACTGGGCAGAAATCTCCATCCCGTGAATAAAAGTTCCTTCCATGGCATATATGCTCTTGCAAGGACCTGTATGGAACACCGGGGGCTCCCCTTCTTCATATACGAAAATCTTGAACTGTTTTTCCATTTCCAAGTAGCTCCTGTAATGGAAAGGGCACAAAATTGCTAAAATCCTGCGATTGGATCTATAAACTGAACATATAGATATTGTGCTGCATCCATTTTGCTCCATCTCTTAAGTGAAGCTGTGAAATCTGGTCCTAAAATCCAAGATTTGAGTATTCGATCCTATAAAATATGTTGACAACAAATTACAAGCTGGCCTAAGTCCAGAAGTCCTTTTGGGACCCAGATTCCATCCATTGACAGCTCTTGGGCCTAACTTAGTACCAGTCAAATTCATCGGTCTGTCACCGTCTATTGCCCAATCACACTGGAACACTGGAAACTTCCATCCAAGAAAAAAAAACGATTGGTATAGAAAAGCTCCATTTTTTCGTGACCTAAAAAGCAATGGAAAAGTTACCTATGAAAGACTTTGGAATTCCAGTACATTGGGCCCAGAGGAAGGTAGTCACGGACCCCATCTGTCTGATTTAAATATTTAGCCTCTTGGATTGCAACACGGGCTTTTTGCAAGCGGGCTTCAAGCTTCTCCAAATTTGTATACTCTCTTGGACCTCCGTCCTTCTGGGAGAGATCGGTAAACTCAATGGAGGGGGCGGCCGCTGGAATTTCACTCGCTGGAATGTTTAGACCGTTTACTTCTGTTGCATTCTGGAAAATCAATTCGTACTCCCTCCAGTCACATAAATAACTAAAACCCCAGCAACATATACTCAAGAATTCATCCATAAATGAAAATCCAGAGTTGAAAACCAACAAAGAAAAGAAGATGAAGAAGGAAATGGGAGAGGTGCTCTTCAATACGTGGATTAATTTGTCAAATGAATTAAAAATTTACCACCAAAAGTGTGAAAGATGGATTAATTTTGGCTCAATTACTCGCCAAATTAAACCCAAAACGAGTAGAGTCCAACTTAAGCAAAAGAAAATCATAATTTTTGATTTCCCTCAATTGCACATGGAAAAAAGAGTTAAGCCTAGAAGAAACTATGACGTCTGCAGAACCTTTAAGAGAAAAGAGAGGAAAAAAAAAAGCCAAGAAATCTTGCGCTTGACAACACTTGTGCTTCAAGTTGCTGTTTTCGATGCGACTGTCACACCGTCGCACCTCTTACGTTTTAAATATTCTTCCTCCAAAAAGTAAAAACAAACAAAAAGATTTTAATTTTGCATAGAAAAATAAAAAAAGAGGAGAAAAAGGGAAGAAATAAGAATACTTGTGTCAAGTTTTCAAGAACACGAATCTAAAGAAACCGTGTATCTCACTCAAACGGGGGGAACAAGGTGGGGTTCCTAATTTACAAAAGATTACTGTAAAAGGTTAGTGAATCCCGAAAAAGATCGACGAGAAGGGACACAGTTCTTACGTGTTCTTCAATCCGTATGGCCTCAACTGAAAGTGGTGGAGTAGAAGACCGGTTAAGAACAGAATCATCAAACATAGCTATTCTCTCTCCACTATTTCGAGCACCTCCCACCACAACTCTTGGTTGCAAATCCTCTACTCTTTCTTCACTTTCCTTTCCATCTAAAACCACCGACGTCGCCATCTCGACAGGAACACTCACGGCAGAAGTACTATTTAAAGAACCACCCATGACAGTAACGTTGAATCCAATTCTCCATAGCCCAGGACGGTTGGATATGTAGCCCCATGAGGAAAATCTTGGACCAAACGTCGCAATAAGTCCAGAAACAACTATCAACGGAACCACAAACCATAAAAGCTTCATCGATATCGATGAAGATTGTGAAAAACTACATGCAAGTCTTTTCTTGCAAGCGTTATCCCCCATTTCTTGATGACAGGAGCTCTAGAGAGATATATGGGAGAAGTAAAATCTGTTTGCTTCTACAGTTAATTTTGACCTCTCTCTCTCTCTTTCTTTTTTTCTCTTCACACCCACACAGAGAGTGCTTTCAGAGTAGGGGTTTTCTGGCTTCTTGCTAAGATTCTTTGTGCATGTTTTTTGCTGATATTGATGCAAAAAAAGGTTTATTCTACAGAGGCAGACAGAATTGAACAATTGGTAGCAAGTGGTTGCCCCATCACGCCAAGCAGTCTCTGATATGCCCTTCTATATATGTGCGTGTGTGTGCGTGTGGTTCTCGTGCCCCGATTTGGGGGTTGAATTTAACTAGCCTTTTTTCAAAGAGAATAAAATTTTAAGACATGATATGGTTTATAATACGTATCACCTTCTTCATTTACAAATTTAGATTTTTAAGTATATTTTTTGAGTTATAAATTTTTAAATAGACTTAAAGTTTTAAATTGTTATTTGACACTTTCATTAAATCATCTATAAAAAAAAAAAAATCAGAGAGAAGAAATTATGATGCTTTTTACAATGACGATTACACCTCCACCTTTTCTCAAAGTTTATGGTTTGTTTTCTCTTAATTTTATCGGAGATACTTGTGTTAGATGGAATGTCAAGTTGCCTTGTTTCGTACTTCATAGCAAATGCAAAACTGCTCAGAAAGATACCGTTCGTGCGTAGAAGAAGAAATGAGGAACGTGATTTTACTTTGCTGCAAAACAGGTGTAGGACATTTCAGTGCGAACAAGACAGCCATCGATCTGGACCACCGAGGGACAATATGAGAAAGCAATATTAGAGTTACCCAAAAGCCACATGCCATGCCATCTCTGGTCTAACAAATAATCTGCCATTGAATTGTAAATATCAAAACGTCAAAATCATTCAAAATTAATATCTTTTCCTCTTCCAATATTCCGTAAAGCAGCATCCAAACGTGAGTTTATTTATGGTTTAATTAATTAATTGTCAAGTAGGTACAACCGCTAATATTCAATTTTTTACAAGTTTTAAAACATCTTGCCATCGATCCGTAATTTAGGAAACTATATATCCGTGAACATCACATGCAAAGAATAAAGATGGAGGGCGGATCCTAAGTCCTACGTTTCTCCCCCCCCCCCCCCACTGCCCCCCCCCCCCCCCCCGCCTCCCCCCTTTTTTTTTTTTGTTTTGTTTGTCTTTTTGGCGTACGAATCCAATCCTATTACTGAATTATGGGTAAATCCACGACTACGAATAAAGTTAAACTCGGCTCCATTTCCTCCATATATGTCGTTTGCTGTTTGTAATCTGCGTGTTGTTGGGGACTCTAGGTAGATTGGGGGGCTAGTTGGTACAATATCCCATACAGCTGTCCGGGCAGATATTGAAAAATTGAAAACAACTTAAACCAACCAAAAAAAAAAAAAGAATACGGCGCGTTTGTATTTACAGCTTGAACTTTGAAGAGTCCATGTGCTCGCACGGACCCATTTCACTAATGTTCTTTGTTTTTTTTTTTTTTTGTTTTGGACTTTTTTTTTCTTCAAATAAATCAACAATTTCATGATTCTTTGCTATCCATTTGTCGTCACCTACCGAAATTATATTATAATTATTATTTTATAATATTTTAATATAATTAAAATTTTTAATTAATTTATTTAAAAAATATATAAATTATTTAAATATTTTAAAATATTTTTTAATTAATTATTAAATATTTTTTATTTTAAATAAAATATTTTTTTAATTAATTAAATAATTTTACTTATATATAAATCTGAAAATTTAAATATTCAATTCAATTCAACTTAATTTCAAATTAATTCAAATAAATAAATATTTTAATAAAAGTATTAAATTTAACTCAATTTTTTTTTAAAAAAAATTATTATTTCTTAAATTAATTGAATGTTAGTCTTTTTTTTATTCGTTAAATGCGGCGCGAAGACGGGGGAATAAACCCAACGAACAAGCTAAAGGGAAGTCATGGAAATCGTTACCCCTAAAATACGTAGATGGCATCTGGCCTAATTCGTTTTGGTTAGATATTTGGTTAGGTCTAGTTAAAAGTTATAGGTTGAAGTTTGGTCAACTTGATCAATGTCTACCAAATCAAACTACGGTAAAACGTCTATGGTTGGGCTCTGATCAAACTACGGTAAAATAATAAGAAACATGATTTTTACATGATTTTAGTTAAACGCGAAAGCATGGATAAGACAAAATAAAATCGTGACAGATATGTGTCGGTACGTGCCTAACCATAACACGAATTCGATGCTCACAGTGCGCATCTTGGCATTCGGTGCCTAAACTGAAGATCTATGATCGATTTAATGATTTTTAAAATTTTCAGTTTAAAAGTTTAATCAGCCCAAATTTTGAGTTAATTCTATGTTTTTTTCTGATTCAACCGACAGTACGGGGGATCACGCAATGTTTTAAAAAATTATTTATTTATTAGATTTGAGTACATAGCTAGATTATTTATCTAAACAAGGGCAAGAACTGGTTAAATTTTATTTATTTTTTAAAATTTCAACCTTTCTGCCAAAGCCTAAAAAATTTACAACTAATACATCAAAATATTATGCAATAGATACAATAAAATATATAACAAATTATGATGACATCATATTGTATATTTTTTATTCTAATATATTTTATAATTTTAATTGTAAATCTAATGATTGTGGACGAGAAAAACTGAAATTTCATAACCAAAATTTTTTCTCATTTTTATTAAGTGAACCCCACAATCTCTTATTTATTTATAGCCAAATCCTCTTACCACCAACCTTTTTCGTATTTAATCGTACGACATGACACATGTTACACATAGGCACTTTCTTTTGACCAAACTGCGATCTACAAACTCAGTTTCAACAGATCGCCTGACGGCATATTTCTTGAGAATTTTCTTTGAATTGTGGGTTGGGAGATAGCAGAAAACAGAATAGAAGCTTCCTGTTTAGGTGCTAAACTAAGAATCACTTTGGTAAAGCGAAAAAGGCTTTCGAATCCTACGAGTCTATGACCAAAGTTGAATCATGTGGCAAGGTAGGATGGGGGAAGGAGAATGTGCATGTGTCTGTGTGTATATATTCCTATACATGTATACCATAGCATTTAGGTAATTTTGGCCAAAAGGGTGCATATTAATTAAGAAAAAAAAGAAAAGGTAATTGAAATGCGGAAGCACAGTACGGTTAATCAAACTAAGACTCTCCTGCTAATCTGTTTGTTTATGGGTAGGTATCAGTGGCTGGGTGTTAAAAAGAATGAGTGATGACAAAGAAGGTGATCTAGACAGCACTGAATTTCCAAGTGCTTCCAAAGGGTGTCCATGTCTTCTTCTGGCCATCTCTTCACTATTTCTATTGGCTAAAATAATCGCCCTTTGAGAGTTGAAAGCGAAAGATACTGGCAATAAAGGAGCTTCTTTTTGGTCAATTATTGCCCCTGCCTTCCTTTTTCACGAACGTTATCTAAAACGTGGTGCTGGGGTTCTGGTATATATAAAACAAGTATTTTAATATGTAAAATAAATATAAAAAGAGGATTGCATGCATGCAATTGATTAATATATCTGATCCTTCAGGAAATTGGGGGCCCCTTTAACTCATTGCCTACAACGCACCGACACCGGAAATAGCAGTTCTTCTGCCTTGCTCCGACGGTTACTTCCATTTAGTGTATGTGTCATCTCTCAGATAGTGAACGATCATCTTCTTTATCGACTGTTTCCATTTATGATGCTAAAAATAAATAAATCACAGCTTATGGAATTCCAAATGTCAAATTTCACTTTGAATTTTGCGATGTCGACAAGGGGTAGCATGCCCCGCTGGATATCTGTCCCACAAAATGTGTTAAATCAAATTGATTAATGGTCTCTTTAAATCAATTAGCCCATTATGACAAAGATTAATAACTAAATTGAAAAAAAAAAATCAAGCGGGATTTTAAAATTTGGCGTCCAATCGTCTGCGGACAAATATCTGATTATTGATTGATGAGCGAGAGTGACAATTGACAACGAAGCCAAGCGTCGAGGACCATTGGATTATTTATCCGTAGCCTTTAGGAAATTGGTGCTTTTGGATTGTATACAAGGAATAGAATGGAATAGAACCATGGACTGCGTTGGGTTATTAAATTAAGACCTCGGGTTTAATGAGTCAGACAATTCTCTGATTTTAAGACATCGCCAAAAAAAAAAAAAAAAAAAAATATATATATATATATATATATATATATATATATATATATTTTTTTTTTTTCAAAAAAAAAAACACAAAACAAAATTTTAAGCCTAAGTCGAAACTGGATGTTTGAATTATAAAATAAATTGAAAAACAAAAATCAAATCGAGAATTCCGTTGTTGTAGCTCCGAACAGAGCACTTGAAGCTCAGAATTGCAGGAAAAATAGTGCTGGCTATTCCAAGACTTTAAACAAAATGACTCCTTGTTGACGACAAGATATTTTCAGGTGAGAAAATTGCCTCTATTCCCATGGTAGTGTTACTTTTGAGATTTTTACTCAAAAAGCAGGAATTTTTTTTATGAAAATGCACCAAAAAAAAAAAAAAAGCTCAGTCTGCCATAACGAAAATATTGAAATGAATTCATGTATTTTTCTCTCTCCACATCTATCTTTCATTTTATTGAAAAAAAAATGAAGAAATGTTACCATATGCCTGCTGTACCATGCACTACAAAACAAAACGTCGTGAAGAAGCGTGACTCAGCGTCCAGACCTGCCCGTTAAAAGTTGAAACATGTTCGGCAGAGGGCGTTTGCTGGGGACCGAGGGATTACAAATTTAATGGGGCGTATGGGCCCATGGTGGCTTTTCTACTTTTTACATTGAAGCTATATTTTACTTTTTACATTGAAGCTTTATGGTTGACAGGACCCAAAAAAAAAATAAAAAGAGCTTTAGGGTTGAATTCCATTTAACCATGTTGAAGGTTGAGACCACTTGGCATAGAATGGCCCAATACGAAGCCCATATTTCGGGCCTAGGTGACAACGTATATCAGCCTGTCCCGGTGTTCTACCAGAACCTGGGAATTAAATAGCCGTTGAATTCCGTAAACCGATTAAAAATGTTGAAATGGAAAAGGGTTTAAGCTTGCATGATTATCTTGTGACTTCTTCTATTCGTTAGAATGATTATCTCACAAATCATTGAGTTAATTAACTTCCAGTTTTCTAGTGGAAACTCGAAATCGGGAAGAGTTTAAGTCTTTCAATTAGTGTTTGTGTTGAAGACGTTAAGGTTGGGTACGGGTGCGTAGAGTTCCAATGTAACTAAGAAATAAACAGTTTGAATCCTTATCACGACAATTTCCTTTAAAATTGACTATATTTGGCAGAGATGTTCCGTAATAACAATTATTATATGGATAAAATGCGTTTAGCATAAGTATCTACGGATAATTATAAGTTTAATTTATCATTAAAGAGTTGGAATTTCGCTATACCTTCATCATTGTTTCCATATCTCAATATCCATTACAAATACAAGTTAAACATTCTTTACTTCTTCATTTTTCTGCCTGTTTTCATTTGACAATGGCAAAAATGAATCTGCATTTCATCTTGAGCTTGATGCTTATAGTTTTCAGTTTCTTCTTTTCTGCTTCTGCAATCGAAGTTTCTTATGACAATAGAGCGTTGATCATAGACGGAGAGAGGAAACTCATCCTTTCTGGTTCCATCCATTATCCTCGTAGCACTCCTGCAGTAAGTTTTTTAAAGTTATACTTCTTGATTTTTTTTTTTTTGGTTGCTAAAATTATTTGTGCACGACTTTGACTTGACTTCGATTTTCTTGTGTTACAGATGTGGCAATCCCTAATAAGAAAAGCAAAAGATGGTGGTCTTAATGCAATTGAGACTTACGTCTTTTGGAATGCTCATGAGCCTCAACGTCGTCAGGTCTTTATTATTAACGTTTTTAAGTTCAACGATTTTTCTTTTTCCTTTTTTTAAAAAAAAATTAAAAACTTATACTATCACCATATATTAACCAAAAAAAAAAAAAAAAATTATATGTATAAGTATGGCCAACACTGTTGGTATTTAGTACTTTTCATTTCTTCAAAGTTCATGCAGTAATAACAAATAACAAGGGGTTGGGTTTACACTTAACGTCTTTTTATTCAGTATGACTTCTCTGGAAATCTAGACCTCGTTCGATTTATTAAAGCTATTCAAGAAGAAGGACTTTATGCTATTCTTCGGATTGGCCCATATGTCTGTGCAGAGTGGAATTACGGGTAACGATTTATTAAAGAATTATGATATGCTTTTCATTAAAAATACATTTTGTTAACTTTACTTTCAAATTAATTTTGAGCAGAGGGTTTCCTGTCTGGTTGCATAGCTTGCCAAATATTCAATTTAGAACGAACAATGATGTGTACAAGGTACAATATGATTGTCTGATCCACTTCCAATTCTAACTTTTTTTTTTTTTTCTTTTTTTTGGGTACAATTTTTACAACTTTTTGATATATTTGCAAATGTAGAATGAGATGCAGAATTTCACAACATTGATGGTGGACAAGATGCGGGGGGAGGAACTCTTTGCTTCACAAGGAGGTCCTATAATCCTTGCCCAGGTTTGTAATTTTATGTTATACTATCAATTAATTGCCTTCCACATGTTCAGTTGTTCACTGACAAAAATTTAACCCACTCTTGCGGCTACAAGACTAAATTGTAAAAGATGAATTGAAAAAGTGCGTTAAAGATTGTGATTTCATGACATATTGTCCTCTCGTTTTTATTTCTACGGTGTAATTTTTTCATTTTAATCCGTTCAGGTCGAAAATGAATACGGGAATGTGGAGTGGGCATATGGACAAGGTGGAAAAGACTATGTCAAATGGTGTGCAAACATGGCTCAGGGCTTTCACGTAGGCATTCCTTGGATTATGTGTCAACAAGCTGATGCTCCGGCTCCAATGGTACCTATTTCTAGTCAACCATAAATTTTGTCTTTAAATTATAGTAATAGTGCATGCAGGATGTTAACATCATTATTGTGACATGCAGATTAATACATGCAATGGATACTATTGTGACCAATGGAACCCAAAGCGAAAAGATATTCCCAAGGCATGGACTGAGAATTGGGTTGGCTGGTTGGTTCTACTTATCTTATCGTTTATATTTTTGCTACTCCAGTGTTGGCATGGATACATTAGGTTTTACTAAATTTTGTTTTTGTTTTTTTTTTTTTTTTTTTTGTAAAATTAGGTATAAGGATTGGGGTTCTCGAGATCCACACAGAACTGCTGAGGATGTTGCTTTTGGTGTTGCGAGGTTTTTCCAACTTAGTGGTACCATCCAGAATTATTATATGGTTGGTATTTTTTTTCTTTGGTCATACAACATTTATCTGATTGATGCTTCACCTGACCCTTTTTATATCTCCATCTAACAGTGATTGAACTTGTATGCTTAGTCTTAACTTTAATCTTATGTTCTTAGTACCATGGTGGTACTAACTTTGGCAGGACAGCAGGAGGCCCATACATTACAACATCTTATGATTATGATGCACCGCTTGATGAATATGGTAAGGAAAGCTTTTTTTTTTTTTTTTTTTTTTTTTTTTTAAACCCATTATTTCTTTTCTCCCTTGTTTTGTTTATTATGGGATTCACATATGGTAAACTTTGATGGGAATCATTTAGCTTCTTTACAAAATGCTTATAGGTAATTTAAATCAACCCAAGTGGGGCCATCTCCAGAGACTTCATCTTGTTTTGAGATCAATGGAGAAAACTCTTACAAATGGTGTGAGATCTGATGTTGATTTCCAGAAAAATAGGGCTGTAAGTATTTTCACTATTAAATACGCTCTTAGTTACAATATGTAACTATTATATTGACTAATGCCATTATTTTACAACTGCAGGCTACAATTTACTCTTATGAAGGAAAAAGAAGTTGCTTTTTGTCAAACCCAGATGCAACTGATGATTTCACATTCAATTTTGAAGGCAATCAATACAATGTTCCTGCTTGGTCTGTCAGTATTCTTCCTGATTGCTACACAGAGGAGTACAACACTGCCAAGGTTAATGCTCAAACGTCTATAATGGTTAAGAAGCCAAATGCAGCTGATGATTTCGAGGAACCTTATAAATTGAACTGGGTGTGGCGAGCTGAACATGCGTTACATCCTGATAAGCAAGGCTTGGTTAAGGGTAGCGTTTTGACTGCAAATGATCTTTTGGACCAGAAAAGAGTAACAAATGGATCTAGTGACTACTTATGGCTCATGACAAGGTCTATCCAATTTCTTTCTCTTTTGGGTGTTTCAATCTACTTCTCTCACTCTATAATAATGCTGATTTTGATTGATTTTTGATGCAGTGTTGATCATAACGAGAGTGATCCTCTATGGGGCAAAGATGTTATACTGCATGTTCATACTGAAGGCCACATAATCCATGCTTTCCTCAATGGGAAGCACGTTGGTAAGAATCTGATATGAATATTGGTCAGATTCCTGATTTATGATGTCAATAATAACTCAATAACCAATTTTTCAGGATTGCAATGGGCTCAAAATGGTCATTTTGAGTTTGTGTTTGAGAAGAAGGTTAAATTGAAAAAGGGAACGAATCACATCACTTTGCTCAGTGTTACTGTTGGATTGCCGGTAAGATTCAATTACATAGCCACAATTATTCCTTATTTTTCATTTTTTGGGGTTATTTCCATGTCTATTTATGTCTTTGTTAAAATTGGCTAGAACTACGGTGCACACTTTGATACGGCGAGAATTGGAATTCGAGGGCCCGTTAAATTGATTGCAAGAAACGGAAAGGATGATGAAGCGACTCGTGACATTTCAAAGAACAAATGGATTTATAAAGTGGGACTACATGGTGAAGAGATTGGACTTAATGAGGTTTGTAGTCCTCATCACCATGAATGGAATGCAAAGAATCGCCCAGCAAACAGACCCCTGATTTGGTATAAGGTAAATGTTAAACTCATTGTTTTTTTTCGCAGCAATCATTTGGATACAAGCAATAGTAGATGAATAACAAGGTAGGTTTTTGGTATGTCTTTTCTCATATTTATAGACCACTTTCAAAGCTCCTTTGGGAAACGATCCTGTAGTTGTGGATTTACAAGGTTTGGGCAAGGGAACTGCTTGGATTAACGGTCATAATATTGGGAGGTACTGGCCAAGCTACGTTGCCTCTGAAGATGGTTGTTCTTTGAACTGTGACTATCGTGGATCGTATGGGTCTGGTAAATGCTTGAGTAACTGTGGCAAGCCTACCCAACGATGGTAATCAAGATTCTTAACTAGGATTCTTTGTTTCATATATTGTTTTCATTTGGACTAAAATGTTAACATTTGTTTCTTTCAAACTATTGACAATGTTTTCAGGTATCATATTCCACGAGATTTTCTCCAAGTTGATGATAACGAGCTTGTCTTGTTTGAAGAATTTGGAGGCACCCCAGATCTTGTGAGCATCGAAACTGTTACTGTGGGGACAGTATGTGCTGATGCTTATGAAGGGAACACTTTGGAATTATCATGCCAAGGAGATGGAGTTTTCTCAGAAGTTAAGTTTGCTAGCTTTGGCATGCCAGGAGGCACTTGTGGAGATTATCAGAAAACTCAATGCCATTCCAGTAATTCATTGGAAGCTGTTAAAGAAGTAACTACTGTCCTTTGCTTCTAGTAATTACAACTTTGAATTCTTGTGAATAGTCCAATTAACTTGATAGACGATTAACTAATCAAGTCAAGTGACGATTTTATTTTGCAGGCATGCATCGGGAAGCCAAGTTGTTCTCTCAAAGTGTCTGAGGAATCATTTGGACCCCTACGTTGCAAACTTGATGAATATAGATTGGCCGTTGAAGCTATCTGTAGTTAGGTTCTTTGCTTAGATGTTTAGGTTTTCTTCTTTTAGGGTTATCCTTCTCACACGGGAAGCTATAGCAAAGTAGAATTTGAACTTCTGGCCTTCAATTACTTGACATAAATAGTCTTGCTTCGCGTTTTAATTCTTTTCCTTGACGGGTGTTTCGTATCTTGGTCAATGCAAGTTTGAGCTAAATTTTTGTTTTCCAATTACACAGTGAAAAAGCTAGAACCTATGGAGCCGAGTATGCCCTTTTTCTGATTCAATTAAGTTGGCGTAGACTAAAATAAGTGTTCGGCGATTATGGAGCTGGATTTCTAGTACCATGATGAAATTTTCACTACAAAGAAAATTTCCTGTATTTGCTAGCTTTCCAAAGTTGCATACAGAGTAAACAAAAAAAGTTCAACCAGCAGGTTTGTGATTTAAGTTCTATGCATTGAACCATCACCAATAATCGTTGCATGAGCACTGACCATTTGAAAAGCAATGAAACCCAGAAGTATCCCGTAAGAAAATCTCTTTGCCAGTGACAACAGAAGCGTACTTCAAAAATGTATGGCAATCCCCACAAAGGAGGACATTCTTAACAACTCGAACGGGCTCTCCTGGTCTGGTTGTCAGAAGGCCATAGGTTGCTGCTAGTTTTGCACTGTGATAGAACAAGAAATCTTTCTTCTGATGCTCTCCTACTTCATGAAGAACAAAGCTCGTATCTGGCTCATACCCAACTTTTAGGCATTCCAAGATTAAAATCTCTAGTCCACTGTAGATATCTTTTGTTTGGGGATGAAATTTGTCTCTTACATAGAATGAATGGACCTTCTTTTGATGAATGATCCAACTCCGACAAGGATGCTTTTCAAGCCCTCTGTCCTTCATATTCTCCCTCACCATTTCTGAGCAATTCCACCTCCCAGAAGCAGAATATATATTTGACACAAGAATGAATGTTGACAAATCCTGTGGCTCTATAGCAAGTATACGCTTAGCAACCCTCTTCCCAATGCTCGCATCTAAATGGAGTCTGCAACTATCAAGCAAAGCTCGCCAAACAAAAACTTCAGGCTCAAAAGGCATCTCAATAATCAGTTGCTCTGCTTCTTCCAGGAAACCCCAGCATCCCAAAACACTAACCAAGGATGCATAATGCTCTGAAGTGGGCTCAATGTTATAAACTGATTTCATTGAGCCAAACAAGCAGCGACATTCATTGACTAAGTTCAAGGTTGTGTGCTTATAAGATGAAATAATTAATTTAAAAGTGACTGCATCTGGTTTTACACCAGCCTTCTCCATTCTGGACCAGACAGCCAGGGCCTCATTACCCTGCCTATGAAGAAGATGCCCTGTAATTAAAGCATTCCATGAAACTATATCATGTGCTGACATAGAATTAAATGATATAATTGCATCATCCATGTTGTAACACTTTGAATACATGCTAATTATGGAATTTCCCACTCCTGAATCAACTAGAAACCCGTCTTTGAGAGCAAGACAGTGAATTTGCTTTCCCATCTCAAGAAAACCCAAAGTTCCACAAACTCTGAGCACCGAACTCAATGCAACTTCATCCAGAATCATTTTCCCTTCTGACTGACAACGGTGGAAAAGAGATATTGCCTCCTCTGGAAGACCATTTCGAGTATAGCCACACAGCATTGATGTTTGAACCACAGAGCTGTCTTTATCAGATGGCCAAATGCAGAAAATCTTCTCAGCATCATTCATCCTTCCACACCTTGAATACATATCAATCAAAGCTGCTTCAATACAAGCATTTGACCCAAAACCAACCTTAAGGACAAACCCATGAATTTGCCTACTACTTTCCGATGTGCAGAGCAAGCTACATGCATTGACAACACTAGTCAAAGTGAAATCTGTCAATTCTATTCCTTCATGGAGCATCTTGATAAACAAATCCAACGCCTTCAACCCCTCACCATTTTGGTAAAATCCTGCCAAAAGAGCATTATAAGAGACAGAATTCCTCTCCGGCATCTTCTCAAATATCTCCAAAGCTAAATCCATGAATCCAAATTCCATATATGCCATAATCATTTCCGTCCAAGTCACTATATCTCTCACCGGCATTCTCTCGTACACTGATTTTACATCTTTTAAACTCCCACACCTTATGTAGAACCCTATTATTGCATTGTTCACGCTCAAATTGACCTCCAAACCAATTCTAACAGCATAGGCGTGAACCTCTCGACCTGCCGTAACAGCTTGGATCCCAGTGCAAGCCGTCAAAACCGATGAGAGTGTAAAATCATCAGCCTTAATCCTACTTTCTAGCAAATAACCAAACAATTCTAACGCTCTTTCATATAATGATTCTTTTACGAAGCATGATATGATGGTATTCCAAGATGCAATATCTCTTTGAGGCATGCCATCAAACAATTGAATCACATAATCCAAACACTCACATTTGCCATACAATCCCATTAAGGCATTTGCAACAAAAACACATTCTAAAATACCCATCTTGATCGCCAAGGCATGAACTTGAAAACCTAACTCTAAATCCAAAGTCCTAATGCAAGCAGTTAAAATTGCAACAAAACTGTACTCATTAGGCTCAATATCCGAACTCCGCATCCTAAAGAAAAGCTGAATTGCTTCAGTTTCTTGATTTGCCTTAGCGAAACCTGAAATCAAAGCAGTGTAAGACACGACGTCGGGGCTCGAAAGCCCCATAAAAACCTCATAAGCATCACGAAGAAGACCAAGCTTGAGGTAAGCTGTAATGACGGCATTGCCCAGATAGGTATCCTCTTCAAGCTTGAGAATTGAAGCGTGTACGGCTCTGGAAACACCAAAATCAGTGAATTTGACTGATAAGCGAAGCAAATAGAGCAAATCATCGATGTCTACCGGACATTCAGCGCCGGCGGTGCGTAAAGCAAAGCCGTCAGGATGGTGTAAAGTAAAAGAGTTCGAAGGTACGGGAGATTGAGGGGTGGAGGCGGAGAAATGAGATTGGTGGCGCCGCTGGTGGCGGGAAGGATTGGGTTTAAAAAGAGAGAGAGAATGGAGCGAAAGCGGCGGAAAATGAGGGGGAGTTTTGGTCCACTTTGAAGGAAAGTGAAAGGAATTCTGAGTAAAAGAAGAGGTAGACACGTTGGTTCTGGCGGTGGCGGTTGAGGCAATGGTGTTTACGGTGGGTTGGATAACGGCGGCCATGGAGAAGAAGAAGCGCCAACCATTATCCCGGTTTACCCAAACCGGACCTTCGTTTAACGATTTATTTTATTTATCCTTTTATACCACGGGCCATGTTAAATTATCTGTGATTGAAGTTGTGGAACAAAACGACTATGAGATACATGCATCGCGGCTGATTAGATTACCTAAAAAGAAAAAAACTAAAATTCTTTTTGTAGCGACTTTCTGTATATCAATTTGTGGGATTGTACCCAAAAAAAAAAAAAAAAAAAGGAAGGGCCTTACAAAGCCACCAAGAAGGTAGTAGCCCTGCGGATTCAAGAAGACTGGAAGACTATTGTGTATTGTCGTCATGATTCCGTGACTGTCGGTTGGTCCTACGGAGCCGACAGCGGGGGACCTTTCCTATACCCGGATATTGAATGTGGTACTGGAATTGGAAATGGAATAGTCCAACAATATACAGTGCCTTCGATATTGGATTATTAATTTTTTTTTTTTTTTTTTAAGGTAGGACACTAGTCTGCTTGGACGTGACAAAAATTGATATAAAAATATGTAATGGAGAATATTTATTGAAGGTATTTGCCTAAATTTATTCCTTATTTTTATGAGTATAACAACCATAGTTACGTTATTCAAAATGAGGTGAAGGCACAAGTGATTCTTGCTTTGTGTGTAGCCGTAGAAGTTTACATAGTCAATGAGATTAAACGAACAGCAAAGAACGGATGTGAAAAAATGGTACGAAACAGAATTGTAAAGTAGCAAGTGATTACACATATGTTGGATTGATCTTAAGAAATGAGGGAGAATCCCTGTTGAAGTAGATCACCGACCAGGACCTGGTTAGCAGATTCGGTGGGATGAAAGCCATCCCAGAAGACATACTGTGTAGCATTGGAGCATGTTCCTATGGACCATGCATTGCAGAGCACTGAGGTCTCGAGTGTGCCTGTTCCACAGCATGACTTTCTCGATTCAAAGAAGCCTGTGTTCGAGATACAATTTGACAGAACAAAAATTTCAGCGTCATGCAAACTAAATGCTGCACCCCCTCTGATAATTAAACAGTGCCTGTATTATGCCGATTCTCAACTTACCATTGTCACTAGGTTTTAAAACCAAGTCCAAGAGAGGATTGTAGATGTCAAAAACCACTAGTTTGAGCCGAGGGAGCTTCTCCACCAGCCTTTGAGAAGTGCTGTTTAGCTTGTTGTTGAACGAAATGGCATCCCTGTTTAACCTGTCAACACACTCGTTGCTTCCCAAGCTAAAGAGGGTGATCGCTGCAGGTAAACATCCTGTTGGCGGTAGCGTTGTTACTCCAATCCTTGTTGCTCCCAATTCATATAAGTTCTGTGTCAATACGTTCTGGCCAGTGAAAAGAAGATCTGGATTTTGTTTCGTGTACATTCAAGCAAAACATCATGCTAATCTCCCATGTATAAGATAGACAGAAAATGTTTTTATAAAGGAATTTTGTTAATATGTATGGTGTAAAATGCACATTTGACAGATTGATAGATCAGGATTTAACTTTATTCATGCCAATTTATAAAGAATGTGTAGAAATTATGTGCTAAAAAAGAATGTGTAGAATGTGACATACCTCAATGAAAGTGGAGAAAGATGTCATTAGAATGTCGGAGAACTCATCAGGCGAGTAGACAGTGTTAAGAAAGGGGTTGATGTAATAGTTCTGAATAAAATCACTGCTGCCAGCACTCAAAAGGTGGATTCCACCAGAGAATATTTTGTTGGCTCTGGCTTTTCCTACCATGCTCACAACTTTCGTTTGGTACTCTCTGTAATTAGTTAGTTGTTCGGTCAATGAAATGGCACCCTGCAGAGTCCAGAAGAACGAGGGATGATGCCCTGTGATCATGTTAATTTGTAGTTTGAGAGAGAGAGAGAGAGAGAGAGATATACATATAAATGGGCTGTTCCATCGTAAAGGCCAGAAGCAGCTGAGGCAAAGTTGACTCCAGTAAGGATGTTCCTTCCTCTAGCTTCTTGGCTTAGGAAAGATGGCGGATATGAGGTGAAGCCAAGGTACTCAGCTGTGCATGAAGCAATGAAACTTTCATAAGACCAAAAACAAAAAGGAGGGGAAAAAAAAGGAGTTGATTCCTGGGAAATGTTACCAATGAAGTCTGTGGCCAGCTTTCCATTGCAGAACCTTCCAGTTGGTCTGTGAGTAACAAAGTCCCTTCCATATGGAGGGAAGTTTGCTTTGATGATTGTATTCAGGTTGTTGTTGTTACCCACATCAACGACAGAGTCCCCAAACATGTTAAGTGACTCAACAAGAGGATCCCCACGAGCCACCACCGAGAAAACTGAAACAAGCAAAAAGCTAGCACAAATACTCAATGCAAACTCCATTCTTTTCTATTGCTTGGGCTTAAGTTTGAAAGAGTGTGTATGTGTGGAGGGGAGGTAAGCAGGGGGAGGATTGACTTGGGGGAATTCCTGTGTAAGTGGGAAATAATGGTCGAAAGTGATAATTGTATTGATTACATTTCCAATAAAAAGTGCTTGTTTTATGGGGGACAGGCACGTTTAGCATTCCATAAAGCCCCTGCTTTCTGTCTTCTACATAATCATGCCACTTGTCAGGCTAAACTAAAAGCGAGTCCACTTTTGGCCAGCTTGGCGCAGAGGCTAATTTTCTGGCCATCCAAAGTATACTCATTTTTGCCCACGCTTGCACGTATGTTGAAAGAACGTGGCGGAGAATTTAGTTAAAGCTTTGTGCACCGAGGAGAACTTGAGGAAAAGGGGTGAGCAAATGATCGTGCCCTTTATTTGAACGGATTCTGCTTTAATATTCTATATATTATAGATCCCACGTTGGACCATTATTTTCCAATTTCAGGGACTACCAGCTATCATTTCTATTTCGTTCCTTGGTCCAGTAATGATTCCTATTACACCATCGTATTGCGGAACAATCACGTAAAACTAGCACCCATGGATCTAATAGCAAACGATAATCCTGATCAACTTTAATAATTCATTGTAAACATCTTCTCTCCTTTCTAAGGGTCTTACCCGTAAAAGAGAGATATTGGGAAGGTGGGCTAGCTTTTTCAGAATCAAGTGCGTATTTTAACTCGTTCTATCGAAGAACAAGATCGATTTTCCATTTGAGGGGGCAATCATAGTATTCAGTTCTCCAAATGTTACCATGACCCCTATGGGGTGCGTCTGCCCCTCGACAGTGTTATGGGGTTTAAAACAAAAAAAAAAATTGGTGTCAAATAATTTTGTTGCGAGACTTTCCTAGAGTAATCAACACAACACTCCACCACTTCAACTCTTCATTTTAAACATGAAATAAGCCGAATGAAATTCAACCAAAAAACCTGTGTGTAAGCGCGCTAATCTCCTTCTCCAAGGACCGAGCAATAGATTTGCAAAGAATTTTATTTCTTTTAGTGACGAATCCACCTGAAGAAACGTTGCCACAACGCTAATGTAAATGTATCAATACAAAAACAAGCACATAAGGAAATAGAGAGCATATAATACACCAGAATTCTTTGTTAACAATTTACAGTTCAAACGCCATTAAAGGCTAAAGATCATGTTAGTCCATTACATCAGGGTGAAAAATCAGTATTGAACCTTTGTCGAGAAAAAAAGATGAAAAAGGGAATGGATCCATTTGCATTGACGTTGACAGATTCAGGACAGAAGGGCGCTCGCATAGCCACCAATTATCTTCTGTAGCGGTAGCGCTTGAAGTTGAAGTAAACATGCAAAATTCCACGTTCAAATGTGCACTTAAATCCCTTCTTATGAGAATACTCCCACTCTTTGTTTACTATGCGGAAAGCCTGTCAAACAATTACAAATCCATTAGTCATCAAATCCACGCCAAAATAAGGAGATAATTTGTTGGATCGGGATGCTTACTATATCTTCATAAGGTGGCCCTGCATGGAACCTTATAATGCAGGTCTCATCACTGTTCCCATCCTTCTCAATGGTAAAAGTTGGAGCCTTTGTCTTGTCAACAAGGTCTGGATAGAAGATATTAAATTTGTATCCTTGCACAATCTTTGGAGGTGGGTTATCATGATCATAGTGTGTTTGATTGTATTTGTTCCACTCATATCCAGTGTGAACGCGGTTGAAATACTTGGGCTTTCTTGGTCGGTATTTGTCATGCCACCAATACACCTGCATCCATGTCAAGAGGTCAGTCACACTGAAGATGAGGATGCCTAGAGAAAAGAATTACCCAGGCCCACCATCTATTTCAACCCTTTTACTTAGAGCTTAAGAAGCCTAATTCTTTTTCTCAGATAAAAAAAAAAAAAAGAGAGGAAAAAGTCTAATTCCTACTAGGATTAGTCTATTTAAGGCATTATTGCTCCTTAGTGAACGTAGCAATCCCAATGAACAATAGCAAATACAATTTTAATCCAACAGAGAAAATGTTTCTGTTGGTTGGTGGTAGATTAATGTGATGCTCCTAAACTCCATCTGATGTGCCACAAGATTACAGGAGGGAATCTCATGGAAATGTGAAACTAAGAAAAATAAACGAGGTTAGATTGGATGCTTTGAACTGCAAACAACATTGGAAGAAATGTTGTCAGCCAACCAGAGAAAACAACTGATCATGAGATGAAGAGAGTTAATCACAGGGAATTATATACATGTTGCAAAGATAATGGGACAGTTATCCAGACAAAGCAAATGAGAAACGAGCTGGTGAAAAGCAACTTCCTTTGTTAGCTCTTGTGGCAGATAGAGGCAAGCTAGAGGCTCAGGGATTTTGGTACAGCTGGCCCACCTCATGCTCATCACTATGCCACAAAGAAAAGAGAAAGACGCACATGTGTGCATGGGGTGCACATGCCCAGGGGTGGGGGGTGAGGAGAGGAAGGTATGTGATGGAGGCAGGGTAACTGAGGAACATCAAACAGAAGCAGACAACTAAAATGACGGATATGGCAAAAAACACTGGACAAGGCTATTTGAAGGACCATATCAATCAAATATCCCCACATGAGCACCCCCAAAACTTCACGGTTCCTTATGCGGGTGCAAGTAGAAAAGTCAAAAAACATTTTTAGGTGAGGCATACATGTGGTTTCTTACCAATGGCTTCATTTAATCCTCCAATGTCTAAATTTTTTACCATTTGTCTGCAAAAGAACACTACCTAAAAGAGATTCCTCTCTACAGCTATAAAAATAAAAGGGAAAATGGTAGAAAATTAAGAATAACAACAATCCCAACATGTAAATTAGGCGTAAAAGACAAAGATAACACACCTGTGAGTCCAGGTTTACTTCAGCACCAGAGCCAAACACAGCATCACCTTCCTCCATGGCTCCCATAGATTTTATGGCTTTAAGCTCAAAGTTTTCGTCTGATGGAGGTGGCTTTGATGCCATAGCTTCTTGAATTCGTCTTTGCTGTTCCTCTAGCACAGCCATGCGTTTCCTTTCCTGTTAATGAACCAAAAGAATTATGGTCAAACCAAGAAACATCTCATGCTCTTTGCTAGATAATAAAGAAACTGTTGTTGAAGCTACCAGCGCAGCCCTATCCTCTTCAGGATCAATTGCTTCTTCGTTATCATCCTCGTGCAACAGTTCAGGTGAAAAGGATCCATCCTCATCTTCCTCATGGTCCTCCATTAGGACTGGCTCTGGCGAGAGTTCTTCAGCATCTACAAACACAGATACATAGATTGGTCTGATGCTCAGAAGGGGAAATAGCATCTTCTTTAGAATAAAACGTAAAAATTTACATACCATTTACATCATGATCACTCTCCTGTTCACTAGGCCTGGGACTATGGTCACTTTCCAACTTGTCATCGCCCACCAAGGGTGGCTCAAGGCGTTGCAAATGCTTCCGTAACATTTTAGTGTGAATTTCCTTCAAACGAGCCTGTAATTGCAGCAGTTCACTCATAAGGATCAATGCATAAAATCGTGCCTGATATAATAACAAAATAAGGGACTTCAAATGTAATTACCTTGGCCTTGTATATCTGGAGCCGTTTAAGGACAGCTTCCCAATACTCAACTACTTTTGCAGTGCCTGAACTCATTTGGGATTCAATTTGGGACCGTAATGCTTCAAGTTCACTGGAATTTTTTCCTTCCAAGAGATTCCTGACATCTACTTCAATACTAGAATGCAGACCCCTCTCCTCTGCAAGCAACTCAGCAGGAGGCTCCTCACCACGTACCCTAGCCCGATCCAAAGCATCTTTCTTCCGTGCTTCAGCTAGTTCCCAATTACAAACCACCAAAAGTGCCTGTGAATTGTACATGTCAACACATTACACACTCATCTTCAAAGATAAAGAGGATAAATTAACAACTTTCACCCAAAAGCTACAAAATAATGCTGAGTAACATTCAGGAACAGCCCTTTTGATAGAGACCACAACAACTAAGAGTTTAAATCAACAAGACTTTAGTCATTGAAATTTGTGATTTATTTCCTCACACTAAAATTCACTTAAAATAACAAAGGCAAATTCTTAAGATTGTTTGACACATATGAGTCAACAAAAACAGAAAATGACAAACCTTCTAAGTATAAAAGGCCATGGTGCATATTTTCATAAGGGTAGTAAAATATATGTGAAGCTTCTATTAATTTCCCCAAAAGAACAAAAAAAAAAAGTATAAAGAAGCAACTCAACCTCAAGGAAGGGAAAAGAATAATACCTCCCAGTAGTCAATATGTGTTTGCGTTGTCCTATCCATATCTAGATGCATTTTGATGTCATCATGGAGCTCTTCCATCTCTTTCACAGTCAAACCCTGTGTCAAATGCTTGTGTGAACACTCACGGTACAATCACATGCTTGTTTGTCATGAAAGAATTTATCTCAATGTTATAAAATATAATAACAATCACAATCAAAATGGACAAGAAAAGATTTGAGAATAAAAATTAGACATGTGATAGCCAATCAAATGATAAAATACCACCCTTGAGTAAGCAGAGCCATACACGGATGGAAGGCAACTATTGTAACATATGTCATTTACAATGTTAGCCTTCACTGAAAGGGGTTGTTAACTGCAACAAGAAAAGGGCAATATGCATATTCTATATTTACCTTAAAAACCATGTATGGCTCATTTATTTCTATATCCAATTCATTTGACACATTGAGGTGCTTTGACAGAATATCTATAGGCTTCATTCTCCCTTCACGTGACCGAATTTCTGATCGGACTTTGCTTTGATCAAAATGAAACTACAGATTGAACATGTGTTAACATCACTGAGAAATAAAAATAAAAGCAGTGATGGATACTGGAAAATGGATAGAAATGAAATGCAATTAGAAACACACCTCCTCTTCCCTTTTCTCCCAATCTTGGTACTCAGCCCTAGAACGTTCTCTGGCTAACAGTGCCTGAAGAAAGAAATGATTACCAAACCAAAACACAACATAATATCAACCATTGAAGGAAATCAGGACAGAATTTTAAATTGCATTTGGCTGTACAGCAAACAAAACATACCATTTCTTCCTCATGCCGTGCCTTTTCAAGAGCCCTTTCCTCTCTTCTCTTTTTCACCTTTTCAATCTCTGCCTGCATGATAAAATTAAACAGATGCACATAGATTGATATCATGTATGAAAGAATTGAGGGGTTAAGAAATTGAGCAATCAATTATCAGCTCTCACTGAGTTCAAAAGAAAAATATGTATCTAAATAAAAAATATGGAGACACCTTAAACAGTTCATGTTCCATGCAGATCCAAATTTGCAACTGTTTACATTTCTTCTATTAAACATTTCATGAGGTTCAGCCAAGAGGGAGGAAGATCACTTCTACACTCTATTTCCTAGATAATAAGATTCACTGACTTTAACAACCACATGAAATCCATAAAATAATAATAGTTCCCCAGTTTGTTGATGATACACAGTCACAAACTAAAACAACAGGTTCAAGCCAGAATTTCATAAGACTTTGATAACACACAAGGAGAAGGAAACTTAAAAATTAACGCAACTAAGAAATGAGGCATGCATACCATCCTTTCTCTCTGTCTCTGTCTCTCAGCTTTAACCGAAAATGTTTCAAGTGGAATGCCTTGGACAACATCACGTTCAATCTTCTTTCGCCAAACAAATCTGCAATAGAAACAATCACATTTGATAATTCGATCTTAATCTGACAAAACCTGTAGTTAATTCAAATGTTAATCCGTTGTGTAAGTTCTGTTACCTAATAGGACATGAATAAGGACAAGGAATAAAGTTAAAGAATGCACAGCTCCAAACTCAAGGTCCTTTTTCTCTCCTTTTTAGTCTGAAGAACAGATAGATGGCACAAGAATTTAATATTATCTATTCCACATGATTGCATCACAAACACAGTAGAAAATGTAGCCGCTGCCAGATTACATTCAACCTGAGGGTCTGCCCCATTCCCCTCTCCCCCCAGGGTGCCCCCACAGGTGGGTGGCAGAAAAAAAGAACTGGATCTTTCCTTTTTGGTCCCAGAATTGTCTAAAAGAGCTGTTCAAACAAACCACACCAAATCATTGACAACTAAATAAACTTGTTTGGTTTCCGTGTCTAGTTCACTTGTATAAATGAATGGTGATTAAGCTATGAGTCTTTTTTTTTTTTTTTCATAGCATATTCTAACAAACAGATAGCATTTGTGGATCCCTAGGGGTGTCTAATATCCTACTTATCATTCTGTAGAGCCATACAGGTATTATCAACTTACACATTTATCTGTAGAGCCATACAGGTATTATCAACTTACACATTTATCTAAACTTTCTAATTTTGGTTAGAAAAGCACGCAGGACACAGTGGTCGAATTTCAGCTACTGATTTCCCTAAATCTTTCACTTCGGGCAGCGATTGCAACTTGATAGCTTGAAAACTTTCCTTGCCTTGTACGAACTAGAGTTAAGAAAAATTCAAGATGAAAAAAAGGAGTTCAAGATCATTTAGAAAGGAAGAGGAATGGATCGGAAGGTGGGGGAAGCCAAAAGCTACATAAAAGGAGAGAGAACGAGAAAAGGAAACCCAAGGGGTTCCTTATTAATGCCTTCAAAATTTAAGTTAGCATAGCAACCATTTATTAAAAAAAACTAGAATTTACTGGCGAAACAATCATTTGTTGAACCAAAGCTAAATATACAGTAACAAATGGCCACATCGTTTGAACAAAAGCAATCAAAAAGAATCCAAGATTATTGAACGTGATAGTACTTACTTTTCATTGAGATTTGAATCACCAAACGGATTTGAATCATTCGAGTAACCAGACACAGACTGCGCCTTCAATTTCTTAGCCACTTTCATAGCCTAAAGGAACCAAATCAAGGCATGTAATCAAATAGGAACCCTGGAAATCAACACAATAAATTGTAAAAAGAAAATGAAGAGAACAAGATTAATACTTTTCTTTGAGCTTTCTTGGCCAAATATTCTGCAATTTCTTCCTCACTGATCTTCCTCGACGAGGTCTTCTTCCGACCACTATCGCTATCGCTCTCGTCTCCAGAATCATCGGCGCTCCCGCTACGGTTACGCCGGCTTCTGTGGCTGGTTCTGCTTCGGCTGCGGCTACTACGCTCCCGGCGCTTCCCGGAGCTCCTCCTCGGGGACGAGTCACGGCTCTCTGTATCTTCCGAGTAGGACTCCGATTCTGACTCTTCAAATTTTCTCCTTCTTCTTCGCTTGGAAGACGATGCCGTTTCTCTGTCTTTCCTGCTCTTGCTCTCCATTGGGCCGGCGTCGGTTGCGATGGGAAGGGATAGCTTTTGGTTTTTCTAACGAAGAAGGAACCAAGGGGCGAATCGCAGTGGGTCTGGAGCCGTATTGACGATTGACCGAATTAAACCGACTCGAAAAAAGGAGGTAGCCAGCCACCGGATCCGGGTTGAATAGGATTAACAGGTTTCAAATGTGGGTAGCGTTAATTATCCAAAAAAAAATATAAAATAAAAATCTGGGTCTTGTAATGGAGCACACTCAAAGTAATAGTGGGCTAGAAAGAAAAGATAGGCAATTATGAGACCGGCCCAACACAAACTTTTCATCTCTTTTGACGGCCCAAATTTCCAGTTAGGCTTAGATGTTTCCGATGGAAAAAAACAAAAATGAAACAGTTTAATTGATTCCTATAGAATTTTTTTAATATTTATTAATCCTACAACTTTTTCAAGCATGTCATCCGAATTAACCGTTACCGGTGCCGTCGTCGGTCCCATCACTAATCCCGTTACTTTCCATCATATTTACTTTCGGTATTCTGAAGTTTAAGGTTTACTTTCAGTAAACGGTATTCTGCATTCTCCTCCAACGTTCATTCATGTTCTCTTCTACCATGTAACAGTGAACCACAAGGTTCTGCCAGCCCAATTCACCATCCAAAATACTGAAGAGAAAAATAACAACAAAAATCAGGCGAAAATAAAAGGGGTGATTGATGTCCAAAATCCCATTTCTAGCCAGCGCTATTGATATAACTACTAATATGAGAGTTTTAACAACCTCTTTCACAACTTTATCAGTCAGATTACTGTATGAGTAGCACAACATTATGCCAAAAGGCAAAAATCCTATGTAGCGTAAAAACAACAGAAAATCTTGTATCTTAGGACAAGAATAATAGAAGAATCGCCAATGTCAGGTATCAAAAATTTCTATTGAGGAGCTCAGCCACACCTTAACCTCGTATCCTTCATAAGTATTCCTTGATATTCTTTGTTGAATTTTCAATTGACTGCGACCTCAGTAGAGAAGCAACTTGGATGAAGGTCGTCTTGGCTAGACACCTTTGTCTTTGAGACCTTGAGTACCTGCACAGCTTCATCTACCTTTGCAGCAAGAGACTCTGGTGACTCTAACAACAGAAGCAATTCTGAGTTGTCCATCTCAAGAAGCATCCCGGTAATCTTTGCAACAAGATCAGGCTGCAGGTAAACAGACATTCAGTGCACATCAGTTTTGGGCTGATATCATGATCCTCATTGTTTGCATGAGATTATAAAAGAACGGATCCAGTATCTTCGTGTTATTTCAAGAGGAAGGCAAGACTGGAAACTTTTAACACAGCAATGCCTTTCATTTCTTCCCCAAAGGTTCACAAATCATATCACTAAATACTATTACCTTGTGCTTCTGAACAAGTGGGTAGAGACGCTCTCCTAAAATCTGTTTCTGCTGCTCGGGGGAAGCAGCAGAAAGCATGCTACTCAGAATCTCAGATCCTTGTGATACAGATCCAATGGAATTAGACGCAGCAGATGAGGCTCCAGAACCTTTGTCTGTCTCCCGTGTGCGAGCACTTGGCATGTATTTAGTCTGTCCAAACCACTGCAAAAAATCAGCTGTTCAAATTATGATCCATTACATGTCAATTGCAAATTTCATTATAGTTTTCATTCCCTTGTTATAAGTAAAAGGTCCTTGATGTAAATAGATGTGTAAGTCTTTCTATGCAGGTGATCTTATTGCTTATTACAAGTGGTGCAAAACCACTATTGACATTGACATTCTATGAGCCAATACTGTTAGAGGAACTCATGTTTTTATTGCAAAAATCATTTGCATAGTTCCGAGTCCCTTATCCATATCTCATGTCAGCCTAAAATGGGAAAAATGGGACAACCTTCAGATAACATTGGATCATAGAGGAACTCATTATTATCAGTGAATTCCAGAAGCATAAAGGAACTCATTTCAATCATGCATCATGCACCAAAAATCTCAATAATTAAATAAATCAGAGAATTCCAGCAGTACATGAATAAAACGTAACTTCTAGTGGATCAAAAGATAAAGAGACAAAACCTGGTGATTCAGATCTTTTGGGTAACCAAATGTGGGTTGAATGTAAGAAACAGAATGAGCGCTGGTCTGTGGGAGCATGTGCCTATTAAACCTTCCCTTGCCTTGCCTGTGCTGTCTTTGAGTGTTGGGCATCTATAAGAAATGTCAACAGAGTCTCAAATAAGCCATGGCTACAATCAAAAGAGGTGGAATATTCTTTTATGTCATATATGTATGCAACTAACTGCAGTGATCCAACAAAGCATGCAGTCTTCATAGCAGATATAAGGACTATTTTAACTGTTAAGAAGGGCAAGCACTCACAGCAGAAAGCTGTGATGGTTGAAAGGTTGGTCTAGTTGGAGGTGTAAAGCCATTTGCTCTCCACCCTGGCCTCACAGCCAAAGGCTGGTACATCAGCCCAGGTCGTACAGGTACTTGTGAAACAATGCCAGAAGAAGCTGTGTAGTAAAGAGGAGTGTATCCACCAGGCATGACAGTAGTGGAATGTGCAGCTAGTCCTGTCATTTGATGTGCATATTGTAGCTGCAATTGTGCCTGTCTGTCCTCCTTTCTTTGAGCAATGGCCACGTACAATGGCTTGTGGCGAAACATGTATCCTGTGAAATGATTGAGTGTGAGATATCATTAACAATGCAAAAGATGAAAGAACTGAATAATTTTGCAATATATGTGTGAACAAGCATCGCACATAAAAATGTCTGAATGGTAATTCATTCAAGTATTGTATTTGCATATATGTGCATGTATGCATACACTACATGCATAATGAAAATTTTTTGATTTTTTGAGATTTATTATCTTGATAGTCACATGAAGATCAGTTTCCACTTTCCACTGATTTGCTCATAAGTATTGTAGATCAAACAGAGAGACACCAGAAACATATTGAGACCCAGTTTGACTAGATATTTAATGTAGAGAATTTGCTAAGGAGAAAAGGTAGGCCCTAAAATTTGAATGAGGCCCACTACGTCAATAAAAATAATAATAATAAATGGATGGCTTGGCTCCCAGCTCATGCATGGACACAAGCTCATAGAAGCCATGCCATTAATTTAGTTACTTGTTGAACTCTAATTCTAGCTCCAGTCCAGAGCATGATTCCCATTCCCTATACCCATGTACACCAAAAAATGGACAAAATGGACAAAATGCATTGCAGAACCTCATAGATGCAAACATTGATCTGATGAACCATGATGCTGAAAATACCAATGTAGTGCATAACAGGTCTGGCATTTAGCTGCAAACTTTAACAGCTTTTCTTTTTCAGTCTATATGTGATTTGAGTGCAGGAAAATAAAGAAATAAATCAACATTTGATGTTCATGTTCCTTTTTTTTTAGGGGGGACATTGGAAAAGTATGCTGATGTCCCCTTGCATCCCAAAAATGAGGAACTGATTGAGTTCATGAAAAAGAGGTTGAGACATTCTTGTCTTCACTTCCTCAAGACTAAAACTTATGTCAAGTACAAAAACAGATAGCTACTGTAGATTACATTCTTATATATTAATATATATACATATGCTAAAAGCTAGACATCGACATGATTCTCAGTATCTGGAAATTGGAACAGAAAAAAGGATAACTTGAAAGTTAGCCTACCGATGTGGGTGTGCTAAAATCATGTTTTGGGCTGGTAAAGTATTAGCAACACCATAAGGCACCCGAAAGAAGAGTTATTGCCATAAATATAGCAGACTCTCAATTAGCAACTTCTTCGCTTACCATGAAAAGTATTCACAGCCTTATTGGCCTCCTCAGGGCTGGAGAAGCAGACAAATCCAAATCCCTTACTTATTCCTTTTTCATCTCTCATAAGTTTTGAAGAAGTGATTGTACCACACTGGCTGAAATGTTCTTTCAGCTCTTCATCAGTGACATCATCATCAATATTTTTGACATATAGATTCAAGCCCTACAATTGGAAAATAATAAGTAAACCAATTAATGCAGAAGCAACAAGAATGTTATTTACTGCACCACATATATTGCAAATCAGGTAGAAACCATGTTTTGGGCATTTTTAAGATTGAATTTATAACATGCAATGGCTAAATTAATCTTAATTAGTGTTTTATGTTAACTTGCAAGACCAAGCACAATAGGAGATGATGATTTTGATTATAAATTTCATTATCAGAAATAAGCATAACTAGTTTAAAGATTAAGTATGAAATCTGCTGCTTTCTCATATTTGGGTATAGCTTTCAGAGAAGGCCATCTCGTTATAGTGTTCCTCTTTCTTTCTCCTTCTATCTCATTAATCATGTGGCTCTGATGCCAATTGATTTGTTGCAGCTGTCCATAAAGTGCCATCTGGCTTGGCTAAACTGTTGACAGCTTCAACATAATCTGACCCCTATAACATTACAACGAGAATCCAGGCCTGTTTCTTTGAGTCAGTTTCTCATGATAACAAAAAGCAAACTCTAAGATCATCAAATTTTTTCAAGAGCCGAACTCCTACAAACCATAAAATACAGGTAATTGTTAAAAAAAACTTTTTCATTAAAAAAAAAAAAATGCTGCCCTACACACACACACAACTCACATGCTCACATCCTTAATTACTTCTATAGGCACATTATACCTAACAGATTGAATCAAAACCTGTCCTGCATATACAATTCAATTAACGAAAAAAGAAAAAAGATTGTCATAGCTCTACCTTGTATTTCAAGGTCTGCTCTTTGCGTTTTTCCTCAAACTGATGGCGCAAAAGTTGTTCGCGCTCCGCTTTCTTCTGCGCCCTTCCAACATAAAGAACCTTTGAACCTGCTCAACATAAGGCACAGTGACATGCATAAAATCATAATTCAGAAACATGCTTAACAATCATTTTGTGAAATACCAAACTAGTCAGCATTTATACACTGAGCAATTGTTGGCCATTTTCAGTTAAGACCAAAAAGGAATATATCATACCAAGTTCTGATCCATTCATTGCTTCCATTGCTCTTCTAGCATCATCCGAATTATCAAAGTTCACAAATCCAAATCCTTTAGAAGATCCATTGTCATCTTTTGTGATTGTCAGGCTCGCAATTTTCCCAAACTCAGAAAATTTCTCCCGTAGAATCTCTTCTGTGATATCTGGATCCAAGTTCTTCACATACAAATTCGTATATTTAATATCAGGACTAGATATAACTCGATCACTCTTCTTAACAAATTTTCCAACATATCTGCAGCAAAAAATTGACTAAAAGACCTCAATAAATCAGATTTATCTAAGAAGATGATCATTTTAATGATGTGACATATTTTTGTATAAGGCAAAACCTGACTTACATCTGCTTGCCACCAGCAGTAGATCCATTCAGCTTCTCAATTGCAGAATTTGCAGTATCTTCTGACTCGAATTGAACAAAACCATATCCTTTACTCTTCCCATCTTCAAATGTGGCAACTTTGCATGACACAATATGGCCAAATTTGCAAAACAAGTTTTGCAGCCCCACATTATCAATTGATTCACTTAAATTCTGCCATAGACAAAAATAATCTATTTTACTTGGTGCCACAATTTGGAAACAAGGAAACAAAAAAACATCAAATGGTGAAGGAACAATATGTGTGCATGTGTACCTTGACAAAAACATTTCCTATTCCACTTCTTCTCACATCAGGATCACGGTGTGACCACATTACCCGTATCACTTTTCCCTTCAATTCAGTGTTGTTCTTTGCCTCAATTGCTTGGATAGCTACTCAAGTCAGAGAAAGCAGTATCAAGCAAATACAGTCAATACAAGTTCAAAAAATTCAAAAATTTGAAATAAATGGACATAAAAAGCCTATAAAAACTAATCAGAAGACTTCATCAAGGTGCCTCAAGATTTGTGATGGAAAAGTTTTGTTTGCATTGTTCCCCACCAGTCTTTTGGTAACTAAAACATATCTGTAAGAGAATCCAACTTAAAAGAGCACCTGGGGAAACCAAATCAATGATATAAAGCAATGCTTTAGTTCTAGAACCAGGAATTGTGTGCTCAACCAAACATCAACCAGTTTTTTTTTTTTTTCCCTTTTCTTAAAATGATTATGTACCTAAACAAGATGAACCAACAATTAAAAAAAAAAAATTAATAAAGATAAAGGTGTTTACTTAATGTCTTATGGCTCTCCCATGGCCAGTAAAGGAATACGATAGAGAGAGGTTTGGGTTCAAAGCCCCCACATAGGGGATCCACATTCTTCCAAGAAGGTCCCTTCCCTAGTTATTTATATATACAATGAACACTCATAAAAATAGAATAAAGTAAACAACATTGTGCCTTGGACCTTGGATTTTTATATTCTCCACATCCAGATTTCTATTCACACATGTCAAGGGAATCAAGCCGAGTTATCATGTAAAGCTCAATGTGTGTTTTCTCTCATATTGTCTACATTTTCTGTGACTCCAGGGGAGCCAAACAAAGGAATAGAGAGGCAAAACCGCAGAGATAAATCAAACAAACCAAGACAATTGGGTAAAAATTCATCCATGAGAAGCAAGGTTATGCTTCACTATTCGGTTTTTCACCAGAAAACTTTATAGCTACATATATACAAACATATGCACGTAATATATATACGTTCATAAATGTATAAAATAGCTACAGCTTGAAAAAATCAAAATTATATATCCGCAAGAAACAAAATGCAATGAATGATCAATAGATCACGGAATAACTTAAAAATAAAATTTAAAAAAAAAAAGTTTGAATTTCCTTTTTCTTCGCCTACGTTAAACAAATTGCAGTCTTTTTTTTTTTTTTTACAAAAAAAAAACATCTCAATAGAATCAAACCACAAAATTAGAGCTCAAACTATCTCCAGATGTTGCAATCCCAGTTGCAATCTTCCAACACTTTCCCATGACCAAAACGAAACAGTAAAGAGAAGCGAACACAAGAATAACAATCCAAAAAAGAAAAAGAAATGGATAAGTCATTATCGATTAAAATGATCGCAGAAACGATACCGTCTTGAGGAGAGATGAAGTTGACGTAACCGTAACAGAGAGACCTGCCTGAGGCGGAATCTCTACAGACACGCACGGAGGCGAGGGTACTGTATTCGGAGAATGCTTCGAAGAGCTGCGCGTCCGTGATATCGGGCTGCAGGTCCCCGACGTACAGCGACGCCGGCGCCGTCACGGTCGATACCGTCGAAGGAGGAGCCGCCATTATTGGAGAATGCTGTCAGGAAAGAGAAAAAAGAAAAGAAAAGAAAAGAAATGAAAAGAAATAGACCCAAACAGGGAAACGCTGGAGAGTGAATCCTAACGCCTAATGCCGTTTGCGTATTGAGATAAAATGTAGATACACATAGGGAGAGTGCCGTTTCCGTTTCAGTTTTTTTTTTCTTTCTTTCTTTTTAACCTTTTTTGGTTTTTTTTTTGGGTTATTAATGAGTGAGTAATGAGATGGGGAAGGAAATTATCTGGGAATTTGAGATGGAGACGAATTAAGAGAGAGAAAGAGAGAGAGAGAGAGAGTACGAAGGAGAAGCGATGGGAGCTGGTCTGGTGCGGTGAGGTGAGCAGAGATTTTGCATGGACGTGCAAGAAGGTTGGGCCGTTTCACAATAAGGATGCGTTCCCGGGTACAAATAGCACCACGCGGCTTCGGAACGCGTTATTAACAACATCAGGTCCCGATTCTTTTTTTGTTTTTATTTTTTTCTTTTACATGATTTTTTTTTCCCTTTTTGCAAGTCTTTGTGCGAATAATGGAACAATGTAGGCACATGTGACTCATGGTTTCAATGATTTTAACCACCAAGCATTGGAATTGGCATTTATGCTCACCATATTCTTTTTGCCAAATTTTCACCCCAAAAAAAATGAAAAAAAGAAAAGAAAAAAACACCGCTCATATTGGTCACTAGTAAAGTTTGCAAGAATCATATTTATTTCATGCCAAATTGCACGAGGACGAAAGAAAGTGAAGTGCTTCGGGTAGTTTTCTTAGTTACATTATTTTTAGATCGGAGTTGGGTAGAATTGGAAATTCACTAGTGAGGCATGAGCCATTCGTGCCTTTGTTGTTGCTATTTGCCATTCTCGGCAGCAGCTCCTAATAAGGCGCGCAAGTTTCCGAGCTTTAACCAGCCAACCGGAGACGGAGACCCACAAAGATGGTGACCTTACACTCTGCGTGGCAGAAAGGCACATAGCATCGCCGTCACGCGACGTTTTTTTCACCTGCCAGAGATGGGAAAACCCCACTGCCAAGTGCTGCTGGACTGGTGAGCGGTTTAAAATTCCCATAATGCATTTCTTCTTCACAGCTCCACTCGCGCGTGCAAGCAGACATATCACACATGTGACTTGTGCCAGAAAAAGGACAAACGGAAGGAAAATTACGTGGGGCCCCTGTGAGGTCATATAAAAACGAGAGTGCAGCTTGGTTGCACTGGAAAACGCTTCCCGCTCCTTTTCACTGCGTTTCATCGGCATCTCACCCTAACCAAAGAGTACGGCCCGTTTTGCCGACACGTGTCCTTTGCTCCGCCCAGACATCCTTCCTTTCTTGGTCTATAGTCATTTGATTATTTTCTTTTACCTAAGCTAAAGAAAAGAGATTTATCTATATTAGTTATCCCGAGTAATAAACATATTTACCATAAAAAATGTAAGAAAAAATTATATTTAAACCCATTTAGGGGCTTTTTAATTCTTATAATCAATACTGTTGAGACTATAGTTTTTAAAACGCAAAATTGTAAACTAAGATAAGCATACAAGTAACCACAGAAACTTTCTCAAGTTGAAAGGAGCCAGTGGATGAGTAACAAGCCGTGCTGTAGCTAAGCCACTTGTGCAATACGTAAATTAAAAGAGAAGAAGATTAAAAATATATATGTATATATATGCAAGGTCCGCAGGCAGAGAGCAAAAACATGGACTGCAAATTAAAATTTAGACCAGCTAAAAATGGGAAACTGGGCGTTCGGCTGATTATGGATTCAGTCCAGACTGGATCCAATCACTCGTTTGCATCACTATTATTATTATTATTATTATTATTATACCCATCTCAAGGCAGTGACCACGGCGTTTCATTTTTGATTGGCCAAAAAGAATATCGAGTTTTTTTTTTTTTCCTTTTTTTTTTTTCAAGCTCGCAATGGCTACAATACACAATTACCCGTTACAGACATGATATACAGTAATGGCAACACTACAGAGGATGCTTTACATGAAAAAATTGCTGAATGCCCCGGAAAAAAGAATGGAAGACACCTCAATCACCAGCAATAACGACTAGAAACGATGTATTTAGAGGGGTACTACGGCTACCTGTGCTATGTGAACGAACAGCAGCATGATGACTTGGCAATCACTTTGATTAGAGTTGGTCAAGGCAATGCTTCCTAAACAATGGAGCTTTAGACTTACAAAACTCGGATATTCAGCAACTCTAGTATGTGCATTAAGAGAGCTATAATGCTCAGATGTAGTAGCTTGAAGAGCATGTCTCTGGATGAGTTCCCCGTATTCAATTGTCTTGCATTGATGAAGTCCTTGGTAGCAGCTACAGAGACGTTTACAGATAAAGAGCCTGGACAAATAGATAAAAGTTAAAACATTAGGTGGGATCAAAGACTCCATCTCACTTTTAGACCCACTATACTTACAGTCATAGTCAGCCCATCCAATCCGATGATGTGCCAAATCATAAACAAAAATCTTGTCTTTAAGAACAAGATCTGCAAATCGAAGAAACCAACAAAATAATTTAATTCCAAGACTCCAGAAATCAAAAAGTGCTAGTAAAGCAATCAAGCTCTTTCTTGCCACTTATTGGGGAAGCATGTGTGGTGCAATCAGAGAAAAAATTTGCTGCAATCCCAACTAAGTAAGTCATATCCTCCTTTGGAATTTATCAGCAAGGTACATTATATTACTTGATACTGATCAAGCCGCAGCAAATTGCTGCTGACCAAAGGGGTGAAGGGATATTGGCATACTTTTAATCAATTCACTGCTGAGAAAACATGGTTACTAAATGGAAAGAGATGTTTGTTTTCCTTGGGATGGGGTGGTGTTGGGGGTTTGTGGAAGTGGGGATCAACTAGTAGTCACTGCCAAGGAACAAGAAAATTTGGCATTTAGAACAAATCCAGTCTCTGCCACACCACGACCCTCCCTGCCCCTGCAGGCTTTGATGAGGAACTAAGGATTGAAAATAAAAAAATTGTGAAAATAAAGGAAAAAGATTAGTTTCTTCAAGAAACCAGTGTCTAATAATCACTTTAAGGGATCAGAGTTTAATAATATTATTGCTTAAATAAAAGTATTATAAGATATTATAAATATATAGACTCGAATTCCACTTAGAATACTATTATGGGAGATAACAGTGTCGAAACAGACTTCATGAAAGTATGGAACCAAGGAAGCCTAAGTTCAGTGTCTAACCTCCTAAAATAGTTACTCCTGTTTGAGCCTTTTGAAAGCCAATGCACCATGTTGCAGCACCATCCTGCTACAAAAAGAAAAAATGGACTTCTTACACTACATACTGGAAAAGTATTGGCATGCCTGATAGAAAGTGAGTAATGCAGAGAAAGATCAAGTGAGAATTACATAAAAACCAGAATGTGTCAGGTACTCTTCTGGTTTTAACACCATAGATGCCCCACCAGCAAAGTTTAAACTGACTAAAGGAAATATCTGGGATATACTGCATAGAAATGGTTAATTCCCACTCAGTTCATACAGAAGAAAAAAGGGGAAAAAAAATAAAAAGGAAATAGGGTCACAAAATCCTTCTTATTTGAAAACATTAATATGGAAAACTAAGTAAAAGAATTAACCTGGAGGCAACAAAATAACATTGATTCCCTTTGAATATTGTGGGAGTAACAGATTCTGACACAGTTGAAGTTACCTGCACACGCAGCTAGCAAATCAACATAACACCACATGAAATAACTCAAAGCAATTCCTTACATCCAACTAATTCACTATCTTTACCACTATCTTACATCACTACTAAGAAGCTTGCAACTGACAAGTTGCTAACCTATTAGGAAGAATCTATTATCTCATTTTCCTTGATGTATGATCTTCTTGTCACACTACTTTTGTCCATCCAGAAAACTATCTTTCTGTGATGCACAGTTAGACTTTGTACAAATCTACTTGACAGCTTCACGTAATGCAACAATGTTTCAACTGTCCTCCCAAAAGAGAATGGTAAAGGAGAATATTTACCAAAATTGTAACTCCCACACATACTGACAAGCAACATTAAAAAAAAAAAAAAACTTACAGCGCTGACAAAAGGATCATAAGCTTCTTGAACAAGGTACGCCAAAGTTGTTCCTGTGTCAACGATAGTTCCTTGATTATTTGATGTTGTAAATGCTGCAGGATCAATTGGTAGCAATTGCCCATTGACAGCAATGCTTTGCAGATATAAATTATAGTGAGGCCTGAAAATTTTGAGGAAGCAGTCAACATAGTTACAAACTGGTGCTCATGTATTCTAACTGATACTGAAATGATTGGACAACAACAATGGTAAATATGGAAAAAGTAGAATCATCTGTGGTCATATGAAGCCTTAGAGAAAAACTCAAAAACTATGAAACTTTGGGAAGGTTCTTCACCAGAAGCTGACAAACACCTCCACCATACATGAATTCAGTCACCATAACTCAATCAGGTTTAATATAACCTTCAAATGATAGAATAGGAAACTATGTGAATGACTTTCAATTACCTACAATGATCTTCAGTCAAAGGAGACAGCAAAGAATTTCTTGCCATCCCACAATAACACACTGAATTCTGACCTAAAATGATCAAACTAGCAAAGATGACACAACCTAATTGACCCTTTTTATCATGCACCGCTTGACCATATCAATAATTAAGTTTCAAAGAATTAAGGATGGCTTCTAAGGTTGTAAGAGATGGGATTTTTGGGGGGCTTTCTCAAGTTTAAATGTTACCCATCATAGAAGAGACATTTATATAACTGTCATGGAAGCATTATCAGAAAATTTAATTGGTACAAATAAGATTAGAGTTCCAGAGTAAAGAGCATGAAATGATTAACCAGGGTAGGGAAGGTTATAAAAAAAGAAAAATTACAGAGTGGAAATGACATACTGCGAAGGGACAAGAGGACTATAAACAATGCCTGGCTCCAAAATCTCACCAAGGACCAATATACCACCACCACTGCCCTCTCCTTTCAAGCAATGAGAGAATACTCTGGGAGTTATCCCTCGGTATGCCAATTGCGATATAACTGAAAGTCCTCCTGGGCCAAATCCAAAAATCCCATCTATTGCTTTATCCGTCTTAGTCAAATCCCCAGATTGGTAGGTGCTACACCTGTTTCAATGCCACCAGCAGAAGTAATAAAGAAGGCTTAGGCAAAGGGAAAAGGATGCATGAATTGGCCATGACCACATAATGCTGAATACCCACCTACTATTTTATAGTAAAGATCATGCTATGCTACAATTATGCTAAGTCTGCCTACTCTAATTCCACCCTTAAACACCTCATTTTGTTTCCAAATAGAAAAGCTTACCCGAAGACAATAAGAGCCGAAGAGTTGGCAACTTCTGAATCCCCCAAAATTGCATCAAAACTGAATATATCAGATACATAATATCCTGAGGTTCCACTTCCATCTCCATATTCGAATGAGTAACTGCACTGATTACTCTGGGGAGAGCACTGATTTGCTGTTGTTTGAACTGCTAAGGAGCAGAATGGGTCTGAACAGGAAACCATCCCAGCAGTTGAGGAGCCCATGGAATCAAAAGACTTCAGCTGAATCTGCAAGCCGTATAAACACAAAATTAGTTGCAAAGTCCAAAGAGAATTAACTGAACAAGTAAAGAACAGGGTTTACTCCAAGACCAGTAGACTGTGGGCAATTACTGCAAGAGCTGCATACAACCCACAAGACATCACTTCCAGTATCAATCTGCACATTGAATTCTCTAGGAGGAGAGCCCAGTTTCACTTTTGTAAAATAAATTCTAAACAAAACCAAAAAGCAAAAGGAGTTAGAGGATATAATAAGATGCCTCCAAATCCATAAAATAAAGCACCTAGGCATCGATCTCATTTGAGTGCGAGATCGAAACAGCACAAAAACTGAAAGACAAAGATATATTACAAGGGCGTTGTAGATCCATCGACCCTAATTGAAAAGTACACCGGTAGAAGAAGAGCAGATTGAAAAAAAAAAAAAAAAAAAAGAGTCAATACTCCTTTAACAAGTAAATAAATAAATAAGCAACAACAAACAAAACATTGAATTCTTCACTACCAAAACCCATAAGTTCATAATGAAAAAAAAAATCTTAAATAAGAAAAACAATGGGAAAAAGGTGAAAAGAATAACAGCACCTATGGAAGAACAAACAAGAACTTTCACAAGCTTGCCACTACCATAGGAAAAATCATTAATGCAATATCAATTAATACTCAGATTGTGAAAATCAACCATACAATGCAAAAATATAAATCATGACGCACTAAGCAAGAACTCAAGAACTTTCTTAAATTTTCTCAGTCCGAACGAAACAAGCCCATCAATGCAAGCGGATAAAAGAACCAAAAAGATCGAAAAACTGGACACCCAAATAAGCAAAGAAAAGATTTGAGAAAGTTACCCGACGAGGTAGGGATCGGAGGTTCCTTCGACAGAGAAGTTGACAACACCCCCAACGAGGCCCTGCAAGAGCCGGGCGTGCCTGACTCGGTCCCTGGCCCTGAGTTGCTCCAGGTCGACTGGTTGGCTCAAAGGAAACGTTCTCTCCAGAGGGAGAACACTGGCACCGTAAACCGCCAACATGCGCAGTAGTGTTGCTAGGACGAAGACGGGCCAGAGAGCCCGCATTTTTTGTGGGTCGGCTGTGGCGGTTTTTGTTCTCTATTTCTTTTGAAAAAGAGAGACGGGGGCTTCTATTAAAGAGAGATTTCAAGGTGGCGCTGGCGCTGTCGGCGGTTCTTGCTTTTGCGCATTGAGAGAGTGGGGAGAGAAATGGCGGAGAGAAAAAGGAGCAGAGGAGCGGCACTGTTACACGCGGTTCAGGAAAGCAGAGAGAGTCGGGGGACGATTAACAATTAAAGACAGACTTTTAAACAGATCAACTTGCCTGACGGTGGCTTTTATGTAATCTGCAATGGGAATGTACTCAACTCAAAACGGAGTTGGCTAAACTTCAAGATCATGATCATTGGTAAGTGAGATGGAATGCCGAAAACACCCCTCCTTTTCTCTCCCTTTCGCTCTTTTTAATTATGTTTTTCACTCTTTCTTACTTTCTTTTCTTGTACGATAATATAGTTTCATGGGTGGAATTTAAAAAAAAAAAAAAAAAAAGAAAAGCTCTCACACATTTTTTTTAATCAATTTAGGTATGTAAGTAGCCATTGCCTATTTATATATTTGTGTTTTATTATTAGGACAAGGGTTGCACCAACATTATTTATAGTAAATTTTTTGTATTTCGGTCAAATGCTGGGTTCGTGCAAGTCTGCTTAAATCATGGGCTGCTTAGAGAATTAAAAAATCGAATGTGTACTTTGTTTGATATTTAGTCATCCGGCATCCTTAAGCTATATACGGCTTTATTCAGTGTGGAGCCTTTGACGAGGCATGAGAGTACACAACAGAAATAGCAATGCAGCTGATCAAACACACTGAAATATAAATTACATTTGCTACTTTGATTACGTTTCTCTCAATTAGAGAGTTAGGCATAAACTTGTAATTTGATACCAAGGATCACACGTCAATGAAATTTTCGATATATCTAATAATCCGATCCCGTATTTTATAATTGTGCAGCGCCGACGTTTTTGTATTAAATTATTATTTTGTGTTTCAAATTACTTTCAACATTTATATGCGCTGGACAGGTTGTTGCTCCTACCCCATTGCATTACAGAATCGTGTAGAATTTAGAAGAAGAAAGGACACGCCACTGTTTGCATTGGATTTGGAGCTTTGGCAATTTGGTTTTTGGGAGGTGGTGCGTATCAAGCACGCCTTTCTTGACCCCCCACGACTGTTGTCTCTGCGGAAATAACGTGTTGCAACTCCAACTCGTGATTTGAAAACTTGTATCTTAAATTAAATATAAATTTATTAATATTTTATAAATTAAAAAATATATATATTTAATGAAAATATATTATAAATTTAAACTTGTAATTCAAAAACATATCATTTTAATACAGTAAAAAAATTAAAAAATATATTACACATTAATAATTATCTAAAATAATAATTTATATATAAAATAATTATAATTTAATTATATAAAAATTTTTATTTATTTTATTTTATTTTAAAATATTATAAATCATCGTTAAACAGATAATTATTTTATTAATAATGAATTTCGTTATCTTTAATTTGGAAACAATAACAAAATTTAGCTGTAATTCTAGAATCGCATCTGTTTTGTGCCCACCGAGGCGGTAATTGGACCGTTGGGGCAAAAACTCCGCACGTCCCGTGCACGCAGAGGTACCATTTTCTGAGCAATCTGGCGGGGTCGCTGTTGTCAATTTTTATTTATTTTCAGATAACTGCAAAAAGGAAAAATCATAAGTCAAAAATCACGAAATATTACGCGCGTAAGTTGCACGCGAAGCATTTGTAACGTTTGGTGGGATTGATTTTGTGCTTGCAAATTTCATTCTTGTATTGCATTTTAGGCGATATGAAGTCACGAATCAAATTGATCTACCTCCGTTTAAACATGAGTGGTGAATAAATTCGTTACTTGAATTCAATTTTTATACGAAAAAAATTACAAAAATTTTACGTTTGAATATAATATTAATTTAAAATTTATTATTGCTAAAATAAAACATATAAAATTTTATTTAACTCAAAAAGTCTTTTATGAAAATTTTTACGAAGCAAAACATATATGAAACTTAAAAAAAGCTTTGCAAGTCTCTTGCACTTGGCAATGGTATGTGGGTTGAGGTTTATGTAATTATTACTCTTATGCGGCTAATCTCATGATCTCTCTTTTCTAATCTATATGAATTAATCATCTGTTGGTACAACAAAATACACGTAAGGTTGATCAATAGACTCGAACCTTTCATTTGTCCAGCAAGTTGGATAACAAATCAAATAGTTTCTTAAAATGTCGACCTTCAACAGTACGCTAGCATTATTGGAACCGTTCCTTTCCTTTTAAAGATGGCCTTAATTAAGAGAGCACGACAATCTCCTACTTTGTAGTTCAATGGTCCTATCCATGCCCTTAAATATATATGGAAATCCAGCTTGAAATGAGAGAGAAACTTCTCAAGCTCTTTCCAAGAAGCGGCCCCCCGGGGGGGGGGGGGCGTGCTGGGCAACGACAATGATGTAAGCCACACCGCGCCACGTTTACCCGCGTTTACGGACACCAAATTTCAATTAGATTAGGGAAAGGAAAAGTTGTCATTGCGTGCGTGTATTCGTTCAACAGTTAAAGAAAAAGCAATATGATTATGTGTACGTGAGTATATAATTAAGGATGATTATAGTTTATTAACGAGTCAACAATTTTTTTTTTTTTAACTCTACGATTTTATAAGCTTGCACCTTTTTTTTTTTTTTTAATTTCGATAAGCTTGCACTTATTAATTGAATGAGAAGGATAGCGGTTTGGACATGGAAGGCACTTTGCTACGCCAGTAACTTTTGTACTTGTCATCGTCATGTTTCATGGACCCGAAAGGCCCGCCACGCTTTCTGGAAATTTCTTCTTTCTAACGAAGAAAGATATGCTTTGAAAGGAAAAGAAAGAGATTGTGACATGCCTTTTTGTTTTGAAGACACTTCCAACTTGTGGGTCGTACACAGAATTCCCTGCACTAGGTGGAGTAATGCATTTTTTTTAAAAAAAAAAAGAAAAAATCATTTTTGTTGGGTTGGGGTGGGGGGAATGCGGTGACCTACGTGACAATTGATGGGTGGCAAATTGTCAATCAAGGTCCATCACAATCATATGGTGCTTCCAGAGTCCGAAGTCCACAAGAGTTTCCAGTGAAAATCAAATTGGGCCCATGTTGGTCGCCCAATCAAGAAGTCCACTAAGCAATGATTAATTTACACAGGATAGAGCGAGGCGTTCTGCACTTTTGGTACTTGGACTCTTGTGTCCGAAGTCAAACTAGACCCTTGTCGGTTACAACAAAAGAAAATCATCAGACAATGTCCCTGCGCTTAGAAGAGGCTGTTTTTAAATTTTAAGGAAAAATTAGAAAAAAAAAAAAAAGAGAGAGAGAGAGAAGATTTTACGAGAGAGAGAGAGAGAGAGAGAGGGGGGGGGAGAGAGAGGGTAGATTTTAAGAAAAGAAGTACACACAAATAAGTTCTGAGCATGCTGCGCCCATGGATGGTGCGAGCAATGATAGATCATCAAGATAATGGTCTCCAATAAGCGCCCAAGTCGTCTTATGGCATCTTAGTTCTGGGATTTGGAAAATATTTGTATTGGATAAATAAGCCGGTTTACGTTTGGCCCTTGGAATTCAATGTTGATGACTAAACATCCATGGGCTGCAAGTGTCCTTTCTCAACTCTAGCGCATAATTTGAACAAACTCTGATACTCCATATACTGTGTTTACCATACCGTTGATAGAATGTTAGGATTTCAGAGAATCCAAGTTGGAATCGTGCATGTGAGTTAGCTCCTCTTAATATTTCTCGACCAAATACATCCTAGGAAAAAGTAAAAACAAGAAAAAAGAAATATTCACTAGGATTGCAAGACCCGCCGAGTAAACATAACCAAAGAATAGTAACATGCCAATGATTATATTTTAACATCTACATTACTCCCCTACTTTGAAAGAGCTGTGCCGTTGCCTTTGAGGTTAAAGTTTATACCAGACTAATGAATTGGCTCTGAGCCACCACTTCAACGAGAGAATTCCGCCATCAGGCAAGTGAAAGAAGACCTCGGGGACCTAAGGTCGCAAGATCACAAATATAAAAGACGCAGGCCCTTGCATTGGGTTTGTATTTAGTGATAGCCCATTGTGTGGCGACTATATGGACTCCCAAGGCCCATATCTAATTAGTTGCTGCAACCGGCTTCCAAGTTCCAATCCAATGGTTCGAGGCCCGATTCTCAAAAAGTTGACCTTCAACCTGGTGCTCTAAATTGCCACGTGGTAATTCTCCAAGCAGCCAAGCAGACGCACTACTTCTTTTTGTCTTTTTCCTCCGGACCCCTCCACCGTTGCAAGGCAGCTAAAAGGTTCCCCTAACGGATCAACCACGGCGGTCAGAAACGCTGTCCTTATCCTCATCCTCATCGCCGTTAATCAGATTCATCTAGAGATCGACGGCTCAGAAATCGGCGATCTAGGGCAGCTTTAGCGTGTCCAGGCCGAAGTGGGCCTGCACGTCATCGTTATGGGCTTCTCTCTTTCTTGTATATGTCTAATCCTCTGAAAATGGCTCTTCGCTTGAGTGGGTTAAGCTTAACAAAGATATGAGAAGTCGAATAGCTAGACAGAGGCCCGCCTTGAAGAGAGCTTTGGTTCAGAAAATGCAAGGGGGACGAATCTGAATGGGGTGACCGTTCCAATAAAACGGCAATCGAAGATGGCTATTAATGATAAGATCTGCTTTTGACCAAAACATAAAAGTGAAAATGTTAAGGTCTGCTTGGCCTGCACTTTACAGGAATAGCTGTCTCTGAATTGCAGGTTTTCCGGCATAACCTCATTTTTCATTTTGGCTACGCGAAAATCATCACCAAAGTTATTATGACATCTCATACAAAATATGACGGCCTTCAATGGAGGATAAAATTCAAAGGGCCAATCCCAAAAAAATTGCTCTTGCTTTCAGAGGGATGGTTGGAACATAACAGCAATCCAGACAAGCCAAACTATTTCTACATATGAATGGGTCAGACCTGATACAAATGCAGAAGATCAAGTGCGTGATTTTGATACACAAAGTAGCAACATCATTTCTAGCATAAACATCACCCATTCATCCTGTTGTAGATGTTTTGGCTGCAAGCTGGATTAGTGCCCGCCTGTGGTAGGTGGTACGCAGTTTCTTGTATTTTTGCACAAAGGCTCCAAGGTCAATCTCCCTATCAAGCAGCTCCCTATGCAAAGCCTCAGAATCGTTGTCTGCTTTACTCATAGCCTCTAAAACAAACACATACTTTAGATCACAGTTCAAACATTATCTTAATATTAGTCTGCAACCTTAGTTATTGAATCAATTATTCTATACCATGAAGTCTTTGTAGGAGAGCAACAGGAGAGCGTGATCTCAGCAGCCCTTCTTTGAGCTTTTCCTGCTCGTTTAGTTTCTCCTGAGCAGTGGCCAACTCAGTTGTCCGTATAATCCTGCACTGTCAACACAAAAGGGAAAGGAAATGGTGTGAAATTTGGTGTTTGTTTAGCTATATAATCAATTAAAATAAAAGTGTCTCAAAACCTTACTTGGTTTCTTAGCTCCATTATACGTGGTTCCTTCTCCAAGTTCTCTCCTATTCAAAAACAAATATTGAGTGTCAATTTCCACATGTAGTACTGTTACCTTGAACATCAAAACCTGAATCAATTTGATAACTTACTGGCCAGCTGTAGAGTTTCCTTTTGAAGCTCATCTCTTATCTAATGACAGCAGCAAAAGAAAGCCTTACAGCACTTCCAAGGTTGACCAAAAATATTAAGCATAACAAATTTCTATCAGATGGCAAAGGCAACAACAATTGAGCATATCATTGTGTGGAAAAAAAAGCCACATGATTGTCAAATATGAAAATGTACATAAAGGTATACATGCTAGCACCAGTGTAAATTAGTCTCCCCCTTTCTTGCAGCATGGTGAGGGTAATTCAGCTATATATGCCAGAAGAGAGGACAGGGAATCCATGAATAAGACTATTAAAGTGTAATCTTTAGGCCTTCATCATTCATTCAGATGTGAAAGGAACAGAAAAGCAGCCACTTATTTCTCTTTTAAAGAAAAAGTACAAAGATAATATCCAATCTACAATTGACAAACTGTCACAAAACCACCAACAGACATTTTGCACACCTTCCCTTTTTAATTTTTTTTCCTTTTTATTTTGGGGATATGGGGGAGATGGGGAGGGGTGGTTGAGCAGTTGAGATGGACTGCAAGGTAATTAATGGCAAATGATCCCATGAGAGTAACAACCCCAGTACCTTAATTTCTAAAAGCACACAGACATTAAGACTGGGAATGTTAAAACACACACAACAAAATAGAAGCCACTAATATATAAGCTGCTTACATCAAGAGGACACAGAGAAAATAATCAACTTACATTGTTTTGAATTTTAACCTGGTCGAGTGAAAGTAAAAATTGATGGTATGCATCTTTGTCAGACAATAACTTCCGTAATTCATCAACACTATGGGTAGATCAAAAAGAAATATGTAAGAGAGTAGATCCACACAAGCATATAGAACACGATATCTTGCAACATGGGGGAATAAATAGGTACATTGATATGTTAAGATTTGATTGCAAGTCTCAATAAAAGAGCTAACACAAATATCTTACAAGTTCAGAGTACAATAATGGTTTATCAAATAAAGACCTCAACAGAAAATAATAAAAGATCTTCAAACAAACTCAGATCCATGCCAATATAAAACCGTAGTTTCTATTGTTAAATGAATACCCAATCTAACTTTTGAAATGATCACATTGAAGACAACTCAAGACTGTAGGCCCATGAAAATCAGCATACAGTATTTGACTCCCATTAGTCACCCCTCATAGATACACTCAGAAATTACTGCCTCTCCATCTAGCCCCCCAACTCCCTCCTATGGAATGGGTAATGTTAGATACAACTTATGTAGGTAGTAATGTTGAATGGCTAAAGATAATTGATGTTGGGCATTAATCAGAAAAATTACATCACAATAAAAAATCAGCCCTTTTTGGCCCATTGATCCATCCACGCAAGGCTTGCGACACACACTTCCAATTTCACTCAACAAAGTTGGGTGCAAACATCAACAGCAGGTACTAAAACAATTTCGGTTAGTTCATGAGCAAAATTTGTCAATAAAATCATAAAAGTACTAAATTTCAACAGTAAAAACAGACAAAGAAACAGATCTGAAATAGTACAGGGAAGTATGAGAAATTTCATGAAGAGACAAGTTAGAGGATGATTATATGCTATGAATCAGGCAACTTACCCTTTATCCCTCAAAAGAGAAATAATGCCAGCAGCTTCAGAAGGAGAAACATGTGAAGGGGACAGTGGTCGTTCTGCTGGCCTCTCTAGACTGTGCCTACTAGAACTGCTACTTGGTGTTGCAGGGCGAGAGGAATTTGGGGAGCTAAGTACAGATGGTGGGTACCAAGAATGTGAAGTAACATCTTGTGCCTGTGGCTGAGTTTCCTGCCCTTGCGAACTCCTGCGAACCAAAACGGTGGGTACATCACTACCAAGTAGAATATGAGTAATGCATAACATGAAAAAGGAAAAGTAAATGGACAAGCATATGAGAGTTGGCGAGTCTCCAACAAATTGGATACAGAAGCATAGGGAAAACTGAACTACAGAAACTAAAATCATGATTCAACACCAACGAACCCTATTTAGTCAAAACAGAATTGTTATTTTACCATACTATTCAAACACCATAAACATTAATCTTCTATCAAAACAAATGCCCAAATAAAGAAAAGCAATGCGGGTTCAAAACAAGAAGAACCGCAAACATTTCCAACGCATGCTTCAAGGGATTAGCATAGAATAAAATGGACAGACAGACATCATAAACTCTGCTTAAGCGTGAGAAATGACAGCAGAGAGTACATAAGCACAGTTAATTCGAATGCATTAAGGACAGCAACTTCTGTTAATACCCAAACCGAAACCCATTCAATGCATCAGCATCGGGGGAGATTAATGACAGCACATTAGCAAAAATGATAAAAGCAGAATTGTTCCACATTGCCCAGACCGCCGCAAAAATCACAGGCAAAATTAAACCTTATTTTCATGTTATTATAATAACAATGAAAAAACCCATAATGCTCGGGGTTAAAATCCTTTCTGGTTCAACACGGGCAAGAAAAGATAAATTAAAACCAGAGAATAATTGGAATTCTCAACCTGCGGACCTTTCTAATTTCGAATTGTAACTCAGAAAATAATATTAATTAACATAAAATCACATTATCTATTCAAGAACACAACATATTCCAGCACTCAAAAAACAACAAAGATGAATCGATCGCGCATTAAATTATCGTATTAAGATGGATTACAAAAAATTGCCTAAGAGAGAAAAGAAAAGATTAAAGAGTAATACCAGAACTTGGACATAACTTCAGCAACAAGAGCTCTCTCTCTCTCTCTCTCTCTCTCTCTCTCTCTCTGAAACAATCGACCGATCAGTTAATGAATTGAATCTCAAGAATCGAAAAGAAAGAGGATCGCTCTTTCTTGAATAATTCTGTCTCTTTCTACCTCTTTGTTTTCTTAATCTTTTTCTCAAGTTTTAAGATGATTCAAACCCAAAAAAAAATAAAATAATAATAATAATAATATATATATATATATATATATTTTTTTATTTATTTAGAGAGAGAAGTACCCGGAGATTGCGTTTGAGTCCGGTTCGACTTGGAAGGTTCGTTTGTGCGCGTGGCGTGTTTCTCTTGCTAAAGGATGGTACGTACTGACGAAGAATCCTGGTAAATGCAGATGGGATTGTGTTTTTGTTATAATATCTGTATTTCTGACGCGTGTAATTTTTTTTTTTTGTTTTACTTACCTTTTTCTTCCGCCACGAGTCGGGTTTCCTATGAAGTTTCAATTAAAGGGCATTTTTAGTAAATATTGCAATTGTCCCTAATCGTAATTCCAAAGGAACGACTTTAGTAGTGGAATCAATCAAAGTCAATCGAGGAAGTTTCGCATACAAAATTAATTCTATTAATATATAATTTGAAAAATAAAATATTTTTTTTTACAATTAATCCATTTTAAATAGCTGTCCTTCGTTATTTTTTATATTTATTTATTTATTTATTGAAGAGCCCCCTTCTTCATTCGCTATCTTTTTCTTTTTATCTATTGCTTTTATGTACTAAAAAAAAAAAAAAAAAAATTCTTGCTCTTTCATCTTTTATAAAAATATTTCTATTTTGCATTTAACTAATGTTGGCATGTAAGAATTGTTAGAAGATGCGGTCTCTTTTGATGCTCACACTGACGTAAGGGAGCAGAGGATACTGAAATTTTTAATATCCTAACATTATTCTATTTTGATATTTGATTGACTTGGCACCTGAGAATTACGGCCCAGAAAATTATACTGGCTGTACCGTGCTGGTTGGCCGAACCAATGTCGACATTGGGCCCCTCAACGCCCTTGTGATGTGAGCTTCTTAGCTGCTCTGGAGCTCTTTCTATCTATTGCTAAATCTGTCCTTAAGAAACAACTTTTTCATGCACTTATTAATACTAATCATTCCATGAGCTTCCTGTAGTTGTCATCCATTCGTAATTCTAAGCCAATCACTAAGAATAAAAATGCAGAGATTGCAAGGCCAAAAAACAAAAAAAGGGTCTGCGCAGTTTTAATCCTGGCTTCTTCATCCTCCAAACGTTAGTCAATATTATGGTCTAAGAGCGTAAATAGATCGGACTTTTCACTTTCCAGCAATCATAACTTCAAGCTTAAAACAAAAAAAAATAATTGTTTGGTTGATGTGACTTGATAATTTGGCAATGCGAAATTTGGGACATTTCGTTACACGTCGACAGTTGAAGCATTTTCAGGTGTAGGGTTGCCATGAGATTCATAATCATGCGAGATGCCTTGGAGTTTCATCACAATTACAAGGCACATCCCAAAGTTCCGGCTCAGACTTCAGGTCTAGAAACGAACTAGGCAAAGAAACAAAACTCAATTATCACATGAATGAATATAAGCCCTCCAAAACTGACGAGTGCTATATATATGTACCTGTTTGATGCTTGAAACTTTTCTTTCTTATTTCTCCTATTAACCAGGTTAAAATGCCTGGCAAGAGTTGCCCGTTGTAGCCAACTTCTAGTTAAACGTGGCCCAATTTGCTTAAATACCGCAAGTAGGAGAGGTTGTAGTTTAAGAGCCGAATAGGCAATTTGGTTCTTGGATAATCGATCTGCACATTCAATATCCGATTCCGAACCCAAAAAAAAGGGCTGTCAATGGACAAATCTTTCTATAACTGTAAAACAAACATATGCTGGTAAAATACTGAAAAGTTTATGTCTTGGAATTATAGGCAGTCAGGGGGGACAACGAAAAACATGAGACACCATGACAATCCAATTTGGCAATTTATAACATTTTGGAGTAACTTTTTTAACATGAAAATGAATATTATTTAGAGGTAGTTATGAACTAAGTTCAGGGCACAGTTATCCATTATTTTACTAACTTAACATTTATTTAAAAAAAAAATACCGCTATTTCACAATTAATACTCTCCTCGATTCTAACGGAAATCTGACGTGGAGAACTCTTCTTCTTTCTTTCTAACTTTTATTCCAATTATCTCCCTCTGTTACGCTTTTTTTTTTTTTTTTAACTTTTATTTCAATCTCCTCTGTTACGCAATCTTTTCCTTTACTTTCTTCTTGTTTTTCTTTTCAACTTCCGAATATTCTCAAAGACAGCCTGCACATGTTGATTCTATGACACAGAAGGGTATTGTAGAGCAAGTAGTTGTTTTAATGGGTCTTCAAATTCAAAATAACTGTAAGGATTTCTTGGGCATTCTTCCACAACAAAAATCAAACCAAATTCGATAACATCTTCAAGCTTTGAACAGAAATTACGGTGATCTCTGAACTCAATCCTATGAATGGCCTCGTTCCCACCAATATGCAAATATTTGACATCTGAGCTATGCTCCAAAAACACCCTAATCAATGGCGTCATTGGGCTTGTCGAGAGTCAATGAAATTGCACTAAATTTGGTGGTGTTGCCGCATTGGGAAAACAGAACTGCATAATCGCCGTCTTGGGAAAACAAAAAAAGCATCATCGTTGCGGCAAGCTGGATGGTGGCTGGTGAATTTACTTTTCTTTCCTAGTGGCTGAAGAACAAAAAGAAAATAATAAAAAAAGACCACTAAATTGCCGGAAGAATGGTGACAAGAGAAACGGGGTGAGAGCGATCGATCAGAGAGACAGAGAGGCCAATAACGTAACAGAATTAACATGTACAGGCTGTCTTTGAGAATATTCTGAAGTTGAAAAGAAAAACACGAAGAAAGTAAAAGAAAAGATAGTATAACAGAGGGCGATTGAAATAAAAGTCGAAAAAAGAGAAAAGAAAAGAAATAGCATAACAGAGGGAGATAATTGGAATAAAAGTTAAAATGGAAGGAGAAGAGTTGTCCAGGGTAAGACTCAATAGGAGTATTTCGTGTGAAATAGTATTATTTTTTAGAAAAAGAGTGATACACTTAAGATTTTCAGTAAAAGTCAGGAAGAATGTTTCGTGTAAAATAGCATTATTTCTTATGAAAATACCAGCACCACGAAGGTTGATGAGATCACGTGGTAGTTACAACATCTTGGATACACACCTGAAATCAGACCGTTTGTCATATGATATCCACATGTTTTTCTCTTAATCTGAAACAAGATTAATACACGTGTGAGGTGTGGACGCGCTGACAATCACACAAGTCGCAACTGAGCTATTAATACTTGAATGAGTTGGAAGGTGAAACTTGTCCATCACAAGTTTCATAGATTTGGTACGTTTCTTCCCCGATAGTCCTCCGGTCAAACCCAATTAATCTATTTGCCCCTTGGAGCATCAAACATTGGCAATTGACGAAGAAGGGGCCTTGATGTGGGTTAAATGAAGTTAAAAGGTCCTTTCGATTGCCAATTATTTCAAGGAAGATGCATTATGTTAATGCCTTAAGCAGGACCACACGCTTCCTATCTTTGACAAATAGACACAGGAATCCAGGGCTCAATGGCCTTTGGAGCGGGATAGGAAAATCTCATGGGTTGAGAGGATAAGACCTCTTTTTCCGTACATCATAAATTACTAATTTATAATATTTTTAATTAAAAATATTTATGTCGTATTCCTCGTGAGAAAGAACAAATTCACCTTCAGCAATTGAACATCCTTTGCAATTTTTCAAGGGCGCTAATGTTTTTCTAGGGTCTAATCAAAGTGGCTTACGAAGGGAATTGCCCTAAGCTTCTGTGCACGTAAGAAGGATACCAATTAATTACCGATATCTGCGAAGTGGACCCCGTTGGAAGCTAGATCAGCAAAAGGGGTCAACAGCTATTACAATTGTAACAACCATCCAATTTAGATATTAAAAGCAAGTTAAAATTTGCGGTGAGATATTTGTTTCATATTAACTAAATTGCAGGAGTTTCTCTGCGTGGATCAATTTGATTGTCAACCCTTCACCGTTGACATTATTATTTTATTTTATTATTATTAGTATTATCATTCGCATGGTTTATTGTGACTAATCCTTCAGTAGGTATGTTTAGATCGTCTACGGAGAGCACCAACAGTGGTTGGAGTATGTTCCCTTTTTTTCGGATCATTCTTTGGAGTTATATGATAGTCAGTGTCTTGCAATTACAATTTACGAAAAGGATGTGCAGTTGAGATTTAATGTACTAGGGCTAATCATATTTTAATTTTTTTTTTTACATTATATTTTTAAATCTTTTGAGCTAAAAAAACAGAGTGGGGAGGATAAACATTATAATATATAAACTCATAAAGGCTATAATTTGGAAACGCACATTCAAAACCAAATTCCCGTAACGCGTCAAAAATCATGGGTTATTGTACGATGTATCTTAAGTAACTTAGATAGGAAACCAAGAGTTACTTAAGTCTTAAAGTTAGGGTCTTCATTTCGTGATGAATAATTGAAATAAGAATATTTACATCAAGCTATTAGGAATTATATATCTTAACCAGAAATTATTAAATGGAATTTTAGAAAATTGTCTCGAATGGTTTGCCAAGGTGCCACTTATCAGGGTATTCGGTGGATCCAGCACCACTCTTAAATAGATTCACTATTAGGAATACAGTAAGGGGACAAATTTGAAAATTAATTTGTATAGCTACCCCGGATAGGATCTTGCTGGCTGCAGCTGTAAATTAATTTACCCATCAATCCCAGCCGTTCATCAGTTTATGGGGTTGGAAAAAAAGGCATAATGGCACTTTGCACAGCTGGTATCGATGTCATGTCACTCTAGGGATCAACCGGTAGCTTGCATATGTTAGTTGTGTTTGTATGCTTTCCATATTCTTCCAGATTTTCTATTTGAAAACAAATAAACATGCATGAGAATGAGGTAAGAACATACACACACACACACATATATATATATATATATATAGAGAGAGAGAGAGAGAGAGAGAGAGAGAGAGAGAGCTGGCATGTTATTGCCATATGGCAGCATATGAATTAGCTGTAACTGTCGGTGTGATATTCAAGGAGAGTGGATTAGGACACAAGACGACTATTATTAAACCGTAGAATTGTATGCAGATTCCTCAGGCAATATTTTTGCTTGAAAATTAATGAGAGTGCAGAACAAGCTTATTCATGTTCCCCTGTTTAGCAGCCTCGGTCCTAACACAAAGGTGCTTGAATTTCAAGAGAACTCGCAGAAAGGAGCATACAGATTAGCTAACAAATATTTTGAATTACCATTCAGAACAATGAATATCAAGAAAGTCAGTTTCTTTTTTTTTTTTATGAGAAAAAAATGAAATGAGTGACCAAATTTAAATAGATAACAAGATAAAAAGAAAACAATTTAAGTTAAATTTGAAAATTATTTATTAACAAGATTTAAAATAATTAAATATCATCACAAACATAATTCATAAAAAATAATATAATTAAAAAAATTTATATAACCAACTCAATTATATTTAAGATTAAGATTTTGTTATCCAAGAGCATTTAAATCTCCGGCTACATCTATGGATCGAGTTCATTGATGGTTATTGATCTACAAGGAACCATTTTTATTCTGCAAAAATTGAATCCACTATCTCTGAGGAATACAACCGAGGCCGCAGATTCTTTCTCAATCATTAAGTCAATCCCTTCTAGTAAAGAAAAGCATTTCTCGTCGGCAAGTTCTTAAAATGTGCTATCCCAAGGAGCGCTCTTTTTTTTCTTCTACTTTGATGGGACGCAAATTAGCCTTGGATGGTGGATCTCATTACACCGCGTAAATGGCTTCCATTTCACATCATAGTCTGCCTACTTTTTCTTCTTTCACAGGAAAAATGCGTGATGGTCCAGAAACCTTATTACTACGTCTTTTCTCTCTTCCCATTATTTGCCATTCTGGTCTATGGTCTCATTTGAAAGCAGGGACATTTATAATAAAACAACCAATACGGTTTGGTACATGTCACATGAAACATATTTTCTTGAGAGTTGGACATGCCAAAAAATCAGGTTTAGGTCCCGAATCAAAGCTTTGATCCATCTTCCTGTCCTCTCTGTGTTTTTTATTTTTATTTTTTTTGGATAGAAATTTGGCTGCCGGTTCTAGTATACAATTCATATAGTGTTTTTTTTTTTTTTTTACTAAAAAGAAAAACTGATAACTCTTTTTGGAACTTGAGATTTTTAATTTTAGATCAAGTAAACATGTATTTACATGATACAATGATATACCGACACTAAAAGATTTATGTCATTAATTTCCTTTTATTTTGGATTTTCCTAAATAGTAAGTGTTTGGTGAAATGATCGTAATCATTCATATTGAAACTTAAGGCCTAAAATTTGGCCAACATGTCTCGTTATGGGAGGTGTCTAATCCACACAAAATGTATTTTCCTTTTGTGAGATGATGAAAATTAAAGAAAACAGAGAAAAAAAAAAATGGAGGTAAACACTTTAATGCTGGCCACATTTTGGGGTAAACAGCTTTTGAACCATAATTATTAACTGGACATCACACTACAGCGTAAGCGTTTCCTTTCTGTACAGTTTTGTTTGAATTACCAATGAAATCCTCCCGTTGCTGTGCCAAAAAAAAAAAAAAAAAAAAAACAACAACAACAACAACAACGTAAGCGCTTCCCATCCATCGAAAAAACTATGAACTGCATCCAATAACTTCCCACATGACGTTGGTTTCTGTTGCCCCCAATAAAAAGATTGCCGTTTTTGGATCATTGGATGGTACAATTATCATTGTATTTCAAAAAGAAAATAAGAGCATAATTTTATACAGTGCATGTATACTAATATTGTTGCCATGGTCATGGGTAGCATGTCTTTTCTAAGTAAAATTTTATTTCTTTTCTATTTAGAACCCCTAAATTGAAGCTCAATCTGAGCAGTAAGGAGAAATATGACTGACTAGTCCGTTGTAACTCTGTCTTTTTCATGTATTCCCTTCATCAAATGTAAATGATGCAACCCAATTAATTGCTACAGTTTTTACGCACTAAAGTAGTTTACATTCCAATAAACAACCATTGACGCGAATAGACTATAAAATAAATAATTTGCTAGTTTGTATGATTCTTTCCATTCGGAGAACTTAACTTTTGTGGCAATCCAGCTCAACATTGTTCATCTTTACGTTCAGCGTGGTTACACCAATCAATTAATAATAATTAATCCTTCCGCATTTACATGTTGGTCTCGTTTAAATATTGTTATTGAATCTTTCAATATATAAATAGTCCCATTTTTTTCAAATGTTTCTTTGGGCGTATCCTTTTTCACAGAAGATTTTGGCGTCTATAAATGTGGGTGCGTGTGTGTTTATTTTTTTAATCTATAGCTAATAACACTTGTGAATTTTGGGGTGGTGCATGGTACATCCGCCACCGATGACACGCTGGAATCCACCCGGCAGGAAATGGAGTAGGCCGGCAATGGTGCATTATCATCTCCGACAGTAACAGCTAGAGAATGTTTTTTCTTAGTTAAAATTTTTATTTAGTTAAACAGTCATGTGTTAAATCTGAAATTTAGATTTCTCTTGACATGAAATGCCACCTTAAAATCAAGCATAAATGCCCCTCGTGACGAAGGTTGTAATAGTGGAAGGTTGCCAAGTGCCTATGTGGCCAATTGTGCCGATAAATTCTAACTTAATTATTAGTGCTAGAATTGTCTATAATCAATAGTCTTACGTACTCTTCCGGCACGAATTGTGAGGCTTTTTTGTTTTAACATTCCTTCCTGGTATCAATTACAAGTTTTTTTTTTTTTTTTTTCCCTTTTGGGTCAGCCATTAGTCTTTTTCTGTCCCCAGAGTTTCCCACCCTTTGATCTTTTTTTTTTTTTTTTTTTTTTTTGATATTTTCTTTTTCCTCAACAATTTCTTCGATATAATTAAATCTCATTCATGATTTGTGCTTGAAAAAAAATGAAGCTGATGATAAAGCATTGTTGTGAATTGGACTGGACTAGCGTGTCACGCTGGTAAACCGGAGATTGATCGAACCTTTGGTTTGGGTCAGTCATAAAAGTAAAGAATAGTTAAAATTGGTCAAACGTGCTTGGACAAGAAAAATTGGGAAAGAGATCAGAAAAAATGGGTCTGATTCGCTTTCTGCCCCATTTTGATTTAAAAATCACAAAAATTATATTAAACATCTTTTAACTTATAATTAAATTTTAAATTTTATTCAAACTTGCAATTGACAAAGAAAATTGAAAGAAGAAACCCAAGGGTTGCACGAAAGGGAGGTACTTTGAGTACACATAAGAGTCCTTAATTTAAGAAATTCTCAGTTTCAACATCTTGAGTTAATGTTGTAGTCACCACTTGAGCTTTAAATAGAGGACCGAACGGCTCGTATCAAAAACCCGAACCCAGATTGTCAGGAAAAAAAAAAAAAAAAAAAAAATTCCTGAGTAGCGTAAGTCCGCCCACGTACCCTCATGCCTTGATCCAACGGATCAGTGCATTCTTCAGCCACCACGATTGATCCCAGCCATTCAACGGCTCATTTGTTTTCTGAGCCTTGTCCCTTGGTCTAGGCGTTTTTTTGTTGTTAATTTCTAAGTTGCAGGGGGCGCTTCTGTCTCTCTTTTCCTTCCCCTCTCTCTCTCTCTCTCTCTCTGTCTCCCTCTCTCTCTCTCTTGTTTATTGGCCTTTTGAATCTTCTCTACTATCATCTAGTGAAGTTCAACAATTCTTTTACTAGAGAATCACATTCTTTCAAGAACCCATTGTTTCGAATTCCGCTTTGAAAATGGTAATGTTGGACTGGGCCATTCACCTTCTCTCCATTTCATTCCATGGATGGGTACTGGGTAATGTATATATTAGCCTGATTCTTGTGTTTTACATAACCAATATGTTTTTGGGTTATCGTTTGTAACAGGACACAATGCCGGTGCCGCCATGGCTAGAGTCGTTGCTAAGCACCGACTTTTTCTCCGTCTGCCGGACACATGGAGATGCAGCAAGGAGTGAATGCAACATGTATTGCTTGGACTGCAAAGGCGACGCATTCTGTTTCTATTGCCGTTCTTCCAGGCACAAGGATCATCAAGTAATTCAGGTGGGTTTCATTTAACATCTTATGTTTTGACCCTTTTTTTCCTCCTCCGGTCAATATTACTCGTTAGTATCACAAGTTCTGGATTGGACAATGAGCCTTGTTGTGTAAGGTTGTCTTAATTTCTTGTAATGGGCCATCGCTTCTGTGTTTGTTTTTTTTTTCTCTGTTTATTTTTTTTTTTTCCTTCTGATTGACTAGATAAGGAGATCGTCATATCATGATGTTGTGAGAGTTGCAGAGATTCAAAAGGTATTGGACATTACTGGAGTTCAAACCTATGTGATAAACAGCGCCAGAGTCTTGTTTCTGAATGAGAGGCCACAGCCAAAATCTGGGAAAGGAGTTGCTCATATTTGTGAAATTTGCGGGAGAAGCCTGTTGGACACGTTTCGTTTTTGTTCATTGGGATGTAAGGTTGGCATTTTGCCTCAAATTCTCTCTCTCTCTCTCTCTCTCTCTCTCTCTCTCCCCCTTAGCATCGATCTCATCAAACACCATTCACAACCCATCACACAGTCACAAATTTTGTTCATCTTGCACACATCAACATCATAACAACCCACCATTATCATCCACCTTAACTTGCCCATCACATGTGATGGCTTAACGTTCACTAACCCCCACAGAGATAGCATCACCATCGCATTTCTTTATTCACAACGACAGTGAAAAACTGCCCATCATGTTAGCCGTGAATGCGACATTGCAATTTATAAGTCATTTTGATGAGGAACTCAAATGACATGTATAATATACTTAATCGAATTTTGGCGTTTTATAATTGTTTGACATTTTCCTTTGACAACATAATTAGCTTGTAGGAATAAAGAGGAATGGTGATGCAAGCTTCAACTTGGAAGCTAAGAATGAGGTGTCAATGGAAAGTGGAGAAGGGAAATCAAAAATGGTCTTATCAAGAAAGGGTGGTGAAGAATTGCGTGAAGGCTCACAACATGACATTTACCCGCCCACGCCGTCTCCACCTCCTTCGAGTGCAAGAAGAAGAAAAGGCATCCCCCATAGGGCGCCTTTTGGGTCTTAGTTTGCCCTCAAAACAACAAAAGATAGTACATTCAACCCATCATTTCTTGCACAAACTACTCCCTTGTGGGTCATTGTCGTAACCGATCAAGCGGAGGATACCCTTCTTCCGGTTTTGGTGTGTCCAAAAATCAAAAGGTTAAGTTCCTTCTCGCCCTTTTCATTGGGTTTGGGCCCCATTTACAACAAAATTCTCTTGTCAAGGAGTAATAATGCACCATTGTTATTGATTGTTGCAATGTGTATGTTGCCATTAAAAAAATTAAAGCAAGTCTTTCTGGAGTCTGTTTATAGTTTTCATGGGGCCCGCCAACCACATGGGCCGTTTAAATAAAGAAACAATGACTTTTATAGTTTAATGCTTTATGCATTAAAGAAATTATTATTAAAGATGGACCACAACAAAAAAACAAAAAAAAGGAATTACTAAAGAAATTGTGTCTTATTAAACTATTGGTTTTGAAAATTAAAATTCGAGATTCAATAATTATGTACTTAGATGAGTTAGTTTCTTTTAATTGTATTTTTTTTTCAAAAAGATAATTATATTTTTCTTTTTAATTTTATTTCATATGAGATTTCTAATTTGACTTCTTTAAAAAAATAAATCAAATTAATTCCATGTTATACATAAAAAAAAATAAAAATTTTAAGTAAGAATGAAATTAAAATTTAAAAAATGTGTGTTTCAAAATGATAAAATTGTTATACTAAAAAAAAAAAAAAAAAAAAAAGAAGTGTAGCAAGAATCTCTATACATAGTTAACATACAAAGTTAGTTTTAAGCTATAGGTAAATTGGGAAGAGGTTTAATATAGGAAAAATGGACTGCCCTTTTTATTTTTACCAAAATTGATCGTCTCATCCAATATACATATCCTCTCTGTTGCCGTTGAATGTAATTTTTACCATGAAAGCTATTTTCGCTGTAAAATGGAGTAGATAAGCGTAATTTTTTTGGTGTACCTTCTACGATTTAACCAAATTAACAAGCTACATAATTAGGTGAAGTGGATGTTGATTGATGGCAACGTATGATGGGAGTTCTTAGAGTGCATCTTCCACGGTTCAGCTAAAAAAGTTTGGTGAATGCCAAATAATCTTTTGCCAATATTAAATGATAGAATAAGACGCGCCTCAAGGCTCCATGTTCGGGACACACAATAATTTTGTACAATAATTAAAGTTCCTCTACCAGAACCCAAAAAAATAAAAAAAAAAAAGGGGGGGGGTGTTTCATATAGTTCGAAATCGCATAACTTTGTTTACAAATAAAACGTGCAATGTTACAAAAAAGAAGGTGTAACCTCTTTACACTAAATTTGCTGCCAAATGCGGTAATTTGACAGCTGTGAAACATTCAAGCAAAAAAAATAAAACGAATCAGAAAAATAATTTGGGTACAAGTCAATTTCAATAAAGTTTGAATATATAATTTAGAATGAACATTTGACGTGTGTATATCCCTTGACAAGTGCTTCAGATGTGAAAATTAGAATTAATGATGACATTAGATGACGCCAAAAGTCACAAATTCTATCAATTTATTCAATTTTCTCTGTAGTCCACTGGTGTCGTTGCCCTCCACTTACTTTGGGGTGTCTTTTCCCAATTCATGTATCCTTCCATTGGATATTGATTTATCGATGCCATCGGTGGATTGAATGGACTTTACTTTAGATCCATCGTGCTGCAGCTAGACAATAACGCAATATTCCCTTGGCAGTTTCGAAAGGCTCTGATGGGGTTAGTACTTTGATGGAGCCATTAAAATGTTGCGGAAGAGATTTTCTCTCTCTCTCTCTCTCTCTCTCTCTCTCTCTCTCTCTCATTTTTCTGTCTTGGACTAAATAGACGGCGAAAGCCCAATAGGAAAAATGCAATCACTATGGGAAAGCTAGACTTGTCAGAGCAACCCCCCACCCGAATCCTGCCATCAGAAAGGCTGGCCCAGATTTGCACCTGGCTCCAGTAATCTGTGCGAGCCCACAGTGATTGAGACTGCACACTTGCAAATCCAAGCTTCAGAAATGGAGCAACAATGAGAAACCTTAATATTTCTTTGAAAATTTCTTCATATTTTATAAACATCATATAATATAATCTATTTGTATGATATTAATAAGCATAAAATTTTCATTCAAGTGTGCTTGTGCAATGGAAATCTACTCATCAATATAGGCCATCGACCACAAACTTGATAACAAGAAATCAATTAGATAAAAAGAGAACAATTATTTAGTAAGGAAGAATTCCATCAGCACTAGTCACAAAAGTCCGGCCCATACGCGACTGCGAAAATGTCCTCAATAGCCTTGAAGACAGAATCTAACTTCATCAGCGAAAATGTGCCCCTCCAGGAAGGAGATGAGGAAGAACAAGAAGCATTTTCATTCCTCTCTTCGTCAATAACAACTAAAAGTTTGATCCATAGATAAAGATCGTTTCAACCCCATGAAGTGCTGCTCTTCCCTTCCCGTAGGCAACGCTAGTGAAAGGCTATGTCGCAGCAAAATATTGGATTGCTGCGAAGTGAGAGCACTAACAGTACCATGGCCACCACCGCCACATGCACCTCCTTGTTCAAGAAACTGGACTGAATTTTGAGCTTCCTGATCACTTACTAATTCATCCGTAGACCCATTTGCCACAGATGTTATTGGAGCTCGGCAGATTGGGCAGCTTTTATGTGCCAAAAACCAATTACCAATGCAGGGGACATGAAACAAATGGCCACAACCAGGCAACAAGCGTATTTTGTCTCCTTCCGTTAGCTCCCCTAGACAAATGACACACTCACTTTGGCCAATTCGAAGAGAATTTTCGTTTTCTCTGGAGTAGGAGTAGATTGGAATTGCATTTAGGAGATGTTGTTCAAGCCCTTTTTGCGTTTGACCTCCTTGTATTGGCCTGGAGGCAGCAGTGGCACTTGTTTGCCGTCTTATGCAATATCTGACCAATATTAAATGGTATGCCAGTATCGCCGTAGATGCGACTCCCACAACTGCTAGGGAGATAAATAATGGAGTGAGGAACGATGCAGGATCTGAAGCCTGTCCCGGTGATCCCTTGTCATTCATGGCGCATCACTCAGCGGAAGCCTTTCCAAGTAGAAGGACCGTACATGTGGTTTAAAGAAAATTGTTTTTGTGGTTAGCTTTGCCATTAAATGGCTACCAGGCTGTGGTTTTAAATAAGAAACATGAGCAAGGCAAGACCCAGGGCTAGAGGGTCGCAAGGTCAACAAAGAGCGTGTAAGACAACTTTGTTTCTTCCTACAAAGGTGAGGCATGCACCATCTGTTGAATTGATTACTCCAGATATTCAAAGGGCTTTTCTACACGTGGCATTCCAGAATGTGAAAGCTATGAATTGTGGTTTAGAATTTGACAAGCACCATAGCAATTGCCACAAAGTGGAAGTAATCCTGCATTTTTTGAACTGATGACGTTCCAAAATAGATGGTCAGGGCAACATGTACCACAACTTTTACGCGTCTTTGCACAAAAGACATTGCACCGTGCGTCAGTGCGCAATATTATCAGACCAAATTGGCCAAAAGTGGACGAGTACGACCCCAAAACGCGAAAAAAGTGGCCACAGGAATTAAGAAACATCGAAAATTGCAAGATCTTCAGTTGGCTCAGTCGGTCCTGCATTGATCACCCGTGGCATTTTGCAGTTGGACGACGGTGGACGCAGGGATTTTTGTCATTTTATCGATCGTTGTAATCTCTTTGAGATCGATAATATTATTATAAGTTGAACCAGTCGGGCCAACAGTATTGAAAAAAATTACGACTTAATTAATGCTGCTTGACAGGTTGTTATTAATGCACTTGACATTTAAAATTTAATGGTGCAAAGGAAATTTTTTACAGACACATGGATAAAAATTATATTTTATTATATAGAAAATATTTTATATTATAAAAATGATAAAAAAAAAAATAATAAAATAATATAAAATTTTAAAAATTTATTATATATCGTGTAAAATATTTTTAATATATATATAAGATTGCACGTATCCATATAATTATACGTACAGTATAAATCAAGTGCACAACGGTACTAAGTAATCTTCTGATCTTCCCTAAAACTCTCTTAGCAAAAAATTAAACAGACAAAATAGACGAAAACGCCGGGGTTGGTACGCTATGGGCTATGGGTCTGTATCGATGGAAAGGAAGGCGCGTTTCCGGTATTTTTCCTTGGACCGGGAGTCACAAATTTGCCGAAACACAAATGGGCCGATAAGCAACTTGGATATGGGGTGGGCTATCAGGACCAGTCCAAATTAATCAAACTGGAAGGGCCATTATGTGGTTCACGTAACCTGCTTGGATGATCATTACCTTAGAATTCCTACTCCAATACCAATGAACTATATATACTTTTGTTTATTAGAATTTTGATTTTTCATACCGAGTCTCTGTTTTTCTATTATCTTAAAAAAAAAAAAATTGTTAGACTTAAGAAGAAAGTGAGGCAAAGCCAACCACACACCTGTCACCTGTCTATCTTCAACGGAAGCCAGAGATTCTATGATCCCCTCCAATTAGCTCCGTCTAGATTTTCTGGTTTGGAGTGACAATGTTGTCCGAATGTTTCAGCTCTCATCTCCGTCCCCGTCCCTATACCCACCTTTTTCTCACTTCTGCAACAACACGCTCCCCTGGAGTCACACGCTTGACCACCACTTCTCCTTTACCTACACCTATTTTAGCTACCAAACCCACCGTCACAGTTAACAAAAAGCAGTCTTATCCTTATATTCCTGCAAGAAAATGCTTTGTTTTGACTCCCATGGCATCTAGCCAATCCCAAAGTGACCCAGCATTCGATGATTTCGAGCCCTATTCAACGCTTACAAATGATGATCTCAAGCCAACAACGCCTGGTCAACGGAGTTTTTCCGGTTGGGAAATGGCTAGTCTTTGGATTGGTCTTGTGGTGGGTGTCCCAACATATTACTTAGCAGGCAGTCTTGTTGAACTTGGCATGGCTTGGTGGCAAGGAATTGCCACAGTTGTTGTTGCCAACATAATCCTACTAGTCCCACTAGTCCTTACAGGACATCCAGGCACACGATATGGCATCTCTTTTCCTGTCTTCGCTAGATCTTCCTTTGGGATTCGTGGTGCACATGTTCCCACTCTGCTCAGAGCCTTGGTTGGCTGTGGCTGGTATGGAATTGAGACCTGGATCGGTGGTGAGGCAATTTTCATTCTTTTACCGAAATTCATTAAGGAATCTGCATGGTCCCAATTTCTACCTTGGCTTGGCACTTCACCCTTGGAATTTGCTTGTTTTATTGTCTTTTGGCTGGCTCAATTGACTGTCGTTTGGAAGGGCATAGAAGGAATCAGAGAGTTTGAAAAGTATTCTGCTCCTATTTTAATCATACTTACTTCTTGTTTGCTTGCTTGGGCTTATGTCAAAGCTGGTGGTTTTAGCCACATGCTTTCAATGTCCTCCAGGCTGTCTTCCTCAGAATTTTGGGCCCTTTTCTTTCCTTCACTTACAGCCAATATAAGCTTTTGGGCAACTCTTGCACTTAACATACCAGATTTCACTCGATATGCAAAAAGCCAAACCGATCAAATTGTTGGTCACGTGGGCCTTCCAATCTTTATGGGGGCATTCACTTTTGCTGGCTTAGCTGTAACATCATCCACAGAAGTGATTTTTGGGCGTGTCATCTCTAGTCCAATTCGACTGCTCGAGCAAATTGGAGGGTTCACAACGAGGATTCTAGCTATCGTTGGAATAAGCCTGGCAACAATTACAACGAATATTGCTGCAAATGTCGTGGCACCGGCTAATGCGCTTGTTAATCTTAGCCCTTCAAAATTCACATTTAGGAGAGGAGCTCTTTTGACAGCATTACTTGGTATTCTTTTTCAGCCCTGGAGGCTTCTTAAATCGAGTGAGAGCTTTGTGTACACATGGCTAGTTGGTTACTCTGCATTATTGGGTCCTATTGGGGGCATAATTCTGACAGATTATTATCTTATTCGGAGGAAAAATTTAAGTATCAAGGATTTGTACAGTTTAAGCCCTTCTGGGGCATACTTTTATTATCAGGGTTACAATGTGGCTGCAATGACCGCTCTTGTTATTGGGATTTTGCCGGTAATTCCAGGTTTCCTTCAGAAAATCGGAGTGGTGCCAACAATTTCCAGGAATATTTGTGGCCATCTACAATAATGCTTGGTTCGTCAGTTTCTTCCTTTCAGGTTTTCTTTATTTGGCTTTATCAAATATAGCTAAAAGGCATGAGAAGCCACTCCCCAGTGATGATCTCTTGCCCAATTCACATTAACTATTTCCGTCATTTATTATATTTTAATTTCTGGATTTTTTTTCCTCTTTTCTTATTTTGTGGTTCCTGGGGGAGGCTACGTGAATACGGTATTCTGGTGTAAATTCCCATTGTGTACACAGAAAGTGGGGAATAAATGGTATCCCCATGATTGGAAGTGAAAAGCAAGGAAATATTATACCGTCCAATTTTCCTGCGATTCATTTGTAAAAAATTCCCTTAGAGTTACTACTTGCTAACGAGTAAATGCACGTTGGTTCGACTCTAAATTAGAATGTTCGTTCACAAAATTAGATAACCAAAATTTAGAAAGAAAAGGATAAATTTCCTTACGACTCTCAGTATGCAGCGACTGTATATTAGGTGTTTTTTTTTAAAAAAAAAAAACTATACTAATCTATGGCCGGTTTATGAAAATATACCTTGAAAAATGAACGAAATGCAAAAGATAATCGATTGCAGCGTGTGAAAGATCGCCGAGCAAGTACAGAAAGAAGATGAAAACAACGTAAATAAATCTACAAGCAACGGGCAAATTCGCTCTAATAATATGACGACGAAAAATACAATGGGCCGGGATTAGACGGCAGAGCAAAGGTTTACCTTCAGCCCAGTGGGTAGCCCATTTAATTCATTAAACTAAACTTGGGCTTTGCAGAGTCCAAATCACTGGGCCATAAAACTTTCCTTCAATTTGTAAGCCGGTCCAGAGAGTTGTCAAATTAACCAATCCTATGAATGAAATACCAGAAAATTCAATCCAATGCATGAGAAGGTGAACTAGATTGTCCCCTCCGGCCGCTTCCTCTATCACTGTTGGATCGTTAGGCCAGTAATGTTTCCCCCCTTGTTTCTTGTTATTATGGCAGTCAATAACCCAGATTCATCAATCTAGAGGTGACAATATTTTGTGAAAATTTGCATTGCAATATGATGCCTAGCCTCTAGTCTCTCCAAGGGTCTGCCTGAGCATATGCATAATGCTTCGCAAAATTAACATCTTCAATCCCATAGTCAGAGATCTACAACGTTAAAAAATTATTTGATATTGTATACCACGAATGGAAGTGTAAGTAACCGTCATCATGGAGGAGAGAAAAGTCAACATATTAATTCGATTCAACTTCAACTAAAGTTAGCTAGAAGGCATACGCGCAAACTAATAAATAAATCGATGGCTTTTCTTTATGCATAAAAGGTACAATAAGGCGGCGTTTTTAGGGAGGAGACATTAAACATATGCGATATATATATATATATATATAAGGAATACACGGTGGAGCTAGCTTGGAGTGAAAACCATGCAGAGAATGTAGAAGAAAGGACAAATCCAATGGCACCACCCTCTGCCACACTAGCAAATACATACTAATACACACACACACACATGTATCTGGTGGTCAAAGGGCATCTAATATTTAAAACCGCCGTATTTTATTGAATAAGATGCAACAGTACTATGTAATTTAAAAACTTTTATTTCCCACCGTGGCTGGCTTGTACTCATTTACAAAATGTCAATGAAATTCATGTTCGGGATCTAGTGGCAAGGGCTCTTGCACAAATACTTACAATCGACAGACTAAGCACCAGAAAATCCAACATTGGTTCTGCCAATTTGAAACTGGTTTTGAGCCTTTCGGTCATCAAGAATATGTCACACACGCGCGCACATGCACGTTTACATAATCACTGATTCATTGTTTATGCATAATTTACGGTGTGAAGTGAGAATCCCTAGGTGATAATCTTATCTGTCCATCATCGCACGTAAAAAGGGTATTGTTATTTGTTGACTTTTTGTTATTTTATTTCTATGATGCTTTCGTGGAACGAGAGGCCAGAGCAAGTTTACTTTCCGTCGTATGTGCCAAAGTTTTTGGGACATGTATGTTAAGTCTACCAACCCTCTCTCTCAATAGTGAATCTACTTCCTCTAGCTAAGGCCACAATTCGATGCCAGATGGCAGATTAACAAATTTCAGATTATTATTTATTAAATGTAATTAATTAGAGATGAAAAAAAAAAAAAAAAAAGTCAATGCAAAGAACCTCATCCAAGAGACATCTGACAATGTATTTTGTCAATTCAAAACTGCATCACACAAATTCTCAATGAAAATTTTTAAATTTATGGGCGTCACCATTGGCCATTATAATATATTCTCTGGAAAGTCAACATATATTCTTGTATAAATCTGTTTTTTTTTTTTTTTTGGCCAAAATCAACGCGTAAACAAAGAGCTCATTGGTTGGTCGGTTGATCCAACGTAGCCAGGGTCCCAGATGTTAGCTAATATTCACGACCCCTACGGGGTCAGAATCACAGGAGCAACAGATATGTATATACATATTTCGAACCAATAACAAATTATATGTGATGTCTATGTGAATAAATACCCTAACATAGTCTAATAAAAATATTAAAATTTTGCAACCCGTACGGGAGATTTCCCACCAAGGCGCACCGCAATGCCAAGATTGTCGTGGCATTTTTCTGTCTCCATATTATTTTTGCTATTTATCATTTGCAACCTGGTTAAGGCAATTATTATCTACAGTGTATATAAGTGTAATGGGTCACAAACTTGCCGTACGATTATAACCTTATATTTTTTTTTAGTTTATTGGCTAAAATAATCTTCTTAATTTTTTGAGTGACAAAGTTTATTAGATGAAACTTAATATTGACTCATATTAAATTTAAAGTCCTTATTAACTTAGGTTTCTAATTCTATGATTGTAATAAGAAAGGATTATCAATATCTACATTCAAAATCAATGTATCATCTACTAATTTTTTCGGGTAGAATGTAATGCATTTTCAACAAGAATTCAGACATCAATTGTGGAAAATTTTGCAAATAATTATAATTAATCAAAATATAGTCCAATTTTATAACAATAAAAAGAAGATGAATTCAACTGAATGAATTAAAAAATATTGGATGAAATTAAATGTCTACAAGATCTTCAGGAAATTTATATATTTTATAGGTTTAGGTCCATGGATTCTACTGACATTAAAACTACGTTTGATTTCTCTTGCAAATTCTTGATTCATTTTAGTGCTCTATCTATATAATTTTTTTTGACAATTCTCTTTGTCAATTTCTCCTTCAATATATATATGTTTGTAAATAGCCTTTTTTTTTTAATTTCATAATATTATTTGAAAAAATTTTAAAGTCAGTTTTATTTTTTTTAAAAAAAAAAAAAAATTTATTCAAGTGTATTTACATGTAAACGCACATGCGTGCAAAAACTAGTTATTTAAAATGGGAGAAGGCAGCCGTAAGACCAACTCCTTGATTGGTGGTCCGATCACGAAAGTCTTGGTTAAAGGCGCTTGAAGCTTCCAGGTAATATCTTGAATATTAATAATCGATAACAATATTTACAACGTGATTGAATTTGCTCTACCAATAAGGCCATCCATAATGCGAGTCAAAAATGGCTACAAAAGTGAAAGCTAATAAGCATTTTTATGATTTTTAGGGATTTACAGAAGGCTTTAATAAAATATGAACCAACAACCGTAGTAATCCTATCAACACACACACACACACACACATCAATGCTCAGCAGTTAGAGATTAGTAGAAGTTAGAATGAGTACTTGAAATACCACATCAGTGACACCATAATACTTACATTTTGCAAATTTTGGGTAGAGAGCTGTTCAAACCCACCTCTCCTGCCACCAAAATCCTTAGGCATTTGGCAGTGACCCGCCAAGGATGTCAGACCGTAGTTTGCTATCGACTTATTTAGACCGCAAAATGTCAGTGAGGAATGGTTATAGTATAATGTAGAATCTATGTATGTATCTACACACACAGACTCACCCACAATAGTGATGAAAGAGAGAGGTAGCTTTAACGTCAGGGGTAGGACATTTATAAAAGAAGACAAAAGTATTAAAGTTTCAAGTTCAGGGTGGTATCCCGGGAAAAATGGTCGCTTATCCATACCATCATCATTTGTCACCTAACCTTGTGGTTCTGACTGAATCTTTTGTCAACGTTTTCTCAATGTGGGATTAGTCAGTCTTTCGATTCACGATTGGTTTAATTTGTTTGGCTATATAATAGTCGATGTATGACTCCATCCACGGAGTTCCCTCCTATATACACGAGTAATCCTTCTCTCACAATTATCCTTCTTTGGAAGGCAAGGTAGCCAGGTGTAAGTATTTGCCATGGATCTGTTAATCATTCACCTTAAATTAGGCCATGGCCCCAGCTGATTACTTTGATTCATCTCAGGTGCAGTGCAGGTATTTGAATAATCACATACAACCATGTCTCCTGCAATGGCAACGGCAGAAGCAAATGATGAAACCTCGCAGACCCAATGCCAAAAAGGCGTGAAGCAGCTGTGTGAGAAAGGTCTTAACAGAGTTCCCAACAAGTACGTATTGCCTGTTCAAGAAAGACCCGGCATAACTCAAGCAGAATCTGACACTCTAGCCAAGCATCAGAATCTCAAGTTGCCCATAATTGATTTTGCTGAATTGCAAGGTCCAAACAGGCAACATGTGCTTAAGTCCCTTGCTAATGCTTGTGAGCAATATGGGTTTTTCCAGGTTAGCATCAATACCCTGTTTAACGATAATGACCGGCAATATTTAGCCCATATTTCTCTAATTATTTTTCGAAGATTATTGCACAATGGATCTTAAGCATGATGAACATTTTCCAACGATTGCAGTTAGTAAACCATGGCATTCCCAGCGATGTCATCAGCGATATGATCCACGTGGCCACAAGATTTTTCGGGTTACCCTACGAGGAAAGATCAAAGTACATGTCACCGGATATGCACGCGCTGGCCAGATACGGCACTAGCTTTAACCAAAACAAAGACAGCGTGTTCTTTTGGAGGGATTTCTTGAAGCTTATGTGCCACCCCTTGCCAGATGTCCTTCCCCATTGGCCTTCTTCCCCCCAAGACTTGAGGTGAAAATTTCTAATTATTTTTATCCTTCCTCTGTCTAAGAATATTTTCATTTTAGTAACAAGCAGTAGTCTAATTACGTACAGATTCAATATAATGCTGTAAGAAATTAAGAATCGCTGTCATATGCTTAAACAGGAAATTGGTGGCTGCCTACGTGAAAGAGACCAAATACTTATTCCTAAAGCTAATAGACGCCATACTAGAGAGCTTGCTATTGGGAACCAACAAGAACAAGACGGCAGAAGACGACGAAATGATCATTAAAGAATTCAAAGATGGAAGCCAGCTAATGGTTGTCAATTGCTACCCGCCATGCCCCGAACCCGAGCTTACGTTAGGAATTCCACCCCATTCTGACTATGGATTTCTCACACTTCTTCTCCAAGATGAAGTCGAGGGTTTGCAAATTCACTACAAAGAAAAATGGGTTTCCGTTGAATCGATCCCCAATGCTTTTGTCGTCAATGTTGGCGACCATCTTGAGGTGGGTTTTGCGTTTTATTACATAATTCAAGGAGATAATGAGATAATTCTAATGGAAGTTTTACTTGAAATCTTTTGATTTCCTTACAGATATTTAGCAATGGGAAGTACAAAAGCGTGCTGCACAGAGCCGTAGTGAACTCGGCTAAGTCTCGCATGTCGGTGGCTTCTTTGCATAGTCTTCCCTTCATGTCCATTATCAGGCCATGGCCGAAACTCGTTGATGAAGCGAATCCAAAGCGGTACAAAGACACAGATTTTGCAACTTTTCTTGGGTACATAACGTCACGTGAGCCCAAGAAGAAAGAGTTCTTGGAGTCCAGGAAATTGGACTAAGGGTCTTGCATCCTCTACCCATCACATTCTGCCTAAGGTACCCCGTCTCTATCAAGGGAGAGCAAGCTTTCATCACATAGACACAAGAACAGAGATGCATATTATTCAACCCAAAAAAAAAAAAAAAAAACAAACGATTAGTTACTATCTGTGATGGGTGCCAAAATTAGAGAAAAATTACAAGTTGACTTCTGTATTTGATTTAGCATCAATCACATATATATAGCAATGATTCGGTTGGGTGTGTTATGCTTTTTTCTATTTTTGATTTGATCCATAGATATTGGGCCGATTGAATCGTAGATTCCACTAATTACAGCGAAGACGCAACAGATGGTACGAATATTCTTATTTGTCTACACCCACATTCTTTTCAATTTCTTTTTAAAGGTTTGCGTGTACGCTTAACGAGCAGTGTAGTCACTCGAGAATTCATTTTTCAAACACTTGGGTGATAACTTTCTCTATCGTTTGTCGCTTAAAATGAATAATTCATCCCATAGAAAGGTTGCAAATTGGAAGATATCATATCGGATAAAACGATAACAGCCGTAATGGAAGATATTCTGGGCTATTATAATTTCAGTTTCGCAGAATATCTATTGTGGGTCAATGTGTGTCACACCTACAAGGACCACGACCTGCCCTCACAACACAACTCCGATGAATCGAAAAAGAAAAAAAAAAAAAAAAAATGACTGAAAACATAACCAGAGTCACATTTCGAAATTTTATGGATTATAGAGACCAAGAGATATGGATCTAAGCATCCAAGGCCCAGGTGCGCCCACTTTCCGTCTTATTCTAGAGCCCAAGAAAATCCACGTTAGCAGGGCACCATGCAGAGCCCATGTCAGATTGATATCACCCCAGTCCATTCACATCCGCATTAGCACTTGTCAACGTGGCTACAGCCCAATTTACTCACTCAAACGTGGAGGTTCGTTCATAAACTTAGGCATGAAGACAATGATCGTAGTCAATTATCACGTTACAGCTTGGATTTTTGTCACAAGTATATAATAATCCCCAATGCCTAACTGCCTTTGAGTGTTTCTTGTTTGGTTGAAGTAGAATGCAAGAGAATCATTAATTATGTAAATCTCCCTTTGATAGTTCGACTGACTTCATTCAATTAACCTCATAAGAAATATAAGGAGGATTATTGGATTCGATTCATTACTTAAAAATTGTTAAGTTTGAATTGATTTTTTTTTATTTTTGATTTTAATATCAGTAAATTTAAAATAGTAAAAAAAATTAATATTCAACTTAATACATACATATATAGATATATTAAAATACTACCATCGTACCCTCGCTTGTGGTAACTTCCGTTTACATTATTCTGTCCATCCAAATTAATATTTCACGAATAGTCTTATCACTGGGAGAGGATAATGGCAGGGAGCACGCGTGGCAGACAGCGACGTTAATTTGAATGTCAATGGTCATGGAGAAGTTATGGGCCACTCGGGGAAATCATATTCGTAGGGCGGCTAAGGTGATTGGTGAAATGATGATAGAAATGCATCATTTAAATATAATTGAGGAATATGTAACAATAATAAATCAATTTTATTTTCCAGCTCAGATCTAAACTTGTGATTCCAGATTTTCCCCCCCCGGGGGGATAAAAGGATAACTTCTACAAAACCTAATCAATCTTAGATAAAATAATTTGATTGAATCCGTCCCATTTGACTGGGACGAAGTGGTTAGCCTTATTTCTTTTTTTTTTTTTTTTTCAAGAATTAAATATTATAATATTTATAATTTTTAATAATAAAATAATTAAAATAAAATTAAATATTAATAGAAGGTACGAGAAAAAAAAAATATAGTTAAGTTGTTAACTTCAAGTTTAAAATAATCTGGCAGTACAATTACAAATTGTGGTAAAAATTAGAGTCATCGTCCGCATGATTTTTAACTGAGAAGAAATTTACCGAAAACGCTTTACCGTTTTAACGCCATTCTCAAACAAGCAACCATCGCCCATCTAAAGCCCCATGCTGCCAAACTCGTCCATTATCCAACCATAAACAGAGACCACAATAAGGAGAGAGAGAGAGAGAGAGAGAGAGAGAGAGATGGAAGATGAGAACACAGAGAGTAGGAACAAAGCAAGGCTTGGCATAATAGAGCTAACAAACTTGATAAGCGTCCCTATGTCACTGCAGGCTATCGTGCGCCTCAACGTCGCCGAAGCTATCTGGCAAGGCGGTGCCAACCCACCTCTCTCCGCCTCCGAGATCCTCTCATGCGTCCACCCTTCCGGCGGCGATCCCGATAATCTCGAACGCATTCTCCGGATGCTCGCCAGTTACGGAGTTTTCGACGAGCACCTTAGCTCTGACGGCTCCGAACGGAAGTACAATCTCACCGACATTGGTAAAACACTGGTGACCGACGGCGATGGCCTGTCCTACGCACCTTATGTGCTCCAGCACCATCAGGTATATACATAGTAAGATCTAACAAATCTTGTATTTTTAATTTCCTTTTTTTTTTTCCTCCTTTCTATTCATCTGTTTTAATTATTTTTCCCCTTTTTTTGAGATTTTAATAAAATAAGTCTGGATCGTACGTTGAGCGATTATTTTTAACTAAAATCCACTGTGGGCCTGATTGAATAGGAAGCATTGATGAAAGCGTGGGGACTGGTGCACGAGGCAGTGCTGGACCCCACAACAGACCCATTCGTAAAAGCTAACGGTGAGGCAGCGTACATTTACTATGGGAAGCAGCCGGAAATGAACGGCTTGATGCAGAAGGCAATGGCGGGTGTATCTGTGCCGTTCATGAAGGCCTTGTTGGAGGGCTACGATGGGTTTCAAGGTGTGGAGAGATTGGTTGACGTGGGTGGGAGTGCTGGGGATTGTCTGCGGATGATCATCAAAAAATATCCAGGGATTCGTGAAGGAATCAACTTTGACTTGCCTGATGTGGTCGCCAAAGCACCGCCTATCTCGCGTACGATTTTGGATCTTTCTCAGTGCTCTTTGATTTGTTACAGCGGGAATAATAAGTTCTTTTTTACACCATTTTCAAGACTCGTGGCTTTGGATATCTTCATTCACATGTTGTGTTTTAATATGAAAAAAAATTAAATTTTTACAAAAGAAAAATTTATTTTACTGCGTTAAGTATGCTGTTTTTAATAGTTGTTGCTTGTTACTTTTTTTTTTTTTTTTTTGAGATTGGAAATACTATAAAAAAAAACAGAGAGAGAAACCTTTAGCACCAATAACCCTGTCTTATTTTTTATTCTTATTTTTATTCTATTATTCTATTATTATTGTGAATATTGATAATAAAAAATTGTAACATGTAACCACAGAGAATGTATTTAGTCTTTACAAGTGACATCACATCATTGTCGACAATACCTTTTTCTTTATGGTTTAATAACCTTTGGTTGAACAGTGGTTTTGAAATTATGGTTCGAATTGCCCAGGCTTATCAGATTCTTATTAATTGCCTCCAAGGATTTGCAATGGGATTCATTGAAATGTTCAATGCTTTGCAGGTGTTTCTCACGTGGGAGGTGACATGTTCAAGTCAATTCCCGAGGGAGACGCCGCATTCATGAAGGTTTGTTACTTTCTTCCGCTCAATTTGCTTACGCAAGTCAATCCTCTTATCTCAAAACCAGTGGCTAAAATATTTCCAAGTTACAAGCAGCACATGAAATATGGTTATTTATAGCACTTCTCCCTTTTTTGGGCCCCGGGGGGGGGGGGGGGTGGGGTGTTGTTCAACCGAGAGGGCTTAAACCCAGAAAGACAAGCTACTAAAATCTTATAGTAATAGCGCCAATCAGTAGAATTCCTGACTAATTGATACTTCTTCTTTTCGGGGACATGCCAACCAGTACATATCTCAGCAGAGGATTCTCTGGGAGAACAAATAAAAGTAAAAATGTTTACGATTACAATTGAGTCCCTCAACTTTAGTTCAATTCCATTATTAGGCAAAAAAAAAAAAAAAAAATCTGTGAAGAGAGATTTGTCTGACTCTCATGAACCCAACACCTTTGGCCCAGCACTTTGTGGGCTTTTCCCACTTGCATTTTTTACCGGTCTTGCCTATAGGACTTTGATTTTGTTTCTTATTAATGCAACCATCCGATGGGCAGTGGATGTTATGCACGTGGCCAGACGATGAATGCAAGAAAATCATGGAGAACTGTTACAAGGCGCTTCCCACGGGAGGGAAACTGATTGCCTGTGAGCCGGTGGTGCCGGAGAATTCAGATGACAGTCACAGGACGCGAGCACTCCTCGAAAACGACATATTTAGCATGACGATTTATGGGGTGAAGGGTAAGGTCAGGACTGAACAAGATTTCAAGCGGCTTGGTCTCGCAGTTGGATTCTCTCAGTTCCGTGCATTATATATCGATTATTTCTACACTGTTCTAGAGTTTAAAAAATGATAGCAACTGGACGACTTTTGACTACTAGATGGCTGGTAGCCCCTTTTTCTTCACTTTGTTGCCATAGTGAAAAGAGAATAAAAATGTGTAACAAGGGGTGATAAATAAAATATGATTGAGATAATTAGACAAATCCTTCAATCTTAAACTGATTGATTATAGAAAGAATCTTGAGTCATTGTGGACAACATAACCTTTCTTTTGAGCTTAGAGATGATTTAACCCAAAAAAAAAAAAGGGGCAAACGATTATAGTAGAATCCAAAAAATATTCAACTCCAAATTTTATACTTTTAAACGTCTCTCCCCCACACCCTTTCCCAAATTTCTCTCTCATGCCACAATTGCATTTGCAGCAGAAAGTCTGGATGGATTCTTCCCGACGGTCAACATCTCGAAAACAGCATAAAATGGTCTGATCCTGAAGCCACTCATTCCCAACGATGCAGGAAATATTCATGTAGGGGTGCTGCTTCGCAATCTTTTGAACATATTCCATGGAAGCTCTGCGTGTTCAGTTCGCTCCTTGATAAATCCCCATTGTCAATAATTAATTCCTTGGTCATCCCTAGATTATATATAGGGACAATTCACTCAAATCAAAATTCTGGCCCTCGCTATTATGAATTCAAGTGAATTGCAGCCTAAAGTCACCTTTTTCCTTGGAGGCACAAATTAATCTCGCTTTCAAACAGACAACGGCATGCGTAATTGCTATCTCTAAGGATTTAAAAAATTTTTAAATGGACATTATAACGACATTTTGCACACTGTTGCTGAATATTTTGAGGCACTACCGTCAAATTCGTAGGCCAAGTTTTCCGTTCCTTCCCTTTAACCCGTCATTTGACCTCCCCAATGTCTACGTATTCTGGCACATGCTAGAAATTTTCAATAAATTAGACAAGGGAGAGATAATCAATGAAAAGAAACTTCTTTGATCTGCTGGCGTTGGAACAAAGGAAAGACACAGTTTATGACTCTCATGACTCACGAAGGCTGGCACAAGAATATATACACATTCTACAAAGGTTAATATCCAATTATCGGTAAAAATTGGCGGCACCTTACCTTAGAAACTCCTCGACATGGTCAGCACATGACACTTAATCAATCGTTCCAGATCATAAAATTTAGGACTACTAGATAAATGTATATCATATGCTTTCTTCCTGCATCTATCCTATACACAAATTTCAAAGGGGAGAGAAGAGAGCTCAACAAATGAAATAAATGTCAATAGAGACATTAGGCTTCCTTTGGCTCACACCAAAAGACGGCTCCTCATTGCACTTCTCTACGATACTATAGACTCTGTACTTTGACTAACAATTCGACATGCCGGAACTGGTTTCTGTAACATAGACGTTCCTTTGAAGGTCACCATCTGGAAGCAGCATTTCCTATATTTGTCAAGCTACAGCACGAGGGATATGTCAAGGGAGTGGAAGAAACACAGGCTAGGCCTGTATTTGTATTCATGCACAAACACAGATTTTCATATATAATGCACATGCGTGTAGCATTTGATTGCCTGTGGACGGTGCACATATTCATACCTGTTCTGATTTTATCTTTTGGAAACCAAACTTATCCGTCCATATAGATTCTGCCTCCTCAGCAGCTGGGAGCACAAGGCTCTGAACATTTAAAAATGACAGCAGCTTCTCAATACATGAGAACAGTAACTGGAAGCCCTGAGAAATAATTGGCTTCCATTAACCAAAGATGTGCAAGACAAATTTATCAAAGGCTTATTGCATGGTCTAAAAATCTATAACAATATACAGAGACCCCCAAATTATGCTGGACTATATAGTACATGACAAAGTTCACCAAATATCACTTGGGCTGGACAAAAGGTAAAGCAGAAAAAGCAAACTCTTGCACACTTGCTGCAGAAACCAGGAATTTAGCTTATAGCTGAAGGGTTGATGGGGAAAAGAAAAAATTGATGTAAGATAGTAACAGCATCTCAGTATCACCTTGCCATGATTAACATTACTTGTAGCAACTAAGGGAAGCTCGGCAACTTCTTGCCCAAATATTCTAAGAATTCCAGCTGATACAACAAATGAGCTGCAAAATTACAAAATGTGCACGTTTTTCAATATTCAGAAGCAAAACTGAACCAATAGACTTACAAGATTATCACTTACTTGACTGTCAAAACTGCACAGTACATTCCTCCATAATCTTGTCCCTTAGAGTTCTTCCTGAAGAAAGGGAGGGGAGAGAGGTGAGGGAAAATGAGAATTAGAAATGCCTTGGGCCAATTAGGTGGGGCAGAAGGCAGGCAATGATTGCAAATACAAAGCATACCCATAAACCATCAACGGAATTAGGTCACGTCCAGTACCATCAACAATAGGGTCAAAACATTCCTGAAGCATGAATGAAAAATATTAGATCAGTAAGAGTAAAATTGCCCCAGCTCACAGCTAGTCATTCATCTTCCTTGTATGTGCACACGCTTCTTACACAGTGCGCTGAGGGTATATGCTATAGCACCATTATAAAGGCAAAAAGTTTCATAATATATTAAATCCTAAAATAGAGTGAGGGTGTGAAGTTAGGAATTCGAACATAAGGAAATAACCAATTTATGACATCACCAATTCTGAATGTGGAAGGAGACAAATGTTTGCCTGATAATATCTAGAAGTGAAGACTTGGAAAACAATTCCACATGTGACACTAGTTCCAAGAAGGCATAATTATTTCAATCATGCTATATGTAAGTGTTCCAATGAGGCCTTTATTTGGGGGAAAAAAATTTCTCCAATAAGGCACACATGAGAGAAACAAATATCTAAAGAAAAAGTAAAATGAAGCATTCAAAGACTTTGGGGAAGCCTGCTTGTGGCACTTAATTTTTAGCACTGCCACTAAGCATGAATCATCAGAAAATCATCCAGAAAAGACAAGGGAAGTACTTACTTGGAAAATTGTGAGAGCCTGTGAAAGTAACAACTTAGTCTCACGACAAGCAATTTTGCCACTAAGAATCCTCCATCTTACATCAATATCATTGATGATCCCTAAACTCTTTTGCTTGTGCTTCATCTTTATAACATTCAAGAAGGAATCTGGGAGCTTTTCTGCTCCAGAAACCAATAACTTCTGCAAAGCAGTGTGGATCCTACTGCAATCCATGCAACAAAACCAATTCCCTTTAGGCAATTCCTGCAATCACGTACCAACATTAGCCAAGGTCCACTGGAAAGGCAATTAAAATTATTAAAAATTCAGGTAGAAGGAAATATGAAGTGTATGAACACGAACCTTTAGGTTTGCAATCTTATGGCTCCTCAAACAACCGACATGAAATTCCTTCTCACACTGCATATAACCAGAGAATCAAGCAACAAACTGGCTTTGTGTATGAAGCTCCAGGCAGTTCAAACATCAAAAGATCATGATGTGAAAAAGAAAAGAATGACTCAATAGCAAAGCAAAATTCTCATTAGATACAGGAAAGGGAAACCACAGAGAGAGAGAGAGAGAGAGAGAGAGAGAGAGAGAGAGAGAGAGAGAGAGAGAGAGAGAGAGAGAGAGCTACCAGGTCACAGAGTATAATTGTGCGTGGACCAAATCCAGACCTGCTAAAATCATAACCTCTGCACCAAAAAAGAAAGGAGAGAGAAAACAACAAGAAATAGCAAAGTTAAAAGGAACTTGCATTCAAGCCATACAAAAGTAAATATGCTCAAATAAGTCCACAAGCATAAATATCACCTGCATAACACACATCCAGTAAGTTCTGCTTCCATGTTTCTAACCATACGAATGCATCTCTTGTTTATCTGTTCAATAGGATCAATTCCTGATACCCTTCCAGCTGCAACAGCATTTGCATTATACTCTACAAACTTTTCTCTTTGGAACATATTCTGGCAATATTGGCAATACCAGTCGCCACGTGGAATACATGGTAGAGACGCGCATCCTTCACAGGCCAAGAAACTGCTCATCAAAATCAATTCATGCAGATAACTACTGTGGAAATAATCAAAGAAGTCAACTACTTTGGCCTAAGGGAATCCTTCAGAATGCATAATGACAGTTTATTTACTTATTTTTAAAACTCATTGCAAACTCTAGGATAAGTGCAAAGCGAGATAATACCCAAAGAGTTAAAAATAAAAAAAATTACAACCCTGCTAAGCCCCCCAACTCCCACATATGCACACTCCTATGCACCCCACCTGCACTCACATACTTTTGTTTGGGAAGGGGGGATTAAAAGAAGGTGCTAAAGACAGAAAGCAGCAGCACATATTTTACCATAAAGAACAACTTAACACATACATGAATAAAACATAAGAAACAACATGTACAAATTAATTATCCAACAATCATAAATATCTGCAAATTGATAATTCTCTTTTTCTTTTTTGCAACCATTTATTGTTTTTTCCTTATTGCCAAGCATCCAAAATGGACGCTCAACATATCCACAATCCACTTTGAACTACTAGAATGAGTTATTGACCTGAACCTGACAAAAGGACTCATGAGCTGAAAATAAGCCCAATCTATTAGCATTAAAAAGAGTTGGCTTTCTCACTAATCATTATATCTGTTACCTTTATGAAAGGCCCTTGGGCATCCATCACAAAGGATAAGATTTCCACCATCAGAGCAGACAATGCAAAGGTCATCATTATCCTTAGCAGAATACTTGCGACCTTTTGAAAGAGATATTGCCAGTTCATGGAGGGACACACCATTAGATGTATAAATGTATGCATAGCTGTCAAAGGAGCACAAAACTCATAATCCATATCTAAAGGGAAAAACCATTATTCTGAGAAGCTGAAACATAACCAATTAAAAGCTTACGGTTTTTTACGAGTAGCCCAGCCTGCATGAGCTTCGAATGTTGAGGGGCTGACCTGCATGTCAATAGTAGATACTGCCAGTATGTCTGATGAAAGATTAAAGGAATCGCATTATTAAAGCAGGAAGAAATGTACCTCAGAATTGCAACAAAGACATAGTATCCCAAAGCCAGATTTATATCCCACAAGCAATTTCTGTCCAGAAGATTACGTTACTTCACACACAATGAAGGTGAATATATACAAGCAGGTAAAATATTTATCTCAACCACCTGTCCACGAGCATAGTATGCTACTTCAGTTCCATCAGGCAATCCACCTTCCTCAAAAACCAATTTATGCAGCCGCTGATCTCTTGAGAAGAAAAAATGCCAGAACGCATGATCACATGCCAAAAATGGAGAGCAGAACTTTAACACAAAAATAAGCAGCAATGAAAAATGACAATGAAAACAACAGCTGCACAACTGTTTCTACCATTGAATACACAAACAGTATATGGGAAAAAGAAAACCAACTTTGTTGTTATCTTCCACTGGCATTTATTTTGTGGAGAGGCAACTGATGATGGGCTTTCCAAGGACTTTGACATGAATGAAGGTTTCAATTTCCTGAAACATGAAAATATAAAACATGAAAAGTGCCTTAGGAATGGAGTAGCAGGGTGACATATCCGAATAAAAATACATTAAATCACAGCTATCTCTCAATTGACTCCAAAGCCAAAGCTATCATCTACTCACAGGATAACAAAAGGAAATGAAACAAACAAACTTCAATGACAAATCAACAAGATAATAACCTTGGAGCAGTCTTCCATTGCTTATTTTTCTGTGGTGACAGAAGCAACGGAGCACTTCTGGAGAGCTTTTCACTGAAAACCTGTTTTGGAGACCTGATTTCATGCGAAAAAACCCAATAAGAAATATATGTTCTAGCATACCACCAACAAGAGCATATATGGGAATGCTAATTAAACAGATATCCATCTTTTATATGGTTTTAGAGCAAAACAAGCATCTATTACCAGCCTAAATTTGAAAGTTCAAACTTATCCTGTGGACACTGCTACATCAAGAGAGATAAATAAAATGGTAACATTGTTGTTACTTACTGTTGACTCTTTTTTCTTGAAGACATGCGCACTGGAGCATTTGGGGATAACATTGTCCTTGAACCTGATTTCAATGACCTGAAATGACACAGAAAGGGAGATGTATCCAGTTCACAATACCACAAATCAACTACAATGTAGGAAAATGTTGCTATTATTTTATTGAGCCAAAACAATAGGCACATGAAACTGAAAAGGGATACCAACTTTCGTTTTATCTTCAATGGAGTACTATCTAGGGAAGAGGTAGACATGGAAGCACTTCTCGATGACTCCAAGGTAGAAGTGGTTTCTGCCGAGCTAAAAAAACAATAACAGAAGTACATCAAACCTAGTCATCTACAAATAAGACTTGCCAAATTAATGTGAGTAAAATCAGAAAAACCACAAGCTCTGCAATTTGGAGAATCTTATGCCAAGCTTTGATCTGATGAAGCAATAGTCCATTAAAAAATGTCAGACACATGATAGGGCAGTTCTGATTTACACACACACAATATAGAATTTTGCATAGTTATCAGAACCAGCCCAACTTGGCCTGTCAGACAGGTGAACCAAACCCTAGACTGGTTTGGTTTTTCAAAAAACCCAGTTGGTCCATTGATCTGAATTGATCAGGTTGACCTGATCAAGCCAGTGACCCAGACCCAGTTTTCTCTTTTTCAATTTATTTTTTTTCATATTTTAAAATTTTATACCAAAATTCATAAGATCATATTAACTATAACACACACACACACACATAAATATTACAAAAATATTAAATATCATTGACCCATCAATTCAATCAGTGACATAGTGACCTAGCCTTCTTTACAAGTTGGTGTCCAAGCTAGGTTTTATAACTACGGATTTCAGACTCAAAAAATTGCTATAAACCCAATTTTATTGGCATATACATGTCAATATGATGGCTTGACAAGCTGACAAAGTACTTCTGGATCATCCCAGAGATGGAGGGTAAAATCCTAGTAAAATGATGAAGGAGAAAAGTGAGTCTGCACATTACCTCTATTTCTGATACATAATCTTGTAAGTACATTGAATTGAAAACCCACAATATAAGAACATTGAATCTAAAACACACCAGCAATAGAATAAAGACTTTCTTCACACACGTGAATGTTCAATGTCCTATGGTCACAGAATAGGGATGACACAAAATAAAAGCTTCAATAGCACACCTGGCTTGAATGCTATTCTCAAGAGTTGTATTTCCATTAGTTTCTTTTGAGTTTGCACATGTATTGCAAAGAGGCCCAACTTTGCCAACATAAATTGATGGGAAGGTACCTAGATCATTTAATAAAATGCAGAATGGTAATCATAAATGCATCATAAAATCATCAAGAAACTTCAAACATCTTTGCCATAAAGTTATAACCAAATAAAAAAAAATAGACAGATTAAGTGAAAAGCTCACCTTTGCATCTCCTACAAGTGAAAGTTTTTTCTTCAGGCAAGCCACTAATAGCACTTTGGATAGTTGCTTCCAAGGAATCCAGAGAAGAAGCTCTGCATGCATTCAACACATCAAGCAGACTCTTCCCGTTCTCAAAACAAATGTATTGTCCTGCACGTCTGTATTGTTTGATAGCATGAATCTCAAATTGCGAAGGTGGAATGACCTATATTAGCACCGGAAGACAAGTAAAAAAGAAAAGTAATCAAATTACAAAAGAAATCATCTATTCACAAAGCTGATAGGCATGTTGATTCAAATTTCTTAAAGAAATGAAGGAGACTCACTCTGCAACCTTTGCAGAGAGGACATGAACACAGAATCCCAGCTTCTTTAATAGTACCCCGGAGACCAAATGCCTGAAACTATCGTTTCTCAAAGCGAACAAGAAAATTTTAGACACTACTATTAATAATAATAAACTGCAGGACGATGGGTGCACAAGAAATTGTTACCTTTTTGCCACCCATGTAAACAACGGGTACTCCTTCAAGCAAACCAGTCTCAAAGAGCTCCTTAACTGTCATTGGTACATCATCCAACGCAATCTTTTTAGACATTTTCATCTCTAAATTCTTCTTTGGCGGAGTCAATGCGCTTCCTTCAGCTATCATCTCCACATCTACTGACATTACTGCTCCACTTTCAATAGCTTCAAATCCGCTAACCATAACATCCACTGGCTCGTCGTTAAGCTTCAAAGTCGATCGAGTAAACCGTCTGGACTTCTTGTTCTTTAACTTCCGAGCCTTTTTAGTCATCAATATGAGCGGGCCGTCCTCTTCAAACGCTTCCTCGACAAGAGATTGCTCCGGCTCACTCACTGGCTCATCTTTGCACAAAACACTTTGGGCGCCACAATCAGCTAGGCCATCAGCCACATTTTCAACCACTTGACTGCTCTCTTTCTTCACTTTATCAAACACTCGCTTCTCACGGCTCTCTTTATTCTTGGCTTCTCCAATATTTCTTCCATCAACGACGCCGTTTATAACTCTACCATCCCTACTCTTCTTAGCTCGAGAATAAACAATGTAACCATTTACCTTGGCGGATTTGAACCTCTTACAACCAACGTCGTCCAAGACCTCCGCGCACGGACTCGACGCCGGAGAATGAACTCCGTCGACGGCGACTGAATCCAGCTCGCGCTTCATCCCTGTGGAAATCTATAAGAAATTGCCGCGAAAACCACAAGAAAGATCGGAGAATCGGAACGCATAACATGAAACCCGACCGGAAAAACCGGCCGATTCTAGGGTTTTGGGGACAAGAATTGAGTGGGAAAAGAATTCAAAGATCGGCGATTCCGATAGCCAAAATTAAAATTGGGCGATGGTTTAGGGATTCTTTCTGTGCATTTTGATTGTGGTGGTGATGGTGGGTTTATTAAGGGTTTGATCTTTATATATGAACCTTTAATTTCCGAAAAAAAAATTATTTTTTAAAGAAAAAAAAAAAAAAGAAAAGAAAGAAAAGCTAGCCGAGCAGGGCTGTTTGGGAGTGAAGTGGCCCGAGTAGACATTCTACCAGTGGCCAGAGAGAGAGAGAGAGAATTTTTTTTTTTTTTTTTTTTGACAAGTAAAATACAAGAGGAATTTAAACGGTGTAGGCAAATGAATCTGTTCGAGGAAACCCCTTGATCTTACTTCTCTGCCGGACGATGCCTTTCGAAGTTTGACCGTAACCCTTGATGTTCTGTGGGGTCCACATAGAGTTTATGGGCTTCAAATTGGGCCTCATTTTCTTTTTTTGGGTGGATGGAATGGGGCCGCAGCTTCAACGCTCCTGAAAATTTTAAACTATAATTTTATAGTTTTAACGCAACAATTTACGTAATGAAAAAATGTCGTAATTTTGGAAAAAAAAAAAAAATGATGAGGTAAAAAATTCGTAATTTTCTGTTATTCATTGTTCAATCTTAAAAAGGCAACGTAATATAACAAAACTACAAATCACACGTCTCCACCAAGTATCAATTTGAATATCATTAAAAATAATATTAAGTATTACCAAAAAAAAAAATTCTGATTTATTATAAAAATATTATTTTTAATAAAATATATAATTTTTTAAAAACACTAAAAAATTATCAATTTTAATAATAATATTTTGTGATAAATCAAAAAAAAAAAAAAAAAACTCCTACAAGAGGATATAGAGATAGATTCTTTGGCCAGAAATTTGAAAGATGCGTGGGCAATTAAACTGCTTGGCAACCAAAACGGGTTTTCATCGGTTAAATATATGTTTTTAGAGTTTGTTTTTTCTTGGTAGGACGTAATTTTTCTTTTTTTTATAGGACCGTGGTTACCATTTTCTACTTTTGCATTTGATTAATAAAAAAAAAAAAAATCCTACTTGGCAATCAAAAAACAAAATCTTTTGCAGATAATAGTTTTTTGAGGGTATTCACAAGTTACGAAATTAGTATATAGTAAATAACTAATCATTTAACTAAAACTGCTTTATTCCACCTTTTGGATTTGAGATAACTTGGAAAGGCTATGAGACGATAACGTTTGGGTGAGCTTAAGAATTTCAAGTCTCCGGGGTTCCATACACTGCACAACAACAATGCTACAACAACAATGTCAAAATTGCAAATAAAATTGTATATTAACCTTATATAATTTGTTTTTGTGCTTTCCTTCCCCCCCCCCCCACAAAAAAATAAAAAAAAATAATTTTCACTTAATTTTATTTTAAGTGTGTATTTGCACGATGCTTTGATTTTGTTTTACTCTTTCGTGCCCTTTACTATAAAATTTTCTCTACATCCATCAACATGACAGGCATAAGTTTTATTTTCGTATAAAACTGTGTTATTATCTATTAAAAAGTTGACATGAAACATAATATATATCTTAAATCGATCATCGTTGGCCCATTGTTGATGATTAATCGGGACGAGATCATGGGTATGTCGGCGAAAAGATGTATCGTTCATGTCCTTAATGGTGCGCAATTATAGCCTTTTTTTTTTTTTTTTTTTTATTCCATCGAGCTTGTGGACGGAATATACAGGCCAAAATTATAGGCCAGTAGGTTGATTATTGGTCCCTGATGGAATAAGAATCCTGCCTAACACATGGGTTTGACCTCAAATTTGGTAGAGGGATAAGATGACATGTTATCAAAGTATGTGTTTGTGTCATTATTTTAAATTGGTCACAACATATTTTGTTAATATTATTAGAAATTATATTCACATTAATAGTTTGACACGAACAAATGAAAATGATGGAAAATGGAATAGGGACAAAAGCAATAATAAGATGTCAAAAAAAAAAAAAAAAAAAAAAACCATTCCCGCGTCTTGCGTCGTGTTTCTGGTAAGGAATTTCCTCTTCCACTTTCCAATAACAATAACTACACTGAGACTGTTCATGGATATGGTCATTAAGGAATCAAAGTGTTCACACTGAGCAATCGTGCAAGGTTGGTGCATGTTAGGAATGGCTTCCATGGGCAACATCGAAGAGAAATAATTACAAAATTCTTCGTTGAGGAAACAATGTGGATATAAATCTCCATCTGATTTTTCTAATATGTATTCTTAGTCATTGCATGATGCTTCTCTATAGCAAGGACCTCAAGCTTCTGGCATCTGTGGTTTAGAGCTTCGATTTCCTTCCAATCCTTATGAGGAACTCTATGACACTGGGAGTATCTTGGAGATGTACTCTATTGATTCAGTTACACATTTGATGTTGCTCATATATGACACTAATGGCCTTTGGTGTTATGGCTTGTGAAAAATCTTCCCTTTTTTCTTCGTAATTTCAATACCGGACATGAATTCTCCAGTTTAATCGCCGCGAGGTTCGTGACAAGTTCCTCACGCTGAGCTTCCACTTCAGTATACTTGAGGCTCATGTGGAAGTAGCGCTCCTGAAGATCTTTTAGTCTGTCTCCGCCCATGATTCTGTGCAGTCAGATTTTTCTTCTGGCACAGCTAATTCGCCTCCTGCTGCTGATCTTCTTGAAGATCCTGCATGGCCTTTTTGTCCCTCTGATGTTAATCTGCTACCAGGCTAATGACAGTTGAATATTTGTTAGCCAAAAGATAGAAAGATGGATAAAAGAAGGTTGAATCTAGTGCTTACTTTTTAAGCTGGGCCCTATTCCGCTCATTTGATTGCATAGCCTCGGCCAGCTCATCTTCAAGGATCTGAATTTTGGAAGCATGATCAATCCCGGCAGTGAGACTTACGTCACGAGACCTGTACCCATTATCAACCTGTTTAGATGAAGGTAGAGAAACAGATGCCTCAAAAGAGTTAGAAGGTCTACGGCTAAGACCATTCGAGAACCAACAATGCATGTAGTGTAACATCATAAAAGACGACTGTTTGTGCCTGAATTTAGCTAAAAGCAAAAGCATAGGTAGATGCCATACTTCTATCTGCTATGAATTTTTGGGGGACTCATGCCGCTTGGCTCTCTCAGAATCAGACATTTTTCCTTAATCAATATCAACTCGCTTTTGAGGGACTGAGCTCTTGTTCTGGATTCATCCTTCTCCTCCTCAAGTTGTTTTATCTGCCGTTGAAGTTGCATATTTCTTCTCTTAATCCGGCTGAGCTCATATCTAAGCCCAGCGTTCTGCTCAATTAATGCTTCTTTCACCGTGACGTTGTCGATATCTATCTGCAGAAGCTCTCTTTCTAGTGCAATTCTGTTCTCTTTGCAATCCTTTAAATCAGAAACACCCGGCTGCAAGGTTGTGATCATCTCAAGAAATGAATCCTTCTCTGCTTTCAATGCTTCACATTCTTCTGACACTGAACATAGTGAAGTTTCCAATCTCCCCTTCTCAAGCTTAGATGAATTGAGCTCGTTCTTCAAAGCCAGAATTTCATCCTGAAGATTATCTATTTCCTGCAGTCGAGCCTTCAAACTGACAAATTCTTCTATGATCTGGTGCCTTTCATACTCAGATACTGTAAGCTTTATTTCATGATCATTAAGTGAGGTCTTGAAATTTTCTTCATGAGATTTGTAGCTCTCCAGTAGCTTGTCCATTCTTCCATTCTCAGCCTTCAATGTCTCTTGGTTTCGTTTGGAGGCAGCAAGCTCATCTGTTAAGCCTTGAATATTTGCCTCGGATTCTATCTGTGAAGCATCAAAATCTAATTTCAGCTTGGCTATTTCTGCTTGTAAATTAGATTCTTTTGCATAGCGTCATAAGCTATCCTGTCTCTCTCATATTCAGTAGTAGAAAGTAGCTTGGTGAGGCCTTCTACTTCATTTTCAAGATTCTCATTTTCAGTCATCTTCTCCAAATATTTCTCGTTAACAAAGCTGAGTTTCTTTTTCTGCTTTGCATTTTCCTCACAGAATTCATCCCGTTTCTGACGTTAGGCTTTTTCTCTTTAAAGGCACTGTCTTCCAGAATTGAAGAAATTTCTTGTTCTAAAACCTTAACTCTTTCAGAACTCTCAGCAAAATTTCTATGTAACCCTGTCAGTTTCACTTCTAACTGGTTACAGCACTCCTGTAATTCCAAGTTCTCTCTTTGCAGCTCTCCATTGGATTCCTGCAGTGAACTGAACTCCTCTTCAAGATTCTCTGCTGTAGCCTTTAACTTCATATTTTCCCTTTTCAGATATTTGCGCTCTTCCTGACCATTGATTGTGCATTTCTTGTAGCTACTGTGTAAGATCTTTCTTTTTTACCTCCATCTCATTTTTCAATCTTGCAAACCTCAGCTTGAAGACTTGCAGCATGAGACTTGGTGATCTCTAGTTCAAATGCAGTTGATTCCCTCTCATCTTTCAGGTAACTCAGTTGAGATTCCAAGCCCAACAAGTGTGTCAACAGCTCTTCCTTTTCCTTCCTTAGCTCTGATGACTGACGTTCCAATTCAAGTCTATCACTTTCTAACTCTGAAGCTTTCCTTTCCAGAATTTTATTGGCAGAAACATGAGAATCGACAGCACTGCTAAGAACCATCAAATTATTTCTCAAGTCATTTAGGCACTTTGTACCAATACCACTTTCTATTTTGATGCTTCCCATGTTTTCTTCTAGCTGGCCTTTTTCTTCTTGAAGAAAAGAAACTTTGGCTTCTAATTCCCTTTCATACTTTTGGATTTTTGTGGTTTCCTCTTCTTTTGACAATAAGCCAGCCTTAAAGCTTTCTATCTCAGTCCTTTTTTCACCCAGTTCCTTTCTTAAATCTTTAACTTTGATTTCCCGCACCGATTTCTCATTCTCAAGTTCCTGAGTTGAAAACTTGTACTCATTCTCAATCTCAGCGAGCAATTTCTTCCTCATCTCTTCTTCAAGATTTTTGGGTTGAGCATCATGATTTCCAAGGTCAGCGATGGAACTGGTAAAAGCTTTGCCTCCTTCCAGGGATACATCCTTGTCAATTCAAGCCTGCGTAAGAGCTGAATATTTTTCATCCGTTACCTCCTGAAAGTCACATTCTAGCTCCTGCAACTTAGAATTCAGAGCTTCAATTTCTTTGATCTGGTCACCTTGACTCCCATTTGTAAACTCCATTTCTGCAGCATAATAGCTTCCTTCTAGAGGGACTATTTCTTTTCCATCCGTAACAAAGGTGGACTTTATATTAGTCTTGTTAGAGGAGACATATTGAAACAGCAAAGATATAGCACCCCCACTCCCAAAATGCCATAAAAGGGAGAAAAAAAAAAAAAAAAAAAAACAGAAAAAGAAGGATGAAAGCAAAGAACAGTACATGCATTCAAAGAAACATAGCTATCATTTTATTGAAAAGTACACAGTCTGAGGTGTAATTGCAAGCAAGTCTGGAATATGCAGGTCCTCCTCATCTCGAATCTGAAGCAGTTTTGCCATAGCAATAGCTACTGTGAGAGGCACAAAGATTCTTGTCTTGTGGAAGTCACAAAATTATTGTGATGGTTCCAAGGACGTATATAATGCTCCTCTTTAATTCTTTGCTAGCATTCGTATGCACACAAATGCGTGTTTCTAAACTCTAGACAAGCAATTTAACTTAAGGGCTGTAGAATAGCAAGGCATGTAAGAGTAAGGTAATCGTTCATATTGACAACCACAGCACTGGAAAAATTTCGACAATAGCTTTACACAATTAAAAGCCTCAAAGTTCATCTTTCCAACTGTTAAGTTGAAAGGTGAAATAGTCCATTTTTTCCCTTCTCTTTGCAGGGATTAATTATAAACAACTGAGATGACACAGATATCTGTAGATCAACAATAATTACAGATAAAAAAGTTCAACGTCAGACTTAAAGTACCATGACATTTTTTGTATCCTTTGATTGATAGGTAGAGGAGCTTTACGTCTAAGTCTCAAAGGGCACTCAAAGTTCACATTACATCATTAATTTCAGTATCATCCCATTCAAAAACAAAAACACAGGCATGGTGACAAATGACAAGAGAAATGCCAACATCATCTAAATAAAGAAGCAGAATAATGTAAAGATATGTGAGCATACCCTCTGCCCATTTTCTTCCTGATTCATGGAGGACACGACATCTCCATTAGAGTAGAATCCTGTACTCATTGCCAATGCACCATCAGATGCCTCTGATGTAACCTCGTCATCATCATTAGAGTTCTCATTTACACCTTCTCCACTGGAATTTATCTCTTTTGATTCTTCATCACTGAAAATTATATGACCATAGTATCTCTCATGAGCTAAGAGTACATCATAAAGCTTAAAAGAGTCACAAAGTTGGATAGAAAAAAATAAAAGTCATAAAGGAAATTTGTAAGAGTGAAAATGTTCTGCGATTTGATACTGACCCTAGTTTTGCTTTTGGTGTCAGGCATTGGATCTTGAACTGCAAATTGGATGGACAGCAAAACAATGCATTAAATGGTTTGATCAGATTACTGTCCTGCATTATGCCACTAATCTATTGTTTTGCATACTTGTTATAGCATCATACATTACTAGTAACTATTCTTCTGTGTTTTGATTGTTGATACTACAAAGAATTCAGAAAGCCAAAACATGGGTTGAGAAGAATATGTTAACTGAAAAGTATTTTCTTTTGCCTTGAACAAGTTAATCTCTCCTGTCACTTCTACCCAGAATGCCACAATCTTTTATTAACCTAAGTAAAGGTCACTAAACATTAAAGCCCACTGCCAATTGTTGCCAGTAGTTCCCAAAAAACTTTAAATGACAGGAAATATTTGATTTAATCATGCTCAGGAGCCCTGCTTTGTAGTGCTAAAATATTATCATAGATAACACGTAGCTTTTAGATGATCTTATTTATTTACACATAACAAAACAATGCAAACTAATGATAAAAGGACGGGGAAAACTATGAGTGGGGTCATACTTAGATCAACATAGAAGAATCAGAATGGCAAAACAAACAGCAATGGTAGCATTGAGATTTTAGCATACACTAACCTGTAAAATGGTGCTATGGTTGCATCGCTTCAATGGTAATGAAACTGGAAGAGAAGCACTTGAACCCATGTGGCTTGCCATATTGATGGTAACCTCTCCAAGAATGCCTGATCTAGCTGATCCCTTCAAATTCAATGTTGGTCCATAGCCCTGTTAATTCATTCTGTTTCTAGTATGTATTTGTAAGACATAAGTTAACAGAAAAGTTAAAAGTACCATGGCAACAAGAAGTCTGAAAAGGCAGTCTTCAAGCTCCTTTGAAGACTCATCTGGTGCAACCCATGTAGACTCTGACAAAGACCCGGTCCACTTACATATGCCATTGCTAACAACTGCTATGTTCAGCTTGGCAATCGATTTCCCTGTCTCCACAGAGATAAGTGACAAAAACAACTTGTCCCATCCTTCTGGGACCTGTAAATATCACCACACCATGTAAGATACAAATTCACAATGCCCTACTGAGAAAAAAGAACGAGAATTTTACGTTTTTTAGTAACCTGTATTGCCTTGAACTTAGAAAACTGGAAATCAATTCTCTCTGCTGACTTCAGTGACTTGGTCCTGTGTAATGCCGGCACCTTCCCCTTCAATTCCCCTTTTCGTTTTTCACTTGAACTCTCACTTTACTTGCTGGTTCAAAAACAAGGCCATAAGCAGCAGCATTTCTCAAAACGATGACTAGCAAACAAGTGAGTGTGATAATCAAAGAGAGACGATACCATCGAGCTGGTCATTGTCGAGAAGGGTGAGATATTCTATGTGTTTTGCCAACTTTGGGCCTTACGTCTATTATAGACGGATGAAAATCGAGTGAGTTTACAAAAATTCTGTAGGAAAATATTATAAGCCAATGAGCGGTCAGTAGTGAAGGCAAATGAACATGACAAGGTCACAGTTCAGAGATATTTCGCATAGACCATGCTTTGGATACAGGAAAGTTCAGTTCTAACAACAACAAATGATATATATATGAATTGAGAAAGAAACACACAAACTTTTCATTGGGGGTGTGACCCCGCAAGTTGTGAGAATAATAAGTAGATTGGATACCACGAGCAAGAACAAGGCGAGCATTTAGCATTGGAGATTGGATTTTTCTAATTGTTATTAGTGATTAGTAAATTAAACCGTTGACCTTGTCGATATTAGATACAACCCATAAGAACACTTTGGGCTAGAAGTTCACTTTTGGGTTGTCTTAGGAATGCGCTGCAAAGCCCGCGCGCCTGCACACTTTACAGTGTCCTCGGGGGCTTAGACTCACTGCATTGGCTTGCTCCCTTCTGTAAGTTGCTCGAGATTGCGTGCTGATGACTTCAATTGGGTCGTGAACCCATGGTGATTTTTCTTTTTTTTGGAGTAAATGGATGGAAGAACATAGATGAAAGGAGACGGGTCACGTGGCATGTGTGCTTCATAAATTAAAAAAATAATTTTTTTATATAAAATTTTTGAATTTTCATTTTCTAAAAATCACACAATGTATAGCAAAAATAGTTGCATTTGCAACAAGTACATACTATTATTCATTTTTTGATACTTGGTCATATATTTTGTTATTTTGATTGTACATTTTATCTTTGTTGTTCATATTGTGTTTTTTATGGGCGAAAAACTTTTAAATTTTTTTTTTTTTTTTAAAAAAAAAAAAAAATTCATTGCAAGGCCTCTGTGTTCGCCCCACCCGTCCACGTATCTTTTTTTATTTTTTATTTATTTATTTTCTCTACCAAAGTGTGAGGGAAGCACCTACGTGATCTACCACGATATTGCTGTCAGTAAACAAAGATCACCGCATCATTGTTTCCATTCTTCACAAACAATCTCTCTAAATTATTACTGTCGATCAAAAAACTAGTTTATATTGTTCGTCAAATACCCACATGCGTTTTCTTATCTTTGTTAGAAAACATACACTTTGGATAGTCAACTCGCTATATCTGGGCAACGTAGTAAGATTTAAATACATCCCATTTTGTTGATTACCTTATGAAACACCTCCACTCCACTGGGTTTGGTTTTATTTATTTATTTGTGTTTTGGGAGCGCGGTGGGGATGGGAAGGGTGGGTTTACGGGGGTGGGCCTGGTCCTGGGCCTGGTCCTGGGCCTGGGCCTTAATCAATGAAGCACTTCTTCAGTCTATAAGCGGCATGCGCTCAGGCAATGAGCTTGTAGTGATGTTAGGATAGGTCTAAGGAAATTAGAAGTCTATTGGAGAATCTGTTAATCGAGCCAATCAAATTCGGAACAGCCCTAAGTAAACAAGCTAGAAACGTTTGAATAAAAAAAAAAAAAAAAAAGTACTGAAGGGGAGAATCATGAGAGGGGCTTAAAGTCGTAAACTTATGAAACGCCACCTTTTCGCAATGAACGCTTAAGCCCACCCCCCCCCCCCCCCCCACAGGTTACAGCTTTTTTGGGATGTGATGCTAACTGTGACGATAGACAATAGTTTGTAGCTAATAAATTTAGTTTACATTATTCTAAACCTTTCGGAATAAAAATCAGACCTCCCATTATGAATTTCACAAGGTGCAAGAAGAAAGGACATTTCAACTCGTACCAAATGCACTCCCATCAAAAAAGAAGTCTAAGAGAAATATACAGAGGGGCACCACCGGAATTTTCTCCATATAATCTAAGTAAACAAAGTCCTCCCACAATTTCAACAAACCATTTTAATGTTTTCTGCCATGTAATTATAGTGAATGTTGAAGAGCACGGCTACGTCACCTAATATCAAGAAAAGAAGTCAAAAGAATAGATAAAATTTAGGTAAGTTATTTTGAATTTTTAGTTATATCAAGTTTTAAATATATTTAATTTTAATTCCCGTTATTTTATTGGAGTCTAATTGCAGGGATTTCAGGAGCAAAACACAACAATAGAAACCATAGTGATCGTAATTACCGTAAGCAGGCGACAACTTAAATCCTCGATTTTAACTTGTCTCTTCACTTTGTTGCTGCATATGCATAATGTCTTGGATCAAGAGTGTCAAGTTGAGGTACGAAGATCCGCCAAATTCCATGCTCTTCGTCGCCACCTCTCCAAGTTCAGCTGCTTTTTCTCCGGTTTTCGCCTTCCTCCCCACAATCCATCAGCATACTCACAGCCTTCTTAACTGCATCTTTATTCACTAAAAGTCCAACTCTCTCTTCATCTCCCCATCTCACGGGAACCCCAACGCCAATTGGAACTCCAATGCTCAGAATCTCAACAACTAGCTTTTCATTAAAGAATTGCTCAGCAAACAGCGGCCATGTTATCATCGGCACCCCGGAGCAAATCCCTTCTATTGTTGAGTTCCAACCGCAGTGGGTCAAGAACCCTCCGATTGCTGGATGGGACAAAATCAAAACTTGAGGAGCCCAGTCCTTTATCAAAAGCCCCCTTCCTTTAATCCTTTCTTCGAAATTCTCATTTACGAACCACTCTTCTAGCTCATTATATCTCTCTCCAGCTTTTACTGCCCAGATGAACGGCTGTTTTGATGCTTCCAAGCCTAGACCCAGTTCAACCAATTGTGATGGCACAAGGCGGCACAGGCTGCCAAGACAAACGTAAATGACTGACCTCGGTTTCATTGAGTCGAGCCAATCCAAGCATTTTTTTTCGTCAATTGCAGCCTTGTTTCCTCTCTCAAATTTGTCTAGCTTCTCTTTGTTACATAACGAGACTGGTCCTATGCACCACACCTTCTTATTAATAGCTTTCTGGTATTCCTGGGCGCAGCCGAGCTCTAACTCCTCAAAGCTATTCACCACAACCCCATAAGCCGATGATTCGGCCTCTTGCATCTTGTTGCGTTCATCTCCCAAATCAGGCAAGCTGACAAATGCTCCTGGAAGCTGAGCTTTTGTTACCTTGAACCCGTGTGGCATTCCTGGAACGACAAAAGGTTCCGAATCGGAAGCAACCGAAAGATGAGCTTTGTGGAGCCGGATGTTGTGAGAACTCAACAAGGAAAAGCAACACATCCCATGAAAAACAATCCGCGGAATGTTGAACCTCTGAGCAGTTTTGGATGTCCAGGCCAGGCACCTGTCTGATATAATGCAGCTTGGAGGAGGCTTCTGTTGTTCAAGAATGCATTCCAGTGGCTGCTGCAGCTTGGCGAGGCCGTCATAGAATTTGCTCAATAGGTCTCTTGAAGGTAGTATGTCGAGATTCTCGTAGCCAATTGGAATCCCCACCTCCTGGCATGGAAACGGAATTTGTAAAAGCCGAATTGGAAGGCCGGACTTGATTGCACGAGAAACAATTGTTTCAAATCTTGATGCGTTATGAGGTGTAGTGACCAAGGTCACCATAACTCCCCGCTCTGCAATCATTTTAGCCATGTCTACCATAGGGATCATGTGTCCCTGTGCCATGAGTGGTATCAAGATAAAATGAAGCTCGCTCGACATCATTGCAATGGATTGTGGACTAAATCTCATATGTGTTGCAATGCGTTAACTAATTTGTAAACAAGTGAATACATATAATAAGTAGCTTGGTGTGACAATTCGCGTCTCGTGTACGTACAAATGAAATTTGTGCATTTTGTAGGTTTAGTCAAGTCAAACATATTGTCTTTTTGTTATTTTATTTTATTTTATTTTTTGTCAAGTAGAAAGAAAAGTATGAAAAAAATAAAGTCATTCAATTTATCTAAACAAATTTATATTCAATACATTCACTTTTTATTATATCTGATAAATAAATTTTAATTATAAAATTAGGTTATAAACATGAAAATTATTTTCAAATTTAATGGTTTTGGCATAAATGACTACATCTCTTCGATGAACCTAAAGGTAAGAGTTGGTACAATTGTAATATGCCTTGATTAAATTACCAGTTGTTCTTAATTACAATAAAAAGGGCATAATAAAGAGCTCAACTCTCTTATTTATTAGTGGGATGACATGGGACCATCAGGAGGTGGCTAGCTTGGAATTTGTTAACCAAGTCCACGTGAATATGAGCGTACGATTTGGGGACCAAATCAATCAATTGGTTGATTATTTGGGGTAGAAATTCTTGCACCGAACGAGTCAATTGATTAAAAAAAGGAACACGAAATTGCCTTATTATTTTTCTCTTGGTCCACACGCAATTGCATATTCTTTAAAGGAGAGGCAGAACCCTTCCTCCCCGAGGCGTCGTGCAACTTCAATGGTTGGATTTGAATATCTGTCGAATTGGACGATGAATGAACCTCGCGACCCTGACTTCCAATATTTCGACCGAGGTTGTTCCGTGCGAAACCAATCACCGACTCAAAAAAAAGTTTAAATAATATGGAAAATCGGTACCGACAACCCCATCACAGACGCAACAAAAGAAAAATATAGAAAGACCTTGAACAACGCCGACTCATTCAATATAAGAGTCAAAGGCATTAATTAGACCAACAAAAATACTAAGTTCCTTCGTTGAAATTGCCCTCTACTTGCATAAATCGTAGCGCACAAGTATAGACAATATGCCCGCTGAAAAAATAGTTGGACAAATTTTTTTCTCACTTTTTATCGCTAATATAGATCGCAACCATATACATTTCAAGGTCAAACCACTCATTAACATACTTATTCAACCTTTTGCACAAGAGAATTCATCGACCGAGCACCATTGACCTCTAGTATCTCTCCCACCTTAAGCCGACTCGAACTTAGATAAATGCCAGAAAATATGCAGAGAACCACCACCCATATCATCGCTTCAATTGATCAATTCGGAATATTGTAAGAAAACATTTGCACTTATAAATCTCAAACTATGAAAATAGTCCAAGTGGATGCACATGCGCGCAATTTTACAACATGGCATTATACAATGTTGTACAACACACCTTGCCCAAGTACAGTTCATTTACAAACTCCTACCGTTTCCTGGAGAGGGAAAATGGCCATGAATACAAGCATTACAAAGAATTAATTTTGCTACGCTCATGTACAGCCAGTAAAAGCTGTGGACGTTTCTCAGCAATAATATTGAGCTCTAACATCCACAGGCGTTTGCATTAACTTTCACATAGCTATATCACAAAGCAGCACAATCCCATTCCTTTTCCAATGCATTCTTCATGAACTCTTAAATGACAGTCACAAACTTGGGTGATCACCTCGTGTACTGGAGGATTGAAGTGACCCAAACTTGGGTGATCACCACTACATGCTGCCTCACACTCAAGTTTTCTGCTATTTCTTAGACTCAGAATCACTGACTCTTCGACTTGAGTCCACTCGATCAAGTCTCCATGAAAGAGAATTAGTTGATTTAAGTAACAGGCCTAAGGCCAGAGAGCTTGTTGCTCTAACAATTGCATCTGGTGATCGGCTTGTCTTCCCGACCAACACACCAAAGACCTACATGTAGATGGATATCTCTGTAAACACCTCTTTTAGCTGAAGCACCAAACGATTGGGAGTACTTGAGAATTATAAAGTACCTGTGAGTAGTATAGAGCTAAAATGTGCTGATCATCTGAGAGTGACAATATGCTGCTGGCCAAGTAAATAGCATTTGCCTGTACAACAGGCCAATGTGCATCGAAAGCCTGCAACAGCTTGCAACTCAAAATTCCGAAAAAATAAAGGTGCCCCAAAGCACAAGGCTCTCAAGTTAGGGTTTGGGAGCCTCATACTTCGTTTCACAACTTAAAATTCCAAAAAGCTTGAAAATTTTGTCACATGTGACAAGTCTAGAAAAAGGAGGACATATGAAGTAGCAGTTCATGGATTCAGAACTGTCTTAAATTGATCTTTTCATTACCCAAACAAAATTACTTGAGAATTCCAAAATCTTGAAAAATTTGTCACATGTTACAAGTCTAGGAAAAGGAGGACATATGAAGTAGAAGCACTTCATGGATTTGGAACTGTCTTCAATTGATCTTTGCATTACCCAAACAAAATTACTTGAGAATTAAACTCAACTGAAGAAAAGAAGGAGCTCCACAGAAAGATGCAAACCTGTACTATTGATGCCATGTAAGTATCCACTCTGAACGGAAGATGCTGGACAAATTGCCGTGTGAGTTCTCTTAGAAAGTCCTCATAGTCGCTCCTGAGAAATGACAGTTGATTTTAATCACAATGAGTTACAAAGATCAGCCTATGCTGCTTTCAGAAATTTCAGTATTCAAGATTTATAGATCATACCGGTGATCAGAAGCAAAAGAACGAGAGCTGAAAAGTGCAACTGATCCTTCCAACTCCATCAGGGGGCCTACCCGTTTAAGTGTGGTCTGTTTGTTGAGGCATCAAACATACCAAATTATCAATTCAAAGCTTCGAGTGGAGAGAGAAAGTAAATCAAAGAGTTATCACTTACTCTGCAGGCCTGTCGCACACCAAGATCATCATCACAGAGGTGTAGAGCCAAACGAGGAATGACAGCATGTATCTAAGAAAAGCAATTAACATCATATAAAACATGCTGAGAACACAAAGTGAGTATTAGGAATGGAACTGACATTGGTTATGCAAAAACACAACAGACAAACATGGAGAAAGAAAAGGCAAGACATCCCATTATCTATTGTCACAAAGGAATAAAAAGGCAGCCACAATACTACCAAACTGATGCAAATAATCACCTTTTTCTTTACTAAAATGTAACACATGCAGAAGAGAATGAAATTTGATACAAATTTTCTTATAACCTACCATTTCCTTCACAAATAGAAGGAAATCCAGATGAAATGAGTTCCAGCAACATGTACATAGTCATAGGTTACCAAATCTAAAATTGCTGATATGAGAGCATGTCGAAAATTTCTAGATCAGAGTGAATAGGAGACCTGCTCGAGGAATATCTCACGTTGTGTCCCAACTCCAAAATTGCTCAGTGCTCCAAATGCTGCAAATGCATTGGCCCGCATCTTGGGATTCATGCATATCTGCCAGAACAAAAATGTGCATAGAATTCAAATACATGGTTAGTTAAACAAGAAACATAACTATGAGAAGTCGCCTTGTTATGAGAGCCAGATAACTGTAATTCTTAGATATTCTTCTCCATCATGCTGCTCATATGAAAAAAAGCTCTGAATCATAAGTGAGGAACCATTGTTAAAATCAAGATGGAAGAAAACCATATGGTTTCTGAGTTTTTTGTTGAATAGCACAAATCCTTCTGGCAACATTATTTTCATTTTCTTTTCAATCTTTATGCCAAAGCATCAAGAAGATAGTTGAATGCAACATCAATTGATAGTCATGGCTCCATAAATTCCGTCATTCATTATTATGGCAACAGGCATTATCCTTGCTGTGATTAGGGGGAGCTAAAAAAAAAGAAAACTTCCATAAAACAAAGGTGTGATGTGGTAAATTTTTTTTTCAGGCGTTAACAAGACAAAGCCAAGAATATGTCAATGATATTTAGGCAAAGGATAAACTGGTTTATCCCAGAGGCACAAATTGAAAAGGGGGAAAAAAAATCAAATGCAATCTGAGAAGAGATGTGAAAAGCATGTGAACTCACTTGAAGATTGCGGAGCCGGATGCAAAGATTAAGCAGAATTGGTTCTACAGCATCATTGGGTGATGACTCAAGAATCTGAAGTGTAACCAGTGAGTAAAACCAATCAAGAATAAAAGCCACCATAAACAAACGTGAAGATGGATGAAAGAGTCACCATTAATAAGCATGAAACAGCAGTTAGTTGCACAGATTCATCCAAGTCATCAAGCAACGCTACAATTACACCCAGAATTTGTGTTGTATACTGATAGATATGAACAGATGGTATCTGCAGAGAAAAAGAAACCCAAATGGGAAAAATTCATGTCTTTTAGTGGAACAGCAACAGTAATTAAAGTATTGAATCATACCAGTAAACTTTTATTGTCGTATTTCACATAACATTTAACCACAATAAGTCAGCAACTGCATAGGCTCAATTGCAGGAAATTCCAAAAATAAAATATTCGGTATGTAAAACAACAAAAGCAAAATGGTGAACTATTGTCTGTGGAAATGCTGGATAACAAATCTAGATCAAAATCCTCAACTTCTTTGATTTTAGAATTTCTTTTTTCTATGTCCAATGTGCTGGAAATCAGGAAAAGCAAATAACAAAATTCGAATCATCATTGTATTAATGTCAAGAAATAATACCTGTACAAGCCCTCTTAAACAAAGGCGCCGAACAGTTGGAGACTCATCTGACACATGTCGGCACAATGCTTCAACCATCTGCTCCAACAGGGAACTAAAACCACCACTGCATTTATCCAAAACATATAACTTCACATACAACAAATAATTCATCTTGCTATAATTGATTGAAGCATCAGTATTTGGTTGACCAAAATGCCAAGATTCTTATATTCCTTTTCCTTTCCTCCTTTTTGGCAAGGGAGAGATTGGGGAAACGGCAGACAGAGAAACAGAGAAAGGACCCTTGGGCTGCTTCTTTTTGGGGGAGTTGGGCTGTTGGGGTTGGGCTTGGGGTGGGGGTGTGGGGAACAGATATACAAGCACTGCACTCATAAAGACAACGTTCATAAACATATTCTGGATTCAAAGCAGAATACTCAGTGATATAGTATACACCAATACTTGAGATCAGAAGGAAAGGATTTCAAAAAGAGGTTGTCCACATAAGAGAGTACTTTGTATGCAACCAGAACAAAAGATTATCCCTGTATTTCTAACCCAAACCAAATTTAACACACAGGTTAAAACACAAAATCTCTGACAGCAGTTGGCCGAGGTTCTGACAGCATTGAAATACTTAAAAATAGATTGGTAGGGGTGAAATTGGGATACATATATTAAACATGTTAAAATGAAACAAAAGTACATGGAAACTGGGATATCATGTCTACACTAGTCATAGCAGTAGAAATCAACTACACACAAATAGATGAAATAATAATCATTCCATAAAAAATTTAAATATCAAGCATAACAGCTGCCCAATTATTAGATACCTGTAGCGAACAAACTCTGACAATGCTGCAGCTGCAGCTTCCCTTTGAAATCTTTGAGGTCGGTTTAAGGCTTTAGTTAGTGTCAGACAAATTGTTTTGACCTGAATATATCAACCAATGAAATGAACTACAATGGTATTACAAAAGTATAGTCCAGAAACTATGACAAGCATACTAGTTGTGTTAGTACAACAGAAAAATGAGCATGGATTTGTTGTTACTATACTTTCATTTTCATGGTATTTTTATTACAATTAAAAATGTTTCCAAGTTCCATCACATAGTTCCAACTTTTTCTAATAATTGATATTGTTATCCACAACGAGACCTCAAACATTAATGTTGAGCAAAATAAGAAAGAAGCAACCACACAAAAATCTAAGGGCAAGGTATACATCACTTTTTTTGACTCTTGGCTGACATACTTTCCAAGTTGCAACTTTCTTTCAGATTTTGCAGTGCCAAAATAAGAACCAGGACACATAAACTATGGGTGACCTACAATTCCACATAAAATCTGCTGTGTGGAAAACACTAGTGATCATTCTTCTATTCCATTTTCTAGTTCCTTCTATGTCACTGTTCAGAGATAGACAGATATTTATGAGATTCTAGCATTCCTCGTTATGGAAAGGAAGAATAAATTCAACCAGGAATAACAAGTGCAAAAATGTGCAAAGAACAATTTGAATGGATCAAGATACCTCTTTTGGTCTCTTTATAGAGATACTGCCTGCTATACCTCCAATAATATTGATCCACTTCTCCTTTTCATTTTGCTCTCCATCTCTAGCCAATATCTATGGAAAGTATACATGCCCAGGTTCAAATTATTTATGTTACCGATTCAACACTCAGAGACTAATCAGCCTCCATCACAATAGATAATACCTTTCCCATCTCAAGGTCTCCAACACATTCACAGAAGGCTTGAAATGCAATTAGAAGTGCCCTGAAAATAAAAGAAATACTATGGGGTTGTCTATTTTTGGAAGTCCACGTAACTAAGCCTCAAACAAAGCACCATTTGACAAATTGAATATTTCAGCAAATGCAAATGAAAATTATTAGGCACAGACCGTAATGGGTCATGCTGACCAGAACTAGCTAAACCATGACAACTTCCAAATTGAAGTGCAAGTGTGGCAAGAACAGAGGCATAGCTTTGCTCCACAGCCTTTTTTCCAACTTTACCACCACCCCTGCATTTACAAAAGAACACAAGATCTTGTAATTGTGCTACCATGCTACATCTAAAACTTAACTGATCATGTGAACCTGAAAAAGGCAGTGAGAGCAAAGATAGCAGCTTGCAGAATGTCATCCCCTATCACTGCCTCCATCAAAAGGCTATGACTGTCTCCTTTAATCAAATCACCCTTAATAACAGGAGCCTGGTTAAGGACTGATATTAGATGCTCCAAAAATAGGAGTGATAACATAGCATGCTGAGAGAAGACCTACAAAAAGGATAAAAAACAATTTCCAGGAAATATCAATTGTTTTATGTTTTATAACAAGGGAAATGACATGTAAATACCTTGACATAAAAAATGGCAGAATGTAAGACAGATGTAGCAATTCAATCAAGCAAGGATGACAGATATATACATGCAGTGGACTAAGGAAACAATCCACAATATACAATGTGTTAATATGGCTCTGAATTTGGAGTTTATGACTTATTTAAGGCTTATTTTGGAGGAGTTTGAAGACAGTATATTAATCTGGCTCTTTATTTGGAGTTTATGCATAAAAAAAAAGCCAAACCAAGAAAAAAAATTTGCTGCTTCAACTGTTGGAATTATCACAGTAAGTCAATAATTTCTGTTAGGAGAAGGGGAAAAAAAAGGAAAAACCAAAATGAAATTACAAGTGGCAATGAGCACCATCAACCTCCCTAAACTCTCAAGACTCAATGTATCAACACTACTTATCAACCAATATATTCATATCAGAATCCTAGATTTCAAGTGAATTTGTCATCAGAATAATAATAAACATAAGCAGACAACCTTTCTGTCAGAGTTGGATTGAAAACGTAACTCTCTCAATAATAGAGCATCAAATATTGTAACCTAAAAGTCCTGTACTTACATAGAAAGCATCCTGCATTGGCCAGCCCCCCCTCAGTCTAGATATATCTTTCGTGGCTATATCCCTTCCAGCAGTGGCCAATACTTCACTGAAGACAATGTTCGAACTAGTACTTTCAGCCAGAGAAGAAACCTTGTCAGAGTAAAGGATGTGCATTGAAAAAGACAGGAAATTAGTACTAAAAGTTAGATTGAAAGAAGCTAAAGCTAAATGAACTAAAGAGTCCAGTGAAATTTTATTGAGAGGATACAGCTCCAAGAGTTTCCAACCGCAAATGTTTATCAGCTACATGAGCCGCAGCAGAGAGCAATGATTGGGTTGTCCTGTATACATAAAATATTATACCCTTTCTATGAAATACTTAAAATTTATCAAGCCCTAGAGTTTTACACTAATACTGTAAGAAAAACAGGTGATACTGCATGAATAATCAGTCAAACTCCAGACAATAAGAAACAGACTATCTTCTTTATCAGATGTGATGCAGTCTCTTGGAAATCTCGCTAAATTTCTTGTCCACCATCTGATTTTCATGGACCCCAGATGTGTTTTTTTTTCCAAAAATTAAAGAACGGTCACATGACTTTCCAACTTTCCAAAGTTGCTATTGATTATTATAGTTTCCCCATCTTTAACTTCAAACAATGTATTACTGTAACCCCCAATCCAGTCCCTCAGTGAGAGAAATAGCCCTTTCCAAAGTAATTATGTGAGATTCTTTATGTGGAACAATGAGTGCGTGTCTCCCATTGGATTTAGTAGCAAAGATGACAAAAAACTGGCAAGGAGAGAGTACAAGATTAAAGCTCAAAGTTAAAGCTATTGAAATTCTATTATTACTTAATGAACCTTGAAATATCAGTTTCACTCAATTCATTCCCCCTCTTTGAGACTAACTCAATGACAGCTTGGATAGCTCCTTCAGCTGACTGTTTGATTTTATCACATATAGCTGCTGTGCAACCATGAAGGGCGGCTACAACCTACAAGAGATTCAGAATAAGATAACACATTCAAAGTTAGAACATCATGCCAATTTTTCAATAGCCAAGAGAGTACACCTACCTCGTCCCTTGTCAACAAGATACAGACAGACGAAACAATTCTATTATAAACCTCAGATGGATCAATTGAGGCATCCTGAACACACAACATAAATGAGAAGTTAAGATAAGTCATTTCTTTCCTTTTCAAGCACGCAAACTGATAGTAGTATAGCAGTAAATGAATGAAGACAACTTACACTTCTCAGGATCGCTATAACATCCTCAAGTGAGGTCAAAGCACTGTATGACAATTCCAAATCCATGCCAGAATTAGGAGCAACAGGTTTTGGAAGTGACAGGGAAATGCTAAAGAGTTGATCAAGAATCTACCAAGGGCAGATTAAAGGTGTTAATTTTGCAACTGAGTATCAAGAACTGTAGTGTAACTTCCCAATAACCCCAATATATACATTAGTTTAGCTATTTTACAAGAACTTAATAACTAAGCCAAAATCACAATTGAATTACATGATAATTCCATACCTGAGCAGAAACTTTTCTAACTTCAGAATTTGTATCAGCACAACGTGGAAGGTACATAATGACCCTCTCTCCCAGACAGAGGGCTTCACGGCTAGGCAATACAAATGCCACTACAAATAAAACAAAAAATAAATGAGAACATAAGACACACATCAAATAAATCTCCCATGAAACTGACACTAAGATTTATATACTCTATTGAGATACTATTACATGGTAGGTTGGAAAAATTTCTGTGGAGAGTACGGTCAATTTGCTTGCCATGTGTGCAACTTCCATGACAACCTAGTGCACAGTATCCACTGACACAGACCATTCGAAACTTTAGAACCATCTCATGCACGGCAAGACAACCCCTTCTCCTTTGATACTCCATGGGGGAAGAAACATACTGATCAATCTGTCTCAAAATATGCAACAGCTGCTCAGCTCGACTTCTTCCATCCTCTCCACTAGTCAACATGCAAAAAATGAGTTTGTGAAGGTTCAAACACAAAGTTTTATCTATTCAACATTTAAATGCATGTAATATCCTTAAAGGTACAGTTGAATCATCCACATGGGGCCTAAACCAACGGGGTAACTATGTTCTTCATATGTTTGGATTGCATAATACCTGGTAAGAAGAATTGCACATAAAAGAGTAATAAGGTTGTCTATAAGGGGGTTGACAACATCTACTGGCTCATTTTGTATAGAAAAGAACCCTAACGTTGCCTGCAAAAGGTGATAATAGTCACAACACAGAGTTCAGTAATCATGGAATACAAAATCAATTTTAAGCAATGCATATTTCCATTAGATACCAATATGTACCTTCATAACATGATTTCTGGTCTCAATTGTAAGCTTAGGCTCTACAGAGACCAATGTAGTGCAAGCATTCAAAGCCAAGGCCTGCAGAAGTTGGTGTTGGTCAGCGATATTTGACGGTTTGATACTATAATATAAGACAACTTTAAAAATTCTTTATGCACACAAAAAAACAAAAAAAATTAAAAAAATAATATAAGACAACTCCTTTTTAGAAGCAGTTAACAGACCTGAGTATGAAGAAGTTCAAGACTAGAGTCCACAAAACCTTCATTATCATCTCTTCCCATCAAAGTTAATATGTAATCAAGTAATTGATCTCTTCTTTTCAGAGGGAAGGATGCACCATTTTTGGCTGCATTAATTACAGCACAACCTGCACCAGCAATAGATACTAATGCTACAATCTCTACAATTCTGAATGTATCAACACAGTTGTTATCACCACAGTTACAAGCAACTTAATGCATTGCATCAGATGCAAAAATTATATGTATGTATATATATGTCTAACAATAGAATGTTATACTCTACGGTATAATGACCAAATGTTGATGCATGGTTAGCAAAAGATTAATTGACCTCCGTTTCTGTCACACTTTCTACAGAAAAATAACCAATAACTTTTCTTCACTTCCTCTCATTGTCCATTCATACTGGGCAATGCAGCAGTAGCATACAAAAACCAAAGGAAGTTTCATTTGGTAACCAAAAAAGGGTTCATTGACATTTTCTGTAGCAATTTATTATGCTCAGAAAGGCAATTTCTCAAGAATGGCCTATCTACTAAAATGCTGAGGTAAAAAAAAGCCCAGCCTTTTGATCTATTCCTTGAAAAATGGAAACCTAGGCAGAATAGTCCATTTTACAGATAAATGGAACTCAATACAATGTTTCATAAATTTGAGAGAATGCGTGGTACTGATACATTGACTTCAAGGGAGCACAAATGCAAAACAAGAAAAGGTCAACTGCAAGACAGTGGTAGTAAAATTAAGGTAGACTCTACTTTTATGAAACATACAAACCTAGTAAATTGATAGCAGTGATTACAGCTTGCTTTGCTGTTGGGTGGCGTACATGAAGAAGCCGTGAAAGCATATTAGTTCCCTGAAAGTCAAAAGAATCCATAAATGGCCTACAAGGCATAAAAAAAGGTAACCTAACAGTTGAAGCAGTAAAAATGGCAGCATGTTCAAACCAGGGTCAAAAAAAGCAGACCAGGATGGACCCCATGCCTCTCATAGAGGGAGTAAAAGAAAGTTTAAAATCATGGGTGCAGGAGCATCTAAAAAGGCAGCAATTCGGCATTCTTAAGTTAAAATTTCCCAGAAAGTGTTCGAATGTTTAGCCAAAATGTTCTTCTGGTAGTGATCAACACAAGAAGCTAGTAGAAACCTTAAGGAGGTTTTAAAGAAATTTCATAAGCATTGCTTCGAACCAAAAAGACTCTTAAAAATTAGAACATTAAGGAAAAGGTGAATTTACAATAATTTCACCCAAAAAGATTATGCTGGAAGTTTTCAGCAAATTTGGTGATTTACCACCAAAAAGGAATAGCAAGAAATTGGGTAACTTATTGACCCGAAATAGTAATGTGATTCATCATTAATAAATTAAGTAAAATTTTATGTCTCAAGAAGGGTTCTGGCACCAAAACTATTGCTGGAAGAATTAAGTTATGCTGTATTGGCAGTTCTTAAAAAATTGCATGAAAGAATTAGAAAGTCAAAAAGAGTGAGTAAAAAAAGAACATACAACAAGTGCATCAATTCGGGCTTCAATAACTGAGGATGGAGCATATCTTGCTGCATATCCATACATCAGAGCCAAGGCAGCATGTATATCATCAGACTGCTCTGCTCTATATCTATCTGAGATAAAGGAAAAAAGCCTGCAAAAGTGAAAGGAGATCTAATGCATCACAAAAAACATCTACAAAATTAAATAAACAAGACCGACCATCTTATGCAACAAGTGCCCTCCCCAGGATTTAATGCAAAGTTAACTACTTAAATCAATCAACAGAATTTTGACTTGTGAACTATAAACAAAATTTCAAGCACAGATATTTGATCCAGTAGATAATCAATTATTGTCTTTACATTAGATATGATTACTTCATGGCCAGCTACAGTAGAATTACGGGAAGGAAAATCTGGATATAGCCTGGCTCTTCAACATTTATGGATGAAGCGTTCGCTCATGAAACTTGAACTTTCATTTTAGTGGATTGAAAGATTCTGTTATTGCAGGGTCAAATCGGCCATTTTGCACAATTATATATCTATGGAACTGTTAATCTATAATAACCTATGGAATGAAATTTGGCAACAATATAATACTAAATTCTAATGGAGTATTTAAGGCTCACTGTTGTCAATTTTTAAGGGCAGGAAAGCTGACATGTAAGAGGAATTATTGAGAGAGATCATTCTGAACCAAAAAAATAAATAATTGTATCTCATTAGGTCTCATGTATAAGAATTTCCTTTAAATATCATTATTGTGTGATCAAAGTTGTAGGTTTTTGGGTTGGGTTTTCTTGTGTGTTTGGATGGATGCATGGCTTTTTTGGGTGGGTGGCATAGTTAGTTGAAATTTTTTCAATGTAATGCAATGGCTTGACTAAGTATAAACTCATGTTCACCTCCGAAAAAAGCTTTGGCCAACATTATCCAAAATGCTTTTCAGCTTCTCCAATACAGTATCCAAGTGGGATGCTGCTACCTGGAAGTAATAGAAGGCATTAATGAAATCTCAAAATGGCAACAGACAAAAAAAGTTTACTTAAAGGAACATAAATTACTAAGAGATGACAATGTTCAAATTACCAATCCCATAGCTTTTGCCAGACCAAGCCTATTGGTTGGAATGGAAATATTAGCCTGTGTATACATCCAATCAATCTTATCTTGAACATAATTTCTGTCATCAAGTTTCTGTAAAAGCGTACCAAGGCACCTGCAACAGCATAATAAGCCTGATATCATTCACTTGGCATACAGCAATAAGACATGTGCAAGGTTTTCATATTTAAAAACCATGATTCAAAGTTCAAACTCAGCAAGAAACCAGACATGAAAACCACAACCAATATAGACATTAATGCATAATTGCATGTCCACCATACATCCCATTTGTGAACCAATTAATAAGGCATCATTCATACAAGGTCAAAACTGTACCTTTTCACATTTAAATTGCTAGGAAAAAGCTCTAGAGATAAGTTAGAGATGCATCTAATGTGCATGCAGCAAAATCAAATGATGCATCTAATGAAGTTTCAAAAGTGTTTATTTCCAGGGACTGCCTAGAGAACTCCACAGAATGGCTCAGTTAAGAAGTATATTGGCATAAGCATCCAAATCAGTGTCCGTATCAAATAGAAGATGGGTTTCAGTACAATTTTCCATGCTCCTTAGAATAGCTTTTGAATGAAGAAAACAGCTCTCTTACCTAAATCTGAATGTCAGCCAGGATTGTATGAAGAAGAGATACAAAGAATTGAAATTAACCCATCCATCAAAATTGAGGACAAAAAATAAACAAACAAAAGCATCCCACCTATCTTAGTCCAGTACAAAATACAAGGCCTGTATGAAGGATCAAATATGCTACTTCCACTATGACTGACAATAACTTGAAAAAGATGAGATATGGACATGCTGCTTGATAATTCAAATAACAAATTCAAAACAAAGATACCGGTGAAGCAGTGCCGAGTGCTCATCATCTGGTGTGTAGAGTTGATACTGGTTGGTGAATGCATTCCCAAGAGAGATCACCCAATCAGTGCCTTGAATCACATCCAAGGATTCGGAAAGAAACTGCCACTCAAAATAACACACTTAGCAGGAATAACAACCAAAGAAAAACTGAAGGAATGATTCATCAGAACATTTTTTCGTTTATGCCCAAAAAATTTGCGCTAAAATTTTATTTGATTTCAATGCACATAATCTCAAAAAGTGAAAATTTTATCCACAAAGTGTCTCAGAGCAAGATTAAACAGCACTGGAAAGAGGAACATACATTGATTATCATGTCATCCCATTTCTCTTGGTATGATGGATCCAGCTTCAAGTCCTCTGTATCACTAACATATGCCTTCATTTTAGGCACCTAGAGCTTACCCAAAGGCAAGAACCAATCAGAGTATATAGTGAAATCAATTTTACTAGTGAATCAAGTTATTGAAGTATAATATATAATCCATATCTTGGACCCCACCTAGCAGCTTAAGCTTTTATGTGATACGATTTCTTGACATAGTACTGAAACTTCATGGCCAAGTGATCATGAGTCTGAATCACAATGCCCTCACATTTAATTATGAAATAATTATGAATTTATAGTTTGTTCATGCTTTAGGTCCCAGTGAGTTCACGCATCTAGTCCAAGTGAACTGGGTTTTCATGTGAGGGGGTGTGTTGGAGTAAAATAAAGGATCTATATCTTATACTTCACCTAATAGCTTAAACTTTTAAGAGATATGATTTCTTGACACAAGCATCAGACCTTAAATACATAAAAAGTGAATTGCTTAATTGTCTCAGTTCAGCAAGTTAAACAAACAAAATATCCAAAGAAATACAATTTCATAAGATATCAAATGGGATTAACAAATAAAAAAGAGAAAGAAACTCATTTTCAGAGTTCAAATTTTTTGACCAGTAAATACCATATACCCAGTTCTAGGAAAAAGAATTTCATAGGCATTACAAATGGATAAATTAAGAAATGAAAGAAACAAAATGGACAGATTTTATGGGGTTCAAATTTTGAAATTGCTTGTTGCAAGATATCCAGTTTTACCCGGTTGCTGATCTTCACTGTTGTTTAGTAGTATGAAAATCTGGCTTTCTGCGCCTATTTGTCTTTTGTTGCATGAATACCAGAAATGCTTCACTACATTTTCAAGACTTTTTAGTTCACCACTAAGACAAATTCCATTAAACCAAATTATGACTGCATAAAGGTATACCTCATCTTGCCAAAACAAGTTGATATTCTTTGGAAAGAGAGGTGCCAAATAACAGAGGACCTGCAAGTGAAAAAACAAAACAAGTTAGCAGATATCCCTTTTATTTAAGAATCTAGACATCAATTTTGCAAGCACAAAATCCCTAGAGATAAATATTTGAAATTTAAGTGCTTTAATCACAGAAAAAAAAAAAAAACTATTTAGTTTCTCAGTATGTTTATTTTGAAATATGCTTAACCCCTATCTGAACCTTTCAACCCTGCTTTCCATGGTTAATTCAACAAGGAAGCTGACCAACAAGTGAAATTTGCTCAATTTTAGAAACATGCGGAACAAACAAATAAGTCAAAACAATCAAATTCCACAAAACTGCTGACCCACTGTTTTGATATTGCGACAACATCAAGATTTTAGCATACAAGCATGATCCACGCTTACAAAAAGAATGAATACTTACTGTCAGCACCTGAGTTGCAAGATGCTCCCTGGCTAATGGATCATGTACAAGAACCAGCAAACGGGCAAAAAGTTCCTTAATATCAATGCGAGATAGAAGGTAGATTGTTATTTTCTATGACAGGAAAACATTCATAGCAACCATTATTGCAGCTGTAAGCAAATATCTACCTCAGGATTTGGAATGTCAGCACGGGCTTTGCACTCATTAAGCATATTATCAATGTTAAGAGATCTATGTCGGCATAATTCTGAGATGCATCGGCAAACCTGTAATAGCAGCATGAGTGAACATTCAAACAAGAACCACCCTGAAAAATAAAAAGGAGGACCACATTTCAGGCAATAATGATATACAGGCAGAAGACACACACTAGGAGGGGAAAACAGTCCAGTTACCTAAATATCCATGCTGATTAATCACAAAAAATGGCCAAAGATTATCCATGCCAACTAAGGTATAGAAAGACTTACTATTGCAGCAGCACCAGTGTACGCCCGTGGGGTAATCATCTTCAATAAAAAAGGCCAAAGAGTGTGCTGCAGAGATTTAAGACATGGCTTCGAGATAAAGTTCACAGCAAAATAAGCCAACTTAAAACAGAATAATCTCAAGGGCATGAATCAAGTTCAACCACTATAGTTGTGGCAGAGATCCAATCAGTCTACAAAGAAAATCTTCATTACCTCCATTTCAGGAACTGTAATAGTTATCAGAAGAAGACCTTTCTCACAGACTGCTCTCAACTCTATTGGACTAGAAGCCCACATTGTCACCTGAGGAAAATAAACTCAGAAACAAGTTGCTAAAATACAGACAAGATGTAAGCAATATTTGAAATGTAGGTACCTAGTTCTCAGACTCAAAAATGACAAATGAACTTGAAAGCAGCCTATGTGATGCCTACATTACCAGAACATGATTCCAGTTTCATGAATGTTGACATGAAAATGTGCAGACTTTTCAATCTTGTGATAACAATGTAAGCCAATAAATAGTATATGTTCATTAGAATTCACCAATTAATTTGAGAAGGTAATGTCTCGATTGAGGCATAAAAATATTAGGCACAACATACCTTGAAGTTTTCTGAATCATTTCTATCCAGATCTGATAAAGCACAATGGCGTACAAGATATTCGACAAACAACTCCCCAGATGGACCAACCAAATAGCAGTGTGAAGCCATTACTACAATCAGCTGTCAACAAAGCAGCATAATTGTAGGTCTGGAATAATAGAAGCCCAATATTCAAGCAACAATTTAATGATCAAAAAGGTGTTCTATAAACAGCTTTCAAAACCATAAGGACTAAATATCCCTGTCAAAGTACCTCAGACAAAGCTTTTTGGACGCCTAAATTTTTCTCATCCAGCAAGGACTTCACCGCTTCAACAAGTAAAGGCCTTTTATTGTGCCAAGCTTCAGACAACCTCCAAATTAAAATGTATGCACATAAGGTCATGAAGAAAAATAAACAGTAACATTTTCAAATCAAAGAAGCCAAAAGTACCTTGGCAACAAATGCTTTAAAACACACAGTGCACCAAAAGTCAAAGACTCTTCCTTCAACCGGCATTTCTAGCAGCAGAAATTGACAACAAATAGAACAGCAATATATCAAATCATCACGTCAAAAGTGGTATAGAAAGTAGACAACTGCTTGCATTACAGTCTAAGAAGAAATTACAGGAAGAAAAATAACTTTACTAAGCTACTAGCTTTGCAGCACAAACTTTTGACCAACACTCACATTCAGAAGGAAGGTGAAAAGATCATCAGGATACACACAGCCAACCGTCAGAAAGCAATGCTGAACTTCATTATATATCTGCCAAAAAAAAAAAAAGGATAACAACAAAGCTGAACTTTATTCTATGTCTGCAACAAAAAAAAAAATCATCTGCAAAGAAATTCTATGTCTGCAACAATGAAAAAACTCGTGCGCAAAGAATAGGTAAGTAAAAGAAAGGGAATTTGAACATATAAATAAAGAATAACATGCAGAAAAAGTTGGATATCACAAGGATACAAACCTTTAGCCCCACTGATAGATCCGAATGCTCTTTGCCATCAGTATTTATACAAATCACTGGAAGAAGTGTCGAGAGAGTAACTGTGAGATCCTGTGATAAATAGGATAAAACTCCAGTAAATAATACATTCATACACCAAAAACACACATTGAAAAAATCCAAAAGGGAGGTGAAGTTAACTGTTCAATCAAAATAGAAAAAGTGCAATATCAGATCCAGAAATAAAAAATACAAGACTATCATTAGTGCAAAAACATAAAAATATTGGCATAGAGGTACCATCAATAACAACTAAAATTAAAGAACAGAGTGATGCATATGGTACCTCAAAATCAAGCAATGGTGGACCAGTCTCTGACAGCAATGAAGCATTTAATAGACTGTGAAGACCACTAGTGGCCAAAAGGGAAATGCCTTGATCACTTTTGTACCTGACTTGCAGCATATCATGGGGAGAAAAAAGCAACAAGTAATTCTTGTTGGTACCCAATAACACATAGTTATATTGTTTTGCTACAAGCAAGCACACAAAAAATCATTTATAGGCTGTCATGCAAGAAAAAATACGATAAATAGAAATCAAAAATCTTTTTTGCAAGGGCATGCATGCAATTCCAACATAATAGAGTCAAAAGCACCATTAAAATTGATCTTACAAGTCCAGTATTATAGGGACAAGTCTTGGTAAGGCTGCCTTTAGTTGTGACCGAGTGACGAGACCAACCATCTGACACAATGCTTCCACTGAAGATGTACGAACCTGTCTCAAATAACCAATAACCACAAGGGAAATACCAAAATTGTTAAAAATTATGCAACCCACTGCAATATCTGAGCATCCACATGCAGAGAGAGATAGAGAGAGAGAGATAGAGAGAGAGAGAGAGAGAGAGAGAGAGAGAGGATTAACTTAAAAACACAAATTGACAATGCAAAACAACATCACATTTCAATCTAGCACATCTAAAGACAAATTCAGTTCCACTGAACAGGGTAGTAAAATTAAGGTTAAAAACTGCAACTCTGGTTGTAAAGAAAATTATGCTCACATTAAGATAATTTAATTAAATCCAGGGCCAAAAAAAATTACAGCCAACATAAAATAAAAACAATATAGAGAAAGAGAGCCCAAAAGTGAAAGAAGGAATTATTTGCAAACCTTTAGATCCCTTGAAGTTGCCCAAACTCTTAATAAAAGCTCAAAAGCAGAATTTAGGAATGACCTGCACTAAATGATGTATATTCTTCAAAATACAATATTATGAAGATAAATTGCAAAGTGTGCAAAACAGGAATTTGATCTTACATGACATCAGTATCAAGTGGCGAATGTGAAGGAAAATCCGTGGTATATTGCCAAACAGCCTGACACCAGCATTTGAATGCTACAAAAGAATCAAGTAAATCGAAACTTGGTGAGCATCCACAACCAGAAAAAGTAGACCGTCGGATAAACTATTTTTATCCAAAGATTCCAGAAGAATGCATTGGATATTCAGGTTTTTGGTTTACACATAGCAGATCTAGCACCAAGTCCTTTGTGGGCTTCCATTAGATCTACAGTTAACCAGCCACAATGAAATTCCCAAGTTTCATCTTGCCAAATATAGGATAATATACAATGTGCCATGTCATGCCCTTGATGTGACAACAGGCTTAAGCTCAAACAATGGGCCCAAAGGGAATCAAAATGATGGCCAAAGCAACATAGGCTTTATTCTGAGATTTGTCAAAACTTCATTCACCTATTATCACTCTTACCATCTTACATCAGGATAAAAGTTACTTAACTGCATTAGCAACTTGTGAAATGAACCAAATACAATGCCATTTCAGAGGCCAAAAATGAACAAAGTTTATTGCAAAGAGAAAAAAGAAAATTCATCATACCATTTGCAAATATTGGCCGATGAGCATCTCGCATGTTTCCAAGAATAGGCAAAACACGTGACAATACACCCTTCAGTCGTGGAGTGAACTGCAAAGCTTCAATGAATTAAAAGGACGACAGACACTTCAGTTTAAGCAACAAAATTATTCAACATCACAAAAATGGCTGAACAAAACGAAAAGAACAAAAAGTTGGATGATAACCATCAGCAGAAGCAAAGTCTGCAAGAATTTGAACCATAGCTGGCAAAGCTGAACTTGGCCCTGACAAATGCACAAAAATTTCCTCCATCATCTGCCAATCAGGGTAAGATAGATGTAGCAAACATCAGGGAGTAAGAGATGGCAAGAGAGAAAGTGGGAAAATGAGGCTAAGCTGTTGAAAAGAATGTTCAATGTGTTCTTAGATATGCATGCACTAAAATGGTGGAATTCAAGCAAAAACCAGGGTAATGATAACATTAGTGCAGACGTTAGGGCACAAAAGTTGCATCCTGCACCACATGGCCTAATTCATCCACACACACACACATATAAAGGAAGATAACAAAAATGAAAATATAGGAGTTTCCACAGGCACAAGCCAAGATGCTCACAAACAAGTGCATGCAAGCTATCCACTGCACCCATCCTCCCACAAGCACATGCACAAATGCACAAATCATATTAATGCAACACAAAATACCGGAAGGAAAACACAATTAGTCGAAAATACATGAGTTTCCACTTAGGAACACAAGCTGAGATAGCAGTTGAAACCATGCAAGTCTAGCAAACATAAATATTTAGCTGTCAGACAAGGGAATATTAGCTCATCACTGCATCCACTTACCCCACAAACACACGCACAACTGCACAAATCATAATCATACAACAAAAAATACGGAAAGGACAACACAAGTCAAAAATACACAAGTTTCTACTTAGGGCAACTTGCTGAGATAGCAACTGAACTGTGTGAGTACGCAAACATAAGTATTCTTTGTCAAACCAGATCAACACTGTGGTCAACAAGATCACTTTCATCCCTAAAAGAGTAGCTTTATGTTATGATTGTTTATTCTGATGGTACCAGAAAACAAAGCCTTCAATAAAGATTCCATGGCACACGAGACACAACTGCCCACATCTGCGATGATTCTTTTGAATATTGTATGAAAGTAGAGACCATTGCTAATTGAACAGCTTGTAACAGTGTCTCCAGAATTATAGGATAAAACTATTTGAAGATTAAGTCCTTTCTACTTTATAGGACTACATGTCTTCTTAGAAGAAATTTCAAACTTGTAGCATCCCACTGAATTGTGCATCCACTCAGATCACATGCACAGCGATTTTGTCTCAATAAAGCTAATCTCTAAGAAAAGAAAATAACTCATTTTAGGGGGAAAATGAAAAGAGTGGTGCCCATTGTTTTCCGGTGAAAGATTTTCACATACATGGACTCCAGCACAAATATTTAAGATATATACAAGATTTCCAGCCTTAAAGTTTCTACTTAGATGCAAGAAGTGCAGCAAATGGAAGAAACTTACAAGGTCAGGCAGATGCAAGCCTATTGAAACAAGTAGGCCTGATGCAGCCCTTTGCCAGTCAGCATTGACTTCCTACCTCAACAAGACAAGTAAAAGAAAATTATGCAGTGTTTGATTAGATTGGCTAATTGACCAATGCAGATGAAGAGGGAAAGAATATTATAAGGAAAAAAAAAAAAAATAAAGTCACTGATGAAATGAAATTACATCTATTCAATTCTAAGAGGTTGCCAAAGGCCATATAATTGCAAATTTAAGGAAAAAAATAACTAATAGCTATCATTTACAGGTGAAACTACTTCAGTTTTAGTGATCACTCAAACTTGAAGTACAAGTTTTGTCTAAAAAATGTACTTCTACCTTCACTGCCTGGACTTGTTCCGGGCCTTCCAGCACACCAAGGACAGTAACAAACAACCACATAAACAAATAACTTGCTACCAACAACCAAATGCGGGAATCAAAAAACATGGATTCATCAAAACATACAGAATAATAACACAGTAAAAGAACCTTAGAGGAGATGATTTCAGTCGTGGCAATCTTAGCAAGCTTTGACATGAAAGAAGAATCAACATCTTGTTTATCCAACGCCCTAACTGCCAACGCCATCACTTGAAACACCGCAGCCATGTTTCCAAACCGCTGAAAACAAGCAACATATAAATCTCAATTTCACTCCAAATTCCTCAATCCACACCTACAACAACCGAAAAAGAAAAACAAAAAGAGGTAGTAGCCGTACTCTTCGTCCTCCTCGAGAAACCGCCGAGCAGCAATCGAGCACAAGAAGTGGATTCCTGCAATAATTGCACACTCATTAAACAAACCAAAACCTCTACACACACAAGCAAATATCAATACCGAGCGCGGGATGTACAAGGAAGCGATATCCTTGAGAGAGGCCATGGAGGCTTTTCCAACGATAGGCGAATCGTCCGCTAGCGAAGAGACCAGGACCTGAACGGCCTCTACCGCCAAAAATCAGAAAACAAATAAATAAATAAAAACAAATGTGAAATCCAATCAGTTATTCAAGCAGACTGAACAAATGAACTGAGAAATACAGATTGAAAGTGAGATTACCTGCAGCTGGAATCGAGCTGCCAGAGCCAGAGCTCGAAGAAGCCATTCCACAGAAGATTCAGAGATCAAAAATGTTCTAGAATAGAAGAGAAATGGAGAGAAATGAAGAGAAGAAGAGAACAGGGAGAAGCCCCAGCGGTCAATGACGCACGCACGCACACACGCAAGCGGGGATTTTTAAAACCAGTAAAGAATATTATTCAGTTTACGGATTATTTATTTTATTGCGAATCTTTAATCCTAATTTTTTTTTTTTTTTTTTTTTTTGGGTTTTGTTTGTTTATTTAGGCGTTGGCCACTTGGAGAGTTCGAGCTGTCTTCCTTTCTTGATGCAACGGACTTCCCCAACATGGAACGCAGTTGGTTTTTTTAATTGATAAATTTAGCATTTTTTTTATTTTCCTACCCTAATAATTAATCTTTTTCTTTTCTTTTCTTTACTTTTTTCTATTTTTCATGTTATCGTCCTCGCCTATCAGAAAGCTGAAGGAAAACAAAAAATTATACATCAGAAATATTAGCGAATTGAAATTCCAGTCTAATATAAAAGCAGCGAAATATGCAAAACCCTAATCACTAAGAAGTAAGAACGAATGGCATCAAAAAATTTCAATCACAAAGAAGACTCAAAGAGAGTGTTCAAGATAAGCGACACCCACATTAAAATTTTATAACCAGATTTGCAGACAATTTACTCCCTCCTTTTTTTTTTTTTTTTTTTTTTTTGTTCGTAAAATATATTCTTGCATTCCTAAAAGTATTACGAAAAAATTGGTCCTCAAACGTTTAAAAATCAAATTCAGTATATACTCTAATTATCATAAGTTTCTTTAAATGGGAATATAATTACTACACTCCAAGAATAATATCAATCTTTTTGTTAAGAATCCCTACACATCAATTTAGTAGAAGACGATAATTCAAGATTCGTTTTACCTGTAGTCAATCCCATGTCCTAAAAAATTTTAACGGCTTCCTCTGGCCTAAGGCAACAATCTACCGTGGGCAATGGCAATTATGTACTACTATGATGCCTGGCCCATTTAAATATTGGGCAGACGAGGAAACAACAAAATAAAGAATCTAAAAGTCGAAATTTATGTCCACTTGCGCTGTTCCACCATAGGCCCATACCCAGCAAGCCGTGCATGTCCATTCCTGGAGGCAAGGCAACCACTCGGATTGTGATTGAGATAGTCGAGTGACAGAAGCCGGGCGGAAAAGATGTATGACAGCAAATGAGAGAGGCATTATTAACCGAGTGTTGTATGGGATACGTACGTCTTCTTGCGTTGGAGTTGGAAGTTTCTTTTGCGTCTTTGCTTTCTGGGTTCGTTTCCCATTGGAAGATTGCACTGATTGGTGCTTTTTGCATGTGCCATCCTGGATTCTTGTGGGTTTTTTTATCTTGCTTTCTACTTTCTTGTTGCTTCTCGATTGTTTCTTTTTGGCCTGGCTCGGGGCTTCTTGATTGCTCTGGTAAGCACAACGTTTCGTCTGAGAAGGGAATTACAAGTGGAAGATGCGTAATGTGTGTATAGGTTTTTTTTTTCTTTCTTTTTTCTTTTTCATGTTCCACATTTTTCCATTTACAGGAGAGGGAAGGGATGAAACTGAGAAATTGTTTGAGAGAGACGTTACAGGCCTTTTTTATTTACGTTACATGAGGATTTGTGTTTGCTGCATGGTTTTAAATTTTGAATGCAGCTAGCCGTTGCCTTTTTTTTCCCATTTTCCTTGTTTTTGGGGGATACAAGTGCAACATGGGTAATAATTTCTGAGAGGAGCGGGTTTTAATGCAATTAATTTTTCATAATTCTTAGGGCTCATTGGGGCGCATTTTAATTTGAATAACCCTGGCACCCAAACTTCAATCTCTCAATTTGCTAAACAAATTGAAATAGTTAGTATCCTTATGCAAAAAGCACTTTCTAAATTTGTTTTCCTTAGCATTTAACATTTCTCTCTCGCTTTTCTTTTTTTTTTTTTTTTTTTCTGAACTAAAAATGCAAAGCCTCATTTTCGTCGTCTGTCATCTATCACACGATTCCCAGAAACATTATACCGGCTATGGATTAATGCTGAGTAGGTACGTTTGAGATCCCGCAAAATAGTTTTAAGAAAAAAGAAAAGAAACCCATGCACTAGCTGGCAAATTGGATTCCGCACGAAATGGAATCCAGCCAAAGCCATTATTTGTGTGAGTTGAAATACTGGTCACTCTAATTAACAAATCAATTCGAGATCTGAAAATTTTGTTTGATATGAAGAACTATTATTAATAAGTACTAACTTAATAATATTAAAACCACAACTCAAACTAAAAATATTGAATTCAAATTATAATCGACATTAATTAAATTAAAAGAAAATATGGCCCACCAATTTTTAGTCACGTTCGCACCCACAAAAATTCTCATAATAATAAACAAGCACATGAATTAAACTTTTGACCGAGTTAAAACGGGGAACCTATGGGAGCTACAAGACCGAGGTGCCGCATCATCCTGAATCGGCGAACCGCCTGGACAGGTTTTATTGGAAGCTTAAGTTTCCTGCAAAAGAATGTGAACAAAAAGAAAGGAACCAATGATACTAGAATTTAAATGTGACAATGTGGTAAGATTTTCCTGCGACTAAGGAAAGCCAAAATGTAGCCATTCACACCAAGTGTTGCCCTTGCAGCAAAAGATTTTCTTTGTGATGCTACTGCAGTGTCTGAATTTAGGGAGCTACACAAGGAAAATTGCCCTAAACACAAGGCAATAACCTATGAGTCAAATTGCCTCTCGTTTACTTGTCCCCGCGAGGAAACAAAATGAACACATTGAATTTTACCCATGTGATGGGATTAAAAGCTCCATGCAAACCAACCAACTTGAGTAAATTGAGGTTATCGGAGGTGGTAAAATCCTGCCTATCGTGCAAGGGAATCGAGGTTCACCAGAGTCTATATTTTCTCCATCTTTGGCACTCCAATAGACTAATAATCCGAATGATGAGTTCAGAAAGCGTAGTGATTCCAAATTTAACTAAATGGTGTCCTACATTCATATTGAAGGCAAGAGACCTCATAAGATGAAATGGCATCAATCAAACCAAGCCCGAGTTCTCAGCAATTCAAAGTCCCAGAGACAGGAATTATATTGAATTACAGTATCAATCAAGCATGACGATAGCCTTTGAGTATAGGAGATCGAATTGGAACGTTCGATTTCCATTCGAACTTGTGCATGAATTTGTTCGTACAGGTGTACACAGAGACAGAAGAACACCTGAAATGAAGCCATGAGAGGCAGAGGAGGATAAAGAGATTAAGAACGTAAGAGAAATGAGTGCGGCGTTAAGGTGCAGGACTCCTTCGCTGCTTTGTATACTCGGGAATGTAGTCGATTGGGTATAATTCTGAGCGCTCTCTGTTTTGCCTCTCGGCCATTGCTGTGAATTGCCAATCCAATTTGAGGAAAATAATGAGAAAAGAGGCCCTAAAGAGTCCCAGGCATAAAAGCAACAAGAAATTGCAATTGGGTTTGGGATGGGCCGCCTTGCTTTGTTCTTGTCTATCTCTATTTAGGACTCTTTATGGAAAAAATGCTATTAGACGCATTAGTCAATCAAATTATAAGATGATGACAGTGCTTCTCAAGCAATGCTATCACCGTTGCATCTTCTTTCCTTCCACTAACAAAATCAGGAGTAGGCCTTCCGTCGTGAAACCTCACGACAAGGGGTGATATCTCCTACGTAAATTGTTGCGTGCAGTCTGTTTTTTAATATAAGAATCAGAATTTCAATTAATAAGGTGCGCATTTCTATTTTCTCAACAAAGTTGAACATTGAATTCAATCGCTGATATGGGTCCTATAGGCTTCCTGAGGAGGCTATCGGTATGAATTCCGTCATGAATTCAATATAAAAAATGCTCGCAGTTTTGAAGGTGACTTGGGCATCATCGCTCTAGTTCACGTAACCACGGAGCAGATGAGTACATGACATGCCAATCAGGAAATTGGCTAGCATCTAGACTGGCAAAATGATGTGGGAAGAACGTTAATATTGTACTACATATGGGCTAAATTACTCAACTGGTATATAGTGTATTTATGGGGCTGCGCAACAAAATTTTGGGTTCCCGAATGCGTCGAACGCGGTATTGCACCCAACATAGACGCCATCTTCGTTTTCGGCCACCAAGGGAGCTGGGCCTTTTTCTGATTTGAAAGGATTAAATATCAGACCTGACAAATATTAATGTCAAGATTAAACAAGCTGTTCATGATGTTCGTAATAAATAAATAAATTATATATATATATATATATATATTAAATTTAATAAATATTATTTATTTATTTATATTTTTATATAATTATATTTTATTTTTTAATATTTTTATAATATATATATATATATATATATATATATATTATATTATATATATTTTTTTAATATTTATATTAAATATTAATTTTATTACATGAGTCCAATAACATGAATCGGGTGTGAGAGACGGGTCATAAACAGAAAAAAATTGAGGAAACACTTTGACGATTACATGAATCAGCCCGACCATTTTGCGCCTTTTTAGAAAAAAATTTATTAGATTGTAAATCACATGACGGACGTATTTCTCAAATTTATAAAATTTACGTTTTTTTTTTATTAAATTAGAATATAAAATCTTAACCATAGAATTAGAGAGTTTTTAGAACTTCTTGGTCCTACCTAACAAGTTGACGTCTTGTTTATCTCGTTTTCCAAGTAGGGAGGAGAAGCACAAAGAGTTTGAGGAAATGGAGTTTGCAGGGCTGAGAGAGGCAATAGAGAAGGTAGAGCTGGTGGACGCCCACGCCCACAACATCGTGGCCCTTGACTCTTCCTTCCCTTTCATCAATGGCTTCTCTGAAGCCGCCGGCGATGCCTTAGCCTCTGCTCCTCATTCCCTCTCCTTCAAGGTATTAATTTTAATTTTTTTTTTCTTTTTCCCTCAAAAGAATTGTGAATGTGTATACAAAGCAACTGATATCTTCTGATTTTCTTGTGCATTTTTTAATATATAATCTCTCAATTTACGAAGCGAAGATACGGATTCTTTATAACAAGATTTATGCATACCTTTTTCGACTGTAGTTTTTTGAACCACATTGGCTCTGAGTGGCTCCGACTGTTACATGAGCAGCTATTACGAATTTCAATTAGAATTTGTTGACAACTGCGATCTTTGTGAAACATAATATAACTTTTGGAAGTTGTTCTTAATTCTCATATAAGTAAAATCCGCTGCTGACAGAGAAACTTGAGAGAGATTGCTGAATTATATGGTTGTGAGAATTCACTGAAAGCTGTGGAGGAGCATCGGAGGTTGTTAGGACTGGAGTCCATTACCTCAACCTGCTTCAATGCTTCAAGAATATCTGCTGTACTTATTGATGACGGATTGAAGTTGGACAAGAAGCATGACATTGCTTGGCATGAGAGTTTTGCTCCCTTTGTTGGTCGGATTTTGAGAATTGAACGGCTTGCTGAGGAAATTCTGGATGAGGTGAGATAATTTCCAGTCTCTTCACTTGTGTCTATGGATTATTTTATTGTCATTCTTTGCAAATTGGTTGCGACTGTCATCCTCTTCATTTCATTGAAATCATTGTGCTTTCATTCATAAACATGCACTTTCATTGACTTCAGTTCAGTGGTAAAGTAGCATTTATGTTGAGGTCGGTTTTCTCGTATACAGAATATGGGATGTGAGTGCAAATTAATTCAATTGTTGCTTCAGTGAGATAATGATAAAATGTCAGATGTTCAAAACAAGAGGTTTATTCTTTTGAAGTAGATCATATTGGTAGTTAAGTTCTGACATTTTGTTGCTCAGAATGGTTATTGTAACAATAATCTTTTCCCACGATCTTGGTTGGGTTGTTCACATATTCTGACACCTGTTGCTCTTTCATTGAGTTTCTGTGCTATAGATTGATGTGCTCTCATTTTTAACTCCATTATTTTGATTGCTGAGTTGATCATCAGTATTTGCATTTGGAGCTTGAATCCTTTTTTTTTTATCTGATAATTGGATCCTTTGTCAATGTAATTTCTTCATAGCACCAATCATTAGTGAAAGCTTGGTGTCAGAAATTCTATTAACATCCATATGCTCTTTTAAATTCAGAAATTTCAAGGGACTCATTGTTTAATGTTGTTTTATTTTTGGAACATTACAGGAATTGTCAGATGGTTCAACTTGGACACTGGATAAGTTCACTGAAACCTTTGTTGGGAACTTGATGTCATATCCTTTCAGTTATCATGGAAATTTTCTGCAACCTTTGTTTTAGTGCATGAGGAAAAAGAGCTTACCTACTTTAGTAAATTCCTTACAGTCAATTACAGTCACCAATCATATAGTTGGCTTCAAAAGCATAGCTGCATATCGCAGTGGTCTGGGAATCAATGCACATGTCTCTAAAGAAGAAGCAGAGGAAGGTCTTGCCAATGTTTTATGTGGTGAGCAATATATGGATTATTGAATTTTCATGTGTTCAATAATGTGACGTGATAATCAAGTTCCTGTTTCCAGCTGGGAAGCCTGTTCGCATAACAAATAAAAGCTTCATCGACTACATTTTTACAAAAAGTTTGGAGATTGCTGCACGCTTTGACTTGCCAATGCAAATACACACAGGGTAAAAGAAAATTTGGCATCACTTCATGTTCCAATTGTTTCAGGGTGCCTGTTTAAGGAACAGTCTGGAAAATTGGATGTGTGAGGCAGAAGCTGACTCAATTTTAGTTCTAGTTGCTTGCCAAAGGATTTTGTGCAAATATGCCCAGTTGCCTTTAAAAAGCATGTGTCAATGGTTTTGAAGTTGAAGTGAGTAGTTTGGTCTTATATCAGGGTGCTCAACCTGGCCCCAGCTTGAGATTACTATAGGAATTCCCAGACAAGTCCCATAATCCAAGCTGTTTTTCCTTGTCCTGTGGTTAGATTCACTGATAACAGAAGCCATTACCATTCTTTCTTTATATTACTGTCTTTTCTGTTTCTTATGTACCCAGTCTTGCATTTAGCTTTGGAGACAAAGATTTGGATTTACGGTTGTCCAATCCTCTTCATCTCCGGGCAGTGCTGGAGGATGATCGGTTTTCTAAGTGTCATCTTGTTCTCTTACATTCAGCATACCCATTTTCAAAGGAAGCATCATATCTGGCCTCTGTTTATTCCCAGGTGAGATTATTATTCTCCAGTAAATATTTACCTTTGGTGTTTCTACTTGCAATGTTATGCCAGCAATCTCCTTTGCAAATTATGGAATGCTTGTACTTCAGGTTTACCTTGATTTTGGGTTGGCAATTCCTAAACTTAGTGCCCATGGGATGATGTCTTCGGTCAAAGAACTTCTGGAGCTAGCTCCAATAAATAAGGTGATGACAGTTCCCATCCTTTGTGTGCAAATGAGGAATTCCTTATGAGCGAGGTTCAGGAAAAGTTATTAAAAGAAGGTCTTATTTATATTAGTTCTTCTAAAGTCATTGTGTGGTAAACAAGTGGTTATGACACATTGACAAATGGCTAAATTTTGTTCAACTTTCCTTCACTCTCTGTGTGCATTGGGGAAGGAGGGTAGCCAGTGGGAGTGTGACTGTGTGAGTGCCAGCATCTGTGTGCCTGTATGCACGCTTTTGTAGTGTCAATTTCCCATTTGTGCTTCTGTATTTAATCCATAGGAATATCAATTGTGCTTTGCCTCTTTTCATCGTTTTTGTTCATTTAATTTGTATCAATGATGTTTGACATGAAGCTAAACAAACTTGCAGGTTATGTTCAGTACTGATGGCAATGCATTCCCTGAAACTTACTACTTAGGTTTGTTGAAGTCCTTGTCAGCTTATATTATATCTGCAGTTGAGATAATACTTGTCTCGCCCAAAGTTCCATCAAGGGTTTGACTATCAACGTGCTAATGATATGCTGTTGTTTTGTGCATTATCCTCTTTCCTTAATGATTCTGGCTTTTGATTAATTCCCAAAGGATTGCATAACTCATGATCAGTTTTGTCTTGATGAGTGAGAATATTGCTTCATGATGAGCCAACTCTTTGATTCTTCTGTTAATCTTTCTAAGATGCTCCCCTGTTGATGCAATAAGCAGTTCTTAATGAACCTGATGGTAGCAATCTAGCCCATGCCTTGTTTGTCACCATTATAACATATGAATTTGTTGTTAGAAAAACAAGTATATGGAATAGAATGTCTTTGAAGTACGTTCAGCTTTCTCCATATATGAAGCAAATAGAGACATTCATCTGCCTCTCATCAGATTATAATGTTCTCATGTTTCCCGAAAGCATGCTAGGGTAATGGAAAATAAAACAATTGCTTTCTTTTTCCACAGGTTCAAAGAAAGCACGGGAAGTTATTTTTTCAGTTCTTTGTGATGCATGTGCTGATGGTGATCTTACAGTTTCTGAAGCCATAGAAGCAGCTAAAGGCATACTTGCACAAAATGCAGTTAATTTTTACAAGATTAAGATAGGTGCAGCTCTAAGCTCAAAGGCATTCTTATCTACCAACTCTCTGAAGAATGACACCCCAGAATCTGGTGTTTCGCTTGTTCGCATCATTTGGATTGATGCATCTGGGCAACACAGATGCCGTGTAAGTTGTAAAGGTCTTCTTTGTCTATGCGTGAAAAGTGGAGATAATTCTTATATCTCATAATTATCTGGTTGTTATTTATTTATTATTTTCGGCTTGATTTACCTTTTCATTTTCCTATTTTTCACTTTTCTTTTTAGGTTGTCCCAGTGAAGCGCTTCAATCATATTGTGAAAAAGCATGGTATTGGTTTGGCTTTTGCATGTATGGGAATGACGTCGCATGTTGATGGCCCAGCTGATGAAACTAATCTGACCGGAGTGGGGGAGATCAGACTGATGCCAGATTTATCAACTAAGAGGGGAATTCCATGGTACTATTTTCCAGCTCCAAGGGGATTTCTAGCACTTGACTGAAAATATAACCTGTCTTCACATTCTTGAGTGTTCATTGCTTATAATATGTGACTATGCTATTTTCCACACTCTGATGGCATAAGTTCATTAGTTATAAATGTTCTAGGCTTGAAAGCTTAAAATAGGCGATATATATGCCATCAATTCGCTAAAGAAAATGAGAAAGTGAAGCAAAACTGATTGTTAGAGAAACCTGAAACTCTCTAACTTAAATGTGATTAGCTGTGTCCAATTGGTGATGAGCCCAAGGAACCTTATAGATGCACAATAAACATATGCTTAGAAATGGGAAAAGGCCTGAACAACATAGGATAGAATTGCTGAAGTAAAGCTAACAAGCTGCTTTGTGCTCTAGATGAACAGCATCAAAAGATTCCCTTTGACCCATTATTGAACTATGATTGGTGCTTGTTTGTATCTCTTTTCTGTTCCAAAAACTAGACCCTTTAGTGTGCAAATCAAAGGAAAGTTTTTAAAGAAACTAGAGGTGGCCATGGTTTTGCAAAATTTCAAAAGATTTTTCATTGAAAATCTAATGGCTCAGTTATTTTCAATTAATTGATTTTGGGGAAGCTTTGCATACTGGCTCGTTTACCTATATTCATGGGGTTTATTCTACAGTAGGATGCAAGAAAAGGAAAAAATTTGTCAACTTTACTTATATTGAGGTGGTTTCTTCCATGATAGGACAAAAGAAGAGGAAATGGTTTTGGCTGACATGCACCGTAGACCTGGCGAAGCATGGGAGTATTGTCCAAGGGAGGCCTTACGAAGGGTCTGCAAAGTTTTAATAGATGAATTTAACTTGGTATTGTCAAATATCTTGCACCTTACTACTCTTGAGATTTGAAAGCGAAGTCTATAATCTCCTGCTGTTGTTTGATTTTCTGTGGCTATATTCTCAGGTAATGAATGCAGGATTTGAAAATGAGTTTGTGCTCTTGAAGAGTGCATTAAGGTATGGGAATTTTGTCTGTTGAGCTTGGAGAAAAGTTACTAGTGTTCTTATACTAGCTAATAATGTTTTGCAGTGAGGGAAAAGAAGAATGGGTGCCAATTGACTCAGCACCCTACTGCTCTACCTCAGGGTTTGATGCTGCTGCCCCTATATTTCATGAAATTGTTGCTGCTCTGAACTCCTTACATATTACTGTGGAACAGGTGTAGTGTCAAACTTAAAATCGTAAAGCATAACCCTTGGTTTCTTTATTGTTTGTGACATTCCTACTTAGAGGTCTGATAAAAATTTGGTAAGCATAGGCATTGTTCTCTTTGTTCAAGAGTGTTCTCAGCAAAGTATGCCCTAGATTAACAAATTTACCAAAAATTGTAATATTCTTCTTGTTCACTAATTTTTTTTTCAAGCTCTCTCTGACAGCACATGCATATCTGTGCATGTTTTGTACAGCTAAGTTACTTTTTCCATCCCTTGTTTTTAAAAAATTTTACAGTTGCATGCCGAAGCTGGTGGAGGCCAGTTTGAAGTGGCTCTGGAGCACACAGCTTGCACACATGCTGCCGACAACTTGATTTTTGCCCGTGAAGCTATCAGGGCAATTGCAAAGAAACATAGATTATTGGCAACATTTATGCCCAAGTAGGTTCAAGGTTTTTCTAATTTTTAGCCTTATTTTTTAGTTCCAAGAAACTTTATTAATTTTAATGATAGTTCCAGCTCTTAAAATCTTGGGGGAAAAGAATATGCTTGGACCATCGAGGAAATAATAGTTATATATTTCACTATAGTTGTGAAATATCTGTTTCCATTGCAGTACAATTGTCTGCTTAATTGGATTAGGTCACCAATCTGTTGATTAGGTTAACATCACATTGATATTCTGTCCCAAATTAATGTTTATGAACACTCCATGTGTGCGAGTTAATTCACATTGAGGCATCTAAACTTTGCTAATTGTATGGAGTGTTAGTTGTTGGGCCTCATGCTTGCCCTTTCTATGATACATTGCTTAATGTCCTGATGTTTCTCTCCATAACCTAATCCATGTTTTTGCATAGGTTTGACCTCAATGACATCGGTTCTGGGTCCCATGTGCATATCAGCTTATGGCAGAATGGAGAAAATGTTTTTGTGGCGTCTAGTGGATCATCTAAGCATGGAATGTCAACTATTGGGGAGGAGTTTATGGCAGGGGTTTTGAATCATCTTCCTTCAGTTTTGGCCTTCACAGCCCCACTTCCAAATAGGTTTCCTTGCTTTCCTGAAGCTGCTTTTTAATTCATTGCTTTCCACGTGGATCTTGTAAATTTTTCCATATGGATATGCATTGTTATTGGAATCTGCTTTTGATGGGTCGTGAGCTTATACCTCTTTCTAAAAGCATTTGCTAATCATGATTGTGCTTCTGAACTTGCATCATCAATATTCATCTTGTGGAAATCTCAAAATACAGTAATACATAAGAGATACCACTCTTATTGACATACTTTCTGAATTTTAATTGTCTGTAGTTATGATCGGATACAACCAAATACGTGGAGTGGTGCATATCAGTGCTGGGGAAAAGAAAACAGAGAAGCTCCATTGAGAACTGCATGCCCACCTGGGATCATGGATGGTCTGGTGAGCAATTTTGAGATAAGATCTTTTGATGGGTGTGCAAATCCACACTTGGGTTTGGCTGCTATAGTTGCTGCTGGCATTGATGGCCTTAGGAGGCATCTTCATTTGCCGGAACCTGTTGGTAAGATAAGTTCTTCTGTATCAGAGATAATCAGTGTATGTCTGAAGCCAGATAGTCACAGATAAACTGTTTTACTTTTTTTTCCTTTTCACAGAAAAACTGAAAAATAAAGAATCTGCAGCCTGCAAGGCACTGCTAAACCTTTTGAGTTTTGGCACGTGCATTTTATCTTTTATGTCGCCTTTTCTTCTCAATTTCGCTTTTTATTTACATTGAAAATGCTTCACGATGACGCTCCTTGTCATTGTACATTTTCTTCTGTGGTCTGACCTCTATTGTTCAAACAGATACAAACCCATCCTTCCACCACGAAAAACTTCAAAGATTGCCCCAATCACTTTCAGAATCTTTAGAAGCCCTCAAAAGAGACAAAGTCTTGGAGGATCTAATCGGGGAGAAGCTTCTGGTTGCTGTTAAGGGAATCCGCAAGGTATTTTCAGACATGGTTTTAATATATAGGACATCAAAGCTTTCAGAAGGTCCTTGAACTTTACTTTGCTGTGTTAGAGCTTTTGATTTTGGAAGCCGCGAAATCTGAGATAGCTATCTTGTTTTCTATCTTTTTGCCTTATTTGGGTCCATTTGAGAGAGTTGTGTTGATTCAATTTATTTCCTTATCAGGCGGAGATTGACTACTACTCAAAGAATAAGGAAGCGTACAAGCAATTGATACACCGATATTGAGCAAATGCTACCCTGCGGGCGACCGAAGAAAATTTATTTGAACAGCCTCTGGGAGCTCTGTTCCAAATGAAAGAAAAGAAAGAGTCGACAGAGATGGAAACTATGGGAATTTGTAATTTTTATTGGATTTCCTGAGCAAAGTTGATGGTGTGCAAAAGTCTGGATGTTTAAATCCATGATGCTACGTACTTGATTAATTCCTGAGTATGTATCCGTCTATAAGAGATAAAATCGTTGTGTACTTTTGTTATGTAATACATACTTCCAATGGACTATGGAGTAAATGCTATAAGCGCATCGTAAAACATACAACACACAGAATTAGTGGCTTTCGTTCTGCAGGACGGTCAAAATGTTCCATATAGTTTGTCAGCTATATATCTTTCATAATGATATATAATGAGATTCTACATATTCAGGAGGGCATAAGAGACATTTACACAATACCAATGAAAATAAGAAACATTTAACGTTGTGTAAATCAATTAGTTGAAAAATAAAATGAATATGAGGCATGTTACTCATTTTAAATGAGCAATAGCTGCAATTGTCACATAATAGAGCATGGTGGATTAAAGCGAGTTCTATTGCAGGAACATGGATAAATAGACGTTCTTCTAATTTTTTCAGATTAGAACGGTCCATTACTGTTTGTTAATGATCCCGACCTTTTCTCTCTGTACCATGCTAAGTATAGCAGAGAGAAGGAGAGGGAGATATTTAAGTTTGAAAATGAGCATTATATCCAGGCACAATTAAGCCATCCTTCTGTTGAGAATGGAAGGTAAAGAGCAAATATCTAGCCCTTGTTAGGGGCCTAAAACCCGTAGATCCTCATAAAAATATCCTTAACCATACAAGGCAGACGAACACATGTGATATATAGTCTCAGTCACCCGGGGATCTAGCCGAACATCAATCAGGATCTCAAGAGAAACCATCATTAAACGTCCAAAGTCTGTGCCATCTTGTTCCCTTTGTGCCAGAGCGGCAATGGAATCGCCTTTGAAAGCCCTCTACGCAACATTGCTGCTTTTAGCAGTTGCATTGCCTGATTGCCAAGCAACATTTAGACATATAGGAAGAGGGAGACATTCCGCTCACCATGCCATTGGCCGCCGTCACTTCCACCCCATTGCACGTCCCAAACACCACAGACCAAATTTCAGGCCAGGGCCATGGACGAAAGCCCGTGCCACCTTTTATGAAGGCGGCCCTGGATCATATGGTACTAGTCGTTTAATCGATGCATATATATATATATATATATATATATATATATATATATTTCACTTACGTATTTGTATTTCATTTTCTTACAAATGTAACTATGGAAATAGGGTAAATTCTTAACTCATGAGGTTTTCCAGCCTAGTTTCAACCATAAACTCTAGTGTGATAACATAGGTACACGTGCATATATTTTGTTGATTCTTTTTTTGGTGCGATATGCATATACATTTTGTTGATCAAGACCAGCGTTTGGACTAATTCTTGTTACAAAATCCCAAATGTAGGAGGAGCTTGCAGCTACAAAGATGTTGTGGGCCTCGGCTATGGTTTGAACACCGCGGCATTGAGCGATACTTTGTTCAAGAAAGGACAGGGCTGTGGCTCATGCTATGAGATCAAGTGTGTCGCGATCGGCAACCCTCAGTGGTGCAAGCCAGGGCAGCAATCTGTCATTGTCACCGGAACTGACCATTGCCCTCCAAATTATGGCCTGCCGAGTGACAATGGAGGCTGGTGCAATGCACCAAATGAGCACTTCGACCTTGCCACGCCTGTGTTTGGCCAACTTGCTGAATACAAAGCTGGCGTTATTCCTGTCCAATATCGCAGGTTACATTAGTTTATCTGCTTAAAGCTTATTGATAAATAATAACAAATAAAAATTTCGTACTTCCTTGATATAAAAGAGGGTTAAATTGAACAAGTTGAATTTCTGAGTGTTGATTTTGTGTCATTTTCAGGGTTCCATGCACGAAGCAAGGCGGTATTCGGTTCACGATAAACGGGAATCCATGGTTCTATCAGGTCTTGGTATGGAATGTTGCAGGAGCTGGAGATGTTGTTGGATTACAAGTAAAAGGTGATAAGAAGCTGAAATGGACACAGATGGAGCGTGACTGGGGCACAACATGGAAAACTAGTGCCATTTTGGTTGGTGAATCGTTGACCTTCCGGGTTCGTGCAAGTGATGGCAGAACCTCAACTTCGTGGCATATTACTCCTAAAATCTGGCAGTTTGGTCAGACTTTTGAGGGAAAGAACTTCAACTAGAGCGTAACATCTGTCCTGAATGCGCGCAGCCTAGCTATTCTTCTGGTCCCTATTGCTTTGGGATATGTGTATATGGCATAGTCTCTAATGACCGTCGGTGATGACACTTTGCTTGCTGTAGAAATTCCAACAAGTACATCATTTTCCTTTGCTTCCAATTTTCCAGTTTTTGGAAGTGTAAAGGTTGTCTAGAGCCTTGAATGTTTAGTTTTAGAAACTAGTTTAAGCTATTTACATATATGAAAAAAAAAACCATGATTTTATGTTATCAATTGTAACATTTCTCTTCTCCTATAAAAGAGCTTATAAGTATGATGAAAGAAAAACTAAATTGTTTCTCTATAATGATTCGACAAAAGTCGATGGCCATTTGCGAAAAGAAAAAACAAAAGAAATGGGGGAGACCCCTATAATAAAGGGTTCTTCCCTCTGGTACATGTCAAGCGCCTATGATGATTTTACTTGATACTTTGACAGGCAGTTTTACGAATATTGACATGATCTACAACATAGTATTTCTCCATTAGCACCTTTATTAAAACTTTTTATTACTTTTCTTATTAATTAAAATAAAATTTACTCTAACTATTAAAATTTAATTTTTTATACAAGTTTTATTCAAAATAGTATGAAAATAGATTTAAAAAAATATATATTTCAATTTTCTATCATGCCCAAGATATCTACACCTCTGAAATGTATAATTATGAAACTGTAAAGATTATTATCTCAAAAAAAAATGTTAAATATCATATAAATAAAATATAAAGTAAAAATATTTTAAAAGTAAGAATTCGTATTTTTTAAAATTTAATTTATTTAAAATATAAGTTAAATTAATTTAATATTAAATATAAATAAAAATTTTAACTAAAATTTAATTAAAATAAATATAAAATGTGTGTGTTATGCTCATATAAAAAAATATGGGAAAAAAAAAAACACTTGAATTTGTCTTGGTTTTCTTTTTGGGCCATTTTTATTTGGTCCTGCTCAAAGTTTAAGGGCAAAAATACTGTCATCCAAAGCCCAAAGTCATGGTGCATTACAAATCTTTGGTGGCCCAATACAAATCATCCAGGCCCAATTAGTTACTCCCAAGCCTACTGGATGTAATCTATTTATTGTGCATAGACACCGCTACGAGGACATAAATACAGCAAATATATGAAAACACATAATTTTTAAAAAATTTAGATACAAATAGAGTATAGATCGTAATATATATATATATATATATATATATATATATATATAATTTATAATAAATATTATAAATTTATATTTTAATTAATATTTTGTTAAAAAATTTATAAATATATTACATATAATATAAAATTTTAAAAATTATAATTCAAAACAATCGATAAAATAAAATATACCTATTTTTTATCATTTCACTATACATTATTATAGCATATTAATATTTAATATATGTATTAAAAGTGTCTAATATACAAATTAAAAATGTTATATGATTTTTAAAAAAAATTTTATTTGACATATTTTAAAATGTTTGATATGTGTTGAATAAATGTTGTGTTTGATATGTATGTGAAATATAGATACTCATTATTTCAAAACTGTCTGCGTTTCCGTAGCAACCGATTTTTCCGAGTCATTTGCCTTGCTGGAATTGCCATGCTTGTGCACTACGGCAAGGAGGCTCTGACTTCCATGGCATTCTCCCCCCCAATCAGCCTCCGCTGGAAGCGGTGTTATTATTGACTCAGGACATTGTAGGGGTGCAATGGACCGTTTAGTAGCTAGTTAAGCTTCTTCTTTGTAGCCGTTAGCCACCCAATAGATTAAAAAAAAAAAAAAAAAGAATTGACATCCTATTGGTCGGAGTAGAATGATTCAGAAAGGAGGCGACTTTTGATTGGAATGAAGCTAATTTTATTTTGATTTTCTTAAACCATATTACAATTTGACCAATTTGATTAGCCCTTACAATTGGATTCCTTTTTACTTTTTTTTTTTTTCCTTTTTCAATATTTTTTATATTATTATATTTTTCCACAAAAATTAATCTTTTTCATTTTTTTTTGTGAGCTTTTACTTTACCAAAGAATAGAAGTTGTTGATAAAATAATTTTTAAAAATATCATATTTAAGTAAAAACTTAAATTTATAAATAAAAAAATATAAATTTTATAAAATCATATAAAATTTTTATAATTAAGTAATATAAGATCTCATATTCTTTAATGGTGGATTACTGCAATTCAGACATGGTATGCACATGCTCTTGCATGGACAGGCATGACATCCGTACATGATGGAAATCAAATGTATCTCATACTACAAAATTCATTTTTTTTTTTTAAATTAAATTTTCTATCGTATTTTCTTTATGATCTATCACTGTGGATAGGTTGTTACATAATCCGGGATGTAAAAGCTCACGCGACTCAGTTTGTACAAATTTATAAGAAATTATTTTTGATTGGCACTTCCAAACACAGATTATTCTCGTAAACAGATATAAAACACCAGAATAACCAACTTTGAACTGATTTCAGGTGTCCCTTTAGAAAACTTCGGACAAACAATATGTATACGCGAAGTGTCTCTTCAGCATATGTTATAACAAAAAACTATTCGCCTTGGAAGAACACAAAATGAAAAAATATATAAAAAAAAAAAAAGTTAACAATGACAGGCTGCATACTTCATTAGCTAGACAGACACATTTTGCTAATACTGTTTCCATTTTGGTCATGTGCATACGTATCGCCTACAAAAGAATTTTTTTTTTTTTTTTGGAAAATTTGAAATAATTTGAGAATATTAAAGTTATGAAATTTTGGGTTGAGAGATCAGCATTAGCATTAAGTAGGTGAAAAAAAAATGTAAATGTTTTGAAAAAAAAAAATTGTGTACAATGAGTTTAGGAAAATTTGAGTATTTATAAGGTTAGAGAGAATCCCATTCAAAATATTCCTAATTTAGAGATGATAGACAAGTCGACTGAAACGAACCGAGAAGCCCATTATAGGGTTCATTCAGGCCTACAAGTAATGGGCCAAGGGGGCCCAGATGTGATGGACTGCGAGATCCAATTGCTAAGTCCACATCATCTTTTTTTTTTTTTTTTTTTTTTTTTCATTAAAAGACCTATTAAACTATGAAATTACTCAATAAATATATATATATTTTCTTTTCATAAACATCTTTTCATTAATTTTTAATTACTGAAATATATTTTTAAAGATATAATGTACTATAATTGAATTGTACTTTTGGCTTACATTAGGTAATGGGCGAACATGGGCATTTGCAAATTAAGGCAACTTTGACGGAATGGAACATGGATATTTGCGCCATAGAAAAATAAGCGGATAACAATGAAAATTAATATGGGCCCATAAGTTGGTTTGACTACTACTTGCTGAATAATAACGCATGATTGGAAGTTTCTAATTGTTAATTAATGACTGGTAATTATGAATTTAGTTCATAACATTAAAAAAAAATTAATGAAAATATTTAATTAATTGCCATTGATTAACAGTCTTTCAATTCTCAAACATCCAAACCAAAAACACCAAAGTGGAAAAAAGAGGAAGATATTTTTGTTGCCGCCAATGATCAAGAAACAAAAACATTTCCAGGATATATATATATATATATATATATATATAGTTAGTGATCAATGATATTTTCACAGGTGAGCTCACTAAACAGGCCGCCGCACATACATTAGTATAGTCGATGATGAAGACAAAGGAATAATAATAATAATATAGAGCGAAAACAACGAAACCTAGCGAATTGGATACTTAGGACGGTGGATTTGTCGGTCGCCGGCATGAGATAATTTTAACGAGAGAGATTGGGATGCTGGAAACGGAGAAATTGAAAGGGACGAGATGCCCTTTCTATTTTTGATTTATTTACCGACCAAAGCTGCCGATCAAAGACATTAAACATTATCTTAATTGATGTTATTTTTTTTTTTTTTTTTTTTTTTTTATGAAAATGCTAATTAATTACACTTTTGTAGATAACTAAATAATCCTTGAGACAATGATGTGTAGAAATCTTAATTAACTAGTAAAATTATTGTAACTGTTACGTTAATATATAACATTTTTTATTTATGAATTTTAATTGAGACTTAAATTTAAGATGTTTGATATTAAAGAAGGTTCTAGAATTAAATGAAAGGTCAATTGGGGGATGTGTCTAATTCTGATCAAACTGTCATTTTAGCACAGATCGATGGCGGTGTTGATTTTTTTTTTTTTTTTTTACAAGAAAACTAAAACAAATTTTGATTCGTCGGCTATCATGTGGTCACCATGGGTCGGAGATTTTTCCATGGCAGATATTATCCTTTTCACAATGCAGAATTCTGTTCACGAGAGGTTGAAAGTGGAAGTGGACGTGGACGGTGTTTGGTCCCAGCTCAGCTGTCAAAATCTAATCTAGTCAAAAAAAAAAAAAAAAAAAAATTTGTGCGCTTGAATGTGAATGTTTGCTCTAACGATATTCCACCCAGCAATAAATATAAATAAATAAAAATATATATATATATATATATAATTTACAACAAGATTTTTCTCTTCTATGTTCATGTCGCGCCTTTCATCCCTACATACAACGTATGCAAACTCCATCATTTTTTTTTTTTATCTTAAATTACAAACTCATCCTTGTTTATCTACTTTAGAAGATGTCAAACAATACAGGATCGAAGGAAGAATTGAAAATTTTCTTGATTGTCTCCAATCATCCACTTGCTCTATTTGAAAAGCGATATATAGTTTACAAAAATCTCGTAAATCGTAAGATATTTTAAAAATATGTGACTACAACGGCAAATTTTTATAATGTCAGCTACGCATTCATTGAATGCGTATAATATGTAATAAAAATAATTGATTCGATTGTTTTATACAAATAGCCGAATGCCCATGTAGTGGAAACCATCAATCAGAACAAAAATTATAAAATCCTTTGGTCAATTTTACTCAAAGAAAATAAACTTTTAACTTCAAACGACTTGATTTAGTGCAAACTGCTAACCGTTGCAATAAACACGGTTAAGCATCAAATTCTATTAGCAGACCATATGCTGTTCGAAGAGTTGATAGCTAAAGGTTAACCACAGTTCGTATTGCATTTTGTAGGCACTCGGACACCCACGACATTGGTTCTGTTTTGAAGCCCATTTCTCAATCTTAATTTGGAATCTGGATTTGTTGTTTGTCTGCTTGTTGGTCCATGGACAAGGAGACTGTTCCATAAATAGACATTCTTGATAAGAAGCCGTACACCATTATATTATATTTTTTTTTTTTTGGGGGGGGGGGCAGATACACCACTAGATCAAGTAAATCCAAATGAAACGTTAAAATTAACGGGACATGATTTGATTGCACGGGTCCATCTTGCACAACCATTACTGTCCAAAAACACTAATTCAACTTATCTCTCCTTGTTTAACGAATAAAGGTTTGAATGTTGAACAAAACAAACCACACGACATGTGTTACTTGTGGAAGCTTTTACGTCCTTTTCGGACCTTTCACATTGAACCCGAAATGTATTGATTTATGTATCCACCCATAAGCGTAAGAAACACCTAAAAAATTTTGTTTTTCTTTTTTCCCCTAAAAATACCTCCTAAAAATGTTTTTTTTTTTTTGAAGTGCCGGATTAGGTCATACCAACTCCTTGTCGTACGTCACACAAAAACGAAAACCTTTTGTAAATTGCAATTTTCAATCGTTTTTCCCTGCATTAAGTCAAAACCCGGCCGTTCCAAAACGTTGAGTGTCGGTTGGTTTTTACCGCGTTGTGACTTGTTAAAATACCAATTGAATTTATTTATTTAAAAAATATGTAATATCTATATTAATAATCAGTTGATATTTTTATTTAATTATTTTTAATACAACTTTATTACTTAAATATTAATAAAACTGAGTAATATTTTATTGTAAAAATTCCGGTATTAATAAAAATTCATATATTACGTTACAAACTTCTTAGAGTAAGCAACTATTATTTAGCCCTAAGAGAGCATGAGTGTAGAAATTCGAGCCAAGATCATGTAAATAAAAATATGCCGACTTACTATCAAAACTTCTATCCCAAGTGATCCAATTGGGATTAATTAAAACTTCCGCATTAAAGTTAAAAATATAAATGAAAGCATTCATGGGTGATGAACATTTTTCTTAAAACGTAACATCATCACTTCTCACAAATTAGGCGGTGTACCGATAACCATTAACATAGTGCTACAGTAATAAAGAAGTTGTTTATTATAGTTTAAATATTCTGGGTTTAGACTTTTATTGAGGCGTTTGGAAAATTAACCCCCTTTAATTTTGTGTAATCCTCCTCAGCAAAATTATAGAATACAAACCCTAAATTTTTCATTAAAAAAAAAAAAAAAAAAAAAAAAGAAGGAAGAACCAACTGTCAGAGTTTGAATTTTTAAAGTGTACGTCCCTCCCTTTCTCTTCCAAAATAAGGGTTGTATACTTGTCATTGTAGGAATTTGACAAATAAGAGTAGCCCATTGATGCTGGAGGCTTAGACACCAGAGTTAAACTTATAATCACACATACTCTATCAAAAATGTCCGTTATTTTTATCTAATTATCAAAGAATTATATTTAATTTTTGAAAATTAACCATTTGGATTTCAATGTTGATAGTGAGTTCAGCTAATTTGGTTATGTTTTATTTAACTTATAAAAAAAAAAGATATTAGAAAAAAATTAAAAAAAAAAAAAGGAAAATGGGCCTAACTCGGAGGCTAAAACGGTATTTCAGCTGGAGAGAGGCTTACTGCTATAAGATGGAGGAGATGCGTTGATTTTCTTCGGTTTCAAGCGTCAAAGTTTAGTTTACCCGCTTTTCCTCAAAAGAAAAAAAGCTTCGGGCTTCGTTTTATAATCTTTCATTTTCCAAAAATATCATTTGTTTTTCTGCAGCTAAGCCAGAGAGAGAGGGAGGAGATTTAGCAACTGGTTTTGTAACGCAAATGTGAAAGCGTCTGGGATAACAACTGCGAAGCAACATCGCCTACTGGTGCGCAAACTTGTTCTTTGATCCTCCTTTTTTTGTTCTTATAAATTTTTTTTAAAGGTAACGTCTCTCTACGTTCTTTGCTTGAATATATGCATGTGTTTGTTTATCTCTGTTGGCGCATGTTGATGCGAGGGAGAAGCCAGCTGCGAATTTCATCTTTGCAGGATGATGATAGATGCTTCTTTTTTTTGGTTTCTTCGATGTTTTTTTCAGTTCTGAGCAATTTGGAAATGCTATTGAAATTTATGTCTTACAGGACACACGGCGTAGCAACTTCTCAAAAAAAAGAAAAGAAAAAGAAATAGAGAGAGAGAGAGAGAGAGAGAGAGAGAGTAGTATTAAATCGGACTCGTATGGATTTGGTTAAATTTTTCGTCGGATTTATGAAGATCTGTTTATTACAGGAAGCTAATAGTTTATTCGTATACCTAGAAATTGAAGTAGACGCGGACGAGCTATGTGCTTGGGAAGTAAGCAACTAGAAGGCGAAATAAAGGAGTTGCTTTCTTGATCTAACAGGAGTTTAGTGTTTACTCTATCATTAGAATATTTGACGAATTAGATTCTGTGGCTTCTATTTGAACTGGAGTTTATTTTAGAGCTAACAATGGATTTAGTGAACTTCGCGGACAATTTTTGGAAATTTGGATATTTATTTGGATTGACGTTTAACGAATGCTTTTTGTTTTCAGCATCGAAGGAAATTGAAAATGACGCAGAAAACATGCTTTAGAAACCAAATAGAGGATTTGGGCTTTGAACGTCCTTGAATGTTTGAAGAAGAAGGCAAATGTTGGCAACTAATTACCCACTGTTTTTGTTTTTACCTTTTATTTTTTTGGATTATCTCCAGTCATCTCTGTCCCGATTGCTGCAGTTGAAGTATGATATTAGGTTTCCTAGGATCGTCACTGTTAATGGGATTGTAGAGAGCTGACTCTTTTTTTTTAAAAAAAAAATTTCCTTGTATTTTTCTGGTTTGCATCTATTTATTTTGCCTTGTTATCATTTGGAATCTGTCACATAGCGGCATTTTTGCTTTGTTTTCTTAAGTTTCACTGTTGCTTTGTTGTGTGTTTTAAAGAATTATTTAATTGACTTCAAAATTATCTGTTCTGCATCAATAACAAGTCTCCTTACTGTCTTAGGGGTCAGAGAACAAGCAGATTTAAAGGAATTCTTGTAATCTCATACTGGAATCTCTGTATGGCATCCAACTTGGTGTCATAGCCAATGAGAAAATTTTAGGTCAATTATATTCCAGTGAAGGAAGTGTAGCCTTTTGCACATTATGCATGTCTGGCTCAGTGGCCATTGCTGATAGTTTGGAGTGCACATCAAGTCTAGCAGACAGAACAAAATCTGTTGATCCCATCTCTGATAGAGATCACCTATCTAAATCCATCAATGGTGAAGCTTTCAATTCTTCTTCTGAAACTGCTGCATTTAGAGTTGGGGAGCTCTTTATTCTCAATGGAGAATCATATTCTGGGTCATTGCTTGGTAATATACCTGAGGGTAATGGAAAGTATGTTTGGTCTGATGGCTGTGTCTATAATGGTGAGTGGAGAAGGGGGATGAGGCACGGGAATGGAAAAATTACTTGGCCTTCTGGAACTTCTTATGAGGGTGAGTTTTATGGTGGGTATATACATGGTAAAGGGTCATATATCAGTTCCAGTAAAATAACCTATGAGGGAAGATGGAAGTTGAATCTTAAACATGGGTTGGGGTATCAAGTTTACCCTAGTGGAGACATCTTTGAGGGTTCTTGGATCCAAGGAACGCCAGAAGGACCTGGCAAGTATACTTGGGCTAATGGAAATATGTACATTGGGAATATGAAAGGAGGAAAAATGACAGGAAAAGGGACTTTAACATGGATGAATGGGGATTCATATGAGGGGGGCTGGTTAAATGGTACGATGCATGGATTTGGTGTATATACCTGGAGTGATGGTAGTTGCTATGTTGGGACTTGGACACGTGGTTTAAAGGATGGTAAAGGTTCATTTTATCCAAAAGGTAGCCGTTTTCCAGCTGTACAAGAACGATACCTTAATGCTTTAAGAAAAAGAGGCTTGCTACCAGATTTGAGGAAGCAGAACCTTGTGCATATCCACCATGTATCATCAATGGATATGGAGCATTCTCGCAACAAAAATGTTTCCCTTGATAGGCGCTGGAGTCTTGAGGTGTCTATTGAAAAAGTGATTGCACGTGATTCATCATTGGAGTTATCAGAGTCCACATTAGATGGTGCAGAGAAAGAGATGGGAGCAAATATACCACCAATCTTGGAACGAGAATATATGCAAGGTGTTCTAATTAGTGAATTGGTCTTAAATAATAGTTTTTCAGCATCATCAAGAAGAGAAAAACGGCGGGAAAGGAAACATGCAAAAGAGGTCAAGAGGCCTGGTGAAATGATCATAAAAGGGCACAGGAGTTATGATTTGATGCTCAGTTTGCAGCTTGGAATCAGGTAGATCAATTTTGCAACTTGTATAACATCCAATATTTTTCCCTTATTTTTCTCTCTTTATCTGACACAATTAAGTTGTTTGGATTCCTCTTATGAACATGAACTGCATTCTGCTATCCAAAATATTCTTTTCAGCTGATATTGTTGTTGTGGTTCCCATCAGCAATCCCTGAAAAAACTGACTGCACCTTGGTCCTATAGCAGGGTCTGAATATAACTTTGGCTGTCTCCATGTCATTTATGTCTGTCCTTATAAGCATCAGCTCTAACTTTGGCTGTTGTCTGTGTGCCATTTATGTCTATCCTTGTAAGCATGAACTCTTAATGTGCATTAAAATGTGATCAGGTATACTGTTGGAAAGATCACTCCTGTACAGAGGCGAGAAGTTCGTGCAACAGATTTTGGTCCAAAGGCAAGCTTGTGGATGAATTTTCCAAAAGATGGATCCCAATTGACCCCTCCTCATCAGTCGGATGATTTTAAGTGGAAAGACTACTGCCCAATGGTTTTCAGGTTTCTTTTGCTGGCATTCAGACTGTTATGTTTTTGAAAATTCTATGTTCAGCAATTGACCATTCTTTGGGTTCGTTTGCTTGTCAACTGGGTAAACTTAATTTCATTTTTATATTCCTACCACTAATAGGCTGTATCTATCTGTTAATAATCAGGTTAATCTGTCTCAGTTTTGTGGCTGCATCTTTTTCAATCTACTTTTCAAAGTTGTTTAATCACTCTGAAAAAAAAAGGAGTTCCTTGCTTAGATTGAGTTTTTTGGCACTCAAACTTTGTTTTTCACAGGTATAGAGGCACCTTCTACAATGATGCACATATTATATTCCTTCCACATAAAGTAATGGTGCCAACTTAAAACAGTGTAGTTAAACTGTTCATGTCAACACTACAATGGATTTTCTTGATTTGCTCTAGACCTGCCAATTTATACCTATAATTATTTACCATATTTGGCATGCTTTTTCTTTGGGGTCTTATTTTCTGTCTGACAATGAGGGCTTATTTCACACTCCAATGTGAGCTTTTCTTTGGATGATGACTGCTTTCAATCATTTTGAGTTTGTTTTTCTCCCCATGCTGATGTACACCTTCTTCCTGTTCATACTAGGAATTTAAGAGAGATGTTCAAGATTGATGCTGCTGACTATATGATGTCCATTTGTGGAAATGATGCCCTTCGAGAACTTTCTTCTCCTGGGAAAAGTGGTAGCATCTTCCTCCTATCTCAGGATGATCACTTCATGATTAAGACACTTCGAAGATCTGAAGTGCAGGTTTAACATCTTTATATGAGCCTTGTATTTGTTGAAAAGGCAATTATAATTTGCACATGAAGATCATTTATTTCTCTTGTTTTTTCTTCTTTTGAGAACTTAAGATGATTCCAAGCCTTGAAGCTGGTAGAACATTGCAGTGAGTTCCTTGCACGAAAGGAATGCTGTGATGGGTAACATTTTGTTCCTGGCGATATCTTCATTAGACCTTCCTATGGGTCATGTGCTCTGTGCATTAATGCTGAGACCAATTGTACGGTAGAGTATGGTAGCATGTCTTTAAAGATAGGGATAATACCTCAATGTGAGAAAAGAGGTCAATAGATTAAGATACAAGGAAAGCTGGTGATCAGGTATTGTGCAATGAAAATCCATCTATGTTAAGTATAGCGAATAATTTGAAACTAAACAATTGGATAAAGATTAGATTGTGGAACAATAGATGAATTTTAAAGGTTGTTGACAGAGTGTCCCACCATTACCCTCATGTGCTTATCATTTATCACTGAGGATGTGTTGAAGGGCCACGAGACTGCTAATGTTCTTAAGGAGTAATTTATCAGGGAGTAGTTTGAAAGCAAAGACCCTTGTTCTATAGTATTCCTTTACAACAGAAAATTTTTTGATATCCTCAAGCATTCTGGGGAAAAAGAACATATAATAAATACTCATCTATATGACTCTTTAGAAAGTATGTGCAACTAGAAGCTATAGTCTGCCTGTGGATCCTATGACATATTTAGTGATCAACTTAGTAGTGCTTGTTATTGACTGATAATAACAATTCTCAGCCAAGTCGAGTTTTGAGTTTTGTTTGTTAGAAAGTGTACATGTTTTTCTCTTCAATATATTTGATATCTGGTTATAGTTCCCACCATATTTTTGAATGTATAGGTACTCCTTAAAATGCTTCCAGACTATCACCATCATGTGAGATCATATGAGAACACACTTATAACCAAATTCTTTGGTCTTCACAGGATCAAACCTTCCAGTGGTCAAAAGGTAATCTGCTTCATCAATAACGATCTTCTGTTATTATGTATGATACCGACATAGTCAGTAGTGAGTTTACTTACATGTATCACATGCTACAATCTCTGAAAGCATCAGAAGAGCCAATGTCACATGGCCTTGGATTTATCTTGTGATAGCCTGTTTCCAAAGCTAATTTTTTGAGGACTCTTTGCTGCATTGCAGTTTCGCTTTGTGGTGATGGGAAACATGTTTTGCACAGAATTGAGGATTCATCGAAGGTTTGATCTGAAAGGTTCATCGTTAGGACGATCAACAGACAAGATTGAGATTGATGAGAACACAACGCTTAAGGATTTGGATCTGAACTACTCTTTCTTTCTGGAACCTTCTTGGCGGGAGGCCTTGTTACAGTAAGTTATTCTTCCTGATTTATTTTCTTGGTTGAGTCTGGCATTTGTATATCAAATGGGTAATGTGATATCTTGGTTGCTTTTTTCTCTTCCCTATCCCTACTATCTGATGGATCGAAGTTTAACCACAGTGCAACAAGTTCCCAGGTACGAAAGGCTGTAAGGTCATTTGCACGATGTGTATACTGCAAAGCCTAAACATAAACAAGCGTCAATAACCAATTGTCCTTGTTCAAGTAACCTTTCCATCCATATAAATAAGAGAGGCAGGTCTATCCTTGAAAGCCCTCCTTTCACCTAAACATTTTCAGAAGAATTTTTGGCATTCTACAAGGGGGAACTCAGCTCCAAACCCACAACTCTTCTGCATTCATCCTGATACTGCCTAGTGAATCCCTGCATATTTTTTATGCTGGGTCATAAGTCTCAGGTCCACCCACAGATGAAGAACTAAACTTGTATTGGGTATGAACTTCACCTTTGTGCCAAGAAAAACACTTCACCTATTGCCCATATCAAAACATGTAAGGAGCAAAATTCTCCAACCTGTTTCTTATGACCTTGCTCAAGATGTACACATCAAGACAATGCCATCACGTTTAAATGGTATCCAACTATGTCTTATGAGCCACACCTTTCTTGGTTGCAATATCCTGTACCTGAACAGGATATCTTTTTAAAATGGACCCCCAAAGCAACTCCTTCATTGTCTGTGCAAAGTTGTATCCTTTCATATGTCAATGCCAATGTATTTGTAATGTTCATTTGCTTGGAATATCCGCACTGGCATTCCCAGACTAGTGTTTTTCCTCTTATAATAGGCTTGTCAAAATATATGTGCCACTATTGGCTTAGCTTTTTTATATCCATCTTTTATGCAGGCAGATTGAGCTTGACTGCAAATTTTTGGAAGCACATCACATTATGGATTATAGCCTTCTGCTGGGTGTGCATTATCGGGCCCCACAACACTTACTGTCTTTTATCTCCCACTGTCAAGGGATAAGTGGCGAAGGTTTGGGAGTAGTGTCAGAGAAAGGTGGGTATATATCATTTAACACATGATGCTCAACTCGCCGAAGTATGGTTGAGCAGAGTAAAGATACGTAGAAGAGGCTGAAATTAGGATTGCAAAATTAGTCTAGATTGACAGTTGGTAGTCTTACAATTACATGAATGAGAAAAAGAAACTAAGGGCAGAAAGAACAATTCTTGTACTAGTTGTATGTAGAAGTGACGGATTGACTAGCCATGGTATCCTGGGATTATTGGTGAATCCCAATGTAGGATTAATGTAGTTGCTTTCTTGAATTGGTTTTTGAAGGAGTATCAAAGAAAAGTTGCCTCTTTGCTTTTTGTTGTGTTGCTTCTCAACCTTCTTGTGTGTGCATCAGTCTATGAGTATATAAATGACTTGGTGTATGTGTGTGCTGCCATAGAAAAGCTCATCATACATTAGATGCAACACATCTGTGGGATTTGCATCATACATTATGTGGATTTTGGTTGGATATTGGATCCATCTTCTTCATAGGTAACAGCACTGGTAAGCAAAAGACTCCAGCTACTGAATTTGTTGATATTGTTTTACTGGCAGATACAATAGAGGATGAGAACTACCCTCAAGGTCTTGTTTTGGTTCCTCGTGGAACAGACGACAACAGTGTTGTAGTGGGTCCTCACATCAGAGGTAGCCGATTACGAGCATCATCAGCTGGTGATGAGGAAGTAGATCTCCTTCTACCTGGCACAGCAAGGTATAAAGCCTATACCTGTAGTCAGTTCCAGCTATATCAGAATGTGTAAAGATATGTATCAAGTCCCATAATGTGAAAGGTTAATTGAACTTTCCTTGGAATCCATCCTCTTAAACTTCATTCTGAATAAAGAAGTATGCCTAAGAAATCTGAGTTTCAGTGTGTAAAAAAAGTATCGAAGTAATTGGCCAACTCGAACACATGCTTGAATGTGGTACATTCGAACACTTTTTTAATGTCAACACATTTAAACTTCCGGCTAATGATTAATCCTGCAGACAAATGATATGGATGAAATATTTTGTTGCAATTTCAATGCTGTAAGTCTCTTTGTTATTGTTTGGACTTTCCAAGCAGGCTCCAAATCCAGCTCGGAGTTAACATGCCAGCAAGAGCAGAGGAGATTCCAGGGAAAGAGGAAAAGCAGACATTTCATCAAGTATCTGATGTTGTTCTTTACCTAGGCATAATTGATACACTGCAAGAGTACAACATGGCTAAGAAGATGGAACATGCATATAAATCTCTTCAATTTGATTCCTTGTCCATTTCTGCTGTTGATCCTACATTTTACTCCACACGCATCCTAGGGTTCATCAAAAAGGTGTTTCCCCCTAATGTCATTGCAAGTTAAAAACATTTTGGTCCAGATGTATCTATTTGTAACTTTTAAGAGCTTTTAATTGCTTACGAACAGTTTTTCATACATTCAAAAGTTACCACAAGGAACCTTTTTATTGGTTGCGTCTACCCGATAATCAACTACGCATCCATGGCATATGAACGATGGAAACCCATTTGTAGCCATGGATGTGGTTTTTACATGTCTGGCATAAAACACTGACGCAAGTTTGTGTAAAGAAAATAGACCTGCTTGTAGAGAAGAAACCTCTGCTTTGTATCTGGATCAGACTGCTTCGTCCCCCGGTAATTAGGCCTACCGATTTTAGTTGCATGCAGAACACAACAAAACCAAACATCAAAGGAAGCTATACTTCTTAGTTTACGGTCAGATTACCTTATCACCAACTCACAGGCTACAAACGATAAGAAAGTCATAAACTGAAACAAAATATCACAAACCAAGAAACACGATATCATCTTTCAGTCATACTATACTATATGCCGATTCATGGGTGCCTCCCAGAAGTATCAAGTCAAACTCTAGCGATGCCCACGGAGCCAAAATTACAAAACCCCAAGTTGAAGAATGAGACTCAGTCTTGCGAATGTTAACCTTGCGATTGTTGGGCTGAGGGAGAGCGGGGGCTTCCTAGGCCTCGCGGGAGGCTCTCTTGGCCTTAATTGGTCTGGTGGCGCTTGCCTTGTGTGTGTGAGCCGAGTAGTTTACTTCATTGTTTTGTAAAGTTAGACGCAGCTTACACTCATAACTACAAAAACCCACTAGCTCAGAACAACAATTAACAACGTCAATCCGTAAGATTTTCCAACTTTTTCTCGTTTTTTTTTTTTTTTTTTTTTTTCCTTCAAACAAGGAAAAGATGAACATAGTAATAAGTACCTGCCGAGATGGTTTCGCATAAAATAGGGATCTTTTGCAAGATTGATGGTCTCAAGGGCGAGCCGACAGAAGCACTCGCGGCGGTAGATGGCCTCGTCCTAGGCCGAGGCGCGCCTCCGCTGCAGGATTCAAACCGCAGTCTATAATTTGTTTACGAAGGTGAAATTATACATTTGCTCTTTTGCATCCCATTATAATGTCTACAGACATAGATTTCTAGTATATCATAGGAACATTCTTTTCTTTTTCCTTTTCGTTATTCAAAGAAAATGGTAATAATTCTACAGATGTTGTCACATATACCTATTTGAAGTGGAGTTCCCCTTCTCGATGAACATGCGGATGTGCACTCAAATGCATCCATGGTTAAATCAAATAGTTTTACATTACAGTGTAATCAATTGCTCTAATGATAACATTAGCGCATGCATCTACACATTTGCACAATGTGTACATGAAACTTGCCCTTACTTCATGTACTCCACCGTTTATTCACTTTGTCTTTATATATATATTAAAATATAATATATGTTATGAATTTTACTTAATAATTTAAAATTCTAAGATAAAATATATGATTTTTTTTTTAACATTATTTATGCAACGTAATGATGTTCATAAGTTGGAATGAATATCTTTAGTCTTTAGGAAATATTGTAGCATCAATTAGCAAATGACCAAATGCCGACCTGAAGCAATTAATGTTTAATGCCCCAAATTCAATGTTGGGATGCTGTACACTGTCGTCCCCAATATCACCCTGTGTGAAGAGTTTACTTGGATTCTCAGGAAAGCAATTACCAACAAACCCAACCAAACACAGGCCACCATACGATGCGACAAAGACATCTGAGTTCTTCCCTTCTACCACATCATAGCACCCCATTTCTTAATCGAAGCAAGGACATCAAACTCACAAAGAAGTTCCCTACGCAATTACCTTGGACTTCTATTAGTGGCCTGCGAGTATGCAATTTAGAAAAGGCGCCTGCTGATGCTTTATATATATATATATATATATATATATATATATATATATATATATATATATATATATATATATATATCACTACTCTTCAATTATTGAAATAGACTACTATTGCAATCTGTGTTGTCATTCACATGACAACATAATTAATGACTTTGTCCCATTGTTAGCCAAGAGTTCCACTTCCTTTTGCTTTCTCCTTTTCATTTGATAATATTACAAAGCTGTGAATTTTTTACCATGAGATAAATATGGAATCACATAAAATATTATAGCAAAATATAACTATAATTAAAAATATACTCGTAAATTAATAGTTATAATAATAGATATATAAATTAACAGTTATTATAAGAGTTATAGTAATATCATCTCACCTGCATTTATCTAATATCAAAATAATTTATATTTGTCTAATAAAATTATTTCTCAATTGGATTTTATTTATCAAATCGGTAGAAATAATAGACAAATCAAAATTCATTTTTTTTTAGCTTTTCCAGTATTCGGTTCTTTTGACCCATTGTGGGTGCATTTTTCAATCCATTTTTTTATAGTATTTTAATTCTTGGTGGAAGAACGAATGCGAAAATCTCGTTTGATAAGACACATACTCTAACATGTTCTATTCCGTATATGAAAGGACAGGACCGCACCCATTCATGAACTTGACATTCAATTCAAGACATGAACTGGGGTTGACAGTCTCACTATCACAACTTGAAATGGGCCCTCCTAATATATAGCCCAGCAATTAATGATATACCCGCTGACCCCAATTTGACAATGCAACCTCACCCGACGATGGAAGCGTGCGGGCACGCGCAACAGGCGCCCGCGTAGGAGACGACTCAGGAGTGGGCCCCTAGTTTGGACACCATGCCGGTGTTCCGCGAAAACGGCATCGCATCTCGGTCATTAGAAAATCTTGAAACAGAACCCCGACCAAAAGGTAAAGAATAACGTTGGTGTCAGGTGTTCACCAGTTAGCCGTTTTCTTTAGCCTTTTTCTCCCCCTCACTCACAAAATTCCCCCATGGATGCCCATTGCCTTTCCTCTTTACTCTTTTTCCGAGCTCTCTTTCTCTCTCTCTGAATCTGAACTTATTATACATTTCTTTTTCATTGTACTTTTTAAAGAGAGAAAGAGGAAATTGAACCGAACCCCAGAAGTCTTTATCATCATTACAGACAACACATACCCTGAGATTTTCTGAGAAATTCCAGTTGGGGTTCATTTTTAAGCTAAAAACGAAACAAAAGAGTAACAGAGAGGAAGAGGGCTTTTTTTTTTTTGGTTTTTTCAAGATAATGGGATCATCTTCGGGGCAGAGCAGTGGATATGATCTCGCATTCAAGATCCTGTTGATCGGTGATTCTGGGGTTGGCAAAAGCAGTCTTCTTGTCACCTTCATTTCTGGTTCTGTGGAGGATCTTGCTCCCACCATTGGTACTATCTATTTTTTATAATTTTATTGGTGTTGACGGCTGTATTTAAATTTTTGGCTAGGCAATCATATCAAATGTTTTTGGATCTCTATTGTGTTGATTTGAAACGACGGTGTCAGATTATGTGTGTAACAGTTTTGGCTGACACAAGTTGCCTTCATTTAAGAATCACGGAATGATATTACTTTGACTAAATGTTTCCTTTAGTAAACTCAAAGTTTTGGGGCCTTGTGTATGTCGCTTCTTCAATGCTTGCTCCGTCTATATGAGCTATTTAAAGACGTCATCGAAAGGTTGAATTCATACTTGAAGACAAAAAAGGATTTTTTGATCCGATTGAACAGATTGTTTCCTCAATTTGAATATACATTGAAATTGCTTGTTTTTGATTTGTTTGTGTAAAAAGGTGTGGACTTTAAGATCAAGCAGCTGACGGTAGGTGGTAATCGATTGAAGCTAACCATTTGGGATACAGGTATGTAGCTTAGTCTTCCCATTCATTTGGTTTATGGTTTCAATAGCTGAGTAGTGGAGTCCACACTACGCATAGGATTTCAATATTTATAGGCAAGATGTAAGTGTGCTATGCGACAATAGATGCTGAGATGTTCAGCTAAGACAAGACCTTTTGGAAAAACAGAGGTCAATGAGACCAAATACTTTTGCTGTAGTACCTGTTTCATTTTTCACACTTTGGATCCACCTCACTAGTCTGGTTGTTTTCAACAGTGAAACTCAAATTGCTTTTCTGGTTTGCTCATTTTGACTATTCTTAAGATTCTAATATATATTTGCCACAAAACAGAACTTTGTCTCCTATCCTTGTGCACACTTCTCAAATAAAAGATGAAAGCAATAACCTTAATTAAGAGATTTCTATTAAACTCTGTTATTGATTTAGCCAAAATAATTATTGCTTCTTGCAGCTGGACAGGAGAGGTTCAGAACACTGACGAGCTCTTACTATAGAAATGCCCAAGGGATTGTTCTTGGTATGCTATGAAACATATTCCATGTCCTATGGCTTCTAAAGAATGTGATACTAATGCAAACAATCATGATGTACGGTTGTTAGAGTTTAATATGTGATCCATCTCTAGGCCTCACCCAGCAACTGTAAGCTTTTGGATTGAATGGTATCTTAAATAGTCTAGCTTAAATCTCATGTAAATTTATACATCATATTGATAAAAATGATTATTTATTTAGGTTATCCATGCATTCCTTTTTTCTATAATTGATGACTCTCCTATAATTTAAATCAGAGCTTATAACCATCATATGAATTTCATGTCTGCATTTTGGCAAAATGGCTTGGCATCCAAAGCCAAAAAAGCAGTGCTTTCATCCTGTAATTTATTCTTTGTGACTTGGTGCATCTCTCACAACCTTGCCAAAAGTTTTGACAATATGATCTTACCATGCAAAGCTAGTTTCTGCACATGCATTTGCATACTATGTTCTGGTTGTGGCACACCATTGCGGTGGGGTGGATTAATGCATGATTCATGGTTTGGAACATAAATTGGTGGTAGCCAACAAGCTCTCTCTTCTCTGTCCTCAAGCACCACTTTCCCTAAAGCTGCCTGTTCTCTAATCCTTCACCTCTCCACAACTTCCTTTACTCCTTTTGCAATCATTGTTGGATTACATATGTTATATCTTGCACACTTTCCATTATTTTTACTGCCTTCATCATCCCTTACTCTTTGCTGTATTAACAGTTTATGATGTTACAAGGAGGGAAACCTTCAGTAACTTGTCTGATGTTTGGGCTAAAGAAGTTGAACTCTACTCCACAAATCAGGATTGCGTCAAGATGCTTGTCGGCAACAAAGTTGATAGGGTATGATGTTTCATATTCTTTCTGCAAGAGCATAAATAGACAATCAGTAGCTAAAGAAAAAAAAAAAAAGAATTATCTTCTTATTATTTGACCATAATGATGTTTTGCTTCAACTTGTATACAATGTCAGGAATCTGAAAGAGCAGTAAGCAGAGAAGAGGGCTTGAATCTGGCAAAAGAGATTGGATCTTTGTTTCTTGAATGTAGTGCTAAAACCAGAGAGAATGTGGAGAAGTGCTTTGAAGAGCTGGCAGTGAAGGTATTATCTTCTCGATAGAATAAATAATCTGGCACCACATTGCACATGAATGTTCATGTTTAACTATGGTGCTTGTCACTATCTTCAATGGAATTCACATTAGTGGTGTATAATTAAAGAAGCATACTCTACTTGGCTAATGTAGGGTTGAGATATCAATTCTTAGCTTATAACTCTTGATCACATGCCTTTTAGATAACGGAGACTCCTAATCTTCTGCAAGAAGTATCGACTGCTGCAGTGAAGCGAAACATTTTAAGGCAGAAACCGGAGAACCAAGCTCCTCGTGGTGACGGCTGCTGCTAAATGATGCGATGAAGGAGGCCTTTATGCGATAGCATGACTTTGCATATGCGTAAACGGATCCTGTATATGATACTTGCTTTCTCCTTGCTAACTTCTATTGTTGTGATCGAGTTGCTTGTTCAGCTATTTGCACCGTAACTCCGGCTATAGGCACTCGAGTAACATCCGCTAGCTTGCGTGAACTTGTTTGCCTTTCTTCTTCCTGGCAAAATCTTCACTTAATGCTGCAAGAACAGACTCTACTGCATTCATTTGATTTAATTTATGCAAGTTAATATGTCTTCATTTTTAGATTGAAACGGTAAGATTCGTTCACTGTGATAAGTCACAAGGTCAAGTCGCTTTACATGCAACTCGCTCTTCCTGGACCCTCGTGCGCTGTAGACGTCGATTTTTTTTTTTTTTTTTTTTTTTTATTTGCTGTCATTACATGTTCATGGATTTGGGACCCACACTAACCGGACATGTTTAGTAGTTCGACCGGAGTTTGGTTTTATTTTATTTCTTTAATATTTAATATGAGGTTTGTGAATAAAAATGATTACACTAGTATTTTACGAATAATTATTGAAATGTTTATAATATATGAAAATAATAATTAATTTAGATACAATTCACAAAATAACTGAAAAATATAATTTGTCGACCAGTCGACTGTCGTTTTGTTTTTTTTTTTTTTTTTTTTTTTTCGAAACATATGTGTCAACCGGATGAAGCCGGCAGACACCTTGGGCTAGGCCTTGAGACTGACAAAAAAAAACTGGTCCTGCTCGAGCTCAACCTTACCTTTCCACTAATCAACTGTTCAATAACCCAACGGTGGTTTCAATATTAAAAATCGCCGCCGCAATCCAAGGGTGCCAACGTAATATTTCAATTTCTGGGCTTGAGCGGACGACACTAAGGGAACTGAAGAATGAAACATGTCTAGTGGGTGTGTTAGCAAGAACATGAAAAAAGAGAAGACAACGAGAGATTAATGAAAGAGAGGTCCAAAAGCTAGGAAAAGAATGAATGAAGATTCCAAGTTCACGTCTACTCCCAATCAAGACCTCTCCCAAACTCCAAAGAAACCACTATTCAACAGCAGTTTCTGACTCAAACCTCGAAGCCTGGTTCAGCAAACGTTTCGACAAAACCAATGTCTTCTCGTGGAACTCACTTATCGCCGACTTGGCTCGAGGTGGGGACTGCCTTGAGTCACTTCGTGCCTTCTCCTCAATGCGCAAGCTCAATCTCACACCCAATCGCTCTACATTCCCTTGCGCGATCAAGTCGTGCTCTGCTTTGCTTGACCTTCACTCCGGCAAGCAAGCCCACCAACAAGTTCTGGTTTTTGGGTACGAATCGGACCTTTTCGTGTCGTCGGCTTTGATTGATATGTACTCGAAGTGCGGGCAATTGAGTAATGCTAGAATCCTGTTCGATGAAATTCCCCATAGAAATATCGTCACGTGGACGTCCATTATCACTGGGTATGTCCAAAACGATAATGCCCATGAAGCATTATTGCTTTTCAAGGAGTTCTTGCATGAAGAAAGTGAGAGAAATGGTGAAAGCAGCAAGATATTTATTGACCCCGTTGCTATGGTTTCTGTTTTATCCGCATGTTCTCGCCTACCCAGAAAAGGAGTGATTGAGGGAGCTCACGGCTTTGTGATTAAGAGGGGATTGGATGCAAATGTGGCGGTTGGGAATACGATGTTAGATGCATATGCAAAGCTTGGTGAGCTGAGCATGTCTAGGAAGCTATTTGATTCCATTGCTGAAAAGGATGCAATTTCTTGGAATGGTATGATTGCCGTGCATGCCCAGAATGGGTTACCTACGTTGGCTTTTGAATTTTTTCGTGGTATGATCAAAGAGGGTGCTGTCAAATACACTGCAGTGACATTATCTGCTTTGTTGTTAGCCTGTGCGCATTTGGGGGCTTTACATGTGGGTAAATCCATACATGATCAGGTAATTGATTTCATTTCTTCCACCAGGAGAATGGATATTGGTCTCAGGTGAGCTAGCCACCTTGGTGCCTAGCATTTGGCTGGTCAAATTAATCTTGGTCTTTTACCATCAACATCATTGAGCTGTTAATTGATATATTGGTTCCTGCACTGTTGCATCGCATTGAACAAGCCATGTGTTTATAGTGTCAAGTATTGCTAGAGGCTTACTTTTGCCATTTTTTTGTCTTTTGTGACAGGTTATCAAGATGGGCTTAACGGACAATGTGATTCTAGGTACCTCTATCATAGATATGTATTGCAAATGTGGACGAGTTGAGATGGCCAGGAAGGCATTTAATGGAATGAAGGAGAAGAATGTGAAATCATGGACTGCCATGATTGCAGGTTATGGTATGCATGGCCGTGCAAGAGAATCTTTGGATGTTTTCTACCAGATGATAGACTCAGGAGTCAAACCAAACTACATAACTTTTGTTTCAGTCCTAGCCAGTTGCAGCCATGCTGGGCTTTTAGATGAAGGATGGCACTGGTTTAATGCCATGACACATCAGTTTTGTGTAGAACCTGGGGTTGAACACTATGGGTGCATGGTTGATCTTCTTGGTCGTGCAGGTTATCTCAAAATGGCTTACAATTTGATAAGGAGGATGAGGGGGAGGCCTGACTTTATACTCTGGGGTTCCCTTCTTTCTGCTTGTAGAATTCATAAGAATGTGGAGCTTGCTGAGATCTCTGCCAGGGAACTGTTTGAGCTGGACCCAAGTAATTGTGGTTATTATGTTTTACTTTCAAACATATATGCAGATGCTGGAAGATGGAAGGATGTGGAAAAGATGAGATTACTCATGAAGAATCATGGACTGGCTAAACCACCTGGTTTTAGTTTGGTAGAACTCAAAGGAAGAGTGCACGTATTCTTGTTTGGAGACAAAGAGCATCCACAGCATGAAAAGATATACAGATACTTGGAAGAACTTACCATAAAGCTGCTGGAAGCTGGCTATGTACCCAACATGTCATCAGCTCTTCACGATGTTGATGAGGAAGAGAAGGAAATGACCCTGAGAGTTCATAGTGAGAAGTTGGCTGTTGCCTTTGGAATCATGAATTCAGTCCCTGGCTCAACAATTCAGGTCATTAAGAATCTCAGGCTTTGTGGTGACTGCCATACTGTTATTAAGCTGATTTCCAAGATAGTTAATCGGGAAATTGTGGTAAGAGACTCCAAGCGGTTTCATCACTTCAAGGAGGGCCTGTGTTCGTGTGGAGACTACTGGTGATATTTAAGTGCAACAACCTATTATTTTGACTTGATCAACAGAGAATTATGATAACTATGCTATGTGAAAGAGGTTATATCCAGGAGTAATACCCATCAAAAATTGATCCTTATTCTGAAACGCACATTCCCTCTAATTATAAGCCAATCATGGTTGGTAATGGTTATACCGTTTACAACATCTTTTGTACACTCCTGTTGCTTTGACTTCCCTCGTTATTACTTACCTTTTACTGTTATAAAAGTTTTTGAGAGGCTAAAAAAGTTGATCTCTACGGCCCAAAAGGATTTACTGGTTATTGGATTAGGACACTGAAATTTGTTCTAGATGGGGGAAACCAGAGCCCATGTGCCCTTGTAAGCCCTGGGATTGGGATGTGGGCCATGTGCTATTGGGATTGGACGAGAGAACCTTGTTAGGCATTGCCTCCCTCCCCCCCCCCCCAACTCCCCCGGCCCCACCAACGCCAAAATGTAAAGACTGTCGGCCGTAGAGACACATTAAAGAAATGTTGGGTCTTGTCAAGTTAATTTACTCGTGTGACCCGTGGAATGGGCCCGTTGTAAAATTTTGGTGACATTAAGATTTAAAGTTTGCCAATTTTCAATCAAGAAATTTTTGTCAGAATCAAATACGGTTAACTTGCCACCTCCCAATTGAATTTGAAGTGAAAGAAAAAGTAAAGAAATACCGTGGCTATTGCTTTTATTACGTTGATTACGTAAACGTGAAAGTAAATATAAAAATTAAATGAGGTTTATATAGTTAAATTGTAATCTAATTACAATTGATCAATTATTTATTAACAAAGTGTTAATTTAAATTAATAATTGAAATTTAATAATGTGACTTTGTGTCTAATTTTTGTATTTATCTGACTCTTCTTTTGTTTTTGTATTTACGTTATTGCATTTTCTTACAGGTAACAAAGCAGTACATTTTCTTCTACATTAATTCAAATTACTTTATTTTAATATTAATGAAATATTTCTGTAAGCAAGTTAACTTTCTGGGTCTGTCAGGACGCACGAAATGTGCATTAACAAATATTTAAAATTGGCAAACTCTATACAAGCTTGTCATAGATTGATGATGCTAGATTTATAATGTCTTATTTTAAAATTTAAAATGCTAGATTTAGGATGACTACGGATCCTAAGGTGCTCTGTTGACACGTGGATATCACACGGCATGTTCGAGTAAAGTTGTTTCCCCATATGACTAGGCAAAAGATTGAAAACAACCCCAACAGGATAAGACTTGACTGACGGAAAATTTTTGATCACCAAAAAGGCTCTTTCAAGAGTCTCTTCCCAAATAGCACGCCATTGAAGAGAAAATAATAATAATAATAACGTAAGCATACACATATTGGTAAATTGGCCGCGAACGAACGTGTGATACCTTTTAAGTTTTGTCAACCTCATCTCCTGTGAAAGGTGGTCCATAACTTACGTTTAGTTGGTGTTCGCAGCTAGCATAACGGATGGCCTTAAAGTTGCGTGGCGTATAACATACTTCACTAAATGACCTCCAAGTGGATCCATAAAAGAAGGGCAGTTTGCACTCGCCTTGCTTTGCTTGCCGTCCGTCCGTCTATTATTTTTTTTTTTTTTTGTGTCATGATAATTAAAGAAACAGACAGGCACGGATGGAGAGCTTCTAGCTTTCTTGCAAAACTGAACAAGTGAAGCTTGTCCACCCCTTTTTCGGTCGTGATATGATGCGTGGTGCCAATCTTATTCCTTTAATTGCTTTCTCAAACCTATTTGTCACATGTTTCTCTCTACACGCTCACTTTGGGATGACCACCAAAATGATAAGGTGAAAGAAGGTCATTAAATTTCTTAACTCTTTGTGAATCAATTGCCGCAATGTACACGGACAGACATTTCCCTCGATAAACGAACTGGGGATTATTCAATTAATGGCTACAATCGAAGTACATGTTGAAGAATTGAAAGAATGAACAATTTTAGTGAAAATCAAACCGATAATTTCCATTCAACTTGGAGTTGGAAAGTAACTCCAGAAGATACGGTAAAGGGGTCTGCCAATTTGATTAATAATGGCAATCAACGAGAGCAGAAGCTGAAAAGATGAGAACTTGTTCTTTAGATTCAAAGGGGAATTTGGCTTCTCGGAGATCATGATCTTCTGGCGCCGGAAGATTAAGATCCAACGGTTGGTTATTCCTGGGTTTCTTGGATTCTTGGGACTTATCAGGACTAATTCTACCCAACCTCATTATTGCCGTCGATGTAGTGGTGGTGGTGGTGGATAACGCCCTGTGCCGCCTCATATGACCACCCAAGGCCTGACCGGACGAGAACTCAGCGCCACATGTTGAACATTCATGAACCTTATTGAATTTCACGTTACCACTGCACAAGCCCCTAACCTCTGCCACTTGCAATGATAGCGTTGTGCTCACGATATTGCTGTTAAGAAGACGTTGATGGTGATCTTCCTCTAATTCTTCTTTCTTCTCTTCGTTATTAGCCTTGGGTTTCTTGTGACTCGCCCTGTGTCCGCCGAGCGCTTGAAATGAAGGGAAGCAACGGTTACAAGTCTTGCACTGGTAAACGTACAGCCTCTGCTGGCCCTGCCCGCTAGCAATTGTTGAAAGGTCAGTTGCAGCTGAATCGGATGACTTCCGGGCAGCTTGGTGGCCTTGTGCCAGGAGAATCAAACAGTTAGCCATGTCCTCCTCTTCTTCACCCGCAGTATTGCTTTCGGCGAATTCCCCTGAACTTACAGGAGACAACGTAGAACTTTCTCCACCGCTCGAGGAGGCAGACGTTATCGCCAACGCTGACCGCTGGCGCTTGGTGCGCTTGCCTTTGATAATCTGCGCTGTTTCCTGAGACCCTGTTACTTCCTGATGAACATCCATTGTCATTTCTGTCGTTTGCGAGAGCAAGAGAAAACTCGAGAGAGAAGCAAGGAAATCAACGATATGTTGAGAAGAGTGGTGAGTGAGTGGAGTTATAAGGAAAAGGCTCGTGGTTTTTTTAACCTTTTTTTAAGTGGAGTCGCCCGTGAAACAGTAACCGTGAATTGCCTTGCTTGCCAGTCTTGCGTTTCCAATCTTGGAAGTTATATATAGCATCTATGAGTAATTATATGTATGTATGTATGTACGTGTGTATATACAGATATATATATATAGGAGGAAGAAAAACCACGTACAGATGTACACGGTGTGACGAGAGGGATGACAGATGAAAATATAAAGTAAGATGCAATATAAGTATGAGAAGGCGAGGAAACCAGTGAGATTCGGTTGGCTTTGAAGCAAACCCATTACTTTTCCCAGACGATTCCTTCTGGAAGTTTAGTTTGCAAGCCTGGAACCACAGAAGTTGCACTCCTCTCTCCCATCTCCCCACCCCCCCCCCCCCTCTTTTTGCATGCCTTTACATCCTTTGCTTGTGTTGTTATTATATTTTAGTTAATTAATCAATTCGCTTCTTGAGGTACCGCTCTACTGTGTATTTAAATATTAACTTAATTACATTTATTAGCTACGCAAAAGCTCACATATGAAGTGGAGAGAGATGCTTAGGAACTTATGAGGAAGGGATTACCGATCCTTGTTAATTAAATTAGGTACATAATTAAGTAGGGAGTTCATGCGCAGTTGACTACCACCCACTTCCATTCATATTGTACACAAATTAACTTCTTGAATGGACAATGACCCATGAATCACGCCGGCTATATGATGCAATCATTTGATAATTATCTTATGCTTTACCAATCATTAGGTTCGGCGTGAAAATTTTCAACTTTCTTAATTAGTCGCATGGCACCCCCAAAAAGCAACGTTGCGATTTTAGGGAATAATGAAAATTTTGACTTTTTATACATCCATCATTTTTACGCATGTATGTATCTATATACATATATATATATAATATATATATATATAGCGTGGAAGACTCAAAGTTTTTAAAAATAAACCAGATAAATTGATTAAATTAATAAAATTAAAAATTAAATTATATTTTAATTTAATTTATTATAAAAATATATTAATTTTAAAAATTAATAATTAAATTAATAGATTAATTATTTATATTATAAATTAATTATAATTTTTTTATTTTCATTAATTCAAAAAATTTATATAAAATTTTTTAAAAATATATATTTTTTATATTTTATTTTTTAATATTAAATTAAATTATTAATTTTACTTATATATTTAATATTAAACATCAATTTCATCAATTTAATTCTTTTAAACTATGGATTTTTCATTTGTTCAATTTTTAAAACCTTAAGAAGACTTGGGAGAAGTTGCATTTAGCAGCATCTTCATTTTAATTCATATAGTTATAAATCATCAAGTTTCATTTACGATAATTACACAAAATTTGTGTGGCAGTATAGATTTTCGTTTTGTATTATAAAAAATGCCAATCCTCAAACTTCATTCCACCAATCCTAAAACCATCCAATTGGCCGCATGTTACGTCGAAGTCAATTGAGAGAGGGAACGTATTAAAGGATAGGGAGATTCTTGGCGTGCGGAATTATTAGGAAGGCCATTGTGACAGGCACGTAACGGCCAATGCCAGGTATCAGCTGCAGCTAGTGACCCAAAGGAAAGCATCAAATGCAATTTCTTGACGAGATATCCATGTTGATTGGGTTGGCGAACTTACTTAGCACGGATACGTTTCCTTCTCATTGTTCCTTGCTTATCGTATGTAAGTGTTCTTGTTTGTATCTTCGAGTAGTCTCCTACTACTCTTTTTCCCACTTACGTTCCCTTTAAATCTGTTGACTTCTAAAATTTGTAATTTGACTTATTTAAAAAGTAAGTTAAGTTAATTATGTAAAAAAAAAAAAAAAATTAAAACAGGACTTAATTAAAATAAAAAAAAAATTGTGATTAAAGCCGATAATTTTGTTATATATATTATATATATATATATATATATATATAAAATATAACAAACACTCCAACTTTAATATTCAATTTAACTATTATTTTGTCATTTGAGAGCATAAATGATGGATAACAAAGTTTTTAGTAATAGATAATTATATACAGACGACGATTTAGATATATATTTATGTTCATAAAAGGGGCCACTTGATAATTATGGACTTTATTAATCCCATAATCCCGCAAATTAGCCTCGGTTTCGGATGGCACGCAAGTCGTGGGAATCAAATCGTGCGGTGTTGTGGCATTCTCTTTTCGCCCCATTTTTGTCGCACCCATATCGTGGACTAGCATATCCACCTCAAAAAAAATTCAATTTTTTGGCACTTCCTTCTGCCCTTTAAAAGTAACGCCGAAAAACATGCCAATTATAGCTGGTCCACGATAATTGATTATTAGAAAGCCTGAGCTAACAAGTGGAAATATGGGCGTATGCAATGTGACGAGGTGGAGCCCAGGAAATGGTTGGTCTGGGAGAGGGGTGCAATCGAACTATCAAAATGGGAAACTTCATGCCAATGATGATGGTCGGTCTTCCAATTTAATTTAAATTCTCTTTTCAAATCTTCATCCCTTGTACAGTTGCACCTCATGTCGGTCTTCTACGTACGTTTTTTTTAATTGGAAATTGGGCCTGGGATCTGCCATACATCTTGCCAATTTGAATTGAAGAAAGCGAATAATGTCGGTCTACAACGAATAAAAGGCCCGTTGACGACGGCCCAACAATGAGAAAGAATAAAAGAAGAGAGAACAAGAAAAGTCCTTTGTAGACCTACTCATGTGTTGGGCTGGACGGACTATGGGCCAGGCCTAAGCAAGGTCTTGATACAACTTCAGAGGCCCAGACACGACTTGTCCATTGTAGTCCGAAATAATACAGAACTGATCCCACACTATTGCGGTAACTTGAGCTCAAGCCTAGCCCGACCAACCTACAAACACACACGCACACACGCACATGTACTTAGACAGTTATATTTGTTAAAATATATATATATATATATATATATATATACACGTGCTCACACTATCTTATTGCAACCCTTGATCAGGGCGAACGCCTTATACAAGCACAGAATTATTCCAAAAGTACAGAGAGATGTTAAATATGTCGGTCGGGTCAATGTCGCATATGGTCTCCTTTCAGCGTAATACAATTCTGCCAATCAACAGGTCATGCTGAGCCAACCGTAAAAAATTAAAGCCTACATATTTTCATTCCAAAAGGGAGAGGCTCCCCAGTCCAATCCTCTCTGTAATTTCCTTGGTATAATCTCAAAAATTGACTTCCTGAATGATTGCAAGATCTTGGGGTCCGCCTTTTCTTGTTGATAAGCGCACTGCTTGCTTAAAGTCTTTTGGACGGATGTCCATAAAGAATTCCTGGCGCATTCCTCCAAAAATTTGCAATTAATAATGTCATGATTGAAGCACGTACGCAAGTCACCTACAATTTGCCCTATTTTATTATTGAATTTAATCATTCTAACAGACAGGTTGTACGTTACATCAATAGCCAATTGTAAGGTGGGGTGCAACCTAAAATTTGTTTTATTTATAAATTAAATTGAATTATTCAATTAATAAGTACGCTCTAATCAGATCAAAAATAAAATATGGGGTTGAGCAATGTTAAAATTCTACCCTGTATAAAATTGAAGTCAATTCAAATGATAAAGAAAGCGAGAGCGGCTTTATAATTTTTCGAAAAATGAACTCATATTAGGAACCAAAATCTAGACCTTAATCAAATGGGAGTGGTGATCGAAATGAACCGTAATCGTGAAACCAGCTTTTACAATAGATTGCCAAACTAAACAGATGCCCAATAAAAAATTGAACGTGGTTTCCGCTCTAATCTTTTTAGCAGAGTACATCCGTGTTATTTTTTAAAATTTTTTTGCATTAATTTGTTATAACTAGAATTTAAATTTGAAAACTTCAGTCTTAAAAACAACTCACGACATTATGAGAAGCGGGACCAGTGATGACCATGTAATAATAATCTGTGCCTTGGGGTCCCTCTCCCGTTTTGGATTTGCCTGAACGTGAACTTACTTGTGATTTTTTTTTTTTTTTCAGAATCAACTTATGTCGGTCGGTCCAAAGGATAATGGATTAAATTCATTTCATTTTTTTTATTAATTTATCTCTTTTGAGTTTTGTCTCTCTGAAATTTTAATTTACATTATAAAATTTTTATAATTTTTAATTTTGATAATTAAGATATTCCATCATGATTTCATTAATTTTGAAGGGATATAAAAGTCAATATAATATTTACTAATACACACACACACATATATTCTCCTAAGTGTCTTTCACATGGCCTTTTTCTTTGATATACCAAACAAAAATTAATTATTACACTTAAAACTTTAACGTACACAACCAAACCTTAACAAGTTAACTCTTACACTAACAGATATTACACTGTAAATATTTCTTCCGAATTTTGACGATTAGTTCAATGAAAATCAGATGGACATCAGATGGAAACATACATCAATGGAGTTGGTAGAGTAAGCCCAGTCAGCTTGCCTTTAGATGCAGCCTCCACAAACACAGTGTACGATTTATGAACAAAATCGTTCTGTAACATATCAATCAATATGTACATGGTTTCACTGTTTTGCAGTCCGCACATGGCTATCGTGGTCCCAACTCACTTTCCATTTGTGCCTATTAGAACTGTTTATATATAAACTGTTTTTTCTTTTTATTCCGTATTCTTGCAATTATGTGTTACCATGCAGATTTTTTTTGGTAGCCTGGTGGGCTTGCACCATTTACAGGTGTTTGTATCAAATCCATTTTGGAAGGAATAAAACATGCACCGAAATAAACAGATGTTAATATTAGAGGATTTACAAGTAATTATATATATGACAGGACATGTATCATAGTCAATTGTCTGCGTCTCTTCCCTCAGTCACTCCTTTTCTTTGTAATTGTTTCGACAAGACACATACTCCGTTTAATTTAAATCCACATGAATTCAAAGGCCATTCACTTTTATCCAATTTATGCTGCTCAATCGAATCAGGTTTCGGCCTGTAGGAAATTGAAAAGCCAATCCGTAAACGACATATGCCCTGGAAGGCCTCCCGGTGCGACAGACAGGGACAGAGGCATGTTATATTCAACACGCATCGGGCCTCAAATCAGCGCAAATTCATCTACCAAACGATAATAATAAGTAGGACAATAATTCTAAAAAGGTCACATCACTTAAGTGGGTCTTTTTTTTTTTTTTTTTTTCGGAGTTTTTGAATGAGCGGTCGAACTTTGTAGTTTTCTCCATAATAATTAATAGTAATAACAAGAAGAGAGGCCACTTGATGGGACCATTTCCTATGGAATGGAAATAAAAAATAAGGAACAAGTGGATATTCTAGGGTATATCCTGTGTTGATGACGTGGATGGATATGCAAATTGTGTTGCTTGCCAAGATATATTTATCTTTTTTTTAAAAAAAAAAAAAAAAAAAAAACAAAAACTGGGAAGGCTTTGTATCTTAGCAGATTCTTGGTATTCTTGTTTGGAAGTTTTCCAATTAAGGGTTCATTTTCTCCACAACCCAGCAAGGCGCTGCTTGTTTTTTCTCCACGGGTGTCACCGTCATAAATAACTGACCCCATTTTTGAGGCAAATCAAAACTGTTTCGGAACACTTCATCTAATTTTTCTCTCAAATTTTTTTTTCAAATAGAAGTGCTATGAAATGAAAAAAGTGCTAGTAAATCTTTTGCCACTTGATTCAACCATACTTCGTGTTTAAACTGTGTATCGTATTCACGTGGAAATGGAAATTGACTGAGAGTATATAGACTCTTCTTTTAGGCCCATGAAGGTTTCCACCTACAAACTAAGGCACGAGGCTTGCCTTTAGTAGATTTTTGGTGGCAATTAGGCGTCCTTATTCAAGATGTTCCAGAGAATATTCAGTTCACATGTGTGAGAAATCTTCCTTGGTCATCGTCACTTCCCTCGAAAAACTGCTAGCGAGAACACATCCACGGATCCAATTTTTGAATTTCAATATTTGCACATGTCGGCAGAGTGATGAATCAACGAATGGGGGGCAAAGTAGCAAACCTATAAATAAATATAATACAACTTGAAACATATCAGATTTGATGACGTGATGTCACCGTTTCTTTGGTTATAAGTAGGATTCAATTGAAATAAAAAAAAATATAATTTAAAATAATAAATTTATTATTAATAAAATAAAATAAATAAATATAATAAATACTTATTTTTATAATTAAAATTTAATAATCATTCATTAAATGTTACGATACAATATTTTTTATTAAATATTTTATATTTATTATATAAAAATATAATTAAATTAAAATTAAGTTTAATTATTTAAATAAATTTAAATATTTATTTTTATATAAAAATATATTTTTATATTTAATTATTACATGTAATTATTTTATTAAATTAATAAAAATATAATATTTTTATAAATTTTTATTAATAATATAAAATAAAATTAATTATAAAAATATTTAAATAATAACTTAATTATAAAAATAATGAGATATTTTTTTTTATATTATTTGAAAGAAAATTATTAAATTTATAATTATTTTACTTACATATAATTATTAAAAAAAATTTATTAAATATATATAAAATTAAATTTTTTTAATAATTATCTTGACGAGAAAGTGTTCGTTAAAAAAACACCAAATTTTGTGAAGAAATAAAAAAAGGAGAAGGTGCATAAGTTGACAAAAATATTATATGACTTAAAATAAATTTTAGAATATAGGAAAAATAAATATATTAATATTTATTTTTATAATTTTAAAAATTAAATTAATAAAAAATAAATTAAATTTAATTTATTATAAATTTAAAAATTAAATAAATAATATTTATATTTATTATTTAATTAAAATTTAAAAAAATATTTATATTAATTTAAATTTAAAATTTATTATAATAAAAATTTTAATTTAAATAAATTTAAATATCTATTTTCATATAAATACACACCTCCAATAAATAAAAAATTTTTAGGTGTCGATTCACACGGAGAGCACGGCCAGGGCAGACAAAACCGACATCGGCGGCACCTTATGTGTCTCCGTCGAGATTCTATTTGTGTATCAATTATTATGTATTATGGTTTTATTAAATTAATAAAATTATAATTTTTTATCTTGATTATTAATAAGTAACATTACTAATTTAATTTTTTTAACGGGATATTACCATTTGTGGGGGTTTTTTTTTTTTTTTTTTTTTTGAGAGAAAAAAAAAGAAAACACAGATAAGTATGATGTATTATACCTCCAATAATTTTTTGTTTTCGATTCTTCCAGAGAGCGCGGGTAGAGCAGACAAAACCGACATCGGCGGCACCTTAGGTGTCTCCTACAAGACTCTACTTGTGTCAATAGTCCAACTTTGTATTTCCTCCCTATTTCGCTGAATTGAGCAATCGTGACTGGCACATAGGGTAGGACCAAATTATTCAAACTCCATAAGAAAATGATTTCACAGCCTGTACACCAATCAACTTTTAGATAATTAATTTACCGGCTGAAAATAGCCACCGGAAACCGGCTATCACGAGTTTCCCGTGACGACGATGCCACTATAAGTAATGGCCAGTGGTTGCTAAATGGAGACCCGTACTTTACACTCTCGCTCACTACTCTTTAAAGCTCCGCTCGGTGCCGTTTGATCTAAGATTAGAAGACAAACATGCCGATCCGAAACATCGCCATAGGCCACCCCCATGAGGCAACCCAACCCGACGCGTGGAGGGCGGCACTGGCCGAGTTCATCTCTACCCTTATTTTTGTCTTTGCAGGCGAAGGGTCCGGTATGGCCTTCAACAAACTAACAGACAACGGCTCAACCACACCCGCCGGCCTTATCTCAGCATCTATTGCCCACGCTTTCGGTCTCTTTGTGGCTCTGTAGGCGCCAACATCTCCGGTGGCCACGTCAACCCCGCCGTCACGTTCGGTGCTTTCATCGGCGGAAACATCACTTTCCTCCGTGGCATCCTTTACTGGATCGCTCAGCTTCTCGGGTCCACCGTCGCTTGCCTGCTTCTCAGGTTATCCACCGGCGGCCTGGTAAAGATTAATTATCATCCGCCAAACTCTTACGAAGTTGGTTATTGACAGTTGTTAACTGATTGCCTTTGGTTTTGTTGCTGTTTTGGCTTTATATAATTTCAGACAACCTCGGCCTTTGCTCTTTCTTCTGGAGTTAACGTATGGAACGCATTCGTTTTCGAGATTGTAATGACCTTCGGGCTCGTGTACACCGTCTACGCCACGGCCATCGACCCAAAGAAGGGCGATTTGGGGACAATCGCCCCAATCGCCATTGGTTTCATTGTGGGTGCCAACATTTTGGCGGGAGGTGCCTTTGACGGAGCCTCAATGAACCCGGCCGTGTCATTTGGGCCTGCTTTGGTGAGCTGGTGCTGGGAGAACCACTGGGTCTACTGGGCCGGGCCTCTGATCGGCGGTGGGCTTGCCGGTCTGGTCTATGATTTTTTCTTCATCGGCCGTAACACCCACGAGCAGCTCCCAACCACTGACTACTAAGCCTAGTCACGTTGAAATGTGCATCCGGCCTCCGGCTTTCTTTCGCTACTTTCCTTCCTGGTGTTTTTATCTAGTTATGAGTTACTTGTTTATCATCAGTTTACTTGCAGTCGTTGACCTTTCCAATCATCATCATCATGGCTGGGTGTGATTTTTGTATTCCTTCTCGTAATTTGCATGATTCCCGTTTCAGTTTTCTACTTGCCCTTCCTTCTTTTCCTTTTTCTGTTGATTTTCAATTTTCGATTGCATGCCTTTTGGTTCTGATTTTTGTTTATATTTGAACTGATTATTTCACGCTTCCCATTTGACGGTGACAAATCCCTATGAATGTTTCAAACAATTTAAATGCAATTATTACCCTGATTGAACTATGGGATTGCAAGAAATAGTTAGTAAAAATAAAAAAATTATTTGAAATATAAAAATAATAAAATAAATTTATATGATTTAAAATTATATTTTTATAATATTTATAGAAATTATGAATAAGAATAATAAATACAATAAATATATGAAAGAATGTTCAAACTGAAAAAAGGATAATTAATAAAATAATATTAAAGAAATATAACGAAAGAAAAACTCACATTACATGAAGCAGGTATTCAAGATGTATATGGTGAGGTAGCCTATCGACAGCACTTGGGCCCAGTTGTTTTGACATGGTGCATTTCTCAATATCTTATCAATGCTCTCCTCTTCGATATCGCTCTCATTATGTTTCTTGCTTAATTGTATCACGAAAGGATCGACGGTGACTTTCACGCTGGTTTTGTCCCTTCAGTTGACGATTTAGATGTTAATGTGGTAGCCGGAAGATCCATTGTCCCATCTCGTGATTCGATGCATGGTTTTTAAGCTTTGCTGATTTAGCCATGTCCCTAAAATTTGTCAAGAAAATATACTCTGGTCCAGACTTGCACCCCCAGCTTAGCGTCCTTTTCTCTTTTTACAACGACGAATTTTTAGTAAATTCAGATAAAAATAGTCACTCTTTCTATCAGTTTCATGTAAATGCTTTGGTCTTACAGAGACTAAATTGTTTTCGAGCAAATTTTTAGTAAACAGATGTATACTTCACAAGTAGCATTATATTTACCTTTTCTTTTTCTTCTCTTACAGAGTGATTATTTCCGTGAGCAATGTCATAAAATTGGATGCATACGGACCTGCTTCAACAGTGCCATATATTGGATCCCAATATATATATATATATATTTTGTCTGGATATCGGAAAAGGACTTTGCGTTTAAGCTTTTATTATATCTGAAAAACAATCCTTTCCATTCTCAGGTTAGAGAACAGCTGGATTTTTTTTTTTTTTTGTCTAAAACAAACACAAAGCTGAAAGTGGGCAAGTCTGCCCATTTGGCCGGTCATATGTCCCCTATCATTTCCCGCTATTATGGATTTTGCCTGTCTTTTGCTACATCATCAGGAAAAATTGGTTTTTTTTTTTCTATTAAAAAAATATTTAAATCATAAATTAACTTATTGAATAATTTTTTTTATATATTTTATTTTTTAAAATTAAAACTTATGATATTTATTTAAAAATTTAAATTTTTAATCATGAAGAGTCTTAAAGACATGATTAAAAAATTTGTTGTTGGTAATATTTTTTAAATATATAATTTAATTATGGTCAAGAAATTAGAAATGATTTAATAGTATTTAATCGATGAAATTTTTTTTATAAAATTTATTGAAAAAGATAAATAAAATAGATGAAAATGTTTAGTTTCTGTTGTAGGTATCCGATTGGACGGTGTAGCACATGGAATTTTGGTGTGGACGGATTCCTTGATCCCCTTAGGTTAGGCAAGAGGCAACGGGAGCATGCAAAGTGGCACGAATTGATCCGCGGGTTGCATGCCGCTTTCACCGTCCACGAGGAGGGAGGATCCGCAAAATGGATTTTGGGGGCCCACTGTATGGTGTGGCTGTTACTAATAAATATCTTTTATTACAATGGATAATCGTCGGGCCGAGGATACGACAAATCCTAATTATTTAACTCATTCGATGAAATAGATGTAACCCTGTCACGCTCATAACGTTGTTTAATGGTTGCCACATTGATTAATTCCAGACATTAACTTTCGATTTACAAATATTTTGACAGGAAAATTTATTTAATAATTATTTTGAATGAGGCCAGTTTAAATTGACCATATTTACTGAATTAACCTACGTGACATTTCTGCATTGGATTTGCCTTGGCCCCCCACGGTGGAAATTGACCTGGGCCACTTTTAAGCAGCGTGAATAATGTTATCCATATAGGGAAACAGTTGTCTTTTGCGATTTAACTTCCTGATGGACTATTATTTGTATGAGATCCTTTCCCGTTTTTATTTTTTATTTTTTAATTTTTTGGCCAAAATCCATTCCGGTTTCTCAATTGTAGCAGCAGCAAAGATTATTGGGCCCCGAGTGGATTATGGCCCAAACTATGGGAGCAGGAATCGCGGGTATAGACTTTGGGTTTTATGGAATTCGTTTACTACAATTCTGAGCTTTTACCAATCTTAAATGTCATGAAAAAGTCTGCTCTGGTTTGATTGTTTCCTTCTGCCTCTACGTGGGGAAAATTTAAGTTTGATCGTGACATGAGCAAATCGATGATATTGACTATTCTGGCTTTCTTACTTGGAGCCGATGAGGTATGCTTGTTGTTTTGGGTTTTTCAGCTGCTTTGCACTTCACCGTGAAAAGTAAAAAAAAAAAAAAAAAAACACATATTATGCTTTAGAAACATTTGAATAATTAAAAAATTTTCAATTTTTATTTTTAAAACCTCCAATTTTAATGTTTAAAAAATATAAAATATATAAAAATTTTTTAAAAAAATTATTTTTATTATATAATTTGCTTCCAATAAATATTATACGAGGAACAAAAACAAAATACATATCAAATTATCAATTTTGTTTGTTATTTTTCACCGGTCAATATGAAAACATGGCCGTCGATTTCTATTTTTACATGTTAATTAATCATGGGGACGAGCCCGCAAATGTGGAATCAATGAAAATAATGGCACCGCCACTGTTACGACAACAAAACGTGAAAAAACGCGAAAGCACCGGGTTTGGTCAACCCATATTTAATTAAAGTTCTAACTCTTCTTAGTTATTATAATTAAACTGAGATGAAATTCGATCAAATTTTGACTTTTTTTTTTAGTCTAATCAATTTGTCTATTTTAATTCTCTAAACATTTAATTACATATAATTAAACTTTTTAAAACAATTGTTCAAATGTTTTATATTTTCACAACATTTATTTTTATTTATATAATATAAAATTATAATTTTATTTTTATATGTGTGCGTTGGAGAGTATTAGTAAACCCTAATTGGCTTGCAGGTTTTGATATTAGTAAAGTGTTTTATTCAATAAAAATGAATTGATAAGATTTGACTCTATGTGGTGGAAGGAAGTAAAAAGGAGATTTATTGACTGTTTTTTGAAAGGAGAAAAAGGCCAAAAAGAGAAATATCCAAGTCCTGATTTGTAATTTTACGAAAATGCCCAGCCTGATATTTTCTCTTATGCGCGCCAGCATTTCTTCCCTCCTCCTCTATTGTTTCCACCATGTGCCAGTGCTAGCCGAGGAGGAGAGGCTGGCTGCGCTTGGTGGTTCGAGTTTGCACTTCTGCCTCTTGGGGAGGCTCGATCACCTCTCTCTTTATCCAAGATAGCCTCTCCATTTTACATGATTCATCTGGGTCAGTTCTTCACTTAATCCTTTCCGTATTTTCTTTTCAATTTCTGTATCTTTTCCTTTTGATGTACATACACTCTTTTTGGATTTTTTTTTTTTTGGAGGGTTTGTAGTGGAAGTTGAATTTAGTTTTGGTGTTTAACTCTTTGCATGTTTCAGGTAAATTTTGAGGATATTTATATAGAAGCTGAAAAAAAATGGATGGTGGAATCGAGCCTAAGATGTCGGTTCCTCGTGACGAAGAGTTGTCGGAGGATCTGGGATTTGGCAATTTCGGGTATGCTTCATGTTACTTAAATTAGTCGAAAACAAGAATTAGCACTTCACATAGATTAATCTCTGAGTCTCTGTGTGGGTTTTGTGTGTGTGTGTGTGTGTGTGTGTTTTTTTTTTTTCCTTATTTTTGGGATTTAAAATCACTCTTGTTTCTCTGTTTTGCTCCATAAGATGCTCGCATTATAGAAGAAGATGTAAGATCAGAGCACCATGTTGTGATGAGGTATTCGATTGCAGGCATTGTCATAATGAATTAAAGGTTTTCTCTTTTGCCTTTGTTTTTGATTTCCCCTAAATATATCATTTTCTGTTTACTTCAGAGTTCAACATAATCTGGGTTCAATGCTAACGCGTTTTTCTTCACTTTTTTTATTCATAATAGAATTCTCTGGAGGTCAATCCCAATGATCGTCATGATGTTCCTCGTCATGAGTTGAAGAGGGTTAGTTGCTATTAATCTGATGATTTGTCTTAAAATTTATTTTTAGCTTAAATTGAGCACGAAGTTCCAACATGTGTTTTTTGTTGTGTTAATTTTACTTAATTTGAACAAAAAGAAAATGACTAAAAAGAATCAGGAAAATTTGGGTGTGTTTTGTGACATGCTTTTTACATATTATCCTTCTATCGCAGCTGAACTACCTTCTCAATCTCTATTCTCTTCTGTAGAACTGTTGAACACTTTTTCTCATGAAAAGTTTGTGGGTGTGGGCTCTATCATTAGGATGGATAAGGTTTTTCACCTTATCTCTTGTTTTCTTTGTCCTTCCTTTCCCATGCCTGCCTTTTTGACCTACAAGTTTTCTTGCTTAGCTCGCTGCTAATGCTATAATTGTATTTCAGGTCATCTGTTCCTTGTGTCACACAGAACAAGATGTAAGTAGCCATCTCTGCAAAGTGATGACTATAAAAATAACAACTTGAATGTTTATTATGAGATTTTTATGTTTTTTCCTTTTTTATTTTTTTCTTTTTTTGAAATCATCAGGTTCAACAGCACTGCATCCACTGTGGGGTTTGTATGGGGAAGTACTTTTGCTCCAAATGCAAATTTTTTGATGATGATGTGAGTCTCAGTATTAAATTCTTTTGGTTGAGTACCAATGCTCTGTTTGTTCTTAGATGGGTTTGATCATTTTTGTTAGATTTCAAAACAGCAGTATCATTGCAGTGAATGTGGCATCTGCAGGTATATTCTTTCCGCAACTACTTGTTCTTTTCCGTTTACCAAGTCACAAGTATACTTTTCACCACATTTTTATCAGTTTGCATATGTGGGTAATGTGTATTGAATTTTGCTTTGCAGAACTGGAGGAGAGGAGAATTTTTTCCATTGTAGTAAATGTGGTAAGATTCTTATTCCTAGCACATTTAGTACTTGGGCGAACTCCTCCTTTGGTCCTTACTTCTTTGAGTTATGATCTCTAAGATGATTGGTTCTATTTTAGGGTTTTCTGAAAGTAGTTTGGTAATGAAGTGTAGTTGAGCTAGTTGAGTATTTTCTATTTTAGGATGTTGCTATTCAATATTGATGAAGGATTCACACAATTGCATTGAAAGAGTGATGCACCATGATTGTCCTGTTTGCTTTGAGGTAAACTGAAGAGCCAAAAGAGCATTTTTTTCGTTAGTAAATGATTGAATGACTTATTACATTTTGTTGGTACAGTTTATCTTTGATACAACGAAAGATATCACTGTCTTACCTTGTGGACATACGATACATTTGGAATGTGTTAAAGAAATGAAGCAACATTTACAGTAAGTGTTTGGGAACAATAATGGCTGGTCTATCCTTTTGTGCATAATTATCCTCAAAGTGTTGGTCGTGTGGTAATGAAATTTGTAATGCCCTTCCAGGTATGCATGTCCTGTTTGCTCAAAATCATATTGTGATATGTCTCGTGTGTGGGAAAGACTTGATCGAGAGGTATACCTGGTACAGTAGGGTGCACTTTTGTGTGAAATGCATTGCCTAGATGTCTTCTTACTATAATATCCTTTGTCCAAAATATAGGTTGCCTTGACACCCATGCCTCAGATGTATCAAAATAAGATGGTAAGGAATTGATTTGTACAAATTCTTTCAGCTCTTAACCTTTATCTTACAGATATTAACAAAAATCCTTTTATGATGATTGATTAGGTCTGGATTCTCTGTAATGACTGTGGGGAAACATCAGAAGTAAATTTCCATATTGTTGCACTCAAGTGCCTGAAATGTGGCTCATACAACACGAGACAGACACAAGGAGGGCCTACCTCATGCTCATCCAGAATTGAAGAGATGGTGAAATGACTCGCTTCTGATTAAAAGTTATTTATTGAAGCTTTCTGCAAACATGTTGTAAGATGATGAGATTCAGTGGAGGCCAAGATGGAGTGTTGGTCTTCATTCTTTGTTCGTTGTTCACCTGTAGTAGGCTGGGTGATTTCTGAGCCTAGGTCCGGAGGATGTTTAGAGTTCAAATCTTTGCAGCTCTCTCGGTGAGTGATTTTAGTTATGTGATAAATAGCACAAAATCTGGTGGCTTAAGATGTATTTAGTTGTGCAATTAAGTTATGATGCCTGAGGAAAATTAAAATAATCCTTAATGAAACATTAGTTCAACCGGCTTCTACACTTAGCAATGAACAATTGGTTAGAAAATCGAATGAATTGAGTTCCAGATGAACAGCGATGGCCTGCACAACCAATATTTTATTTCACCCTGCTTATAAAATAGATGCCATCTTACAGACCCTGCAAATATTTTGGAAGCAACAAGTCCTGGGGAATTATTTTACTCATTGGAAGGGAGGTAGTTGAATGCCCTTGCATGATTTTCTATGGGGTTGAATCCCCCGTTGATGGAGTGGTTGCAGTAGTCTTACATTACTCTCTGCGTAACGCACATAAAATTCCAAACGTTGGCCCTGCTTAATTGGCATCATTAATTTAAGAGTTCAACTTTAATCACCGATTCAGTTGCAGCATGCACGGCATCCTCAAGCTCGTTTACTTGGTGTCTTGACACGGTTCTTACTTGGGTGCAATTCAAATATAATAGGTACATTTGTTATAGCCAGGAAATCGATGGATTATGTGTTTCTTAGGCAAGCAATGGTTTTTACCCTTTTGTTTATGGTCCAAATAACAACTTCAGTGCAAGGAGGCATAGTGAGTGAACCCATGTATCTGTAATATTTCTTGCCGCCCAACTTGATCTCGCTGGGATCGACCATTCCCGGGATTCTCTCCAATGGTTCGGCAGTCGTGCAAATTTCGTTTCCGAGAACCTTAAAAAACGTCATCGGAAATCAGTATAATGCTATGGTGATGTTGATGTTCCTGCCAAACAATGACTGGTGGAGGATCCAGTTTTTTAGTTGCCTTGGAGAGAAAAGCGTGAGGAAGGTAACCAATCCTGTAGAGGACTCCAATTACGGGAATTTTGTTCTTCACGTTTGGGTCTAGCCATGTCAAGCTCCATGTCATACCCACCAAGTAAGCAATATTAACATGTGAAATTAAACGCTTTGTCTTGTATTATTTTATTTCTATTTCAGAAATTTGCATTTATCTATATTTTTGGAGAGGAAGAGGGAAAGGGAGATAGGAACCTCCTGTTATTGACGGTAGTTTCACTCTCTGACGTGACATAACTACGAGAAATAGCATATTCCCATTCTTACAAGCCGCCCATTCTTTCTTAAGCTCTCCCAAGTGTTCCAGTCCCTTGTCCCAAACGCCCCCTCATCATCTGCACCAACAAAATCAAATGGGTTACGCCATTAATAGCCCATCGTCTCAATTCCCAAAACCCTTCTCTTAAAATTCATAAATAACGACAAAATTAACCAAAAAGGTATCTTGTGTGCATTGCCAACATCATGGGCCGAGACTAATGTCGGATGAGAAAAAACATGTGAAAAGATTACAAGACCAGACACAGGAACTTGTATGTAGTCTGTGCCTCGTGATTCGAAACGAAAAGATTTCAAACTCACCGGAAATTGCAAATGGAAGCAAAAAGCGAGTCAGAATTAATTTACAGGAGAGTTTGCGAGGGGGAAGGTCGCTTATGTTAATTACATTTTTTTTTTTTATTTTGTGGGTAATGTATGCATATAATTTCATTATATAATGACTCTTCTTATGTAAAATATTTGGAATGATTTGATTTGAGATTAGCTTTCTGTAGTCTTTAATTTTTTTTTTTTTTTTAAATGGGTTTTGCAGAGATTTTGCACATATTTTCAAATGATTTTATTTAAAAATTTAAATGGTTAGATAAATTTTAAAATATGAATTATATATTATATTTTAATATTTTTATATGATAAAAATAGTTTGAAAATAAAATTCTTTGGTTATAAAACTCTAATGCTACGTTAAAAAATCATTTTATTTAAAAATTCAACTTATTAAGTGAATATCAAGATATAAATAATATATTATACTTTAATATATATAATTAAACTTTATTTAAATATTTAGATAATTTTTCTTATTTGCTTTTACATTTTTAATAATGATTTTTTATATAAAAAAATTGATTGTTTGGAGTTGTCTAGCAAATATTTATTTTTCTGGCATTTGTATTCTCGACCATGATACAAACAAAAATTTACTCACAGGGTTAATGGTCAGAGCATAGGAAGAGAAGTTCACCAAACAGGTCCGAAAAAGTATTCACAGAAAAATCAAACTAGAATGCCGCCGACCCAAGAGCTATCAGAGTTTCCCAAAAAGAAGCGGGCCAAGCCTCCAGATCATATGATAAGTGAACTGAGGTCTGGGCTCTAGCTGTGGTTATTTGGGTCCCAGGTGTCAACTGAATTCCCTAGTAGTACCCTGTTCTGTCTAAACGGTGCTTTCCAGTGTAATTCATAAAGATACCCGGCAAATAAAGACCCACTCAAACGGGGCTAGCGAGTGCCAAGCAATTTCGCAATCAAGAAAACTCAATCACGGTCTGCCTAATTAGGTAATATGACTGACAGGGAACGTCCAAAATAAGTAAAAAAAAAAAAAAAAAATGGAGCATTACGGGCAAATTGAAGGAAAATCACTAGACAAACTTTGGTTTGCTTTACTGACTTCAACAACGGAATCGACGACATCCGACATTCTCAGAAGCCCATAAGCTTTAATTGTTCATTTAATAAGCCCTCTACAAATCGCAATTTAATTAAAGTTAAAAGGTAAATCTACTGCGTCATACAAAGCCCCCACAAAAAGGGGTTAAGGTGCATGCGAACATACCTTTAGCTTAATATATATATATATATATAATTTCTTTCTTAGCCGCAGAAAGTTTCCTCCATCATTTTGATGCATAACCATAACCACAACCATATCTACAGTTACAAATTGTAATTATATATTGATTTTTCCTCTACCTCTTTTTGTTACGCTACTTTCATATTTTGCTTGCAAGTTAATAATGACTATAATCAGAGGTTAAACCCAGGTACTTTTTAAAATCGTAGCCACCTTGCGACTGCCAAAAGTAATAAGAGGACCCAAAAAAAAAAAAAAGGGTGTACATCCTCCTGGGAATATAAACTATGAATGCCGAATACAAAAATAGGGAAAACTTGATACAATCTGGCATACTTGAACAAATAGAAGAATTGATTTTAAGCGTGATCAGCTGGAAATAGAGCAAATTAAAAATTGAAGCTGTATCCGAAGGAGCTCCTTTTCTATTATGCTTTGATTAAATGTGCCTTGACATTCAATCAGCATCAAAAGAATAAAATCGGATAAGCTAAGAAAAGTGGGTGGCATCTCCCCCAGAGAATCTTGGACTTTTGCAACTCCAATTCTTGAAAAAAATAACCGGAAAAAAGAAAAGAAAAGTTAAGACAGTATATAATTAATGTCGTATTCTTGGCACATTAATTTTGACGAAAGTTTAATGTATTCATACTGGTGGAGGTAACGCGGAGTCCTACCCCACATGAATTCAATTCAGTCTTACGATCGTCAAACAGATGGGGCCTACCGCAATGATAAATTGTCAAAAGTGAACTCGCCAAGTGGGCCCTCCAGGTTATCGGATGGGGAGCACCTATTGCGTAGCCGTATCCCATGGGGCCTACTAAAATTTCCGTTGAGAAGAAAAGAACAAAATAATAAAAAAAATTACCAAAATTTCAACACAAAATTGAAATCAAGAGTTTCTAATACACGTATCTTGATCAATTATATTAAAAGCACAAAACATAATAAATATATATATATTTTTTTTAGCATTACGCATGAATATATAATCTCAATTTTTTGTGTGTGTCATTAAATGTTTATATATTAATTTTTAAATATATATGTAATTCACGTAAAAATAGGCAAATTGCAATTTTTTTTAGTATAAACTAAATTTTAAATTTTTAAATAGTATTTTTTATAATTTTGGTGTTTATAGGTTGATGAGGTGCAACTCGTTTTAGCTGCGAATTTTCCTCTGAGATTACAGGGAAAGAAAATTACAGTGAGTAAAATAAAAAAAAAAAAAAAAAAAAAAAAGCAAGTGCGATTGTAAACGGAGGGGCCCAATTCTAGTCAATAAGAGATGGAATTGGGGCTAAATTAATATCGCCTGTCTTCCGGTGATTGGGGGCGTTCAGCTTTGCATGTCGTAGAGGAAAGGAATATACCACAGTTCGTATAACAGGAACAAACTGCCTTTGAAGCTAATGTCAAGGGTAAAGTTGAATTCACCAAACGAGTGAAAAGCTCTTTAAAAGAAACAATGGAAACGAATAAAAAAGAAAACAGCAGAGAGAGAGAACCCACCATACGAGAGATTCAATTAAGAATTAAGCGATCCAAAACGGGCAAATGAAAGCATGGAGTATTGTTAGTTGATACGATATCATTAGCAAAATCTTCCCTTTCGTTTTAATGTCCATTGAAATATTTAGATTGCGGGAGTTGGTCCACAAAAAGTACGTAGAAGTTTTGGTGGATGCAATTCTCTTTTTCTTTTTCAAAAAGAAAGAAAAAGAGAGCTAATAACTTATAATTCCGTAAAAAAATATTATACTCTATAAAAAAAAAAAAAGTAATTTTTAGTACATATTTATAATTTTGTTAATCACCTTATAAAAATTTTAAATTCATAATTTTTGACGTTACAATTAACTAATTTATTTATTATATAGTTGGTCCAAGTAACAAAACCATTTGCTCAGATTACCCAAAGCTGGGGTTGCTCGAATTGGAACTCTGGACAGCAATCCCTCCTTTGCCTGTCTTACACTTTACAGGCATAAACACTAGTAGAACAAAAACGCTGCGTAGAAAGTTCAGTGACTAGCGTGCAATGTGTTTCATCTATAAGCCTCGAAGCTCATTGAATGAATAATTTTAACTAGGCAAACTGCTCTCTCTCTCTCTCTCTCTCTCTCTCTCTGTTGTAATGCAACGAAAATTGACCTTTTGCACCACCAAATTGATGCAACGACTTTAATTTCTACACCCCAGAAAAAGATCGAAGACCATTTTCCTCGTGATGGGCCAGATTCTCGGAGTGGTTCTCACCCCCTCTTCTCTTTCTTCTTCTTTTACCTCCATTAAGTGAAATTTAAAAGCTTAGTTAGCATGATTATAAATCCAAGAGACACCCATGAGACAAAGACTAGAAAAAAAAAAAAAAAAAAAAGAAAGCGAGAGTAGAAAGAAACACAAGTGACTTTGATCAGTGCTCTCACACGTATGCATAATTACATGGAGAGTCGAGCACTTTTTCTCACAACAGCCACAGTGACACTTTCATGTCTCCAAAACAAAAAATGAATGTTTTGAGTTCAACAAAACAAGGGCAAAGCACCAATCTTTTCTTTCTTAACAAGTGGATCAACCCAGCTACCCTCCCCATGAACATCAGAACAATGCTGCAAATGATCTGCATTGCACTAATTCTTCTTATGGCCTCATCTGGTCCACTTGGAAGTGCAATGCTTAACCTTTCCTTTCCGATTCCGGTTCCACACCCTAATCCCGAAGAAGTTGTTCAAGAAGTTCAAAGGTACAATGCCGCTTGAATATTGGCCCTGCCTGTCTAGTTCTTGCTAGCTTGTGCTCTTTCTGTAAGCTCCCTCGTTTTACTGGTTAGCCTGCATTTAATTGAACCGAATTGAACCTTGGATCCTTTGCATTGGGTCTTTTCATGTTGCTCCTCCTTTTCCTTTTATGCTCTTTTGTAAGCTACTGGCGCTGTAGGTGAAAGAGAGTGTCATTCACGATCCCCTTGTTTGGTAGGTGTGAATCATGAATGTTTACAAGAACCTTTTAGGCCCATCTTCTTTATCTAACTTATTCTCCTCTCTGTCTAAGTACTTCTCCCTCTAATTCCTCTCTGATGCAGAAAAATAAATGCTTCCATATCAAGAAGGGAAATGTTACAGACATCTCAAAAATATCAGGCCTCGTGTCTAACAGGAAACACGATAGACGATTGTTGGAAATGTGACCCAGACTGGGCCAACAACCGCCAGAGACTAGCAGATTGTGCAATTGGGTTTGGTCAGTATGCAATGGGTGGCAAGAATGGTGAGTACTATGTCGTGACCGACGACTCAGATGATGATGCAGTTAATCCAAAGCCAGGCACGCTGAGATATGCTGTGATACAGACTCAGCCTCTGTGGATTGTGTTCCCTAGCAACATGCTCATTAGGCTCTCCCAGGAGCTGATTTTCAATAGCTACAAGACACTTGATGGACGTGGGGCTAATGTGCACATCGTGGGTGGTGGTTGCATTACCCTGCAGTATATCAGCAATATCATCATACATAATATCCACATTCATCATTGTGTTCAGTCTGGTAAGATCTTGGATCATTAGGCCTAATAAATTACTTTCTGTTTATCTATGAACAATTAGTTAATTGGCCTTGAGAAACAACTAAAATGAACTTCATTGACATAAATTTAACAAATAAAACTGTGAAAATTTTATTTATTTATTTATTTATTTATATTAGTTTATAAGAAGTATAAATTAAATTTTATATCTAAAATTAAGAATTCACCATTTAATTTTATTATTGGATCTTATAGCTAATGGTTATGAGAAATTTATCTTATATCCTATAAAATTGTTGTTGTGTATTATAGAGTACTTCTATGTGTTGCGTCTCTAGTCATTTGAGTAGTCCTACTTCACTTGAGAAAACTTTTGGGCTCTTACTGTGGTTTGTAGATCTCACAATATTCTTATATTCAGGTAATACTAATGTGCGTTCAAGCCCAACCCACTACGGATACCGCACCAAATCAGACGGTGATGGCATTTCAATCTTCGGTTCCAAGGACATATGGATAGACCACTGCTCACTCTCTCACTGCAAGGATGGTCTGATCGATGCGGTTATGGGGTCCACAGGGATCACAATATCAAACAACTATTTCTCCCATCACAATGAAGTGATGCTGCTAGGCCACAGCGATGACTACTTGCCTGATTCCGAGATGCAAGTGACCATAGCATTTAACCACTTCGGAGAGAAGTTGGTGCAAAGAATGCCCAGGTGCAGAAGAGGTTATGTTCATGTAGCGAACAATGATTTTACGGCATGGGAGATGTACGCTATTGGTGGGAGTGGGAATCCCACCATTAACAGCCAAGGGAATCGCTACACTGCCCCTCCCAACCCAAATGCCAAAGAGGTAAAAATTTGATTTTTATCTTGAACTCTTTGTTGGTGCTACTCCTTTTTTTTTTTTTGGCTAATGTTCTTACTGTTCACAAGCTGCTGGACCGATACGTTTTCTGTAATCGCCCAAGATAGGGACTTTATTCAGTGGGATCTCCAGTTTTTTTATTACACGAATATGCATAAACAACATAAAAGTTAACAAGAATGTAATATTGTCTTTAGTGGGTATAAAGAAATGGGTAGAGGGAATATTATCTACACCTTTTAATTTATGTCCCTCCTCTACATACTTTATGCTGGTTTTCTTTGTAAAAAAGCATTCAGTTGAAAAAAAATCAAAAACAAAAACAAAAAATAGGAGAACAAATGGGAATGCCACAGATACACGTTGTCAGTAGAATGGCAGCAATTTGTGTTATAACAATGAATGGCCATGAATCGCCATCTTTTATGTACGTACGATACTTACTGGTGGAGATGGCAGGTTACGAAGAGACTGGAGACGGGAGATGCGGAGTGGAGGGGATGGAACTGGAGATCGGAGGGGGACATAATGGTAAATGGGGCATTCTTTGTGGCTTCAGGTCAGGAACTAGAGGTCAAGTACGAGAAGGCCTACAGCGTGGACCCCAAGTCCGCTGCTCTCATTGACTTAATCACCATGAACGCTGGCGTCCTCGGTGTTGGTGGCAGGTTTTTTTCTCTCTCTCTTGTTTTTACTTTCCTCTTTTTCGCCTCCTTTTTATTGTTGTCTTTACCTTTTCCTGTTTTTATTTAATTTTTAATTAAAAAAATTATGTACCCACAAAAATTAATCACTAGAATCACATAGAGTCTTTATTATTAAATTTTAATTGACTTACAGTTAAATAAAAAATAAGCTAATTAATATTTTTTTTTTTAAATTATAAATTAATTATAATTAATAATTAAAATTTATTTCTAATGTTCTATCTATTTTGCGTAATTATTTAATAAAAATATTTTAATTGAGACGGCCTTATGGGTGGAGAGGGAAGGTCTCGTCTGGGCCTCATACAATTTTTGGCTTTTTGTTTTTTTAACATATAATATTTAACAGATAAAAAATAATATATAATAAATATTATATAATATGTATTTATGAATTTGTTTATAATTCTTTACATATTATATTCCCCTATTATGTTGCGCATCTTATTTTTCAAAAAAAAAAAAAAAAAATAAATAGCGTGCGAAATTTGGGTTCACGGGTGCAACCTTAGTCTCGTCGGGACCCCGTGAACGGAGCCTTGAACGCCTATCTTTTCCGTTTTTAATTTTTCCACCCTTGTCTTTCACAAAATTGCTTTCCACTTCATAAAAAATTTGATGCTTTCTACTACTTACCCGCTCACTTCTGCAAAATTCAACAAAACACCGTACACTACCTGACAATATTTGGATTATATGTGTGTTAACAAGCAGGGACAACAATTTGGGAATGTGGAACACCGGAGAAAACGGTGGTGGAGGTGGAGAAGGGTCCAACGATGATTACTCCGATGACTACTCAGGGAGTGGTGCTCTGACGCCTCCTTCAGCCTATGCTATTTTGACAATTTTTGTTGCACTGTCATTCTTGTTATATTCTCACATAATGGTCATAGCCCTGACGCCCATGTTGTAGCAAGAAACTAAGTTTGAAACTTTTCTTGTCAGTTACTTCAGCTGGGGTTGAAAAGCTGTAAGACATGTTTGTCAACCACTGCTTGCAACATTCTCAGATGAATTTACCACAGACAGTTTACATTTCAAACCATTGTTTTCCCCATTATCCCCCAATTTCCCTCTCTTCAAGGCATGCATGCATGTGACATCAAAGTGGCCTTGTTTTTTTATTTTTTCTTTTTTAATATATAACTTTAGGCTGCATATGAGATATCTAGCCACAGCATGACATTGAGAATGTGGAATCCATTAATAAATAGCTCATAGTGGGAAATTCTAATGTTATCTAGGGTGCAGCCATTTATCCTCAGAGATATTGGGAAGGCACTGGTGCACTCAACAAGCTAACAACAAAAGCAGCAAAAGAAAATGAAGTTGTTTTGCTTTCTGCTTTTGGTAATGAGCATTGTTTAATCATAAAGCATAGACAGGTGGTGCATGGAAGCAAGTTGAGCGACCAGAAAGTCTCCATATTAGAAATATGATATTCGGGTAATTGTGACATGGCAAAAGAGGTGTGGCTTAGCAAGAACATTGTGTCTACCTGAAAAGGGGATTCTGTTCTTTTTTCAAACAAAATAAATCTTCATCAGGTTGTGCCTTGCAATTTTGGATGTTATACTAAATAATAGCCGTGTCAAACGCATGACAGAGAAACTAGTTTCTGAGGTACATTGGATTGAAGACAATGCAGTTGCCATCTAGTGTCTTGCCGTTAAAGGAAAAAGTTTTGATGCAACTTGATCGCGACCAGAGATTTCTTTGTTAGACTTGAACTTTATATCTATTCCAGCATCAGATGTCGAACAATAAATCATAATTAGACCAATATGGAGAAGCTGATGCGGTTACTGGTAGTTTTTTTTTCTCCCTTTTTTTTTATTTTTTAAATACCAAATTGTCTTCTCAGGGAATTAAAAGGAAAAGAATAAGGGCAATATTTCCTTTTAAAGCAAGTGATGTCAACTGAGTTCAGTTCATCTCCACATTCTTCTTCTGCTCACATCTTGTACCCTAGTTGATATGGACAATATTATCTCGTTGTCTCTGATCTCACCAGACCATCTATTATCAGTGAGATCATAAAAAGCAATTTGCATTTCTTACGTTTATAGCTCAGAATCTGTTGAGCCATCTGCAGTATCTCTATAGATGAAATTAACGAAGTAAAAGACTGGAAAGTTTCCTGGCACACGAGCTCCAATATTACGGCTTCATTTTTGCAGCATCACATTGTTGGGGCATTTTCGTGTATTGCAGTCTTAAATCAGAGAACGCTCTCGCCATGACTAAGCAAGGATGCAAGGTTGTGCTAACAACCTGCCAGTGATGGAATAAAAAACAGCGAGTTAAATGGACTCGTTTATAGGATTCAGGATTTTGTGCCAGGTGAAAAATAAATTGTTCATATTAGCTACCAAATGCATGTGGTGCTATTATATGCCACAAGACAGAGGTAGAATAGAATTTGTAGAATAATACTTGAGTAAAATCTAATTTTCCAACAGCAGTGGTCAGGATCATTCATTTGTTTCCTGAATGAAGCAAAATAATGATCAAATTTTATCTATTCAAACTATCCTTTCTCTGACAAATCAGAGCCCTGTTTTTAGTGATGCAATTTCTTTTGTCCTAACAAGCTTGTTCTGTGGCTTTCACTGCTGATAGTAATTAGTATGAACATTAATCACTACGGCTTAGTCTCACTCTCATTCCGTCGCACTAGTCCAAAGTTGTGGTAAAATAAGAGAGAAGCAATCCTATTCTCTTTTATTATTTAATTTTGTGCAGTGGCAAAGATAGAAATATGCCTATTTTACAATCCAAAGCTATCCCATTTTTGGACATCAGGACAAGCCTAATTCATTTCCCAGAGAGAGCCCAAAGAGTCGAACATGTTAGTGTCTCTATCTTCAAAGGTCCATGCCGGACAGCACAGGCACGAGTCTAAACTGGTACAGTCGCTGTAAATTATCGTTTTGCTTTGATCGTCTGATAATTCTGTTGACCAATCATATAGCCTGATCTCATGTGGTGAATTCAGGTATGTGAAGTTGGATAATTCATGCTGGTCCAAGGAAGAAGAGACAATGGTTCCCGCACCATCCTCAACAGAGCTATGATCCTCAGTTCCATATTTCCAGGCACTGGCATCTTCCTTTTTACGCAGAAAATCATCCTCGGCAATGCTTCCTGCACAAGCCAAACAATTGCATAAGCCATGGAGAAAATATTCCGAGAAAGAAAGGAACAACTAGCTCGCCGTGCTTGCAGGAAGCATACAAGAAAATTGCATTGCACCTTCTTCCTGAGCTCGCATTTTCTTCCTCAAATGACTTCTCCAGTAGTTCTTGATCTCATTATCTGTTCTTCCTGGCAATCGGCGAGCAATTCTAGACCACCTACGAGATAAACAGCACATCATTAGCAAAGATCTTCAACGCCAATATCTCAAAACTGCCAGCAAGACACCAAAAATCGAGGAGTATTACTTGTTACCCCATTTTTCCTGAAGTTGTATAATAATTTTCTCTTCTTCTGCACTGATATGCCCACGCTTAATATTGGGTCGAAGATAGTTCAGCCATCGCAGTCTACAACTTTTACCGCTCCTCTTGAGGCCTGCAAGTAATAGAACAGCTTGATGTTGCGATGGCTTCATACGCTCTGATCACAGTATTTATTAGTCAAAAATTTATGATAATCATACCAGAAACATTTGCAATGAAATCCCATTTTCTTTCCCCTAAAAGCTTCGCAAAAGTAATCAATCGCTCGTCTTCCTCCTCAAGCCAAGGTCCTTTGCGCAAATTTTCTCCTTGTATGGCTGCTTGGTAAGCCATTATTGTCAGGACTGCTCACTGTTCCAGAGAGATTTGAGCCTTTATATATGAGGACCGAGGTGGAAATGGCAGGGTGACCAGAAAATCTTACATGGCAACCACTAGTACGTGGGAACCCCACCACCATTGGCTTACAATGAACATCGGTTTCTTTCTTTTCATTAATAAATGGATAAATGGAGTTGTAAATTCTAATCTCTTTATGCATCACCAATTTTGGCATTATTTTTCAGTGAAAGTGCATCACTTGTACTACTGCGTCCACCGAGATGATGCAGTTTACGGATTTTTTTTATCTCTAGTTGTTGGAAAACACACTCAATGCCCTGTTCATGAATTTGATAAAAGAGAAAAAGATAGAGAGGATAGGAATATTTATTGATGTTTTGGAGAAACCAATCTGTATCTTTATCTAAGATCTTTTGTCTTCACTTTTTCCCTTTCTTTTGTTTTTTTTTTTTCTCCAAATTTTTTGTTTATGTAAAAAAAAAAAAATAATAATAATAAATAATAATGATATATAGGCCTGCAATCGTCATTAAAGTTCATAAATTTATATTGGAACACGGTTCCTGCCTTCATACTGTCCCGCCCTGTTTAAGAATAAATTCAATCAGAAAAAGAGGCCAAGTATTGCGCAGATTAGGAGTGCGTCTGCGTCGAAGGCACCCCAGTCTTCTTGACTTGTGGGTTTTGAAAGTTACCGAAGACCGATTGGCTGAATTTGTCAATTATGGTGGGTGAGCGATACTTTAAACCCAACCCTTTATTTGGATAATAAAGTATATTGAAAGAGAAAGGCAAGGGAAAAGAAATGGGAGGAATGAAAATTATATAGATGAACATTTTTCATCCTGTTTACGTTTAGGTTGAAATAATGTAAGGTTAAAAAGTGAGAAAAGAATATTTATTATAATTATAATTTTATTGTTATGTTATAATTAATAAATGTTAATAAAAAGAGTTAATATAGATAAACTGATAATTGAATCATATAAAAATAAATAAATAATTCTCCTCTTAGAATCGTGGGAGGAATAAATAGATTTCGAAACAGTGAAGAATAGATTTGTTAAGCTAGAAAGGAAAAAGAAAATTAATAATTTTTTCTCCGTTATTGTTAAGAAATTTTCCAAACATAAGTGTGCTTTCTTTTTTCTTTATTATACTCTCCTCTCCTCTCCTCTCCCTTTTTTCACTTCCTTTTACTTTTCCCAAACACAATGGGATGGTGGGCTGAAAATGACCTTACAGATCAAGGAGACTTCTGAGGGTACGTGGATACTTGCACAAGCCCCCCATCGTTGTTAATCCAAGATGATGTGAATAATATTTTCCTTCTACACACAGAGAAATGGTGGCACGGAAAATTTTAAATGGGGTTTTTGTTTGATGTGAGAAAGAAGCGTAAACCCATTCGCTGTGTTCACCCAAGGATTGTGTAGTAGGATTATCACTGAGCAAGGCTTGAAAAATGTCCAAACTACGCCTGATTAAATGCATAATCCATCAAGGAACTAGTAATATTCAAGTCGAAGTCTTTCACAAAGGAAAAATCGGTAAGACAGAAATTATGTGGCCAAAAACAATTTAGGAAAACAGAATCCTCTCAATCTCCAACATTGACAACCATAACATATATGCCTCTCCAACTCCTGACCTTACAAAAAACTATTATTGGAACCAGAAAGGGTGTAAGAAGACAACACAAAGGAATATCCTGTATACAGTCACTTGGCTTGGCCCATATTTCATCCTTCCAAAGCTCAACACCGCAGCCTCTAGCACAAACTGAAAATGCCCCCAAACAACTAACGATCTATAAATGATTTGTTCATCAACTCGACAGCATCGTCCATAAACTGCATATAGAATAATAGACCCAGAAAGAAACACAATGAATTTCTCATGCTTTGTAATTTTTCCATACTATTACCATTAGTTTACTTCCAAGTTCTTCATAAAAGAATAGTAAGAAATCAAAGAACTAATGCAAGTAAACAAAGGTTAAACAGTGCAAATCAGATTTGTAAAAGGTCAACCTGTATTTTATTGGTCTGCATACAAAGAGTAACGGTCACAAAATTGGATGCTATACCTGTTAATGCACTTAAGAGCTTGTCATTGATTTGAGTATTAGTTTTAAATAATAAAAAATAAAAAACTGTCTGCAGACCATGCCTTACTCCTAATGTTACACCCAAGAAAATCATCAAGAAGGTCGAAGTTGTAGCCTAAGAGGTCAAGAAATACAAAAATTGCACCTTTTCTGTTCAATGTGTCTGTGATTCCTATCCTCATACTTTTCATGAGTTTTTTGTTATTATACCAAAGACATTTGCAAAGCAATATTTTACCTTTCCAAGGAGTTTAAGTTCTCGTCCAACTGGGTCCAAAAATTTCAGGTCAACTTCAACAGGCCACACCTGTCCAGGGTAAATCCACAATTAAGTGTAAAGTTCAGTGCTGAAGCTAATAAGGAAAAGCTAAGGGAAAAGAAAAAGAATCCTAAAAAAAATCAACAAAAGTAGCTCTCACAGAAAAATACAAGAGAGAAACAGTGTTTTGGCCAGTCTGCACACAAGATAAAATGGAAGAGATGGGCACTGACCCATATTCCCATAAAAGATAAAGATCAAAGAATTCAGTAAAGCATGAGAATTGGCATTAAGCCCTTGAAACTTATGCATTGTGTAACATGATCACAGGGAAGAAGAGAAACTACAATTTCCAACGGGTAGGAGTGGACTTAAACCCAATATATCATTAAAGTTAAGGACTCCAGAAATTTAAGGTTAAGTTCAATGTGCCACACCAGTCCAGGGTAAAGTAAACCCACAACTAACTGTAATGGTGGTGGTCAATACAGAAGAAGTTTAAGGAAAAGCTAAAGGGCAGAGCAAAATATTCCCAGAACAAAACAACCAAGTGAAAAGGAGCTTTTGCAGAAACATAAAAGTTCACTTAAATCATATGAGAATTTAACTTAATCCCCTGAAACTTAGGCATCCCGTGGAGTAAAATCACAAGGTAACCAAATAAAAAAAAAAAAACAGAGAGAGAAACAGCAATTTTCAAATGGGCAAGCATGGTAATGGAATTTAATCCGTTGTATTGAAAGAGCACAACAAACTCCACGGCGTCCTCTGGTAGGAAAAACCAATTCGAAGATTAAAAGAAATCAAGAAAGATCATCTGATTCAGGAAAATAATTGAAATAGAAAAGCCAACATACAAATCAGAATTACAGGGAGAACGAAAGATAAAAATGAAAGGGCCAAGGAGCGACCGACCTTAACTCCAAGTAAACGAAGTGGGGTAATCTGGCCAGGGACAATACAGTCGGGACCCGCAGCTTCCACTACAGCTTCCTCACCCAGTCCACTTCCTACCGGATTCGGATGCTGCAAAAATTGAATCGTCAATTTCACGCCGCCACCCCCCAAAACACAGAGAGAGAGAGAGAGAGAGAGAGAGAGCAAGGTAACCTACCTTCATGACGGAAAGGGCATAATTGGAGTAAGGATTGTGAGAAACGCGGAGAAGTGGAGAAGTGTGAATTCTTGGGATTGGCTTCGACGTCGTCGCTCTCCATGGCGCATCCTTTTGCAATGGCTGTCCCCCTCCTTTCTTCGACATCCCCCCGCGCCCCACCTCCTCCCTCCACTCCCCTCTTTCTGCTTATGTCTTTTGTTTACTGTCTGTCTGTCCACACGACGATATTATCCGCTAATTATATATCTGACAAAATCAATTTGTTTGTCTGTGCCTCTAATTGTAAAACCAAATATCTCTTTCGGCTGGTTGGAACCGCAGCTGCATCGTCCCACGTAGGGGGATATGTTTGGCTTCGGGTTTGGGCTCCATTTTCTATTTTCGTTTTCATTAGAAAACTCTCCTTATTATCTCCGTAAACACTATTTCTAATTTCCACACCTTAAAAATAAATATCTAAGAACGCTGTATTTGGACATTGATGCTACTATTTGTTTTTTTTTTTTTTTCTGTTTTATTTTTTTGTTTGTCTCTATTTGTTTATTATTATTATTATTATTTTTATTTTTTTTGGTGGATGATAGAGGTCGAGATAGTCAGTCCAGATGTGAAGATCAAGTGAAACATCGCAAAAAGTCGGATATTATTCTACTGATTTTATTTTGTTCTTGTACCTGGTTTCACACTTAAATTTACCATTTTAGTGAATTTTATCATCTTCTTTAACATTTTATGTACGTAGAAAATGAAATAAGTAAAACGGAGAGCATATTCAAACGGTACCTTGCGTGAAGTAAATCCCAGCAGATTTCGGAGATTATTTACCTCGACGTCATCCTGCCTTCGCTCTTTTGCCACCTCCACCATCTCTCCCAGGTGATAGAAGAGCCTTACAGCCACTTCGGAGATTGATGATGTACCTTCGAGGATGGGTCTTTACAATCGCGCATTATCTCGGAAAAGTCTTTCCGGTAATATTTTGACTTGCCTTTAGGACAAAAAGGAATAAAAGATTTACGCAAATAAAAAAAATTATTCTTACTCTGAAACTTATAATTTAATGAACATCTTTACGAACTACGAAAAATTTGAAAGATCGCACGAGAAAATTTCCATCTGAGATCATAAAATCCCATAGAGGCCTAAAGGGAAGCGATACTTCTATTATAGAGAGAAAAAAAAACGAGTAAACGACAACCAAAAAAATCACTTTCATATGCAGCATACTCTGCTATAACATATTCAATTTCCTATTTAAATTACATTTATAGCTGCTTTTTTTTTTTTTTTTCTACTGATATATTGATGATTTGAGAGGGATCAAAAAAATTTGATAGACGGAAAAAATCAACAAAAAGAATAGCACCAAAATGGGGATGTGCATTTCTATCATCATCTCCCATTCCACAATTTTTAATGGTGGAACATCCTAACCCCGGGAAATTGGTTTAAACAGTGATCATATCTTCTCCTCCTCTCTGTGCTGCTGCATCTGCCAATCTTTTCCATGTCAAGTCTCGCAGCTCTTCCACCTCTTTGGCCTTAGACTCTTTCTCTGTGTACTCCCTCTCACACTGTTCGAACAACTCAGCATCCATGTCTAGGAACATTTTTCGAACATTGACAGTTAGCCCATGAACTGCCTGGTTCCAATGAGATTGGATATTCATCTCCAATGCCTGAAATATAATGGGTAATACAACACTACGGTTTTGGGCAATTAGGCTCACAATGGGCTCATTATTCCACATAAACAGGGCTCGCTCTGCAACCTGCAACACATATTTGCTTAACAAAACTCTTCCAAAACAATCACAAGACTACTCGTTTCTCAACAATGATTTACTTAGGGACAAAGTCGATTCAATCTGTAAGCAGCTTCTTCAACAATCACAAAACAGAAAAACAAAGGTAGCACTTAATGCTAATGGCTAGGTTCTAGATACTCATTTGCACATCACAATACATGCATGAATTCCCCCCAAAAAAAAATGTAAACTTCAGCACATAAAATCCATCACAAAATATTAAAACCATTTTATTATGAGAAAGAAAGAAGCCAAGCTAATTGATTCGTCACCGACTTAGGCTTGAGCACAGGAGATCCCTGGCAAAAAGGCAGATTATTGTCCAATCTCATCAACATTTGTCTCCTAGATAAATCTAGGAAGCCCCAACTTGCTAATGATGGATCATGAAAAAAGATTTGAGAACACTGGAGAAAAGGAAAGGAGAAATCATAACCCCAAAAAAAAGGAAAAAGACCAATGTCCCAAGTTCATTCAAGATATTATATACCTTTCATGAGATACACCCCAGCAAGAGATATCTTACAGGCAAAGAAATACATGTTGAAAATAGCAGCCCCAAGCGTACAGATGAAGTCACAACCACCAAAACTTCTAAAGGGCTATTGGAAGTTTTAGTCTCAAGCTGATCATTACATCATAGTTGTGACTCATGAACCATTAACAGTATGCATCTATCACCAGAAAACAACTAAAGATCCTGAGGAAAGCAAAATGATAAAATAATATCTATGGCCAATGCTGAGTGGAAATGCTAAGGACTATCATATTTAAGAATAAAGATGCAGATGAGCACAAAAATTAAAGCCAATGTCTTGGCAATAGAATTCAATAAAGATCTTACCACCAAAACAGATTCGACTTATAAACATGCCAAACCCTGCTCAAAGTGAGCAGGTTAGGAAACATTCATAATCTGTCAACTCAAGGCAAGTTTATATAGAATAATAGATAATTAACATGGCCAGCTGAAATCAGCTGACAAAAAGCAAATGCCAGGAATCTGAAGAATGTAAGGAATCAGCTGACAAAGAGAGAAAATTTACCCGTGTGAACCTGGGCAACTACAAGAGAAAAATGTAATTATGCATTCATAGATAACAAATAGGCTGCATAGATGGAAGTTTGTAACCACCGGTAATCTTCCAAGGCAGAAGCCAAGAGAAAAATGAAATAGATTGCAAGACTTTACTGGATGTTCCAGGACCTCCATAAATTCAGTCTTAATTATAACCCAATTTAACATGCATAAAAGATCAAACAAAGAGTGATAAACAGAACTTAAGGTGAATGAGTTACAAGCACAAAAATATATCTGCAAGACAGACAATAACAGGAAATATTCATCGAGAATCATCTTCCTTAAATAAACTGTAAGTTGCCATCCCAGTAGCAGCTTCATTTTAGTACTTTTAGATTTCCTGAAATTCAAAATACATGCCAAGGTGGGTTCCTACCAGGGAAAAAAACAGCCAATGCCATGCATTCCTAGAAAAAATATATAGAGCAAGAACATTCACAAACCTGAAAATGGGAGCTAGTAAGGCAGCGAGCAATCTGCCTGAAAAGAGGAACCATGCAGCGCTGAAACTCAGCCGACTGTGTTGCCTCGAGCACTTCTTCAAGTTCCCCGAGGAAGAGAACCTCTTTCTGACAATTAGTCACTGGCCAGTACTTCAACAAACCCCTTATAACTGTGTCTGCAAGCTTGTAATCCTTCTCCACAAACTGAACGATACAATAAGACAACTGCTGATGGTACATAGAAACCGGTTTCGGCTTATGCAGAGGAATAAGCGCTCTTACAAGAAACAACTTATGTTCCTCTTTCATAGGCAGTGCAAACCCATTTATGATACTCCCTAAAATCTCCAATAGATCCCCTATCCCACTGTGTCTCCCAGTCTCATATATAAAGCGATAGAATATATTGTTTATTGCCTTTCTGATAAATGGGCGGTGAACCATAAACTTGCCATAGATCCTATGGAGAATAGTCTTCAAATACTCTCGCTCCCGCGGGTCCTCCGAATCAAACAACTCAAGCAATTTTAAGACAAAGGAATGATCAAGGTACTTCTTGGCAACCTTGGTGTCTGTCTCGGACGACACGACGTATCTCAAAAGAAGTTCATATACGAGCTGCAAATGAGACCAGGAGGGCTCCAAATAAGGCTCCTCCTCCTCGGGATCAGTAGCTTCTTGTCCGGTATTCTCGTGGGACGCCGGCGGTAAGCACCGTAATATATTAACGGCAATCATTTTAATCATCTCCTCTTGGCAGAACTCCGTGATTTTGCTCGAACCGTGTTGGATAAAATCCACGAGTTCCAGCAGCGTTTGCCTTTTGATTTCCTTCTCTCTCACCGATTTTAGCGTGTCCACGAAATCGAATTGGAAGCAGCACACCTGGAGCTTCCGGAGAAACAGACTCTGCCGTTCCGTCACCGGCACGTCCCGAAAAGTAGGAAGTGGCTCCACCGCGTTCATTGGTGGCGGAGCCGCGAACGTCGCGTCGGCTACCGGGCCCTGTGAGCCAGGAGCAGCACGAGACGCGTGGTTAACCACCACATTGGAAGCAGGGCCCGTACCCGAATGCCTCCCGGGCGGCCCGTACCCGTAATCATTGCCCTCGGATTTGGAGGGCTTCCGCGCGCCTTTCATGATCTTCTTCAACATTTTTCCTCAGGCGCAACCAAATCCTAATACCAAAATCAAAAGCTCCCTGAAAAATTCGAGCCAAAGACAAGCTAGCCACCAGGTAGGGATTCTCAAGAACTGAACCGGAGGATGATTGATCCGGAGGCGTAAGACAGTATCAATAAACCGGAACGCATTGGATGGCAGCCCCGAGAAGCAGATCCAATGATTTGATCCAGTTAACATAAATCAAAACGAAATGGATCTGGTTGACAGAAGCCGGAATGGAATCGTTGTGGCCGATTGTGAATCCAACTGGATATTATATTCGGCTGTACCCGATTCCAAATGACTACTCATTTGAACCAATTGATCGCTCGCCGGAACACTGATCAGTTGATCACACGGCAGGGGTTAGTCCCATTTCAGACACAGCCACAGACAATGAGAGAGAGAGACTGCAGAGAGTTGGGGATCATTAGGATAAAGAAAGTTTGAACCAAAGGAAAGTTAAAAATAGCGCAAACAAATTTTAAAAGTTATAAACAAACACTTTAAAAAAAAATAATAATAATTAATTAAATAAATAAAGGATCTTATTATCTATGAGAAATATCTTTGATCTTATCTTCTTGTTGTTGTTTAATTAATTAATTTTTTAGATTGTGACACGTGGCTTGTTCGGATTTAAGCATCTGAGAGAAATTTCGATCGTTTCCTGCTTTAGATTACAGAACTTTTAAACTCTCTGGAAATGGTAAAAAAGAGTTTTATAATTTTATGAGTGAGTAGTTAAATTGCACAGATAAAAAAAAAAAAAAAAAAAAACAAAAGCATTGTACAAAAATGGCAATTGCTATTTTCTAGAGACAAGGATTGTCGGAACTTTAATAAGGTTTAAAACCTTACAATTTATTGTCTTAGTAGGCATTACTATAATAATTACAATTAGTTTATTCGGCGCGGATTGTACTCCTTCATTTTGTACTTGGAGGTGATGGTTCAAAAGCTTATCTGCAGATCAGGACACCTTTTGTCGTCCTTTTTCTTTTTCTTTTTCTTTTTTTAATCAGCAATTAAATTACCCTTTTCGATTTCTTTAAATCAAGACATAACAGCTGTAATGTGGATGCACACGTGTAGATGGACGGTTCTAATTAAGGCATCAACTTCCGAATCTCCATCCATGTTCCTGCTTTATTTATTTTTCTTGTATTTTTTTTTTACAAAATAAAAATTACATTATATATATTTATTATTATATTTCAAAATTAAAGTTACTAATTATTTGTTAAATATAGTTATTGATAAAATTAAGTAAAATTGTATTAAAAATAATTATAACGTTAACAAAACCAAAAATTTTATGCTGCGCTACAAAATTTTTCTGTGTTGAAGCGAGTATACAACTTTATTCACAATTTTTATCAAAAGGGTGCACGGGCACCGAGATTTGCGTGAAAACGCGCCATTTTCACATTTACCCCCCCCCCCCCGTGTCCAGCAGGCTACGTTGTTTTCTGTTGCTATCAAAGATAAAGATGACAGGGTCTTATCTCGCTATTAATAGCCATAATCATGCTTCGGTGACTTGACTTTTTGAGGGACTGTTGTCACCCGTTGTAGCCATTGATTTGAGTATATGAAGAGCGAAACCACGTCAATGACACAGGAGGAGAGTGCGGAAAAGATGATAAGCACTGGGAAGGGACTTTTGTTTTGTATGACTTTTTTTTAAGCGCTGGTGTGCTCGTGTGTGGGTCAACTTGGGATGAAAACTGGCTGGATGCAATTTTTGAAGTCTTTTTCGGGCTCCAAGCGATAAGCCATTAGATGTATGGGAAAAAGAATAAGAATCAGATTCTCAATTTTATCCTTATTAAGAAAAAAAGGGTTAGTCTTTACTACTAATTAGAGAAATCTCAAATTTAAAATTACACATAAAATTTATATGTTAATAAAAAAAAAAAAAAACAACTTTAAAATACTATTTTCCATGCTAAAAACACATTAACTAAGAACCGGATTCCTAATATATTGATTTTTGAACAATCATAATCAAGTTCATCATCCTCATTAATTTGGTTGTTGGCCCAAAAAATTTTAATTAACATATTTTCATTGCCTTTTCTTTTTTCTCCGTCCATTTTCCTTTTGAAGAAAGAAAGGGACCATAGAAGTAAAAAGTCCAATGTAGAAAGTCCACTCCTCTTGGAGCCGAAAGAGTTGGGCCTCATGGGAAATGAGAGCTAAAAGCAGAAAAATTGAGAGCAAACCAGTGGGCCAACCCAATAGGGCGTTTACTTCACCTGCTTTGAATCCAGCACCGAGTCCAATATTTATTCGGTCTGCATATTATACATAGAGGAGGGTACGGGCCGAATGGCCCATTATGACACTGGTTACTTCCTTAACCTCGGGAAACAAAGATGCCGGTCGGAAATAGGTCATCTCAGCCTCTCGTCGGCGGCCTCTTTTCTCCGTTCACGACGTCACTGTGGCACCCAACCGCCAGCAAACCAGTGCTCCTTGCCATCCTCCGTTCACCGGAAACATAAAAAAATTGAACTCAATCATTCGAAGATAATTGCTGATTTTAAGACCCAAATCAACGAAAACTGTGACAAGGCTAAATGGTAACTTCCACATATATATTATATAAATATATAACACTAAAGGGGTTTATATGGGTAATTAAGGTTGTTTTTTCTGTTGATGAAGCATCAAGATTTTTTCTTTTTTTTTTCTTTTCTATTTTTCTGAAATTTCTCTGTTCCAAGTGTACGTTTTTCTTTGGAGCTGTCACATAATGCACAACCACCTGCTTGGCCCTAGGCTATGCACAGGAGAACTTTTTAAAACAAATGCTCTGAGCAACCGGACGGCCAAGAAGATACAATTAACTTGCAAGCCTTCAGGGTTGTCGTTAGTTTGACCTTAGGGTCCTACGTTCAAGTTGTATTTGTGAATGGATATATAAGTCCTTGTTCAAAATAAATCCAGCAACTATAGACAATTCAAGGGTTTGAAAATTTTCCGTGTTGTCATTCGTTACTTGTCGACTGGTTGGGTCCGGAACATCCAGTTGGGAGCCAATTGAGCCGGCTTGTATTGATTCTCTGTTCATCCGTATCTAGTTTTATCCGCCTATTTATTATAATGAGGAGTCCTACCAAGCCTCATTCTTGATTTGTTAGCCACTGCAAGAATTACAATTTTAGAAAGAGGAAAATTTTAACTATGGACGATCCTAGGAGAATTGAAGCAGTGTTAGGCCAAGAGGAGCACGAGCATAACCAGACTTCCCATCACCGTGAGAAAGTTGATAATACTATGACGAAGACGGCATCAAGAATGTGAAAGATGAGAAAATTGTAGGAGTTGATGGGCAAAAAGCAGAGGAGGAGCCAGTGGTTGTAAAGCAAAAGAGCAAGAGGATTTGAACTTTGGATGCATTTAGAGGACTCACGGGGGCAGTAAGTACTGCAGACCTCCCTTCCATGGCCACTCGTGTTCGTTGAATGACCGAACTTAGATGTTGAATAACCCTATCTAGGCATACTCTATGACATTTATAGAATGATTTAAGTTTGACTCTCCCCCCACTTTGCACTAGTTGTTATAATCTATTTCAAATTTAATTCATAACATAATAATTTTAAAAAAAAAAAATTATTTGAGTATATCAATTTTTATATTTATGAGTTTTTTTTATTTTCAATTGTTAACAAAAAAGAAATTGTTTTTAAAATTAGAACTTGAAATAATTTTAAAATTCACTCATTTTTATATGGTCAATTTCAATTAAAATTTTGATTAAATCTTTCCTTTTGTTGTTGTTATATTTGATTTCGTATGCATACACCTGTGCGCGTATATTTTGAGTATTATGTATGCTAGGAATTAATGGTCAATCCAACTTGATTTTAAGTTCGTGAGACTCTGTGCCTGTAGTTGATGATATTGGTAGATAACGCCGGGGAAGCATACCCACGCATCGACCATTACCTGTGGAATGGTTGTACATTGGCCGACTCTGTTATGCCATTTTTTCCCTTTGTTGTGGGCGTTGCAATTGCTCTGGCTCTCAAGATACGTAAATGTTTTCTCCTTTTTTGGGTTCTCTGTTGGTCACGTCCGTCCAAAATCCACCAGTAGTCCCTGCGCCTGCTGTGCTTTATCTGGCCGTACATTGTGTAAGTCGTTGATTGCGAGAAAACATTCTACGTACAGCAGACCCAAGTAAGGTAAGAGTAATATAGTCCCAATCTAGCTGAAAAAATTAGAGGTTCATGGTTAATCAGTTCAGCGGTTAAGCCAGACAGGCCAATTGCTACGTTAGTTGTAACCTTTGAAAAATATTGTTAAAAGATTAGCATCCCACCATATCCATAGCTTCATTAAAGTGAAAAATGAAAAATAAAAAGACAATAGCTACATCAATTTTGCAGAGGATTCCAAGGAAGAGGGATGCGGTTAGGAAGATTGTAGGAGGGGCATTGAAGCTTCTTTTTTGGGGGATTCTACTGCAAGATAACGATGACAACAATGTCTTCTATGTTGAACGTAAACATATGGTATGATTTATCTCTATGAAATATGATTTTAGGGTATGAGCCTTAAGCCACCATGACTTCAGTCTCATCTCTTCCAGGATTAGGTTTTAATCTCACAATTAAAACATTCTAGGACAAGGGTTTTAGTAGCATTGCAGTTTGATCTCTCACACACACCCACTTGGTGGGAATTCCTATTCGTCTTGCAGCTAAATATTAATTGGTCTCATTCCTCTCGATGTGCAAACAGATTGATGTCTGGCGATTCAGAACGCCATTTTTATTCCTGGAATGGATAGGAACGAGTGCTATGCTGGTGTTCGTGATGGCAGCACGGGGGGATTTTTGAAGGTATCATCAATGGATGGTATTATAAGTCAGAGGACAATACGCTTGCAAGTAAACCAACCATCTTTTAATAAATCCAAACGCTGGGCTTGATAAATCCAAATGCTATCTAGGACTACTCAATCTCTCAATTTTTTCCCGGCATTTTATACAAAAAAAGAAACAATTTTAAATGCGGGCATTTGCAATGGCAGCACCTGCGGTTAGATTCTCGGAAGGGCTTTTTCAATTGCACGAGATTTTATATAGGATAGTCAAAGGCTCTGATACTAATTGATATGAATATTAAGAGAATTATATCCTAAAAATTAAATTTATTAAGATGAAAGAGTTCAAATTTATGTAAGTCTTCTATTAAAATTTCATATTTATTTTTACGTTGGCCGGTTTTTTACATTAAGATTTTCACACATTTCTTTCCCTTTTTTTTCTTGCTTGCAGTAGAATGGATCGTCTCCCTCACATGGTCTGACATTTGGCTCCCGATTCATGGTCTTCCATCTTTAATTTACTAGAGAGGATCAGATCATCTGTGAGAGAGACATGGACGCGGAAGGAATGGTGGCCGTACGATTATCCTTTCAACTACAAAATATCTCATCAAACAGATCCAATTATGTTCATGGCCACGATAGTGAAATAATTACGTGCAAAAATTCAAATGTCGTTTTCCACAAACATGGATAGACATGAATGTACAAGCTGTCTTGGTTTCTTTCTTCCGAGGGGAGACACAGTCAAGCGGCAGAATGAGTAGCCCTAGAATAATTAACCGGCTTTATTACATATAGACAAAGCGAAAACATCCGAATTTACATTGCACTATTATAAATATTAATTACAAGTTTATTTTATAATTAATGATTATATTATTGTAATTTGTGAAATTTTGGGTCATTCAATTGTATGATCTTCTATTTTATATTATACATGCCAATTTCGGGCTTATATATTCATGAAACATTTCAGTTCGAACTCTGATTGACATGAACGCATATCTACAAATATCTTCCTCTATAAACTTGAATATGCCTTCGATTCGGGTGGCCCACGAGAAAAACAATGGGGTCATTTCACTGGAGAAAAGGACGAGGAAGCTGCCTCGATCAACCTGGTTACAGGAATCTTGAACTCGGTAATTGTACGGGCAGATATTTAAGCGAGTCGATCACTCGATGTGACTAATGATATTATCCATACGGCCTCTTTTCGCCCTTGTTTAATTAGTGGTTCTTGGCTGGTCCGCTGAGCACAAACTCTGTGTCATCTAGAAAAACAGGGAAAAAAGAAGGTATATAGAACTGGCAAAAGAAATAACTCTAGGACCTTGAGCAATGAAACGCTTGAGAAATGAACATTTTAATATGAGCTAATAATATTAGACCTAAATAATATGGAAATTTATCACATTGATTTAAAATTATATATTTTTTAAAATTTTAATAATATATGCTTACGTATAGATAGATTCTTTGGATGTCAAAAGACAATTGCAGAGTCAATATATTCCTTGAAGATGTTAATTTTACACACGCAAACAGTCAGAAAATGACTGGGTGCCCATAGACAAGATTCTTAACTTTGATGATCCATAACACAAAAGTCCCAAAGTTGCTGTAAGTTGACGAAAAAGTAGTGCAATACATTTGCTTTACCTTTCTTTTACTTTTTTATTATTATTATTTTTCAAAAAGAAATAACGATTCATTGGTTAAGCAACAATATGCGAAGGATCAAATATCCAGGAACATGGCATGCGAGTGTAATGCTAGCACATTAATAATGGAGATCTTTGCATGGTTTCCTATATCGAGCAACTGATGGATTTGAATTAGAGAAACACTCATGGCTTTCTACAACATAATCTACACGATTGCATTTAAAAAAGGAGAAGACTAAATTGGGTATTAAAGCATGGCATTGGCAGGTTATGGTAAACCAGGCCAAGAGCTAGTATATGGAAACCAGAAAGACCAGGCATGCCAAACCAGGCTCTGCACATCTCTCAGAAATATTTCAAGTATGAAATATGGTTCGTGCGCTCCCTTCATCTTGCAGAAGAACTTCTGATTTTTGTGTACATAGATGTAGACAGCTCGGTCATTCCGATACCTTATCCTGTATGACTTACATCAGGTACATAGCATAAAGGGAGGTATATACTGTACATCATATCGTGGCTATCTACGAGCAACAATATCTGAAATAGATCGTCACTCCCAACCCATTAACATCTTCCAAACCTGTTCTTCTATCTTGCATTTTGGAACAGATAGCCCTTCCCCTTCGCCTAGCAAGACTCTATACACTTCAAATTCCCGATCTCCAATCATGTGCCTCCTAATTTCAGCCTGAAAGAGCAATAGCGTACACCTTTTACCATAGGAAAAAAGAGGAATAAATCAAGTTTGATGCCATTTCTGCATCCATGTCTCCTCGTACTTCTGACCTATAATGCATTGTGAAGCTCAAAATCCTAGTGTGGCAAAGTCAACTAATTTGATAAACTGATGCCCCAAGGCCATGTAAGAAAAATGACAATTTTCAAGGTAAAAACTATTTGTACTTATTTAGTATGTAAACAAAAACTCACCGAAAAGATGCAAGTGTTGAGCATCCTGAGAGCAAGGGTGATATCATGAAAAACAAGTGGCCGGCCCTTGCCAGACAACTCCACAGGGTTTGCAACAAAAAGCTCTGTATCAGGACCACGACTGACAACAGCTACTCTTAGAGGACGCATAAGCTCCATCTTCAGGCGAGTGAGTAAGGATTTCTGTTTGCAAGGGTCAACTATCTTTTTCCCATCGGCTTGAATGATAAACAAGTCAATATCACAGTTTCTTCTCTGTTTTATAAAGGAGCGTCCATAAGAAATCTGGTTAAATGAGAAGAAATACAGTCAAACACTGCATCTATTGATTTCATCCACAAGATTCAATGTAAAGAATGAAGAATAGTAATCAAAGCAATCTTTCCCTCAAAAAGGACAACGTGCATTTTCTACATACATAGAATAAACATCAATGAACCTCGCTTCCTAATACTTGCATACAACAAAAATCTCTGTTTTGTCCATATACCTGTATATTGTATTCCTTTAGAGTTCTCATTATGTCGAAAAGAAGACCTTTATGATCTTGGCACTCAATCTGAAGAAGTGTGTGAACAGGGCTCAATAAGTTGTCCATTGTAACAGAGACACTGGAGGAAGTTAGCGAACTTGGGAGTTCATCAGGTATCTCCCAGCAAAGCACGTCTTCTGTAATTGTAGTTGGAAGAAATGAAGATTCCTGTGAACATGCAGTAATTTCAGGACCAACCATTTCTATATCACAGCTTATCATTGCACCACCCATTACAGCTTTTAAGTGATCATATGTGTCCTCCTTTCTTTTAAATGTATGCAGAAGGTCCCTGACAAAGGCAGGTCATTTGGAAACATCAATTACATCAAAATTACAAAGAGCATAGATAAAAAAAATTTTACATTACATATGAAAGAGATATTTTTTCATGATATGATCCCTCAAACTGTCTGAGAATTAAAAATCAAATTTCATCAAAATTAGTACAAAAAATGGACTAAGAGGATACATCTTTATCAATAAACTCAGTCCCAAACCATTCCCTACATCTCCTCCTACAGAAAAGACAAAAGAGAAGAATACGTAAAGTGGCTACTGCTTCAGTTTTTATGCAAACTCATCATTTGGTCACAATGCATCTGCCAAAGCAGACTTCCAAGTCATATATTAGTAAATTTCTAAAAGTGAAACTAACAAAATTATATGGGAATTGACAACAACTCAATGAGAGAAAATTCCTAAGATATAAAGACCGCAGACAACCGCATTAGAATGACGATGCAAAGGGAGGGGCATGAAAGAGATGCAAGTTAAATAATCTGAACTTGAATGCTGCTACATTTTGCTAGGGTCTGCAGTCATTTCAAAGCAAAACCATAAAAGCCATTTAATGAACCACATATGACACAAATAATATAAAAGGATTATCAAGTCCGTTTGCAGCGAAGCCAGCACCAGAGAAATTGCAAAATATGCAGCGTGAAATTGAAAATGAATATTTCAGATGAAGAACCTGGTGTCGGTGACAAAGAATAGGTCCACCACCCGCCCGTCTGGTGTCGTAGAAATTTTAACCTTTTTGATGGTTAGTTCGAGCTCACAAAGCACCGCTGTTACATCTGCCAGAAAAGGAGGTAGTAAAAAAAAAATGATTCCTTACCTCTCAATTCCTCACACGAACTAGGACACAATTCTTGTAGACAAAGATTCGATCGGAAAACCAGACAATTGTGAAAACATGACTTGCAAGTCAAAGCCACAAACAAGGCAGACGTGATATGCAATAACTGATTCCAAAGTTAAGGTTTAAAAGTAATTACCGTGTAAAAGTCCTCTTCTGTCATGACAGCACAACTTCAAGAGAAAGACATCAGGAGGCCTTGGAGGCTGCAAGTCTGACCGGTAGTAAGAAATTCCAGATGCTGAAGCGCAAGAAGGGCATGCCTCCACCAGCCTCTTCTTCAGCAAACTCCACCGAGTTGTTGACTTGCCAACCACCCAAAAAACCAAGTAGCACCATCTTCCATCAGTGGATACATCTGCCCCATACGAGAATCCCCAAAAAATCAGATTTAAATATCTTCAATAATTTTTTTATTTAAAAAAAATAACTTGAGGTAAAATATATTTTGAAATGGCAAAATTTGAAGGAGAACGAAAAAAAAAAGAGAAAAAGTGGCTCAATTTTCTTAAATTTCATGTACTCTTAATACAACAAAGCACCAAACACAGTCATAAACAGCTCCATACATGCAAAAATTTGAAGACTCACCTCCTCTAACGATGCTAAGACCAAAGAAGAGCATGATACGACACAAATCACAACCCAGACCAGTCTTGTCAGGGCAATTCACAACGATTACAGTCGGGTCTCCTTCTTTCTCTGATTGCCTGATTATCACAACGTCTTCGTAGAGGATACCCATCTCTCCCCTCTTCTTCTTCTTCTTCTTCTTCTTCTTCTTCTTCTAGTTCTGGCTGTTGTTTTTCAGTCGAAGTTGCCTTTCAATTCTTAAACAAAGCTTGAATCTTTAGTACAACCATAGAGAGAGATATACACGGGTAACTGTTCTTTGCTTTGTGGGTTTGGTTTTGTTGGCGCTGCCTCTGCTGCTGGCACAGGTAGATGAGACTGGAGTTTCTGGATAGATAAAACTAAAAAGGTACGGAGAGAGTGTTTCTTTTCTTCTACAGTGCTTTCTTGCCTTATGCTTCACATGATGATTTTGTAGCAGTTGTTGTCGCTTCAGAATGTAACCAAAATTGCCCCTGTATTCAAAATTGGTGAAAGAAAAAGGATTAACGAAAGCACAACCAGTAAATCGAAATGGAATAAAAAAAATATATACATCTTGAAATTATAATAAATATAATATTAATATCAACTATTTTCTTTATAAAATATCATATTACATCAACATTAATAATGAGGTGATTTAATTTAATTTTATATTAAATTTTTAAACTCACAATTAAACTGTAATTTTTTTAAACAGAGACTTGTGATAATAATATAATTAAATAAAAAAATTTATTAAATTAATATATATATATATATATATAAACTGTTAGATAAACCGCGTACTCGGTCTCTATCCTTTCCTAAATCACTATCGACACCAAATTGTTTTCCAGCTAAGATTGTTGGCTTAGAGTTAGGCCCCTAAACAAACGCCAGCCGCCATCACGTGACTTTTTTGGTGGTGGGGGATGGTACCTCTCACGTGCCTAGCTGACGGAAGTTTCAACGCTTTTGTCGTTGAGTACCCTTTTTTGGTCCTATTTCCCATTTACTTTTCCAACAACGTACGCGTGTCCCCCATCTTTAATATAAGTAAGCCTATATCCAATCAATCGTTTCTTTCCATCTTAGTCAGTCTTAACACAGATTGATTGCCGTTACCTTCGATTATGCGGCTACGCTGAATTTATAGCACTTCTCAACGTCAACAATGTGATTTATACGATAATTCATCGCATAATTATGCATTGTTTATGAAAAAAAAAAAAATTATAATATTAAATACTATAAAATTTATTTTTCTATTAATTCAATAGTAACAATCATTTCACTGTATATTCAATCCAACATATCCTTAATTAGTTAGGCCAATGTCATTTTGAAGTTTTGTAAAAGGGTTTGGGTTTGAATAACGAGACTTTTAAATGGTTTCAGCGGAGCTGGGTCAAGCCTATTACTCAATAAATATTGTCATGTAATTGTATTCATGACTTCTTTTTTGTGGTCTCGCCATGGCCCACTTTTCATAATCCCTTACAGTTCATTATCAGGCATCAGCCGAATTTGAATTTTGGTCTTTGAAAGGATTATCATTCAGAAATTGACACCCAAGCTTGTTGGCACCCCGAGTGGGCAAGTGTCTTAAAAAACGCTATTCTCTATTCATTTGGCGTTGTTTATGTGGGGAATTAAGCCCGCTTTTCGCGATCCCTTTCATTTCAATTTTCGGGTATCGGCCAAATTTGAATTTAGGACTCGCAAAGGATAATCATTCAGAATTCGGCACTCAATCCGGTTGACACCGCAATTGGGCAAATGTCTTAATAACGCTGTTTTCTAGTCTCCTCGCGCGTGATTTCTGCAGCGAATCAAGTGTGATTAAACTTGGCTGTCCCTTTTTCATAATCTAGTTTGTTAATACAGCGAAGCAAACGGCTACCATAGAGCCACGTGTCACCCAACCGGGATATTTTAATTGAGTGGTCAACACAAGAGTTATATGGAAGGAGTAAATCGTATGCATTTGTTTAGACTTTAAACAACGGCGGATGTAAAATCATTAGAGTTCGTGTCTGCTTCTGAAGGGACGAATTGAGACAATGCGACCAACGAGTGGATCTTTAAAAGGTTTGCGGTTGCTTGCTCTCTGAGTACTCCGCAAAGGGATTGGAGGCGATCAAGGTAACATGCATATGCATGACGCCATGCTCATGACGCCATGCCTGTCCTTTATTGGCAGTGGCACAGCAGATTTTGACAAATCGAGCTTGTCATTTCCAATTCCCAGGCGACACGGAACCAATTGCATATCATTTTCTCATTTTGCGTGATGGGGGGTAACGGCCGTAATAAAAAGAGTAATAAACAAATTAAAAAAAAGAGTCAAGTTTGAGTTTTTGTTTTGGCGTGGGTCAATTTAAAAAAAGGGAATCTTTATATAGAGATGGGAGGATTGAATCGAAGGAAATTCACATTTTATAGTATTATTACTGTTAATATATGTTTTAAACTATTTAATGTATAATCATGAGACAATTCCCAACATTTAACCAATAACTACAATTATATAATGTAAATTTTCATTTGTTTTACATCAAATTATATGTATTTAGGCTATAAAATGTAATAATAAAAATAGATCGATTTAATAAATTTTGTGTACGAGATCAATTGTTATTATTTTATTATTATTAAAGTGTACATATTATTTACTAGGCTTTTCTTTTTAAATACAAGTGTATAAAACTATAAATTAACCAAACTGTTTAGTTGGGGGAAAAAAAAAAGAGGAACACGAAGCAATGTTAACCCATTCTCCTAAGCTAGTTGATAAAGTCCTAGCACGATAACTGGTTGTTGATCCCCTTCCCCACCCCAACCTTTTTTTAATGGTTTAACCTGGTTCCACTGGAAGAAAAGCCCCCCATTCCTTTTTTTCGTCTAAATTAAATTTGAACAAAGAATATTCTCTATTCTAAAAGGAAAGTTGCCGAGAAATTTGGGGAGTCAGCAGGAAAGCAAATTGAAATTTCGCGAGCATACCAAAAACATCGTGCATTTTAAACATGTAGAGCTAGAGCAAGGATATAACAATTTTTTTTTTTTTTTGAAGTCACTAAAAATCAATTGGGCCCTCAATCAATGGCCTGCCAAGGTCGTTGTTATCCATTGAAACAGGCATATTTTAAGTGAAAGTGGGTAAGCCATAACCATCCGATTCCTTGCAGTCAAAATGCGCCAACACTCCATGATTCAAGTCCAAGTGTTCCGTGTGTCCCTTATTGAACAATTCAAATGCAATTGATGGCGATATATCAGCAGAACAGTGACCTAACTTTCAACAGAGAAAAAATCAGTGACCCATTTGCAAGCACTAAAGTTCAGAAATGTGCAGGTATGGTCGTCTATTAGGCCAGGTTCGACGTCCCTTTTCTAGCCAAGCCTCCCTGACAAATTCTGCGTTGGCTTGTCAATCAAACACGCATCTGAACCAGCAACGCGTTACGGAGTTGTCAAGTAGATCACGCAGAAGTCGATTTGCCAAGACCTGGGAGATTCCAGAACATACAATTTAAAGGTGTAATAACTTGTCAAAATTTTTCTGAATTATCTGTAAGGAATTGGGATTAAATTTCAACAATTTCACTGACATAGAAGTAACGAATACAATTAAAAACCATGTAAAAAATAATGCATTTTACATTTTTTTTTCTCTTCGTTGACTTATTTTTACATTATAAAATACTTACATTACTTTACTAATGTGTTCTCTTTTTTATGGAAGAACTGTACTGCCTTGAGTGTCCTGCACGCCCTTTATCGACATTCAATTTAATTTACATATCCTACACCCCCCCCCCCTTTACCTAATTATTTGTTTCAATTAAAAAATGATCCTGATTCCTGAGATCTGACCTGTCGCACTTTGGCATCTAGTATTGGTCGACTCGTTGAAACATTAAAAAAAAAAAAAAAAAAAAAAATTCTCTGATTGAAAAAAAAGAAAGAAAAAAAAGGAGTGACGGTCCGGTAATATTGTATTGAGCCTGCGTTGATTTTTCTTCTGTTCCTTTATTTTGTTGGATAATAACGTGCGTTGAAATTAATTTAAAGGAATTATTACAATAATCATTCCAAGACGTAAGGTAGTTATCGTAGATGTCATGGAAAAATTTCCCACCTCAGAGTAACTAATTTGTCAAACACGTGGGATTGACTAAACATCATATTTGTGGCCCTGCTGAGCTCAGGATCCGAATAGCATTCGGCATAGGAATGTTCAAATCCGGATCAACGTAAACAAATATTACACGTACAGGTGGTAAAAGTTTGCTCAATCCGAGTAACTTGATTTAACGCCCCTTGAATTTCAAATTAATTTGATTTATTTTAATTAAAGTATTACACTCAATTTAAAATTAAAATAATTTATAATTTAATTAATTATATGAAGTAATTTAAAATATAAATAATTAAAATTTAAAATAAATTATAATAAAATAATTTAAATTTAAATTTATTAAAGTTTAAATAATTTAAAATTTATATAATAATTCAAATTAATCTAAACTAAAGGCAACTAAAAATTTTAACCCAACTCAAAAATGACTCAACCCATGCGTTTGTCATCTACAATTACACATCATGCCCTTAGGACATTTGGTAGAAATACCAATTAATTTTGTTTTTAATTTTTTTGATATATTATTTTTATTGTTCCACTTCATATACGGGCTTCATCAGTGTGGCAAACAAGTCGTCTGAGTCTTATTAGGTTTGATTATAGAATTCAAATGAATTTTAAGGTTTTCACTATTTAAATACCATATATTATGTTAGGACTAACTTCAGAAGAGTTCGATTAGATCCTTATATCAAAGATTTACATTTCTCTACCTCATAAAATCTTGATATTCATCTGTATCATAAATCCATTGTGACTGGAATGTCCCAACAAGAGCGTGAACTGACATATGTATTCATTCGTCCCGCTCTTCCCACCCTATCGACTAATCCATTATGAACTTCGATTGAAATGAATGCACGTGCAAATAGAATGCCAGCCATTGAAACACAAGGAGCTGACTGTAATTTGCTTCAGCGTTCGTCCGGACTTTGGGAATTGGAGAACTATTTTAATTACTTTTGGCAATTTGTTTCAGTGTTTGTAGCCAAGGCCATCACTCAAGTTCCCCTCTAAACGTTTCCTAACAAATCATCTCCCGCTCTTGCTAAGTGGATAAAATCCTTAAGTCATGTGTACTATGAACAGGCACACAAAGTCCAAGACATATTTGTCTGAAATTCTTTTTGGTGCATATGGTTGACACTATTTTGATGACAACGAATAGATGCATATTTCCAATGGCGCCACATTCAACCAGTTTCGTCCACACAAATTCAAACTCCAAGTATCATGAAAGCTCTGAATCTTTACAGTACTAGATCGTATCAATTCTCAGTATTATGCACCTCCAGAAGGGTTTGTCAATTGTGAGAGACAGAAGAGGGATGAGGAAGGAAGACCAGGCAGTATGAGCATAAGTTACTATTCCTCTGAAGCTGTAATGAGAAACATGACGACTGTCTAAAAACACATCTACTTCAGTCCTGCTTATCATCTCCCAATGCCACAGGTTTTGAAACAGGAGCCTGCTCGCTGGGTTCACCTATTCCCTGCACCTGCTAAAACACAAGCTCCACATAAGCACCAACCAAAAAGAAGAACAAGCCCACTTACGCTCCATCTTCTAGAGCAACAGGCCACTTGGGCCAGTAAATGAAATTGTGAAAAGAAGACAGAACCAGAAACAACTGAACTACACACACATGAAAAAGGAAAACTAACTAAACCAGCATCATTAAAACCTAAATGACCTTCACTTTACAGGAAAAAGGCACTAAGCTTGTTAAAAAACCCATCAGGGAATCATTTGCAGTTGACCTACCACATTTTCCTTACCACCAGTCTGAATGGCGAAAAAACCAATAATAAGATATTAAAGCAAAACATCCAGCTTTCAAAGGTAGCCATCTTTACACCCTGTCCTACTATTGGTACTCTTCTAATCATTCCTTATCATGTAACACTATCACAGTGACAGGAAAAATGTCTCTACAAGTACTTTTTTTCCCCTCCAGAAACTAATAAAAGGAAGAGATTTAGTTTCTATCTTGTGAAATGATAAGTAGTGCAGTTCTAGGATATAAGGACCAGCAGTACAATCAGTCATCAATCTCGTTCTTATAACTCAAGTATTCTTATAACTGAAGTATTCTTGATAGAATTCACAAATGAAGACAGCAAGGAGAATGATAACAAGACATTATAAGCACAAGACAAATTTGGTGTTTGCCCTCAGATGGCTGGTTGAACTGAACACCGAGGGCATGTTGTGAAACAATCCTGCCAAGGCAGCAGCAGGAAATACACTAGTGGGTGAAATCCATCTATCATGAAGTTAATTTGCATTACTCTCAATACTGCAGGCTCCAATGTAGGGATAAAATTGGCAAGGCAAAAAATCTAATGCTTATAATGGAGATAACTGCATGGGAAGAAACTTATGAAGTAGGGATAACCTTTCATACCCACGCATGTCAAAAATGATATAAATCTGCAAGAAATTAATTGGCATACTATAACTAAGTCTCTTCTTCATCGGGTCTTTGCCACCCCTCCTAGAGGTCCATGTACAATGGTACTCAACCCTCTCCATTCAACACTAGAATAGGGATAGGAAATTGGTTTGATCAAAACAAGGTTGGCGTTTGTTGTTTACATTCACATAATCCTGACTTTAGATAGCAAACTCCATTTCTAAAACAACACCCTAAATTCACCCCATTTAAAATAATGAACTAAAAATTTTTTCCCAACTTTCAACCCCCAAAGAAATGACTCCTTAGAGCAGGCTACAGATGTGTTAATTTTCACTCATAGTTGCACGAAAAAACCAATCTTGATCAATGAAATTAGAGCTTCACCACATAACATGCAGTGAGAGGCATGCAGGAGGCGCAAAATCCTACCAACGGCTCATATGTGATTATTTCTTTCTTTCTTTCTTTCTTTTTTTTTTTATTTTTCGAATTTAATAGTTCTTTCACTACCAAATTATTTTCATAAAATTATTACCTAGTCAAGCTCTAATCAGACAACAATCAAAAAAAATTCACTCACTTTGGTAGCGGCGCCGTCCTTCTTAACCGCCGGCTTGTACGGGCACACCGGAGGAGCCCTCTCTGGCTTCCTGTATTCCCATCCAAAAAGAGCGTAAACTTTGCCCTAAAAATTTCAATCAAATATAAAAGACAAAGAAAGGGTTAGCAAAATCAAATTTCAATAGTTTGGCAATTGAATCCAACAATGAAACAAAATTGAATCGTCAATTGGCAAGTGCGTATCGAAAGAGAACCTCTTACCACGATGTAATAAAAGAGAAGAGGCAAAGCGTTGACGACTGGGATGAGGAAGAGAGGCAACAAGCACGCTATGCAAACCTAAGAACCGCCATGGATTCCAAAGGTTAATCAAGAACGATAAAAGAAATAAAAAAAAAAAAAAAAAAACCGAATCGGATAGATCAACAAGAATCAAAAACCTAAAACAGAAAGTGGGGGAAAAATTTACCATCTTCTCTTATCAGTGATGATGGGTCGGTCCTTGCAATTCTGACGCTTCTTCTATTGGGAAATCTGGTCAATATCAGGTAGGCCAACGGAGACGTTGTTGACTTCTGGGAAGTTGGGAACACAATCCTCTGCTTAGTAATTGCCGCACCAAATAAAAAGGGTCTTGACGAGTCGGTTTTGATTATGCGGCTCTGCTATATCTGATTTTGCCCTTTTTTTAAAAAAAAAAAAAAAAATTAACTTGACGACAGAAGCATCTTGTCATTTACCAGCTGGCCTTAGTTTTGAAATTAATAGTAATAATTTAGATGGAATTAAATCACACAAATCAAGGATTTAGAATATGTAAAAATGAATAATCATATTTTTCGGGCTTAATATCCTAATTAAATTACACAAATATCTTTTTAGTTAATATTGTATTTGTACACTTTAGTCTAACACTTAGTTTAAAAAAAAAAATTACTTTATGACTTATTCTCATTAATTTAGATTTTGTTAACAGCGTGCTCCGACGTTCCGAACAACATTTGGACGGTGATTTTATGGATCTGCATGTGGATCAGAAAAATCGAGTGGGCCAGCAAGACTGTTTATGGATCTTCCGTGATTCTTATTCACATCCTCCTCTCTTTTTTATCCTTTTTTCTAATAAAAAAAAATGAAAATTGGAAATTCCTCCCTGCTCCGTCTTTCTTTTTCACTTTTTATTTTAAACGAAAAGAAATTTAATAACGGGGATGATACATAAGCCTGAAGTGCCCAGACTGTTCATTCATAATCAGCAATGACCCGTCTAGTGTTGCATATCGTATGATGTCTCCGGGTAAAGGCAACAGTCTTTGATTACCTGCATCCACCCTTGGGGTTTGCTGTCTGCAATGCATTACTTCATTGAGATTACTTCATTGGAATATTGAAGTTCTGCTTTCACTATCATCCGTAGCATACCACAAAACAAACTGGGACAACGTATTACGTAGTGTGAAAATTAAATTGAAGTGGAAATCCCCACTTCACACTAATGACATGCTTTAATCGACTACTCTGTGCTCTCAACCTTGCAGGGGACGTCAGTGCAACGACAAATAGGTCTACCAGCAGCTTCCCAGCCATTGAAGCCACGCTCCAAAACCACGATGTTTTTAATTCCCCCCGCATCATCTTTTATCTCCTCAAGATAATGGGCAAACCTTCGAGCACAGGTTGGGCCTCGAACCTGCCAAAAGAATCGATCATTCGTTCTCGAGTGAAAAGCATAGCATTGTGAAAAGATTGTACTCAAGTCAAAGTAATGGAGATAAGCTGAGGAGTATTTGGCAGAGTTTCCAAATATACCATACAGCTAGTCCTAATAATTAATGCCTTGTGCTAAACAGGCTATCAATAGAATGGAATGATAACAAAAAAATTCATAGAGCTGATTCCAATCAAGTTTGGGATTAAGACTTTGTTTCTATTGTTGCTAAATTGGCTATTAAGCCTAGACATGGGATATGGCAAGAAAATGCCCCTGAAATAAACTGGCTATCCTGTCTGCAACGAAATCCCTTTGGGTCCAAATAAGACAAGTTTCCAACAAAGGTCGACTACTCTTTTAGGATCATGTTATTATAAGATGAGATCATTTTCATACCATTTATTTCAAACTTTGAAAGGATTTAGATATCAATAAGCCGGTGGGAATTTTTTTTTTTATAAGGAAAACGTTGACTTTCCAGAGAAAACAAACATAGCAGTTTTCTGACAGGTTATTACTTGTCATGACAGAAAAAACATAACAAAATGCATTCGAAGTAGGCCAAAGGCCATGGCTAAAGATAACAAATGCCTAAAAACCAGAGATCTATGAATGAAAAGAAGGAAAGGGGAGATGATGGTTTTAAGAAACATTTGAAGCCCAAGCTCAAATCATTCCATATATCACTGTTAGCTTCAGATCATCTTAAGCTTATGGGAGCATCCCTTCCCAAGAATTCCACCAAAACAACCTGGCAACAAGTAAACCAGCTTGAATCACAAATGCTAGACAGATTACAATTCATAAGATTACCTTTCTATACTCCACACAGGAGATTTTTTATTTCCATCCTGCTCTTTAATTTGCAATTTGGTATATTTTCTGTACCAGAACCTCTTCACACCCCCAACCACAAGACCAATGCCATCCCAAACCCAAATTTTCCACGAAGGAACTTATTCTTCAATGCAAATTGCTAACGAAACAACACACAAGCCAAGAGTGGAATGTTAACGAACGTCTGAAACTATCAAGCAGCTTTACAATTGTTCCCATGATGAAATGAACTGGATGTTTCCAGCACTCGAGCTCCACAAATAAAGAAAAAATTAAAAAAAAAAAATCAAAACCAAACCATTCCTCCTCCTTAAGAGTGGCCTTTACAGTTCAATTGCATGAACCATTGACTACTAACAAAAGTTTCCAAAGATATAGAATACAACATTTTGCTGAAAAGGAATATCTAAAATAGCCCTCTCTTGGAGACAAACTACCTACAAAATCATTTACTTGCTAGCAGATACATTTAATGGTAAAAATAAATCAAATAATTAAAATAACTCAATCCTCCTGATCACAGTATTCGATAAAAACCCAAAGAATTCAAAAGGAGAGAGCAGCAAAATAAATAAATAAATAGAAAAACCTGGCTCAAAGCGCAATGGAAAACAAGGGTGTCTTTCCCTTTGACTTCTTGAAGAAGATTAGAGATCTTATCAGTGAAGGTGCTGCTGGCGTAGTGCAGTGACCCAGCTATGTGCCCATCGTAGCTCCTCTCATCGTCCCTTTTAAAAATCACATTAAAAAGAAAGAAGAAGGGAAAAAAAAAATTCAAGAAAAGCAAAGAGCAATTAATCAAGAGTGAACGGGACGTTTCAGAAGTTGGAATAATAAAAAAAAAAAGGAAGGGCGGCGGCGGGGAATTTTTGGGACCTGACATCGACGATGGCAATGTTTGGGCGGCGTTTCAAAGAGAGAAGCTGAGAGCCTGTTATATACGTTATGCTTCGAGACATGGCTGGCTGGATGGATGAATGGATGAATGGATGGCTCAGCTACTTCAATTCAATGCTTTCCTTCCTTTCCAGTTTCCCTTAATTCCTTCTCTTTTCTTTGATTTTTTTTTTTTTGGGTCTTCGTGTTTGTTTTGGGACTGGGCATCCGTCCGGGCCAGCAAAAGCGCATTGTAATAATGCGCTTTTTCTCAGACGATCCAACGGTCCACGTCGTAGGAAGTTGGCATATTTTCTTTTTGCGTTCTTTTAAGAGGCGTCGTTTTTGGAGCGAGCATTTTGTATTTTCTCCTTTTATAAGATAAAAAGTTTGAATGTAAAATCACTTCCTTAATCTGACGGTTACCGGAGACCCAGCGAGTCTTGATTATTTCCCCTACTATTGCAAAAAAGTTCAGACGATCCAACGGTCCACGTCGTAGGAAGTCGGCATATTTTCTTTTTGCGTTCTTTTAAGAGGCGTCGTTTTTGGAGCGAGCATTTTGTATTTTCTCCTTTTATAAGATAAAAAGTTTGAATGTAAAATCACTTCCTTAATCTGACGGTTACCGGAGACCCAGCGAGTCTTGATTATTTCCCCTACTATTGCAAAAAAGTTAAAAATCCGACCTGCCGGATTCGAACCAGCGACCTAAGGATTATCTGTTGAATCAACTACAGTCCTCCGCTCTGCCAACTGAGCTAAGGTCGGTTTAGTAGGTTTATTGATTTAACTTTTAAATGATCATTAGTAACTAGATAATTTCTTTCCCATGTCACAAACCTTTGTGCGACATATGTATGGCCATGTAATTCATGACGAATAAGGAATTTGAAGATTAAAAATATTTTTAATTTAATTTAATTAAGATATGTATTATATTAATTTAATTTTAAATATAAATAAAAATTAAGTAAATTTTAATTAATATTTTAAATTAATTTATATAACCTGAAAGAATGATACGGTTGAGGGATGAAAATGATTTGGATTTGGACTTTTGCCTTATATAGTTATGTTCTGCGAGATTTCGCTGAATAATTCTAATACATATGCAAACCACTTGATAGCAAAATTTAATAATAATTTGATGTGTCTTTTTCTATTAAATTGAATTTAAATAATTATAAATATATATCTCATAAAAATATTTTAAAAAATGATAATATGCATTTTATAAATTTTTAATTTAATATTTTGCTATTAAATGTAAAAAATATATATTTAAAATTATTGTTATTTAAATATTAAATTCTTATTATATACAAAAAAATTGAAACAAATAATAATAAATAATTTTCAATCTAAATTTACATAAATAATAATTAAAATCTTTATAATGTTTTTTCTTATTATTATTCATAAAAGAAAAAAACCATATGCACGCCCCTTCAAACCATTTTTAAAACTTCGAAGGCTCCCCACCGGCGACCCCATTTTCTTTTTCGTATGCGCGTCGGGCACGGCCTTATGTGTTATTGCATCTGTGTTGCCCCGAAGGCATCTATAGAGAGAGTATCACAATCAAAGGCTTTTTGTTATCGATTTTGACTGGCAGAAGTACGTTGGTTATGTTTGTTCTGGGACTTTCGATCTCTTGTTTCCTGTTCCCTTGTGACATGAGCAAAAACTGAAAAACGCAAAAAGGCAGTATTGGGTACCGACAAAAAGCATCTTGAAACAGCGAAAGAAAGTACCTTCCGTGCCAAAGACTGAGAAGGGGGAACCGAGCTTAATTAAAACGTTGCAGATTTTCGAATTAAATTAGCTGTTCAGAAACAGAGAAAATAGAAAATTGATTAAATCCGAGATATGTGTTAAATAACTTGGTGATACGAGTTAAAAATAAACTCAAGGTATTTTTTTTTTTTTTTTACGATTTAAAGTGGCTCACATAAGTGTATATATATATATATATTTGTGAAAAAAAGCAAGACACAAAGTAATATAATAAATTGAAGAACATAAACTTTTTCTTTATTCATAAATAATGAAAAGGCGGTGAGATCACACACACACACACACACACACACACACACACACACACACACACATTGGATTCCCATGGCCCAAAACATCCATCCTTACATCTCCTTCTGGCCCCTACCATCAATCCCTTCTCCCCATGTCAGTTATTATTTACAGCATGTCCATTAGCCTTGCACCCACCTCGACCAAAATGAGAAATACACCAAATTTCCCAATTTGTGTCTTCTTTTAGGAGCCTTGGATGCTCAGCTACTCCTTTGCATGATTTAATTTGATTGCAAGTGGAGTACCCATCTCAAGACACCCATGATGAAAAGAATAATAAAACAAAGGCTAAAGAGAAAAAAAAAAAAAAACATAAAAGGGCGAAAATGACCAAAAAAGTGAAAATTTTTTGGAGTGGCTTTGGGCACTTTTGTGTCTCCACCTTTCCAAGTTCAGGAACACCTTCAGGTTTCAGCCCTGGCACTCAGGTGTTAAGGAGTGGTCTCGCTTGGGGTCCCAACAATAGTTGTAGACCATTTGATGACTTTGGACCCAATTCATGGCCCTTTGTTGCTGTCTTGTAAGCCCACTGGACTGGGACGGAGAGGCGGAGACTGGGCGGCATCCCCGTGGTGCAGAGGCCGAACAGCCACTTGCCTTGAAATTGGTGTACCTTGCAATAAATGGTTGGTACCTATAATCCACCTTGTATCTTCCGTCTTCTGTGGCCCAAGACGAGGCATCCCATATTGAGCCGTATACCCACATCGGCCTTAGTGGAAATGTTTCGACACTTTTCCTTGTGTACCTCCTTATGGGCACATCATCAACAAGGAATCTGTGAAAATAACAAAAAATAAACATATAAGATTTATTCATATTAAAAAAAAAAAAGGAAGAAGAAGATAAACCCTTTTAAGAAAGCGAAAACAGCCAATAAATCACAATCAAGTGCAGCCACAATCAGCTTTATCTGCCGTGGCATGTCATTAGCATTTACAGAAAGTCTAACCTACACATGTGATGCCTATAGATTATGCTTACTAGTTTAATCTTATGAATTGAGTAACCCTTCTTTAATCTGACTAAAGATCGAAATAGCTTTTGCCATTTCCTATGTTGTCTTGTGATTTCAATGACATTAAGTTACCAATGTCCTTAATTATTTAAGAGTTTGTCCAATTCTCAAAAAGTAGATATTGCTATGCTAGGTGACAGAAGAGAAAAACAGTGAAAAGGACTTACAAAAATTATAATGCTAAGGACTGACCCTCCATGCCGTACAGACTTGTGTATTGATAATTAATCTCATTCACTAATTGCAAACCCGGGAGTTGATATTTGCTTTACCCCTAAACTCAGTATTAATTCACAACAAAGTCTTACAAGTAGGTGCTCAACAATGTGTTATGGGAAATAAGAGTGAATTACATGATCTCTCTGGGACTCCAAAGGATGGCATAGTGATGGAAGTCTTGGGTTGGATCAAACCATAAATGAAATTTCATCTCTCTGCCAATGATTCTGCCATCCCCACTTCCTCTTATGTAAACATTTGTCTGCAAGGTGTAGGGCTTTCCAAATGTTGTCCCCAAAAATTCTATGTCCACTTCATCATGGTGCCCTGGGTGGGCTTCATTGTTTGACAGCTGCCATTCACCAATAAGTTGAACTTTGTCAGAACTCGCTGCAGGACACTCAAATTCACTTAGACACTCATTAATTACCCAGTGAAGAGAAGATTATTAAAAGGAGTGAATATTATAATTGCAAGCTTAATTGCAGCAGCCCATTTAGTTAATGTTTAATGATCTCATTGACTGGCAGTTCTCACGTAGAAAGCTGTTATGACCCCTGCAGTGTAGCCTGGCTGGAGCTTAATGGAAGCTCCAAAGTACCCTGATCGAAATGGCTTGACTGACTTGAATCCGCTTCCTTTTGTGAAAATATGTGCAGAACATGAAAACAAAATCAATCAGTAGATGCATCAAATTGTTTTGCGGGTGGTAGAGGGACTAATAAGTGCACGTTTCAATTAATTAACACGAGCGATGATCGCTTCTAAGACATGACCTGAGGTGGTATCTAGCCAGATTGTTAATGCATTTTGGTCTGCTCTTTGATGCTCATAGCCCCAGAGATTTCTGTATCCCTCATGAAAGCTCATTGACTTGAACCTGGAACTTGGCCAGTAGCCTGGCGATGGTGGCCATTCAGCATTGCTTGATGAAGGAGTCATAATAATAAGAAGTAGTAAGAGAAAGAGAGCCATGAATGAGGAAGCAAGACGTATAGAAGCTCTATTTGACGAGAAGATAGAATGATTACATGTAAATAAGTTCAGAGTGTGTGTGTATTATTGTGTGCGTGTGTGTGTGTGTGCATGTGTGTGTTTGTTTGAGAGAGAGAGGGTGGGGGGGGGGGCATATAAAAGAGCAAATATAGCATATGAAGAAAGGTATAGCACTCCATTTATAGAGAGGTAGCACATAACATGAATAATTTATTGATCAAAGTAGATAAAATGAGGTTTCAGACAGGGGAGGTTCATCTGGCACTTTAACATTAAGATAGGCAGGTATCAAGTAAAAAATAATTGGTAAATATATTTTCCCATGCATCCAACCACTTCTAACCAATTATTTATGAGAAACCTGTTTCCTGTAGCTGCATTGACTAGAAGAGTCAGGAAAAAGTAGAGGGGTAGATAGCTTTGTCTTAAATGTGCTTTCTGTAAGCACACCAGTGGGGATCAGTTTTTTTGTGACACTGCGGTAATTTAAACTTTGGTTATAGCTGGCTCTCTTTCTCATTTAAAGCTACGTGCATTTTTGTGTCTTTTGGTTGCAATAACCCACCTGTGATTCTTTACCACTCTACTTTCTTTCCCCTCTCTATTCTTGCATGTCATTTTCCAGACAGCACAGGGTGCAAAGTGGGTCAGGTTCTCATTTAGTCAAAGTCCGTATATCAAATCCGAGTTAATAGCCTGTTTTGAACCCGAACATTAATGGAATGGGCCATAAGGTGTCAAAAATGGGGGCCCATTTTCGATTTGATTGTAAGTGTGTTTGCAAATTGTAACCCCGAAAACTAATAAATATAATGCAGTTGCATGAAAAGAGTTTTGTTATATGCATATATTAGTTTATATTGTATGATTATAATTACTAGAAATATATTTATCATTTTTATTATTAAATATTATTATATATTAAAAATTTAAAAAAATATATTTAACAATTATAACAAAATAATTTATAAATATATATTCAGAATGTATTTATTTTATCCCTCTGCGCGAAAATGTTTCGCGAGAGATCAGAATTGATAGTCCACGCGTATAGCTCAAACCGTGTGATCGATAATCTCTTGTTACACGATGTGAGTGTTAATAAACAAGTAATTTCTATTTTATGTGACAGCTCTGCACTATTATAAGTAGATCAAATGGCTTTTCCTAACTTGCATCAATCCTTCCCGATGGATGTTGAAAAGACTCGTTCGTTTATTTCCACGAACAAGTGGCTTCCATTCTACAAAACCTTGGCAGGATTGAAACCATTGTCTGTTTAGAGACAAGTGTCCAAACATTACATTGATGGATTCCATTACCAATTTGTGTGCATATTATTCTTACCGATCATTACCAAGAGAAAACCATATGTCAGAACCAGTGAGTACGTAAATAGAAGCACGTCAAAGGGCATTCTTCTCAAACCGTTATTTGGGTATTTTCTCAACTTCAATGAGAATGTTGACTAATCAAGCCCCAGGCCTTTGACGAAAGGAAATATATGTATAGTTGTATGCATTTAATCAAATAAGGCATAAGTGAATGAAAAAAAGTTGAACAAAATCTGCAGCCATTGTTGATTGCAGAGCCAGCACTATTGTGTCGGCAGGCGAGAAAATCGGTGTTGCACGGCGGATGTGCGGGTTGAAATCGGGTCGGGCCCATTTTGCCGACAAATGATCCTTGTTACGGGTGCAATTTTTTAAGTACAAAAAATAAAATAATTTTTAATCCCCTTCCAACCCCACACACACAGAAAAAAAAAAAAAAAGGAGGAGGCTCTTTTGGTCATTTTCTTTTCGATTTTGATAAGTTTTGTAATAAAATATCATTTTCCGTATATACCTAACTTCATGAATAGATTATTAGACTTCTTAACCACAGTTTATGTATTTATTGAATTAATATCTCTTTCGTCTCTCTTTCTAAATCAAAACTCTTTTGGTTTTTTCTGTTGATTTTTGCATTTTTCTGAGTTGCCCGGAAAGCTGGAACGCATAAGATGAAACGGGGTTTGGTGTTTGTTCATATGTTATATCATTCAATCAATCAGAGAATTTGTTATTTCGCGAGAAAATCTAGGGAGACCAGGACAAGGTATTTGGCTATACGACTGTATTGCAATCCACATAAACTGTTCTGATCCTTGAGATTCGAAAAGCATATTTCTACCCAAAAATTCATTAATTAAAAAAGAGAATGAGGACAATGTCCCACAGAAGCGGATAGGACGAGGGACAAGCAATTATGTGCCAAAAGTGCCTAAATTGTCCAAAAATACTCAGCAATAATGCAGAGTAATACCCAACTTACGATTTGCCTTTTGAAAGAAGAAGTATCTAGCATACTGTTTTGCAATAGTTGGATGACAACGCAATTATAAATCTAATTAAATTTCATAAATTCATACCGGCCTTAGACAAGGATATGAGTCTATGACATCCCCCGTCTCTCTCTCTCTCTCTCTCTCTCTCTCTCTTTTTAGAGGCTTTTTACTATTTCTGTCGTGACACTAATCCCAGAAGATCAAACATCGGATGCAACACGCAGAGACAGATGAGAATTATGGCCAACCATTTATGTGCTGCACAGACTGTAAATGGAACTTTTATTCAGGCAGGCAGGGTTTAGAATGCTGCATTGCCCAAGAATTTTCTAGCCAAATGGTGTTATTTAAATAGAGCTTTTTAAGAAGATAACTGATGTTGCATAATAAATGAATGATTTTACATTTGTAAAGAGTCTTTAATTTCCTCTAAAATAAAAAAGTTGTTTATGATGGAAATGACTATAAATAAAGTTTTTTTTTTTCTGCAGCTTGGTAAAGACACTTAATAATGCTTTCTAAGTAGTTTGCGCGTTAAGATCACATCAACCGATTCCGCAGGATTTGATTGAAATATTCTAAATTGGGTTATCTAAATCATCGAAGAGATCGTTATTAAGTCCTTATTAAAGGAGGGAGATAATTAATTAAGCTGTACTCTCAGCTGACACGAATCCGAATTATTTAAACAGTGTCTGGCCCCTCAGACCCGACCATCTCTCTTTACCACACGCATTACTCTAATTGCTCCACCAGCACCTATCCATGCTGAAAGTAATTAATTGCTGGATTAATGTCCTGCTTTAAAGCATTATTCTGTCAGAAGCCGTGTCTTTTAAATAGTCGTTCATAATTCGTAACAAAAGTACATTAGAAAAAGCCAATGGACGTCACCCTACCAAAAAAGAAACAAATTGCCTTTCCAAGTTCCCACTATACACCAAAATTTTAACACAACATACAGCAAGAGTGAAGTGAGCAAGAACACACGTGTTGGTAGGGACAAGGAGATATGCTTACCACACAATTTAGTAATCAAATAAAACTTTATGCCACAACTCCTGGAACTGTAACAGATTGAATCTGCCGTGTCATACCCTTAAATTACCACTGGAATTTCATCAGACAAAAAGAAAACAAGAAAACAAAAACCTGATATGATGGTGTTTACAGACAGTAGCTAAACAACATATTCAGTAATTAGTGGAACTTAACACGAGCAAAGCAAATCTGCCAATCATTAATAGTAGGCAGTGAAAAAATATCTTGCCAGTTACCATCGGTACTATCTTCAGACATTACAACATCAATAATCAATGCATGTAAATGAATTAAGCAAATATACCAGTCCTCAACAGTAAGCCCTGAAATATGTTCTCAGTAAGAACCAAGAAATGGCCTAACAATCCGCATCCACCAATTTATCGTACTTACACTTTGTGACAAAATTGTCCACCTTCCCATTTAGAGTAGGGCAATTGTCGTTCGCGAGAACACAAGTGGGGCCTACAATGCTTTTTTTTGTGCATGAAGTGTTTTTGGCATGTAAATAGCAACTGCCCTAAAGTAATCATCACCAAGGTCCTCATCCTGCAAACAGTAATAGTGACTGTGAGACACCTTTGATCTTGGTCAGGCCCGCACTCCTACCCTATCTTGGTCACCCATCGCAGTGCATGTGGAGACATGCACAAAGGAAACAACTTGCACACACAAACACACGAACAATCACATAGTCGTGCACAATTATACACACCGGAATGGAATTGAAAAGGGTTATTTATACCCCTCCAAGGAACAGCCCTAGTTCCAAAAGAGCCTAAATATTAGTTAAGAGGTCAGAGCCCTTTATTTTTATCTTGTGCTAGAATTTAATGTCCATGTGGAAGCATGAGACATAGAAAGAGAGGAAAGCGGTTTAGCAGTGACGAGAGAGGGACAGAGAAAGCCACACAGGCAGGTCAAAGAAAAGAAAAGGCAGAGCAGTTGGGGCACATCACTAGTTCAGGACTGAGGATAATTTTGGCATGAAAAACCTGCACCTTTTTCCACACATAGTAGCATTTAAGATACCCTGTGAGATGCACAGCCCTGCAAAGGTAAATGTATCTTCTGAGATTTTTCCAACATTACCTGCGAAAAATAAAAAAAATACCTCAAATCTAATGATTGACAAGATGAGGAACTTAGACAAACACTGGCAAAAAGAAGTTTTGAAATAACCACTACTTTCGTCTAAGGTGGATTAAAATGCAAGCATGTCGCACCAGATTGCCATCTCTTCAACAGCCACAATAGCAAAGGCAATGGGCAGAAACTATGGTGGACAGGTGAGCATAGGCTTAAATCATCCCTCCAGTCATATAAAAAGATTAAACAAAAACAGAAGAAATTAAAAGGGGGAAGAGGCACGTGGAAATTGATAATGAATTTAAGATCCTACAACCAATTTACGAAGCTGCGAGGCATTAAAAGCACAGAAGAAAGGATGGAAGTAACACCAACAATCAGCAAAAGAAACAAAAATAAAATCCTTCTGGCTGCAATGTGTAAGGTGTATTTCCAAAATCACAGGGTTGACGGAACTGAGGCATCTGATTTTGCACCAGTCACAGGAGGAACAGTTTACTATGTAATGAACTAATTTGCAAACCCTTCCAATCTTTAAAACTAAACAAAGCTGAATCCACATTTCTTCAAAAGAACCCACAACTACCCAATTTCAGACAAATAGCAGAATATTCAATAAGTTAGTCCCTCACAAGTCACGAGTGAACCAGGCAACCAAATAAACAAGCACAAATAGTCCAAAGAAAATATAATCCAAACTGAAGTGCTTCATCTCAAATCTGCATAAAGTAGAAGCAATAATCAGCCACACTAGAGAGTTGAATTGAATTGAACTTATAAATAATTAATCTAAGCAATTTGCAATTGAGTTCTTACACTTATAGAACAGAATATCGGCCTGGTTGAACTCCACCAGGAAGCGATAATGCCTGGTTTGTGATGTCTTCTAATACACGTTTTAATTCTGCTTTAGCTCTCTTGACAGATAATTCAGTGGGACCCTCAATGAACAAGTAAAGCTTACGTTCCCCAGCTCCTGCGATCCGGCCAGGTGGGAAGTACTGTCCCCTTGTGGTAATGGCAGCACCGGTCCATTCTGAAATTGGGCCCAATGTTTCTTTGTGGGTAACTTTCCACCGAGCATTTTGGGGAAAGTCATTAATCTCCAACTCTGCTTCGTAATGCTCGGGCATCGCATCAGCTTGAATCTTTGCAAGGTTATGCTGCAGGTTAATGGCTGCTGCCAGCGCAGCTGCCCTGGCAGCTCCCTCATTTGGAACAACAGGGAGTCCTGTCCCAGGCAAAATTGTTGCTGCTCCAGGAACAGTCAATCCTATGACACCAGGCAGAGAAACAGATAACCCACTGTTGGGTAGCAATTGAGGAGCAGAGATAGGAGTTGGCATTGCAGATGTAGTGGCTTTTGAGGCAGCGGCAATTGCAGCTATTTGTTGAGCAAGGGCAGCCTGCTGTGAGAAGTCGCCACCTGCTTTCCTGACCCCTTCACCTTCATCTTCTGAGTCTGACTTGTCCTCCTCAAAGCCAAATTCTTTTGCTTGTGCTTTTTTAGCTGCAATTCTCTTTTCATCCTCCTCTTCATTGAATTTAAAACCACTGCCACCATAACCGGTTCCGTGAGCTTGCTCAAGCCCCTTATTTACCTTTGCCATAAAACCATCAGCAAGAGCTTTCAGGTCCTCTGGAACAGATTGCTCAGACAGCTCCAAAGCTTTGACGAGATCTGGTGCATATCTTGCATCGTCCTCAGAAATAAATGTGATTGCACACCCTTTGCGGCCAGCTCGGCCTGTCCGACCAACACGGTGAACATAATCTTCATAGTGATTTGGAACATCAAAGTTTATCACCAGTTCAAGCTCCTTCACATCTAAGCCCCTAGCTGCAACACTTGTTGCAATTAATAAATTGCAGACATTGCTCTTGAAATCTGAAATAGTGGATTCGCGATCTGTCTGATCCTTGGCCCCATGGAGTGAGAGGCAAGGGTAACCATGCTTAAGCATGTCCCTAAACAGTGCATCACATTTCTCCTGTGAGTGGACAAATATCAAAATTTTTCCTTTCTCATACCATTCCCCAAGTAATTCCAGCAGTCTTAAGAACCTTTCACTTTCTGGCCTTACCTCAATCAACTGTGTTATATCCTTGTTCACAACACTCCTACCACCAACCTGGATCTCCACAGGTTTGATCAAAACTTTACGTGCCAAAATTTCAACTTGCCGTGGAAAAGTGGCCGAAAAAAGCACTGTTTGCCGATCTGGGCGAATATTTTGGACAATTCTAGTTATTTGAGGTTCAAAACCCATGTCAAACATACGATCAGCTTCATCCATAACCAAATAGGTAACTCTGCGCAGATTTGTAATTTTACCACCACTTGTGCAAAGTATATCAATCATTCTGCCAGGAGTACAGACAACAATCTCAGTCCCCCGCTTCAATTCACTAATTTGTTGGGCAACCCCAGAACCTCCATATACAGGCACACATCTAATTCCAAGAGCCTTGGCAAACTTCTTTATATCACTGTGGATCTGTTGGACAAGCTCCCTTGTAGGTGCCATTATAAGTCCAATTGGCCCATCTCCAGCTTCCACAGGTTGCTGGTCCTTGATGTGCCTCAGCATTGGAAGCACAAATGCTAGAGTTTTGCCAGACCCAGTCTTCGCAACGCCTATGCAGTCTCGGCCACTCATTATTATCGGCAGTGCCTGAGCCTGAATTGGCATTGGCTTCTCATAATTAAGCTTCTTTATCATCTCCAACATTTTACTTGTGAGTCCGGTTTGGTGCCATGTTTTAATGGGTCTTGGCACATCCTTTCCATGAATCTTCAATTCTAACTGTTTCCTGTAAGCAGCAACCTCTTCTAGAGTCATCCTCAAGATCTCCTTAACTTCAATATAGAAGTTTTTTCGGAAAGATTTGTAGTCAATCTTTGAGTGGTCAACGATGGATAGTTTCTCAGCTTTTGTCTTCTTCACCCTTTTCATGAATTCATCATCATCTTCATCTTCTAAAGTATCTTCTTCATTCTCAATGTCCCTGTAATCAGAATCAGAATCTTCACCAGGAATGATTCTACCAAGAGACCTATTAGAATTTTTCTGTGAATGTTCTCCATTTATTCGTTCTTCCTTCCCATCCTTCTTCTTTGAGTCCACAACCTCATCATCATTCTGACTAACCACAGCACCATTAAGCTTTTCAACTTCAGGTAAGACCATAGAATTCATGAAAGCATCTAAGGGATCAATTTCTTCATCTACAGTGTCATTCTCATTTTGAGAGGTGCCTATTCCATTCACAAAGTCTACAATCATCACACCTTGAACTTCTTTATCAGGTTTTACATTGTCATCCAAGTCCATTTCAGTACCTGATTTCCCAGTGGGAGGCACTTCTTCATCGTCAGATTCTCCCTCAAGGGTCCAGGTTTTACCAGCCTTGGTTTCATCAACAGTTGCCACATCCCCCCTCCTCTCTCTCTCAGATTCTTCCTTCTTCCTCTTTAATTCTTGCCACTCCTGAACTCTTCTCCTCCTTTTTTCCATTTCCTCATCCAATTGCTTATGTTCATCCTCTAATTCTTCTTCTCGGGTTTTTCTCTCTTTCTCACCTAAGTCATCCTCACCATTTTTTCTTCTTGGGCTGTCTTCGTCGTCCCTTTTTCTTTTTGACCTGCTAACACTTCGTTCTCGTGATCTATCCCTATAGTCATCATCATCTCTCCTCTGACGTTTTTTTCCACACTCCTTGGCATCATCATCACTTTCATCACCACTGAGGTCTAGATGCTTCTCCCTATCCCTTAACTTCCTCTCCTTTTCTCTCTCCTTTTCTTTTTCCCTTTCCCTTTTTTCCATCCACCTGGCTTTCTCCTTCTTTCGTTCTTCTCTCTCACGCTCCCTTCTCTCCTTTTCTCTATCTTTTTCCCTTTCTCGTTCTTCTCTCTCATGCTCCCTTCTCTCCCTTTCTCTATCTTTCTCCCTCTGTCGTTCTTCTCTAACATGATCCCTTCTCTCCCTTTCTCTATCTTTTTCCCTCTGACGTTCTTCTTGGTCACACTCTCTCTTTTCTTTTTCCCTCTCCCTGTCTCTGTCTTTTTCCTTTGCCCTCTCCCTCTTCTCCTCTCTTACTTTCTCTCTCTCACGGTCCCTGTCTCTATCCCTATCTCTTTCTTCTCTATCTCTATCCCTTCTCCTATCTTTCATTCTGTCTCTGCCACTGTCCCGACTCCTGGTTCTATCCTTGTCCCTGTCCTTGTGTTTTTCTTTGTCCTTCTCCTTCTCTTTGGTCCTTTCCCTCTCATACCTATCATCAGAATCAACACTTTTTTCCCTGTCAAAATGCCGGCTTTCACGTTCTTGCTTTTCCTTTACACGGTGCTTCTCAACATCACCATTTTTCACCTTATCAAGTTCCCTTTCTGTATGTTTGTCATGAAGTTTCTTTAAACCCTCCTCCCTCCCTGAAGCTTCCTTCCTGGATTTTTGTCGCACTTCCTCCATTTTGCTTATTACTGTCAAATCCATCAAGATGAATTAAAACCCTAAGATACATGTATAAATAAATGATAAACCAGAAATTATGGTCTTGTAAGGTTAATAAATTGCAAAGAACAAATTGCAGAATGAAAGCACCTACATGTAAATTGTAAACAACTGAACCCACTGTGATTTCCCCAAAATCTAATGTGTGGCAACAATAAGTTGTTGAATAAAACCCAAAAATTAGTAATATTAAATCACAAGCAAGTAATGAATAACTTGAGGAGTCATGCAGAAGATTAGGGGAATCATGAAAATAGTCAGTCAGAGGCTTTTTAAAGGTAAAAAAGAAGAAAATTACTGGAAATATTCTTTGAGAAATGGTAATTAACAAAATCCTTGAAGAATAAGGACCTGGATGATCATTGGAAGTCTGCCCAAGAGGCACTAAAATGAGCAAATGGTTGAATGCTCAAAAGCTGTTAAAATGAATTTCAACATATTACGTACAATCATGAAGACAGAAGAATATCGATCACCACATGAATATTCATGGAAGACAAAGACAATGAAATCAGAACAGATTATTCCCAGAAGAAACAGAACACTGTTTCAGAAAAGGTCTTCATTACATGGACACAGGTTGTCTTGATGTGAGACAGACATGAGTGGGGGACATTATCATAATCATTGATTTCACATTTGTGATCCCCATAGTTAGTTGTGATTCATCAAACTACTAAAAATGTGCAATCAACAAATCATAATAATACAACATTACTCTTTCTGCAGGCCCACATCTGACTCACATCAAGAAACTGGTTCTGTGTAACATTTCCGATTGCGAAATAAATAATTACTCATAAAGGGAAAAGGAAACGAAAAAACAAAAAAAAAGAAAAACAGATAAATGATTCACAAGCATGACCCACTTGACATATGCTAGCAAACTAATATTAAAATCCAACCTCGGTGTAAGAAACAATGAGTATGCACACACTTAGGGCAGAACCAAACAATCTTGCTTGCAATAAACTAGTCCCAACAAAATCCGGATTTAAAATTGAAATTTGGCTTCGTTCTATTTCTACACAACAAACATTATGTAAAAGAGAATTCAAAGAAAACAAATTAAAAATAAAAACGCGGAGATGGAAGGCAAAGTCAGAGTCGAAGAAGACTGAAACGAATGCGATTGCAATAGAAAGAAATAGCAATTCCCACCCAAATAATTCCTTAAAAAAAGAAAAAAGAGAAAATAAAACTGATTAATCCTAGTAAAATTGGAGAGGTGGGGGCAGAAAATTCGAGTTCGGAAATTGAATCAATTATAATGAATTCAGGAAACAAAAATGATTTAGGGTTTTAGATTGTATTACCTAAATTGGATGAAAGACGTTTGTTGTTCTTGTAATTTGTCGGCGGGGAGTTTGCAAGCGGGAAACCTAATTAACGTTGGATCTTGAAATCTTAGTAATACATGGTCTGTCTTCCGTCGCAGGTAGAAGCTGCGACCGCTCTCAACAGTCTCAAGAACGAATCTAAAATTATCAAAGCGATCCAATTTAAAGAATTGTTATTTTTATTTTTTTTTGAATAATTTCAATTTCAAGCCGCCTTTTTTGACGTTGCCTCGTGCCCCTCTTCGAATTCCCATAACCGACACTGTAAAAAATAAAATATTATTTTATGAATATTTTCTTTTTTATGTAAAAAAAATAAAAATATTATATATATATATATATATATATATATATATATATATATATATATATATAGATTATTGATATATTATGTGAAAAAATTTTAATTCAAAATAATATATAATATTAATTAAATATTAAAACGATATAAATAATAAAAAATATTAATATTAAATTTAATTTTGTAATAAAATAATATTAAAATTAATTTTTTATTAAATTAGTTTAAATAAAAAATAAAATATAAAAATAATTTTAAATAATTTATAAATAATAAATAATAATAATAAATATAAGTTAATTACATTTTAATTATTTTTTATCTTCTTTTTATTCACATATTATATACTTTATGTATTGTTATCTATAATTTCGAGCTTAAATGCCAAACGATCCTGGTTTTGGAAATGTAATTTTATTTAAAAAGGAAATTAAAAAAAAAAAAAAGAGGACATAAAAAATAACGAAAAATAAAAAAATAAAAAATTAATTATAAAAACAACGAATCAGAGACTGCAACGTGTAGAGTTGCTCAATCAGAGATTTTGACCGTCAGATCTGATCTCCGATGACTTGGACATCCAAACCCACAAAAAGGAAGGGAGTGGGGCGAATTTCCAGTTCGGCCTGCTTCTCTGTCAATTTCTCGAATCTTTTTTCTTTTTGCGGCAAATAAATTCTCGATTCCACAGCAGCAATATACCATAATTTAAGCAATAAAAAAAAAATCAGCAAATCTAAATCGAAATGAGCAATATAAAAATAGGAATTCGAGTGGTATAGGAGCAAGCAAAATTAATACTATACTAGAAATTCCGGAACCAAAGGCTTTAATAACGTAAACGGCTCGGACCTGCAAGCGACCAAGGTATGGCTCCTTCTCGTTGTTCTCTTGTCTGGAACTCGACATTTTTGACATGGGGATTCTGTTTTTTCAGGAAAATTCTTGTGTTTTTGATCGCTAAAATTTCGTTGCTAGACATTTTGAATGATAATGGATTTTCATTATTTTTGTTTGTGAGCAAACTGTCAGCTGTCAGCTGGGTAGCTATCAAAATTGTGTTGGCTCTTTATTTTATTTTTTATTTTTTTAACCTTTTCTGGATGATTTCTGTTTGCCTTGAATTATCATGAGGAGTTGGTCTAATGTTCGCCAAAGTTCTATCTCCATATAGAGTACGATGGGTTGTATTTAGGTGAATTGTGGACAGAGCAAATAGACAAGATATTTACTCATTAGCAAGCGAAGGCAGTAGAGGCTAGTTTCGAATTTTTTAAGGCATGTGTTTCTTCTTTGGTGCTGTGTAGTTAAAGCCAAGAGTGAAGAAAGTTTATCAGGTTTCAATTTTATGTTGTTTAGAATTTGGCATACGATTCTTCTGTTAGAAAAGAGGGAGTTATGGCTGTAGGTTATAGCATTGTATCTGAGTCATGCATGCTCGGAAGGACGAATCTTAGTGTAACGGTGAGATACTCTATAGTGACCTGGAACAGATTTGAGTTACGATAAAAAGACTCTCTGTAAAAACATGGGTAGGGCTGCCCAGATTGAACCCTTCCCTAGACCCCATGGTGTAGGAGCCTCTTGCATTGGAATACCCTTTTTATTTATGTCATGATGCATGAGGGAAGAAAAATCAGGGCAAGCGTGTTTAGAACTTGTGTTATAGATCACAATCAGTGGTGCTTGAAATTTTTAAGGTGAACATTAAATTTTGCTCACTGTTAGCTGGTTAGGTGCATGATTTTAAGCAGAATTTAGATTTTCAGTTAGCTAGATTATTCAATATTTTATAAACATTTTGTTGAGATAAATTTTGTTTAATTCTTTGATTTTATTCCCTGTTATGAGATGGTTGTAATTCCTGCATTACTAGGATTGCTTCTTGAATTCTTTAACTTGTGCAGTCCCTGTAACTGTTTATAATGTGATATGTTATTGGACTTTACCTTTTGTGCAGACTAACACCTTTTAAAGCAATGGTTGTTCAGACTGCCAAGAATGGAAACTAATGGTGCCCTTTCCGATTCCCTTGAAAATGGGTTGCTTGGAATGTTCAAATAATTCCAATAAAGAGAACTCCACCGAGAAAGAAGTGTTTGTTAACCATGGTGGGCATTTGTTAAGAATACAAGTTATTCTCAAGCATCTGTTAAAATTGCTTTCCCATGGATATCCCTAATAAAACCCATGAATAAAGTATGAATCATGTCTTGGGAATTTTAAACTGTTAATGAATTGAGTTTACAGGTAAGTTTCCTGCATAAGGTCAAAGTTTTAACAACCTCGGCATCCATTTCCTCAGGATTCTAATGAGTGTTAATTGGTAGTGAAATGTTAATGGCATAAGATAAAGCCCCTTGATTCTTTTTTACTGACCTAAGCATCTGGAACTCAAGATCTGATAACACGGACTGGACCCTAAGGGGATGAATATTCACAAGGTTTTGTTATTCTGGCTAGATCATTGTAGCGTGGACTTTGAATATGATCAAGATCTAGACTTTGTGGCTTCAAAGCTATTCAAAGGCGACTTGAGGCCCAGCTCTATCTGAGAAATTTGATGCACAATTTCTGGTGACTTTCAGCTTAATAATCTTTGGGCATATAAAAATTTTGTAACCCAAGGAAGTACACAAATTTTGGTATTTCAACGAGTGCAACTTTAAAAATTTTTTTCTGCAACACTATTTATCTGTTTGTATTAAACAAATTCAAGCTTGTTTTACAAAACACCTTGGACAAGGTTTTATTGGCCCAAGGTGATCGCTGATGTAGGCAGTTGTCATTGATTTAGCACGAGTTTGGAGGACAGAGGCTTTCCAAATTAGAGCCATCCTGTAGAACATACAGGAACTGTTCAGTTCCAATATTCTGATGCTGAATGCTATCTGTAGTTCTCTTTTTGCATCTTTTTTTGATGTGACATGGGTGGATTTATCATGCAGCCGAGATGACCTGGAATGAGAAACGAAAACAGTGGGTGGGTGATTCATCTCAAAGATCAAAAAGAATCCCTAGAGAACCAATCATGAGGTATATAATACATTTTTATTATCACTATACCTGTGCTTCAAATTTTGCCCTTTTTTCTTCTGGCTGGGCACCTATTATGTTTACTTGCTTACTAAAAGTTTTCATTTGTTGTTCTAGATGGATTTTTATAAATCCTCCACTTGGCAATCTCTCCATGGCACTGCTATTCTCAGCTGCCTTTGGAATTGAGAAAAAGATTCTTGAAAACCTTTCCATGTTATGTGGGGAGACGTGTGGACAAAATTTTATGAAGTTGCAAAGGCTGTATTAAAGTTGAACTGCAAATACCTTATTTAGACAAGGATATTAAAAAAAGTGGTTAGTCAGCTAAATTTATAGTACTTTATGAGAAATGTTCAATCTATGGAGAAAAATTACCTCTACTGGTTACTGCACATCGTTACGATGCCACGAACAAAAGAAGTTCTGGGCTTGTTTTCTTTGTACTTACATACTCAACTTTTGTAACGGAGGTTTAGAGTATTTGGCCACACCTCGCATTCACTTATATCTTATACTTGAATGTTAAATCCAAAAACAATGTAGCCTCTTCTTTTGTAGCTGGACCACAACTTATGAGGAATTGCTTTCTTCAATGGAACCCTTTCAACAGCCAATACCATTAGCCGTAAGTCTTCTTCTATCTTTCCTCCATTTATCTCTCTGTCCCTCCATTGGTGTGTCCATTTTCATTTGGTTGGATATGCAGGAGATGGTGGACTTCTTAGTTGACATATGGCATGAAGAAGGCCTTTATGACTAGAAACTGGGACATCGCTTCTGGCAGTTGAACAGTCTTCTTTGGCAGATTGATGGAGATTAACCAACCCACAGGTTGTACTAACCTCATCTGAAGTTGACTGGGGGGGGTATGAATGGGTTTCTTGTCCTTATTTGCTTAACAAGAAATGAAAAGGAAAAATTGATGTAAAATTTAATGATATCTAGTATCATCTAAAGATCTTGCACAGTTTATGTTGAATTTTAAAACTGAATTTCGAAATTTCAACTCTTCTGGGTAGTTGAATTTTGATGAATATTCTGTCATATCACTTGAAGTTTCCTGAATTTCAGTGCTCATTGACTGCATTGAACTTCTAACCAAGCTTTAGTAACGAAGAACGGAAAACAGTTCTGTCTTCCAATCCTCTTCATTGTATGTCCGTGAACCTGTCACTGTCATGGCGATGTTCTTTGCTTTAGAAACTGGTTCGACAATTTGACTTGACCCCTTTTTTAACGCCGTTTGGAGATGTTTAAGAAAATGGTTTACCACGTAGCATTGTCTGGTAGTTGTCAAAGACGTAGTGGGATGGACTTTTGAGCAGCCAACTTTTATTGATCCAATCCAATTGAGAAGCGACATTGAAGGTTCCCCTTCCCTCAGGATTTACATCCCATTATTATCTTTATTCCTCCTTGTTCGTCACTTTAAAAAACGAAGCTTCAAGGCAAGCAAATAACTCAACAAACCGTCTTTTGCTTTTTGAGGTCTGTGCTAACCAGCTAATTCCAAAGAAATGAGGATTGACTTTGACACTGGAATGCCGCTGGTCAAAGTCAATCCTCATCTCTCCGAGTGGGTGGGGTTGCTGAATTTTCTGGTTTTCAGACTGAACCATTCCATTCCTTTATGTTTTTGGTTCTTTTTCTGTATCTCGGAATGACTTTGGCTGATGGGTCTCCTCCTTAGAAGTTTGAAACCACGAAGTTTCGTTCTCCTCTTTGAATCGGATCGCCGAAAACGGGGGCAACTCGGGCAAAATGATTGTTTTCAATTTTCCTAAACAATTGATAAAAAAAATTGTCTTTACATCTATGGTGACATTTAACAACGATTCATTCCTGGTTGTAAGTCTGTGGTTGTTAAAAAAATGATTGCAAATCTGGGCAATATGTGAGAAATATTTGATTATTTTCCGGAATAATATGCTTCAAATAAGAAATTCACATTCACAAAAGGAAAAACTCCCAAAAGAAAGTAAAAAAAAAAAAAAAAATCAATGTATTTACTATTACAAGATTTTTAATTTGATTTACCAAAAAAAAAAAAAATAATTTAATTTAATATTATATCAAATAGAAAATAAAAAAATTAAAAAAAAAATATATATATATATATAAAAAATAATGGTGGGTAACACCTCAATTGATTAGCTTATTAGGACACCCAATCCGTGTTGTAAAATTGACTACTTAAAAGAATCTACCTCAATGGTATGAGAATAATGCGCCGACGTTGTTATTAATATTTATTTATTTTTATTTTTTATTTATTCTCTTTTGTTTGCAGAGTCTTTTTGTAGTTTGGCTTGCGTCCCTAAATCGTTGTTCGACGACGGTTTCAGCCAGCATTGCAGAAAAGGACAGACACCGAGGAGAAAGACCCACCATTTTTATGTTTTTGCATTTTGGTTTTCAATAATAGCTACGGCTTGGATAAACGAGCTGTGGCACCTAAAAGACACGTCTTTTTGTGCTTTTTATATGCTTCACTTCCATTTGTTTTCCTTCTAACAAGAAAGCCCGGAAATAAAGAGCAAGAGAAGAACAAGAAAAAGAAGGCGAGGAGGAAAAGTCTCTCTCTTTTTAGGCTAGTTCTTCTGGGGAAGATTTTTGAGTCCATTGCAGTCAGAAAGGTGAATTTCACTTCAAATTTTGACACGAAAGTTGTAAAATCTCATCAATTTAAAGGAACTCATTTGCTTAAGTTACCCGAAAATGAGTTCAATCGCAGCTTTCTTGCTTAGTATCGCTCAAAAATTTTAAATTGTCGTGAATTGGTAAAACCCCATTTGCCCAGATTACGTGTTTGATCTTCTTGCATGGGATTTTGATTGCCAGGGTAGATGGAGATCGATAAGGCAATCAGAGAAAGTGATGATACAAGGCTAAAGACCAAGTATAACAACGCCATCTACGTTATCAGGAGAGCTCTTGTTCTGTACTCGTGAGTTATTCTCTCTTTGCTTCTGGACTTTGTCTGATTCTTTGTAGTGTAGGATATGGCATTCCTTTTCTGATTCATAGAATTGCATTGGATTTTGGTGTCAAGGGCTTGGAATATAAGCAGCATTTGTTATGCTAGGAAATTTGGAATGGAGAATTAGACATAGAATCTCTATTTCTTGGGTTCGCTCTTTTTAAAAGCCAGAATCTCTTTAATCTAACCCAATCATGCATTGGGTTAAGTTGAGATAAAGATACAGCTATTTCCATGTATCTTTGTTTGAAGTGATGGGGTGTACAAATATCTGGTGTGCAAACAATACTTTTTGGCCTCCTTACCCCAATATTGGAACATTTATTTGGAATTGAAAAGTTATTGCGGATAGAATTTCCTGGAATGTGACTTTGAACCCATTGCATTCTCTCCATTTTTATGTACTCTTTTTTGGCCAATTATGTGAATATTATTGTAGTTCATCTTGTATTATTTGTCAAAACGTCTCAATCTGTGGATATTGTAGGAGTATAACATCCTTATTTATATTTGTTTTTGGGAGGAGAGATGAGGAATACATTTGCATGGAGACATTTTTGACCTGTCTCTTGGGATCTCCTGAATGGCAAATCAACATGTTATGTGTACATAGTTGTTACTTTTGTAGAAATTTTGGAATATAATTACATGAAAGTGTTTGTTATATCTTTTATTCTTTCCATGCAATGGTGATTTTGACACGTTCTTTGTTGAAACTTGTCTGGAAGTGTAGCAGTCCCTTATAAGGTTTTATTCTTTGAGTTGAGTATGATTGCCTGCATGTTGCTATTGAATTGGGCATTGTGAATGAGAACAGTTGGCATTTTCTATTTGGGGTGATGGTGGGTGTGGGGTGTCACTAGATAAGTATGACAGGTATGACAAATGCTGCTGGACTAGGGGAAGGCAACATTATGCATGCTAAATCAGCAATACAGATTTTTTTGGCTACTTTGGACAGAATATCTTCACATATCAGATGGATTTATATTTGTTGAAAAATATTTGGGAGTTTAAGAAAGAAATAAAGCAAGTCCCTAATTACTGATGACCTTTTTCTTTAAAATCCAACGCATTGTGCTTGTGCAGAAATAGAGTTAAGGGTAATATGCCAAGAAATTAATAGCATTGGTAGCTCATTTGGTGATGATAATGCAAATTTAAAAAGGTTTAGAATGTTTTTCTATCCAAACTTTTCAAGAAAGTCTGAATTTCTTACACAGAAGTGCTGAATTGGTTAGAAATAAGTTTTGTAAGCATGATTGGCTGTGTAAAAATTTTTCCCTTCATGAACAAATTACTGAGCTGGACAATCACATCCAATCCACAGAGATGCCTGCTCTTGTCATGACAACAGAGCAATTGTTCCTTGGATGCCTTGTACAAGGAAGAGGAGCAGTCAACATATTGTCCCATTCCTTAATGAGTGAATACATTTTTTTTCCTGTTTATGACATTTATTATATGCTTTGGTACATGTATTATAGCAGATTAGGAAATAAGTACAAATGTATAAGTGTTCTGCTTGCTTGTCTTGTGAAGTTCCAAGGTCCTAATATTTCTCTATCCTCAAGAGCAAATGCCTCAAAGTATTGAAACTGTTTTCATTTACAGGATTGAAGAGGTTGCCTTCAGCTTCAATGGAGGGAAGGACTCAACTGTAAGTTTTCATCTATGATATCGTGAACAACTGCATTATTATTTGTCTCATTGACACTCAACATAAACTTGGATATATAGGTTTTGCTTCACCTGCTTAGGGCAGGCTATTTTCTGCATAAAGCTGAACAAGGTCTTTCTAATGGGAGTCTAACTAGCTTCCCCATTCGAACAATATATTTCGAAAGTCAATCTGCTTTTCCTGAAATCAACTCATTTACCTATGGTGCAGCCTCTTGGTGAGAAGCCCTTTCTTTCTTTGTTTCTTTCCTTTTCTCCTACATGCTAACATGTTATTGGTCAAAAAAGAGGGTGCAATTTTGTGAGCATTTTTTTTCCCAATAATATTGGGCCTACTGGAAGTTAGAAATCTAGTTATGTTACTTATCTATCTATTCATTTTGATAACTGAACTGCTTTCTATGAGTAGTTATGGGTTGCAGCTGGATATCATCAGCTCAGATTTCAAGTCTGGGTTGGAAAATTTACTGAAGGCTAATCCAATCAGAGCTATTTTCCTTGGTGTTCGCATTGGTGATCCTACTGCTGTATGTCAGTTGCTTGAACCTCTATTTACGGGTTTCCTACCCACAGATATTTTTTCTGGAAGTTTGAATAGTTCTTTTTCAAAACATTGAAAAAAGAGATGCCTAACCTTTTGAGTTTTGTGACAATGTTGCAGGTAGGTCAAGAACAATTTTCCCCTAGTTCACCTGGATGGCCACCTTTCATGAGAGTGAATCCTATCCTTGATTGGTCCTACAGGTTTTGTCTTAGGCCCTTCCTCGTTGCTCTTATTCCTTTGAAAATGGGCAGGGGTTAACTAGTAACAAGTTGCTCCTAGTAGCTGCAAATTTTAATTTAAATCTCATCTATGTTCTTTTTGGCAGAGATGTTTGGGCCTTTCTTTTGACTTGCAAGGTCAAGTACTGCAGTCTCTATGATCAGGGGTAATACTTTCTCTATGTTGCATCAAGTGTTGGAACCTTTTTGAAAGCCATTTAGGTTTTCAGTGCAACTTTTATAGATGCAGGCTATGCTTCTCAGTTCATTAAGTTTAATGCTTAGTACTAATGTAAAATTCATACCCATTTTGCTTGTTAGCTGATCCTATTCTTGTTCTCTAATAACTGGAATATATGTCGAATTTTTTATTTCTGCAGTTATACTTCCATAGGCAGTATACATGACACTGTACCAAATTCACTGCTGTGCATCAGTGACTCCTCCATTCACAAATTCAAGCCCGCATACTTACTTTCTGATGGAAGATTAGAAAGAGCAGGGAGAGTAAAAAAGTTTTCTCCTTCCATATCTGGACTTCATCCTGCTGTTGACCCAGACAATGTGGATTCACATAAAAGCAGCACACTCATGGCCTCTGTAATTGCTGTAGGGGATGAGATTCTGTAAGTCCATTATTGCTTCAGTATGTATTATAACTTTCCATGCTAGTTTTCATGCCTTCTGGCTTAATTGTTCTTTTTTAATACATGTCATTGGCATTTGCAATTTTCTCAAGCACTTCATGAACCATCAAACTATAGTTGGACTCTTGGTGTATTTGAATTAGTTCAGTTGTTGAGACTTTTTGGTGTTTTAGAGTTATAATTTTTTTGGTTCTCTACTTTTATTGTACTAAGTTTTTTTTTTTTTTTTGCTCCTTTTTTTGTGATGTTTGGTTTTTTTGGTGGCATGGTGGGGGTGGGATGTTTGTCTTTTATATGCTGTTTTGTTATTTAATAAAGACAAAATTTAATTAGCTTAAATGATTGTTTTAAAATGATCTCGAGGTTTTTTTGGGGATACATGTTAGCATGTCAAACTAGTAAGTTGATTGATAGTGTTCTGTATGGATGACAAAGAATATAATATTCCCAGATGTGATTGGAACATAAGCCTTCCCTTTTTCCAGCTTATGGTGAGAGGTTTGATGGTCACAATTTTAGTTTAGAGAAGTCTTAAAACATTGAGAATCTGAACTACTCAATTTGTCAAAACTCCAGCTGAAAATATGGTATGCTTGTGCAATTTACGCCACGCATGTTTATTTATTTCTCTTACCAGCGAATATTGGCTGAAATTTCTGGTACTTTTCTATTTTTCCCATAGCTCAGGTCTGGCACTGTTGAGGATCACCTCGGTCCTTCACTATGTAGGAAGCTCCGTGCCATTGGTTGGTCGGTATCACAAACTGCAGTTGTTCGTAATGATGTGAGTTTTTATATGTTAATTTTGATCTTTGTATCAAACCTATATGTGTGGCGTATTTATACATGGTTGAACTGAACTTGTATTTAAAACTGAATGTTAATCTTCTTTGTTTATTAATTAATACACTCATGGTTTCCTCATAGGCTTCAACAATTGCTTTTGGCATTGTCGTCTTAACCTTTGTGCTTTATAACTCTTTCTTTACAACAGATAGATTCTGTGGCTGAAGAGGTTGAACGGCAAAAATTGACCAATGATATGGTAAAGCTGTACATTCGATAGCAATAGATCTTTCGTCGAATTTGGACTGATTTGACACACCAAGGGCTTTATAATCTATTTTTGACACCTTGCTCTGCCCATACTCCATGCTGTCAGGTATTTGTGTATGGAGGGGTAGGCCCATTGCATTCTGATATTACCTTGGCAGGTGTTGCAAAGGCCTTTGGTGTCCGCCTGGTTTGTTGTTTATTATATCAACTCTCTCTCTCTCTCTCTCTCTCTCTCACACACACACACACACACACACAAAGCAGGCCTTATATCTTTCCTTTATTGTATGGTCTGGTTTTTTGTTTTTCACTATTTCTCATAGTTCACCACTTTACCGTGTGCAATGTAGGCTCCTGATGAAGAATTTGAAGAATACCTCCGACATCTTATAGGTGAACATTGCACTGGTGATCGAAATGAGGTAATGTTTACCTTCTTATTTGTCCACTTCTCTGTATTTTGCTTCTGGTAAAAATAGGGGACGGCATTTATTTTATGCTTATTGTAACAAGTTGTGCCTGAATTAATGATAGAATATCCCGAAGTGATAGAATACTCTGAAGTGATTGAAATGTTTGTAGAGCACTAAATAAAAAACACCATGGATTACGATGTATAGACAGTGCCTTACTAAGAGTTAATACCATTTAATCTCATCATTAGCTTCTTTTTTACAGATGGCTCTATTGCCCGAAGGTATCACTGAGTTATTACACCATGAAAAGCTACCAGTGCCTTTGGTACGTGTTTGGAAGCTAAACTCAGACAAGTTTATTTGTTGTGTATTCTGTTTAAAGAGTGCATTTAACCATTTAAGATTCTGAAAATGTATAACTGTCAAATGATGGTTTCTTTGCAGATAAAGTGCAAGAATGTAATTATCCTTGTTGCAACAAACAATTCAGAGCTGGAGAATGAGTGGGCATGTTGGACTCAGTTAGCAATTTCTTGTTACCAGCTACCAGTGATGAAACCATGTATATTGAAGTCCTTCAAAACAAATCTTTCAGATGTATGTGAAAATTACCTTTCCATCCTGCCATCAATGCTAAATGGTCATTCTTTTTGACAAACTATTTTGGTGCATGCATGGATGCCATTTGTTTATAGACGGGATCTATAAGTTAATGCATTGACTCTTGCAGTCATATTGGGACTGCATGCTTTGAAAATGCTATCTTAGATTAGTCTAATGGATGACTGCTCAACTTGTCAGTTGTTGGGATCCCTTCCTGGACATCTTGTATGATTAGAATTTGTATTTCCAGTCTTTATGCTAGCATAAAAGGTTGAATGGTGCTGGAAAGCATCATGACCAAAAAAAAAAATAGTGATTAAATCAGCAAAATTTCTTGTGATTTTTAAGCCTGCATTTTCATAACAAGCTATGGAATTTGATATGTAAGGGTATTGATGTCATATTGTTTGTGGCATTATCTTAGTGTTTATGTTCCTGTAAATCTCAGGTAGAAGCCGCTCAACCTTTGTCAAAACTCTGTCTTGAGTTCCCAGATCTCAGTATTGGTAAGATTCTTTGGAGTTAGCTTTAGCTGTGTTTTAGGTTGCAAATGTAGCAGTTCCTTGACTTACTGTGATTGTTTTTGTGCAACGATCAAGGTTCTTATCGTGAATCCAGACACGGGCCTCTTGTAATTACCTTTGAGGGCAAGGTAACGCTTGGTAGTGGGAATTCTCAGGTTGGTCCAATAAATTTACTTACAAGTTACAACAAATTTAATGCAGGTGCAAGCTCGGATTGAATCAGCCATGGCAGAATTGCACAAAAAGCTCCATCCCGGGGCATTCTCGGATATTAAACTAGTCAATGATTCTCCAACTACTTGAATCAATGCCTGCAAAGCTTCAGAACCTGACCAGTGGGAACTTACATATGAAGCAAGAAATTACCTTGCCACACAATATGGATCAAACAGGCATGCGATGGTAGGGAGTAGGGGATCATAAGAAGAAGGTTTAGGCAGAAGATAAGACTAAGATGGTTGATTCATAATCATAACCAGGCAAAGGCCTTGACAACTAGACCCAGGAAAAGGTCGCAAAGCTGTACATGTTGAACCGCTCAAAATGAGAAAAGTGCTCTTTTATCAACTTTTAAGTCTAGAGTTAGTTGAATCCTCACAGCTTTATTTTAACCAGTTGCCGGCTTCTGGTCTTTAATCAATTGCACAGTGATTTTCCAATTATCATCTTTTGTCCAGTAATTTTCGAGATCATTTTCCTGTTAATTTTTTATTCTGCCCGTAATCAGCACCACAGCAATGGGGCTTGTTTAGTTTCCCCTTTCTTGATGGGCCAAAAAATAAAAAAAAAAAAAAAAGTAAAAGTAAAACATGGGGCACTGCATGAGTAGTTTTTATACTTGTGCTCCGAATCCGGAGTTTACATTGGACAATTATTTAATTGGTTTCACTTAACGAGAAAAACAATTAGAGATCTTTCTTTCAGACTTTGACTTTGATGAAAACTCAAATTACAAAATAATGAGCTCGGTAGCGCTTTTTATCAACCCTTTTAAGTTGACTGTCATAGAACCCCGCTATGAATGTTTGCGCCATTATCGTCACAGCTCAAATGCACCAGCCGGGAATCGAACCCGGGTCTGTACCGTGGCAGGGTACTATTCTACCACTAGACCACTGGTGCTTGACGATACATATTTGAAAACTATTTCTCCTCTTTTGTTATTTTCTTTTCTATTATTTTGCTTATGGAAGTTCTCGAGTATTTACATATTCTTTCGTAACCAATAGAAACAACGTGACAATCTTGGAAATGCCAACAATTATTAATACTTAATTTCTGGAAATTTGGGCTACATGTGATGGTCAAAAGCAGGCAATAAGGGGAGTAATTGTGTTTCTTATCTGCAATCTTCTAAAAACAGAAAAAAATTTTGCTTCCCAAATTTGATTAAATGAAATGAATGACATGCCAGGGGTTCTCATCAACCAAACATAGTGGTTGCTGAGATCAGCGTTTCAGAATGAACGAACATCAAGTCAATCCAATTGTAAGGAAAAGATGAATGGCAAGTACAGTTACTGCCAATCCTAAATAAACTACCAACTCAATTCCAAGCACACATCCTGAATCCTGCCACACACTTGAATCCCGCTTCAATATCAGATGCATGTGCTGAAGCTTCTTTATTCTCCGCAGCAAGCAGAACAACTAAGATAACCACTTTGAGGATATCTATGTGGCAAAACCCATGGCCTCAGGCTTTGGGCTTCAGGTGCATGACAGTCTCCCAGGTGAAATCTGGATCATCACGGCCAAAATGACCGTAAGCAGCAGTTTTCTGATACCTGAAGTTGCCTCCTCTCTTCAGGTCAAGATTAATTGCAATCATTCCAGGCCTGAAGTCAAAGTTCTCTTTAATCAACGCCAAGATATCCTTGTCGGGAATCTTCCCGGTCTTGTAAGTGTCCACAAAAACTGATAATGGCTCTGGTACACCAATTGCATACGAAACCTGCACGATGCAGCGGCGGGCAAGCCCAGAGGCCACCACACTCTTTGCTGCCCGCCTAACAATATATGCACCACTTCTGTCCACCTTAGTGGGATCCTTCCCTGAGAAAGCACCTCCACCATGAGCACCCCATCCACCGTAAGTGTCAATAATAATCTTTCGGCCAGTAAGTCCAGCATCCCCATGGGGTCCACCAATGACAAAACGACCAGAAGGATTGAGGTGGAAGATGGTCTTATCATCAAGATATTGAGATGGGATAACAGGCTTTATCACATGTTCTTTCAAGTCTGCTGCAATCTGCTCATTCGTGACAGTCTCATCATGTTGGGTTGAAATGAGAACAGTGTGAACCCTAATGGGTACCATAGCTCCACCTTCGTTCCGGTATTCAACAGTAACTTGGGTCTTACCATCAGGCCTCAGCCATGGACATGTCTTGTTCTTTCTCACCTCAGTAAGCTTGGCACCAAGCTTGGTGGCAAGGACATGAGTTAGTGGCATGAGCTCCGGTGTTTCATCAGTGGCATAGCCAAACATATGGCCTTGGTCGCCAGCTCCAATTTCCTCAGGTTTCTTGGTGAGATGGCCATGAACTCCTTGGGCGATATCAGGGCTCTGTTGCTCAACATTAACAAGGACCTTGCATTTGTCAGCATCGAGGCCAACACCAGCTGATGTGAATCCAATGCCCCTGCAAGTGTCTCGAACTATTTTCTCATAGTCTACTTTGGCCTTGGTTGTGATCTCACCAAATACCATGACCATGTTAGTCTTGGTACAGGTCTCACAAGCAACTTTGCTCTCTTTGTCTTGTTCTAGACAGGCATCAAGGATGGCATCTGAGACCTGGTCACAGAGCTTGTCGGGATGGCCCTCATTGACAGACTCAGAAGTGAAGAGGAAGGTATCCATCTGTAGAGATAGTCACACCATTTGACAAAAAACCAATTAAAAGGTAATCCTAGATCATTTGCATTCAGCTCGAGAAACAAAGATCGACAAAACAAGTTAAACGAAAGCAAAATACATGTAATTATAAAATTCCTTTCAGTTAAGATCAATCAGATCCTTCTTAACCAATCAGCCATGTCAAACTAAATCAGCACGTATGACTCTGGTAAAGCGGGATACCGATGCCAGTTTCATATAATTGTCTTAATAAAACCATTTTAGAATTGCAAACAAGAAGTTTCAACAAATGTAATCTACATTATAGATCCAAGCGAGACACATCAAACACTCCGCTAATACTCTCAGTAGGGTCCGATAATGCAAATGATGACCTTTGACGGTCAATCGAAGTAATGCAAAAATTAAAGGCAAACAATCCACGAAGACAACGAACCAATCCTCCATAACAATACTTAAGAAATTTATCACATACAGTTGAACGTAAACCTACACCCCCATCATATAATATCAATTTACTAACACGTGAGATAGATTCCATTGATTTTTAAAGATGGATAACAGTCATCATTAGCATGACCTCTTCGCCGTTGGATGGGATGACCGTCATCCGATCCGACAACTAAGCGATCATGCCACTCCACCGCCAACATTTCCACTCACAATGGACACAAATCGAAACAAACAAATCAAACGCCACGGAATTTAGTCAAATGAAAAAATACAAATAAAAACAAGCATCATAAAAAACAAAACAATAGAAATTGCAGGTTCTAGAAAACATCAAAATCTGGCGGATTACGAACAATCAGATCAGGAAGAGACGAACCTGAATCTAGTGCGTCTATGCGGATCTCCACAGAGAAATAAATTAAAAAAAAAAAAAAGAGAGAGAGAAAGACAGAGACAGAGAAGAAGATAAGTGTGAAATGCAGATCTCTATATAGACTCCGAGAAAGAGAGAGAGGGATGCGGTGTCGTTTGACTCGCTCTGGCTTTTGCTTCGCTGAGTTTCACTCTCTGGACTTCGCTTCCCCACCCTTTTCGCTGGCTCTCTCTCTCTCTCTTTCTTCTTTTGGTCTACCCGTTTATAACGGCCACTTGGATTCTATCGTCTGGAGTTTTGTACAGAGTTAAAATTAGATCTTGACCGTACAACTTGAGTGATGCGATTAGATTTGCGTGCGTGGACGGTATGGATGGGATGATGATGTGCTAAGGTTTGCTTGGGATAAGGTTTTTAGTAACTACCTAACCAGACGGTTGGTGGGTGTCTGGTGTGGGTGGTCCCCCGCTGACACATAATCGGGCAGGTGGATCCTTCAAAGATCCAGTAGTGGAGCTCCATTAATGAATACCCCCCTTGTTTTCTTCTCCGGAAATGGCTGAGAAAAGGACTAAGGATACTGAGAATTTGAGAGGATTACATTTGTGAATCCGAATGTGACTTGATTTTCATAAAAGGTCCAATCGTTTAATTTTATTGAACCATGGGCCACTAAATTTTGTAATAAGAATTCCGGAGCTTGACAGGCCTCTGCTGGGCCCAAGTAGCCAACTGCTCTTATGGCCCACATATCTATACAATTATTGATCTTAGCCCAAGAGGCCGAGAAATAACATAAATGGAAAACACAGGCTCCTGTTTGTACGTACAAACTTTGTATTATTTTACACCAAAGCCCAATTTCCAGAACCTGAAATATTTCATTGGAACAACTAATTGTATTTTTTTGAATTTTTCGCCATTCTAATATTCAACTGTTAGTTTTCTATTTCACAAGCATTTTTAATTATTACGTAAAACATCTTTCAACCAAAGTCTGTTTTTGGGTTAAATTTTTCAAGGGCGGTATCCTGGTATTGTTCCCAAAATTTTATATGATCTTGGAAATCTCACAGAACCAGGTCGTGGGTCCCCACCGTACGTTTGCCACATTTCTGTCACATTCTACGGCCACGTATCACTGCAAAATATATTTACCAAGGACCACACCCACACGACGTTCCCCGTCCGCAAGGGTTCATGTCTCCGTTCATAGCAAAAGAGGCTCTCAATGTTCAGTAAAATAAAAGGATTTGCCAACCCCTCGTCTACAATCCGCTACCTTGTTAATTCACCCGACAATCTGAATACTTCTGCGGTGAGATAATAACTATTACTCATTCGATTTCAAAATCAATTTTGTTCTTAATAATCTTCATGGTGGAAAATGATTTTTTTCTTGATCGTAATAGCTACAAGCAAAATCATTTTTTAATTTTATAATTTAATAAATAAAATGCTCTTTGTCTCATAAACATCTTTTCAAACCTGCTAATCCCTCTTAAATCTACACATTTCTTGCGATGTAATACTGCAATTGTTTATAAATTACCCTAAAATCAAATAGAAGAAGTTTAGTAGGGTTTTTATAAGTGTCGGCCTTTGAGTCTTCTTTTAGATATTAGTTAAATCCCTAGAACTTACAGTTTATTATTTGTTATTTTTTCATATCTCAGAACTTGGGATTATTACACATCAATTTTAGGGTTTAGTTTATTTATTATGTATAATTGTGTGTGTATATATAATTATAAAATTGGCTATGATTAATTCAACTCTATATGAAAAATGCTTCTTTAGAGTTCAGTGGGGCTTTTGAGGGATCTAAGCCTTTTTTTAGCAAGCGATTTCTCATGTTTTTGAAGGAAAATTAGCAGCTACTATGGGTGGAAATTGAAAATTAAAGTCACAAATTGGTCAATTGCCGATTACAAATTCAAAACACTCGCCCAAAATATGAACGAGATATGAGCCTGTCAAAGGAACAGGCCAAGTTCTATTCCATCACGCCCATCAATTATCGATATACAATATAGATGCCTTGATGCCTTTGACTTGTACAGTTGCATGTACGACAGGCAGGCGCATAAGAACAAGGCAAGAGCTTCTTTGTAGCCAAGTACTTTTGACTTGCTGTTTATGACATTTTGCAAGTCCCGATCCCAAAGTTTTTTTTTTTTTTTTTTGTGTGTTTACATTAGTCGTCAAAAGTACTAGCAAGTGGTTCAACCCTTTGCTTCCTTTTGCTTTCGACCCTGTACCTGGTTATGGGAATCGGACCCTCTCCTCAAAATGAAAACAAGAGGCTATGGACTACAGCTAAGATTGAATGGTTGATTAGGCAGGGAGAGCAGTGCCATGGGATTAAGTAGGTGACGGTGACTTTGTGAGAATCATCAACAAAAGCTTTTCCCCCTTTTTTCCACGTGCATGGAACCTGCCTCTTCCTACACTCTCAATTACAATAATTTGCCATGACTTATATTATATTACATTTGACAAACTTAAATAGAGCATCCTTTTTAGTTCACGACGTATACAGCTTTCAGAAGGAGACAAAATATACCAAAAAGAAAATGAGGTGCTAACTTAAGTTAAATTCATAATGGGCGGGAAAAACACTTCGGTTCATGAAGACATTGATGGGAAAGAAATAAATTGAATCTACTTGAAAAAAAAAAAAAAGGGTAAAGAATTCATATTTATAATATAGCCCAGTTTTCCTAAAAATTTTTAATTAATCCATTTATCTGCTTTATTCTAGAACATAACGACTAGAACCTGGGGCAGAATATTGGTGACCAACCCTTAACGGAAAATTTATTACATTAGACTTTGAGACTGATAACTATATATATATAATACACAACACAAAAGGGTTCTAAATATTTTTTTAAAAAATTTTTTTTGGGAAAACGAGAATAGCCTTATGACAGGTGGACTTGGTTAATACCGAAAAATAGTCGAGGTTCTTTCTGTTCTCCCTAATTTTTACTTTACGATGATCTAATATAATTATATTCTTGTAATTAAAAATTTAAATTTTTATTTTTAAAATTTTAATACTAATCTTATGAAGGAAGTGAAAAAATTATGTGAATGAAAAGAATTATCTTATTATATAATTTACAACTTTATAAACCTAATAAATGAGAAAAAAAAAAAGAAGAAGAAGAAGAAGAAGAAGAAGAAAAACCAACCTTTCTGACATTTTCAATCTCGCTGGACAATGCTCAACATGCAAGGCTGGAAGGGAAGGGTGAAGGACAGCAAAGCAACAATCACATTTTCAACGAAGATATTAACATCGTTGACGAAATTAGATAGTGACTTTTATTTTAAATACTATAGTTAGGTGATATCATCGTGGATCAATTGTGTACATAGCATACTAATTACTAAGTTTGCCATCTTAGCGTGTTCTAAAATTAGTCAATGTGCTCGGTATTCAGACTACTAAAAAATTCACAATTATTTATCTTCTTGGCCATAATCTTTTTTTATTATTATTATTTTAGATATGAAAATTAATACATGTTACTACAATTTTATTGTTATTTTTCTAAAAATTTTGTTGTTTTTAATTAATAAAAATTACAAAAATTAATATTTTTTTAATTATAATAAGATGAATATTAAATAATTATTAAAATTATATAAATAATTAATACTTATTAATTTTTTTATATAATATAAAAATATTAATTTAGTAATCAAGATAATATAAATAATTTATAATTTATATTAATTTATAGTTAATAATTATATCAGTAATTTTATTACGATGAATATTAATAAATTATTTAAATTATATAAATAATTTAATTTAATTTATATTTATTTTTTTAAAACATTAACAAATTTAGTTTTGATATTATTTTTGTGAAATTAATGAGATTTTTTTTTTTAATATGCAAATAAATTGATAAAATTTGAGTAAAAACAGGATCGAGTCTTTGGACTTCGCTCATCTTTGCTCTGAAATCTTGAATCATGTTATGCGTGTTAAGAAAAAAAGCAATACGCGAATCGGTAGCGTATCCAGAAAGGGTCAGCAATGACATGCGTCTGCAGCATGTGGGACCCAGATGGTAATGGTCTAATCTCGTGTCGTGTCTGCCTTCCCTCAAAAAAGCAGAAGTCTCGCGAGAGACACCAATAATTCAACGTTTTTGTGTTTCTAAAGCACAGATTAGACTTGATGATAACACGTCGTCCACAATCACATGGTTCGGAGCGTCGCTGTCGGATACTGGATTTTTGGTTCGATATTGCAGGAGCATTGACCATGAGTTGGTCAAAAACAATTTGCATGACTGCGGCAATAATGGTGCCTAAACCTCGGGCTGTATACGTATGTGAATCCACATACCTGCAAATTGACTCTTAATTTAGTAGAATTTTAATGTATATTAATTAAAGAAAAGGTTTTCTGTTCATATTAATCATATATCATGTAGTTCTTTAAATATATTGTCACATTGCTATTAATCAGATTTATTATATCAATTTGTCTTCCTCCGGAGTCTATGAGTTCACTTTGATTTTCTGATGGAGAAGAGATTTCATAGCATTATTTCACGATACGTTGCCAGTCGATTAAAATCCGAATAAATTGGAAATTGCCTACAAATTGCTACGTGCCTCCACCAAATCCGCCCACGTCTACAGTGAAGGATATTGCCTCGTAGACCAAAATAGGTATGGGTAAAACCGTGGGACGGTTTTGGAGTTTGCTCTGCTCTAACCGACTAAATGGCGGCACGGGAAGAGCCGTTGGGCCCGAGTCAATTCTTTAATTTCCGTGCCCATATATTAATTTTTCAAGAAAGTAAGATGAATACTATGATGAATATTTTTAATAACAAATATTTTATTGTTACGTTAATTATTATATTAAAAATAAAGAGATTGAAAGTTATTTATTAATGTTTTTATTTATATTTTATAAAAAATAAATAATATGGTTAATTTTTTTATAATTAAAAATATTATACATATATATATATATGTGTGTATTAATTATTATATTAGAAATTAAAAATATATTGATATTTTTATTTAATTTTTTTATGAAAAAAATTATTATTTAAATACTATTAATTATGAATAAATCTCTCTTATTTTTAATTTTAACACCAATGAATATAAAATTTAATATTAATTTTTATTTTATATTTAAAAATGAGTGAGAGTAAAAAAATTTTATTTAACTCAAAATCTCAAACCATTCCAATTTCCCTTTTTGACAGTAACTTACTTTGACATTTGCTTGGGTTGGGTGTCCCATTCTGTTCCCTTGGCCAAAAGTGCGATTTACTACTATATTACCTTGACCAAAGACAAACCAAACGGAGCACGTTTCTTCAAATAGGCAACTTTTACCGCAGCTCACGGGCATGTCATCCCCAACCTTGGACTGCAATTAACATATTAAATGGCCAGAATAAAAGGCAGGAGTTGAATAATTGAATGGATATGGACCATACGGCTGTTGCGAGACAGTTCTCAGATTGGTAATTTTAGTTATAAATGAAAGCCAAGTCCTAACAGGAGGCGTGTTTGTTTATAAATTGAATGCCGCGTCTCATTAATGGGTCGACCCTTAATACATTTTCAATCCATTTATTATGGCTGGCTGGGTAGGAAGCGACTGTTTGCCTTATTTCCATCGCTCTGCATAAAAAATGTCTCAGGCTTTGGTCCCATATTAGCTTGTGTTTGCGGACAAAAGATCACTCTGAATAATTGATTTGCTTGGTGGAACCCCACGCATCACTATTTGAATTATCAAAGACAACAATCTGATGAACCTTCCAATTTTGTTGACGAGTCCAATCCTACTCGGCCAAACTTCAACTTAATCAACTCGAGGTTACTAGTGGCTGAAATGGAAAACCCGGCCAGAATTTGAATACTTCAGCCACTACTTGAGTGTTTTTTTTTTTTTTTTTTTGTTTTTAAAAAATTTTAACTTACCGCTTTAGAATACCCCAAGTTGTGACTTTTCCATAGTTTCCAAACAAGGGCATTAAAATTAACCATTAATTGAAAAAAAAAAAAAAAAAACAGGGGTTTAAAAAAGCATGACATATGTTCAAATATAAAGACCATACTAAAAATTTTTGTGTGCGAGATTTTCCTTCAATCCAACCAAAATTAGATTGTAATTCCTAGAGTAAAACCACCAAAAGGTGACATGATGCTGCAACTAATGATAATTTTTATATAGTACTCAGGCGAATCTTAGTCTGGATCTGACAGCTGTAACAATCTGCATCTTTTCCAGTGGCATCAAGTAAAACAGTTCCACATCTTAGCACTGGTGTTGGTAACAAGACTAGCTGTGGTCCTCCCCTCCAATTAGGCTATGCAAATGATCTGTTTTTTCAATCTTCTTTTACCAAAAAATTATTTAAATATAAAAATTAAAAAGAAGAAGGTTCATGTTATCGAATCTTAATTTTTTAATAAATAGTAACTTAAGTTACAATTAACAATTAATTGTCAAGTAATATGAACTTGCATCCAATTTCTATGTTTAGTTCTCAGAGTTTATGTGGTGAAACTATTTTCCTTTAAACAATCAGGCAGTTACACTTAGACCTCAGCCTCTACATATTTATTCGTTTACATACACAAGAAGACAACCGGTTGTATTAAATTTCCTGGATAAAGAAAAACATTTTGTACATTGTAATAAGAGGCCAGCTTTCTATTGGAGCTTGGCTTCTGACTCGGCCTATAATTTTAAAAACACTTTGCACATTTTTCTTTTGTTTTGATCATCCATTAGCACATAATCTCTCATTTAATTAATTAAGCAGACTTTGGATTCTTTGTGTGACCAGGCAATGGAGAAGGGGCTATATATTCATGGAAGGACCCCCTCGTAGATGATTTCTTTATGATGGAAACTTCTCTAGGCAATTCAATAACAGAGATCTAAACTGATAATTGAAATTATAGAAGCCTGTACTTTGACTTGTGCTACCTCTCAATAAATATAACCCCTGTCGTCCAAAACCCAAGTCTTCGACAGAAACAAAGTCACCTTTCTCGCATCAGACACATCATCCTTGTTGGCTTCGGAAGAACTCCCTAGATTAGCAGAAGAAAGTTCAGAGAGAGAGAGAGAGAGAAAGTGAGAGATGGGAAGGGCTCCTTGCTGTGATAAGACTAATGTGAAGAAAGGGCCATGGTCGCCTGAAGAAGATGCAAAGCTGAAGGAGTATATAGAGAAAAATGGTACCGGCGGCAATTGGATTGCTCTCCCACAAAAGGCTGGTAAACATTTCATCCTTACTTATATTCCTCTTTCTTTTGATGAATTTTAACATAGTTGGTAAGATTACTCTTTAAGGTACATGAGGTACATGATACCACCATCATGAAAAAGATATTTACTTGCAAGATACTTTCTTTTCTTTGTTTTTCTTTTCATTGAACGTTGAATCTGTTTGCCTTTGTTTCAGGGCTTAAGAGATGTGGGAAAAGCTGCAGATTAAGGTGGCTAAACTATCTCAGGCCCAACATCAAGCATGGAGAATTCTCTGACGACGAGGACAGGATCATCTGTAGTCTCTATGCTAACATTGGAAGCAGGTATCATCAGCTTTATTTTCCATCCATTCTAATTCATCTCTTTCTAATACCATCATTAAATTTATGGATTTTAATTTTTCCCGTATACCATTTTTCATAAATTTTTGATTTTTTTTTTGCCCTTTCTAATTCGTATCTACTGTGAAAAGTTTAGTAGTTTTACCTTTAGTAGAAAAACAGCCGTATAAGGATTCTTATAGTGATTTTCTTCCGTGGGGAAAAAGGGGTAACTTCAAGAAATATTTGCCTACCCCCACGAAAGTGCTAAATTTAGATAGCTTATTTATGGTGCTGTAGATGCCTGCCAAACTTGGATTTCTCACCGAGTCTTTGGCCACAGTTTGAAATTTGAATGTCATTATGCTTCTCCTGATGTGACCTGTTCACGTTAAAAATGCAGGTGGTCAATAATAGCAGCTCAGTTGCCAGGCAGGACAGACAACGATATAAAGAACTATTGGAACACCAAGCTCAAGAAGAAACTCATGGGCACGATTTCTGCATGTCAGAGAAAACCCCACCAAGCCACTAGTTTTCCATCTCTTCTGCAGGCTTCATCATTACAAGCATCACCATCCACCCAATTGTCATCATCATCATCATACAAATGCAGCAATACTGCTTATTACCCCCTAGCTAGGTCTTTTACCGAGCCTACTTCATTTTCATCCAGTCCTCTGAGCAGTAACTCCTTTTCTACTACTGCTTCTATGGTTCAATCCCGAGAAAGTTTTGTGGGGCCTTCAAAAAGTTATCCAGTTAAAGATGGTCTGCTAATGTTTGGGTGTGAGCCTAGCTGTAGTTCTTCTGATGGTAGTTGCAGCAACCAGATTAGCCATGCCAAGGAATCAGAACTTGAGTACGGAGGTGTTGGTGTTGGTATTACAAATAACGCCGAACAAATTGGATTGCCAAGCTACTTGTGCAATGACACTGAAGAGGATCAGAAGTCAGTGGTTCCACATGCTGGTGTTATTACCGATCAATGGACTGATCAGAAGCAACATGGGTTATGGGAAGAGAACCCCCTAGACTATAGCCTAGAGGAGATTAAGCAGCTTCTTAGCAATGGCAGTTGCAGTAACTTTTTGCCTGATGAAAACATGACAGAGGGATGGGTCGTGTACTACTGATGCTGACCGCGTGTAAAATCACAAGATTTCTATGATAGGAAAGGGATGGGTTAGAAGATTCAGATTTGGACTCTGTCTATTGTTTGGGTGGGTGGGGTGAGGGGAAGAGGGAATACTTTCCTTTGACAGTCCATGGTAAAATTAAAGTTTTCTTCGTGCATTGCTTTTTAGGAAATCATGTATGTTTTGGTACAGTTAACTACAATTTTCAGAAATATGTCGTGGAAACTGGGGAATCTTTATTGTTCAAGCATAAAACTCCAAATATAAGGCATGAACATTATTTTATTGACTTTCATTGGAATATTTCCTACGTCCAAAATTTAAAATGCTGTAATGTTTTTGAATCCTGTCGTTAATAATAATAATAATAATAATAATAATAATGATGGTTCTGGTCCCAAGGTAAATAAGAAATGAGAATGCATATAGATTAGTCGATACCATCGGGATCAAATCTAAAAAAAAGACTTCACGTCAATCTCGCTCTTGCTCTTCTTTCTTAAAGAAGTATATTTCTGTCAAAAAATAAAAATAAAAAAATGGAAGTAATCTTCTTGGAATCAAGCTAGATTAGCTTGATGATCTGTGAGATGACAAATGGGAACAGTGTAACCGAGTCTCAATTATTTGATAACCCTTTTTTTGATTAAGACTTGTATGGCGTCGAGTTCCAAAATGACTAACAAATAAAGCAGCAAAGAGAAAAAATTAAACTGGGAAGACTTCTGGTTATTTGCAATGCAAGTAACGGAGAATCCTTCTAGGGAAACAGTCCGAGGTGACTCCAAAATTGTGTGTGGTGTGCGGGTAACTGGTGTCTTGGGGTCTGCCATTCATTGATGAATGATTTTTTGCTGTCTTGTTTCGACAGAAATCGAGTTGTTTATTGTTTTGCCTTTAGCAAAGAAAGCCAATATGGAAAGATGGATGCATTGACCTTCTCACCACTTTGTTTGCTTCTCAGGTTAGAGGTTAGACAAAACGGGTTTGCCAGCCACAGGCTTTTTTGAATACTGCTTATAAAATTCAAATTGTCTTTTAAGGCTCTGAGAAGGATTTTCTAGGAATGTCTTTTCCGGGGGACCTTTAAAAATGTCAAAAAAGTTTGGCACCTACCTATCCATGGCATTTCCGTGCTGCTTCTAAGACCGCAATTTCCACACTCGAACTGCTTTCGTCTTTTTCCATCAATGTATTCAACTTGATTGCTACTTTGGCATGTCACAATCATACTACAATTCAATTCTTTTACGCAAATGAAATTTAGAGGTTATAAAATCTTTTTCCTTTTTTTTTTTTTTTGGTTCGAAGGTTATAAAATAATTTAAATTGAAAGATACACCAATTAACCACAGTAGTACAATTGAAAGTGATATCAAAAACTAAACCGCTGTCAGATCAGCCAGTCCGGAATTGTGCAAGTGGGTAGGCATCAGAAGAACCAACAAAATATACTGGACAAATTGTGTTGGGGCAGTGGGGATCAGAAACAGACTAGCGCACTATGGGCCTTTTGAGCGCATTTTATGGTGGACAGACAGCGACAAGCTACGGCTCTATATATGTGTTTTTTTTTTTTTTTTTGTCATTTTTCCCTTCGGTTTTACAATTTACAATTGATTTTCCATTGAGCTTCTTGTTTCCTTGTGCTAAAAATACTCACTCACTTTCGGAAAGGACAGAACAAAAAGCCATTGAGTTTTTTTAACAAAACCGATGCGATCAATGTTCTGTTTTATCAATTCATCGGTCCGAGCCGGTTTAAACACACAGGATCCAAGGAATCTAAAATTAAAATGTCACATCCTGTTATAACCTTGCGAAAGCCTATAGATCCCATCCTAGCCTAAGCCCACTTCACATACCGTCAATTCTGTTTGCATATATGTTGTCCGTGCTACCCCAATTCTAGCATTTCAATTCCCCTCATGAATTTACGATCGTTAAAGAGATCAAACCTCTAGTTGATGTGTGGCAACGTCAAGTTTGAAATGGGACATGGAGGTAAAGAAAAGCTAGTCTTTCATCGCACGATGTTGATAATCTACCTTGGCATCAAGACAACCTTTGGTTTTGGACTTCCCTGCAACCTTTCTTACCTTTTGACCAGGTGTCAGTGTATGCGTATATTTCAGGTTCAGGCAATCATTTCTTTCTTTGTCTCCACTCTGTTCCATTCCAAGACTAACCTTAAAAATCAACTCACTTTTGTGAAGCCTCCTAATGCACACATTCACATAATACATGTGTTGTAAAATATCTTTCAACTTCAATTTGTAGCAATTTCATGTCTACTTTTTGAAGTATCGCCGCGATGTCAGTTACTATTAACATTCAATAATGAAAAATTGATGTCAAAAAAATAAAAAAAAAACGTCACAATCTTTCCGACACTAGGCACGTCATCAATGGAATAGTGACATTTTAACAGATACACGCATTCAATGAAAAAATATGTTACACAGGTTATGTGGCTGCCGGTGGAATCAGATTCCGGTTGCAATTTTTCCCGGAGAAACGATTTATGGCAAATGCGGCCTCGATCCAGGAGCAATGTGAATAAGAGAGGAGAGGCTGGAGAAGGCAAAAGCCAATGTGAACCAAACAGCCTCGTGGTGGCTAACGAACAGAGGCAGCAGTCTTGAGACCCGTGCATTTACATGCTCACGTTTCTTGCCGAAGTAATTATTATGGAGCTCGCAATCAACACTATTCCTATTCATATCGAAATTCTAATTGAATCCATATCAACGTAGCAGAAGTCTGCCGAATAAGACGGAAAGGTATGAAGATGATGAACTTCAATCAGCTTTCAAATTTATTTTATTTTCTCTTCCAGTTATGGATATAAGTTACATATATTTATTCAGGGAAATCAACCTCTAGAGTCTTCAACTCCCTAATTTTTTAAGTGACATGCTCAGCCTTGGTGTTTTTAGGCAACATATACAAAGACATGGAGAGCTGCCATGATCAATTTATACAGCAGCTTACATTTTTCATTGATTGACAATGATACAACATGAATTTTGCACATAGGACCACTAACAATTTTATGTACAGAATGCACAAATGAGGGTTAGAGGTATTGGATAACAGAAACTTCATTTACAAAAAATCCCATTGCCAGTAGACCTTTTCTACAATCCCTCCACCACCCTGAACAGCCAGCCTAAGAGTCTCGGAAGCAGGAGGAACACCCCAAAGATATGGCACCGCCACTGTCATGGTCAGCTTTTCATGCAAACCACCTTTCTGTGCCTTCTCCGCTGCAACAACCTGGAAACATCAAGATGCAAGTCTCCTCAATAATAATGCCAGCTCTTGTAAACCAGACTTTTAAGATTGGCCATGCTACAAATCAAGCTGACAGCATACACACACTAATTGTAGCAGAACCATGTTAAAATGCAAAGATCCATTTGATCAGAAGTGTGAACCGGATGGAGGATGCACCAGTTAGAGTTGTTCTCATTTATCAAGACATTAGCCTCATCAAAACAAAGAAAACCAGAAGCATGAAAGCCAGTTATGCTTTTCTTGTTGCTTTTACAACATGCTTGGGACCCAACTAGACTATTCAATTAAAAATATCACACCAGCCCAGAAAATATATAAGTTGGGTCAGATTCAGTAAGAAAGAAGCCAATGTAAAGCTCATTGATGGTTTGCTGGCTCAACTGCCATCCACTACAAATGCACAATGCTCAGAACAGAAATGAGACTTTGCCTGGCCAACAAACAAGGTTGATCTAGATAAAATCCAATCCATATGCACAATGGTCCCCAATAAAGTATTGGGCACCAAAATATAAGAATGAGCTAAAACTTAGCAACCCAATTTGCACTCCCAACTGTTGCAGAATAGAAATCATGGAATGTGCATAACCATTGTTTCCTTCACTGTGCCTTAAATTTGATTATGTTTTGACCCAAAAAACAAATTGATTATGTATGCTCTAAACAGAGACTGACAGTTTTAAATTAGGACTGTGAATGGTACAATATACATACCTCCCCACCATGTTCCAAAACAGTGTCTTCCACAACATCACTTAGCATCTCAACTGAACGACAAAACCCAAAAATGCAGAGTCTTCTGCCCATATCAAGTCCCTAAAACCAGATCCCATACATGTGAGATAAAGAAATCTAAAGGAACCAACCAAAATGGCATCATCATGATTCCTTACATTGGTTGCCGCAATGTCAAAGAGTGAACCCAAACATAACCCCTGCTTTGGGTCCATATAATCACTCTCTTGAAATCGTTGAGATCTTTGTGTAGATTTTGATCTCCCCTGCTTCCTCTGTCAAAAATACACTTTATTTGCTACATGAACAATTTTTTAGAATAGCTGTAAGGAATTAAAAACAATATGTTTGTACCACCTTAAGCATTCAAAACATTTCACATTTTTTCCACACACATTGTAAAAAAGAAATAAAAAAAAAAAAGAGTAAATTTTGGTTTCAATAACTAATAAGAGAAGACGCTTTGAAGTTTAACAGGCACCAAGGTCAGTCATGTATCAAGCAAAAGAATCTGACTCAAGAAATCAAGTGCTGCTAACCCACCTAGCCTCAGAAAGTTAAAAGCTAAAAATCAGAGGGAAACAAAAAGGAAAGAAAAAATAGTAGACCCATCAGGAAAATAGCCATACATCTGAAGAACTAACAAGTCGGGGAACCACAGAACCTCCAATCTGAATGAGCCCATCATCAGTGAATAGCGTGACTCTTTCCTCCTGAATCCATTCAATAGCTGCAAACAAAGGCAGAAGTGAACAAGCAGAAACAATAGTCCTAGACAGATAAACAATGCACTTGATTAAAACATCTTAAAAGGGTAATGAACAAACTCACAGACACACATATGTACTCTCAGTGAATGTTTCAATACTAAACTTCAATGAAGTTAAGCAGCCCTTGATTTCTTAGTTTAGGCCCGTTAAGCTAAGTATGTAAGCCAATAGGCCATCTTTCATTTCAATAACAACTCCACAGATAGTCACCAAAGAATCTAATTCATAGATGGGCAAAAGCACTACAACATTTTTGAGCTTAACTTCCATTTCGTTAAAAAAAAAAAAATGATTTTATTTAATCTTAATTTACTGATTGGGCCCAAAAAGGATAGATTTATAAACCCCAATTTCCCGTTCTAAATTTCAAATTGAATCTCTATAAATCCTTTCGTGATACAATAGAAACCTAAATAAATGGCTTTGATTATCACAAAAAAAAAAAAAAAAAACCCTTTAGCTACCTAATCTTGGAGATCAAAAAATAAAAGAGAGAGGGGAAAATGGGAAAGTAACGGAGGATTCACCGTTATCGCCGTCGGACCACGGGAAGAAACCGAGAGGATCGTCGCCGAAGGAGCTGCCGTAATCCGACGAAGAAGCTTTTGAAGTGAAACGAAGGCTGTTCCGAGACGAGAGAGGATGAGAAACTGAGAAGAATTTGAAAGGAGGATAAAAGGAAAGAGGTGATGCGGATAGAAAGGAATTGGCTTCCCTCGACCGACAAACAGTATGGACCGAACCCACAGCCCAGAAACACAGGGCAGACGCTCCCGCCATCCGAGGAAGAGAAACGTATAGATCCTTAAGAGAAAGAAGGAGAGCGTCAACGACAAAAACTTTGACTTCTTTTGGCCGTTATATATAAGAGGCCGAGATAGAACGGGAAAGGAGAACGCCGTGGGGACAGCGCCACATATGAAGATGATGCCACGTGCAGAATCCGACGATTGATTGCGAGAGAATCAAGAGAACGGATTCGGGACGAGAGAGAGAGAGAGAGAGAGAGAGGGAATTCCAACTTTCTCTCTTTCTTCGCACGTTCATTGAATATTGCGCGGAAAAAATCGATACTTTGTTTCGGACGAAAATTTGAACGCTATTGTTTTGTCTAAAACCTTGCCATTAGAGTATTATATTATTTGTGTTTTTTTTTTTTTTTTTATACATTCTAAAGAAAGTGATTTCCAAAACTATAGCTCATTAAAGGAAATTTTCATTTTTTTTTCCTTTTTTGATGGTAAGAAAATTTTCGTTCTTTGCTTTTGGATCGAGATTTCCCCGGATTCCAACTTTGCTATTGCTGATTGCAAACAAAAAAAAAAAGAAAAAAAAAAAAGTTGGATGGTTAATTAAGGCATACCAATTTGTAAAGTCCCCAATTTTTATTATTTTTCTTCTCCCCCAAGCACCCATTTAAATATAGATGTATATGCATACATATATATATATATGGAAATTTCCCCCAATTCTATTGATTCAATCCTGAAAAGTTCTAAACTTTGGCAATACCCTGATTTGATAGATGCAGAGATCCCCCCCCCCTTCAGAAAAAAAGTGTTCTTGACGATGTTTCACATATGTGGACTCTCTGATACAGTCTATTCGCAGCTTAGGAGAGGGAACGCATTGGTTTTCATGGAGAAGTTTGAGCTTCAGAACGTGCTGTGTAGCGTTTGAAGTACAGCGCAACGCATATATGCAGGTCGTGGGAGTTTGAGGGGGCTCCACTGGTGAAAGATGTGAGGAAGGAACGCGCCAACGTTCTGCCTCATGTGCACATAATTCAGGTAAATTAACTGAAGGGATGTTCTTGTGCATACAAACTTATTTTCTGCCTTCATTGTTTTGAATTTTCATTGTCACCAATGGAGACATCAAGCCAGTTACAACGCTACTAAACGGAGCCGGTTAACCCCACGAACATCTCTTGCTGCAACAGTTGCATGATACCAGGCGGAGGATCTCTTGGCATATGCACCATCCAACTCGGCTCGAAAGCCCCAATTCATTCACTAGCCAGTCAGCGACCGGATTGTCCTCTCGGAAGACAGCTGGACACACACACACACACACACACACACACACTCCAATTTCCGTTGAGTAAATCTCTACAGCTCTTAATCAAATTCCATGCGGGCGAGTAATTGGCACCCCTTGCCCAAGGCTCTGGAGGGCTAGGAGAGAGTTCACTTCCAGCAAAACTTTCCCAAAGGAAGTATCTAGAGCAGTGTAAATGGCCCACAATTCTGCTGTGTAAGGAGAGCAGATCCCAATTTTTTTGGGTGAACCCAACTTCTTATTTGCCTATGTCGTCATGACTCCACCTGCAGTGGCTTCCCCAGTATTTCTGTGGACCGCGCCATCCGGTGTTTTATTGTTTGATAAAATGGTTCCCTGTTTGGAAACTGTGTCTTGAACCTCTGTCCATTTTGAGTAGTAAAGACTGTTCCGTGCCTCTGCCCATGGCCCAACAATGTCGTCAAATTATGAAGATTCTGTTTTCTGTTAACGGGCCCATTAAGACTCCACGCTACGCGGCAGGTATAACCGTTTATTATCAAGACGTTCCCACTCGAAGATTGTTGCCACATACAGTTCCTCTTTCTATTCCTTTGCCTATGGTGTTCTATTAAATCAACGCAAGAATTAAAAGATTAGATAAAGACTTACATTACTCAATTTTAATTGTTAATTATAATTAATTCCTACCTCTTATGTCTCTTTTCAATCTCAAAAGAAGATTTATGAGACTGCCGCGTTTAGCTTGTGATTTTGTTCTCTTGATATTACAGGACACAAATGTAGTGCCACGTTTTGAATGCGATAGTGCTATTGGGTTGTATAATTGGTGAGGTGGGACCACGCATGTTGTGCATAGCAGACGCTTATGTACTGCACAGTAGACATTATTACAACTGAAGCATGGCAATCATCCCAATTCCACTATTTTTTTTTTTTTTTTTCGCCTTTTGCAGCTTGCACCGTAAAAGGGAATACGAAGAGTAACATTTACAAACAATGAGAAGGGTCAGAGGAACAATCCAATGAAAAGATAAAGCTGGTGAAGGTGGGGGCAAAGAGAACCACCTAGCTGCTATCAAACAGTAGCACTCCATTATTCTCTGACACTTTTGCTTAACTACCTCGGCCTCTGTTGTACCTGTCAAGCATGTTCAGAAGTGGCAGCTGCGTCATACTGTGCAGAGTGAAGACCCCGTTAGAAAGCTAAACCCAAGTCACGTCTCTCAGACTTGTGCTCCTTTCTGTATCTTCGTGCGCTCTAAAGCACGTGGTACTCCAAGTTTCTATTGCTTCTCTCTTCCACTGACCTGCCTCTCTGCAATTTTTCCCTTTTTCTGTGCTTTCCTTTTTGGTCATGTTTTCTGTGCTTTCTGAAATGTCCTCTTTTGTTTAATGATCCGCGCCATAATATGTATTGCCTGGCGGAAGGGGGTTCTCAAAGTAATAATTGACCACCACACTGGTTTTAGTATACAAACTAGCTTCTTCATCCGCGCTATGCGTTGATATAGATATAGATGAAAAATGCTAAGCAATGAGCTTGGCACGCCAAAGTATTAATAGCAAGAGAACAATCTCTTTGATTAATCCTTCAAGACAAAAATTCAACCGTATCTCTATACACTCCCAACTATCTTAAAACCCGATCAACACCATAACCCAGTGAAGCAAGCTAAGTGTCAAGGCATTACAAACACTCAAGGTAAATAATTTTTATTTAAAAAAAAAATATGGAGAAGCTGACACCTCCTAGACAGAAAAACATTGTAACAACTGGAATAGATAACGCTGACACAATGTAGCAATTTCGGTCCATTTAGTTGGATACCGTGGCCTATCTGCAACTCTTTTGCAATTCATTAAAGAGGGAAACATGCGACAATTTTTTCATAAAACGATAATGTATTCCTTATGATGACTCACACTGCATCTAATCTGTCATTCTGATTCCTGACAATTTCTCATCTACCAACACCTTCACTCAGGAGAAACTGCATAACATTCTCAAGATTATTGATATAGAATCAACATGGGTAACTCAGAGAAGCGACATAATTAATTTCAATCTCATATAACATTTAAAAATGTACCAAAAACTGAGATAGACAAATATAGAATACCTTCCATAAAGCAAGACCTGAAACACCAGAGCCTGTTCCACTGTATCCTGAGAAGACTTTGTAGCCGAATCTTGCTTGTTACTGGGGTGTCCAAGTTCCTCTTTAACGTCGTTAGAACCTGGCAAGAAACATTTGAATTAAGATTCAAATAAACAGAAAGTATTATTGAGTAGGGAAGGACAAAACTGGTGCTTTCCAAACTAATTGGCTGGTGAAGCACCCATGTTCCCACTTATAGAAAAGAAACTAAATTCTCATCTCCAGCCACAATCTTATCAATTAGTTCAATCAAAAAGACCTCTCACTTTCCTTTATTTATTTCATACTTAACGGTCTTGTGGGTGACAATAGAATCTCAAAAGTTTTGCTAAAAGCTTATTCCTTGCTCAAGCTATATTTAAATAATATGGAGCACTTTCACCTTTCTTCATTTATTTCACAATGAAATGTTGAAACTCTTGACAAAACAGCAACTCAATTTGAATAATTCAAAAGGCAAATGCCACATGGTAAGCATTTGTCACGAAAAGAAATGTAGTATATAGATTTGTTACAGGCAAAGCGCAAATGGTCGCCACTACTCTCCGTGATCCGGGCTTACATCATCGCATGGAGTGCCAGTGCTTGACGGGTCCCATTAGCCGCTTGGGCTTGAAATTAGTGTAAAAAGCCCAAAGGCAACATGGCAGATGGACACCGAAATTGATGGTATTGCATTCATCAATTGTAGAAGTCCAACCTAAGACATTATTTTTTTTTTTTTATAAAAAATTTATTAAAATATGAATTATATAATAAAAATACTTGTTTTTATTTTTATAAATTTCATGTCACTTTTCTATGATTAGAATTCAAGATTTAATGATTAAAATTTAAATTTTAAATTATAAGAGTGTCGTTTAAAAAACTACATAATAATATTTTAATTATTGACGGACTCAGGCACATGGGTATAAGCAACGATCCTTTCTAGGTTGAGACATAGAAAAGCCAACTCTCCGAAATTCTTAGTTCATACCAGCATTCACCAATTTCCTATGGGCATACAACTTCAAAGTGTACCCATTTCAGGCAGCAATTATGTAGCATAATATTTCTTTGCACATCAAACCAGAAATAGATTGCAAATATCTCCAATCTCTTCAAAGTGAGAAACTTGACAGGTCATGAAAATAATGCTAGATTGAAACATGTTGGTTGAGTATAAAGTTGATATATATGTGGGGTAGGGATGGGTCCCAAAGGTTTTAATTTCTAGTGGACGATTTTTGATTTTTCCCTATCCTACTGAGATTTGGACACAAGGTGCCGTGTATGTAACTTCAATAATTCGGTAGCACATGCACCACCACCCATTTGGTTTCCTATTCATAGAGCTGCCGAAAATCTTATCTAAACTACATCGGTTTTAATCCTTTCAGCTTTTGCTTCATGGGTCCTGCTGTTTCCAATTAGACGTTTTATCTAACGTCTTGATTATGAGTCTTGTTTGCTTACTCATTTTCTTTTAACTAATTTGAGGAATTTGTCGCTAATAGCTTCACTGGGGTTTGATAAATGTGGGCTCTATCATGTCTTGGTCTCATTAAAAACTAGCTTTTGAGACTCTTGATAATCACCCAACAGGCCATGTCTATCTCCTGTAGTAATCCAAATTCATGGTTTTTTTTCAAAAAGATGAAATAATTAGGTATGGAGTCTCCACTTGTTAATGCAGTCAAATGATCACCCAACCAACAAGGCTTCTCAAGTAGTCTAGGGTGTCTCAAAAATAAACACTACCAATAATGGCATAAAAATTTTCTTCCTCTTCCAGTTCTTCTCTCTTTTCCATTCCTCAGTATGTTTCTTCAATTGGGTTCTCCATCTTTAGTTATCTTGTGGTCAGATTGTTGGATTTCCTTTTTCCTCTGTTTTCCTTTTTTTTTTTTTTTTTTTTTTTGCATTTTATTTTTTCCAGCTTTCACTCCCATTGAGGTTTAGATTCTAATCGGAAACAACTTATCTTCTTTGTCCCATTAAGCTTTTCCATGGACATTTTGGTCACCCTTTTACCAATGAAAGAAGAAAAATAATGCACATCCAAATCAAATTTCCTCTCATTTGTCACTTAAAATGGTTTAGTTTCCAATTGATATTTGGTGAAGGCTAATCCCATGATTGACTGGTACTGATAAATTAGGTAAAAGCAGTTCTTTTTAAAAAAAAAAAAAAAAAAAAAAAAAATCTTTTTGATGTACAATAAGGGGATTCCTGCATTGGCCTCCATTTTGTCACGTCACGCTCTAGTTACTCTCCTCTTCTTCAAGCGTCGTTTTCTCTTGGAAGCTTTCTTCCACTGATTGTATCCTCTTTTCTTTCTTCATATCCATAATTTCGTTTTCAAAAGGCACTAATCCCACTCCGTTGGAGACTAGAGGCACGCAATCTGCCACCGATTCTACCATCTCAGCGTCATTGGTTATTCAATCTTCAGCAACAAGCACTTCCCCCCCCCCCCCCCCCCCCCCCGACCAAAATGCCAAATAAAAGAAAAATGTGACTTCCATTCATCGACTTTTGATAGGTACACGCACATGCGTTGCCGTATGACAAAGTCTTCCTTGTTAAAGTCATGATTTTTGACATTAATGTTACAATTACCAAATCTTGTCCTAAATTTTTTTTATATTAAAAAATTTATTAAAATATGAACTATATAATATTTTTTATTTTTATAAAATTTACACTTTTTTAAAATTCAAGACTTCTATATCTAAAATATACCTTAAGAAACTAAAATTATATTTTTTGGGACGTGAAAAAGAAGTAAAATTTAATTCTAACAATTATTGTGCAATGGATTATGGTAATAGCATATATTGTGACTGGAAATAGCCTAATATCGTACGAAACTGAGAGCAGCTGTGTCTGAGTGATTACAATGCGAATACTACGAAAAAGAAAAGGGAACACGAAAGTTGGCCATTAGTTGGAAGGCATTCTATTTTCACCTTTTTAGCTAAGAATTCTTTTTTAAAGAAATTGATTTCTGTTCAATTAAATAGAGTGAAAACATCTGCGGAATTCAGGAGTAGACAATGGATGGGATGGCAGGGGGGAAGCCGGATGGGCTTTGGATTTATTTATTGTGAAAAAGAACACTGCTGAGGTAATTGGCCAACCTTTGACAAAAGCACGGCCATCTGGTGGCCGTACAATCAATATTGGGCTGCGTGTGACGCCTTGACAAAAAGAAGAGAGAACTCATAATATTTCTATTAAAAAGGGTAAAATAATAAATAAAAAATTACAGAGAAAGATACGGGAGAAAAAAATAATAATAATTGAGAGGGACAAATTAAAAAAATAAAAAAATAAAGATATAGGATCGAAAAAAAAAGGTAAAGAGTGAGATGGACAAAAAGGGCATGGGCCTCAAAGAGGATGGAAGATGCGAGAGGGGTCACTCTTGAGCATATACATCACAAGAAAACCTGTACACATGCCAACCAAACTTCCACCATATCGACCCCAATAATCATTCACTTTATTATTATTATTATTATTATGTTAGAATAGAATAGAAAAGGATGGTAATATTTTAATGTCTCATTAAAAAATTTATTAAATATTTTAATAAAAATTAAAATTCATAATTTCAGTATGACACTGCACTATAACATTGGATAAAAATCATTCACCATCTAAAGACAAAAGCTCAACCTACTCTCGTTTTGTCATTTTGGGCAAGAAAGCTCAGCCTTTGATCTACCCCACAGTTGGTCGATTTATTTCATCCGATTGTTTTCACCGTCCTGTTTGGATGGACACAAACCAAACAAATTACCCAACTCTCTCTCTCTCTCTCTCTCTTTTTTTTGTTTACCTTTCACTCTGTACTCTGTAATAATTGGAAATTTGGTGCTGCTTGTTACTACAGTTAAGGACACCTGCTTCCCATAATGATTTTTTTTTTTAAAAAAAAAAAGATTCCTGCTTTTAAAAGTCTCCCTTTATGCTCCCAAATTACATTTTCACTGTACCAACTAGCGAATTGATAATGAAAATCTCCACATAAATACTTGCGTACTTTTGGATCAAAAGCCGAATTCGAAGGAAATGGGCGCCAGTCTTATCAAACCCACATAAAAAAGCAAACCAAATCAACACAATCTAACGTACATTAACCACTTTTCTTTTCTTTTTTTTTTTTACGTTTTCTGGGTTTAAATTAAATGTATGTTACATCAGATACTTGGATCGTGAGCTGGAATATTAGTTGCTTGTTTTTGCCGTACCCATCATGTGATGAGCACAGAAAGATTCGCACTCTGTCACAAAATCGCTTAGCAAAAAATTCCTAATAAATATTTGATCCAAATGAGTTGCTAATAATATGGAGCTTTTTGGTAATATGCTGATTCGTTTTTCTACCATTTGTATTATTGAAATTGAATGCAGGTGGCACGCGGAAGTCAAAGAATAGCGCATTTAAGAATCACCGTATCCAACCCTAAAATCACAAAACCCCCCCTATTCCAGGGGCATGGTGGGAGGAATAATTGAGTATTTGGCTACTTAACTAGCTGCAACCTGGCGTTGTTAGGAGTATTATTGCTTGCTTTCCTGTGCTCCAAAGAATCAGATCCGTTCGTAACCTCTTTCAGACCGAGCTATTTTATGGGAAGAGTTTAGCTTTTGCGGAAGCTACCCCGAGACACGTCTCTGGGACTACTTACCCTGAGGCATTGACCCATTTAGTTTCATCTTTTTTAGGCAAAGAATTAGGAAAGTGTTCACGGATATATAAACATTTATTTCATTCGTTTCCCGGAGGTCAACCGATTAAATATAGATTTTGATCAATTAATTTTTACACCTTTGTCGGGGGAGAAGAAAAGGCATGAACTTTACCTGTATCCAATTCAAATAAAATGAAGGGCTTAAAAGCGATTTTCATGAAACATGACCCACTGCCTCACGATTACGTTGCAATTTAAGCAACGGCCGGCCCGATACCACAGTGGGCGATGTGATACCGTCAGATGACTGAAGCCAAGGGCATATACTCAAATTGCAAGTAAATTTTAAGGGAATAGACCCTATAGAGTTATAGGATAGGAGGGTCCGAGAGCTCGTAATGCAATGCAATGTGGACCAAAATGGGAGGGACAAATGTCATAGAAAATGAGCGTGCGTAGGGCAGGGGCATGATACTCCATGGTGACTTTTCATTATTGTGTGTTGTTTCCAGTCAGTCAAATGCATCCTCTTTCTTACTTTTCTGACTTTCACTCCACTCCATCGGTTCTGGAGACAAAGATGCATCGTACCAATCAATGACCTGTTTGCACCAAATTATTTTCATGCGTTTAATTTCCCAAAATAAAACCTCCAGGCATTGCAAAGGGGGAAATTAAATTGAAACAACGCAGGGTCTCGCAATCTCGTGCCGGTTGCGCAGCTGCCTGTGATGCCAAGTTGCACTCTCGGACGCATCAAGCGGATGTGCTTGCCTGTAGGCTGCGGGCCACTGCCCACCGAATCATCACGATTTATGATTTAAGACTGCGCGATCCAATCACCGATCAAGATCGATAACATCGCAGAATACACAATTAAAAACTCCAAGAAAGACAACAGAATGGCATAATGAGTACCACAGGCGCCACTTTCCATGAGTGTTCGTCGAGTGGCATTTGAGTGTTTGTTGCCATTCCATTATAAAAACAAAACAAAACAAATCCCTCCATTGGACCGCCCTTTATAATATAATATAACTAATAGATTACAATCTCTCTCCGAGTGAGTTGATTGAGATCTGTGACGGGGTGGGGGGTATTTATAATTTTCTTTTCGCCCATTTTGACTTCTTCAAAGTCGTCCATTTCGCTCTCTCTTTCAACCCTAGAAATTTGGCTGGTCGCCTTCCCTTAAATTATTTACAGTACTGCCCATTTATTAATTTGTTAGTCAGCTTCCTTATATAAATTCGATCACCGACCCACCCCCAGCTTCAGACCGAATCTCCAACGACCATATTGCACGTTCATTTGTCTGGTTTATTTCCTAGAAACCTCCTTGGCTGTTGCATGCCTTTCTTGTACATCAATCTAGTGCCTCCGTATCTATGTTAGAAGCCCTTGTATATATATATATATTATATTATTTATAAAAATTAAGAATCAAATCTTAAACTTGGATTTAAAGATTCAAATAATTTTATTATTTAAATCTTGTGATTATCGGCAACTGTTTTCTTTGTTTTCCTGGACAAGTAATATGCGAGGAGAATTGGAGAGAAAGTTCAAGAAATCTTCACTTCATTTATAATGGGGTCAAAACTATTTGTAGGGTCCTCGACTTAGAGTTCATGGATGGGCACTATTGCCATTTTCCTATAGACGTGTGACTTCCACGTTTCCTATCCTTTGACCAATTGGTAGAGTAACATGGTAGGAATAAAAAATACGAATCAATTACAATTACGTATCACTCGATTCGCCAATAAATACAATTAAATGTAAAAAAAAATTGTTATACCTCTTTATTGCTACCGTGTGGTTTTCCTATGTGTTAATACTCTTTTCATCAAATGATGTACGCAAGTTTCGTTTATAACTATTGTTAGTTAGATGATGTGGTTGAGTTCGTTAATGGGGTGGCCACCAGCAATTGAGTGATACATCCACCTAACACTGATCAAAACAGTTGCAGGACAACATGTCCGTGACATTAAACACACAGACACCGGTGCGGTTCCGGACATCCCGTCAGTTTCCCTTCACACGTGGTTTTTAGTGGTTTCCTCCTTACGCATGTAAGTTTACCGAGTCTGCATTAAATGCCAAGGCAGTGGTTGGGTTGGGACATTTATTTTGCTTCAGTTCGGTCAACATAAAATTATTGATCAAATAGGACGCTGCTTTCCCTCCATCTCCACCCCCCATTTGTTTTTTCATGAAACAACCAATTGGTTATATCTTATATTTTTCTATTTTTTTTTTCAAAGAAATGATTACGAGTTAAAAATGCGAGTCTTGGTGCGATTATTCCATCAAAATTTAAAGATCGCGGGTAATACGTAACCATATGAATATGTATTCGTACCAAATTATTTTTCTACATCATACCCAATGTTATTTCCTCTCAAATTATGGCGTATTTCTGGTAAGAAAATGTAAAGATAACATATACTTTTATGTAAAGCAAAGTACTTGCAGAGCAGAAGTAGACGATTCCCCGTGGACGGAGAGCAAAGCAGCGTGACATTGGCAAAAGAAGAGACTTTGCTCCTTGCAGAGAAAAAAAAAAAACACAGAGAGTACGGTATGGTATGCGTGAAAAGAGAGAGAAATCCAACAGCTTTCTCTTCCCGGGAGAAAATTAAAAAGAAAAAAGAATAAGAATTCAATTACCTTTTTTTTTTTAATCTGATAAATATGAAAGGAAACCAATATATATGAGTTTATTAAACAGAAAAAATAATCAAGAAAATATGTTACCATTTTTTTTTTTTTTTATAAATATGAAGGAACCCAATAAAACATAAGTTTATTAAAGGAATTTACTTTCTCAGGAGTAGGTCTCTCTCTTTATGGTATTTTAAGTTTTTAAGCCAAGGAATAAAGAGAGAAGGCAGTGAGGTTCCTGACTCACTGAGCAATAAAGCTCCAAAGGCATGACTAAAGGCAATGCAGCCCCTCACCCTATCTCTGCATCTGCCGTGCGAAAAACAGGCTTAATTTATGGTTCAACTTTGACAGCGCACAGCACGGAATTCTGACTGACCAAGCCTCAGAATTTCAAAGCATCCAAATTTGTAGAGAACAAGAAGGTTGATATTTCAAAAGAAATGGTTTAATTCGCTGACGTCTTTGATACTGAATCAAATTATGGCTTTTACAGGAATCTCAAAGATTTCTCCTGATTTCCTGACAATTACTTGAGATGAAATTTCATATAGCAAAACATTATATGACACCCATTCTCACCAATTTACATTACTCGTTTATGGCAGAAGGATGGTTGAACTTGAATGCATAGTGGGAGCTTAGCTGTTTGGTCTGACACAAAACTAAAATTCAACCCTGGGATGTATATATTTCAACGAAAATGTTGGAAGTTTAACAACTTCAAGGACAAAAGAACCCTAAAGTCTCAGTCTTTATTGTATTTAATTCATAAAGCCGCTCCTAATCTAGTTGCCCTTCGATAATCTAGGTAGAGTGTGTGTGTGTGTGTGTGTGTGTTTCAACATCCGAAAATAATTTAGCTGGGGTCTACATTTGAGACTTTTTACCTCACATTAAATAATAGACAATTGTTTGAAACAACGTCAAAATCAACAAAATAATTGATCACAACAAATAGTAGTAAAGGAAAAAACTAGAGTGGGACGGAGGATTTCGAGGGGGAGCTTGCAAGAATTCCTCGAGAGCTTTCCGTTTAATGTTACGGGTCAAGAGAGCGGAGCCACTCCTATCGGTGAGGCTTACTCGAACGTAACATATTTAGTACAGTTTGTAAGAAAAGGACGCCGGATTTGAAGGCAAAGAAAGAGACAGACCGACCAGACAAGGAAGTGAGGTGAGATGAGGTGAGGTGTGAAGTGAGGGGAGAGGTAAAAGCAACGAACGTGAAAAATTTTCCTTTCTTTTTTCTCCCCCAAAGCTTTCTGTTTTGACAAACAACTTTACAGTCAAACGTCCACGACAAGCCACAGCGAAAAGTAAATAATAGAAAAGAAAAAGAAAAAATGCCAACGGTTCACTCAACTGATGATTATTGGCAAAGCTTAAGTAGGCTTTTAGTCTCTAATTGGCATTCCACGATTGATTGTGTTCTGGTCAAAAGACCCATCTCCAAGTATTTGTCAAACAGTATTCTTTGTCTGGTGGGAAATCTCTCCGTGTCACTGTGCTAATCCCAGCATCCATCACCTTCTGTGTTTGTTTACAGTATAAGCAAAAGCTGAAGCAGAACAATTCCCGTCTCTTTCCCATGTTCTCTCTTTTCTTTATTCCTGATTTTACTTCACAAGTCCGTTCCTCTTCATCGTAACATTGAAACCTTAGTCAAATGTTAATGTTTCTTGGAGCGATCACCTTTTTCAAGAGTGAGTGCACTGTGGAGGGCAGAAAACCCAAGAGAGAGAATTGGTTACTGTGTCCTATGTTATTTTAGATGGTAAAAAGAAAATAAAGGGAAGCAAACTCGGGATAGAAACAGAAAAAACCACCGAGAAAAAGACTGAAAAAGAAAAGGAAGGGAGGGGGGGGGGAAAAAAAAAAGAAACGTCAGCTCAAAAGCCAGATACGGTGAGATAATAAAGAGAGGAGGGAGGGAAAGAGAGAGAGAGAGATAGAGAGAGAGAGAGAAAGGAGGGCAAAGGTAATTTTGGTTGCTAGGCGAAGGGGAGAGAATTTTTTCTTTTTCTTTTACTTTTCTTTATCGCAAATGTCACAAGAGTCTGAAGAAGAAATAAAGAAGATTGAGTACTGGAAATGGACAGAAATGCAAGGCCTTGAACTCGTTTCTGCCCCTCTTCCCTCTGACCCTTGCAAAAGCCACCCTTCTACTCCTTCCACGCCAACTTTTACAATAAACTCACACTCCCCGGGAGAGGAACAACTTGAAAACCAGACCCAAAAGCACCAAGAAGGAGGACAAGTGGAAAGTTTTCGAGAAAGTGTAGCGGAGAGAAGAGAAATGGAGAACGTGGAGCCAAAGAAAGATGGCAATACTAGTACTGGTGGTAATAATAATGGACAGAAGTCAGGTGATGTGGCTGTAGTTGGCTTCGCAGAGCTATTCAGATTTGCTGATGGGTTGGACTATGTGTTGATGGCAATTGGGTCGATTGGTGCTCTTGTACATGGCTCTTCGTTGCCTCTCTTTCTTCGCTTCTTTGCTGACCTCGTTAACTCTTTCGGGTCTAATGCCAATAACGCGGACAAGATGATGCAAGAAGTTTTGAAGGTGAAACCAAATTCCAAAATGTAACTTTCTATTTTTTTTGTTCCTTTTGTGATTTCATCTTACCACAATTTCTTCTTTTTTCAGTATGCATTCTACTTTCTGGTCGTTGGTGCTGCAATCTGGGCATCTTCATGGGCAGGTAAGAGGTTGGTCAGTTGGTTCTGGGACAGAGGACTCTGTTTCTCTTTCTTGGGCTTACCCTCTTTTTTTTTTGTTATGATGTCTATGCTCAGTTTTGTTCTGCTTTGATGTTTGGATTAAGCAGAAATATCTTGTTGGATGTGGACTGGAGAAAGGCAATCTACCAAGATGAGAATCAAGTACCTGGAAGCCGCCCTCAACCAGGACATTCAGTACTTTGATACGGAGGTCCGAACCTCCGATGTCGTATTCGCCATTAACTCCGATGCAGTGCTGGTCCAGGATGCCATTAGTGAAAAGGTGAAAGACGGAACATTAATTCTGTTTCGAGTACTAGGTTGCTGTTGACTTTTTGGCTAAAAAAATGTCGACTTTTGGTTAATTTGTTTTGCAGTTGGGTAATTTCCTCCACTATGTAGCAACGTTTGTGTCTGGATTTGTGGTGGGTTTCACTGCCGTGTGGCAATTGGCACTGGTTACCCTGGCAGTGGTTCCTCTCATAGCCGTAATTGCAGCCATTCACACCACCACATTAGCCAAGCTCACCGGTAAGAGCCAAGAAGCTCTATCAGATGCAGGAAACATTGTAGAACAGGTAATTGAAGTTTGACTTTCTTTTAAACTGATTTTTCTGAGTTGATGGGAATTGAAGTTAGCCGTTGCCAAATTTTGTAAATTTTAGCGTCTGGGTATTTCTGATCTCAAGTCAAATTGCAGACAATAGTTCAAATTCGGGTTGTTCTTGCATTTGTTGGGGAATCAAGAGCACTTCGAGCCTACTCATCAGCACTGAAGGTGGCCCAGAGAATTGGTTACAAGAGTGGATTTGCAAAGGGAATGGGACTAGGTGCCACTTACTTTGTTGTTTTCTGTTGCTATGCTCTTCTTCTCTGGTATGGAGGTTATCTCGTAAGACACCATTTCACCAATGGAGGACTAGCGATAGCCACCATGTTTGCTGTCATGGTTGGAGGACTGTAAGTGCTCTTTTCCCCTTACATAAGCCATGGACCACTTTTTTGCACATTTCCTAAAATTGAATATTTTTATCAATTTTTTGTTTGATTGGCAGGTCTTTGGGGCAATCTGCTCCAAGCATGAGTGCATTGGCCAAAGCAAAAGTTGCTGCGGCTACAATTTATCGTGTAATTGATCACAAGCCAGATATAGATCGAAACAGTGAATCCGGGCTAGAGTTAGAGTCTGTTACAGGGCTTGTAGAGCTGAAAAATGTCGACTTCTCTTACCCATCCAGGCCAGATGTACGGATTCTCAGTAATTTTTCTCTTAATGTCCCGGCTGGCAAGACCATTGCTTTGGTTGGCAGCAGTGGCTCTGGCAAAAGCACTGTTGTCTCCCTCATCGAGAGATTCTATGATCCTAATGAAGGTAAATGGTGTTACATTCCTTTGCTTTTCTGGACGAATTTTGTATGTATCTGCCAATTGAATTAACTTTGCTTCTTGAATTCATGCGGTCCAAGTGGATGTGATGTTTAGGGGTTATTAGTCCTTTTTTCTTAATTAAATTTGTACAGGACAAGTCCTGCTAGACGGGCATGACATTAAGATGTTGAAGCTGAGATGGTTGAGACAACAAATAGGCCTTGTAAGCCAAGAACCAGCTCTGTTTGCCACCACCATTAAAGAAAATATACTGTTGGGAAGACCTGATGCGGATCAAGTTGAGATTGAAGAGGCTGCCAGAGTTGCTAATGCTCATTCATTTATTATCAAGCTACCCGATGGTTTTGACACACAGGTAAGCTATTTTCAACATGTTAGCAAGTGAATATAGGCTTGGATATCATTTTTATTTATTTATTTTTAAATTTTTGTCCTCTCCTAATGCAACTAGTTATAACAGGTTCTTAAATTTGATAGTTTGCTGGCTTGTCCTGATTGTAATTTTTTCATTTTAGAATTCAAAATGTTAATCAAGTGTAATAGATTGACAACATGCTCCTTTAATATTTATCTGTTATTCAGACCAAAAAATAAAAAAAAATATATTTATCCATTACAAATAGGCTCCATGGTATGCAAATTAATATATTATAGTAGTCTGCTGGGGGTGAAGTAGGAGAGTGGGGTAAGGTTGGTAGCTCTAGAAAATTAAAGGAAATGATGGATCTTGACCGATGGGAATCATTTTTTGTCGGCTATTTTAGTGGGTTTATAATTTTTACTTATAGACAGGGAGTCTTGTTGAATGCAATGGTGCATGGTCAACAACTTACCCAAACATTATTAAATTTGTTTCCAAGGGTCAACATGGGTTTGTGTTCCTGTCTTCCATGCATTTAAAATAAGGTAAGATGCTTCAGTCAACAGTGCATGTGCTTATAAAATAATGTAGCATATTCATCAATGCAGAAATAAGCATGAAGTTTTAGGCTGAAGACATGCCATGGCAGATATCAAGAAAAGACACTAAAATTTGGGGCATGGCATGAAGTATTCACTACATGCAAAAATAAATAAATAATATATTAAAAGGCGTACCGAATTTCTTTCCAAAAGGGCTCTTTGAATACCACCCAATCTTGCCAAAATCTTCCTTAGACCCCTTTCTGGCGATCGCAACAATTGACGCTTTTGGAAAATAAATACGTGATGGTTGTAGTTGTCTCGATGTTGATGGATCCAGAAAATTTCTTGTAGGTCGCATATATGAAAGGCTGAATGAACTATTAACATAGTCCACTGGTTATCACTGAGGATTACAACAATAATGGTGTACAAGAAAAAGGGGGAAGAAGGATGAGAGGAAGAAAAGAAAACGAAAACAATTACCATTTATTTAGTTTTTGAAGGTTATAACTAACCTACAATATTTATACAATAAGAACAAAAGCTCCTCTGTTACAACAAAACTATCCCAAAGAATTTGATTGCATAGAACAATCCGTGAATAGGTGCAAAAAACTGAAAGGTAATGAGGCATCATACTCTATTTTTAACATTGTATATTACTCAAACTTGATGTTTTTCTTTCCTTTTTCCTGTGTTATTGGAGTCATTTTGTTCAGTGAGAACAGGGAGTTTAAATGTTAAACTATTAAAATAAAATGGCAGGTAGGGGAAAGAGGACTGCAACTCTCAGGAGGGCAGAAGCAAAGAATAGCCATAGCAAGGGCAATGCTGAAAAACCCAGCAATTTTGCTCTTAGATGAGGCAACAAGTGCTTTAGACTCAGAATCAGAAAAACTTGTGCAAGAGGCCCTTGACAGATTCATGATTGGAAGGACAACTCTTGTGATTGCCCATCGGCTCTCCACTATTCGCAAAGCTGACCTTGTAGCAGTACTTCAGCAGGGCAATGTTACTGAAATTGGAACCCATGATGAGCTCATTGCAAAAGGTGAAAATGGTGTTTACATGAAGCTCATCAGAATGCAGGAAATGGCGCATGAAACAGCTTTAAGCAATGCTAGAAAGAGTAGTGCAAGGTAGTTTCCCCTTTGGGTTTTCAATTTTAATGTTATTTCCATACTCAATATTTTAGGTGCTTCAGTTATTTCTGAATGCACCTGTATTCATCTGGACTAAGGAATTAATTTTTATTCATCTGCAGGCCTTCTAGTGCCAGGAACTCAGTGAGCTCACCAATAATTGCACGCAATTCTTCCTATGGCAGATCACCATACTCACGCAGACTGTCTGACTTTTCTACTTCAGATTTTAGTCTCTCCATTGATGCCTCGCATCCTGGTTACCGCATTGAAAAGCTTGCTTTCAAGGAGCAAGCAAGTTCCTTTTGGCGCCTTGCAAAAATGAATTCCCCTGAATGGGTTTATGCATTGGTTGGTTCCATTGGTTCTGTTATTTGTGGCTTCCTCAGTGCCTTCTTTGCTTATGTTCTGAGTGCTGTCCTCAGTGTTTACTATAATCAGAACCATGCTTACATGAGCAGAGAAATTGAAAAATACTGTTATTTGTTAATTGGGCTTTCATCGGCTGCACTAATATTCAATACACTTCAGCATTTCTTCTGGGATATTGTTGGAGAAAATCTTACAAAACGAGTGAGGGAAAAAATGCTGACTGCAGTGCTTAAAAATGAAATGGCATGGTTTGATCAGGAGGAAAATGAGAGTGCAAGAATTGCAGCAAGATTGGCCCTAGATGCAAACAACGTCAGATCAGCAATTGGAGACAGGATTTCTGTCATTGTTCAAAATACAGCACTCATGCTTGTTGCTTGCACTGCAGGGTTTGTTTTGCAGTGGCGCCTTGCACTTGTCCTCATAGCTGTCTTCCCTTTGGTTGTTGCAGCCACTGTTCTACAGGTTTGTTTATCCAACCCTTTTCTTGGATAACAAATTGGTTGCCTTGGGAGAATGTAGTCCAAATTTTAGGAAGGTTGTGATAGACTGGTAGTTTTTAATGTGGACATACTTTGCTAAGAAACCTATAAGACTTCAGTAGAACAATTGGATGCAACATATGTAAATTGTAGATAATTATGTATCTCCTTGTGATCTTTAATGAAAGTTTGATGGTCAAAAAATATGCATTACATTAAGCTGTATATAATTTTGAACATTTTTGTTGCAGTAGATATACAAAATTATGTACCACTAATGAATATTCATTTGGTTGTTTTTATTGTATTTGCTACAGAAAATGTTCATGACTGGTTTCTCTGGAGACCTAGAGGCTGCCCATGCCAAGGGCACACAACTGGCAGGGGAGGCCATAGCTAATGTAAGGACTGTTGCTGCCTTCAATTCAGAAGCAAAAATAGTTGGACTTTTCTCCACCAACCTTGAGATTCCTCTGCGACGCTGCTTTTGGAAGGGACAAATAGCAGGAAGTGGATATGGAGTAGCACAGTTTGCACTTTATGCTTCATATGCTCTTGGTCTATGGTATGCTTCCTGGCTTGTTAAACATGGGATCTCTGATTTCTCAAAGACAATCCGAGTTTTCATGGTCCTTATGGTCTCGGCTAACGGTGCAGCTGAGACACTAACCTTGGCACCTGACTTCATCAAGGGGGGTCAGGCTATGCGCTCAGTATTTGACTTACTTGACCGCAAGACTGAGATTGAACCCGATGATTCAGATGCCACCCCAGTACCTGACTCCATTCGTGGAGAGATTGAACTAAAACATGTAGACTTCTTTTACCCTACTCGCCCTGATGTTCCTATTTTCCGTGACCTTAATCTTCGTGCACGAGCCGGAAAAACTCTTGCCCTTGTGGGTCCTAGTGGATGTGGTAAGAGCTCAGTAATTGCACTCATACAGCGGTTTTATGACCCATCATCTGGACGGGTTATGATTGATGGAAAGGACATCAGAAAATACAACCTGAAGTCCCTCAGGAAGCACATGGCAATGGTCCCTCAGGAGCCATGTCTCTTTGCTACTAGCATTTATGAAAACATTGCCTATGGGAGCGAGTCAGCAACTGAGGCTGAAATCATTGAAGCTGCTAATTTAGCCAATGCCCATAAGTTTATATCTGCATTGCCTGATGGGTACAAGACATTTGTAGGGGAGAGGGGAGTTCAGTTATCTGGTGGACAAAAGCAGAGAATTGCCATTGCTCGTGCTTTGGTAAGGAAAGCAGAAGTTATGCTACTTGATGAGGCAACAAGTGCACTAGATGCCGAGTCAGAGAGATCTGTCCAGGAGGCTCTAGATCGTGCCTACTCAGGAAAGACCACAATTATTGTTGCTCATAGGCTATCTACCATAAGAAATGCCCATGTTATTGCTGTAATTGATGATGGGAAAGTAGCAGAGCAAGGATCACACTCACATTTACTGAAAAATTATCCTGATGGGTGTTATGCCCGCATGATACAGTTACAAAGGTTCACTCCTAGCCAGGTCATTGGGATGGCCCCAGGATCAAGTTCCTCAGCTAGAACAATGGATGATGAAGAGAGGTAGCCTAATGAGCTCAAGGAAAACAAAAGAGGAGTACATTGCATGTTACCCTTCTGAAGCCCACTCTAGCGGCATAGTCATAGCTTGTCTATCATGTGATTTTTTACCGTATAACTACTAATATGATGAATCATTTTAAGGAAAAATTACAATGTCAAATGCTTCAATGGGACTCAAATATTGCTCTCTAAAATGGATCTGCAAATCTATTTAGCGACAAATTGCCAAGTCATTCCTTTAATTTTGGACTTGTACAAGTGTGTCCTGGCTTACTATTTACATAATCAATCTTGTATAGAATCTTGCAGGCTTTGGTGACACTGATCTACCAGCGTGCAGTTTGGAGTACAATTGCAATCAATGCACGTTATATTTATTTCACTTTCCGACACTAACACGAAAATAATGGACCCCGGTGGCCGTGGAAGTAGACAAAAAAGACCAATAACATGCTAGGCAACTATGCATCGCAATCCAAACAGCAGTTAAGGTCGTATGTTACTGGCAATTTGAAACAACAATATCGTGATCTCAATTGGGTATCTATCAATTAAAGGCTTGGGCGTGTGGGGAACAAAATAATTGAGACTCAAAGCTCACATGGCGGTTGCACATGTGCACAAAGATAAGATGGCAACATGAGAAAACCGAGTGAAAGCAACAGCAGCAGAAAAAAAAAAAAAAAAAAAAAAGAAAGGCAGACTTGGAAGGGAATCAACAAAATTATGAACATTGATGCAGTATCGGGGGTGGTAGAGAAGCGTAAGAGGGAAGTTTTGAGATACAGGGTTGTGGAAACTTACAGGAAAAATGATTTTGTTGGATCATGGCCTCGTAGGATGGCTGTCCCTTGTATTTGCTTATGGGAGTGGTTGGGGGCCACGGCATGATCTCTTTTGTTGCCAGAGAAACATAAGGGGATTATTGGTGGGTCCCAGATGGGATTTTATGGTGTTGAAGTTTTAACTGCTCAGAGCATCTACTACAGGAGGGTTTTTGCTTTTGGAGTTAGATATCAACGATGATACACTGTGTAAGCAGCACTGCGGTTGTCTGGAATGGAAGTGGCAAATACATAAAAACAGCAGAAGAAACAGGAATACCTGAAAGATATGATAGCTTTTATTTATTTATTTATATTTTTTTGCTGGCTCAGCAATAATGTGCCGTCTGTGAAGAGTTGAATCCCGGAGTCACCTGTTTGACTGGGTCTTCAAAACAATATGTGCCTTAATCAAATTCTTCCTTCAATTTTTTTCCTTTTCTTTCTGTTTTCTAAATTAATCTTTTAAACCGATAAAAAAAGGTAAATTGAAAAGAAAACCATCCCATCATAACGGTGATAGCCCTCTTCAGCTTCTATTTCCGGGGACAAATTCCCTGGCAAATTACTAACGAATACCAATCAACGATAATCTACATAGAAAGCCATTGGGACCTTACGCCTTCCCTCCGAATGAAGCTGGTCGGTCAAAAAATACAACAACCCTTCCAACTAAGAATAGCGTGCAATTGAGACAAGCGATACGCCATAGATACCAGGGGCCGGCTTAAGAAAAGGGTGCATTGTATGTTCTAAATCATGCATTTGACATACGCCCATTTTAGAGCCCCCCTAAAAATTCGAAAAAATCCACGTTAAGGTGCTGTCTGATTCTCAGAATCTATTCGCCGTCTGCCTTCGTTTCCTATGCTAGTGCACCTGTCGCATCAAAATTGTAATCTTAGAGAACAGGCATCTAAATTATATAAGGGAATCTACAACTCATGTCTTATTCTCTGGCCTACACATTGCATTCAAGTCGAAAACCAGAAAGCCATTCATTTTGTCAATCTGGCTTGGCATGTCGACAAATAAGAAAGCTCGCCATTTAAAGACGTAGATTAGTGTTTCCACAGTTTCATCCAAAATGTGTTAGTAGAAATTACCAAGGTGGCTATTCATTTATCAGTTTGAAACCAGAATAAAAGGGTAATTTCTGGCATAGCACACTCGATTCCAGAGTCCATTGCGGATATCGGAAAGTGAATTACGTCCAGTAGTGAATTCTTCTTTTTGCACCACTACTCAGCCTGCCTTATACCAGCTTAAAAGACCAATCTCCACCGAAAATTATAATTTATATGCTTGCACAATGATGCTGGCAGCAGCATCCAACAAGCAGAAAGAAAAATACATAAAAGAGCTAACATTACTTTTGCAGCAATTTAGACCACTATTTCTATATATAGAAGATCCTTACAAACATGTTTCTCAAAGAACTGTCTTCAATTGCACCTAAACAATCAATATTAATTAAGAAAGAAATCACAAATAGACAGCTCAAAAAGACATAAGCTTAGGACCATTGTCTGGCATACCCATCCCAGCAGCTAACTCTGCATCAAGTTGGGTGTGTGGTGCAGGTCCCATCATTTGCTTCAGACTATATGCAGAAAAATATAGAGAGTATGAGACATCCTTTCCAAGTCCAAGAAAAGCAAAGATTAAGCACTAGAGCTTTATTCACTGACTACTGCGTCAAGAAGGTCTACTCAGAAAGTTTCAGATTGACTCAGGCTACTTGGGCATTACAAAGAAATTTGTAAGACAACAATGTACTACACCAGTTGGGTAATGGGCCCCATAAATTGAAACAACTCTTTTTGCACCAAAAATACATGCAAAAGATAGCAGCAGTACATAGGAAATTTAATTGTCAAATGAAGAGAAAACATTGTGGATCAGTTAATGTATATCATTCCTTGTATTAGCAAAAGAGAAAAGCTCCAATCCAAGTGGTTCCAAGCCCAATAAAAGATGACCAATATTTCAATATCCAATAGCAAGTGTGGCCATCTAGGCATTTTCCTCACTAAAGGTTACATGAATGGATATTCAAAATAACAGAAAAATCTAATAGAATTGAATGCTTACGAAAGATGCAAGAAACAGAATCTTAATAATCATATTTAGGCAGGTTAATGTAAAACTAATGCAGAAAAGAGGGTTATCACAACAACTGCTGATGGTAATTTTCATTAACTTCTTTAACATAAAATGTACTACTAAACGTAAAAAAAGAGTCAAGAATGCTTTAATTGTATAATTTCAGGATACTTCTCACAGTTTCTCTCTCTCTCTCTCTCTCTCTCTGTTTTTTTTTTAAAATTTTTTAGAAGGAGAAGTAGTCATATTCGAAAAGAAAGGAAAAGGAAAAGGAAAAAGGGTGACAACAAAAGCAATGGAGACTCCCAAAAATAAAATAAACCAATAGGCCATTAGGCAGAAGAAGAACAAGAAGAAGGATTAGAAGTCATTTACCGCTTCTTGTGGCGTTTAGTCTTAAAATGCTCATCTCTCACAGTCACATTAGCAAAGTATCGGCTGAAAGCAAAACAAGTCAAAACCCAATAAATTCAAAACTCAAAATAGAGCAAATTCCAAACACTTCAAAAAAGCTGCAAGAGACTAAACCTTTCCAGTGATTTTGCAAAATAATAACTAAACCCCCGAAAAGAAAACAAGCATAATTCCTAAGCCCAAAAAAAACAAAAAAAAAAAAAAAAGGTCATGACTTACTCGCAGTGCAAGCAGTAATATTGGCCCATGCCAGGCAAATCTTCGTCGTGGGGTAAAGGCCGCTTCTCGGAATCGGGCTTTTGTAGCTCCTCATACACGGCATCATCACGTAATCAAACATTCTTGGTCAAGGAAAAATAAATTAATAGATATAAAATAAACTTAAAGGAAAATAATAATAATAATAATAATAATAATAATAAGGATATCTTTGAGGAGGAACTTGGCGCGGCGAGCCGTCTTGTGAGAGTATCTTCTCTTCTTCACCTTCCTGCTCGGGCATTTGCCTCCCATTTTTCTTTTTCACTTTTTTCTGTTTTTGAGGGGGATTTTTAGGGTTTTGGACTTTGGGAATCTTTTTGGGGGGAAAAACCCTAGGTGTGGTTGCTTAAGACGAGGGAGCGAAGAGGAGAGGGCACGGCGGTGGGTTTTTTGGGCTCAATTTTATCAACGAACACCGACGTCGTTTTTATTGACTAGTGAAAATGAGCTTCAAATAGTGAGCGGTGACGTTTCTATGACGGACCTCTTTTGATCGCGTTCGAAGCCCGAAAATTAGTTGGGCTTGGCAGGCCCATTTTTCATGTCTTTTTCCTATACTCAAAAAAAAAAAAATTTATTTATTAAGTAAGCAATTTTTTTCATATAAAAACGGGCGAAATGTTATTTTTATTTTTAAAATTTCGATGAAAAAATCGGGGAATGGATCTCAACTCCAACTTTCACGTGCTAAAAAGCAAGAGAGATGAGATGAGATGAGGTGAGGGGTTAATTCGAAAGCCGGGACAGCTCTCGATTTCCTCCTCCCTAAAATAATTGACTTATTGTCCCGCTTCCATTAGCCGTGTAGGCGAAAAGAGCACTAACTTTCAAAAAAAGTCCTTGACGGCCGAAGCTTCCCGTTTAAAAGGGATCGGATGGTCATAATTTTGTCTTCGCGTGGGGGCATTCGTGATCAATCTTCTTTTATGAACCATATGTCAGTGGTGGCTGCGGAACTAATGTATCAAATATTAAAATTTTATTAGTTAACTTTGAGTTTGGATGGCTTAAATTAAAAATATTCACTTTCAAATTAGTTTTATAGATTAATTTATTTTTTTTTCGTTTAAGAAACGAGTTTAGTCCAGGTAGAACGCGACAGCCGACCCAATGCGATTTGATCCCTCACAAAACAAAAAAAAAAAGAAAAGGTTTAGTCGGATTTAGTCAATTGATCCAGAACCAAAAGCCCTCTAATCTCATTTATGAATTATGATGTTTATTCTTTCCCATCAAATCCAAAATATAAATTCACATTTGCATTAATATTTACTTTAATCAAAAATAAATTTAAGTATTTATATAATAATAATAATAATAATAATAATAATAATAATTTAAATTAATTAACACTAAAATTAAGTATAAAAATATATTTAAATGTTTAAATGATGACTTTTTTATAATGATGTTAAATAAGGATAATAATAAATAATTCTTAAATTTAACACATGTATATAAAAATTAATATATATTTAGTATCTTTTGTAAAAAAAATTATATCATTATTATTATTATTATTATTATTAATCAAAGGTTGAATAATTATTTAGAAAAAGAAAAAAAACTAAATTGCACCCTCGGATATGTCTCTCTTTGTGCATACAGAGACTTGAAACCAACTCTTTGTCCATCCCCTAATGCCCTCTCTTTGTCAGTCTTCAGATCACACCCATACAACAACAACAACCGCCACTTTTACAAACTGCCCCAGGGCGCGCGCTCACACACAACAGCAGCGACAACAACTACAAACAGCAAACAATTGACCAAACACTACAGTCATATGATCATCAAACATCTCTCCGCTATTAACCCGACACCCCTCGGCCATCAATTTTCCCAAAATTATTACAAAACTCACTCACGGTTTTTATATTTGTTTTTTTTTTTTTTTTTTTTAATCAGCTGTAAATTTTGGGGTTTTCTTTCTTGCTTTGTGTTTTAATTTGTCAAATGGTAAAGACGGGTGGGGCTCACCAGGAAGATGGGGACAAAAACCCCGCGGCGACCACCTCCTTGTCTAGAGGGTCAGGAGGCGGAGGAGGAGGAGCCACCAGGTCGTGGGGCAACACTACCGTGTCCGGCCAATCCGTATCGACGAGTGGCAGCGTGGGGTCTCCGTCCAGCCGGAGCGAGCTGGCCATGGCCACGACCGCCAGCGATAATACTTACCTTAGGTTGAATCATCCCGACCTTCACGCCGACGACGCCGCCACCCTAGATGCCGCCGGGTCGGCTTTCTTTACTTTGTCCTTCTGTTTTTTTGTCATAATAATCGTGTCAATTTTTGGAAGGGTTTGTGCGTGCAATAAAAAATATGGGTAATAACCGGGAAATCTTTGTTTAATAGATTTATAGTCCCAGTGGCTGCCTTGAGATTTTCTCTGCAGCATTTCATAACCTTCCTTGTATCTTCGTTGTTTCGTTCAATAATATGGCTGTATTCTGATATATGTTCATTTGCTTTTTGGTTTATAAACAGTAACAAGAAGAAAAAGAGAGGTCAACGGGCAGTTGGAGCTGATAAAACTGGTAGAGGACTCCGTCAGTTCAGTATGAAAGGTGCTTATTATTGTTCCTTTGCATCCATTTAAGCGCCAGAGCTTAAGAGATCGTGTGAAAACTGTTTTTAGTTGCCTAAGCTCTGCAAGGTGGCACCCCTCGTTGTAGATGAACTTTTTATGGCTGATTTCATGGTTTAACTGGTTTGGATTGTTTCCAGTGTGCGAAAAAGTGGAAAGCAAAGGAACAACCACATACAATGAGGTCAGGTGGTTTCTTGAAGTTGGCTTTTAGTCTTTGCTCCTCTTATTTTGGTTGGGTTTGTCAAATTCCTTTCAATGCTTGGTTCATAGTGAAGATGACATACTTGCTGCATGTTCTCTTTTGGTTAAACAATGACAACCTGTTATAGTGCTTGTTTATCGATATCATTCCTGTCAGAAAGATGGATAGTTGCACACTGCTCTGGTTTCACTGGGCACAACTGAGAGTAAATGTTTGACTGCTAAACAAATATCAATGAGTCAGGGAAGCACAGCACAGAATCAATTAGCAATTGTTTGTATGGTTTGCCTATTGAGCATCTGAAAAATAGAAATGAAAGGTCAAAATACCAAGATTCTTGAAGGCGTGATTGTGTTTAGCTCCGTTGGTAGTAGACTGAGATTCATAGCAAACACCATTTCTAGAGTTTTTAATTTAATTGTGGGTGCTGGATAAATTGACATTGCCCATGGTAGATGATGAGTGTATGGATAAAACAAGGAGTATGAATAGTCATCATTTCAGCAGACGATGAAAATTTGCCTGTTTTTTGTCTTTTGTTTGAATTTTTTAATGTTTAAGCACTTTCAGGGTTTTCATGATTTATAACTAAAAATTAAGTTTGACCACCTTGTTATCAGTTTAGATTGACCATAAATCTCTTCCTGAAGATCTTATTAAGGAACATGCCTTGATTTGCGTTGTTATAGATGTATACAAGAGTTTATTTTCATTGCATATAATATGTAATTTCTAAGGCATATGGTTCATTTTCTAGATATTGTCTTGCCTGGTTCTACCTGGTTTGGTTAGTCATGTAAAATTATATAAATTTAATCAATTCTTATGCTTTGTATATTAGTATCTTTCATACAGTTTCTGTTCACTGAAATCATCTCTCTGGAAGTTGCACCAATTCCTATCTAGATCTCTTTACTATTATGCTTTATGTCGCTATGCCGCTATGCCTGTAAGAGTTGAAGCAATTGGCAGGTTGCTGATGAACTTGTGGCAGAGTTTGCAGATCCGAGCAGCAGTGTGTCATCCCCTGATCAGGTCATCTATTCTTCAACCAAAAATGATAAATGTATTTTGTTTTTGGCCCAGTGTGTGTATTTTTGTAAGCATTCATGTGTATAAATGCCAATGTGAAACTTAAGAATTCAGTCCTTTGATTTTCTTGGTATTTACTTTGACAGCAACAATATGATGAGAAAAACATACGACGAAGGGTTTATGATGCCCTCAATGTTCTCATGGCATTGGATATTATATCCAAGGATAAAAAGGAAATACACTGGAAGGGTCTTCCTCGAACTAGCCTGAGTGATATTGAAGAGCTGAAGGTATGAAGTTTCTTTGGTAACATTTAGGGTTCTTATGTGAGTTTTTTTTTTTTTTTTTTTTCACTCCTTGAATGTGACTTAAGCAGGCCGATCGTCATGAATTGAGAAGTAGGATTGAGAAGAAAGCTGCTTATTTGCAAGAACTGGAGGATCAAGTACATTTTCTGTTCTTCTACTGTTTGAGTGTCTTGTTTCTTGTTTCATGCACTTAGTTTGAGGCTTTTGTCAACTTCTGAAGCTGTAGCTGATCAGTGTTTGTTCACTGACATCTTTTGTCACTTTATTTAGTTCATAGGTCTTCAGAACCTGATTCAACGGAATGAGCAATCGTGCAACTCAAGAAATACTCCTAGTGGGGAGGTGTCCTTACCTTTCATTCTGGTGCAGGTAAAAATTTCTGAATTTTACTGTCATTTTAAGTGCTGATGGATGCTTGGCCTTCAATTAGTAGGTAGTAAATTCATGTTTAAGAGCTTCCTTTCTTGTGGACATGCAGAAGGGTAGTACAGTACTGTTTCTAGACTTTGCTACTTTGGGTCGTGCTTTATTGCAACCATAACTGGGCAATAACAATTTAATGCTGTTTGCATTATGACCATTTTTCTTAAGCTGTGTTATATAGCGGGGATATGTTTGCCAAATGCATGCAGTGCTTCCTTTGTAAATTCTTGATATTATTTGGTCGCTCAAGCAGCACTTTTTAAAACATCCACAAACAAAAGTTGGCCTAATATTCATTTTATATGTACTACACACCTGTGGTCTGGTTTTGCTCATCTCATTTTTATTGTTGATGGTGATGGATGCTGGAAAGGCTGTTTTCTTCATGCATTCATCTGTCTCTTGATTAGTAAGTTTTGTTTTGTTTGTGTGATGAGATATGCATGTGCATCAAAGTAAGGACAATGAAAGAATATTTATGTCACCTGGTCAAATTTTGGTCTCTTGGGGTGGTCTACTCACTGCCCCTAGGAATGCTTTCCTGTTTAACTAGAGAATGAGAATTTACTTTTGCCAATTAGTAGTCCACATATCTCTGCCAACTGAATTCTACAATGGACCCTGGTCTATGATCTTCTAGTATCGACATGAGTCGTATGTGCCTATTTCCTGATCTGCTGGTGCTATACGAAGTTACAGCATGCTACTGGTTTGTAATTGACATTTAGTTTCCGATGGATGTTTGGATCTGAGAAAGAGAATATCACACTCCTGACTGCATGCATTGTAATGAAGCTTTGTAGAGTTGAAAAATATAACTGATGCTTAATTGATAATGTTTGAAGAGAATTTTAGTGAATTCCTCTGAACAGCTCTAAAGAGGTAGGTAGAGTCTGGTCCTGAAAAAGGCTTCTCCTTCCTTTGAAGAACCCATATCTAAGAAGAAGCTACTAATTGTCAATCCTTGTAAAACAATATTCAAAGTTGGAGCATTGGTCATGTTAATAAGACAAGCTGACCAAGCTGGCATCAACTCACCTCTAGCTTACGTTTGCTAGGGTTTGGTTGAGTTATAAACCTTCTTATGCATCAAGTCTCAATTGTTAGAAAGGTGTGGCTTGATTCTGTTCCCACTCCTGACTGTGTGATTGAGAAAAGGTTGGTCCAAAGTTACTTGGAAAGCCAAGGAAATGAAAGCCATCCGGTATTTCTACATATCATATGGTAGTTGTCTGATAGCTGAATGGTGGAGCAACATTTATGCTGTTGCACTATGTTGCTAGTCTGCTGAATTTATGAACATTTACTGTTTCAGGGACTAGCCTTCACGAGGATATTGGGAATTTTACGTTAATAATATTATACTTATGTAGAATTCACTTTTGAGGCACATGGAGAGACTTCTCCTTGCATATTTGTTTGTAATCAATTCCTTTTTCTTTAAGTATCTACCCTCAAACCAAGGCATTTTTCCTGTGATTTTGAACTGGAGCATAATGTTTCTTTTTCGTTTTTTTCTTTTTTTTGTGACATCACCTCAATTCTTGGAATTAATTGTAGACACGCCCTCATGCAACTGTTGAAGTGGAAATATCAGAAGATATGCAGCTTGTGCATTTTGACTTTAACAGGTAAAAGACCCTTAAACTTGTCTGCTTTATCTCATTAATGAACAAATACTGTGGTGTGAAATCTCCTTTTTATGCTTCTAGTGATGCACCATTTTTGTGGACCATTACATTGTGACATCCTGGAATAATTTGGTCACCATCTATTTGTTGGATAGATATTCAGTGTCCATATTAGGATACCATTCTTGAAACTCAGCAATTTGTGGAACCCTGTTGTGGTAAATTATTATTTCAATTATTGCTTATGCTTTTCATTTCGTACTCTACATGCAGCACACCTTTTGAGCTCCATGATGATAACTATGTTCTCAAGGCAATGCAATTTTGTCATAGACCATGGAGTGATGATATGGCAACTGATCCTACTGATGACGGAGGTGAAGGGCCCAGCATGGCCAATTTGTGCCAAACACAAATCATTTCTCCCTCAAATACTAACACGCCGGCTAGGCATCCTGCTTCACCACCTCTCCCTGGGATTATAAAAGCACGTAGCAAGCATGAGCACTGATAAGCTAGTTATCAGCTGTGGTCATCTAATGATCGATGAAATCAGCAGCATTTGTATATCCTGTAGAGTAAGCTTTCTAGATGGGTTCCTTCTCAAGATCATCTTCACCTCCTTTTTGGTTGTTCTGGAAGAATTGAAATGACAAGCAGGTCAGACTTGGCCCCTTGTTTTAAGCGATCAATGGAATGTTGATTCCATTTAAGTTTCTCACCCTCAGAGTTTTCTCCTGTAACCTTAAGATTATTATAGTAATTTCTCTCTTCTGCAATCTCTCTGGCGTAGTACAAATATAGTAGCTTTTATTAGTTTGTAGTAGGCCACATGGGATATTCTAGCAGGATACAAAATCATGGAATGACATAGTAATTTTTGACAATTGGATATTCATCTTTTTTCTTTTTTCTTCCTTCTTGTATACATGGGAAAATTCAATTCTCCAGTCCTATTGCACAATGCATTTATGTCATTCCTGCTTAGACCCACGATGCCCTCCTCCGCATTTTTCCTTCCGGTTGGTCCTCGAGTGTTTCATGGTGTGCTGATTTAGATTTCTATTTATGGTTTGGGTACCTGTTTCTTATTCTTAATCAACCTGGAACACGAGCCAGTCCACATAAGGAAGGGAACGTTGAAAACACGGTGTGCCTTCATCATCAAATCTCACCCTATATTTCCGCAAAAACCCATTACCTCCATTGAGATTGGTGGGTTGTAGTGGTTGGGGCGTATAAAGATTTGAGCTTTAAAATTGACAACGGAGGTCTAACAACGTTTCATTTTATTTCCTTTGAATTGCAGAGCAGCAGAGACAAAAGAGAGAAGAAGAGGCGTTGAGGGAAGGAAAAAAAATTGCAATTGTTTTTCTTATAAAGTTATTTCTTATCATTAATAGATTTTTTTCCCACATCAGCAGAAGTTAATTTAGGAGGATTTTTATTTGAGAGTAAAAACTCAACCGACTCCTGAGATGGGATTTTTTTCTTTTCTTTTTTTTTTAAAAAAAAAAAAGCCGACATTTGAAATTACAAAAGTACAATGAAGATCCATGTTTCCGCGTGTCGGAGACGCTCCTGACTAAAGTGACTCTCCGTGTTGAGCCTCCCTAGAACCCTATCGGTGATATAATCATACATCACTAATTAATATTTGTATTGTGGACGGTTAAGGTAAAGAAAAGGTTAAAAATTTGCATAAAGAGATTAAGTTGACAAATTTTATTTTATTTTTCACTCATTCATTCATACCAATGTACCTGCCAAAACTACTGAAAGGGTACTCACTCAACCATCACATATACAGATCGATTACAAGTTGCCTTTGTTTGCGAGTTTTAACAAGCAAGGGGATTATGCATTAATAAATAAGGTACAAGATAATACTAATTTGGTTGCTTGTCTCTACTGAAAATTTATACCAATAAATAAATTGAGTAAAAAAACCAAATTGATAAATATCTGAATCTACTGTGGAGAATCCTAACATAAATGGTAACAAAAATCAGTAAACTATTTCATTTCCAATCTACTCTAGCTCCTCAAGTTTAATCTCGTATTGTTCACCCGAAGAGAGGTTTTTAACGCCAACCATACCCTTCTGCCACTCTATGTTTCCCACCAATATGAGCCTCTGTGCATTTATACGTGCCGCCCGCTTAAATACCCTGAAATAGAATAAAAGAGGAACCATGATACATAAAAAATGACAAAGTCCCTCGAGTCTAGGGGGATAGATTTCAATACCATTTGAGCGGTTTGCTTTCCAAGACCAAGTCAACACTTCGGCCTTTTTCCCTGAGTATGGTAGCAACCAATGCAGCTGCTCCTTGAAGATCATGATCGAGAGCACACACAATGTTTTCTACTTGAAGGCTTAGTTCTGGTACAAGACCCTTCTCTTTTAGGAGCTGTAAAGCAACCAGCATCCAAAGTAAAAGTTAGATGTTCAGAGACCCATATAGAATAAACGGGGCAAAGAGAAAATAGTTTCTTGCATGGCAATCCCAATGATAAAACTATGGTACCACCACCAAATATAGAGTATATTGTTTATGTCACACATCAAACAAAAATTTCAAAGACAACGAGACAACTGATAATCCGAAACATTGTTCACCAAGGAAAGTTGGTTCCCTACCATTCTTGTAATCTACATAAATAATAGGATATGATGAGGAAAAAGTATGTAGGGAATGTGCTCTGGATTACGTTGCCCAAGCTAGCAAAATGAAAGGGAATAGAATTCCAACTTACTTCAATTATTACAGCATCACCGAATCCAAAGCCACAAGCCGGAATGTCATCACCACCAAATGTGGAGAGCAAGTGATCATATCGTCCACCCCCACAGATGGCTCTTAGCTTTTGCTCTCTATCAAATGCCTGAAATCATATTGAAAAGAATCTCTGAACCAAGTTGTTTATGATCCAAAAAAAGGAATGGCATTAGTCTGTGAAGATTCAAGTAACACTGATATTGGCCACTTTAGTGCCCTTTAGTAGAAAAATTAGGAAACCTTTAGTTCCGCTGCACACAGTATTTGCAGGACACAGTACTGTGTTGGAGGGATTCCATTATCCCTCTATTAGTGCCTTGTTTCTTCATCTTGGTGACAATAACAAATAGACATAAAAAAGAGTGTCCTTGTCACAAATAGAATTTTTAAACACAATTTATTACAACAATTGACAAACATCTATCTATTGTGCTGAATTTAAATATAGAAATCCATGTCAGATGTCTAACCTCAAAAACAATACCAGTGTAGTAAGCAAGCCCACGAACAACTGATGCATCAAACTGAATCCAATCGGAATACCCAAACTTTTCAGCAAGCAAGAAAAGTTGTTTGAGATCAGCAATTGCTTCCCCAGCACCTCCAAGCATCTCTGAATTCTCACAAGCATAATGTATGCAGTTATAAATCAGGAACTAAATCTCATACAGTAAAACTTCTCCAAAGATCATTTTTAATCTCAACACCCCAATATTAGTCAGTTCAAACAAAAATAGTTTACATGTAATCTGTATGTTATTGCATTACAAACAAAAGCCTTGTAATCAATGGCAGCACTTCAAACAAAACAGCAAGTCCTGAATCAGTATTTCGTGTGTTTGTGATTGTGTGTGTGCAAGAGGGAAGGAACCACATAGGTTTTCTATCACCACCCATAAGCTTCTTCCTCCCTCCCTCTCTCCCCAAAGCGTACAATTCAGCACTTCCTATGTGGCAGAAAATAACCTCAGTGCATGGCCAGCAAACAAAGCAATTCATCCATAAACACGACAACCTTCTAACTTTGTCAAAGACTTTACGGAAAGGACTTGAAGTAGCTCCTCGATAGCCTCTTCTGACATCCCAAGAGAATTCAATTCCTTCTTAATTTCAACCATTGGTATCTTCTCAATCTGTTTTAACACTAACAGCAACATCAGCAAATTCCCAGAGAGAATAAGAAAGCAAGCTCCACATTGAAATTTATAACCAAGTACAAATAATCACACAATTTAGCTTGGATACGCAATCAAGTATCCAACACCATGAGAATGGAATGAAATCATATCTCAAAATATGAATCCTACACAACTAACCTTGTCAATGATGACACAGACCTTGCCAAACATGTTTTCAGATATCGAGTAAAATCTCAACACTTCCTGCAAAACCTGCAGAAACGATTGAAAAAACCCAAAATATTAGCATGTGGTATGCAACAACCACCCTCTAAATATCCAGTAGAGGACCTTTGATCCATGTTTATTTGGTGCAAACAAAAGGCAATACCTTCCGGCTAGAAACCTTGAATCCAACATCGGATGAAGTAATTCCAATTTGCTTAAAAAATGTGACAATGGAAGATATAAGTTCTGCTTCAGCCTACATGCCAAGATTGGATAACAAAATGACAAGATAAGCTTGGTGCAAAAATTTAGGGACCTAACAAAACATGCTGAGAATATATAGCAAAAATTGTGTGTCACCGTGATTTGTGACAACAGCATCAATGCACTCATTGCAACCACATGATAAGGAGGAGCAGGGAGAGCAGCTAGTTGTGTGTGTGCTACTGAGTGCTAGTTTGCAAGTGAACATAAATATATCCATGTTTGAAAGAAAAAGAAGGACAAGGGCAAAGAATGAAAATTTCTAAATCCTGAAAAAGGTTAAAGGTAATGATCATATTGATAAGATTTTATGAAACAAAAGAGAGAGTACGTAGAAATCACAGCCATCATATAAGTGTGCTATATCAATAACATAATTGTTTGAAAATGGCAACACTAACTGTGACTTCAGGTACACCAATAATATCCATGTTCCACTGATAGTGCTCACGCCGCCGACCCCTAGTCATTCTCTCATATCTCCAACATTGACCAACAGCAAACCATTTCAAGGGGAGAGACACTGATTTTCTGGAGCAAAAAAAACATGGGAATCAAATTCTTGCATCGGTACCTGGATACAAAATCATAAGCAGAGGAATGAATGATCTCAGGGAAGGGTTCTCGTATTGAAACATTGAATCAGTAAAGCAACAACAAAAGAAAAAAGACAAATAAAAACACGTCATTGCAAAATCAAAGCAGCAGAATACCACTAAATCAGTACCCTTTCTGTATTACAAGCCTTGCCAACGAAGGAGTGAGCTCAGGCCGCAATGCAACACGACGATTTCCACGATCTTCAAAACAATACAACTGCAAAACAAAGTTATTATAGGACCTTAACAGAAAAAAAAAAAAAAAACTATATCCAGTATGATATATCACTTGTAAAACAGACTTGCAGTAAACAATAATCAAAACGCATACGACAATCTCATTGCATTAAAATTTTATTTAATACGAAATGCACGAACCTGGTCTCTAATTTCCTCCCCAGCCTTTCTAATAAACAACGCTTCTGACTCCAATACAGGAAAATCAACTTCCTCAAATCCATATAACCGCGATACCTAGTAGAAGCAATAAATTACGCAAACAATAACAACAAAAGCACGTAATCGAAATTATAAATAAAAACAAAAAAAAAAATCGAACCTCTCTGAAATTGTTGAAGAGCCAGTTACGGAGGCGCATTTCTTCGGGAGGGAAATCTCTAGTCCCTTTAGGAGGACTGACGTCGATTCTCTGTACAGATTCTTCAAGCACCGGCGGAGCAGATAGTGCGCCGGACCTAACGCCGCCACCACCTCTGCCGCCACCTTCAGAAGGAGCCTGCGCAGAGACTGAAGAAGATAAAGCTCCAGGTTTTGTAGGGATGCATCTCTTGGAGAAACAGGAGAGTGGAAAATTATAATGAAAAACGACGAGAGGTTTCAGGTAGCCACTAATGCGTGGGTAAGGGATGTGAAGCGTAGGCATCGCGATTGAGTGCGCGCCGCCGGCTGGTCGCTTCTGTTTGCTTGGACGGAGAGGAAAGCATCAGCTGGTCAGAGCGTTTTGCTTGCTGCTGGGTGCCAACTGAAGCGAAGAGGATTATGTTCACATGGGCCTGAGCCGGAAACTGGGCCTGGTCCAATAAAGATGGAATATACGTCTATAGTATCCTATTATTACTGGATTTGTTACAAAGGCCTAAAAGGCCCATCGAATGGGTCAAATTCAATTCTAATAAATTTTATAAAGGCCTTTCACTTGGGCCTTTTCACCATGACGGGCCCATCATAAAGAAATTGCCCTTTTATATATATATATATATAATGTTCCCCGTCAAGTAACATGATTCTCATATGGATCAATGTTTTTTTTTTCTTTTTTTTTTTAACTTTTAACTCCTCACCCACCTGTCAAAATTCATGGTTGAAGAGTTTGCAGAATATGAGAAAGTATTCAAAAAGCTCATCATTGCAAGGAATTGAAGCCATTCATGCTGTATCTACTCAATAAAGTAATAATCAAGTTAATGAAAATGCTTTAGTTTAAGTAGGTGGTTGATAGCGACATGTAAATAGCCCAAGGTCTTCGACTTTAGGTTGTGGCAGAGATAAACAAACTGATTTCGGCCAACGACCACAGAAACAGAAATAAACGTGATTTTGAATCAGAATTGGGGTCTTTACAGCAGAGTTCCAGTTGGTGACTCAACTGATCCAAAATTGGAATGGACTTCTTCTCGAGATGCCTTTCCAACAAACGTCTGTGGGGGGGAAGGTTCTGAGCTGCTGCGGTAAGTGAAAAAAAGGACAACTTTTGAAGCAAACGATTCCCTTTTCTTGGCATCCGGATTGCCCACCTCGGTCAGTGTGGCCCATTGGTTGGTTTTTATCTACTCACCGTGCCTCAATCCCCTGCTTTCCTTCATCTCACACTGTCAATGAAAATTTGATATTATACATTTGGCTTCCAGGGAATAAAAAAGAAAAAAAGAAAAATCTAGATAAACCAGCAATGCGACGAAATAAGTTTAGAAAATGGGGAAAATGTCTTCTAACAGCACCATTACTCCGTAGGGTAGAATGTCCGAGAAAAAAAACAAGAAGAGGAAGAAGGAAGGAAGCTCATTTTTGTCTCGTGATAATTTATTTCGTGGAGTGAGACGCCTAAATTCTGAACCGGATGGCCACGAGTTAATACATTCATTGGGCTTCCGGGATGCAGCTTTCACGTTTTAATTCTGCTATAGCACACGTGTTGAGCGCAGACAAAGTCGTTCTTGTTCACTTAGCTTCTGGATGATGCTTCCCAGAAATTTCCAGTGGGCACCCGATCCGCAATTTCTTGTTAATTATCATTTGCATAGATAAATGCATAAATCCCTTTATAAGGCATTCCGGATGAATTAAGCATATTACTCATGTTGTAATATGTATTTAAAATTAAAAATATGTGTAATTTACGTTATACGTCTCACTTAATAATTTAAATTTTTAAATAAAATATTTTTTTAAATATATATCAAAATTTTTATAATTGTATAATTATAAATCTATCATAAATTTAAATTTTATTATTTTCTCATTTAATTACAAATTTTTTGGTATATATGATGTATATCCTCTTAAACTCTTAGTTCTTTTTATTTTTCTTTTATTTTTTTATTGGTTTTGTTCGTTAAAAAAAAAAAATGTAGGGTCTTTCAATCGCCCCTATCTCAGTCAGACGTACCCCTAAAATTATTGATTTGTTAGAATTCGGGTCATTTTTAAATTCAAATTTATTATTATTTTTTTATTTTTTACTGAATTCGGATCAGATTGACAAATCATGTTGAGATTGAAGAGCTCTAATGTTTCCCCCAGGATTCACCAGCCTCAGTTGTGTTATGCAATCAGTTGCACCTTTCTCCATATAACCCTGTCACAGTTTGGCCTTGAAACATTATCAGTAGCACATGTACACCAACTCTGTAGAGTCGGAGGTATACGGACAAAATAGGATTCTCTTCCAAGGACGAACCCACCAATAGGCAGAACGTTACGAATTGCATTTTTTTTTTTTTTTTTTTCTGGGAGCAAAGCATTAATATTGCATCACTACACCAACAATGTGAGAAAAATCGAAAGGTCAAATCTTTGACAAATTGCCATTGCCTTAACTCGTGATATCACCCCAACTTCGATTTTAAGGTTCCAGATGAGATTGGATAATTTGTGATAGGATAGAATGGTCAATTGTTAATTATTGAACGACGCAACACTGGATCATGGCAAGATTTGCGATCGAAATGACAGTAATGCCCTAGGTGGCGCTGATAGTGGGCAGAAACAAAAATCGAATTGGACACTGAAACCAGAGCCTTCACATGAATTTGACTTGAAATTGTGCATACATCTAGGGACACAATTCTAGCTGGATACCTTTAGAAAAAAGAAAAAAGGAACAAACACAAAGATGCCACCTTCTGGATCAAATCTCGATTAAGCCAAAGAACAAAAGAAAAATAACAAAAGGAAAACGGTAGACAGAGGGGGCAGCAATCAAGACAAAACACCAAACATTGGTTTCTGTAAATTGAGCGTAGCAGTTGGATTTTACCAATATGGGGCATATATATGTTTAATTCATGAAATAGAAAAGATGAGGCTTTGGACATTCGTCAGTGTAATTTTGTCGGCATGGAATTTGGAAGGGGGAAACCGACGCATAGACGATACACATTGACAAAATCTACTAAATTAAAAACTTAAGATGTGGGGGCATAATTAATTAATATTTATTAAACACAAAATTAATTAACATAATTAGACATAATTAAGCCCCCGAAAGTAAGCCCGACGAGTTGGCATCACAATTCTCCATAAAGTGCCCACAAATTACAGGAGGGCAAGCGTCTGATGATCGCTTGAGAACAGTAGCAATTAACTACTCTCTGTCAGTTAGGAAATTTACTTTCTACCCATGCCGTTTGCACGTTCGGGAAGTTTTTCGAGAGGGTACTGAAGTCATTTGGATTGTTGGGTCACGGTCAGGTCAAAAGCGGATGATTTGTCATCACGCCCGTCGTTTCTTGGACCAGTATTAGTCCAACGTGGCGGCACGCTCACACCCGTCCATGCTCAAGTCATCCCATTCCTCGGCATCATTCATGCATCCATAACCACATACCATCCACACCCTACATGACTACCAAACCCATAGACGTTCCCCCAAAGCACACATCTCTATATATTTCCCGGTTTGCCTCTAATATTTCCTCTTCAATAACAATCCCAGAGATTGCAGAGAAAGTGCATAGTCCGGTTGTGTATTGCACAAAAACAAATGGGTGCTGGGGTTAGTATTCATATTGATTTACGGCTTCTACCAATCTCTGTTACAAGAAAATTGCAGCAGTCTGTTACTTCTCAACTTGTATTTCTAGTCTGATTGTGTGGATGTTTTTGTTGTTGAGCAGAAAGAAGGCGCAAAAGTCGAAGGCGAAAAGAAGCCTGCCGACGCCGGCGCTGAAAAGAAAGCCGACGCCGGCGGTGACAAGAAAGCCGATGCCAAGCCCCCGGTCTGCGTTTTCAAGATGGACATGCATTGTGAGGGCTGTGCCAAAAAAGTTAAACGCGTTGTAAAACACATGGATGGTAAGCGAGATGTGGTTTTCCCTAAATCTGTCTATTATGCCATTGACCGCATCTGCTTTTGAATCAATCAACAAAAGTAACTTTAGAGTCTCCATTCATTGCCCGTTTGCTCGCCGGGACGATTAACCGTTGAAGTTTTCTTTTCTTTTATTTCCTTGCCTAAAATAAAATTACAAACAGAGTCAATTCGTTAAATCCTAAATAAAGATCAGGAGATCTTGATAAGATTTGAGCTCCGAGGTGTGTTTAGCGTGGCGTGAGTTCGAAGTAAAACGTTGTCTAACATCTCTCTCTCTCTCTCTATCTCTTGGTCCTTGAAGGTGTGGAAGATGTGAAGGTAGACACTGCCGGGAACAAACTAACGGTGACTGGGAAAGTTGACCCAGCGACGGTAAAATCCAGGGTTGAGGGGAAAACCAAGAAAAAGGTCGACATCGTCTCTCCTCAGCCTAAGAAAGATGCCGGCGGCGGCGGCGGCGGCGACAAGAAGTCCGATGCAAAATCCGACAAGAACCCGGAGGAGAAAAAGGAGGATAAAAAGGAGGAGAAAAAACCACCCAAAGAGGTAAATAAATTCACTAATGGGTTTAATTTATCAGCTCTGAGCTCTGCGCTGTTCATTAACGTGCCATTATTGGCGAAGTTTCTCATTTTCTCTACCAATCCTAATTGAGTAATTAATTTTAACTTTTGTGGCTAATTGTGATTAAATTGTTTTGCGGTGGCAGAGCACTGTCGTTTTGAAAATACGGCTTCACTGCGAGGGTTGCATTGCGAAAATAAAAAGGATAATTTCCAAGAGCAAAGGTATTTAAATCTTTTTTTTTTTTTAGAGAGAGAGAGAGAGAGAGTAACTCAAATTATCAAACTAACGCGTTAAAATATAGTTTTTTGAATTTAAGACAGCTCTAAATGACGACACTCTGACGTGCAATTATCAACTGTTAACAGGAGTTACAAGCGTGTCGGTTGCCAAAGACAAGGAACTAGTAACGGTAACGGGGACAATGGACGTTAAGGAGCTGGTACCCTATCTGAAGGAGAAGCTCAAGAGGACCGTGGAGGTGGTTCCGCCCAAGAAAGAGGAGGAGAAGAAAGGGAAAGAAAAGGACGGCGGCGACGGCGAGAAAAAGGCTGAGAAGAAGGACGGTGAGGCGAAGGCGGAGAAGAAGGAAGGAGATGGCGGAAAAAAGGAGGAGGCTCCTAAGGTTGAGGTGAGCAAGATGGAGTACCATGGCTACCCACCGGCAGGTCCAATGTACTGGTTCGACCCGGGATACTCGCAGAGTTACATGGTGCAGCCTCATTATGGTGAGCCAGTGTACGCGATGAATCCCAACGGGTACGCGATGAATCCCAACGGATACGCGATGAGTCAACCGTACGCGGTGGACCCTTACAGTTATGCGATGGACCGTCAGAACATGCACGCGCCTCAGATGTTCAGCGACGAGAATCCCAATGCTTGTTCGGTTATGTGATGATCGAACGGTGAAGAATGGGCAACAGGACTGGGCCGAGAACCGTGGGAAGAAATTGTGCGTGATTGTGTCGTCTGGAGGCCATAAGTAAATACGAAGAAAAAGAGGTTGGGGGGGGGGTTCAATTGAGACTTGTAATAGAACCTTGTAATCATGGTTTTTAGGTTAGAAGTTAGAGCTCGGACCGCCGGCCGGCCAGCCAATCGGCAGAATGGTTGGTAGAGTCGCTGCAGTTGTTCCTTCTTTTTGTTCGTTCATTAATGAGTTTCTTTTTCACTAAAAATTTCCAGAAATATTTTTAATTTCGTTTTAGTTGGGAGGCATAAAATATGACAAAATCAATAATATGTTTAATTCTGCTTAAGGTATTCGCATTCATGGTTTATAACAGTCCAATTGGTGCATTTGTTGAATTTTGTTTGATTTTCAGCTATGAATTTTGTCTTGCGCGAGTGTTTTGTTCGCAATTTTATAGGCCCTACTCAAAAGCTGTGGACAGGCTGGTGGGTCTGAAAATGCAGGCCTTTCCAAAACTGACAATGGCTTTGTCCCCTGAACTAAGAAGTGCCCGTGGCTTGTCATGTGCAGTGCAGTGCAGTGCATTGGCCTCCTCTGTTAATACAAACTCAAATAAGGTTAATAAAGATAAGCTAATAAATAAATTTTAAAAAATCCTGCAAGTATTTCACTGCTTTGATTTTCCATTTTGAATATGTGGGCGCAGCTTGTTTTAGATAATACAATTAGGGACTTCGACAGGAAGAGGTTGGGACCAATGGTTTGACAAATAGGGGCCAGAATCGCAATTCAACCGACACCATTTATGAAGAAGAAAATTATCAAGAGGCAGTTGGTTCGGTTTTAAATTATGTCGAGGTCAGATATGAATAGTGTGGTCCAGACGGCGGCACCTTCAAGATTACACAAGTCTAGAATTTTCTCTGGATGCTAATACTTGCGATGCCAGCATCTTTCTCTGATGAGATATTTTTATTTTTTACCGAAATTTTATTCTGCTTTAATTAAATTTTTTATGTTAAAACCTTTTTCGAAGTAATTAGAAAAATAAATATCAAGCGAAACGTCGCCTAATCTAAAGATGGTAGTCAGGAATGTTGGAAGTTTTCGCAAAAAGAAAAATTGCATAATCTGCATACGCGTAGAGAAGGAAGCCACGTCTTTGCACTGTCTACCATGGTTGTTTTCGTTTAGAGCTTTAGATGACATAGGACATTGCGTTAGGTGTTTTTTTTTTTTTAATTTATTAAAGTTTAAATATTGTGGGAATTGACAATTACAGTATCAAACGGCCTTTAAATTTTTGAAAAGCTTCAATTTCATGCAAACAATCGGACGTTTATCTTATAAAATTGACCTTGAAAATCGCTTCGCCTTTTCGTTCCAACAAAGCCTGCACTACTCCCATAAATTTTAAGTGCGTCCTTCCCGTAATCAACCCTTACCGTTGTGAAGTTTCAATGCCCCGTGTGAAGCGATTGATTATCTTATATTTAAAAAATTAAATAATAATACTTAAAAATATAATAATATTAATAATAAATGTAAATTAATCCCATTTTATTAATTCTTACAAATAAATGAAGGTAAATATAGTAAAATTATTATATCATTCCCTTTATATTTTTGTATTACCCTTTATTTATTGCTAATTGGTGTTGTTATCTTGCTTAACTCTAAGCCACTTAAAAAAAGATTTCCATAAAAAAGAAAACACCTGTTAGGAATTTTTTATAGTAACTGTTAGGATACCCAAAGGGACATGAAGACACCTGTTAGATTTTCCTTTTAAAATTAAGAGGTAGCTTTCCATAAGGTTTCAGGGGTTTCGAGAGGAAAAGTTCAAAGTGTCCCGTTCATACTGAACTATATTAATTATTACTCCAGGCCTAGTAGGTCAGGCATAGGTATTTATTTCTGTTTGAAGGAATCTACGTGGTTAATCATGACTCTTAATTTCTAAAATTATATATTTATTTATTCTGTATTTCTTTGATTCAGGCATTCAGATATGTGAATTATTAATACATTGCGTCGATAAGAACCTTTTGATGAACAAATAAATAAAGGGAGTTCTGCCTTGTAAGACAAGCGTGCAAGTATTTGATTCTTGAATCTTTCAAGCTCGGGAGATCAATTAATCAGCTAGCTAGGTATAAATGGGGACTACCATTGACTCTGTTTTTAATTTTGTAGGAAACCCGGGAGAGTTTTGTTACTTCTATACGCATATAGATGGGTCCGAAAGCTAAGACACCGCAAGAGAGAATGACGGCTTTATTAAAGACATTATTTAATTAGACGCTCTTTATATTTATTTTTTTTTTATGGGTATAAATTATTTATAATTTTATATAATTACATTCAATAAAAAACATTAAAATAAAAAATTTCACTTAATTAATTCTAAGAAAAAGAAACGTTTCATATAGTTTCTATTCTCTTTTTTCTTTGGGTTAAAAATGAAAGAGAAGAAGCAAAATAAAAGAGGAAGAAATAGAGAAGAAGTGAAAAAACGTCCGTAGGGGGGCAAGGTGACATCTTCTTTTTTTTTTTTGAGGTGGGTTGATAATGACATGTACGCATATTATTGGTGGATAGTGATCCCACCAACCGTAATACGAGTAAAGTGCATCGTGACGTGCAAATTACGTATATATTGAGGATATTCTTGAAACAAAACAATCAAGCGTCTAATCATTGGAGGTGGATCGGAGCGCTGCGCATTTTCATGCATCATTATCCTTTTGTTTGCTGTTAGCGAGCTTTCAGTACCCATTAAAGGTTTGATAATGACGGGTTGATGGGATACGAATATAGCGAAAAGCTAAAATGAAGAACATACAGCAGGATTTATAATTTATTGTATTGCCGCCTTCAAATTTAACTTATTTGTGGTGCAAACACGGAGAGGATCAATTAAATCTTTGAAATTTCAGGAAGATATATACCCCAACAAAAGTGAGAATAGAGTACTCCAATTCCACAGATTTTGTAGTTTTGCGCTCGAACGAGTGTTTTGAAGACGCAAGCGATTGAATTCTGCCTAATTTGCCTTTCGAAACCATCGTTCTCGCTGTGAAGCATCCAGCGCACAGACGTCGACTGGCAGCTGGCTGATAATTTCATCAAAATTATATGAAGTGACATCCTCACCTCATTAAATGTTCTGGGGTACCCCTTTTTTTGTGAGGGGATCATCCAGAACGGTATAAAAGATCTGCAAGAAACACTTTGTATCGAGTCTTCGAGACATGATGAATGCGCAATGCTTTCTCTCGCTGTCCGTGTCCCGAATAATAATTGGCCTTACGTGGTGACCCCAACAACTGAAGTTGTTGATAGAAAGTGTCTTACTGCTCATTTTATCGTGACGATTTTTGGCTTGCGATCAAACTACAATGAAATAACCCGAGCCTTTTCACTTTTCCGTGACAAACATTTCTTTGTCATTTTTTTTTTAGGCAAGTGAAACGGGAAAACAATAGTGGTACACACTATTTCTTCAAGGATAAAAAAAAAATAAAAATCATGAACGTACGATTAATTATTTTAACAGAAAATTTAATTTATAATCTCTAACATGATAACCAACAACTCTTAATATTAGATTGATATTAAACACATAGATTTGTCTCTCGTGAATTGTTTGAAAAAGCTTAGGATAAACGTTCATTAACGTCTGGTTAGGCTATTTCCTCGATAAGACCCGATCTATTTGAGTGGTTAACAACAGGGTACTTGACAAATTGATTTACCCTCCGTAGATGAAGAAACAATATCTGCCTGTAGGCTTCGTTTACATGACTCCGTAAAACCTATTATTCAGCAAAAGGTTAGGCACATCCAGCAGCACCACATGCAATGGTGTGAGATCTTGTGCAAAATTAATAAACCGGATTCGTACGCATATGTAAACCAAGTCATTTGACTTTCTGGTTCGAAATATCCTAAAAATTGGCCGCACACACCCTGTCATCGTTGGCATTTTGCATGCCCTCTTTTGATTTCTCGAATTCTTAAATTTGGGTGCACGGACTGAGTACTGTTGCTATGGGAATCCAGGTCAGCACATATGTCACGATGCACGGGAGTGAAAGACGGGGGGACGGTCGATCTAGAAGGTTAGCAAAAGGCAGGCGTGCTTCCGTGGCGAGATTAGAAAGAGAGGTCACTCTCGAATCCAAATTAGCTAATGCTAATTGATTCTGTTAAATGTTAGCAAAAATACAAGAACAGAAACTAAAAACAAAAAACGAGAGGAAGAGAATGCTTTTGTCCATAATCACAAATCTACCGACAATCCACAAACTCAAATGCACAAAGGGGAGACCTAACAATTAATTTAGAAATTAGTTGGACTTTAGCTCCAATAGCCGCCCCATTAATCTTTGGTCATTTTGTTGCCATGATCTCAGACTCATGGATATTTTATTTTATTTTTTTTCTTTAAAATTTCTTGGTGGTAGGGCGGGTGAGGAATTTTTCATGAATGGAAATGCTTTGTGTAAATACAAACTTGGAATTGTCAAAGAAATTTATTATTGGGTGATAATGTGTATCATGATTAATTCAACTAATACATTTCCTTCTCTGTGTTGTGAGAGTTCTTTATGCAATAATTATCACTCTCCCGCTAATGGAATTATTCTCAAACACTGATAATTTATATAATTCTCAAACAAAGGAGGGAAAGGCTTCGGAAAGTTTCCCTGCAATGGGCAAGATCTTTTTACAACATATATCTGAAGTTATCATCGCCAATTGGGTGCCAGGAGTTGATGAAGCTATCGCCACCTAATGTTTTCTGATGCCGTGCGGGATGGTTGATGTGTCATGAGATCTACCACTAATTGTTTATTTTTTTTAACAAAAAATAAAAATTAAAATATTGATTCTCTCATTTATAAATGTCGATTAAAAATTATTCAATGATATTTTTATTTAATTTTTTATAAATAAAATTTATTATATAAATATTTTTATATTTAATATTTCTGTACTTAATCTTAATCTTAATCTTAACGAATTTATAATTAAATATTATATATTTAATATATTTTTTATTCATTAAACAATAAATATTAATAAAAAAAATTAAATTTAAATTAATAAAAAAAAATACCAAACAATGTCCAAATTCTTACGTTAAGTGATTACAACCAATTGGCATTGTCAATAGTCATTTTCAACTTTCACGGCCACCAATACCATAGAATCGCGATAACATATTTTGAAGTTTGAATTACCGTAATTTTTTATATTTAATTTCAGCACGTAACTTATTGCTAATCCGGGGGCGCAACGTAACCACAAAAACACACGGAGCACGAGAATCCTCCAGAAACCTCTCACCCATGTGAATATTGGGGTCTAAGCACAGATTAAACATGGGAGAGGTCAGTCGGTTTCGTTTTATCGCATTTTAAATTCTAATTACTAACCGATTATTTTAGCTTACAACATAACTATATAATTAGAACTAATGTTTTGTTTCGTTGCACCGACAGATGACGATCTCGACTACGCACCCGTCTACCTACCGTTCCATTAATAATCGTTTAAGAAATGTGGAACGGAGCGAATGTTACTTATGAACTCGGAAGCTGATGCTTTGCATGGTCAATTTCAGCCTGCAAAATGTGCCCACTGCTTTGCCAGAATCGACATCCCACGAGTTGGCTTTTGACAGCTAAATGAAATTGTTTATCAATTGTTTCCATCGCGATTCTCCCTCCATCTTGATCTTAGCTTCCAGTTTTAATTTGGCGACAATGGTAACGTTACATGTTTCTGTATTGGGATTGGACGAGAAGAACATAATCAAGATAACAAGTTAGTCGGGACAAGCCCGTCAAAAACCTTTTTAGGCGCAAGTCCTCAAAAGCAGACTCCGATTTAGATTCCGCTCGTGTATTCAAATTCGGTTTATTTATCGCTTGATTTGGGTGTATATCAGTAGAATTAAAGATGCCATTGCCCACCTTGCATAGATTGAACAGTGGAGGCAAAACGATGTGATCCAAGATTCCTCAAGATTGAATCAATCATGGCCACATGGTTCCCAACACGCCAGATCGAACTGTACTAGAAAAAATTGAGAACCATATCTTAATGAGAACTTGGTGACGATCACGACCGATGTAATTAACAGAGCCACAAAAATGCAAACTTTGGTTCAATACATTAGAGAATGAAAATGGTTTTAATTTGGATTTGGTGGCTATACCAACAATAAGGATTTTGATATTGGTATTTTAAACTATAATTTTGTCTGGAGTAAGTTTGTAGGGAAAACAGGAAGGGTCGAAGATAAACGAGGTTTAATGGAGAATGCGGTGGTCAGCATCATTACAAGGACAAAAGGTTTGAAAGAAGAGGTTGGGTCATGAATAAGGTCTCAATTCCTGACTCAGACATTGACTATGACTAATTTTTTTTTAACACAACAAATGTTGCCCGTGTTGGCTTCGTGTGGGCACATGCATTTATTATGGGAGCGATGCATGGTATGGGAAGAGCATGACATGGATGAGATGGTACATGTCATGGATGCCCATGTTTATTAACGATGATGAGTTAATATTTTTGGGATCCTCCTTTCAAAGCGGGACGGCCGAAGTTAAAATCATGATATTTATCGTTGTTCATATTTTTTAATCTTTATCAATTATATTTCGTTAAAAATTAAAAATTCATATAAATTTTATTATGGAATTTATCTCTATTGAAATCACATTTCATCTAAAATAATTATAAAAAAAATAAAAATTATGTATATGTATCTTTACACATTACTCATCCCTCTTAAGGTGTATTTGACCGGATGGGAATTGCGGTCAGCCATCATCAACCGTGAAAGGAACTCCGTTGGAATTTCTTGAGCTGCGTGGGTCCCATCCACGTCAGCCACACATGTCGCCTCGATGAAGCTTGAATTTAGGCTTTTCTTCTTCCTCTTTTGCCCTTTCAGGGGACTGCTAGTTCACTCCGATTTGATTACGTCTCTGTCATTCCGCGAGTGCGTGCCGCTTTTCCTTTGGCCTGATTGTTTTCATTTAATTAAGAATAATATAAAATTTCACACATGCCGTATTTTTTGACAAATAAAATGAAGATTACGTTTCCATTTTTGTGTGTCCCCAAAACGTCTCTTCTTGCTTTCTTTTTTCTTTTCTTTTTTTTTTTTTTTTCAAGCTGATTGATGGGGAAAAAAAAAAATTTTGTATTCTCTTCTATGGTAAATCGGCAGTTACAGAGTACGCTGAAAGACTATTAGCACTTTTACCTAACGATAGGTAGAAGATGAGATGTCTCATGTGGTAACAACAAACGCACGCTACAAACCCACAACACGCCACGCTTTCCGGCATTCGATGCCGGCCCCATGGCTCGTTAGTTCGTGGTACACTCGATGCCTATTATTACTAAACCCACCAAACGATTGGTGGCAAATGCAGACTATTAATTTCACATTTGTTTAACAAGTAGCGAAAAAAGCTGACAATATCCGACACCCGATTTGCATTCTGATCTCAGCGCACGGCCGAGTCCTATTCCTATTCTTTTGTCCAAAGCACTTTTGCCAAATATTCAACCTCTTTTTTGTTTAACGCATGTACCCACGAGGTAATTGGGATTTGAATATCGATATCCTGACCACAAGGACGAAACATGAGATGGTTGTATATGGCTTTGTCAAATTTGATGCGATTTTCCTTTTTTCAAGATTTCTAACATTGAATAAAGACTCACTTTTTCATTTTCAAATTGCGTAGTAAAAATTGCATGGTACCCGAACGTGGGGCTACTTGGAATTCAAGGTTCGAACTGGGGGCCCCCCCCCCCCCCCCCCCGGGGCCATGACGAATTAAACTGTGTTAGAATTCCCCGGTTCCTGAAGTCAATATAAAATACAAGGCAGAGCAACCATTTTAAACGACCGCACCACGTATTTTATAATGGAAATTACCACCGATTCCACGTTTGGGACAACTTGAAAATTGAAAGCAGAGTCCGGATCATGGAAAATTGCTTCTTCTTTCCGCCATTGAAAATTGAACTTCGTAACTTAATAATTTTTTTAATAGATTAAAAAAAATTAAAAAGCGTGCATATTGAAATGGAGCTCAGCCATTATCAAAAAAAGGAGGGTAAAGCTGAAAGGGGAAAACAGTGAAGATAAGCCAGCTGCCTCTTAAGGATTAAGGATCGTTTAATTGGGCCAAGTTTAAAAATACGAGGATCTAAAGTCTTACAGATCCATTTTTAAGCATCTGAAGGAGCTTAGGCCTAGCAAAACATTAACACTGAAGACCCATAATAATGGGCAAATCTGAGCCCATGTCATAAGAACAAGGCTGCAATTGTCCCCCCACCGGCCATCCGTGTGGGGATGCGCTGACGGGCTTCGGCTCATCTTTCAAGTTAATACGACGATGTTGCTGTATTCAACCAGGAAAATCCCCCCATCAACGTGTGTCTGTGAGAACCCTGAGTCGTTCCTCAATTTTAAGCCTGTTTTTCTAATTTCATATTGGCCTGTTGAACCAAACCTTTTCAGTAAAAATGAAACGAGACCGACAAATTAGTTAAGTACTTATGCCACACAAACCATTTTTTTTTTTCATCAGTGAAATATGTACTACTTGGGAACAATCTCTACAGTTATACAATACAATGGAACAATGTTGTAATTTATAATTATAATAAAGCCTCTGGTGCCACTTAGTCCGGTATCCTATATATATGACAGAATTTAAAGTTCAGCTCATTAATACTTACGCGGAAAGAAGCCCACAACCGGTTTGGGCTCTGAGGTTTTTTATTTAGGATTGTTGGGTCAGGATTTGTGTGGGGTTTTGGGCGCGAGCTAGGCTCATGGAGTTAGACTTATCTTTCATTTTTTATTTGGACATTGACCCATACCAAGAGCTTGTGCTGTTCATAATGGACTCTTGTAATCTCACTGATTATTCCTTTCTCACAAAAACAAAATGATATACATAATTTTCCGAGCAAGGCTGTGGGCGCCATCCTTTCTATTTTATTTTATATATCTATAAAAACAGCGTCAGAATCAAAAAGTCTAACCAGCAATGTCGATGACTCTGAAGCCTGTTCTCCGCCACCAGAGGGGCGTCAGGCTCCTAACAGCTCGCAAGAACCTTGGAGCCTACGTAATTTTCCGAACGACACTGTGGGCGCCATCCTTTTTACTCTATTTTATTTTATATATCTATAAAAACAGCGTCAGAATCAAAAAGTCTAACCAGCAATGTCAACGACTCTGGAGCCTGTTCTCTGCCACCAGAGAGGCATCAGGTTCCTAACAGCTCGCAAGAACCTTGGATCCCAATGGACCCTCGATAACCCTAACCACTACTATTTGTTTTGTACTTGCCATTCTCGTCCATGACCGAACTGATTCTCTTCATTCTACGGGCTCTGGTTAACTTCCTTCTTATCTTCATCCTCGCTCGCTGCGCTTTCATTATCTTCCTTTTTATCTTCTTCTTCTTCGCTCCCTTGGCTCTGGTTATCTGCTTCTACGCTCTCTGTTTCTACCTCGATCACCTCATCCTTGATCTCCTGTTTCATCCATGACTTCCCCTGAGACCAGTCCTGACCGCCAATCTTCTCAATCATCCTCCACCAAAACGGTACGTTTTGTCCCTCTAGTTTTTGATTCTATGAAATGGGTCTTGATTGTATGGCTACGCTCGGCTACTAAAGTTTAGGTTTTTATTGTTAGACTAATGAGTCTGAAGGGTTTCTCATGGTGTCTGGAAATTTTTGTATGATGAGCCTTTTTGAAATGAACTGCATTTAAAGATTGGTCTTTGTCTTTTTTTTTTTTTTTTGCCTCTGTCTAATGTAGTTTGAGAATTTTTAGCATAATTTGGATGTTGCGGGTGAGGTTTGTGATTAAGGGGATGGTGCAAAGGGTGTTCTATAGGAACTGGACTTGTGGAGAATGCTACCCAATTGGGGTTGAAGGGCTGGATGAGAAACAAGAGGGATGGTTTCGTGGAGATCCTGATCAAGTCCAGGAAATGGAGCAGAGGTGCCGCAGTGGCCCATCGGATGCTGTGGTTACTGGGCTACAGGTTTTCCCTTGCAATGATGATCCTGGAGCTGGATTCGAGCGCAGGCCTACGGTTTGATCTGGGTACGCAGATATATGTGGCACTCTACATTACTTGTTGATGATATAATCAGTTTCCGTTACAGCCTAATTTCATCCTCCATTTGGTTGTTGCTTGTATGGTAAGCTTCGTGTTAGGCATTTGAATCAGCTGACTTGTATGCTAAACCTTTTCAATAAAAATGAAACGAGCTCAAATTAGATGCCTTTTTGGGTATACACCGAAAAATTAGTTGAGTACTTATGCCACACATAACATTTTTTTTCATCAGTGGAATATGTACTACTTGGGAACATTCTCCACCTAATCAACAAAAAAATTTGTTTTTAGAATACGGTTATACAATACAATGGAATAATGTTGCAATTTATAATTATAATTAAGCCTCCGCTACCACTTAGTCCGTTACCCTATATATATGACAGAATTTAAAGTTCAGCTCATTAATACTTACGCGGAAAGAAGCCCACAACCGGTTTAGGCTCTGAGGTTTGTTTATTTAGGGTTGTTGTGTCAGGATTTGTGTGGGGTTTTGGGCGCTTACGAGCTAGGCTCATGGAGTTAGACTTATCTTTCATTTTTTATTTGGACATTGACCCATACCAAAAGCTTGTGCTGTTCATAATGGACTCTTGTAATCTTACTGATTATTCCTTTCTCACAAAAACAAAATGATATACGTAACTTTCCGAGCGAGACTGTGGGCGCCATCCTTTATTTATTTTATATATATATATATATAAACAGAGTCAGAATCAAAAAGCCTAACCAGCAATGACAATGACAATGACGCTGAAGCCTGTTTTCTGCCACCCAAGGGGCATCAGGTTCCTAACAGCTAGCAAGAACCTTGGAGCCCAATGGACCCTCGATAACCCCAACAAGAATAATGGTACTTGTATTTGTTTTGGACTCGCCATTCTCGCTCATCATCGCACTGATTCTCTTCATTCTCTTGGCTCGCTTTGCTCTGGTTCTCTTCTTTCTTATCTGCCTCTTCGCTCTCTGTTCCAATCTCGTTCACCTCATCTTCGATCTCCTGTGTACTCGATGACCTCCCCTCAGAATAATCCTGATCGCCAATCTTCTCAATCATCCTCCACCAAAACGGTGCCTTTTTGTCCCTCTAGTTTTTGATTATAAGAAATGGGTCTTGATTGTATGGCTACTATCGGCTACTAAAGTTTAGGTTTTTATTTTTAGACTAATGGGTTTGAAGGGTTTCTCATGGCGTTTGGAAATTTTTGTATGATGGGCCTTTTTGAAATGATGAATTGTATTTAAAGATTGGTTTTTTACTTTTTTTTTTTTTTTTTTGGCTGCCTCTGTCTAAAGTAGTTTGGGAATTTTTGGCATAATGGATTTTCTGGGGTTTGGATGTTGCAGGTGAGGTTTATGATTAAGGGGATTGTGCAAGGGGTGTTCTATAGGGACTGGACTGTGGAGAATGCTACCCAATTGGGGTTGAAGGGCTGGGTGAGAAACAAGAGGGATGGTTCTGTGGAGGCCCTCTTCTCTGGAGATCCTGACAAAATCCAGGAAATAGAGCAGAGGTGCCGCCGTGGCCCATCGGATGCTGTGGTTACTGGGCTCCAGGTTTTCCCTTGCAATGATGATCCGGGAACTGGATTCGAGCGCAGGCCTACGGTTTGATCTGGATACGCAGATATATTTAGTACTACTTATAGCATCTATTGTTATTGCTTTTTATGGATAAGAGTTCTCTGTTATTATCGATAATCTCATTGGAATACATTACTTGATGATATAATCAGTTTTCGTTACAGCCTAACTTCATCCTCCATTTGTTTGTGTTGCTTGTATGGTAAGTTTTGTGTTAATTATTTGAATCAGCTGACATCATATGCTTGTCAAAGAGTGATCTATGGTAACCTTAATGGTTGTACCTTCATGATCATTGAAATTAAGAGTCCTCCGAGTGTGTTCCTTTGCTGGAGAGATTATAAGAAGGACTTTACTTTCTGGTAAACAAAAACTTTTGTTAGTCTTTCTCAGAGAATTTTGAGCTGTGAGTAAGCTTCCAAGTTGTGCATTGGAGCTGCATCATCCACTTGACAAATAACACAGTACATTATGGCATGCATGGCTACAAAGATTGAACATGCAGTTGGTAATGGTAAGGGAGGGAGTGAAGGCTAACAGTTTGCTTTAAATTTAGGCACATATTTGAGCATTGTTGGATGTATTTCATGGTTATCTGGATGGTGTCCTTACTGTAGATTAAATTTAAATTGACTGACAATGATATTTCCTTTTCCAAATCCTTCAAAATGTGCATCTAAACCTTTTAGGCTGCTTTCCAAAACAAAGATGAGTTCTCTTTCCTTCCCAGCCAATCTTTCTGCAGGTTGCACTGTATTTGGTGTCCTTTGCTTCCTCCATAATCTGTCAATTTACAGCGTTGCTTAGTGCCTGCCAATTGTGACCTGTTGCTCAACACCAAATGATGTTTTATTTATAATGGTAAATTTAAAGTAGTTTTCCCTGGAAGCTTGGATTTCCTCCCTTTGATGAGAGCAATGGTTAATTGGCTAAAACACTAAGCTCTGAAGAGCAACATGGGTGCTTAGTATTGATGTATCAAAGTTGCCATCAAATTGCCTGTGATGAATTTCCTGATTCTACATTGGAAACTGAGTTCCTGAAGTACATGGCTCTGGTGCATGAAGCACAGCTATACTCCTCCATTCCCACATATTGCTATCCATTTACTGGAACCTTGGCTGACATTTGCTTCTTTTCTAGTTGATTATCCTAATTAACATTTCACAGGTTTCTGTTTTCTTGTATGAGTTCTGACAATTCTGTTGCTTTTGTTAATATTCATACATGCTGATCTCTAGTGTCGGTTCGATCCTGGCAGAATATATCATGTTTTAGTTGGTTGTCCAAGTTTCAGTGAATCATCTTTTTTTTTTTTTATGTTAAAATCTTTTGTTTTTTTAAGTTACAGAGAACCTTGGACCCAATCAATTGTAATCTTCTCCTGCTTTTTGGCTTATAGAAGGCTTGTTAAGGCTTGAGTGGGAAGAGAAGAGCGTATGTCTTGCAATAGACATGCTAGGGCCTCACGGAAGTTTATCAAGTATCTAAAATTTAACAAGTGATTTAAATATGCAAAATCTAGTTCTTTTTTTTTTTTTTTTTTTTGTGTCTCCGAAGGAGCAACATTTACGCTCTGAAGGGGCTTTTGCCCATAAACGGCAACGTGGAAAAGCATAAATAAATTCATACCCATCCACATCAGATATTTGTTAGACTCCCACAAACTACATTTGGTGGTTTTAAACTGATGTTCGCTTCATTTGTCAACATGAAAGCAACCCATCTGTGTTTACCTTTCTCAGTCGTTTCATCATTAGCACTGTGCATCCAAGAGCAACTTATTGGTTTAATAGTATCATAAGAACAGTAACAAACACAATAAAGCTAGTAAATCAATATACTGAACCCACGATGAAAAGTATAAACTCAAATGAGGGAGAGGGGAATGGTAAGAGATGCATGAGCTTGAGATTGCTACATATCCCAAAATGTTCACAAAGATTCCACAGAGCATAGGCCTTATCAGATGAAGACCTAAGGAAAGTAAACAGGCCAGTTGAAGTAATATGAGTCTCGGAGGTCTTTGTCCATGTACTCGTTCCACTGCAACAAAGTGAGATTCCACATGAATGTTCGTTTTTGCCTTTGCCGACATTGTAAGTATTAAAGAAGCAAGGAAATCCACATATTCATTAATCAAGTCGAAGAAGTCTTAAATATAAGTTGACAAAGAACCTTAAATTTATATGGCTGCCCCTTCTTCATTGCTTTCTTCCAATGGTACTGCTCAAATAGAAATGCCTTGTCATGCCAGCTGCAGATCAAAGTGTAAGATACAAAGCAAATATTTTAGGGCCTCTAGCAGTTAAACAATGAGAAGGTGGTTGCATAATGGAATGACGGACCATAATGCTCTCAATCAAGCAAAAATCATAGTAGAATATGCAACAACGAGCCATAATCATGGTACCTATGTTAACGAATGCATTAGTAGCTATAATATCAAATCTACTTCCACGCTAACGATAGCTTCTCATAGCTCTACAGCGCTCTATAGAACCGAAAAATTATCATATATGTTTCTTCACAACCATAAGATCGACAACCATCAAGTCCTGAAGCTCAGTTTCTCATACAGATATAGTTTCCTCTAATGAGAGAGCAAAATTGAGTATCAAAGACAGACTTCAACTTCCCCAGAAATTCTGTCACACAACGTTATCTAGAACAGAAAACATAGGTCAGGTACTATATTAAAAAGCACCGAGATCACAAGTGATCTTAAAATTTAGACCGGGTAGTCGTTGGCACAAATTCAGGTGAGCTATCCGGACAGACAGCAAAAAAGGTAATATGCAACACCAGTATGTCTTAAGGAAATAAAATTCACATGATGGGTTTCTATAATTCCCTTCTCTCCTTTAACTGTGCAAAACCCTCCTTCAGTTTTGATTCCTAATCATAAAATTGTCGCCTTGAACTGCAATTTCATATCAATTTATACCCAATCGATTTCCCCCAAAATCCAAAATTCGACCAATGAAACAGCGCGAGAAATTGCAAAATTAAAGAAAGAGGAACTTAGAAAAAAAAAAAAAGAAAAGAAAAAGAAAACAGATTGAGAGTGTACTTGAACTGATTGGTGAGGTGCCACATGTAGGGATCGAACCAAGTGAGCACAGAGAAAGCAGCCGACCCGATCCATATGTTCCAGAATCGGTCCGCATCAGCATGCGGCACTCCCGGGTCTCCCCTGTACGCATTCCCAAAGTACTTCTCCATCGTCGCCCTTTCTCCTTTCTCTCTTCCCGGCCTGCCCTGCACAGCACACACGCTCCTTTCAAAAGAGCCTTATCCTCTTTCTATCCCTGTTGGGAATGGGGGATAAACTAATCTGTCACCCAAGCAGGCCCAAACCTGGCCCAGCCCACTTCAGGGGTATACGCAGATAAGTGTGAGTTAGTTCCACAAAATTTATAAATTTGTAATTCACATTGACAATTACAAATTAGTTTAGTTAATAAGGTAGTTTAAATTATATTTACGTAAAAAATTAATAAATTAAATAAAAAATTATATAAATAATATAAAAATATTTTATTTTAAATAAATTAATAAATTAATTAATTATATTTAAATATAAATAAATTAAAATTTTAAATTATATAAAAATATTTTTTTATTTATTTTTATCTCCATAAAATATAATTTTAAATTTTTGTATTATTAAGTAATCGGTTTGTTTTTATATTTTTGGGATTTCCAAACCACAACTAGCCTACATAGATTGATTGAAAGAGTTAAGAAACCTAGCGAGTAAACTAATACTGTACTCGAGCGACTGGCGGTGGGAAGTTTTGAAAGTATTGTTGGATGAACCGATTTACTGACTTACAGAGCTCTCTGTAAATAAAACCACCGGCTTCAGCTTCATGGACTCGCCACCATGCGTCCATTAGCTTTATAGCTTTCCACTCTCGCTTCATGGATTTTCAATCCTCTCGATTTTCCCTCCAAAAATTTCCTAACTTCCAACCATAAAACCCTAAAGTTTCTTTCTTTTCATGAGCGCAAAAGCCCTAGAAGTTCTACTTCTCTTGAGTTGTGTCTATTGAATCTCAGTAACAGTTTCACTGCTTCGATCTTCCGAATCCCAATCTTCATTTCTTCTCCATCAACGATCCGATTGAGTTGGGGTTTTTGGATTACGGGTGATTTTCTAGTGTCTATTATAACTAGCTTGTGTTCTTTGTCAAGGTTTGATCGTCAAGAAAGCTACGAAGAATAAACGACCGAGGGTTTTAGATGATTCTGGGTTTTATACCGACGACCCAAATAATTCTGGGTATCGGCGATTTTGAGGAAAGCTTTGATTTTGACATGCGGGTTCAGATATGAGCAATGGAGCTGCGAAGAATGCAACAGGAAGACCCAAGCTGGACGAGTTTGGCCTTGCGGTGTCTCGGATTGCAGTGGCGCAGATATGTGAGAGCGTGGGGTTTCATGGGTTTAAGGAATCAGCTTTGGATTCCCTCACCGATATTGCAATCCGGTATCTCTGTGACCTAGGCAAGACAGCAAGCTTCTACGCCAATTTATCAGGTAGGACCCAGTGTAATCTTTTTGACATAGTTCGAGGTTTCGAGGATTTAGGAATGTCACATGGGTTTTCGGGTGCATCTAGTTCTGTTGATTGTCTTATTGATTCTGGTATGGTTAAAGAGGTAATTCAATATGTGGGTTCCAGTGAGGAAATTCCCTTTGTGCAAGCAGTGCCGCGGTTTCCAGTTGTTAGAGACGGGAAGTTGATTCCTAGCTTTATGAACATGGGTGAAACTCCGCCTGGGAAGCATATTCCTCCATGGTTGCCTGCCTTGCCTGATCCTCACACATATCTCAGTACGCCTATGTGGAATGAGAGGGTCTCTGATCCTCGGGCAGAGAATATTGAACAAGCCAGACAGAGAAGAAAGGCAGAGAGGGCTCTGTTGAGTTTGCAACAGAGGCTGTTGACTAATGGCTCGGCAGATGCTTCATCCTCATTGGCAAAGAATGATGAGGTTAAGGGATTGGGATTGGTTGAGAGCAACCCGTTTCTTGCAACGCCTTTGAATCCTGGGGAGAAGGATATTTCTACTGTTGCTTTGCCAGACAAGCTCAAAGATCATGTTTCTGTGACAGAGGCATTTGCACCTGCTATTGATGCGGTGAATGAAAGTGGGTTGAATGGTGATGGAGATAGTGATATGAAGTTCCTTCCTGAAAAGAGGCCTGCTGTGAACTTCAAGTTCAAAAATAGGAAGAAATTGTTGGGTGAATCTTTTGATCTGAGTCTTTCAAGGAAGAGTACAGTGAGAACAGGGCACTGGTTAGGGCGGAACGAGGAAAGGGATGACAAGAAGAGGAGGGCCGAATATATACTTAGGCAGTCTATGGAAAATCCACAAGAACTCATCCTGTTGTAAAATAGTTAGTACACTAACTCGCATATTCAGAATTTGGTTGTAGTGGTAGGCCATGGGTGCTCTTACCTTGTACCGGCTTATCCCTTATTCTTGCATGGATGTTATGAGATACTGTTTTGAGTCCCATGTAGTTCCTACTCAAACAATTTGCAGAGGTGTGTGAGTGTTTATTTCATGTTTTCTTGGATTTATTCTCAGCTGATTCTTTCACAGGGATTTTTTTACCTTGGTGTTCTGTTATTTGATGTTTACCGCACCACCTTTTGTAATGATCAATGCAATCTCTCTGATTCTGGGCATATTTAATTCTGCATTCTTTCACTAATTTGTGTTAAGAAGCTTCTATGTGAGAATTATGGTGGTACGCAACAAACAACTGTATAGCACTATAGAATTTTCATGTAGTGAACATATCATGCACCATTTCTGGTAAAAACATGAATCTTGTGAGTTTTAATATGGTAGTGCAGCAAAAAGAAAACAAAGTAAAAATTCATTGCATCTCCGGATTATTTTAAATCTGGCAAGAGCTTTTAAGATGTAGTTTTAAGTACTCATGTTTTTGAGAATTTAATTTGTAGATTTGTGAGTTTTAATATGGTAGTGCACTAAATAGAAAACAAAGAAAAAATTCATTGAAACTTTGGATTATTGTAAATCCGGAAAGAGTTTTTAAGATTTAGTTTTAAATACTGTTGTGATACTTATAACTTTTGAGGAATTATACTGCAGATTTGTACCCATATTCATACATGCATGTGCATGCACAAACGATAAATAGACAACACTCACAGAGAGAGGCAGAGGGGTTGAAGGGACCTTTTTATTGCTATGTTTTCCTACTATTGTGTTTTATGGTGCAGAAGCCAAAATTTGTTCTCATCCAAATTTTTGTTTTACTGGATAAGCACAATTGTTTTTCTCTCTAATGAATTATCCAAGTGATAATTTCCATAAAATGCTGAGTCCCAGCTTTATCCACCCCTCACCCCATATGCTGTTGTGTGATTCACCATTGGTCTAATTTTGTAAGGGGCTTTTTGGAGCTCAGTTACATTTCACATTGTAACTTGGATGACCGAACCAAAATTTTTTTCGCTGCTGCATCTAGTAGACTTGGACGTAAGTATATGCAAGGTCAGATAGCTTACTATGAACAGAAATTTCTGAAGCTTGCTAGTGCTTAGAGTGAGAATTAGAAAGCATCTTTCTACATTTCCCCAGTCGTAAATTCTCCTAAGAACCTTGATTTCTATCGTTGTAGCTTAATGTGGAACTGATGATATGTTATACTGTAGGCACACTTGACCATAATGTTAGCACTAGGTCGCGTTGTTATTCAAATGTTGAGTGCATCATGTCCGCTGGGGAGTGATGCGGGATCACCTTGGTATGCAGCTAGGAGGGTTTGCCCATCATATTGGCATGTGTCTATTGTTTGTTGCTGGAATTCTCTGACAGGTGAGAACTACAGCTGACATGGGAGAATAGCCATCGGAAAGTCTCAATTGAAGTGGACTCAAGGGTAGCACTGGTGGAATGTATAAGAAACAGGATACCAAATACATTCACACTAGTCCCATTCGACTCGGTGAGGAGTGTTATTGATAAGGAATGACATTCTTGTATCTATCATGTTTATAGGGAGGGTAACAAGGTAACAGATATACTCTCCCACCGTACGTCCTGTCTTAAGTCTAGGCGTGTACAAATTAGCAGCCCCAGGCAGAAATCATACGAGCTGACCGATTGTCTCTCCAACTTCGCTGTCTCTCTAAGTTGAGGCATGCACAGGCTGTAGCAACCCCAAACAAGACTGATGCTAATGGATTTTATAGGCTCTTGAATGGCCCAAGATGGTAGCTGACTAGAGAGTTTCTTTCGCCTTTTCTTTGAGCCCACTTAATAGCAGTTACTCAGAATTTGAGACGGATGGCATCCTGGCATCCGAAAGGATGGTATTTTTTCATATATTTATTTATGAGTTCTTGTAACATATAATTAATTTACATTTTTTATATTATTTTTATAATTCTTTCTCATCATTGTTACCTTAACTTTTCTCAACTGGAGAATACATGAAAATATTCAGCTTCCATCGGCTTGAAGTCCTAACGAGCCTACGCTCCTCAAGAGGCACAAGTCATGTAATCTTGAACGAACGTCCTCTACCCCTTACAATCAAGAAAATACCACCTTTTTCTTCGTTGGTTCCCTGTCAAAAAGATCCGGCTCATCTTTGTGTCACAAAAATGAGTATCATACAGATAAATGGATTCATAGTGATGACTAACTTTTCATTTCTGTCACTGTTCGTCTTTCAGATTCCAAAAGCAGGCAAAACTTTGTTAAATATAAGATACGAAAGCTCATCAAACTGACACAAAATTACATGGCAAACGGGAGCCCAAATAAGGGGCATATAATGGAGTTAATATCCCAGATGATCTAAAACGAGCATATGTGGCTGAATGCCACCAATTTTCAGCTACTTTCTACTTTTTAATTTATCCGGGCAGCCATTGCTCTCTTGAGTGAGTGCCAAGGCTGATGTATTCTTCAATTGGAAGATAGAGACTTCAATGTTTCAGTTTCATGTCAGTCTCCAAGGATAATACTTTGCCACGATGATTGAAAATCATGAAATCCACATTGGATGGTAAAGAGACAATCCTGAAGTTATACAATGAAAAAGAAATACATCGTGAACTCAATGATAATAACGCACAGGATAACTAGCAATCATAATTGGCTTTCCATTTAACAATTCTGACTTTCCAGTGCAAATACAATATGCAAACCAAAAAAAATTGAGGCTCTATGGGAATAACCAAGAAAAATAACAGAGGTATTATGGTGGGATAAAGTTAAATACAATCTCCAATATCTCCTTCTACTAGCAAACCCCATACATCCAGCAGCTGTCAATTTGGAAACAATTTATACCACCGAAGTGTGCAAATGCCAACCAATGGATCAATTATTAGCTTTTTTTGAAATATAAAATATATGGAGTTAATGCAAAGTACAGTTAATGTTATATTACCAGTGAATTCAGAGAATTGCTCAATGATAGCATTATCAGATGTTAACTTTGATTGAATTAGAAACTCATACAACAAGTGTGCCAATCAACCATGATTGTGGGAGGCTTGTGTAATGGTAAGGTACTTTATTTTGACTTAAGAGGTCATAGGTTTAAGTAGTAGAGAGAGCCTCTTTGTGAAAATAAGCATAAGATTGAAGATCTAACCCTTCCCTAGACTCCACAACAAGGAGAAGCCCTGTGCACTTGCATGCCCTTTTTTTTTTTTTTTTTTTTTAATACAACAAGTGTGCCAATCAACCATGATCCACAAGGCACATGAGTGTCTCGGTGTCCAACTTTAGATTATATGTGTGGCTCATGGTTGGTATCAGTAATTATACCAACCAATAAGAGCCCAACATCACTCCAACTATAACCAAGAGCTCAATAGAAGCTCTTTGCTCACAATTATATTTTGTGCCCCAGCATAATTATCCTAAAAATATTGTGCTCTAACAAGTACCAACCACAGCTCTAATTGGAAGCACTTGATGGTTGCAAGAAGGCCAAAAATAATTGATAAAAATTGAAGTTGTCCCACATACCTAACCAAATAAAAAATTTTTTTAAAAAAAAGAAAAAAAAACTTGTCTAGGCAAATGAAAATCATGGGGCATGCATTTCTGGTCATCCGCACCATTTACACAAGCAAAAACCTAATTGTGCCACACAAATAGCTACCTCACTAGCTTATCCTCAGATTTTAAAGTAGAAGTAAATCAAATTTCCCGCCACAGATTGCCTAGAATCTGTTCCCTTTATATCCCTCCTCCCAAACAAAAAAAAGTTTATTGATCAAGAAAGTGTTTGGACGCCTGTCTAAATCCCCAACAAAGTTACAGAATTTAATGCTAGAGACTAGAGTATTCAGCTAAATGGTAAAAAGAGTTACCTTCTCAACCAAATATTCTTGATATGTTCTAAGTCCAAGATCAATTGAAAATAAATCCCAATTGAGAAAAACAACAGAGGCATATAAACAGCATACCTATTCTCCTCAGAATATGGATGGATGGATAGGAACTTGCCCGGCACAGTTAAAGCTGCCCACATACAGAACACTAGCCCTAGCAGCAACTCTAATACTACCTGCATTACACCACCACCGCAGCAACAAAAAGGTTTTTTATTTTTTTATTTTTTTATTTTTTAAAGCAATAAATTCTAGAAACCCATTAACAAAGAAAATCAAACTAAAACTCACATTCATTGGAGGCCCTGAGAACTCCTCTTCCATTATCTTCAACAAACCCCTATCTGCATCCAATATTATATAACCCAAAAAAAAATAATAGAGTAATTAAACTGAAGAAAGGAAAAAAGAAAAAACGCACTTGAAATTAATAATAGAGAAAGTTCTAGGGTTACATTGAATGGTTGAATAAGCGGCATGAGCGAGAATTAGGACTCCAAATACCCCGACCACGAAGCCTAAACCCATTCTATTGATCGGCCTTCCTTATCTCCAATCACCGGCCGAGGAGGGTTCAAAGATCGGGTTCTATTGAAGTTCGGCGAGATTCTCAAAGCGGCCAAACCAGAGCAGAGCACAGAGAGAGAGACAGACCGCTAGAGGCTTTCCCAAGATCTGTCTTTTGTATGAAAAGCTTTCCTGCGTCAAGGTCGATAGATAGAATTGAAAACAGTGACCTCTCGCTAAACGGTGCCGTTTTACAAGATGGTTGTATAGAAGATAAGCGTTTGTCGCGCGATCTTCTTATGACTGGGCTCATATAGCCTTTGGACCCTTTCGGGCTTTCCTGAAGTGGGCCTATTCTGCATATGATTTTGTTGCCAAAAATTGGGCCATTACCCAATTGAGCCCACGACCGGAATTCGTGGTTGTTTGCTGTAGCCTCCGCCGGTTGCCTATGACCGACATAGTTTAACACTGCTTCTGTAGAAGAGAGACAATCAGAGGGAGATGGGTGAGCTTCTGAATCTACCAGAACTCGCCGTACCAATAAACAGACAACGGCTGTATTATTATGGTTGTTCAACTCCAAGCAAAACACACACGTTACGACTACTTCGTGCCGCCGCCCAAACACGCTCCTTTTCTGACAAGACAGTCCAGTCTCCGAAGCTTCCCCGTGTTGTTCAATCATCCTTTCAAGGTTTCTTTCACATCAATTCAGTTTGACGGGCCGTTCCACCCCCCCACCCACACACACATTTTTTTTCCCCTTTTCTGCTTTTTGTGTTAGCGTCTAATCCTTGATGCTTTTGGTAGGTGGTTTGCAAGTTGTGGACCGTTTCACAAGCTCCCCTGACTATAAGGTTCTCCAATTTTGCTTTTGATGTGCAGTTCTTGTTGCTGTGCTTGGTCCTCGCTGTGGTACTAATTATTAATGCGCTCTGTACTTGCAATTGGGTTTTCTCGGTTTGCCTATAGGCTGCTTGTTGTGATGAAGAAGGGTCAGAGGCCATCCCATGCATTCAAACTCTAAGGGAATTCCCTAAGGAGAAGCTCATGTCAAAGGTTGTCATGGTCAGATTTGATTCCACCGTTTTGCTTGGAGAAGAATGGGGCCCTTGCTCCCAGTCATTTTGCAATGCAGTTTACACCATCCGGTATTTACGTGAAAGTGGGGCCAGGGTTGTCATCACGAGTGACTGGAGCAATAGAACCCGTTCAAAACTTGTCGATGTTCAATCCGTTGCAAGTATGATAAATAGAAATAGTTCCATATTTCTAGTGTTATTTACATAATTGATTTTGAGATGGAGCTTAGAGAGATTGACTTGAAATGCTTTTTACTGGGATTTATTTATAAGTAATCCGAAAAGGTTATCTTTGTTTCAGACATTTTGTCCTCAGTTCTCGAACTCAAAGTTGTTGCAGTACAATGCATGTCCTCGGCTGAGCCATTGAAGATAGAAGCATTCGAGAGAGCAGATGTTTTCCTCCTTGAGAATCTTTCTGAGTTCAAAGCGGAAGTTGCTAACTGTAGAAAATTTGCTGAGCTGTTGTCATCAGGGGTTGATATTTTTGTTAATGACTCCTTTTCTTCATCTCATAAAGTTCTTGCATCGACTGTTGGCATTGCTCGCTCTTGCTATGCTTCCATGGCAGGTTTTCACTTTGAAAAGGACTTATGTAAACTGAAGGAAGTTGCAAATCCTGACAAAAAACCATATGTTGCAATTGTATGTGTCTACCATGGAGTACAGACAAAATCTAGTTTCTCTAATTTCACATCCCCTTTGACTGAATCTTCTGTTCTTCTCTTTTCATGTGTGTTCTGGATACAGATTGGAGGGGGTAATCTCCGTGACAAAGCAGCTGCCTTATATTTTTTGGCTTCTAGATGCGATGGACTGGTCTTCATTGGAATGATGTTATTTCAAATACTGCATGCCTTGGGACACTATGTCCCTTCAAATCTGATAGAACGTGGGGCATGTCAAGCAGCGTTGCACATAATTCAGATAGCACGTGATAGAAATATTCCCATTCTGTATCCAAAAGATTTTTGGTGCATGAATGATCCCCATTCCACACAAGTTGAAGTCATTCCTGTTCATTCTATGAAGGATAGTGAGGTTTTAACCCTGGATCATGACATATTTTATGTTCTTTTGGGGCTTTGGTTTTTGCTTTGGCATAATATGCTATTGTTTCCTTGAACAGTTAACTTCTGTTGTCACAGTTAGCATTTTTGTCTAGAAGGCAGGGATTGGCTATAGGTCTTGGTACTTTTTATTCATTATTGGGGCCACAATATAATATCAGCATTATTTATTGCAACCTTTCAAATGCTGTGTGGCATGTAGGAAGATAATGAGTAACTGATACTGATAAATGATCCTTCTTTTTTAGTTATATGTGCATGTCTGCTGCAGCTTTCAACATTATTGTCCACAAGTTGTCCAGCAAAATTCCTATTTATCAATTTTGAGGCCAGGATAAATAGATCTTATTAATTGGCATGCATGTGCAAAAGGCACTAAGGAAAGATTATCATGCAACATTTGTGTTTGGTGAAAAATGGTCTAAATTAATGGGGATGTGTGGAAAATTTAACTTAGTTCCTTTGGTTTTAGGTTGGCAACCTTTTGATATTGGGCCTAGATCACTGGAGGAAGTGAGATCTTTGCTTGAGCAATGCCAGGTGAGGGAAAAGGATGTTTTGCATGGTTTTTTGTGAGCTGATCTTAATTCCATGTTCAAGTTTGTTCTTGAAAATCATTAATATTGAGTTGTAGATGTAATTCAGTTATTATGGCATTCATTTGCTGTTTATATGTGTGAATCTTTTCATGTGAATGGATAGCTGCTGAGCTTTTATCAGGCAATTTTAAATTGTTTATTTCCATTTCCTGTTTATTCAGATTCATTCTGCATTTTTTCTTAATGCCTATAACATTTGTGGGCGTGGGGGAAATCTGTGTGGAAACATTATATGTAATATTATGTCATAAGTAATTGTTATAATGATGTAAGCCTGCAGAATTTATTCCTCTATTTTTTCAGGCAAGATGTTATGTTTAATTATTTCATTTTGGTCATAACCCTTGATGCCAGTTGCATTTGTTTCTACTAGGTTCTAGTTGTGGTTTTCTCATGCTCAAACATGCCTTATTTTTTGACCTAATGTATCACAGGGAATCATATGGATTGGTCCAACAAGGTACATGTTCTCTAGTCAATGTACAAATGGAGCATCCAAGTTGGTTGAAATGCTTGATGAACTAAGTCAAAGACACTGCAATGTGACTGTTGTGGGAAAAATGGCATGCAATGCAGTGATGAAGGATTCAGTTTCTGTGATGTCTTATCATATGATTGCAAATGCTGCAGTTGTATGGGAATTTCTCAAAGACAGGAAACTTCCAGGGGTCATGGCCTTAGACAGAGTATGCTTGCAACTTCTATCTTTGTTTATATTTGGCTGCTGCTAGTTCAATTGAGGAATTGGTTGAATGAGATCGTCAAATAATTTCAGCTGCTGCTTTCTTGCTGTCATGCACATGTTACAACTTTCAGTTCTTGGTTTCCATTGAATAAGTGTTACCATCAAGGGGTCCATAATTCTGCAACAACAACAACAAAGCCTTAATTCCAAATTTGAGGTTTCCAGAAGTCTATAAATCAATAATGCCTGTAACTTGATGCAATTGGCTTAACCCACTATCATGAACACATCAAAGTCATTACTTGAAGTAAATAAAAGGGCTATCTTACCCATTCAAGCTTGAAGAGGTCAAAAACATTAAAATTTCCAGCATTACTTTGCAATTTTCTTTATATTGTTCATTTAATCCTTTGTGCAGGCATACCCATTTGAGATTAATTGGAGCACTGCCTATCGAGATCCAGTTCAACAATTGGTAGTTGATATAGGAAGTGGTATTCTTCCCCTTTTTCTATGTTAAGTTTGGATTTATTCTTGACTGTTGCTCCCCTTGGCTATATTGGAGATTCACGCAATTTGATTTCCTCATATTTTTCACCCCAAATTTGTATGAGAATTCAGTTCAATCATTGGTAGTTGATATAGGAAGCAGTGTTCTTCCCTTTTTACCTTGTTAAGTTTGATTTGCTCTTAACTGTTACAGATGAGAGAAACACAGACACAGAGAATTTACAATTTTGTTCCTTTTTTTACATTGGGGGAAATATGGCAGGTAACGGGCTGTTTCTTCTTGGGATGGCTAAAAGAAGAAAGGATCTAAATTTTCTTGGTTTGGAGATTAACCAAAAGGTTCTCTGCTTTCTTTGTGGATTGGTCAACCTTTTCTTCTTTTAAATAACATTCATCTTGCTTAAGCATTTGACTTCTTTTGTTGACAAATTCTTTCAGCTTGTGAGGTGCTGTCTTGACGCTGCTCATCAGTCTGGCATTTGGAATGGGTAACTATATTTTCACATGGAGCTTATCCACATTTTTGCAACATCATTTTGCATTTGAGGTAGACTGTGGTTCTCTTTTGAACTAGTTTTTTGAAATCACCATTGAACTTGGGCCTGATGGGCAATTTATGATTGCAACTGACAACTTTGTGTGTGCTTAATATTATGTGAGACTTATTGCCAAATAAACAAAAGTCTGGCACTGCTCTCTACTTTAGAAAATAAGATGGGTATGGCTCCTTGAGTTATTTACTTAGAAAGTAAATTTCTACATTCAATAAAATATGTGCATGCTTGTTTGGAGAAGGTTGAATTTCATTTACTGAACTTCCAAGAGAGAAGGATTTGAACTCAAGTATGTCAGAATAATCCATTTTGCACTGGTCACTTGGTTTATCATTTTTCTTGATTCTGTTGTGCAGGATGCCTTTGCATATTCTTCTTGATTATCAACATTCAGCTTTTCATACTGGTTTCCGTGGCCTTTAGCCAATCCAGAATATCTGGACTGGAGATAGGCCTTTCAATATTCCCATAACAGATTAAAAAGAAGAAGAATAAATTCAAGCATCTTAAAAACATTTTAAAATATCTCTTTATCTTTTTTTTTTCCCTTTTCTTTTGAGGTTCCTCAATGTAAGTATACTTCTATTTGACTGATGTGTTAGGTACTTTATTGCAACAAATGCAACCTCGACATTCCATTCCATAGTTTCTAGCTATCCAGGGGAGTTGACACTCGTTTCAATACAGGTAGAGGAGCCTGTTTTCTGTAAAATTAGTTTCTACAGGTCCATTCTTTTTTCTAAGGTGTGTATAATTCTGTAGTTTATAGTTATCCCTACTTTGGAAAAAGATTAAATAGAAATTAGCATTGATTTTTCATGGCCATAGTCCTGGTTTATTATAGGTAGTTGGAAAGTTATGCTTGTGTTTTATTTGCCCTAATTAGGTGGATATGGACCCTGGTGTCATGTCCACCCCGATAGTTCCTTGTAATAGTTTATCCCTGCCATGCAACAGGATTGTTTTTGTTGCAGTTCCTTTCTGGTGTTTAGACCTTATATCCTGAGCTCCGCATTTATCTCCTTTTAATTGATATCAAGTAGTAGCAAAGTGAAAGTGAAAAGCAATCTCTTTTACCATGAGTCCTCTTAAATATGACAACTAAGGTGGTCAATAATGCATTGTGATGACTTCTTAAATTTATTGACTTGTGGTTTTCATTTCTTCTTCTGCATCAATTGCTAAAGTCAGCACTAAGAGATACTTGTTATCCTGTGTTCAGTGTCCAAACCCTGATTTCAATAACCCAGAGCATAGATGGAGAATGCTGCAAAAGTCATTGGTTGAAGCAGTGGCAGATCTCCTTGCACCTGGTGGGCAGGTAACACAATGACTCTTTATTTGTCAGGAACTTCAATTATTGTCTCCATGGCACTGCATTTTGATGCTTTTCAGGGTTATCCACGGAGTAGTTTTGTTTCCCTAGGTATTTGTGCAATCTGATGTAGAAGAAGTTGTGTTGAGAATTGAAAAGCTGTTTCTGAAATATGGAAAGGGGAAGCTGACTCCAGGTGTGTGGGTAGAGGAGAATCCTTTTGGAGTGAGGTCAGACTGGGAGCAACATGTTATAGATCGCAGGGATCCCATGTACCGCCTGTTGCTTTCAAAATCATCCAGTCTGAATGATTTCAGAATGGCTGGTGTGTGAATTTTGCTGTATATCAAACCAGTTGCTAATCAGGAAAGATCATGCAGGCAGAATTCCAATGGAGGCAGCAGGCTGTTCCTGCCGGACAGTTAAGCTTACCCTGCTTATCTTTGCAGCACTTCCCTAGTTTCAATTTGTTTATAAAGCGATGGTGTCACTTGGGGCTTGCAGCCTTTCCCTGCACCAAAGAGATGAGGGGAATGCATGTTGTCAATGGCAAGCAGCAGTTGTTCCAGAAAGTTATCAAACATGTTTCCGAATGAATTGAAACAATGAGATGCGGCTGATGATTATTATCTCCTGAATCCTGAATTCTTTTGAAGGAATCGAAGTACAATAAAAAGCAAGCAAGTTCAGTTGATAACTGCAAGTTGGAATATTAATTTTTCCGCATCAATTATCTTTATTGTAATGTTATATTCTGCTTGCACATTTCCTCCATTTAATGCCTGATGTTGACTTGCCACCGATATATCGCAAGTTCCAGGTAAAAATTATATTTGCAAAAATAATAATAGGATTGTTTACATTTTACCACCATTTAAATCCGACCCGGAATTAGAGGTAGTATTATGTACAAGAATGCCCGCCCATTGAGCAGCTAATGTATACATTGGAATTAAATGCCACGTGCACAATTAGACACCCAAGCTTGTTTTCAATTTTTTTTTTTTTTATTATCATGTTGAAAATTAATAAAGGTCGGTAAAACATCAGGTCATTTTTTTTTATTTTTAAATTACCGTACGAAACAAGTTACCGGATTTCCATTTTTCCCTTTTCTTTCACGCAAAAACGATATCGATTATAAAGAAAAATTCTTTTGTGTATAAACAAAGAAACTTCCCTGTGGACACCGATTTTATACTAAAATAATAAATCCTTTATAAAGAAGAATAATTTTATAAATTATATTAATTTTTTATATTACTTTAATTATTAAATAATATGATAAATATAAATAATAAAATAATATTTTTATATTTAAATATTTATTTATAAAATTAAATAAATGTAATTGATTTATATTTTTATTATTTTTATATCATTTTGTGTTATTTAATTTTTTATTTTTAATATTAATTAATTATAAATAATAGAGATGAATATTGTTTTACACGCAAATAGAAACCAAATATTCTTAATCCAACAAGGATTTTCTATATTCTATTTTTTTTCTTTGAAATTAACTACTGGTATTAATTATTTCTTAATTGTTTTTGTTTTTGTTTTTTTTTTTTTTTGGGGAAAAAGAAAAAAAATAAAAATTCTTTTTCTGACTTTTCCGCCAACGGTAAACGGAAGATTCTGCCCAGTTTCGATTGCTTTGTTCGAACTTCTCCGAGCCGATGCTCGCAGTTCTAGGGTTTGCTTGCCTTTTTCGAATTCTTGCTCCTGCTGTTCCCCTCAGGTATTCCAATTTTAACTTCAATTTCTGATGTTCATGTCTTTAATTTTGATGCATAGAACCGAATTGATTTATAGGATAGTGGAAACCCTAGTTCTTGTTTGGCTCCTGAGAAATGGGGGAAAGTCGAGGACACGAAAATTTAAAGATTTTTGAGAGTTCTCATGTGCCGGTTTTGAGTAATTGAATGATTTTTGCTTGGGCAATTGGCTTGGATTTGGTGCAGTTTTGTTAGGTTTGTTAATTGATAACTCAGTAAATTGGAAACGAGATGTATTGCTCGAAATTGTAAATTTTTTTTGTTAAAAAAAATTCCTGCATTTTCATTTGGCTTCTGATATTAAATATTCTCAGCCGTTTTCTTTCAATCTTCAAGTTTCAAGTCAGCGTCTTGCTTCTGAAGCCCTTTTGTTTCAATGATGAGAAAAGAATAGAGAATTTGATGGAGAGTAATGTTATCAAAGCTATTTTAAAAAAAAAAAAGGTTCAATTGAGATAATGGGAAGGATAAAACTATATTGATTGGAAGGATTCATTTTCTTGGCCTACATTCTCATAGAAAACAGGAGGAATTATTGTTTTCAATGTTTTGCTCATCTTTTGATTATCACAGCTAGGTTTACTACTTTGGAGCTTACATCAGGTCACAGGTCAAAAGGAGCATTGCCTCGAAACATTTGAAGTCTGTAGTGAATGAGTATCTAGTATCGAGATGGAGCCACAAGTCTCCTTGGTCACCGAAGTACACGTTCGTCCTGAGAATGCTTCAGTTCAGGATGGGTATTTTGGTGTGACATCATCAACTGTAGATCATGCCGATCCTCGTATGTCATTCTGCTCAATATTTTCTTTATTTTTGTTGTCACCACTTTGGATGCTGCAGTGAGCACATCACCTGAGGGATGTAACATTTGTGCCTTAAATTAATTTATAAATTCTTGATGCAGCCAAAAAACCAACACGGCAATGGGCTGCTTGGACGCGCCAAGAGGAAGAAAATTTCTTCACTGCCTTACGGCAAGTTGGCAAGGCATGAGGCTCCTGGCATTCACTTTTCAGTTGAAAATTTTTAAATATGTTATAATCCTCAACTTTTTCATGCTCTAATTGCAGAACTTTGAGAAGATAACTCATCGTGTTCAGAGTAAAAATAAGGATCAGGTAATTGATACGAATTTCAAGGATTCCATGCTGTGAAATTGTCATATATCCTTACTCAACTGATATTTTTGTTCAAATTTTCAGGTCAGACATTATTACTACCGTCTTGTGAGGCGTATGAACAAATTGCTAGGACCAGGATTGTATCTAGATGCAAAGAACTCCAAAGATACAAATGCTGCAATGCTACGATGGTAAAATCTACTGTGGATTAATTGATTGCATTTCTTTGAATGTCGGGATTATATATTTGCACTGGCACTTAACCTTCACACACATCATGTGAATGGGGTTTCACTTCTTGTCGTTATTGTGTTTTAGTTAATTTTCTTTTGGTATCATTGTTCAGATTATAGGCCATAATGGCTTGATAATTTAGGTTATTGTATTGTGTTAATTCCTGTTAATGATGAGGATTCAGCATTGCACCTTGTAAAACTTATATTTTCCATTAACTTCCTTCACCAGGCATGAGCTTGACTGGTTTGTTTCTTTTTGAAAATTTCACTTCTATTACAGGTGGTCTTTGTTGGAAAAATACAGCTGCAAAGCCTCAAAGCTCCATCTGAAGCCACGAAGGTTTAAGATATTTATAGAGGCCCTGGTGAGTCAAGATTCTCAATATTTTCAAAAACTAAAGCCTTAGATGTCATGATCCTGATTACTGTGCATGATATGCTGAACTTCTTTATATATATTTTCCTTGTGAAGGAGAACCAATTGTTGAAAGACCGAAAGAAGAATGTAAGAAAACGACCCTTACAGGGGGAAAATGGGTCTTCCACAGCTGCAAGCACTGTCATGAACCAGAATAGAGCATCTGGACAAGATACTCGAACTCTTAAACTAATTCTGGTGGATGGTCAAAACATACAAAAATTAGGAACCGGAAGGGGGACATTGAAACACAATATTAATATAGGTGTTATTCCTGGCAACAACAAAGGAGATTCAACTGTACTGAAACCTGCAAGGCGCAGGCGTAAACCAGGTGATGATTTATTTGTACTTTTTCTATTCACAAGTCAGCAATCCTTTTTCTTTGTGTCGTGCATTGGAAAAGTTAAGCTTCTTTTGAAAATTGATTTAAATGACTATTAATCTCTCAGATCCTTTTTTTTTTTTTTGGGCATCTGATGGAAATTTTTTTAATCTTTGCTAACTCCTTATGCTCACAGTAGCTATTCTTGTATGCTAGCTCCTGAAAGAATGTATCACTGTTTAAGTCATGTTTCTTTAAATTCTTGTTACTGGTTGATTTTGCAAATGGTGATATGCAAATCTGGTAGTTCACTCAAAATTTGCTATATCCATGACAATATTATATCAATATTAATTAGGTGCAATCTCATCAACTGCTTATAAAAAATGGGAAAGAGCTGCAATTGCTGGGGTTTCTTTAGTTGCTGATGCTGCTGAGCATTTAGAGCGAGCAGCCATTGATAAAGAGGCTGAACATGTTCAGGGTATATCAGGTGAACTTGATCACACCAATTTTTTTTCCTCATGATCTTTGAGAAGACCACTTTTGCATTTCCATGACCAATTGTTCTTTGAATTTAATTTTCAGCACAAAGGTTCCTCATGATCTTTGAGAAGGTCACTATGGTATTTCTATGACCAATTGTTCTTTGAATTTAATTTGCAGCACAAAAAGTTCCTGATCCCGTTGAAAAAGTCATCTCTCCTTTGGATGCTTCCTTCCAATACAGTTCTGTTTGTAGTAATGTTCACACTAGTATGAAACTTAAGCTCCAGTTGTTCCCAATTGATGACAGTACTCGAAGAGCCTTAGAAACAGTAAGCAATGAGAAAAATTATGTTGTAACTTTGGGGTTGGTTGTTTCAGTAGCTTAGTCATATTCAAAACATTAAAGTAAATGGTTGCCTTTTCATCTGTTTGCAGGATCAACATAATCCCCATCTGGAGCTCACCCTTAGTTCTCGTAAAAAGATATCATCTGTGCTGGAACATTTAAGTCGGAAATGGGGGAATTCAAGTGTAGCGACTGGAGAGCTAATGCTCTTCCCTTATAGTATCCATAGAGAAAACCTGGTGGGTTGTCAAAGATGGATGCAGGACTCCATTGCCACTGCAGCTGATGTGCATATTTCAATTGGAAGTCCTGCCATGTTTCGCTTGAGGTTTATTCTATTTCCTTCATCATGAGTGTAATTCATCTACTGGTTGGTTCTAAATGCATGTGAACTGATTTATACATTCTCAATGAAGGTATGGCTGGTTCTTGAACACCGAGTTCACATCTATGGCTGGTACTTGCACTTCTGTTGGGGATAGTTCCACAGAAAATAGAATGCAAGAGATTGTGGATCCTATATCCTCATATGGGTCTTCAACCAATGATCAAGCTGAGAAAATTGTGAATCCCTGTAATGATCAGCTAACTGCTGCAAACAAGATTTGTGCCTCTGCCTCTGCTGGCAGGCACAATTCTGCAGTAACCAGAAATAATCTTCTTGAGTTTTCTGATCCTGCAGCAAATACTTCATGGCATAGAAAGGAGATTAGCAATAGGGCTAACCCAAAACAACCAGCAGATTCTGTAAGTGTACTGAGCATGCTCATACTTTTCCATTTATTAGATGCTGTCTATTTCATTCACAATTACAGGTTCTGTTGATTGTGGATCCTGAAAGCTAAAACTTTTGTCATTTGTCTTGTCAGTGTGATTCGTGGCACCATATGTCTATGTCTTTTTTGTTGTCACATGTATGAGACTTTTTAGTGCAGCACTTTTTTTCCAACATGAGTATTGCTGTATCATGTGTCTTTCAGGCTCACTTTAACTACCATGCCTAGTTTTATTGCTTACTAAATAAAATTTATGTTAAATGTTTCTACCAATGTGTCAGAGAGAGGTTATCACCAAAATGTAAATGTGCAAGAACAACACTACTAAGGTTACTCTATGGCAAGTACAAAATGATACAATGTTGGATGTGGATGACATCTTGTTTAATTTCTATTTCAGTGTAGCTTGTGTTTGTTATTGAAGGCAGTGCAGCACTATCTCTTCATGAAAAATTCCCTTATATGTTACAAAATTCTCTGAACTTGTACTTCAATTTGTTTACGCATAGGATTACTTGAGACCGAGCAACGGCATTGCACTACCTGCTGGAGAGTGGGCTGATAGCCCTACCAATATCAGTGTTGGAGATTTACTTGCAGAAGTCCCTCATGATGAAAATCAGGACTGTAGTGATGCTCCAATTGTTCAAAGCAATCAATGCCTTCAGATGCCATTCAGCTGTGATTCCTTTGATGCTGCCATTGCTGCTCATATGTCAAAGCACCAAAAATTCCTTTCCTTACAGTTGTGCCCCATACAGGTTCAATTTGGGATGCTGAAGAAACATGCGATGCCTTCTCATTTCAAAAGAGCCATTTACTTTATCAAGAAGTTCCTACTTCATCCTGTGTTGGTTCTCCAAGCACTTGCAAACCAATGCAAGGAACAAACTCCAAGCCTTCTAATGCCTTTGTTGAGGTATTTTGTATGTGTAGCATGTTCAACAAATTCACCATCAGAAAGAAGCTTTGGTTGATGAGAGTTGTTTTCTTCTTGTCTTATAGCAGGAATTACCCAATGCAGAGGACCTTGTGGAAAGGCCTGATGTAGAACCTATAAATGAATGCCAGTCCAATGCTCAAATAGCGGATGATTCGGCAAGGGATTTCTCTGGCTTAGCAGATATATACTGGGTATGTTCCCTTTCTTTATTACTTTCTGCATAGCCACTCATCCACATGCTCTTTAAGTTTGATTGAGTTAGTATCCTGATTATTGTTGCCATCATTTTGCTCAAAGAATATGGGCTGTTTTGTAATCAATTATTTGTTATATTGGAGAAAATTGGCAATGAATTTTTGATAGTTAACCAGATTCTGTCATCCAATGCATGCTGACTCTTCTTTTACCTTTGTACTTCTTATTCTGTGCAGCCGGACTCCTTAGGACCATTAGATCTGGACATACCTTCCTCTAAATACCATAGCGATTTGATTTTAAGTGATAGCCTTGGTGGTTTGAACCGTCTTATAGCAAGCAGTCTGGACACATTTCAAAATTGCTCCTTTTTTGGTCTTGATAAGAAAGACCCGACATCTACAGTTGAAACTCAAGAAACCATTTCGTTCTCGGGTTTCAAAATTGGCAGTGGCAGTTGAAATTGTGCGAAGCTATGTCTCAACAGATGCAATCGTGGGAAGCATGACTAATCATTTTTTTTCTGCTGACTTGAGTGTGCTGAAGGGACTCGTGCAAGCCAAGCAAACGCGGGATGTGCCGATAGAGTTCCTCGATTCCACTGTCCAGCATTTGTACAAAAATAGACGTGGAATACTTGACACATTTCTCTTCACTGACATGTACTTTTGTTATCCTGTACATCGTGATCCTGAACTCTTACAAACATTTAACCTTTGATAGACAAAAGAAGCTTTTATCTGAACTGATAAATTTCCATGTCCGTTCCTATTTTAGCCCTGTGGGAACATCCTTGTTTATGTGGTTTTATCTATGCAATTCCTCGAAAGTTTAGCAGAGTGCGTTCCTTACACACATAAGAAGGTTTTATAAATTGAAAGTGTTCATATATATATATATATATATATATAGAAATTAGTTAGCTATTAGTTATTTGAGAGAATTTGTAATTCCTTACACAACAAAAGGGGAGACACTCAAGGGGGTGCTTCGCTTCCGATGCAATCTCACATATTGTAGGCTTTGAGGAAGTGTGAATATTTGATCCCTGGCCTCCTTCCAGACCCGAAACCTAAGGCTTGGGGATCAACTCGACCTATCCAAGTTTGGTTCATCTTGAGTAATTGAACCTGATAAACTCCAGCAGTTTCCTTAATTCACTAATCTAAGGGTAAAGAGAATTTCATACTTTTAGTTTCCCATGATTCAATGAATGTTAGGCTCCATTTCAGTAAAATTAAAAAAAAAAAATAGAAATTCTCTTTCAAGTTCCAAGATAAATCTACCAGTTGAAAGTGAGCAAAGAAAGAAATGACCTTTCTTTGGACTAACCATTAAGACGGCCATTGTTTTTTCTTATTATTATTATTTCGTTAAAATGGGCTATACAATATAGTTGGACTTTCAAGATATTCCCATAACAATATTTAGGGTCTGCTAGAAAGCTGTCACGGGCCAGACTCATATGGCCCAGATTGTAATGGACCCAAGTTTAGATTAGCTTTGCTATGGAAGAATTGCCAACCATGTTATCAAAGCACCGGAGATGGGCTATAAGTTTCACAATGACCTGCCGGTGGAATTACGCTAACGAAATGACCGAAAGTGTCGTCCAAAAAATATTGTACTCGATGAATTAGAAGGCTAGCCAATGATGAAAACATTAAAGGGGCCTTGGCCGAGAGGCAAGCCTAGGATGCTGAAGGAACTCGTGCGACGGAAGGCCCCACTCCGCGAGGCTTGTGGCTCGGAGGATTTGCACTCCGCATAGGATGCTGTTCATCGTACAAGACATAATTGTTGGGTATTTTCTGGAGGCTTATATTTAGTATGACAATTGAATCTTCCAAAAAGTAGATATCAAGGCCCCCGTTGGAGGCCCGCCTAAGCTCTGATCCCTGTAAAGGATTCGAGCCACCATAGAAAGACCTAAAAAAACACAAAAAAAAATGTATTGACTTGTTAGTTGATAGTTGGTAAGCCGGCAAATGGAACATTCTAGACCATTACCTTTGTCAAAAGCGGAAAGAAAATTAAATTTTGATTGCTACAATTTTTTTTTTTTTTTAATTTTTTTTGGGGTCTGGGGACGCAGCACCGTCTTATTTATTGATATATTTTCTAATAATCAGCTAATATAAAATTGAAAAGTGGTAGCATCTATAAAATATATAAATTATTTCTCTAATAAAAATAATGGATGCGTAAACATAGATTAATTTTTTTTATTTGGGATAAAAAAAACAAATACAAATAATATGCTTAATTGACGTATCGAAGAAGAGAAAGAAAATAAATAATAATAATAAATAAATAAATAAATAAAATCTTTTCTTTAGAAACAAGAAACAAGAAACGGGCCCCCCCAAAATAAAATCCCTATAAAATCCCCAAAACCAGCGTTTCATCGTATTTCAATTTAGCTTTACTGGTATTACCAATTTCTCTGTTTCTCTGTCTCGCTCAAGGTCTTTCGTCTCTCTTCAAAGTAGCTGGACCATGTCGAACCAAGCCGAATCCTCGGACACGTATGTAGTTTCTCGTTACCTAGATCTAACTCTTGATTTCGCTATGCTTTCTATCTCTTTCGATCTCGATTATGTTTCAGTTTATTGTTTCTGTAATGGGTGTTTTTTTTTTTTTTAATATCTTTTCCCCTTTTTTTGCAGTAAGGGAGCGAAGAGGGACTTTAGTACTGCGATTTTGGAGCGCAAGAAGTCGCCGAATCGGCTTGTTGTTGATGAGGCTATCAACGATGACAACTCGGTGGTTTCTCTCCATCCCGAGACCATGGAGAAGCTCCAGCTCTTCCGCGGCGACACCATCTTGATTAAGGTTCTCGTCTCTGAATCGTTGTTCCTGAATCCTAATTGTGTTATGTTGCGGGCTGTTTTGATTTAGTGTTCAGGTTGGTTTCTTGGCCAATTTCTTGATTAGGGTGGGTTGGAAGTTGAGTTCTTCTCTGGGTGTGGCCCTTATCCTCTGTTTTTAGGGATCTGAATTGGGTGTGTCTTATATATTGACTAAGAAAATCTGTTACACATTGCATGGTTAATAAAAGCTTTTGTTCTAGTTGATTAAGGGTTTAGCGGACCCCCAATCGGGGAGTTCGTGTTTTGCACCATCCATCTATGATAAAATCTATGAATTTTTGCATCTTGTTTTTCATATTTTGTTTTTAAACTTTGATTCCATTCTCTGGGCACAGTTTTTTTTATTTTTTCCTCTTTTTGTTGGCTTATATTCACCATAAAATGATATCTTCACTTTCTTGAGAAGTCAATTTATGTATTGAACTAACTTATGTGCATATCATTTTGTTGCTCATGGTCTTTAGGGAAAGAAAAGGAAAGATACCATCTGCATTGCACTTGCAGATGATACTTGTGATGAACCAAAAATCAGAATGAATAAGGTGGTCAGAGCAAACCTCAGAGTTAGGCTGGGAGATGTTGTTTCTGTGCATCAGTGTCCTGATGTCAAATATGGAAAGCGTGTCCACATACTGCCCATAGATGACACAATTGAAGGAGTCACTGGCAATCTTTTTGATGCATATTTGAAACGTGAGTTTATTCTCAATCTTTTGTATAATGATGAAAGTATATTAGTGATTGTTTTATCCCATAATATTTTCACTTGGCTTTGGATTACATTGCTGTTTTATCCCATAAGATTTTCATTTGGCTTTGGATTACATTGCTGTTTTATCCCATAAGATTTTCATTTGGCTTTGGATTACATTGCTCTTATGGCTGTGTCTTTCATGTTCCACTCAGACACTCATCATGGAGAATACCATCTTAATCCTTTGTGGTTGTAGAATTGTAGTGATGGTTTTATCTGCTATGATAGGGCCTCTTGTATGTGTTTGAAAGAAATCTCTGTCTCTATGAGCATTTGCATATTTCCATGTTTCTTTGTTTATGAAAGACACTTAGTGCCTTTTCCTGGGGTATTTATGTTCTGTAACTCTCATAGACATCTGAGACGGTGCTAGTGCAACATAATGTATCATAAAGTAACTAACAGGAATAATTTAATGGTCACATCTGAGACAGTGCTAGTGCTACATAATGTATCATAAAGTAACTAACAGGAATAATTGAATGGTCTATTGTGATATAGATCTTGCCGGTGTGGAATTTTGAACCTATTAAGGTCAACCAATTGGACTATAAAGTGCATTAGGATTTTGAGTCTTGTGTATCATGTTTTCATGTTGTGGTATGAACTTTGCTGGAAGGGAAAAAGGTTCTGCCAAGCCCGGGTTTGTCAGTTTTGTTTTATGGTCTACTTACCCCATGCCAGTTCTGCACGTGACATTCTGATGCCCACTGACTTGAAAATTGCAGCATATTTCCTTGAGGCTTATCGCCCGGTCAGGAAGGGTGATCTCTTCCTTGTCAGAGGTGGAATGAGAAGTGTGGAATTCAAGGTTATCGAGACGGACCCAGCAGAGTATTGTGTGGTTGCCCCAGATACTGAGATATTCTGTGAGGGAGAGCCTGTGAGAAGGGAGGATGAGAATAGGCTGGATGAAGTTGGTTATGATGATGTTGGTGGTGTTAGAAAGCAGATGGCTCAGATTCGGGAATTGGTTGAGCTTCCATTGAGACATCCTCAGCTGTTCAAGTCAATTGGAGTGAAGCCACCAAAGGGAATTCTGCTGTATGGACCTCCTGGATCTGGAAAGACTCTAATTGCTCGAGCTGTTGCTAATGAAACTGGTGCTTTCTTCTTCTGTATAAATGGACCAGAAATTATGTCAAAATTGGCTGGAGAGAGTGAAAGCAATCTCAGAAAAGCATTTGAGGAAGCAGAGAAGAACGCACCCTCCATTATTTTTATTGATGAGATTGATTCAATTGCCCCCAAGCGAGAGAAGACACATGGAGAAGTTGAGAGGAGGATTGTCTCCCAGCTTCTAACCCTTATGGATGGCCTTAAATCCCGTGCACATGTTATTGTCATTGGTGCTACAAATCGTCCAAATAGTGTTGACCCAGCTCTTAGAAGGTTTGGCAGATTTGATAGGGAAATTGACATTGGGGTTCCTGATGAGGTGGGACGTCTTGAGGTTCTTCGGATCCATACAAAGAACATGAAGCTTGCTGAAGATGTAAATAACAAACTTCTCTCTCTCTCTCTCTCTCTCTATATATATATATATATATGTATTTATTTTATGTGGTTTTTTTTTTTTATTTGGTGAAAAATGCAATATCTTGTTTCCTAAAGATAACTTTTTTAATTAAACCCTACCTGTTGATTTTATAATACAGGTGGATTTGGAAAGAATTGCAAAGGACACACATGGTTATGTTGGTGCTGACTTAGCAGCACTTTGCACTGAAGCTGCACTACAATGCATCAGGGAAAAAATGGATGTGATTGACTTGGAAGATGAGTCCATAGATGCAGAAATACTTAACTCCATGGCGGTAACAAATGAACACTTCAAGACTGCTCTAGGGACAAGCAACCCATCTGCTTTGCGTGAGACGGTATATATTTTGTGACTCCGCAATGCTTCTCGTTATCTTTCACTGTTCAGTCTCTAACTCCATAATTTCTGGATCAGGTTGTTGAAGTGCCCAATGTCAGTTGGGAGGATATTGGAGGCCTTGAGAATGTTAAGAGGGAGCTTCAAGAGGTAATTGTTGGCTGCTTTTTTGGCCTGATGTGTCGTTTGTTTTCCTCCTTTTCTAAGAGTACTCTTCAGAGCTTTCTGACTATTTTTGTGGTTTAGACGGTGCAATATCCAGTGGAGCATCCTGAGAAATTTGAGAAGTTTGGAATGTCACCCTCAAAGGGAGTTCTTTTCTATGGCCCTCCTGGATGTGGTAAAACACTTCTGGCTAAAGCCATTGCCAATGAATGCCAGGCCAACTTCATCAGTGTCAAGGGTCCTGAATTGCTTACAATGTGGTTTGGAGAAAGTGAGGCAAATGTACGAGAAATTTTTGACAAGGCTCGGCAATCAGCTCCTTGCGTCCTATTCTTTGATGAACTGGACTCAATTGCCACTCAGGTTTGTTTTACCATCTAGGACACTTTATTGCTTTTTCTAATCTCCATGTGATCCGGTTGATTGGGATAGCAGCATATTGTATGTTTTGGTTAGTGCTTAAACAGTTTGATGCTAATCTTTCAGAGAGGAAGCAGCGTAGGAGATGCTGGGGGTGCTGCTGATAGAGTTTTGAATCAGCTTCTGACAGAGATGGATGGCATGTCTGCTAAGAAAACAGTCTTCATAATTGGGGCCACTAACAGACCTGATATCATAGACCCTGCTCTTCTGCGTCCTGGCCGTCTTGATCAATTGATCTATATTCCTCTTCCCGATGATGAATCTCGCCACCAAATTTTCAAGGCTTGTTTGAGGAAATCACCAGTCTCTAAAGATGTTGACCTTGGAGCACTTGCCAAGTATACTCAGGGCTTCAGTGGGGCTGATATTACAGAAATTTGTCAGCGTGCATGCAAATATGCCATAAGAGAGAACATAGAGAAAGTAAGTTCCATTTATAATCAAGTTAGTATGTTAGCCCTATTATGCTATCATCCTAGCTCCATTATATTGCAGAGTGCATGCAAATTTTGGTATTCTAGTACGCAACTGAATGCTTCCATGTGCTTTGTTTCTTGAAGGATATTGAGAGGGAGAGGCGCCGAAGTGAGAACCCTGAGGCAATGGAGGAGGATGTTGAGGATGACGTGGCAGAGATAAAGGCAGCACATTTTGAGGAATCAATGAAGTATGCTCGTAGAAGTGTAAGCGATGCTGACATACGGAAATACCAGGCATTTGCTCAGACATTGCAGCAGTCAAGAGGCTTTGGAACTGAATTTAGGTTCCCTGAATCTAGTGGGGGGGGCACTGGTTCTGATCCTTTTGTGGCTTCTGCAGGTGGGGCTGAAGAAGATGATCTTTACGATTAAATTATCCTCGAATTTGTTTTTCCCCTCTGCCTACTGATGTTGTTGGCCTTATACATGTAATCGGTCACTATCGTCGGATGTTCTAGTAAAATCTTCTGCGGGCTTATTTATTGAGCCTGAGGTGGTCTTGGACCCTTGGCCATTGAACCTTGCCAAAACTGCTTCCGTCTCTGTGATGGCTATAATGGATAGCTTTAAACTCCTGGAATCTCTTAAAGTCGGATTTCAAGTCCCTTTGGTTTATGGCCGTCTTATAATAGATAAGCCGAGCCGTGTTTGCCTTGATTCTAATGTATGCCTTTTATTGACTTACAAATATTCCTACAAATCCTCCAATGATGAAAAGTGATGGTGTGATGACAAGTTTTTAACCAGGAAAGATTTAAGAACATTATTTCTTTTTTATTATTATTATTTTTTATAAAAGCAAATTTAGTTAACAATACAATGAAATGACAAGAAATAATCCATATAATTCGGGACTAAAGTCATTGGTTTATGATCATTAAAAGCAACTCCAGAGTTGATTTCTATCTTTTTACCTGTTAACTCGGTATGTTTACATGACTTTAGTGGCCTTGCATTTCTAGTTTCATCCGTGGAGTGATATCTAAGATTATCCATATTAGGGCTGAAATTTGTGTTAATATGGTTTGAAGAATTTGTGGTCCGTCACCCTCTTTCCCTGTAAGTGGAAACTGGAAGTAGATGAGGCTAAGTGAGGAAGCTTTTCTAGGAAAATCATCATTTGAATCGGGAGATGCTCCTGCAAAAGACCCTATGTTTACACATGACCATGGGGTCTCGTGTGTGTTTAACTCATACGATAGTTTAACTAGCACATCAGATACGATAAGATAGTATAGAATAAATTAATTTTATTATGTTATAGATATTAAAAGTTTTATTCTATAAATAAGTAAAATAGATATAAGATTAAACACAATTTATCGTGCATTTTAATTACAATTAACACTCTTTTTTTTTTTTTTTTGTGCATAATAATTTATTTAGTGTAACTCATGGTTATAACCAAGCATTTAATTCTGAGTCTATTGAACGCCCGTTTCAATTTATGAATTCAGTAATGTAGTGTTGCCAATTTCCGTAGGTTCCGCTGGTGGGCATACGTGTGTTTCATCAGGGGGTACAGGTGGACGGCCGATGGGATGATGGCGTACATTGACGGTAACCAATGCCATAAACTGTCAAATGCCGTACCGCTGTTGAAAAAATGTTGGGAAATTTTACGGGTAATTTCATGCACACATAAAAATTATATTATATAAATAATATTTTATATAATACATTAAAAAATATGTTATAAAATAATATAAAATTATATAAAAAAAATATTGTATATAAAAATTATTAATATAATATGACACACTTTGTACATAATGTAAAATTATTTTATATCTATTTACATACATAAAATCTGGCGACCATTTTCAGAAATGTTTGTACTGCTTTTATATATGTATATATATATATATATATATATATATATACTTTTTTGGGGTGGGTTTTGGAAGAGCCCTGCTTATATTTGTTGGTTGGCAACCAAAGTTTACCTTCCAGAGGAAAGTATGACCAGGGTTAAAATTGAAGGGACTGTGTACAACTGACCAAAGGAGGACATGGGAGGGGAGAAGTCACAAGTGGGTCCATTTTGTACCTATCAACTCAACCTCGTATGTGAAAGTTGGAAACCGGAATTGATTCCAACGATGAATTATCAGTAGACAACATGACAAGCATCACTTCACGGTGAAATCCCAGTTTGTAAAATTTCAGAAAATATGTTCCACAAGTGAGCAAGGTGCTTTGCCAAAATCCACCTTGTGAGCATGGAACTAAATGTCCAGTCATTTGGGGTTGGACAGCACACAGAGAAGGTGCAATTATTCAAGAGCTTCTTCCCTCTGGTAATAGTCATATCCATTGGGATTGCCGCGGATTTTTCTTTTGACTCCAATTTTTTCCTGTTTTCTTTTTTCTTTTTTCTTTTTTTGTTCCTTACCCTAAGTGGTTAATAATTTACTATGTGCTACTAAAAGGGGAATGCTGCAATATCTATATGTACGTATTTCAGTAATTAAATATCAATCTTTTTGGGGTTTATTTTGCATTCTGGCACCTTATAGCGGTGACCACTTGGGTTTTGTTCAATTAAAATTAATAAATGGTTACCTTGGAAAAAAAAAATTTATTTGAGTGGTTCGAGCCTTATATAACCTAAAATCAGGCAGCAAGAGAATGAATTAAATGACATGCTTAGAATTTTTTCTTGTCTACAATCAGTGGTGATCAGGAGGCATCAATGTGATCACCAGACCCAAATACCCAAGTGGCCATCTGACGGGACAACGAGGCGATATACGGACTACCTCTAGCACCTTTTGGCAGGTTAATGACCAAAAATGGAGCTGTTGAAGGTTTTCATCCTGAGGTTAGGAATCCGCGTCCAATCCAACCCATACCACAAAGGCTAGGTCCTCATACCAGTGCCAATCATTGTTAAAACACATTCATTAGAACGTGCTCCCTGGTCCTACAAGTAACTTCAGACCATCCCACACCTAAAGGGAAGGCTCTCATACCAGCTTCATTCTCTTACTTGATTTTTTTTTTTTTTTTACTCATTTATTAATTTTACTGTCAGAGTACAAACTTCAAAGATTTTCTTTTGACATTTTAACCGATTGTTTTCTTTCAGGTCTCAGATGCATCGCAGGCTAAAAAATCCTCCTTTCCTGAAACCCCCTTCAAGTCACAAGTCCTGTTTAGCACCATTTTACAGCCTAGCAAGGTTATCAAAAAGTCGAACCTTTTAAGAGACTCTTCATTCGATGAACCACTGCCATATGTAATACGGACGTCAGGAATTCGTTGCAAATTTGACAAACTGGGACGCTCCAACTTGCACTGACACAAATCATCCGTCCGTGTTCAGCCATTGACTATACCCCCCTTTAGATTCACCAGCATGGGTAAAGTTTGAAAACAAAAGCTGGTTTTGCTAGTAATTGTCGGTAGTAGCTCAATTTCGATATTCTCAGTAATTTGAAATATTTAAATTATGTTACAAATTAAAGTTAAAATTAATTTGCAAAAGGTAATTTGTTGTTTTATTTCGATATTTATTTAATTGAAGGTCTAAGTTTTAGTTTTTTTTTTGTCATATATTTTTTTTTTTTAGTGTACTAGATATTTTTTATATTATAGAATTTATTTATTTATTTATTTTTCTTATTCATATTTGGTATTGATTAACTTGACTCTCTTACAAGGGGAATCAAATTTATATATATATATATATATATTTTTTTAAAAAAAACCTTAAGTTTCGGACCTTAAACAAATAGATGCATATACTGTCTCTTAGCTTATTTTCTTCATATTGATTTTTTCTATGTTCTCTAGCATAGTATACACTAATGTCATTTTAGCACAAAAAAATGTTATCCATTTTGGTCGGTCCAATCCAACAGACAGGATCGCATACTAGCAAGCTTTACGAATGCTGGGCATGGGGAGTCATGCTTCTAAAATTTAAGCAAAGGCACAAATGAACCAGCAGAGGAGGGGTTGCACGCTCAAGACTAAGACACATGTATTTGGAAGAAACAGCAGATGACATGGTGCTGATTAGACTAAGTCACTTTCTGGGGGGGGGGGGGGGGGGGGCAGAACCCCACATGAAATCCCATGAATTAACGAGTTCAAATTGGCTAATTATACATCATTATTCACTTTTTGAACTTCTTGTCATTGGCCTTTGTAATCCGTGGGGTTCTCTATCGTTTTGTAAGTATTTAAGGATTTAAACTTCAAAGCTTGGGTTATGCTTTCGTGAACATTATTACGAAATGACAATTCGATGTGTAGGCAACTCATAAAGATTCAATCCCATCTTGAGACTGCCAGTAGCTTCCAACTGTAAAGTTTTCCATCAAAAAGAAACACTCATTGTCTTCTTAGGGGACACTCGGGGGTGGGACTTTAAATCTTTTCGTCACTTTTGTATTTGTATTCTCTTTCCCATGGTTTCAATGAAGTTTTAATATCCCCATCATTATGTTAAAAAAGATCACTCAAAGGAATAATCGAGTTAATTTACAAATCTATGTCCTTGCTATGTGATCATGGGTTACTACTCCATTTAATGAAATTAAATAATTATTGCTTAATTACCCCATTTGGTAAAGAAGATGAAGGGTTGTTTGTAGTAATTACAGTGCAATTAAACAAATCATTAGTCAACATTATGTGAAATTATATGTTATAATTAAGAATGTTATAAAAAATAAAGAATTATGTGATAATTATTGTTAAAATTCTCCTTATATATGAATATTTTTTTTCATTTTATTATCATCACAACTTAAATTTTCAAAATTTTATGTTACTTCTTTTATTCTTAAATTTCTAGATTTTAAGTTACTTTTATCATTTTTCATTGTGACTTACATAGAACAATTTGTATTTTTCTCTATTTCTTCATCATGAATTATTAGTAAAAAAATTTATTAGTTAAATTATTTTTTTCACACAATATAATCAATAAATTAAGTAGAATCTGACGTCAACAATGACTTCTAAAGTAAATTTCAAAAATCCAATCTAATAAATACATGTGAGAAATCTTTGGTGTGTCAAACTCCTCTTTTCTTTTTTTTTTTTTTTTTTTTTTTTTTTTTTGCATTTTACATATAAATTCATTTTTTTTTTTTTTTTTCTGTAATCAAAATTTTCAACATAAAGTGATATTATTAGAATATCTGCGCGAAATGCAAGTAAGATCATTTGAACGAAAATAATGATAACAGCTGGGGAGCACAACATATCATGTCATACACCTAGATATGTATCCATCATGTCTGGAGGCAATTGGGAATAGTTTTTATATTTTTATTTTATATTTTTTTTATTGTTTACCCCAACCAACCCCATAACTCCTTTTCTTCTTCCCCCCCTAGAATTAATATCTAATCTAAGAACTCCCATATTTACTATGCGGGTCCCAACCTAATATCATCATGTGCTTCAGCTTACTTGCTGAATTCGCCTGTCGAGTCTCTCTAGTTTGACTCCAACACATTGCTGATGATCGATTGGAATCCCATTGCCTCGTGATTTTAGTAATTAATTAAATTGAGAGAGATGAACAGGTTCTGATAGTTTAAAGCCCGCAAACTGTTATCGATCAACAACTAAATATTATTACCATTATAGATTCTTACAATTTCAAATGTTCAGCGATAACCATAAATTGTCAGTCCTGAGCCAAAAAAGTTTTCAATTTTAAGAGTTGGAAAAAACACCATGTTGATGGGATCGGACGCTGAGATTCCCCACCAATGTTGATTTTCCATAATTCCTGCCTTTGTGGTAGGGATAGGTTCCAAGATCTAGTTAAACTGTTAACTGGGTGTGCCACTCAAACTAGCTTTGCTTCAATACATGGGTCAAATCTTGAGACAATCACTCCAAGATACCTTAAATTGGATAAATCGAGAGAGAGAGAGAACATGTTTAAGGACGATACGTGAAGAAAAATCATTTAATCAACGATAAACGTAAGGGAGGCAAGAGCGGGACCCAAAGGGGAAGGCTAACACGTGCATTCCTGACAATGATGAAACATACTAGATGGTTTACCGTGACACAATGTTAGCAAACAACCGGTGGTTTCGTTCAAGGAGTAGGAGCCTCTAGAAGTAGACTTTCCGCTCGGGAGATGCACGTGTTGGTGTGAAAGGTGCTGAAGGACAGCCCCTGGTATGGTATGGTACATATGATACTGCAGGCTGCCGTAGCCTATACTTGGTTTTCATTAATCCGTCGAAGATGTTTTCAACATTTTGTAACTTTTTAAAAGCTCAGTATACTTGCTCTACCCTACTATACACATGATACTGACTTTAAACAATTTTTTTTTTTTTAAAATTCCCATTTGGGTTATCTTCTTACCACTTTGTCAGTTGTCCCATAATATTAGATTCTTGTGTAAGAATAGAAAAATTTTTAATTTGATTTACTTAAAAAATTGGTCAAATTAACATAATATAATATGTGAAAGAAAATAAAAATTTAACTTAAATAAGAAAAAAAAGTGATTGAATACGATGAATTTGTTATATTCACAAATAAAGAAGTAAGCATAGAGCACCAATTGACCTCCCATGCCGAAAGTATCTGCCATCCTTGTTGAAAATGGATTCTCCCAATGAGTCGGAGACAACGCTGTGAGTGTTTTTTTTTTTTTTTTTTTTTTGTGAGACTACAACACTAAAAATCAAACTCACTTGCAAAAATTTTTTAGGTATTTTAGTGATCCACAGCATGTCGACTCATTTCAAATAATTTTTCATCTATTAAAAGAGATTATTGGAATCATGGATTGTACAATACGAATACTCCTTTATCTCATTCATTTCTTCTTATGCGCTTCAACAAATACAAACATATACATAAGAGGGTTTTTCCTTTTTATAAGTTGGAAAGTTACCACACGGAATCAGTACGTAGAAGCAATCAAGGTGACATTAACATGAAAAAGTAAAAATTACCATAAGGTCAAAAATAAGCAGGTGGGACAATGGAGGACTGAAAGTCTGAAACCCACTAGGAGGGCCGCACGAGGGGACACTCAGTGTAGGGGCTGCCGCAGAGAGGGTGTTGTACAATTCTCCTTCCCATCTCTCACGTTCTCTTCTTATTACGATTCTCGCTGTCGCTGCTGACATTTCCGAGTACCCCACTGCCCACACCTACTTGCACATCTTTTCTACTTTTCACATGATACCTCAGGACAGTTTCACCCACATCTCATTGACTAGGATTATATTTTCTTTCATTCAGTCATTCTTTGTCGACGAAAAGAAGAGGAAAACAAAGGGATTGCTCGTTGTTCAATTCGAGAGGAACTTTTGTTAAAATAGAAATTCCAATACACGAGACTTTTAAAAAAAAAAAAAAAAAAAAAAAAAAAGAAATACACATTTTTTTTTTTTTAAATATCCATTTTCATGACTCCAACAACATAAAATTTATTTGAGATAAAATATAATTATTAAACTTCGTAGCTCACTCATAATTAACTTCTTCTCTCCCAATCTATAATTAGATAAAAAGAATTATCTTGTAATCCCCTTCGTGGATGCATCGAGATCAGGATGTAGTAGCTAACAGACATGTGGATAATTGCCACTTAGGTCTCTGGTGCAATGGGCGGTCGAGGAGTCGTACCACAAAAAAAATTAGAGGGCATCTTGTCAATCAGATCAATTGTAAAAGCCTTGCAATGGAATCTCATACTGTTTAGAAACCGGAAATGGCGATACTTGCATGTTCTTGTCCGACCTTTCTATGTCGTTCCATTATCGTCCTCGTCGACAAAGGTCAAATAAAAGTTTATTTCCTCCGAAGACTAGAATGCGTGTGTAAAAAGCTGTGTGATTGTCGCTATACAATTACTGATTGGATACCCAAATTTGCATAGATAGCACAATCGATTCCCTGTAGGCTTTTTGGTAAATTGGATGGGGCTTGTGCTATCAATTTGGTAGATAAATGTGAGAAACTTTAATGAAATAATTTAAGAATGGAAAAATTTAAATAGAGGATTCAAATATATACTAATAATTTTTATATTATATACAAGACATTTTATATTTTATTAATTTTTTTTATATATAATATAAAATATTTTATTTTATATATATATATATATATATTTTTTTTTTGCATTTATTTGAATTTACTATTTTTATATCCATATAATAGGAGCGGACTAAGAGGAACGAATTAATTGCTATTGAAAATGACACTCGGGCTGTAAAACTCTCGGCAATATATTTCCTGCTGAGGCCTTAAAAAAATTGAATATCTTTATTACCTCTATTATAGAAATACTATATATATATATATATATCTCAATTTATTAGTATAATTAATTATAATTAACACATCCAGTTATACATAAATAATTAAATTAATCATTACAATAAATTAGTATTTATTTTATTTCTAGTTTATATGTCTTTTTTTTTTTTTTTTTTCCTCCACCAAATGTGTTATCTATGATTTGTTTAATTTAGTGGGAAAGCCATGCAGGCAGGCGCCTAGCGCGCATCAACATAAAATAAAGTTGTTAATAATTCGTTGAGTCACATCAGAACAGAAAGCTTTACTTGCGGGGTGACATTGGATCTCCTCGAGCCCTCGAGCCACCATGCATGTTGATTCCAATTTTGAATTGTAATTGTTTTAAGAGAAAATTTAAATAATAACACTTTAAAGTAATAGAGTAATAATATTTTTAAAAAAAGAGTATAAATTAATAATATTTTATTTAATTTTACAAATAAACAACACTAAATTAAAATATATATATATATATATATATATATATATATATATATTATACGTTAGTCTTTGTGTATTGTTGTTGCCAGTGTTTTTATTTTCCTTTTATGTCTTGCAGCTGCATACAATCTTAGAATCCAGAAGTGAGCACGACAGCAGCATTCCATAACCCCCAACCGTAGATCTTTGTTGCACGTGGAGAAGCTATGGACCCAAAATATGGTGGGTTTTGGGAAGACACGAACATAGAAAACTAAAAATTAAAGTATGGTCAAATGAATATGAATCGAGATTATGTTTGCTCTTGTCTGATGTTACCTTAACATCGAGCCTAGTGATTCTATATATACTTTGAATTGGCCAATCATATATTAAAATTTGAGGGCTGGGATCATTGTATATTTAATGATTTAGTATCCACACTGTACCCTTCTGTCGGTTAACAGTACGGCTTAATAAATAAAGTACTACTAATAATAATATTATTATTTATTATAATTGTGCAAAATCATGAATCTTTTTGCTAATTTGTTTTTTTTTTATTTTTATTTTTAAATCTTTACCCCAACCAAAATAACTCATTCCATCTTAAGCTTGAGCGAAGGTGGGAAAAAAAATGAGAGAGGAAAATGTATTCATAATCCCATATCGATTTGTGTTTGAAAGAGAGAAACAAAGAAGAAAAGCATTTGGGATGGTTATTATGATTAATGTAAGTAGATATATACAGGAATCCCACATGAATGTATTATATTTCTACCCAGTGTTTTTGTCAGAGAAAATAATAATAATAATAATAATAATAAAGAAAGAGAGAGAGAGAGAGAGACTTGACAGAGCTTGGAATTGGACCAACGATATATACAGAGACAATACTTAAGAGATGAACAGATCTTAATTAAGAGCTACATCAATTTTAAACATACGATAGAGTTCCTATTAATTACAACCACAAGCAGGACTCGCGCTTCTCTGAGAGAGAGAGAGAGAGAGAGAGAGAGAGAGAGGCTTGAAATTCTAAGCCAATAACACAAAAAAAAAAAAAAAAAAATTACTAAGCAGCTTCTGAGCGTCAGGTGTCGCCGGAGTCGCGCTCATGCCAGCAAACAAGCATGGCTATGCAACGGCGGAGGATGTAGAATTTCGCCCGCTGCTTCTTCACCAGCTGGCTGCATTTCTTGCCAAACGACTTGCAGGGGCTGTGCACGTGATGTTCATCATTGGCGTTTGTGCTGTTTTCTTCGCCTGCCATGAATGATGAGAAAACTAGCAAAAGCTATATAGCTCCTATGTCTAACAATCACAACTGTCCTGGTACTGATGGCAGTAAATGTAAAGAGATGCGAGGGTAGCTTTTGTTTATGTATTTATAGATGAAATATTGGAGATCTTAACCCTTTTTCTGGGTTGGGCTTTCCAATATTAAGCCTTGTCGGCCATCTTTAGTCTTTTGGGTCTTCGACCTTTTAGTCCACCACCAGTCACCATCTCCCATGGATCAACCAATTTAATGTCATATTCGTTAATCTTATTTTCTCTAATTAAATTGGTTCCTCTGAAACGATCCGTCACTTTCTTGTCTAGAGACCTCAGGCCCCCCAGTCCAGTTAGGCCTTGTCATCATCAACAAAGAGGAGGGTCTATGTGATTTAATCCCCTTCGGAATTCGACCTTGGCCTTCATACACGTACTTGGTCATGCAATTGGGGGTCAGGACTGCACCAAAAAAGTTAGAGCTGTACAATGACAAATTCCAAACCTAAATTACAAGGAGAATCAATACAAAATACTCAGCATAACAGAGAATATGACATTGAAGCACCAATCCGTACGTTGAAGAAGGAATTACGTTTGTGCAGTAAAATTTTTATTTTTTCTTGGTTTATATGACACCCATTAAGTCATAACCCACAAAATAAAAATAGATCCCTTCGTTTTTATAAAATTCTCGCCCATTTCTCGTATATTTAGTATATCCGAAAACTTCTCGAGTGGCTTGTCATGGGGATGTCTTACAAAGAACTATGTAATTTTTAAGCATGATTGTATTTTCTATTATGGGGATGTCTTCCTATTATTCCTTCTCATTGATTGAATCTCAATTTTCAAGCATGATTGTAATTTTTAAATGCTATTTTCAATGAATGGCTGGCTTACCAAGAAAAAGAAACTGACCTGGGAGAACTTAGCCCTTGTAACATCCCCCTTTCTTTTGCAAAGGACAAGATTCCCAGCAGGCAGATCCTGGCCATGGGGCAACACCAAAATCCCCATTATCACATGCAATCGTCCAGGAATAAAGAATCCCCAGAATCACATGTAACCGTCCAAGAATAAAGAATGCAATCCTCCAAGCTGTAAACGGACTTGCCCCAGCTCTCCTAATTAATTCATAAATCAATGGCATAAGCTATTGGGTTGCACCATCTCCCATATTTCCCCATCCAGAGGCTGTAACGTTAACAAGTCCAATAATTTTCCCATTAGACATTGTACTCATCCAGGATTGGCACGATACAAATGTTGCTAGAGAAAATGCAATCGTTTTGCTAGTTTTGACACTCATTTGCCTTCTTGAAGCGTAAAGGCCTTGGTTTTATAGGTATTTCAATTTCAATTTTAATATGGCAACAAGCTAATTGACTCTCAAGACACTTGTATAACCGGATAATTACACGTGCAGTTCCGTCAAGCATTTTCGTTGCCGCAAGGAAGTTGGAAGACCGCTGCGAAATTCACATTTTCAGTTTTGGATCGTTGCAAGTAAAAAAGATGCGAGTCTCCCAACCAATCCTACACATGTTTCCATGCAGGAAAAAAGCTCGACCATCTTAGCTTGTAAAGCCTAAATCCAAGTGCTGTTTGCCAGCCTCAACGCAATTTGTGAACGTAAATTTGGAAAATGAGCACCGGAAGAATTGTGTTTTTACATTTAAACAAGTAAATCTGCATAAGCCTCAAGACCATGGTTATCAATGCATTTCTTGAGCCTGTACAATGCTCGGTTTTCCAATTGTCGCACCCTCTCCCTAGACAACCCAAACTTGCTACCTACCTCGGACAGTGATCTCTGCTTCCCATCGTCAATGCCATATCTTAACCTGATTATCCGACTCTCTTTGGGATTAAGAATGTTTAGGAGCCCTCGGACATGCTTTCTCATTAGCTGCTTCCCCACACTGATGTCTGGGATCTCAATTTCAGTATCTGCAGTTATTTCCTGCAGGTGTGAAGAGGGCAACCTTTAATGTTGCAATGCTTTTCCCGTAAACAAAGAAAATGGGTGGGGATAGCAATATCACATCAAACACACAGAGGATACATGCAGGAGATTTCAATGAATTTGATGCAACCTAATAGTTTAAAGGTTTGAGATACTTTCTTGACATACTTCTGCTTTGCTAAGTAACAATTTTACAAGTTGGATAAAAACAAAAATAAAAATAACAAGGGAATATTTACCTGAAAGGTAATATCTTGGTCCATCCATACAGTTTGTTGCATTGAAAGCGGTAGCCTTGTCACGTATAGCAGCTTTTCCAACTTGTTAACCGTGATTCCAACACGTCTTGCCAAATGTTCTTTAGTTGGATTACAGTCTCCCTCTTGGGCACATGATCTCTTTGCTTCCAATACCCTTCCCAAGAGGGTATAGACATTCTCCTATAAGCACAACAATACGGGCATTAAAATTCTGTTGACACCATATCAAAACTCATATGTTTATGGGGTAAAAAAAAAATTAAATCAGTTACTAAAACAATTATGCAAAAAGAAAATCAAGAAAAGAAGTTTATATGTACCGGTAAACGGATTGTCCTAGAATGTCGAAACAAAGCCTTCCTAACACCTTGCCTTACCCACCAGTAAGCATAGGTGGCAAATCGGCAACCAGCTTGGGGCTTGAATTTCCCTACACTTTTCATAAGACCCATGCTTCCCTCCTACAACATTACCTCAAAGATATAAAATCATACCAAGTGAAAATAAAATTTTACACTCTCAGGAGCAATACATTCCTAACTAGTGTGCTACCATTTTCTGTTCCAAACAAAAAAAAAAAAAAAAACTCAGATACCATGAACTATGCAAATCAAACCAAAACCAGGCCATCACTTTTTCCCAAGAGTTAAATACAAATTCAAACAGATGTTTAATAACGATAGTAAAAGATGTGTAAAATGACTGCTCAAATTAAACAGAATTATAGTACTTTCCACAAGAGTAAAGGTGTGCACAACAGCCATGAACAACCCAAACAAAGCAAACAAACTTTCAAGAAGTTTGAACATACTATGGCAATAGGCAAGGTCAATTTTTTTGGTAAAAATTTCAATGCAGCTACCCATGTGCCCACAGGCATTTTAAATTGAGTTCTTGTATAAAATGTTCAGATATCAGAGCTAAAATAACCTGCCAATTAGTGTTAGTAAGGGATTATTTTCCTTAATTTGTCTGATAACTTCACTCTGATTATCTTTGTGTATCCTTGATTTGTCTCTTCCAATAATTGTATCATAGTTCTCAATGTTGCATCTAAAGGTCTATGTTGCACATGGCCAAACTAACCTCCAAGAGTCTTGTCTTAACTTGCATCAGTGCCATGGAGATCCTCCATCAGAGGCAATCAAAATTTAAAGTACTACAGACACAACATGCAAGTAGGAACCCTTATCTCTGGTGACATAAAAACATGCCACAAGCAAACAACAGCAGCAAGTGTGGGTTGATAACCTATCAAGAAGCCAATTTTAGATATATTTTGTCCTTGAATCATGAAGGTCAAAAGAAGTGCACCCATAAGGCATGGTGGTTTTCACCTGTAGTAAGTCCTGAAGACTTAAACCACGACCCTGATATTGCTTAGCAATGTGAACTACCATCCGCAAATTTGCATAAATCAGCTTCTCTCGGCTACTGTTACCAGATTGAAGATGTGACTGCAGTACTGGACAACTAACCCCAACAGCTTTAGCCCATTCAGCCAGGGTTGGTTCACAGCCAAACTGAGACTGGAGCCTATTCTTCATTGCCTCTAACCTCAGTAACTCCTGTTTTCATATTTCCAAATTTTGGAGGGGTTGAGTAAGGGAAGAAATTCTACAAGTCAAGCATTCTCCATTATCAAATAGTAGACACAAATTTGCAAAATATACCTGTACTTGGGAAATCAATTCATACTCCTCTTTGACAGTCAGCAGTTGATTTCTTTCGCGACCCCCTAAAAACAATCGCAGGGGGTCAGTTGGATCAAATACTTCACTTGTCTTTATCTGGACATCAGTTCTTCTCAAGTTGCAGGGCTCATGAAACGTATTTTTTCGTTTTGGCAATCTCCGAGTTTTGGACTGCCTCTGTATTCGCCTTGTTGACCTTACAGTTATCACCTCCTTAAGTGGAAAATTAGAACTCGTAGATCCCGAGCTGCACAAGGTTTAAAAAGCTGTCTTGAATAGAAAGAGTAGGAATCAGCAAAATTGCGAGGAAGATGTGTTACATTACTAGAAACAAACCTAGTAGAAGCCAGATTGTCATGACTAGTGGAGTTTGTAGCTAGTAATGCTGCTTCTCTTGAGGCTAAAAAGGCATTTTTGGCAACATTGACCACATCAGTTGGCTCAACATCTATAGACTTGTCAGTATCAGTAGCAACAGACTGCATCATCAAGGACAATGATAGACCTTGGACCATTTGTACAGATGACAGTCTTCAATGGAAAATAGAGCACATACAAGAAAACCACTCAGGACCAGAACAAAATATCACAAGAAACCAAGTGAGCAGTTAAAGTAAAGTTTGTGTCATCTTACAAATTTGAAAAGCATGGCCAATTGAGTGAATGACATCCATTCAAGTCATCAGAGCTCTCCTGATGAACAGAGACCTCGACATCCATCTGCCTCCTATCTAAGGTTTCCTTTAGTAAGACAAACAATAAACATATTACTCCATGTATATCAGAAAGTTTCCATGATTTCCAGGAACAATTACCAAGTACAAGCACAAAAATGTATCATCTATTTTGATTTTGACTTGCATACATAAGGAGATCTATGAATTTGAACTCCATGAAATCCCAAAAATAGCACTCCAAAATGGCTCATCATGCAACAAGGGAGGGAGTTGCGCCAAGTTTTTTTTTTTTTTTTTTTTTTTTTTTTGGGTAGGGGGCAGAGAAGTAGAAAAGAAGCAGAAGTCACATTTTAATTTCAGGTTCTCAAGTTCTATTTAATGCATTATGTTTATGTACATAAAATCTAACCTGAGAAGCTCGATCTTCCTTGAAAATGTTGAGAATAGACCTGAAGTCATCACGTTGCTCTTGCAAAAGAACTGACGTAGGAAAATGTGGCACTATAGAAGTGATTGGGACAGAAGTAAATGCAGTTGCTGCTTGTTCATGGAGCATCGAAACTGACAAATAACAAGCACTAACAAATTGTTTATTAACCAAAACGAAACCCGTATATACCAAATCACCCGTAAAAATATATACAATTTCCAACAATTCCCAACAGTACAACGATACATTCTACACATACATCGCACAAATATCAAATTCTATAAAAGTTAATTGAACTATAGAGGCAGAGTCAAGAAGACAACATTGAAACATTCATTGCAACCTCCCAAGATCAGAAAAAGATGGAAACTTTGAATTGTCTCAAGTGCCCAGGAGTTGAAGGACTCTCATACAATTGAAAGCAACATAAAATTCTTTTTTTTTTTATTTTGTAAAATTTCTGCGATTCCTTTATAACAAGAACACAAAACAGAAATCTTACCCGAAGAAGATAGAGAATTCCTGAGGTGGGTTTTCGAAGGAAACGATGGAGGAGAAAAAAGCAGAGTCCTACCAGCCTCCATTTGATGGAATTCTGACAGCAAAGTACTACAACAGACGAGTCCACTTCTTATATTATCTGCTACACTCCGCTGCTACCGCAGGTTGTTCTTGTGAGACGAAAGGAGTTGAATAGAATGTTTGCAGAGAGAGAGACAAAGAAAGATAGAGGCTTTGCAATCTTCCTACTTTCAGAGTCATTGCTCACCTCAAAAATGGGCAACCCAGTTAGCTACACGAAGAGGATCAGGTTGTGCTCTGCTGGTGGTGAGTCGACTATTTTTAACCTGGACCCAAGCACAGAGTCATTCAGGCTGTCCTAGCCCAAACGTGTTGGTTGGGCTTTTGCTTCGGCTTTTAATTGTATTTTTGGGATAATGTAAATAGGCCATGTAATTGTAAAACCCTAAATGGTAAAACGATTTTTTTTATAATCTTTCCTTATCAATTTTATAAATAATCTGATTCCCGCCATATTAATACCACCAAAGTCAGCTGGAGTAGCTGGATTTCACTCATACATAAAATATTTTTTATATTTCTTTATTTTATAAATAAATATAATAAATTTTCATATTTTTGATATAAATACAAAATGTAAAATTGAGACATACTAGGATAATTTGTTTAAAAAGTTAGTAATTTTTATTTTAATTTTTTTATTAAATATAATTTACTTATAATTTTATATTTAAATTTATTTAAAATAAAATAATAATAATAATAAAGTAAATTATGTAGTGTAAAATTATTAATAAATTATACTTTTTAAAAAAATATATAAACATGATAAATACTTGAAATATATATATATATATATATATATATTTTTTTTTTTTTCCCTCACACGATTTCCAGATTTTTTTGGCTACTTCCTGCCGTAACGTCTCCCTCGCGTGTTGTAGGAAGACCACAGGTCCACAGCCAATTAAACGCTAAACTGAGCAGTGTTGCATCATTTTAACTTGATTGGTTTACGGCCATCCTCTAATAAGACGAATGTATTTTAGTTACGGTGATTAAAGAGAACGAGGGGCGGAGGGGGTGGAAATCGTTTTCAGATAACGGACACACCAAACCTGTTGGACTCGACGGTTGGCCAAGCGCGACAGACAGGGAATTTTGGGACCCACAAAGGAGGTGGGGTCCATGTGGTCCCCCCACACTATCTAATAAAATTAAATTCTTGAAGTGTGGGGTCCAGTTCAATAGCTTTGTCGTCTTCTTTAAGCCATTAATTTCAAACCCTAAATTACCTCTTAAAAAGGCCATTTACATTTTTCACCCCGCCTGGCTGGAAATTCAATGAGTCTGAAAATGGGTTCCGAAATGATTGTCTCCAACTTCTCCGCCTCGGGCCAGGACAACCACCGAGAAGAACCGAAGCCAAACCTCAACCTAGAGGCTCCCGTCGCCGATTCCGCCCAAGTCGTCTTTAGCCGGAGGCCCAGCACCTCAGTGTCCAGAGACCGCCACATCAAGGTGAATGGCAGGGGCAGGAGGGTACGGATGCCCGCCTTGTGCGCCGCCCGGATATTCCAGCTGACCCGAGAACTCGGGTTGCGCTCCGATGGCGAGACTTTAGAGTGGTTGCTCCGCCAGGCAGAGCCCGCCATCATTGCAGCCACTGGAAGCGGCACTCAACCCGCCGGTCCAGTCTCCACTTCCTCCAGCGCGACCACAGCGTCCGCCTCTCTGGCCTCCGTTTCGTGTAGGGTCCACCCCGTGACAGCCAACGCAGGGCAAGCGATTTTCTCTCTCGCAGCGGCGCCAAGCTGTCGACTTGACTTGGACTATCGCCACATGCCCTTCACTGCTTTGTTGATGCAGCCACCAGTTGCGGCGGCCGGAGTGGAGACGGAGCAAAGGGACAAGGAAGAGGCAATTGGGAACAGAGATCAGCAGGATCAAGCATAAGACGTGTGTTCCAATTTTTGTGGGTTCTGGGAGTTTTGATTTGAGTGATGGGGCCTGGGCTTTTTGTCTGTCGGTCTTTTAGGTTCGGTTTGTCTGCCTGTCGTTTAAGCTTTGGTCTTTTTCCCATGTGGTCGAATGTATTTGGTGAGGTTAAGGTTTTGACAGGTTTAAGAAGCTGGAAGTTATTTGCTAGCAGCCCCATGCTCATCAGGATTCAGGAATGGAATTCGTTCATAAGGAGAACATTGAAACATTCTGAAAGCCAGAATTGGCATACGGTTGATTGCTTGTAGAATTGGCATTCTCCTTTTTGCTTATGAGGTGTGGTCCATAACTCCATGGCATGAACCTGGACCCACCGTTGAATATAATCTGGTCAATGAGCTCCCACGGAAAAATTAATGTCATACATCAATGTTATCCAACACCCATCAGGCCATTATGATCTTCGTGGAAGACGCCTACCTCTACTTGGATCAATTTCATTTATCCTTTTTGATACAAAGAAAATTTTCTTTCGCAACAGACTTTTAGTTTTTAGTTCTGACACCCACCGTTATGACTCTACTCGAAACAAGACATGCATTTGAATAGATTCAACACAGTAATCCACAATTACTTGGACCAATTTCCAGTCAGGGTACCAGGCCGAATGCAACGATCCCAATTCTGTTTCTTATCTGAAATGGGCTTGCCTTATGTCTAGCTGTACAGGCACAACTATCTCTGAAGTCCTGATTAGGGAAGCAAGAGGACTCTACACCAGCATAGCAATGCCGATTCGATTAGCTCTAATGCTCTCATGCGAAGCCGAACAGACTTTAAAAACGTATCCTTCTTTCTGCCTCCTGCACTCCCTCTTTCTTGTTAACTTCTTTCTTATATTCTAATTGTAGGTCGAAGACTTCTCCTCGGAAGAGGTATTTCTTTACAAGTAAGCTCATTGAGTGAGACTTAGCCCAGTGACAGCTATCACTAGTGCTGCTTAATCAAATCCAACTTGCATGCCTTTTGCACGTCATCATTAACTCATCCGATGTGCATCTCTACATGTCTTGTAAATTTGAACTGCTGATGGGCTTTTCGCCAAATTGGAGACTTTAGTTCATAAAGCAAGTGTCGGAGTAAAAGCGGTGGACGAGATCGTTTTGAAGAACTAATCATATTCAATAGATTAATCGAAGGATATTGCAACAATTGATGTGCAAGCTGTTCTCAAAAGGAGTATAGAAAGAAAAAACGTAATACAAGTTGACAGTATCGTACAGAATTTAAAATTGTTAACACCGTTGAATTGTATCAGTAATAAATCTTTAGCAATGTCTAATGTCTTCCAACACACCAGCCATTGACTCTGAACCAACCATCTGTACCCCGAAGACTCATCTCAATTTCCTGTATTCTCTGATTTCAACAAAAAGGTTGTCCATATAAAAGCACTGGCATCATCTTGGGTATCATGAACAGCGTGAGTTTCACTAGGTCTGTCTAAGGCAATCCATTGGCCAAAAGACCTACCAACCTTAGTTTGCTTAGGTTTATTGCGACCAGCATGTTCTAACAACTTTTCTAGTCATCATCCTGAGAAACCAACCACTCAGTCCAGAATTTGGACCTGCATTTCTTTTGTGTTTGGCTGAACTTTCCATTGATGTCAAATTCTTAAAGGATAGTTGGGGACTTCCTGTCTCTATGGATGAATCTACAAGTTGATTTACCATTTCCAACACCTCACTCATCTTTGGGCGTGATTTTGGATTTCCAACTAAGCATTGGTTGGCTATAATTGCCAGCTTTCGGGCTGACTTGAGGTTATATTTCCCCTTAAGCCTTGGGTCCAATATTTCCCTGAATTTCTTTGCATCTGATAGGAATGGCTTGACCCATTCCAAGAGTTTCCGCTCACCCTTGGGTCTGTTTTCATCCAAGGGGCGCCTACCAGTTATAAGTTCATAAAGGAAGACTCCATAGCTCCATATATCACTCTTTGATGTGAGGTGTCCAGTCCGAACATATTCAGGAGCTGCATATCCCCAGGTTCCCACAACCTGAAAAAATAAGAATTACTACTTGCGCGTCTATAAATAGCTTAAAGATAGACATGGGTGCTTCCATATCATTGCACCACTATTTTGAACAGCATTATTCTAAAATAAACAGAGTATGAAACGATGCCTAATTTACTTCTTCACAAGTTCTGTAGGATAAAACTGTCTGTTCCATCTAAATCTAAGGTGCAACGCTGATGCATGTTTTCTACTTTACTTTTCATCCTTCTATGAAATATCAGAACTTGACAAAAGAGCAAGCAGTTACTATGCGGATTTTTACTGCAAGCAACAATGAAAAAATACAAAAAGGAAAAAGCATGCAAAAATCTCAAACACTGTGAGAAGCCTATCTGGTGACAACTACCGAAAAAACAATTGGACACGACCAAAATATGACCACAAGTGCTCGATTTCTAATTGTCCAAGTCCACACTGGTCCAAGTTTTCCCAAACGGTTCAGCATGGCTAGCTTGAAGATTGGCTTTGCAATTGTACTAAAAAATTGGCTTTTCACTAAACCACAAACTAGCCATAAAGCAAGGTACTCAAATGTACATAATTCACATCTTGCACAGAGACCGTCTGACAGAACAATCCATGAGTCTGTCAGAAACATGTGTGTTAAGTACTAGGATAAAAGTGCACATATCTGTATTTGGTAAGGAGAAGAAAGAGAAGGAAAGAAAAGCTTGCAAGAATGCAAAAAGGATCTTTTTTTTTTTTCCTTCCTCTCCTGTTGCTTTCTTTGCATCAAAGTGTACTCCAATATACAGTAAAATACAAACTAACCAATACATTTGTTTTACGACAGTCAACCAACCAGAAAACCTTTTGCGAGATTATCAAGGGCAATACATTAATTCATTTAAGGCATCATTCCGTTCAGATTTAAATGGATTTCTGATCATTTAGTAAGCTGCATCATACATTGGTGTGTTTAAAGTAGAAAGTGCTGGAATGAATGGAACAAGTGCTATTCAAATTATTTTGCAAGACATACCGCAGTTGAGACATGGGTGCCCTCCAAAGGGCCCAACCTAGCCAATCCGAAGTCTGATAGTTTTGCATTCCACTGCCCATCTAGAAGAATATTTGACGATTTGAAATCTCGGAAGATAATCTATGAAAAATTTTTTTAAAAGAGAAAAGAACAAATAAAAGAAATTCAGAATTGTGCACAAATGTTGTTCAATGCAACACGCAACAATAAGTTTCCTATATATTCTTTCTTCATATGTAGAAAAACAGGGCATATTTCAAAAGAGGTTGGGATACTTTGGCGTTTGGAAGGTTAAAATGCCATTTTGGGAAACCTTAAATTTAGCATAAGTAAACTAAAGTTAAGTACTTGAAACTCCATTTCTTCATGCAGGTAAGTCAAGCCACGGGCGGCATCTTGGGCTATTTTCAATCTCATGGTCCATGGGAGAGTTGTATCAGATGCAGTGGATAAATGGTCTGCTACACTTCCATTAGGCATAAATTCATAAATCAGAAGCCGCTGAATTCCTCTTTCACCATCTTCGGCACAGTAACCAATCAATTTGACAAGATTTGGATGCTCTAACACACCAAGGAAATTCACTTCTGTGACCCATTCTTTGTGCCCCTGTCAACCACCAGATGGGATCTAAATAAGGTCAGATAGCTTAAGGCAGAAGGAAATTTTGACAAACTATCATAATAAACCAGAAAGGGCATCTTATCCGACAAAAGCAGCTAAGGCAACAACCTAGTCTTCCCTCAACTCTAATGAGTAATCCTGACAGATCTAGCTTTCAAGAACTGATTTTTATTTTCAATACTCCTTCTTCTGTCCGAATTCATGCTTTAATATACATTATGACATCGTGAATTTCATAGCACAAGCAGCAACCATACTGATTGAGTTTAAATTATTTCCCTCAATTCCTTGGAGAACATGGTAACTCTAATTCCCAAAAGAAGAGATTGTATGAAACCAAGTTCTCCGTATGCCTTCGGCAACAGTTAAACCGTCCGTCAGACCAGTTTACTGAATGAAGATATGGGTGTGTAAAAGCAATATGGCAATGGGAACAACCAATAATTAGTTTAGACAAGGAGGAAGATTCACCTGTATTCCCCTTTTACTAAGCTGTTTAACTGCAACATCAAGCATTTTGGTTGGGTCCTCTGTGCACTTTATGGACCCCTTATAGACACGACCAAACCCGCCTTCTCCAAGCATGACAAAGCGGCTGAAATTCTTGGTAGCCGTCTTCAGCTCAGCAACTGTGAACACACTGATATTACTGTATCTTTGAGACCTAGTAGGAACTAAGGGGTGTCTCCCCATGGAGTCTGAACTGCTGCCTGAGATGTTTTGAGAATTTAACTCAGAATTCATTATTAATTGACAGAGAATTTGCTGCCTGAGGGGTGCCTCCCCCGGGCTCTAAATCCCAATTCATGATTTAATTGATTGAGAACGAGACAGGTCAAATTCTTAGTCTTTGACTGGCCCTCTTCTTGGATAATTTAAAATTTTTTCATTAAATTTATTATTTTTTTAATTTTCATTATTTAATTTTAATTTTATTTTAATTTATATTATTCTATTAAATAAAAATTTATAATTTTTTTAAATTATATTTTTATACATAAATAAAAATTAACTTTTTTTTTTATAATTCATAATATAATTAAAAAATCTCAATTTTTTTTTATTATTTAACAGTCTATCCACTTTATAAATGACTCAATAATAGAAAAAAGATAAATTTAATTATAAAAAATATATATATTTAAAAATTAAATTTATAAATTTAATTTAATAAAATAAAATAATTAATAATTTTAATGCTAAAAACGTAAATTATGCCCTCCCACTTCCGACGCAAAAACAAGAATTCATAGCCCATAACAGTAGTGGTTTTCATTGAAAGATGATAACCGCGTGGCAGGGGGCCAAGGGCCGAAGGCCCACTAGGGAAACCAAGCAACGTGCAGCCAGTGGCCTGTGGAACGTCGCCCAGGACGGACCGTCGACTTTGACGTTGACCTTGGAGCCTACTTGTGAACGTCGACTTTGACGTTCCCAGTCTTTACTCCGATCTGTTTGACGTCCGCAGTCCACACGTCAATCTGGGGTACCAAATTGATCAAGCATTTTCTTTCTTCTTAACTGACATTATTTCTATTTTCTTCCAGACTTCTAGGAGCAAGCCGTAACCTCAATTCAAGTCCAAGAAACCAAAAATGTCTTAGCCTCCGGGTTACGGCGAATGTTTTGGTAGAATTTCAAATATAAATTATTTAATTAAAGTTAAAATAAAATGAATAAATAAATAATAAGTAAGAAAAAACTAACCATTTTAAATTGAGGTGCACTTCGTGAAATTTCTCCGTTTCCTCTAACATGCTCGTTTTCTTTGATATGTTAATAAGTTCAAGCAGCATTTTTTTTTTTTTTTATTTCATCTCTTATATGGCAAAAGATTTGTTTAGAGAAATCTTAGTAAAAGGCGGTGCTTTGACTTTGTTTCTAAAAGAAAAACCCTGTGTGTGGCATAATCCAAGCTGGTTGTATTATGTGGTATTCGAATTCCGTATACAATCACATCAAAATTGATAAAAATTATCTAGACAAAAAGTTCAAACAGGCTAAAGATTGAGACCCTGCCAGAAGGCCCAGAACCAGAAACGCTTGTCGGACGAGGAAGCGGCCCAACTATAATTGAGCCCCGACAGAATAACATCAGAGAATCCCGAAAAACCGATGCGATCCGACCCATATCCCGTTCAAACCCGACTGACCCATTTACAGAAACCTGAAAGTTTTCACCGAAAAAAAAAAAAACTAGAAAAGAAAAAGAAAACAAAATTTAAATCGAATACCTCTACCACCGCCCCCAAGAAACATTTACCAAAAGAAAATTTAAATAATAAATAAATAAATAAAAATAAAAGGGAAAAAAAAAAAATGAAATCGTCGTTTCGAAAAGCCTACTTCACACTCTCTCGCTCCTTAAACCCTAATCCTAACCCCTCTCTTGTATTCGTTTGTCGCTTTCTCCCTCCAAGAACAGCTTCCTTTCCGCTTCCTCTCCTGGTTTCGCACTCTCAAAACGAACCGTTTTGCTCCTGTTGTTCAACTATCTGCTTCTCTTCGTCAATGGCGGGCGGTGACTCTCACTCGCTCAGCTCTGCTCATTCTTTGGAAAACCAGTTCAAGGATCTCCGTGCACTGCTGCAGGAGTCTGGAGGCTTGCGCGATAGGATCCGAGCGGTGGTCGTGGAGATCGAGTCCACTGGCAGGCTCATGCAGGCTAGTCTCCTTTTCGTACACCAGTCTCGGCCTGTTGCCGGTAAACCAAATCAGCAATTTAGCTGCGTTTTCTTTTTTTTTTTAAAGTATTATTTATTTTTGATACGAACCTTAGGAGAACCACACTCCAGAAGCTAGCTATTGAGGTGAGAGAGTCTAAGTCCATATAAGCCTCACGTTGGAATCTCATACTTCTGAAAGTCCCATACCTTCCAATTAGGATCCTAACAAATTTCCCAATCTTTTTGATTTGCTTGCTCTTTTACCTTAATTTTTGGTGATTGTTGTTACTCTCTGTTACGGGGAAGAGCTGATGGTTACTGTTTTGTTTCTTTCTGATTTCGATTAGAGGTTCTGGAGGAATCTAAGTCTCTAATTGGAGTGCTTAAGGAACGTTACAATCAACTTGCTGAGATTGTTCGTGGGTGCCCTGGGCAATATTACAGGTGATCTTTGTCTTATATTTTGATGTTGATGTTAGTTGTATTTGTTTACTGGGTTTTTTGTTTTTCTTTGTCTTTGTTTACTGGGGTTTTTTTTTCTTTGTCCCTAATATTTTTGGTATATTTAGGTATCATGGTGATTGGAGGAGTGAAACACAGACTGTTGTGTCACTTCTTGCATTTATGCACTGGTTAGAGACGGGAAATCTACTTTTGCACTCTGAAGCTGAGGAAAAACTTGGATGTATGTTCAAAGTCTCTAGTGATCCTGTGATCCTGGTCTTTTAGCTTTATGTTCAAGGTTGGATGTATGTTCAAAGACGGGTATCATGGTCTTTTAGCTTTATGCTTCCATAATTGTGATCCTGTGAGAGGGCACATAAATTGGTAACATGCTGCAAGAAGGGAAGGTGTAATGTTGTTTCACTTCATTTTGTGAACAAGAGAAATATGCTTCAATGCTGCATTTAAATATTTGCAGATGTTTCCTGAAAGAATTTTCAGTCCAAGATGATTTATAAGCTGGGTATAATGTTTAACTGCCCTTATATGCCTTATCTCCAATGATATTTATGTAAATTGGTTGGATTTTTCTTTGGCATACTCTAATCTGATCTTATTATCTTTTTGTGCAGTGAACAATTCAGAGTTTGATTTGGACATTGAGGACTATCTTATTGGTTTGTAAACAGTAGTTTAACTTATGTTCAACCCTCCCCCTCGTAGAATCTATTTAGTGTTTAGCTTTGTGAGAATATGCTGTATTATGCACAACATAATGTTGTCTAAGTTTTGTACATATGGTGATGATGGAAGTGGCATGGCTGATGAAACACAATGCATTCTTAGTAGCATACTCATATCCTATTCAACAAATATAAAGTCCAGAGACAATCTGAGGTTCGCATGACTAGATGACAAGATATATAGTGACACATCTTCGCTGATGGGAATGATGTTTCCGCTTCATTTCAATTTTTGTTTACCTGCTTCTCTTGTAGGTTCAGATGTATATTTAGGTCTAAATAAACAGGGCACTGTGTTCGGCTGGTAATGGAACTCAATTCAATTCTTGTGCTGCAATCTGATGCTACATATCCGTATAGCCTAGATGACAAACTCACTCCACAAATTTTTAGGAATATGTATGAGATTGAACAATCTTCAATTGGTAGTCCAAGCACACACATACACCTTGTTGTGCTGTTTTCTCTGAGATCATTCTCTTATTGTATGTCACGATGTGATGAGAAAATAGGTCTGCAACTGTTGTATGTGAAATATTAATCCTTCTCTATCATCGGGTGTTTTATGCTCACTGATTTTGTGCCCATATTTATGTAGGTGTTTGCTTAATGTCCAATGAAATGGTGAGAGCTACTTCTGTGAAACCTTGAAATTTTACATACTGGAAAAAATGCTCATGTTTGTTTTTAGACCAATCTTGATAGAAAGATTTCTTGACAAAATAGAAGGAAACCTAATAAATTGTATAACTGTGATTTAACAATTTCCCTTTTCAAAACCTGTGAGGGACGGTAAGACGATGAAAAAAAAAAAAAGACAAATTCATGGAGTGAAATTCTTATAGATTATTGTATTTTGCAGCCTAGATATGTGGTGAATCGTGTGATTGTTGGGGACCATGATTGTCCAAGGAAGGTATCAAAGTTTTTAACAGATCTTCACGCAGCTTTCCGCATGCTTAATCTCCGGAATGATTTTCTGCGGAAAAAGTTTGATGGTATAAATTTTATGTGTCTCCGTGTTTGTCATATTTGGCTCTCTGTTGTCCTTGAAGTTCTGTATTATGGCATATGTGAATCAAGGTAAAAAAAATCTCTATTCATCTGTTGCAGGATTGAAGTATGACCTAAGAAGAGTAGAAGAAGTTTATTACGATGTTAAGATCCGAGGTTTGGTTTCCACTGGTGATACAAGTGAAGATCAAAATGTAGTAGGTCAATCATAGTTTGGGAAAACGGCATATTGCTTGTAATCTCACTCACTGGTCTGGCTTGACACATCTGTGCATTTGCATTTGCATTTGCGAGGAACCTAGACGGCCCAATGTGTTTGCATTTTAATATCTAACTGCATAGCGCTCTGTACTTGGTGTTGCTTCCTAAAGTGAAAGGCTAAATATTTGATCAAAAGAGTCGTCCTGTTCTTCAAAAGACTTCATCGACTCACCAATGCACTAACAGGATACCTCGTAGAGGCAGAGCTCATTTGTGTTGGTTTACCGATATTCTTGTTTATTTTTTTTTATAGACTGATCAGACGATTTCATTTAAAGATCATAAAAGGACATCATCCTAAAAAGGGGCACAGATGTTGATGAAGTTTTTCTTTTTGTGGTGATTTTTATTGGATTATTCTGGATTGCATCAATTTCGATGAATGCTTTTCCTAAAAGGCCGTGATATCCATTTGTGGGAAATCAATGTATGCGCACTAATGTCATCGGATCTACCTGCCATCAGTGCTCCTTTTTCGCCCAGCCAATTTGCTTTGGTCCCAAGGACGTGTTGGGCCCTATGGCTGGGGATCCTGTTTAAATTTGTCGCCCGTTTTGTCTTGAAACCCGAGCCTTTGGCCTTGTTGTAAGAGTTGACTGACTCGATAAAGACAATCGAGGCGTGTACGTCAACAAAGTTGCTTTCCTTTTAAAAATCATTGTATATTTTTTAATCAGCAATGGGCTTTGTCATTTTCCGTACGATTAAGTTAACCACCGTCAATAAAACAAAGAAAGACGGTAACTAAAGTCTGCATCAACGCCAGTGATGCTGTGTGAAAATATCACGGGCTCCATTGCCTTGGTTTATAGGGTCTAGACTTCTCTAACCGGGGGGGGGGGGGGGCCAAAACTTACCAACCGGTTGAAAGTTAAAAGCACACCTCCAATGGAAAAGCCGCCAATGTTTTCTTTTGTTAGTCGGTGCCTTGAGAAACGTAATTACGAACGGAAAATCTCAAACAGAGCCCTGCGCCCCACTGGCAGCCTGGCAGGCACAGTCTGATTGTCATAATTCGTAACCGCCTCCACCTTGGGGCCCGCCTGAAACGGACGAACAAGAAACGGACAACTTAAGTCAAACGTTTGTCAAATCTCATCCACCTGTCCGAGAGCCCCAACGGCGGACGTGAAAGACAAATTATAAAACGTATCGATTCCGTCTAATAAAAATAAAATTTATCTCTCTCTCTCTCTCTCTCTCTCACAAAAACAAAAAAAAAAAAAAAAAGAAAGAAAAAAGAAAAAGAAAATGCCTAACGCCATGGCACACTAACGCGAGCACCCCTTTACTCTCTAGTTTTCCCACTCAGAGCACCTTTTTGGCGGTTTTAAGCCTTTCCTGGTTTCGAACATTCTCTCGATTTTCTCTTACACGCACTCTCTCTCTCTCTCTCTCTCTCTCTCTCACTCACGTTCTCTGTCTGTGGTCAGGTTGTCTTTTTCTTGTCTCTTTTTGGCCATTTTTCTGGGTTAGATCTTGGTTTTTATTCCTATTTTGATATTTATTTCGGTTTTAATTGTTAGAGAGCTTGACGTTCAGTAGATCGTAGTTTTGAGATCGTTGCAGCTTCTTCGTTGATGGACGAGGTTTGTTTGTGGTTTTCACTCTGCATTTCTTTTATCTTCTTTATTATGCGCTTTACTGTTACAGCCTGTTTGGTTCCTTAGAAAACAGAGGAAAATAAGGAAGTCTTTTTTTTTTCCTTTTTTTATATATTTAATTTCTGACTGCTAGGCTCGGTTGGGCTCCGTCGATAATATTTCTACTTTTTTTTTTTTTTTTGGGCAAGGAAAAAAGATGATGAGTTTTAAAGATTCATATCCATTAATGGTATTTATAATCATCGAGATGTATTTTTCGGTAGCCAAACAAGCAAACCAACAAACTATTCCTTGATTATCAAGAATTTTCCTGATATTTCGAACATTGTTTGTCTTCCTTTTTATCTTTTTTGATTAACCTCTTCGGTTTAGGTGGAAACATATGTTTCTGGTGGCATTTGTCAAGTATGAAGGGGGAGATATTTCAAAAAAAAAAAGCAAAAAAGAGACACAATTAGCACGTTTAACCTATGAGTAATGTGATTGAAGGAAGAGCTTCTAGAAGTACTAGAACATGAACATGAAGTCTTGAAAAACCATGATGCACTACGAGTTTTCTGGTTACAATTATGTACTTGGGTGAGACTACTTGTCTGTGGAGTTGGTTGCAAGAACCTATGCTTGTAGATACCCGATACTATAAGTTAAGAGAATTTCATTTCCAGTATCAGAATTGTGAATTGTGAAATGATATTTCCACAACCACACTATTTTTATGCTGTAATAAGACTATGAATATGTTCATCATATGTGATTGGCATGGAAATTTTAATGCAAATTGTCTATTTGGGTATGTGCTTCAACCTTTCTTCGTTTTTGTTGGCTAAAATACTTTCAGTTGTTGTTTTGTCTTTTCATTCCTATTGTTGGAACAATGAACAGAATGGGACGTGTTTGACCTAATGGGTTCAAGCTTAGGACCGCATAATGAAATGGATAGTGAAGAGCATCATCGACATAAAAAGTTTAACACTATGAAATCTGAAATGGTAATTTTTCTGAGGATTCATTAGTACTATGTATTTGCTTTTTGAGAGTTTTTTTAACTATGGATAAATTATTACATTATTCTGCTGTGTTATGTTTGGATTAATTTGGAGAACCTTGTGTGATGGTTTTCCCTATGCTGTGTTAGGTTTTGTCTGTATGTTTTTATTATCCATTGTTGGAGTAATCACTATGGGAAAAAGAAAAAATAAAAACAAAAAAGATCTCTCATTCCCAGTGTCTATCTTTTCTTATGGTTTCTCTTAGTGTTTTGATACCTGCTCCCATGTAATCTCACTGTTGTACCAATCTGATGAAATCTCACCATCTTCTTGAATTTCATTATTATTATTATTATTGTTGCTTTTTCGGCACTGCTGATCCTTTCTGGTTCTGACATTTTTACTGTCTTTGAGATTGTTTTCTGCTTGTTGTAAGGAAAACTTTACTAGTTTGAGCTGTTGCAAATGATATTCTATTACACTTTCATCATTTTTTGCAGTTGTTAATGTAACTTGTCTGGTTTTTGCTTGAGGAACTCAATGTACCCTGTATAAGCTTTTATTGATGATCTCATCTATAGATTACTGACAGCCTTCTCAAACATCATTAAAGTCTCAGATCTATGGTTTTGTTTATGTATCATAGGTAAAGGTGGAAGAACCCTTTCCTCCTGAATGTGAAGATGAAGGAACAGAAGTGCAGCACTTGCTTGCAGAACCTAAAGCTGAGCATGTTTCAGTAGATGGTGTATTATGTTTTGATAAGGAGAGTTCAGGGAAATGCTCAGGCATTGAGAATTTCTCCTACAGATTTGATTGTGACCCAAAAAGGATCTGTGGTAATTTTCTGAGAGCTTGCTTCTCATTTTGTTTATGGTGCTTTTATATGTGATGTAAATACTTTGGGTGGTTGTGTTTTATTGTGGGGGGGATGGGGGAGGAGAGAGAGGGAGAGGAGGGAGAGAGAGAGTGGGAAGGAGAAATGGCACAGGTGTTCAGAGCATAGATTTTTTGCATCTTGTGCTATGGGTTTATAGGCTCATGACCTAATATTCCTTGTGGCCTGCTTGCCAGAAAATGCCTTGTGATAAGGAAATTAAAATATTCTAAGATGATGTATGGGCACACATTTATCTTTTTCAGAACTTCCCCAACTATTTTAGGAACACTACAACGGCACCATGACTTTGGCTTATTACTGTACTCACATGGTGCACTTGAGGGCATTTCCAACTTTGAAATAAGTACTATCTGTCCCAAGATTTTATGTTTTACAATACCTTGTATGCAAATTTGTATGAGACATGCCTTAACTGGACACTTGTGCCAGAAATGATGCAAAATTATGCAATACTCTAGGTTTTCTGACATAGATACTCTTTTCCCAAGAATATTGTGAACCTTGGAAATGATGAATTATTCTTTTGTGCTTTTATAAGGTGGGCTGGATTCTGTTTATGCTCAAGGACAAGATGAATTCGGGCTTGGAGTATGTGCCTTCTGCTTGTCCATCTGTCTCTTATTGAAGTTCATATTATCTTGCGGTCTTCCTCTCACAAGAGTTCATCTGTTTCTTCATGCTAGACCTAGTTAAAAGTCATCGTTGTCATTCAGTATATAAAATAGATGCCAACACATTTCATCTGTGCCACTTGATTTTCAAGTGTTTGGCCTCTTTTGAGAAATCTATTTGTGTAAATTTTGTTATGATCAACTGACAAAGTATTGTTTCTGTAGGTTCTTGATGGTTTGCTGGATGAAGTTGATGAAGTGGATGATATTTATGCAGCAAATGATATATCTGGTGCATGCCAAGATTTTCTTCTGGGTAAACCATTGGGCCAGTGGCTCCCCTGTGTGATTTTATGTCTGACATGTCAGGTTTAAATGATCATACATTTCTAAGTCTATAGTTTATGCATTCCGCATTCAGATATGGAACTAGCTGAGAAGGTTTCTGATCTGGATTGCATTCCATTTGGAGGATCACGTGTAGTTATCTCAAGTTCAGAAAGTCAATCTCCAGGATTCAGTGGAAGTAGCAATGGCACCCTTGTACTTTCTGAATCATCAACAGCAACTATTCCTGAATCTGAATGCAAAAATGGTTCATTTCAGAAGACAGTTGTAAACCAGTATGACTCACTTGGGAACCAATGCAAGGATGAAGCATCAGAACATTGCCAATTCCCCAGATTGCAAGATTCAGAGAACCTTGATCAGTTTAGTAATGATACAAAATGCTTTGAAAGTGGCACATCATCTGATTTGTATGAAAAGGAGGTTCAAGGAACTAAAATTAGCATGCTTCTCAGACAGAAGAGATTGCGTAGGCCTACCAAAAGGTATGCTGAGGAATTTTTCAGTCCAAAGTCAAAACAGGATATGGAAAGACACACAGTTGCTTCAGCTGTTTCAAAGAATAAGCACTGGAAGGTTAGATCTAGTTCTGAACTTCATCATGTGAGAGCATTGACTTGTCATCCTGAGGAGAAAAGTTTTGGTAGTGCCACCACTGAGGTAGACCCTGAAGATTACGAAAAGCTATCGGATCTTAGGTCACGGTGTCTAATTGAAAGAAGAAAAGCCTCATGCTTAATTGAAGGACAGCAGGGTTCACTTTCTGCACCAACGGGTAGACACTTGAAGACCAAATCCAGCAATGAGCATCATGTGAGAGTATTAAGGTCTTCTCTCAAAGAAGATTCCTTGACCACCCAAACACCATCTGAATCTCGACCATGGAGAGGACGTCCGCAAAAACGTGTTATTTTGGTAGGAAAACAGTACTTAGATATTTTAAGCCAGTCCATCATTCCACCTCTGGAACTGAAAATTGGAACTCAGTCTCTCTGGCATTTCAGTTGGGTTACAATTCTTAGACATTTTAATTCTTTCCATCATTCAATATCTTGAATCAAAGATTGGAACTCTCTCTCTCTCTTTCTCACATGCGCGCACGCACACACACACACTCTTGTTTCACATTTCTTTTTTCATTCTTTTTCTTTGTAGCCCCCAAAAAATAAAAAATTTTGGCTTTGGATGTGTTACTGCCATTAATGCTTGTCTGTGTGTTCCTTCTATTGTAGAAATTTTCCTTCTCTTAAATGTATATTTTCATTGTGTGTTGCACGTGAAAATTTTCCATATTCACACTAAGGCTTTTTGTCCAACTATACTGTAAACATATGGCAGAAGAATCAGGAATTGAATGAAAATTTACAGTGAGGCTGTCATTTGCAACTGCCATTCCCACATTTGGCTGGAATAAGTGTTTTCCTCTCCTCTTCGATGGGAGAGGATTTTCTGCCTTTAACCCTTCAATTTCATGGTAGTTTTTCCTAGGTCAAAAAATTTTGAAGTTTTTTTTTTGAATTATCATTTAGTTTTTTTCCTATATGCCTTTTGTAGTTGATGATGAGTCTATTGCATCCGAGTCTGAAGACAATCATGTGAAGAAAAGATCCAAAAAGCATGATGATCGACGGAAGCATCAAAGAATGTGGACTCTCTCTGAGGTGACAAAGTTGGTTGATGGCATTGCTCAGTATGGAACAGGAAGATGGACTGACATAAAGAAGCATCTGTTTTCATCATCTGCTTACCGGACACCCATAGATCTGAGGGTATGTACCATCACCTCATCCATTAGCTTGGATGCTTTCGAAGTAAAATTTGCTAATGAATAGCTTTGCAGGATAAATGGCGAAATCTCCTAAGAACTAGCTTTCCACAAAAACAGAAACAGAAAAAGAACAAGAAAGAGGTTAGCTTCTGATATTTCATCTGCAGTAAAATTTTTTCTTGTGAGCGGGGTTAATTTCATTGCCAGTTGAACTGTGGGTTTGTCAGAAAAGAAGTCTAAAATTACGTCGCTGTAGACACAAATCTGTCTCATTTGATACCTAGCTTTTAGCAGTTGCATAACTGTTAGGACTACTTAAGATATCTGAAAATGATTAGTATGTTGTGTTCTCTATTTTTCAGTTTGTGGGAGGGCAATAGTATCATGTTTTCATGTGAACATTTGGTTCGCTCAGATTTATGTTCTAAGTAGGAACTTTTCCATCATTGGAATACCATTCCTGATCGAACATTTGGGTTGCAAAATCAAATTTCAGAGTCTCGGAGGCCTTTGGAGTTGTATTGGATATTTCTATCCTTTTCCTTATATGTGAGCATGCATCAACAATTATTATTGACTACACCTTATTTTGTTAGAGGAAATATAAGTACTGAACTTGATCCAACTGGCTCTATAAGCACGCTCTTTCAATGCATAAAACATTCTACTTTTTTCCTTGGGGGGACGTGAGTTGTGATAGAAATGTTTGATGATAATGCATCAAAAAGAAGGAATTAATGTGTTTAATGCAGGTGGAGCACAAGCTGAAGCATGGTATTTGTTCCTTACCAAAATCTGTTATGCATCGTATACGTGAGCTGGCTTCTATCCATCCTTACCCAAGATTTACTCCTGGAGGGAGATACATACGCAGGAAGAATTGAACTTGAATAACCATTCATCAGTCAGGCAGTAAAACCATAGTAGGGAATTTTAGCTGTATAAAAGCGTCGGTTTCACGAAGTCTTTGTCCCCTTGAGCACATAACATCATGTTCTTGCATCTTCAGAAATAATTGATCACAGAATGTGGTGAATGTTGCAGTGTCATAGTGGGCCCGAACTTCCCAATTGTGAGAAACGGGGATATAGCTAACAGATGTGTAAACTAGTCCAGCTCTGTTTTTGCTTTTACATCTCGCAGATTACTAATTTTCTTCTATAAAGAACTGAATTTTCGTTTTGCTCTAATGTGGGCAATGTAAAGGAAACGTATAGCTGACAGTTTGCCTTCACCTTTCAGGGATTTCCACTACCACTCTCACGCTTGAGCCATCGCATGTTAAAAATACGTTGAGGAATTGCAAAACCCGGGCAATTGAACCAATAACAATTCTCATCAAAGGCAAAAACGTTGGTAGCCAAACCAATATCAAGACTTAATAGGATTCCTAGAATAATTTATAATTGGAAAGTATGGTGGCGGTGGTGCATAACGTATCTGGAAAAAAAGATAAGAGTGGGTAGAAAACACATACTCGATTGTCTTTGGCTGTTGTCAACCCCTTATCTCATACACATAGGATAATGGAAACGGAAAAATTGAGCCATTGCCTCCTGAGAGGAAGCATGGGAGGGAATTATAGGAAGCTATGGGTAGGATGGTTGGAGTCTATAATACTAAACTTGTGGCAAGTTTTCCAAGTAACAGTGACCGAGAATTGCACATCCAAGGGCGGCAAGAAAGAACTTAAAAATGACCTATCAACACTTGAGCCCTTCGTGGCCCAACCTCCTGTGTTCTTAACTTCTACATCCCTTGCTGGGAGCCGTAGTGCCCTACCACCTGTCACTCGTCACATCACTCTGACTTCCCATTTAGAAGTTTTCCGTGGACAAACAAATCAAGTCTCTTCGATATAAGACATGATTTAGCATTAAAAAAATTGAGACGTAGATTATATGCATTAAAAAATAACATATGCAAGAAAAAAAAAAAAAAAAAAAAAAAAAAAAAAAGAAGAACCCTGCAAGGCAAAGTCATTGGAATGGTCATTGCAATAGTTATTATGCTGTTCCAATATTTAAGTAAATATGGTCCAAGACTGTTTTGATTTTTCGAGTATCTTTCAAACACAATCATGTCATTACACGGCGTACTTTTGACGTCAGAGGAAAATGGAGAAATCCAGAAAACTAAGGCTGGCTCCATGTTGCCCGAATGTCTTCAGGGGGTGAACCAATGTGCTGGCTTTTCAATGATCTCTGAGCTAATTACATTAGTAGACGATCGCTCCGGGGAAAAGAAGAAACACCTGAAAGAACCATGTTTCTTGCATTAATTAATTCCAACTGTTCAACCAAGAAAAAAGTTTAAAAGTATTAGGTGAACTCGACGAATGGAATACAACAACTAATAGAAAAGAACGTTCAGCACTTCAATGTTGTTATGGTTACTACTGCTAAGGAGCACATAAAGGCTTATGATTTGGTTGGTGAAGACAACTAGGTTAAGCTGGTACAAACCAAAAAAACGCGGAATGTTGTTGGAAGGATTCTAATTGAGATTCGAAGCGTGGATTTCCATACTCCCCCCTCGTCTCTCTCCGGCTTTGCAGACGAAGAATCAAAGGTATACTTTTCTTTTTGTTTTCATCCACTGCTACTTTGGGCCACAGCCCATCTCCTGCATACTCGGTCAGATTTTGCACAGATACGGCAGACTTATCCTGTACCCTTCTGTCACATGATTCCATAATCATCGTCACCCCACTTTACGGAAAGCTGACAATCTTGATTCCAAGAAAACCACACAAAAAAAAATAAAAATAAAGGTATGTTCCACAAACTAAGTTTGACCGGCAATAAGATATGGGGCATGCAAAAGCATGAATTGCTGTTTCTATCAGAAAAGATACTGGTATGATTGTGCGGGTGCTGCCAGTGGCTGGCTTAGCAGTAGCACATTGGGTCAATCAAAATGCCCCGAATGAATTTCCCAGATGAGCTAAGTTCCAACATCACATGGTAAATGAATTAATTGGCTGATTATGGAACTCAGCAAATGTCCACCATCCCTATTCCTATTAGTAGTGAAAAGCACCATTTTCTTCCAAAGAATATGAACAATCCAGTTATACACGTTTGTTTATTGACATTTGCACTTGCTGAGAGGAAAAGGCTTGGTCTCTCTGTCACTCTTTTAAGCCAAGCAATAAATTTTAACTGTATCCATTAGTGTATGATATAGCGGATAAGTGGGATCGCACTTTGCCCGAGAAGCTTATCCCCATGCCTCCAACTTGTGGGGTCTTTAAGTTCGAGGACTTTGTAAGATCGCTTTGATTAATCTCCATATCCCCATTTAATATCGTGCAAAAGAGAGACACGATGAGCTTTCCCTTTCTTAAATGGACATTACTTTACTAGTGCCAATTCTGTCTGTCTAAAAGACAATGGCATTGATGTTCGAATCAATAATACAAAAGGCAGGAAACATTATATAAATCTTCTTCTTCTTCTTCTTTTCAATTTTCCATATACGCATGAAGTACTATGCACATACACTCGAATTATCATTACTTGCACTTTGGCTCACCCTTTAGCTATTCGTTATGTCATCAGATAAATCAATACTTGTAATTATGCATTCAACGACTTTAAAATACTTTACTCAAAGTATAAGTAAGTTTAGTGTAATAGTGATAAATATAAATAGGTATATACAAAAAAATTTTATGTATACACACAGTTTCTTCTATTTTTTTTTAAAAAAGATAAAATTACTTAACATAAAGTATATAACTATAGTTGATGGAAATAAATACTGATTCAATCAGTCAACTTCATCAAAGAGAGCCTTTTCCCTAATTCCACGGTTCAATAAACCTTTCTTCAACCGCCGTACTACCTCCACTTTCCATTTTCTTTATTGGACAATTCAGCAAGGGCCACCTCCTCTCGTTTCTCCCTCTTGTTCTCTCTATTTTTCTCTGACTTGTGCACATATACACATATGGAGAACATGAAGAGGAAGTTTCTGAGAGGATGCGTTAACAAGTGGAGAAAGATGGAGAGCAGAGTCATGCCTCGTGCAGGCTGTGACTATTGCAACAAAAGGGGGCTGTGTCCTTCCAAGCAAGGAGAAAAATCAATTCCAAGAGATGTTCCAAAGGGTCATTTAGCAGTCTACGTAGGGGAGAATAACAATTACAAGCGGTTTGTGATCAAGATCGCATTGCTCGAGCACCCACTATTTAAGGCCTTGCTGGATCAAGCTCAGGATGAATATGACTTCACTACTGGCTCCAGACTCTGCATTCCTTGCCAAGAGAGCGTGTTCGTTGATGTTATTCGCTGTGCTAGCTCTCCATCGGATCCAAGTACTTGTCTCTGTCTTTCATAAATCCCACATGAAAATCTTGATTCGGGAGGTTTATCCCGATGCTAATATGCAACCTTGATGTGCTGTATACCATGTAGAATTGTAACAGAAAGATTGTCGGGTCCTCTAATATAAATGAATCCAGGAATGGTACATTTTCTTCTACTTTAGTATCCTGCTTTTTGTGACAAATTGCTGACAATTGTGCCTGAGCGAAGATGGAACTTGTTTTGCGTACCTTGTACAGTACCAGAAGAATTAATCAGAGCTAAAAGCTCTGTAAACAGTAGACGACAATTTTTTCTCTATTCCAAGTCACGTGTTTGTGGAATTCCATCCTGAGTATGAGCGGAATTCTACGTTAATATTTTGAAAAGGATTCCAATCACCTTATGGCAAACAATTCAGATAGCTCATTGACTGCATGTAGCCACAATAAGAAATAATCTACTCCCATTGACTGGAACGCAAGATACTTGTAATAGAGATATAGCGCCAAAGCCATAAATATTGAATTCTTCGGAATCCATGTGAAAACCTCATGGGAACTTGCTGACCAATGCATAAAGCAAGTATATGACCATCTCCCGTGGGACATGCTCAGTGTGTATGGAGAATACCGGGGGTAACCTGACCCTTTTATCAAATCCGATGCACTTGATCTAGCGAAAATGCCCCCACACATTTTTTTAAAATTTTAAATTTTTGGGTTTTTAACAATCTTGCAATAATTACATTTCCTGGTATCCAGCGGCAAGCAAACTGATGTCCAGCGCTGTTGCTGTTAGGACAGTGAATTCTCAGCCACCATGCGAGGGGAAGCTAACAAAGCAGCTTTTCCTGACTACATTATAACGCCAAGCATGCAAACAAGATTGAACGTGCAACTGTGTCTCTCGACTTCTCTCCCCCAAATGACCTCTGATTAATGAAAATTTCGAGAAAAAGAGAGGGACATAAAGTATGACACAGTTGCTGGGTGTTTGCAAATTGGCAGCTTTTACTTGAATTCATGCTTGCTTGCACACACAAAACTTTGTGGGCCCTATTTTGCTTTGTTATTGCATGAAACGAATTTGCTCCTGTAAATAACAATTGCCTTGCAAATTTACACTTTCTTTTAAAGTAAGAAGAGGGTTTTTGCTAATGTTTGTTTTTTTTTTTTTTTTTTTAAGGTGCTTACATCGCTAACAATAAGAAGTATTTAATTTCAAGGGGAAAAATATCGGACAAGGTGGGTAGAAGCACCAATACTAAAACCTACGGACTACAGGCTTCTACCGCCGCTGTCCGAAGCCACAAAGAAAAATCGTCGTTACTTTAATAGGCTCAAACTCATACTCCGCTAGGGTATCCTAATTACTCTTTTCACAAAGGAATTAAACCAGCCTTTAGTGAACTCCAGCGACGACTCGGCACAAAACCTGATATTCAAGAAGTAGATCCCGTGTGTGTGCGCTTGGCTCTATTTGCTTGCTACATTTTGGGTGGCCCCAAGGGCGCCAAAACTCTCCCTCGTGCCTGACTTTTCTCACAAATACCGTAAAAACCCCAACCCAGAGAGAAATATATTTCTAACTTGTTGACAGAATGTTTTTATCTTGACGAAGGAAGCTAGTAGAAATCACTCTAACCATCAGCAGAAAACTACACCTTTTCTTTCCTGAGCAAGACAAGGCAACTAAAGGGCAACCCGGCGTAATATGTACCAAAAAAACGAGTCACTGGTTTAGATGCACCCATGCAATCACGAGGAAGCGACTGTGAATGACATCATTCTCCATCGCAGATAAACAAGGGATTTGCTCCGATCTCGTTCTGTCAGGTAGGGTATATTTTGGAGTGACAACAACTAGCAGATGTAACTTTAAATCATAGTCACAATTTAAGAGGCTTAGCTACCATATGATCAGGAGACGGAAACCCATACAAGGTAAACTTCTGCACCTGCGGCACAAAAACAAAACACACCCACCCCACAAAGAGGAAAAAAAAGACCATTATTAAATACGAAATGGACAAGTTTGAAAAGGATTCCAATCCCCTTATCACAAACAATTCAGACAGCTAATTGATTGAATGCAGCCACGCTAGAAAAAATCTTAGTCCAATTGACTTGTCGCAAGATATTTGTAATAAAGATACAATACATCTAAATCTAAAACCTTTTCTTGCTGTGTCTGTAGCACCAAAACCATAAATATTGAATTCCTTGGAATCCATGTGAAAAGCATATCAGAGTGGTAGAAGAATAGCTGGAATAATCTCAACCTTTTATCTTCTTTTTTCTTGTGTATTTTTCTGTTTTATAATCTTGCAATGAACAACTTTTCCTAGTTCCAAATTCTAAACAATCCTCAGAGGTAGCCACAAGCAAACTATTCAAAGGAAGAGACTGCTCTCAATGTGCCATTTTTCCTTCCATGGCTAAGTCTCCAACAATAAAATTTCTATGCTTCCAATCACCAATAGGCATAATCAAAATCTGTTCAAAATAGCTAAACCACATATTTAAGTCATTCAGTAAATTATTGCTTGTTCAGTGACTAAGCAATAATAACACAGAAGTCACCTAACATGTTCTCTCCCCCACCTTTCCCACTCTCTGCAATTTAGGTTTCAAGCAATGTGATTGACGCATTTGGAATTTCAGCCAACAAGAGGGGCAGTGTGTGCCCTCAAAAGACGAGACAGAACAAATGCAAAAACTGAAACAAAACAAAGTTCTTCCAACAATGTCTATGCCCCAATGCACAAGTCTGAAAAGGATAGTCTTATTCTGATTTTACAAAGAGACATCACCGCAACTTAAACTTGTAATCTCCAGGTCATAATAGATTAACAATAATGTTACACCAAGACTCGCATTTCTCTCTGATGATGCGTATAACTTCACATAAAAATCCCTCTTCTTCAGGAACCCCCACACAATCAACCAAGCAAAAACAGCTCAGACATACAGTCTTAATCCATGACGTTTCTACCAATTAATTCTTTATCTAGTTAAACAATTTACTGCAGCAGAACCACTGCTAAGATTGCTTCTCCAATAGAGAGGCAAGCAAATATCAAGAAAAAAGAGACCCAGACAAATGCAAAACTCAACTCAGCTCCACCAAGCTTGGTTAGCCTTTTAACAATGTAAAAAGGAGACAATCACAAATGAATGGAAATGATATTATAGAAGCATTGCTCAGAGTGAGTAAAACCAATAAATTTTCCAATTTTACCGTGTTTAACAGAAGAGGTATTGCAAGGCATCTAAAACAATCATGGCAACAAAATATACACACGAGCATTCTCGTGGAAAATATACACAAGTAGTATATTGCCTCATGGTAAAAGTAAATACAACACATTGCCTGTGACAACAGCAACCTGTGGCAAAGTTGACTTACTGGAACTGCAAAAAGTTGAAAACACAAAGCACTGAGGTTACTGCAACACGCTATTTTAGCGTTACAGCTGAAGCAGCCTGCATGTATAACTTTCACCCTGACACCACTGATTATCATCTAAGACCATCAACCAAACCTTCCAATTCTCTCCTCCCAAACCTTCTTCCTTCTACACGAGCCTCCTTGCACCTTGCTGCAAAATAGAATATCAACCAAGCAACCATAAAGTAAACCTCTGCAGATGACTGAAAAGCTGCAGCCAAAACCTTTCCAAAAACCCGAGATAAAATCCATCTTGCTGCCGACCCACAAATTATAGCTTCGATACATTTAATTTGGACAGCCTGGTTAAACATGGTTGATATCAAATTACAACCTTCCCTCACAATCTCTCTCCCAGTCCGCCTTGAATCCACAATAGTAACCCAGGCATCGACGGCAAATATGAATCCCACAAAAGTATCCAACAAAAACCAAGTAAACAAAAACCCAGAAATCTCCTTCTCAAAACCTCTGACCCACGGAGACATGATCGAGAACGGCATCAATTTCAACCTCACGAACAGCTTAAAAAAGGAGTATTGATCCTCAACTTCACCAAAATACCACAAACCCACGAGCTGAGTCAAAGCATCCCTAATAGCCCATCTCATGAGAATAAACCCAGCGAGCCTCTTAAGCCCCAATCTTGATCCATCCCAAACAACACCAACAAATGAACTAAACCTCCCTAACAAATCATTAACAACAGCAACGAATACAATGCCTAATATCCAAGAATATATAGCAGTAAACCCTAAAATCGCCCACCCATATGCCGCGGACAAGAAACTCACCAAATAAAACAGCGCCGCTGCGTCCCGCCGCCCAAGCTCCAGTCCTTTGATGAAGAACTGAAAATCCATGACCCGGTCTAAATCCCCACCCGATCCACTTTCCTCTCCTTCTCCATTCTCATTACCCTCGTAATCACTGCTTTCTTTATCCCTTTCGCGGACAAAAACATCCCGAGCCTTGAATTGGACACCGGGACGGACGACCTCCGGGACTCTAACACCGTCATCAACGACAACATCGGAGAATCCAAACTTGGCATCGAAATCATTGAGAATCACGGAACTGCCATTGGGAGGCAGCTTTCGGTAGGGGGCAAAGAGGGAACGATCGACATCGTCGTCGCCGGAGAATAAGTCGTCATCTAGGCCTCCGACGCGAGTGACGTGGAGGAAAGGGCGTCGGCGGCGAGGGAGGCGGTGGTCTCGACGGTGGTGATGCACAGGAAGCTGGTAGCCGCTGAGGTCGAGGCGGGAGAGGAGCGACCTCAGGGAAGGGTCGCGATCGATGAAGGAGGTGAGGAGGTGGGTCCCATTCTCGACGACAGTGCGGAAGCAGAAGAGGAACAGGGAGAGGAAGATGAAAGTGTACACGCTGCCGGAGAAGGTGGCGGTAGTCTGCTTGAACAGCTGTTTGGTGGTCCGCAGATTACCTACGCCGAGCCGGTTGCGATCGCTCATCGCGAAACGCCTAAGTAAGTAAATAAATAAAAAGACCAAAAAGATAAAAAAGTGGATTTTCTTTCAGCGGTTCTTTCTTGTACGAGCTGCTGCTTGGAGGCTTTCTGCGATTTGCAAGTACGAATTGCAATTTTTAAGGTTGGATTTCTTCCTGATTTTCTTCTCCCTTTCTCTTTTCTTTTTTAATTTTTCCCTTCAATTTGATCTCTTTGCTTGGCTGAAATGACGTACGAGGAGCTTTCACGCGAGTGGCTGTGATTGGGTGATATGCAATTCAAATTGATCTTGTCCCTCCGTTGGATTTTGTTTTTTTTTTTCTTAAGTGCCAGATTATTGTGCTGCACATGTGAGTATGTGATTGATCAAGTCTATACAAGGAGAAAACAAAAAAAGTTAAAAATAACGAAATACAATTGGTCATTATATTCTGAAAAACTGCTTACAACTAAAGTTCAGAGAACTGGGGGTGGGGGGGGGGTGTCTGGTCCCTTTGCTTCTTATTTGATTAATTTAAAGTTTAAAATACTCGGTAACTTCGTGGTCTTTCTGGAACACACAGTATTGGTTGTTTGCCAATCCAGTCCTCCAGATTTTTGGAAAAGTTAGAGCAAACTCTCGGACATAGGCTGATGGCGACGGGTTGGATAAGGAAAATTTCGATGTGCATTTGGTTGGTTGGTTGGTTGTTAGTCTTCAATTAATGCACCCAAAAATGACAGGTAACCTGCAAAAGAAGAATTTCACATAGGTAAATAGCTTCGCCGTCAAAAAATTCAAAATAAAAAAAAAAAAATGCATGCAGCGCAAAGAGTTGGACTGGCTTCTGCGGGGACGCGCGGCCGGACCTCTGGATGACAACATTGGCAGCGGACCTCTGGATGACAACATTGGCAGCGTTAGAGCATGCTCTCGTGCTGTCCCCTTCAATATGGGTTTTCCTTGTGACAATTGCGAGGGAAATGTTGAAAAAAAAAAAAAATAATAATATATATATATATATATAATTATATATAAATAAACGATTTAAAATTTAAATTTAATATTAAAAACATAATGTGACCTTATCTTAAATCTTTTTATACTTTTCAAATTATATTTTATAAAAATTTTAAACAATAATATAAAAAATTCTTCTCTTTTTATTAGATCTTTGAAATTGTATTTTATAAAAAAATTAAAATAAAAATAATATAAAAAATATATATTTTTAATATAAAAAATTATATTTTTTATTATTTTTTAAAATTTATTAAATTAAATATATTAATATTATTTTTTTATTATTTAAAAAATATGTATTAATAAAAAAGTTTATTGTATACTAAAAAATAATTGATATAATCTATTATATTGAAAAATTGTTTAAAAATTAAAAATTATTTTTACGAAAATACTAAACACATTTAAAATACATTTAAAACATCTATTTTTTTTTTAATTAAATTTCTTTTTTTTCATTTACGTTCTCACCTTCTGCCAACGAGAAATCGTCCGATAAATGAATTCCCTGAAAATGTTTTTGGTAATTAGTAAGTACAGGAAGAGAGAAAACACTGACACAGAAAAAGCAGGGATATCTAATGCCCAAATTTGCTGCTAATTTCTGATGCTCAGGATTTGTACGCCGAAAGATTGGCAATTGATGGCCTGCGGGTAGTTTCCAAGGTCCAACCTCTTTGACAAATTTGACGCTGCCGATTCTTAGGTAGACTGAAAGGCAAGGAACTATAGCAGTTTGACAAGAGAGTCGGCCCAAGTTTCAAAAAGAATGCTTTCCATATTAGTAAATAGACATTGACAACAGCCATCCCACTGTGAAGCATTTGCTGCCAACAAATAGAGCACTAGGTCTATGCTCCAAGGCCTCAGGTGAAGCCAGGTGTTCCATATTTTGGAATTCCGAGGAAACCATGAACCTGATTCGGCGAGCAATTTTGTGTCTTGCCAGAATGCAGGGGAAGCTAATACCGGAGAATAGCTGGATCTATAGCTGGATCTACTCCTCTTTGACCTTTATCATTCTCCACTTCTCTCCCTGGCAGGCATAAGATAATATACTAAGATGTAAAAAAATTCCATTGTCACTAAAGAGTAAATTATTTGGACGTAAATTTAAATTATAATAAATATTTTGACAAAAATTTAAATTCACATCTTTTAACATAACAACAAAATTGCATTAAATACACAAAAATTTACATTAATTACGCTGTTTAAGTGGTCGTTAATTGATTCAGCTGTCACTTGTCATGGACGCCGCCAAACTTGCATGACAAGTCACCGGGCGAAGACTGTTGCCAGAGGTCGCCACGTGGCATAACGTCCTTTGTCGTTTAGCCACCCTCGGGGGTCAATCGAGAGCGCGTGGGTGTGTTTCCTGATAACTTCATTTATTGTATTTGCAGTTGCGAGGACTGATTCATCCCGTTCGGCGGCATCTGAGCAAAATATAAACAAAGAAAGAATTATAACCAAATAAAAAAGAAAACAAAAAATGACACACACGAAATGAAATAAAGAAAGAAAGAAAGAAGATGAGAGAGAAAAGAAAGAAGATTATACCACTGAACTTCACCTTCTTCTTCGTTGTATTATGAGCTTACTCTATTCCTCCGTTGCTCTCACTCACTTATACTGCTGTCGCTCAGAATCTGTGTAATTTTCCACTTGCTTTCTTTCTTCTTTTTTTTTTTTTTTTTTTTGTGTGTGTGCGTGTATGAACTGGATGCATGTAAGTTACCCGATTTTATATATATATATATATATATATGAATGTCTTCTTGTTTCTTGTTTGGTTAGTTTTCCTGGTAATCTGTTTGGGTGGAAATTTTGTTTGTTATATGACATATCTACGGGGGTCGTGTGGCCAACATGTGCAAACAAGATTTGAATAACTGAAAACCCATGCGTTAATTGAATATAATGAACTATCTCACAAACACCAGTAGCTGGCCTGAAGTAGAATGCTACTTGGCGAGACTGGCTTCTCTGATCTGTTCTGTTTGGTGTCATTGTTTCTTTCAAGCATTGGTAGCCTGTTCATTGGACTCCGTTGCGTGGATTTTCCAGATTCTGTGATTCTCGGTAGTCATGCATGAGGATGATGCTTGCAGCTCAAGGATGACGTGTGCAAGCGTCGGAGCTTCAGCTTACTCATGTTCTTCCAGAGAAGAACGTGATTATTCTAAAGGATCAACTCCAGAAATGCATGGTTCCGGAAGCACGAAGAATCTTGGGGCGGGTCGGTCGGCTGGTTTAGGTAGGAGAAGATTTAATGGAGTTGAAAAGCCGAAGTGGATGAAGCTGTTCAAACGGCCTGGGCTAGGCTTGTCTCCGCGTAAGTCTGAGAAAGGCTATGGTATGGAGATGAGAGAGATGGAGTTGGACAAGAGTAGAAAAGAATCCAATCAAGATACTGAGAAATGTGGGAGAACTAACAATGGAAGAGCTGAGGCCTGGGTTAATGGTTCTGCGAGGCAGAGACTGCACGCCGGCGCTTATAGACGATGGCTGAGCTCAAGTTCTGGAATTTCAAGTACGATATGCTTTTTTTTTTTTTCATTTATTTATTTTTAAGGTACGATATGTAATTTTATGATAGGTTATTGAATATTGGAATGCATTGTGGCGACCACTGGACTATAGCTAGTGGTTATTATTTCAATCACAAATATTGACTATGGATGTGGGCTCACTGTTTAAGATTGACAGTCTTTTTTTTTTTTCCCTGCTAGTTGAACAGCAGCGTGAATTCTCCGTCATTAAATTGATTTTTTTTTTTTTCCCATTGCTTTTGTCATTGTACCTTTATTGTGCTAGATATGCTGGGAAAGAGGAACAGGTCGTCCCAAGCAGATACCACTAAAGAAAATGGTCCCAGTGATATTAAAGAGGTTGTTGCTGAAAGTTGCTTATCCTGTTCTAATAAGAGGCAGAGGTGCTTTAGATCTCCATGACGATGAAACGTACATCTGAATTTTATGTCATTTCTTGGTGATGATGGGCAAATTTTTTTTGTTCTTCTTCCTTACAGGGTGGATTTGGATTACAATCATCACAGTTGCTGCTGCAATTTGAAAGCTAGCCATGGTTTGCGTGACATTTCACTTTCTAATGTATGCCTAATCAGTTCAATGCAAAAGTTTAGTTTTTCATTATTTTGCAACTCCCTTATAATTGCATTAATGTACATGGAGCTTTCACTCCGTGATTCTATTCTTTCTGCATAGTCTCATGCATTCACATATTCTCCATTTTCTTGCTCAAGGAATGAGTATCTTAATGCTATGATTGTTTTACATGACCACACACTTGTCATTCTTATGATAACGATCAACAATGAACTAAATCTGCTGGTCCTGCAGGAAGGAAAAGCTAATATTTCTAGATTGGAGGACTTACCAACTGGATGTTTACCTGGAGCTTATAAAAATTATTTAATTTATGTGGACAAACTTCTTCATCGTTGGAACAAAGGGCAGAATACCATTGTTGTTGATGACCAGTTAGACCAGGTAGATCTCACCTTTTGGTAGTTCTAGTACCACCTTCACTAATTTCCCCATAATTCATGAGGTGTCATTTGAAGCTGTTACTGTTGAAGTGCCTATTGCATTTCAAGTGTTTTTCCAAGTAATGTGGCCTTTTGTGCAAAATGGGTGCAGTGAATGTGACAGAAGTCATCATTAAAAGTAATTTTTAGGTTGTATTTTGCAGGAGAGAGTTGCAAAGGTGGTATTATTTGTTCTATCATTGCAACATGTTGTAAGCAAGCCTTTTCTTATAGCTACCACTTCCTGTGGTCTTTCTGTATGGGAAGCTGGATTCTTACATTTGGCACCATCTGCCAATCTGGTAGTTTACAAGGGAAGTAAAAATGCCAGAAGAAGCTTCAGATCATTGAAATTTTACAATGGAGAAGGGAAAATAATGTTTCAAGTGCTATTGTCCTGTTCTGATGTTGTTGCTGAGGTACCTGATTCTTTCTTATTAGGCTTTTGAGTTCCCTTATGCAGCAGCATGCTCAGAAAATTTAAAGAATATTAGAGAAGAAAAGTGATTCTTTTTAATGATCATTCTTTGTAATTTGTGTTCATCACATTCACCTGTTTCAGTGTTTTGTCTTCTATTCAAAGAAGAATCTTCACTCTACATGCATGGGGTGGGGGGGTGCTCTCTTTCAGTGTACTTCATTAAGCTCATAATCTGCATTGTACTTCCATTTTATCATGACCTTACAGACTGACACGAGGAATGATGCAGGATGTGGAAGTGCTGAAATGTATAGAATGGAAGGCTATTATTATTGATGAATGCCAACGTTCCTGTGTTTTAAGGCATTTTAAACACTTCAAGTCGCTAACTACTGATATGAGGTTGCTTCTTGTGAGCACTCAGATTAAGGTATGGCCATTCCAATTTACGTTTCATGTTACCAATATTTGCTACTGCCATGCCTCAAATTGATTAGTTTGCTGTCTTTCTTGCAGGATTGGGCAGCTGACTATCTCACTGTGCTTTCCCTCCTTGATTCCAGACTTGAAGATAGTATGGGAACTGATATCTGTCAATTGAAGGAAAGATTGACAGCTTACATGGCATATGAGTGCAAATCACGTGTATTGGGGTTCACAGAGTATTGGGTGCCTGTCTGGCTATCTAACGTGCAACTTGAACAGTATTGCAACATTCTGCTTTCAAACAATGCAGTGCTTGGCTCAGTCTCAAAGAATGAGCCGCCTGATACCCTCCGTGAAATTGTTATGTCAACTAGGAAGGTTGGATCTGTTTAAAATTTACATAATGGAACTTGACTATAGCTTCATTCCTTGAAAAAAATTCCCATTTTTGACTCTACCAAGTTTTTATTAGTTGCTATGCTTCTCTTTTTCAGTGCTGTGACCATCCTTATCTTCTGGATCAGTCTTTGCAAGGCATAATCTTGAATGATTTGCCCCTGGAAAAGCATTTGAATGTTGAAGTACAAGTGAGTGGAAAACTGCTGCTTGTAGACAAAATGCTCTCAGAAATCAAAAGCCGTGGTCTTAGAGCTTTAATTATATTCCAGGTTGACATCAGTGATCTGTGCTTGCACTAAGTCTTTAATGCATGCACCCTGATCCAGCTGCATTTTGTATCATGCTTCAGAAGAAAAAATGAGGTCACACTAGGGCCTATAACCTATTCAACTTGAAATTTTAGAGTTTTATAGCTTAATGTTCTACACTGTTAATTCTCTAGAAAATTTGGATTTTCCAGCCAGTATGACGATCAATCAGAGAGTCAAAAATAAGTTGCATAACCACATTGCACTCTGGCCTACTTATCTGTGTAACTTTTATTATCTTTATTGATTGTTAGTATAACCTTGTAACTTTGGCTCATTGATTTGCTTGGCTATGAAAACTTTATGTGGCAGAATACTGTCATTTACAAGTTTATTTATGTCAACTAGTTGTTTTTGATGGATACCAAAATAAGACAACTAGATGTTTGTGACTTGGAATTATGTTGTATTTGATGACTTATGCCATGGCAGGCAGTAGGTCACTCTGGAAATGATTCTGCTGGAGATATTTTGGAAGACTTTGTCAGCCAAAGATTTGGTCAGGACTGTTATGCACGAATTGATGGTATTGGGGGCATGTATGCTCGTTCAAAGAAGCTGGCTGCTTTGAATAAGTTTAACAACAAAGATAGTGGGAAGTTTGTTTTCTTAATTGACAGGCGTGCTTGTCTCCCAAGCATTAAACTTTGTTCAGTGGACACTGTCATATTATTTGACAGTGATTGGGATCCCCAGAATGACTTGAAAGCCATGCGTAGGATCACCATCAATTCACAGTTTGAGCAGTTGACAGTGTTCCGGCTATACACAAGTTTTACTTCTGAAGAAATGGTTTTGATTCTTGCCAAGAAAGGCACAACTGTAGATCACACCATAGATTCTATGAATCGGACTGCTTGTAACACCCTGCTTAGTTGGGGTGTATCTCATATATTCAAAAAACTTGATGACCTCCATGGGTGTATAACATCTATGCCTGCTTCCAACTTGTTTTCTGAGTGGTCAAGATTGGATGGTGTTCTGTGTGAGTTATTGGCCCTTTTACCTTTCAACACTAAACCTATCCCTAGTGATGACTCCTACATTTCAAAAGTAGAGCAAAGTGGAGGGGCATATGTGAGAAACATTTCACTACTTGGAGAGAAGGAAATAGACTCCACAGAAACTGAGGATCCTGTTCTTTTCTGGAAGTATCTGCTAGAAGCAAGGCATCCTCAATGGTATTTTCTTCCAGAGTCATCCCCAGGATTCCGACGAAAACTTAAGTTCTTCAGTAGCTTTCCAAAAGAATCCAAATTGGGACACAATGCTGGTAGCTGCAAAGGGTTTAACAAGCAACTGAATCCCATACATCTGAGATCAAGGTCAAACTGCAGACGAAGGGCAATAGCTGCTGATAGGGAATACAAAGTGACTGGTACTAGGTCTTTTACCTTATAGCTGGTACCTTGTGTGGTACCAAAGAAATGTTGCCCATTGTTCTATTGAAAACGTTCTGAATTTTGGCATTTTTGTTCATCTATTTCTTTTCCTCTCTTTTAAGTAGCTTTCAGGGCATCAAAACAGCAATGATTTTCCTTTTTTAATTGTTCTACAGATAAGGGGAGTTCCTCAAATCAGGTAAATAAGTCTTCAGCCATGCATCCCATGGTTGTTGATTTTACAGGATCACCAAAAGCTGACAAAGTTGTAGCAGAGGCACGAAATGTACTACCTATTCTACAAAATAACTCACTGTCCTCTCTGAAGCTTGAGATAAGACAGCTCTGCAATATTTTACAACTTCCAGTATGGAGCGCTCCACATTCAAAGTGCTTCTCTAGGACTTAGTTTTCTTTCATCGTATGCTACAGTGATATTTTGGTTATTTTCCTATGCTAGATTGGACTTTTCTTTGGCAATGTTCATACTTTTTCACAATGTTATTTTCATGTGGATCAAATCGTTGTGTGTACTTCTGTGTGAAACATTTCACATACTTAAGGAAAATTAGTAACTATAGGCTTAAATGTGAAATTTCAAGCAAGAATTGGTCCTTTAATATCAATGCTTGTGTGCAAAGTTGATTTCTGATCATGCCTGAGTATCTGTGCATGTGGCCATTCCAAAATTTTAAGCAATTTTAATTGATGTTTATAAAGATTGACAATAATTTGTCACTGCATGCACAAACCAGTAGAGTAGATACCTTTGTGTGACAAACATTTCATGTCAACTAGTATATCTTCACAAGAGTTTGGGCAGGCTGAATATGCTTTAATGCAATATTTGAGATGTTGATGTGCCCAACACAGAAAAATCAACCAAGTGCTTTGACATCTTATGCAGGATAATGTCAAGGATACTGCTGTTGTATTGCTCAAATATCTAATGGATGATTACAATGTCAGTTGGAAGACTATATCTACATTCCAGGCCTTTCAGATATCAGTGGTAGGAACCAAACAAATACTTAAGACTACATTTGACACAGGAATTGCCAAAACATATATCTTTGTGTCAATCACAATCTCAAGATGTCCTTAGACAATATGTGGAAATTTTTGTTCTCCTGTCCCTCCTTCCACCGAAAGGGAGAGAGTACCATGCTAGGATGGTAGGATGTCTATGCCCTCTTTTTGTGTCAAACATATATCAGTCGGTGGCCCTCTTTTTGTGAGGTCAGCTAGTATCATGCTAGGATGTCTATGCCTTTTGTTTGGAGTGTCTGGGCTCAAATTATGCTTGGAATGTGCTGAGTACCATTCATTAATTTGAACTGTTCATGACATAGGACTATCTAACACCTTTTTGGCATCTTTCATTAGGCATTACTACACACCTCAACCTATTCTGCATAACTAGATATGTTGACAAATAAGTCCTATATATATTATAGGAGGCTGATTGGAGTATTGGTTGAAATAACTAATGTCTTACTTCCATGTGTTTTATGTTTTCAAATTGTATTTTGCTGAAGATATCCAAAAAATATCCATGGCACTCAAAATAAAAAACCATGCTTGTATGGGAACATATATGCTGTTATTGGATTTTCTATTTAGTACCTATAAAATTGTATTTCCTCCACTATTTCAAAAAATGAAAAACCATGCAAACACAAAATACCTGCAATCACAGATGCTGCTGGTTAGTTCCCTCACATCAGGGCTTGCCTTTCACTCCCACTCCCTTCTTCATCATTTTTGGCACAATGGAGATACAACACATCTCCATTTATGTATAATTTTCTTGCATGTAAACACTTCTGTCAAATAGATATGTCAATGTATGTGTACCCTGAGTACCATTTTGTATGAGATTTGCTGACGAAATGTCCAATGGACAGTGTTGGATGGCTGCTGATTTCTTGAAACACAAGATTGATCACAAGGAATCACTTATACTTGCAAGGCTGCAGTTAAAGTTTGAATGCAAGGTACAAGAGGTAAATTATATTTCCTCCAAGCTACAGAATATTAAAAAACCATTTGCTCTCCATTTGGGAAGTGTAGAAAAAGTTGAGGCCTCAAATTATGTTAAAAATTCAAAGACAACAGCATCAGAACTGGAAGATTTGGGAGGAGAAATGACATCAAGCAAGGAGCAAGATTTGGAAGCAGAACAAATACAAACTGGCTTTGAGAGACAGAATCTTCCACTTGAGCTGGAAGAATTGAAAGAGGGAGAAATGCCACCAAGGTCATGTTGTTCAAAAAGTTCCAAATTAACTGTGCTGGATATGCAAGATTTTGAAGAGGGAGAGATACCAGTTGGCTCTCAAGGTAAGACTATTTCCACGGAATCGGTGGATTTGGAAGAGAGAGGGATGCTGGAAAGATTTCAGAGTCCGAATATTTTGGATCAGATGGTACCTGCGATTTTGGAGCAAAAGCCAGGTTCTAGAATAGGTGATAACTTGAAGGAAAAGAATAATGATATTATTATAATAGACTCTGATACAGAGACAGATCATACAGAAGTAGCTGCATCAAAAGGTGTGGAAGTGACCTGTATTAAGCAAAGCAATGGAATTAAAAGTTCTACCTCTGGTGTCAAAGATGGTGTCCCTGTATTGTCTCCTCTAGAAAAGCAGATCCCTGTTGGAAATATAAATACAAATGATGCTATAGCAAGGCCTTCTGAAGTTTCTCAAACTCAACCACATGAGGCATTCATGGTTGATGAACTTAAGGAGACTCTTACACATGGCATGACAACTGAAGACAAGGGTATCACCTCAGAAAGGACAAATGCATCTGAGGTCAAGCAGAGCAGTCAAGAAGCCACTGCTGCCACTCCCTTTGCTGGAGAGTCCTTTGATTTGGAATTCACTGAAACTGACTCAGCCATGCTTCAACAAGATAATAGTACCATCCAGGGTGGTTCAAATGGATTACAACAGGTATCAAAATTTGCATGAACATCCTATTCCGCTCTTTTAAAAATTTAGGAAGGCCAGGTTCCTTCAATCACAATTGATGCCAGCAAAGGCATCTTTCAAAGATCCAAAAGGCAACACAAAAAACAACCTAGAAAATGGATTTAAAGGCTATCTATAACAATATACCTCAATGCACAGGTATATTGGCGTAAAGGAGCAACCATTTTGCCTGCTTCTCACTGTCAGTCTTTAGAATTAGTTAGGAATGCTAAAGGTTGCTGCTGGATACCAAAAGTTAATTTGTTCACCTATTATGTCCTTGCAGATGCCAGTTCGCATAGTGCCATCATCCAGTGTACATGAATTACTTTCCATGCCAACTCTCTCTGGGATGCAATGTTTTCAAAGCAATGAAAGGTGTGCCTTCAGTCAGGAAGTTTGTGTTTCTGGGCAAAAGGACCGAATGCTAGTTTTCAACCCTTCTGGCAGTGGCACATTTTTTCCATGGCCAACAGCTATGCCGGCAGGAACACATGCTCAGGATTGTAGGAGTGTAGCTGCTGCATCAGGATGTTATGCGGGCACTGTGACCCCTGATATCCCACCGCTTTCTACCTTAGACCCCTTTCAAATTGAGATTGAAAGATTGAGGAAAAACAATGAGCAAGACCTCAAGAGACATAAAGAGATGGTTTGTTCAAAATGACTAAAGAAAAACAGTTTGCTTGATTTTTCAGATGGATATAGTTCTCTAAATTCTTGTTGGTTTGAAAGATATTTTCCTTCTTGACCAGATATTGCGCATCAAAGCAGATCGTGACGAAGAAATGGAAAAGGTACGTGAGAAGTATGAGGTGTTGCTTCAGGATGCAGAGATAGCCCTGATGCAGAGGAGGAATGAATGGAAAGCAAATATCCTCAAAGCTTATGCAAATATGTTACTCGCCAAAGTTTGGAAAATTTGATTTGAAAGCAGTATCCTCAGGGACTAGAAGAGGCACAATCTCTGACATCCTGTAAGTTTTTTATCTCATTTTGTGTTCATGCTGCTTGGGTCTATCTTGGAGATCTCTTGCTGTACAGTTGTTCTAGGCAGCCTGCCACGACATTAGAATTTGGGCTTGGCACCAGTTAATTGATATTGGGCAAGAAATTCAGATTTTTTGAACTTTTTTCATTACGTACTTAATTAAGGCTGTTGTGGGGACCAACTAAATACTGAGATATAGTGTTCAACTTTGATGATCTAAGGATAAAATCCAATCAGAATGGATTGTAGGCATGATCTTCCAAGTTTTAAATGTAGGGATTTAGGGTATGATATTTCATGTATTTTTCTATAACACTAGGATTTGTGTAGCTTAACTCATTGGACTGGGTTCCCCACTTTTCTGGACTCAGAGGTTTTGTCTATTTATTTATTGAATTTTTTCAACCTGCATTGCTCTAACAATGCTGTTTCTGGAGCAAAAAGGACCAACTCCTATAAGAATGTGCTCACTGCACTTTATTTTAGTTGCCTGTTGCTTTCATTTCATTATTTGTTATACTTGTTGATTTTAGGTCTCATAAATGAGCTGATTAATCCATCAATCCAACGAACTGCTCACTTAACTGCCCCGAGGCCTGAACAATTTTTTTCAAGCCCAATGCTGACCTCACTAAATGGAAGTTCTTAATTGCTCAACAACTCTCTCAACTGCAGTTAGTCCCGTGATCTCTTTCGCAAATAACCTATAAGGTGAAATTCATTTACAGGCCCCAGCTCCACACGTTCAAGCCTCCAGATCACAGCCCCTGCGCTGCTATCCCATCTTCCTGCCATCTAACCCTGCACCAAGGCAGCTTGCAGGATTACATCACATTTATCTGCCACTGGTTGTGGATGGTTTGTGTTTGCCAATTTGTCATGGCCTTTATCGTGACATGTGCTAGCAATGGGTATTGAGAGACATGAACCATTGTTGCACCAGTCCATGGAACTTGGCTTCAACATTTTAATTCAGAGTGCATTTGAAAAGGCAGGTTTGTGTACAGATATGTACGGTCTCTTTAGCTGTAGCGATCAACATATTATACTTTTAACTTCATGACCGACTGATTCTGGAGATGAATCCACATTCTGATTGGGAGCTTGGGCCGGAAGGTAGCTTGAATAGCTCAAGGGAAAAAAAGGTGTTTCGTCTAATTTTTTAGCTCCCCTTAATTTTATGGTTTTCTTACATGTCAGGATCCAAAAATATTCCCAGCAAATTATGTCAGCGTGTCAATGAATACTTGCATTGGGGCTTTGGGCTTTAGCCTTTGAACAAATACACATAATTTTCTAAAAATCAAGCTCGTGGTATCTCCGGATGCACATGCTCCAAAGAGCACCTACCATGTAACAAGCCGATGTGATCTTATGTCCCCTCTCTACAAAATGAAATCAAAAAGGTTTTGAAGAATGGCACTAAATAAACATTAATGCAATCAATTTTCACTGAACTCAAAGCAAGTCTAAGATCCTATGTTGATGACGGGTCACCAAGATCAGCTGCTCGGTAACTTTCCTTCAGCTATTGTCTTGAGGGTTGCCCGGATCCTGTCAGACTTGTGATGGAGCTCCAAATGGCGCAATATTGTCAGAGCACTTAACACCTGACAGTAAAGCAGTAGGATTAGCCAAATTCCGCACACATTGAGCCACAGAAGTTTGTGAGTTGCAAAAGTAAAATGACAGCAAATGAAGAAACGCAAGAAGAGGAGTTGAATGAGAGATCAAATCCAGAAAATAAATTTCCTCGTGTATTTTTATATATTTTTATTAATTTGTATTACGATTTATCAAATTCTAGATATTATTTTAAAACAAATTTAAAATTATAAAATTATTTCAAAAAATTAAAAATATTTAGAAAACGATTTAAAAAATTTAAGACTTTCAGGAGTTTTGTTCCTCTTACTCTTCTTCCATTATACACTTAAATATATATGTATGTGTATATTGACCAAATAAAATAAAAATGAAAATAAAAGAAACACAAAAAATCTCTTTTTTAGTTTTAATCAACTGACTCGCCCTTGTGAGTCACTAAATTCAAGTTTAAGCTTACAAACTCATAGTTTCATTCATCAGCTAGGGTTTCAAACTTTGAAGTTGTCGTTAATTCTCCCATTTTTGTTCTGCATTTCTACTCTTTGTATCGCAAATGTTGACTTGCAACCACTTTGTGGGCGGTGATCATGAGATAGTTTTGAATCGTATAAAAAATGATCACGCTCTATACTGAACTTGCATATTCGAGTCGAGTCAACTAGTTTCCTATGTTGTTGAACTCTGATAGTCTTTTGGTAAGAGAAATTGGCTATTACTATGTGTGGCATGTGTCCTCTGAAGCTCTCATGTTGCCCTCCAGAAGATGAGTTGTGTCCTACATTTATATGGCTTATCGCTATGGTAAATTTTTAAGGCACAAGTAAGTAAGGATACCATATGCCTTAGAACAGAGTCAGTGAGGCGTTGAATCTAAAAAGCACAAGGTGTTTTAATTAAGAAGGGCATCTTATGATTTACACAGAATCCACTTCAAGACCTATATATATGTATGTATTGTGAATTAAATCTGAGGTAATATTAAAGGATAAACTTCCTTGAGATTCATGTATCTCACCTTTCTTTGATCCAGTATATTTGAACTTGAACATACGTATTAAAGTTTTTCTTGGCTACAGAGGTTTTCCTTCAAACGCCAGAGGTTGTAATGTAAGAGCTTCGAGTTTTCGGATAATATAATTGGTTGGGTCTCTTTTTTGGGTAAAACTTCGATCATAAACTAAGTTTCCGAGACACTAAACAGTCAGCACAACGCTATGTATGATTGCATGATTCAACAATCCAAATTTACGAACTTTAATGGAAACAAGGTTTTGATATTTAGGTACGAAAGATATGGACAATAACGATCAAGATGTAAACACATGGATGGAGTTGGATACAAGTTTCAAAAGCAACGAAATGGGTATGTGAACGACTTTTAACAGATAGGAAGAGGAGCGCCATTCCAATCCCTAAGGCAATCCAGCATTGGATCGATAAGCTTTCCCTGGCACACAGCGGTGAACACCTTGTCAAACTCCTCGCCAGGGGACGTGACCTTTTCCCCTGTAAGGAATCCGGTGCCCAAAGTCTCCCTCACAAACTTGTACAGTGGATAAGACCTGCATCCCTTGATCCTGTTGGCAATTGCCGGATTCCCATTCTCATATGCTGCTCTTGCACCCTCAACTTCTTTCGGAAGGTGGGCCTTCAGTTCTTCCTCGAAAGGTCCAATCTTTTGGAAGACTGAAATATTTGCATTCTTCTCATTTTCGCCATTTGCCAGTGCATGGTCCACGAGAACTTGTCTTAGCTTTTGCAACAATGGATAGTTGGCGCTGCAGGGATCATCGATGTAAGCAAAAACATGTTCACGATCAACCACCATCAGTAATTCCTTCTCGCAGAACCTTGATGGGTGAAGTTCTCCGTTAGCACCTGTTGTCAAGACCCTCTTGGCTAGTTGGCTGACAGTGTTCTTGACTACGTGCTTCAAATTCTCCTCCAAATGCCTCAAGTCAATAGCTTGGCAAAGTGCAACCAAGAAAGTTGAGGACATGAGTTTCAAGATATCAACGGCTTCTTCCGTCTTTCTTGAAGAAATCAGTCCCAAGGAGTTCACATCTTGATTATGCTGCTCTGCACTCTGCACATGGGTGGTGACTGGATTTGCAAGGTATTGGAGCTCAGAACAGTAAGAAGCCATTGCTATTTCAGCTCCCTTGAAGCCGTAATCCAGGCTTGGATTCCTGCCACCGGTGAGATTGGATGGCAATCCGTTATTGTAGAAGTCATTTACAAGCTCACTGAACTGAGCAAACATGAGCTTTCCTATCGCTGCAATAGCCAGGCGGGCATTATCCATTGAGACTCCGATTGGGGTACCCTGGAAATTGCCCCCATGCAAGGCCTTATTCCTCGAAACATCGATCAGAGGATTGTCGTTCACTGAGTTAATCTCTCTTTCAATTGATTTGGTTGAGAATCGGATAACTTCAATCTGGGGACCTAACCACTGTGGGGAAGTCCTTAGAGCATAACGATCTTGCTTTGGTTTCTGCAGGGGATCCATTTCATGGATCCTTTTAGCCTCTTTCATATAAGAGCTGCCGTCTAAAATGTGCTCCATTATGGCTGCAGCCTCAATTTGGCCAGGATGGTGCTTCAATTTATGGGTCAAATGGTCCGTGAATTCAGGTTTGCCATTCATGACTTCTGCAAAAATTGCGGATAGCATTTCTGCCAAGACAGCAAGAATGTTCGCCTCAAAAAGGACCATAGAAGCCAAGCCAGAACCCACTGCAGTGCCATTTACGAGGGCAAGGCCTTCCTTAGGCTGCAGTTCAAAGAAACCAGATTCAATACCGGCCAGGCGAAATGCTTCCCCAGCATTAAGGGATTGACCGTCCGGACCAATGGCCCTGGAATTAGGCCGGCCGGTTAACAATCCAGCAATGTAGGACAGCGGGATCAAATCGCCTGAGGCCGTGATCGTGCCGCGCAATGGCAAGCATGGAGTAATGTTGTGATTGAGGAGCTTGGTAATAGCTTCCAGGATCTCGAACCTGATGCCAGAATAACCTTGGAGCAGAGTGTTGATCCTCACCAACATAGCTGCTCTCGTTGCTGCCTGAGGCAGCTGGTGGCACGATTCCGTTCCATGTCCGAAAATCCCAGCATTCAAAAATCTAGACAGACACCAAAGGGACCAAACGTAACAAAATTAGTAACAGCTATTGAGTTCTTCCACCGGATAATGAAATTGAAAGAAATGCATTCTACGCACAAAAATTTGAAGTTAAAATGGTTAATTTAGCCAAATATGCATCCGTGCCATTAAGGACCACAAAAATTATGTTGTGAAGCTTTAATGCAGAAAACAAATATTTAAAGGACAACATGATGAATTTCGATGACTCGGCAATTACCCATCAACAAAAAACGACATCGTATGCATTATGCATTTCGAAGATCCAAACATGTTACCGGAAAAACCTGACAAAATTCCAGATGATAACGTCTAAAAGTTACCAAAACGGTAACGGTAAGGCAATAACACTTTTATTAACTGTTAATAGTATTTATTAACTGATTAAAGTCACATCAATTACTCATTAAAAGACTTTCCGTGTAAATACATGTTGGCGGCTCCACGTTTTTAGAATAAGATTGTCCACACATGATCGTCTCTAGCTTTTCCCCTTATGCCGCAAAATCTCCTTAAAATATCTTGTTGAACTTAAAATTAATATATTCAAACAACATAATTACTTTATATATATATATATATATATATATATATAATATAAAATATTTTTAAAAATAATATAAAAACAAATTACCTTCATTTAAATTTATTATTTTTAAATTTATCCCTTAGTTCATCTAATGAGACTTGTTTTAATCCCTTGTGTATCATTAAAATCTTGTCCGATAGACTGCGGTGATTTCGTTTCTAATTATGGCAAAACGAACATCGTAACTCACAAAACTGACCATCGCTTTCCACTTCCACCCAAAAGTAAATAAATAAAAAAAATGACAACAGTAATTGTTTGTTATGGGTGCTGACCAACCCTTACGGCTCGGGCGAGTCGACCCGGTCCGAACTCAGCTCAGAAGATCCCGTGCCAAACCCACGTCTCAAGATGGACTCGAATCATTCAAACACCGAGTCAACTCGTGCGAGTTACCACGGGAATAAAAATAAAAAAGTGAGCGGGAGAAATCATTTGGATTAATTACCTGATGAGCTCCCTCTGCAGGGCAGAGCCTTGTTTGGTCCTTCTATGGGAAGTAGCCCCAAAACCAGTGGTGACGCCATAGCTATCTGTACCCTTTGTCATGCCATCCATGACCCAGTCACTGCTGGCCTTGACGCCTGCCCTGGCGGACTCTGCCAGCTCCACAGTGATCCCGCTGTCGACCCCGCGGGAAATTGCAGCCACTTGGGCGATGGTCAGGGTCTCTCCACCGAGCTTCACCACCGGTTTCCTGTACTCCGCCACCATCCGCTTCACTTCATCCAAATGGCTTCCTTTCAACGACTCAGCGGCTACCCCCCAGTTCAGCGGATCATGTCTAGGAGGTTTGGTAGTGCACAAGCTGTCCAAAGAACCGTTTTGGTGGCGACTCTCGGTAATATTTTCCATTTTCGCAGGAGAGAGAAAGAAGAAGAAGAAAAAGAACCCGAAGCAATATAATTAAAAGAAGCTGATTTAGCCAAGGGCGTTAAACTCCAAGGCCTCGGTTATGATTTCTGAAATGAGAGATGAAGAGGAAATCCAGGGAGTTTGGCTATTGATTTCCTGAAAAACAACTCTGACAGTAATGCTCCTTAAATAGATGTCTTTGACGCCCGGGTGCTGGTGGGGGGTCTGTTTATTTATTTATTATTCTTATTAATTTTTTTTTATATATAATTATAATTATTTTATTTATTTGCACCATATGGGTTGGTAGGTAAGCATAAGGATTTGCCGAGGCAGGCGAGGTGGGTTGGTTGAAAATTAAGAGTGGCCGTTGATTTGGTGATAATCTTATGGTTGAGGCTATGGAGCGTGGACTGCATGTGGTCCATTAGAGGAACAGAAGGTTAAATTTGACTCGTGGGGGTAGTGCTGCGTGGTGAGACCCCCTGCGGTTGGTGGGTGGGGGCTGGTCCTGTTGCATTCATTAAATAATGATAAACCCCTTGGGCTACCCTCTTGGTTTGTGATACTTTAGTGTTAAAAAATTTTTATGAATTCAAATCCTGACAGTTTTTATAACAATAATATAATATCAATTGTAATATTAAAAATTTAGTGTAATATAAATATAAATTAATTGAATGTCTTTTCAAATTTATTGTAATTACATTAATTTTTTTTATCAAAATTTATTATAATATTATCTATGATTATCTTTACTAGTAATTAATTCTTTTCATTCATGCATAATCTTATAATTATTGTAGAGTATTTACTTATCTAATTGTATACAATTAATTTTATAAATTTTTTTTTTTTTTTTTTAAAACATTATCGTAGAATTAAGCGATACAGTTTTTACATTCATCAATTATCCACTATTATATTACTTTTCTCTTAATACGGTCTAAGAAGGAGAAAGCCTTCTGTTCAGTATTGCGAAAAAGTCAGCCGAAGCCTACCGACGGCGACCCTGTTTTGCCCTTTTGGTCGACTCAGTCGTAGTATAGCAATATTGCTAAACTTTTCGTTTTCGATATTTTTCCGTTTTTTTTTTTTTTAATTCAATTTAATGTACAAAATATGTTATACCAGAAGACATTAATTGGTGTGGATATACGCAAATGGTTATACGAACTTGCACTGTTCATCCAATTTCCTCAATTCTATAACATCAAAACTCGAATTCAAAAAAATGAAAAAAAAAAAAAAACAATAAACGGAAAAATTCGCAAATTCATCAGAATTTCACTCCTTACCATTTTTATTGTGTGAATCGAAAACAAGTCATAATTGAATGTCCGTAATTGCAGGATGTTTCCTTTTGTGACTTTGATTCAGAACTCGATCTCAGTAAATAAATAAGAACACCCCATTTTACTAAACAAGGTCGACGACCTTAACCAAAGAATAAAATTCTGGGGCTGTGATTTTAATTAGTTTTGGTGAGGCGACAAGTAGCTTTTGTGACATAGCGATGTCTCAACGAAAAAGCCGAAGAACCTGTTAAACTGACATTGTCACAAATGGATTCAACGGGAAGGCCCATGCCATTTTTATGTCCGAGAAGTAGGTATATTTATATGTGGTTTGGCGAGATTTTTGGCTAGAAAGCTACATTTTAACAAAAAAAAAGAAACGATTAAAATTAGAGTTTTCCCATTTTGAAGTCATCTGTTATTAGTTGAATTCGCACAGAAACATGTTCGCATGCTTCTCAAACGTGGACTGCCAAGAATGATTCTGTTTCTAGGTAGAACATAGTTGATTATAAAGATGAAAGATATGCTCGATCTGCGATCTATACATAATTTCAACTTGCATTAGCCTGTTGTCTTCAACACTAATTAATAGCATTTACAGTGCATATTCTACTAATTTTTTTTTTTTAATTTCGATTCCAATATAAGGAATATCTTTAATTTTAAAACTAGTATTTTATCACATAATCAAACACCCTTTTTCCCTTTTTTTTTTTTTTTTGGTATTAGAAGAAACTAAGGACGGTTTGTTTTAAGGAAGGTAACGTTTCAATAAATAGAATTGCCATTTGCTTAAAATAGGGAATAGAGTTCCCACGTGTAACTGCCTAAAAAGAAAAAAAAAAAAAAAACCATAAGCCCATCTCTCTTACACATCGACACTTGCCTTCTGCGGCCGTACGGTCCGCCACCAGCGACTCTACCATCCGCCAGCAGCCTGGGCAGGTGGGATCCATTGGTTCTTGGGAAGCACGGCACAGGGAACAAACCGTTGCGGTTAAGTGCCAAGTTGCTTGGTGGGTTTCTTATTGGAGATATGATGTATGATGCTGGCGAAGTGGGTTCGAAAATTGTAATTTTGTGAAGTTACGGAGGTCATGACTTGTTTGTATCTAGTCTGAGGATGGAGCTTAAATTTGAACTTTCCTACTTTCTTTACTTTGTAATTGAACTGATGATGAACATATTTTACATAATTGTGTTGCTTTCTGTTTCTGAATATTTTTGTTTTTTTTTTTTTTTAGGTGATCAGGCAGAATTACTGCAATTTGGTTCCAAAACATGAAGAATTTACATCTAAAAATATTTTGAAATCAACCTAAGTGATTCCTTTTAATTTATAGCCGTAAAAATAAAATTTGTTAGCTCATCTCAATCAACACGTTAAAAAAGAATGGCTCCAAAAAAAAACCCTATGATTGCTTTCTGCATGATGCAAGAGAAACACATCTTGACCTTTTATGGAAAATTGAGGTTATTATCTTTAAGATAATATGATTATTGTATTTTTTATAAAATTTAAATAATATCATAATTTTAGAATTAAAAAAGTTTATTAATCTTTTTAGATGAATTAAACAACCCCAAAAGAAAATTTAATTTTGATTCCCAACTAAACCAGACGACTATAAAGGAAATCTAATTTTGATTTAGAAAATCAAATATATTATAATTATTAATTCTATTTATGCTTACACTCAATTACGGTTTGGATTCCGATTCTGAACCATAAACTAAACGGCCCCCAAGTGTTTTAACTACATTTCTTTTAAGACTATTACCTATCTTATAAACTAATAAAACACAAATAAAAGAATTATAGGCTGAGCTTGCTCGATTGAATCAATATGATTAATCAAAAGTGTTAATCCCAAAAATAGCGATTAGCTAATGGCATTGAACCCGTCAACATTGTGAAGCGCAATTAGGTGCACTAATCCAAATGGAAGGTAGCGTTTCACCCCTCGCCTTTGCATGACCATGACCGACCTTTTTTTTCTTTTGAAAAAATGAGGGGCGTATTGACCTGATTACAACAAAACTGAATTGGAGCTTCACCCATGAAGCCACGTATCAATCTAATTATATTTAATAATTGAGAAAAGCTTGGAACGTACTCGTGTGCATCATTCACGTGAAAAATTCCCAGTCATTTATAAAAGTGAAAATGGAGATTTGATAGAAACTTGGAAGTTGGATTGGAAATTTTAAGTTTCATAGCAGCAAAAGATACTTCCCCTGACATTAACTACAATTATATTTCAAGCTGAGCCTTTCCAGCAATGAGGCTTAGGGACCAATTAATAAGTTACGGCAGCTTACCTCTAACTTACAAAGTCTTTCGTTCCCCCACAAGCACTCCAACCTAAAACTTTTAAGACAAACGATTTAAATTTAAAATTTTTAAAATAAAAATTTTAACTGTGCCTATATATGAATTAGGGTGAGAATGAAAATAATAGAAAAAAAAAAAGAAAATAAATTAAAATTGTATTTTCTTTTTGGATAGTGTAATATATATATATATATATATATATATATATATATATATATATAAAGAAATTTAAAAATGCCCTATTTCTTCGGTGACTTTTAGAAAAAGGAACATATGAAAGCAGTGAGGTCATCATAGGCCAACCCCGCCCCCCCCCCCCTCCCGGCGCCCCAAAAAAAAACAAGGAATGCCGTCTCGCATTTGTAAATGTAGCTTCATTTTGGTGAAACTGGAAATGGTGGGCTCCATGTGGAACTTCGGTTAGTTTTCCAACAAATTTCTTTTTTTTCTTCCTTTTTGATGGTTTCCCATTGAAGTAAAATTACCAAATAGATTGTCGAGGCTTTTAGCCACTTGGAGATATTGTCTACATTTTTGTGAGTTGCAACTTGCGACCGAGCAAGTTTGAAATTTAACTTCAACGGTTTTTTAATGTTGCATGTATGCATTTTCTACGCTACAACGTCTCTCTTGGGACCTCTTCTGTGTCGACAGACACCTACCTAACATACTTTTGCATGTAAATTACCAAAAGTCAGAACCCAGAGCACCACTTCAAAGAAAAAGTCGAACAGTCAAAGAAGAACTCCTTGAAGACGAGTATTGGTCACCCTTTGCCAACAACTCTTGTCCACTTTCCTCTTCAGACTAGTAGGGGTGGTAGGTGGGAATTGAAACGTGGGAGAAACGATTTAAATATGTATAAGACAGTAAGATAAAATAATTTCGGTTATCAACTTAGTGAACAAAATGATTGGAAAAAAGAAAGATAGAAAATTGTTCCTTTATCCCATTACACTTGATTATGTGCAGTGGGTACCAAGGTAGATGCTGATATTATTTTGATACTTTGTTAACACAATTAAATGAAATTAAAAGCGATAAAATTATTTTGGTACCTTTTTACAACAATCATATGCCCTATATATAGATAGATGCAGAATGGTACTCATTTACAACTATGCCAGAATGCCAGCGGTTAAGAGTGACAGCGCGGGGCGTGGCTGGGGGAGAGTTGGTTGGGGTTCAGGATCCAGGGGACGTGTATCATGTGACTTGGCCTACCGGCCTAACACTTGTATTTTCTTTGAAATATTCCAGTTTATGAAAACGAAATGCCTCCGAGTTAATACTTTTTTTTTTTTTTTCAATTTGAAAATAATCAATTATTAGATGTTAGTTGTCTTTTTATTTATTATTTTTTTTTTTAATGTGCGATACTATGACACTGAAAATCTAGATCGTTTTCATATACTTTGAAGGACCATTTTCGGTATTACTCAATTAAAGACTAATTGGTTAGGTGTTGGTTGTTGATAAAGAAAAACTTCATCTAAATCCTTTGACTGATTAAAGATAAAATTAAAAGAGGTTGTGGTGTTCAATTCTACCACGTCCTTCCAAACCCAAAGGCTTGGTGGCCTCTTAAACTAGCCGAAATGGTTCCCTCGAGTTAATATCGTACAATAGTTGATGTTGAATGCTGATTATAAGTTGGTGGGGCTCTTGTAACATCATGCCGCTCGATAAATACCTTCTTCTCTGCTCCACTTGATTTAAGAGGCGTTGACTAATAATTGTGGTATTGGTCCTTTAGGTAGGCCTTTCCGAGGCCCAAATATAAATACTTAATACATATGCTTATTTCTATGAAAGCCCAAGTAAACCATCCATCTGGACGTGGGATTGGAATGTTTGGGGTTTCCCAATTGGATGTTTATTAGATTTGTTTTTTTTCTTTTTCCTGGTTGAAAATGCATGTTTTCCTTACGAGTTCCTAAATATTACTAACTGATTCCTTCTAAAATTTATATAATTTATTATATAAATTGGCGGACCAAAGGTCAAGAACGAGTTAGCTGTGGAAAACTTATTTTGTGATTCACGAGCAAGTACTCACACAGCTAGATGGTATACCATTGATGACACGCATTGCGTTCGGGGAGCTTCCATAATCAATTATTAATTCCTGACCTATTTTTCAAAGAATTCTCTCTCTCTTTCTCTCCCAATCATGTTAGGACAAGTATGTTGGGTTGCACGTAGGATATTTGTGGTGCAAGTTGTACTGGGAGTGCGTTGCGCCCAATTCTACTTTCAACAGCATTTATTCGGACAGAAGGTGCTCCGGCGGAACAGAAACCGAAGGCCATACCAAACTGAATTTCCACCCTCGGTCCGCTACGTAGCAGTTCGACGATCCGCTCATGCACATTTAGTTACCATTACTACACTGCCTTGGTGACCGGCCACCCTCTAGGCTCTAGCTTCTTCTACGGACCAACATTTTTGAGTCAAAGAAGATCGAAATTTAGCGGCCTTTCATTGCAAATATGCATGTTCAATAGCATGAAATTTCTTCCCACAAAAAAAAAAAAAAAAAAAAGGAGTTCAATGACATAAATCCCTTATAAATATCGTTGCACAAGTGACATAGCACTTCCGTATTATATATAAAGCATAATATATATATATATATATATATACAAGTACAACGCTAAACTTAAGAAAAGTGTTATGGCTTCCCTTCAGGGGGAGTTTGAACTTGAAGTGGGGGTGCAGGAGGAGCATAATACTGTGGAATTCTGGAAGTTTCACCCCGCCCTCGAGCTCTCCCAAAAAGGTAACAAGCAAGGGCCACGATCAAGATGAACAATATCAAAGGCAACGATATATATATCACATAACCCATTTGCTGTGGTGGTGGTGCTAATTGATGCTTGGCAGGTAAAAACCTACTCCCACATTATCACCAAAAAATAAGAAAAAAAAAAAAAAACAAAAAGGTGTTTATAAACACTTAATTGATATCTTGTCAAACTTTATAAACATCAGCGACGAGGACCCCCGCGCATATAAAATTGGCTCCAACCACCAAATCCAAATCAATTAATTAAAGTGAGCTGGGAGCGTTGAGGTCCCGTCGGTTTCAGTTCAGTTAAGTACAATTCTCTGTTGAGCAGTCCCGTCATGTGCAACTCAGCAAGGGAATTCCCAAATGCACCCTTTTTTTTTCACTAATTTATTTTCATGTATTAGCTTTAATGGGTTATTTTATATTATATAAATTTATATTATTATTTTTTTATTTTAAATAAATTTAATTTTTTATATAAATATAAAATTACGAGTAAATTTTATTTTAAAAAAAAAAACTCAAAATAAACATCTCTGCAGGCTTGACCCTAAAAGAAGATTATGGCAAATAAACAAATTTTATGGCGATAAAGTAAACTACCAGACTACCTCTGAATGACAAGTGGTGAGTGTTCTCTCTCTCTCTCTCTCTCTCTCTCTCTCTCTCTCTCTCTCTCTCTCTCTTTTTCGCCAACAAAATTTTAATTGAAGATCAAGTTCCCTAGATTGCTTTATACAATTATTATTTAATTGTATAGCTATTCCCAGCAAAAGGTGGAAGTGGAAATCACCTTACAGATTAAAATTTAAAGCAACTGAAATTAATATCTAAACGAAAAATAATTCGGAAATAATACATACCTTTTTTCTGTATCAGACGAGAGGGGGTTGAACTCCTGTAGGGATAGAGAGAGAGAGAGAAAGAGGAAAAGCGGATTTAGCCACGATGATTATCGGCAGAGCTAAGGGTCGAAGACAATGGGAGGAGAAACAAAATAAACGAAGCTGTTTGTCACCGTTTTGGGTCCTTGTACAGTTACTAGGGTTGACAGCTATCCGCGTGTCATGCTCATATCACAATTGTGACGTAGCAAGATTTAGAGAAATAACTTGAGCCTGCTGACCATTTTTCAGTAGAAAAAATTTAGGTCGGTTTAAATGTAATAAATTTAAATAAATATGATTAATTTTTATTATATATATATTATATTATATCATATTATTTATATATATATATATATATATATATATATAATAAAAATTAATTATATTCATTTAAATTTAATATTTTATTTTTAATCTTGGTAGCCTAATCATTTAAGAAATGGGGGCCCGCCAAACAGTGTTTACGGCGATGTTCCCGATGAAGGTTACTCATCTGGCATCTCGGAGACCAATTTCCGGGGAGGAAAGCAAGAGCGCAACTTCCTAACAAGTGTTTTGGAAGCGTGTATATGCTGCTGCTGCTGCATCATTATTGCAAGCAAAATCCAAAAGTGAGTTCCTCGTCTCGCATCCAAGAGGAGTCTAAAACAGGTTGATGTGTTCAACCTTTGTCCCAGAATATTACCTTTCGCCCAACCCTTTGCCATTTGCCTCATTGTAAGATGGCGCACGATGACAAATTTAACAAGCACAGTTGCATTTGCTCACACTTTCTCACTATGTACATCATTTTCTTTAATTCATCCAGGATCACAGATCCAGCAAATTTTTTTGTCCTATGTATACATAACATAGAGCATTTTGCAGCACATATTTCTTTCTGTTCCGAGAGAGTGCAACGACAGCTGAGCATCTTGATTCCTGATTTGGACGCTAAGCTGCTTTTCAACATGAAAGGGCTCAGCATCGCTCAATTTTGAGATATAAGTATGCCCGAGACTTGCCTGATCCAGGTTTCTCACTTACAGCCAACTGCCTTACTAGATAATCGGCGCTTATATCGGTTAAGAACAGAATGCAGATTCTCTCTTCCCTTTGGGAAAGCCACATCGCCAGCAGCAGTTCCAGATGGACCCCTACGATGAGATATGGCAATCTGAACATCCTTGATTAAATCCAGAAGCATTGCGGCTGTTGTGCATTTCCCTCTGACCGGTTTAGGGGTTGGGGGTAACATCCCATTTGAAACAGGTGAGCTTGACATATTATGTTGTGATGCGGAAACTTGGAGGCACGAGCATGGGGCTGTAGGACCACGGGGCTTTAAAAATGCCAGATCAATGATACCCTATTGATTAGAAACCTTGCTTTAGCTAAGGGACAACAAAAGAGGGTCGGATGTAGGAAACTAAAAGTGAAATATGAAAATAATGTCATAGTCTCTGCTGTGCACATCAATAACCATATTAGTACATACATGCCATGTGAAAATAATGTCGTTGCCTAAGGATAACCATTGAAAAGGAATATTGGTATTCTTTTGTATGGGGAAAAAGCAGTAAACAAGCACAACTAGATGACTCAGAACAGGGTCTTTCACAAGGTCTGTCGCCATGAAGCAAACAAGACCAAACTTCTTGTGGATAGATCAGTCACTTCATGCAGTTAAATACCTCGTGTAACAAAGAGTTGAAGAAATCTACCTGAAGGTGATTCAGAGTGGAGGTATATTTCCCCCACAACTCTGGTCGGCTTTCCATGATTGACAAATCAAGAATCCGGTGAATACACCAGACACCAAAGCTTACTATCAAATCCACTTTCCACACACACTCTTCTCCACAATGAGGAACAGATGAAACTGATATATTTGTCATACCAGCCTCACCATTCCTCAATGCAGCCACAAGGTTAAAGTCTCTCATTTCAGCTTCATATAAGAACTTTTCCCTTCCAGCCACCCGATCGATTAGATCTTCATCAGCACCATCGTTTTGCATAAACAGCCAATCAGATCCTTCCAATTTCAGAAGCTTCACAATACAGTGTCTAAAAGACTGAAGAAGCTGGGCCTCTGAATCCACAATAGAAATACCTTCTCGAATAATTGAATTTGACCTACCACCTACTGGACTCCCAACTGCATGATTTTTATCAGCCACACCAAACTGCTCAAATGGCTGTTTAGACCAGAGGGATCCATTTTTTGCAGTCACATTATAGGACAAAGCATCTCCATAACCTCTCGATAACTCATCCAAAACTGAAACACCTCCTCCTGATCCAATGTTAGAATATAACAATTGCGGATAAATCGACCTACCAACTGATGATCCAAAGCCCACAGAAGTGTCCCCTTGCGTACTCTTTTCAGACATATACAGATCCCTATAAGGTCCAGAAAGTCCTGAAATGTCAGGCAAGCTATGGTACTTCTTTGTGTTAGCTGACATACTTCCATTATCAGCATATCCAGAAGTGTAAACATCATAATATGGATTTTCAGAATTTAGGGGACTATTTCTAGATGCCCTAAAATTCTGAAATCCTGAGGCTCGTGAGGAGCTTAGTCCATTTTGCAATTTTTGGGTCAAATCAAATGTAAATGGATCCTTATAGTTTCCAGGACCCATGGAGGGTGACATTGGTGCTGGTGACTCCAGCTGACCACCTAAGCCATTGGAACTTCTGTCCTTAGCAATTTGATTGACAACAGATGCAATCTGATAACCATGAACTGTAGCTGGCTGATTATCCCAGTCATTGGAAGATGGCAGAGTTCGCATACTAGAATAGCGCCTTTCAGTAGAGTCCACAACATTGCGGCTTGGACCTTGTTTATATGCATCCAGCAATTGAGTGCGATTGGACCACAAAGATCTGCTCTGAACTCCATAGGATGAGTCCATATTGTTTTGCACCCTCGGCTTCATGGGAGAGTCGCATAAGCCAGAATTGACCCTGGAATCCAATCCCCTACCTCCTAGAGGCCTGAAATAGCCACTAAACTCTTTTTCAGAAGTGTCCACTTTAAGCAAGAAAGATGCAAGCTTTGAATCACCCAGCAAGACATCCAACATTTGGGCCTGTGCATTTGGAGTTGCTTGCCCATACCGATCATACATCTGACCCCAAAATTCTTCCAGAGTAGCAGCAAATTGGCGTCTTGTGGAACGCCCTAACCCAGCTAATCTTGTAAGACTCCCAGCACCATTTCCACCCTCATCACTCTTTCCACTGAGACTCCCTAATGTTCCTGGATCATCAGATGTCAGAGACAAGGCATTTCCACTAAAAGCTTGGGATAAGTCTTCAGGCTCCCAGGCATCTACCTCATCCTGCTTTTCAGTCTGCAAGTCTCCCTCTACAACCAGATTTTTTTCAATTATGTCGATGGGTTCACTCTTAATTTTCTTGGCATCCAGATAATCACCATCAGCAACCTCTTTAACTGCAGCTGACACAGAAATAGTCTCTGTCATGGATGCTGAATCCTCTTGATAGGATACTGCACTAATGGGAAATGTACTGTCAGAATGATTTTCCTCAATAGTTGTCAGATGAAGTTCCTGTTCAGACTCCATAATTGTCTCTGGCAGACCAAGATCAGCATCTGTAGCATTGAAGTCTGTGTAACTCTCTATGGATTTCCTGACAGCTGAAAATTTCTCTTCCTTCTGAACAAGTCCTTCTCCAGGATATCTAGTTTCACCAAGGAACATCTCCTCTTTGTATTCAGATGGCTCAGGTATAGCATTCTGCATGTCCCAGTTCCTTGCCTGAGCATCCAACTGGGTTGCTGATTTCAATGGAGCAGCTGCTAGCCAGAGCATCAAACAAAATGATGAACAGGCAGTGATTAGAAGAACAAGGTAAGGGACAGATGTGCTACCACCCATGTTCCATCTCAAATTGCCTACCCAATCACTATCTCCAAATATCATTTCCACCACAAATATGATATTTAAACCTAGCATCCCCATAAAAGTAATTAAAACCAAGAACTCCAAAAGCTGAGAAATTTTGTACACACTCATTATTTGTCTTGATGTAGCAACTCGGAGAAGGGGGATCACAGAGGATGGAAGCAGCAGAGCCACCATAACTTGTGTAAAAATAAGCAGTTGGTATACTCCTTCAACTCCTCCAGTCCATATGCAATAAAGGGCTGGAATAATGGCAATGATTCTAATTGTAGCACGTTGCAGCCAATTAGGAATGTCAAGTCTGAGGAACTCATGTAAGACAGCTTGCCCCCCAAGACTCCAGGTTAACGAGGTGAGCTGACTTGTGAGATACAGAATAAGTAAGAAGGTTAAGGGTGCCATTGGACTCCCGAAAGCCTGAATAATCATTTAGAGAAAAAAACATCCAAGTCCAATGAGTATGTGAAATACAATGAGAATACTATATTTCATGCCAAAAAGGTCATCAGGACCACTAACTGAAGAAAGTTACCTGTTCCATTAGTGACAATGCATCAGGAAAAGTAAGCAACATTAAGCCATCACTGTTGAACACATTTGCAGCTGAGTTCATAAGCACATAATTCACCAGATATATACCACTGAATACGCACAAGATGACCCAAAAATGGTTATGACACAAGGCACTCTTAGAAACATCTGATGGTCCTTGATGTTGCTGCAAGAATATTAAAGATAACAGAGTTTCAGAAACTTGACAAACAAAATTTTAAACATCATATCCAAGATGTATTGAAGTTTATGCACAAAAAGAAGACAGCAAATTAACCACTGGGCATTGGCTGAATGGCCACCCAAGAAATGCTTAGGGGTGAGTTCTGGGGTTTGAACCCTACACCTGACTCATGGCACATCCCACCCTCCCCCAATTCAGGTAACACGGATAATAATAATAATAAAGACAATAGATCAGAATTGAATAATACCACAGGATCATAATTTAATATACCAAAATTTTCAAGTACTGAAATGGCAAATCTCCCCAGCCCCCACCACCCCACCCACAGGCACAAGTGTCAACTTAAAAAGTAACATCAATATAAATAAGTAAAACAGGCAGTGACTAGACACCAGCGAAAGGACACAGTACACTGCAAGGAAAGCCAACAAAATAACGTCACTAAGATGCAGTCTGCACAGAGTGGCACTGGAAAGCAGAAACAGAGCATGACAACAATCAGTTTAAAACTAGTGCTGTCCCCAGTTGTTTGAGAAAAAATAACAGGTCTGATGTAAGATTAAATTAATCAAGACAAGTGACTAGAGATGTTAAGTTTGAACCTTGAAGAAACCAAGAAAACATACTAGCCAAATGAAACCACATTATAACCCCCCTTTAGAGTAGTTTATGTATAATCCCGTTCAAAAAAACAACAATCTGCCAGCAATATGTTTTGGTAAGTTCAGTGCCCTGCAACATATACTTCTGTCAGATGTGAACACATGGAACAGGCATATCTACCACCAAACTCATAGATCAGCATGAATAATAATTCATATTTGTATGCAATCAGACCAAGACAATTTTATGCAAACTAATCTAACAGTATGAATAATATTTCATATTTGCATGCAATTAGACCAAGAAAGTTTTTATGCATGTTACATCTTATCTCCTCACCCATTTTGTTCAATTCCCAACTGAGAGGAATCAGTTATGAAGATCCTTCTAAGAGCAAGGCCAAACAAAGAGGGAAAAAGAAGGTTTTCTCATACTAATGCATCTAGATATTGCTATAATGAGTAAAGCCAAATCCTGCTGAAGAAAAAGGACTCAAATTAACATTGACACAGTGCAACAGAGGAAAACACAGAAATGGGACTCTCTTCAACAAGCATCCAAAAACTCAAATATTCTTAAATTCCATACCGCATGGCAAATATGAAGAATGAACAACTTTTACAAGATATCAAACACAATGCAACCTTCAAATCTCATCAACAAATCTAATTTGGGTTGACTAAATGAATCTTTTCTTGTCATTTTGTTCTATTATGAACTAAGTTTAGGGTGAGACATAATTGTTCTAACTCCTTCCTAAGTACAGGTTTCCAAGACAACCTAAGTCATCATCTTCCTCTCCTCTCTCCATACACCAGATGTTGGTCAACCCTCTAAATTGAAGCATTTATAGGTCTAAGTTGGACATGTCCAAACCAACACAAATGCCACTCCTTTAAAATCTTATCACAATATTTAAAAATGATCAGGCTCATACACACAAATTCCCAGACAAGAAGAAAAGCTTTCAAAGAAAAAGGAGGAAGGAAAGAGAAATACCAGCACAATAGATGAATGAAGGTAAAAATTGTGAGGCATAATATTTGCTCCAAGAATACTCATCAGGACTAACACACTATCCTCACTTAACTTTGTTAGCACGCCATTCTTGGAAAGTGAGATCTCTGGTTGACTAATCAGCACTCCAAGAATATATAAAAGCAATATAAGCCCTGTGATGCGTACAAATAGAAAATTCTCCTTCCATCTCTCCTAAGAGAAGTAGTTAGAGATTAAGTGAAGTTCTTGATCAAACGGCAATAACAAGAAATGTAATCAATTTTAACTTACCAGGAAGTTCAAAAAAAGGGGTGATAAAACAGCATCAAGGGCAGTCAAAAAAACACCAGTGGACAAGTCCACCCCAAAAAGAAGGTTAAGACCATGTGCAATGCCAAGAATCTAGCAAAATCAAAACATTGGTTGGTTAGCAGCAAAAGGTCGTGGAGTGTTTCAAGCAGTAATAAACACACTTCACATGCTTTGGTTTGGTTATTTTGGGCATGGCAACCTGATGTATAAATTGACCAAAGATAAGAGAAGCTACCATAGTGAGATCCAACACAATCACTGAAATTGCTGTCTGAATCCCCAGGAACATGCATGTGAACTTGTCATATTCATCGCTGCATATCTATGGTATCAATAAGAGAAAAAGAGCATAAATCAAAAACAAATGAAAAAGTATGTGTGTATATACATATACATGTGTGTGTGTGTGTGTGTGTGTGTGTGTGTAGTGGAAAGAAAACCTTGCATAGGAGAACTGAAACGGATATATAATACCTGGGCAAGGTCTTTTCCGGTGATCACACCAATGCAAGCAGATAGGTACTGGCACAAAATGGCAGCAAAATTGAAAATGAGCATCGGCAATGCCAGATCATACCCAAAGCGAGCACCTCCTTCAACAGTTGCTGCCCACTTTCCAGGATCAACATATGTGATTGAAATCAAAAGCACAGGACCAAGGGCAGGAAGCAGACGATGAAGAACACCAGGCAGACGGTTACTACTACCAAGCTCAACTTCCATTTATGACCACTAATGCAATCAAAAATGGGACTCAGAATGCAACACAATATAATACTTAAATAGAATCTTCAAGAAAATGAGCACCTCTAGATGGTTTTAGGCTGATTTACATTACTGCTTAAAGTTGAATCTCCTGAAGATGCAGTCACCTTCCAATGACCATTCATTAGCAGCTGCTTCGATTAAACATTCTATGGATGAGCAAAGACAATGTCAATTCCACCTTCTATTTAACCAAAAGGTTAAGCATTAATGTCGAATTGCAACACTTTTTAATGCATTTGGCCAGATCAAACCCAACAAAGCCTCCTTGAAGGAAAATTGGTTGCATGGTACTGCTAGTAGCTTCTCCTACTAGCTGTGATCATCAGAAACCAGCCCAATGCTTGTGTCTAACACAATCCCTTGCAACTACAGAAGTGCTGTGGAAAACAAAACAGCCTATTCATTTCCTGATTGCAGTCAGCAGTTGAAGCCAATTCATGTAAAACCTGTACAAATTACTAGGATTTTACCCCTCCTGTGGCTTCAATCCTGATTCAAATGACAAAGTAAGCACACTGATGCCAAAATTCAATATTTCACGAATTCATTTAATTACACGTGTGTATAAGCATGCATATTGTAACAAACATTTTGCGCACAAGGTAATACACCAACAAACCAGAGTTTCTGTATCAGCGTCTAAAAGAATGATTGAGAATAAATCATCACCCTCATGGGATAAACATAAGGCAATTGAGTTTAGCATCAATTACTCGTCCTTGTATAACAATTTAACCTTTCAACCATTTCCAGCTTGTAATTAACTTATTAAAATCCACAAATCAAATCCTCTCTGTGCGTAGCAATCTAACATTATCAGTTTCAAACACCACTGCTAGAAGAATCAAACTATATATCATAGCACCACATTAAAATTCAAATCCTAGAAACCAACTAAACGATTAAATAAAATATGATAAAAACCATTTCGAAACCCACTTGGGATCCACTACCACAGAACCCATAAGCCAAAACATATTCAAATAACTCAAAATGAAAAAAAAAAAAAAAAAAAAAAGAAAAGGAAGATAGCAGCGATCAACAAAAACACATTCAAAAGGAACACAAAGTAGTTCCCTACAAAACACACCAAGACGAAATCAGTAGCTCCAAACCCCAGAAACCATACAGAATCAGCAACCTCAAACATAGATCCTACTAACCAAAAGCAAAGCCAAATATCCGCTAAAGAATAACTTAAACTTCCTTTCTACATATTTTCGAAGTCAATTTGCAAAAACCCGAAATAAATAAACGAATAAATAAATTTCCGTACAATCCCAGTAAAGGGTCTTTAATTGGGGTTTCAAAAAAAGCCCTTGATAAAGGGTTTTACCTTCTCTCTCTCTCTCTCCTCGTCCCTACTGTCTGCAATCTCTATCTAGAGGCCCAAGAAGTAGATCTCAGCAAAAGAGGGCCTTCAAGAGAAGGCGACGCAGACAATAAAACATATATTTTTATTACTTTCTCTTTCTCTTTCACTTTTCTGGGACCTTTTTTTTTAATTTTCTGTTTTCTAGACAGAGAAAGATGTCACAATTTTCCCGGAAAGTCTTAGGGAAAGAAATGGTGTACGTTCAGCTGCTGTTGCGTTAGCAACTTTGATTCATTGATGAATAATAATTATAAATAATAATATCTTTTTTCTTAAAATATTTATTTTCAGTAATTTAAAAAATAAATCCTTTTCTGCCTATAAAAAATAGAGCTCTGAAAATACTGAAAGTTTTTTATTTAATTAACTAAAAAGTCGTAAAGGTGTTCAAAAGAAAAAGACAGCGGACGTTTTTCTGTCACTTGTACATTTATGAGATTCGTATGCCCATTGTACACACTCAGAAGACAGCGGATTCATATTTAAGTTAAAAACTAGGAGTAGTATTTCTATAAAGTATGCCAAATCTCTATTGTACTTTTATTAAATACTTTAATGTAAATTTAACTCATTAAATATTTTATTAAAAATTTAAACACTTTAACAAAATTTTAAATTTATGTTCTTATAGTATATTTTGTTGCGAATATCTTCAATTTCAATCTCATTTGCCTAAGCGTGGAATTAAAAAGCAAATAATTTTCGAAATGCAAAGGCAAGTATAGTGCCACAAGATAAGATATTAATGTTTCTTATACAGATTGCTGTCGTTAAAATTTTTGAGAATTTAAGGCTCTCCTCTCCTCGTTACAGCGCATGGTTGCCAAAAACAGACTGCCTGATCGGTCCAAAACAGGTATGTGCCGAAAGGGTATCCGACATTTTAGGATAAGCTTCCCGAAAGTTGACAATAACATTGGATAATGGCCTGCCCGCTGGGGTACTGAATGCCCATGAATCACACAAATGACAAGTTAGCTGATGTACAATTGCTTGACTGACGCTCACAGAACAGGACTTGCCCGGACTTGGAATTGTAGAAAAAGCAAAGACGTTGATGGAACTTGGTCCCATTACTCAAGTCATGTTCAGGTCCACTCTTCTCTTTTGTGCTTATTTGTGTCTATAGAATTAGGCATCAATCTAATCATTTTAGTACCAGAGCCACCGTAACAATGTTGATGGAAAGCGCACACACAGATTAATATGAATATTTTCACGAGCTCTTAATTACCGTGTCACCCTCAATATGAATATTTCTTTTGATTTGCTCTAGACATCCCAAGTTGAATAGAAAGCAAACGAGATATCTCTCGCGATTATGCCATGTGTCCATTTTACCTGTACGTGTAGACGCCCTGTGCGGGCTCGCCAATCTTGCGTCCGATAGTGTGTTGTGCTTGTCGTGTTTAGGAACAAGTCTTATCGTAAATGGCAGCCGTGCCGTCAAAGATTCGACCAACGAGATAAAAATAAATACGTCCCTTCACAGTTGTTAAATCCTCATGGTTAATGCATTGGGAGGCTACCACTACACTGAACCGTGTCGGCTCATGTTAGACACTGCGTCAACGTAATTTTTACTGTTTACGTACAGAATAATTCCTGTGAGTATATATTGAACTCAAAAACGTTTTATTCAATATCTGTTGGAATTTATTTGTGAGTTTTGCATGTTTCTTCTTACATGCGTTGGCTAGTAGCTCGGCACACCGTTTTGTGAGAAAATTATTAATAATAGGAATGAGAAATACAAATCAAAATATTCTTATTACGCGTTCCCTCCGGGGTTACGTTTACGTTATTTGTTGTATTTCATGTGTTATTTGTATATTTATTTTACATGTTTATACATCATATATTTTTAAAATATAATAAAAAATGAAAAATAAGCGTGGGACCCCTGTCGGTCCAAGATTCCGCCTACCTGGGCTGGTCTATTTAGCGGGGTCCCTCGTCTATACATCGAGAAAATAAAAAAGAATGCATTGACAATTAAATAAAGAAAATGAAAGGACAAAATGAATGGTGGCTTTCCAATCGTGCTCAGGGTTTGGGTGCGGGATCGCATCAGCTCCCTCATCCACCCGTGGGTATTGGGCAGTGGCTCTTGCGAAATACAAGTTACATCGAATCCTCGTAGCATATTCAAGCTCTTTTGAAAAACCCAAAAACAAGAAAAAAAAGAAAAAAGGTAAAGGAAGCACTGCATAATGTAACGTGTGGACAGAGAAAAAGGGAAGCAATCCACGGAAAATGCCCATCTCCTTCAATTAATGTATGTACAACTACAAAGAAAAGCGAACAAATGTGAATTTCTTTTTTTGATGGTTTGCTGGAGAAAAATATAAACTCACAATAATAATGTTGACTCTTTTATCAAGAGAAGCCAAAAAGAAAGCCTTGATGCTTGTCTTAACCTGATTAATTTTTTTTTCCTGATTTTAAAGAAGAACTTAAGAGCAACATATGTGGTGAATAAAAAGAAAATAAAACGAAAGAAAAAAAAAGTTTACATATTAATTACTTAATCGATGTGGCACTCACTTAATTATTATGATAATTTAAGAATACTAATATCCACTTTAACCTTCGAAATCACAATATTGCTACTAAGACTCGAGTGTTTGCCGACTTGAAGGTATTGCAATGCCAAAAGTGCCACCTACGTGCCTTAAAGTAAGAAATCCAAATCTGAAGTGTATGGAGACTCGACTCTTTACGCAACAGCATATTGAAAAGTATCAAAAAATGAAATCGGAAAAGAAGAGGGGGTAAAATGGATAGAAAAAGAAGGCTAGAATAATAGAAGTTGCAGGAAAGTACCTCAATTTCGGAAGTAGCTGCAACCATAAAAAAAGGAGTGTCATGTTTTTCGGAGATTGTCGTATTACGGACTTGATTTCATTGTGAATTGGAGACATAAAAATTTTTATTTTATGCAGCATCCATCCAAAAAGTCACATAGGTGTAGGTAACAGCTTTAATATATAGTTATATGGAAACGGGAGACTTATTCTCTATGAATGCACCTGCTAATGAACTGCAAGAAATATAATATGTTAGCCAATAAAGAAAGATAACCAAATCAATCAATAGTTGGTATCCCAAGAGCAATTATGTGCACATGCATCTTTTATCAAATGGGGTCTTCCAAAACGTCATTCGTGGCTGTAACCAAACCAATGAAAGTCAAATTAACTATTGTTCTTCTCAAATGTTAAACAAATTTATGCTTCAGAGGTTGCTTGCTCCAATCTACGTACACGAATGCCAACATAAAGTGGGCATCAAACGAGTTTGGGTTACAACAAGGACTGAGATAATGGGGACGAGGAAAGTAAGAAATTATCCTTTCCTCCCCACATGCTTGATATTTCAAGTCGTGGGGTAATTCAATGCATGAAACCGTAGTTTCTTTACTCCGCACGTATCCTAGTCGTCATATTGTTCTGATTGACAATTAAATGTTATTCAAACAAACATTTTGTTTAGTCGCTTGGAACATATTCATTGAACTCTAAGATCATCCCATAATTAATTATTCTTTTTTATAGAAGCCTTAGTTAAGTATTGTTACTAAGCTTTGCACTAGTTAATGGTGCTTAACCGAAGTAATTACCATCGGGATTGCAAAAAGTAAGGCTCATTCAGCGCTTTGGCTGTTAATTAAGTGACATTGAAGTTACACGGGAGAGATAAAATCCCCATGTTAAGCCAACATTACAGAAACCTCAAAGTTTCCAAGAATGTAGCCCTTTTTTTTTTTCTTTTTCCCTTTTTGCTAGATTGAGATTTTTGGGGGAATGTGGCACTGAGAGAATTTTTCTTGGGAGAAGGGAATGGTTCATTGCATCTGATCTAGCTCAGGGTACATGACAATATTAATATGGCTTCTGATTCTAGTTATAATAAAAAGATTCTTTTCAGTTTTTAAGTGGAAGTGTTGCCTGGATGCATTGCCAAAGAGCAAATTACCCTGGCAGTGGGCGCAAGGACGCACATCCGAAGTTCCAATGCAAGTGGAGGTACCCAATTATTTGTGATCCATTTCGGGATTTCATTTTGGTTTTTTTGAATCCGATTATGGGCTGTCATGTCAATTCAAGTTTTAACATCACCACTTCGGGTTTGAGCCACATTTTTTTTACGTGCCCCAAACTCTAATCAAACCTTTTTGGTGAAACTTTTATCGAACACAATTACGCATTATAGGATAAAAGCCCCGTGAGTGCGTGTCAGCCTTTTGAGACGTTATTGGTCAAGCTCAAGCACTTGGCAAATGTGTCGGTAATTTTAAATTCACTTTTTAGCTTTTGCTTTTGCTTTTGGCCGAAGGGGACGTGGAGAAGGATAACGAAAAGTGGATTCGGCTTTCTTACCCTAAAACTACCAATCAGTCCAAAAGTTCCTTGAAACAAAGTACATCTAATCCATTAAATGAATGGGAATGGGAAGTGTTCAAAAAAAAAAAAAAAAAAAGGAAATATTGGTGAACTCATGATTTAGTGGTTAAATATACACACTGAATAAAAAAAAAAAAACCTTTAAAAATGACACAAACTACACGAAATAATATAAAAATTCTAAATTAATTTGATTGCAATCATAGTAGTACCTTGTGTAACTGTATAAGTTCGCAGGATCATCCACCCCACGTAGAAGTGATGGTAAATTGGCAATAACAGAAAAAAAATAAACGTAATAAATTTATTTAGAGACAATTAAATTTTATATTAAAAAACTTATTAATAATATAATAAAAATAATGTGACAAATGTATATAAATATAATATAATATAATGAAAAATTTATTAAATTTAAATAAAAAATAATATATAAAATATTAAAAAGACCATATTTTTTTATAATTTTTAACTATTTGATAATATTATTAAATTTTTTATTATATATAAAATATTTTATATTAACAAATAATTTTTAGAGAATAAAAAATTATAATAATATAATAGTATTTATATAATTTTTTAATTATATAAAATATTTTATATTTAATATAAAATTTTATTTTATTTAAATAAATTGATAAAATTGTGTGTCATAATCGGAAACTAATAATTTTTCTTTTTGGGAGTGGGGGGAAAAATAAATCCGTACATGGGCCGACATCAAAATTAAAGAGAAAAAAGAAAACGACAGCCACCACCGAACATAACAAGTGCAAAATTGTAAATTCCCTGAGGGCTGCCATCTTCTGGTGGTTGTGGACACGTGGACTAAAAACCAAAACTGTGATTTGTCACTTCCCTTAGGCTTCTTCCGATTTCACTTTCTATGGGTTTTTGTTTTTGTCAGCATTGTGAAATTTCGTTACCATTAATATTTCAAAAATTCACAATGTAATTGCTCCCAAGCCTCTTGTTTTCTTGTATTTATTTTCAAAGTTCTCCCTCTAATCTTTACGTATGGTTGGATTGAATGCCAGATAATGGTAATTTTGAGTAGTTTATTAGGAATGCTTGGGTTTGCAATTGGGATTCCTATAGGATTTTTATTAGGTTTCTTTATATTCATCTACTTCGATCCCGGAGATGTTAAGGTAACACCTTTTAGACCAGGCCCTTCTTCTTTTTCTTTACACAATGTCAACATTCTTCAGCTCTAGAATGTGATCCTGATTGAATTTTCAGACGGGAAACATGCAATTATCAATTAAATTACATTTTAATGTTTACATTTTGGCTTGTTTATGCAACCAATTGAACAATTAAAGTTCTTGTTTCAATGTCTGCAGTAACGTTCAGGTATGAGTAAGATTTCACAATGTTAACAAGTAGAAACTGATTTTTCCCTAAGGTAAAACATGTCACAATTCTGCAGGAATCCATAGTCAGGCCGCTTCACGAGTTTGATAGTAACTCACTGATCGACATTTCCGAAGAGATTCCCATGTGGGTGAAGCATTCTGACTATGAACGTGTGAGCTCTGCCCCTATCTCATTTTTACATTAATATAGTCTCATTGTCATGCACACTTTGATTGAAGTTGAAATAAGTGATTCCTTTGGTCTCGTTGTGCAGATTGACTGGTTGAACAAGTATGTATCCTATATGTGGCCATACATTGACAAGGTAACTATAACTTCTTCAACATCTAATTTTATTAATTAGGATTAATCACCAAAAAGTGATTGGATTCTCTTCCATGGGATGAACAAAAAAAAAAAAAAAAAAAAACTTACAGAATCTTATGGTCATCTGTGAAATTATTCTAACTTTGTGTGTCTTCTGTAACAGGCAATATGTGGTGTACTAAGAAGCACGATGAGCCCAATATTTACAGAATACAGTCACAAATTCTATTTGAAGTCCATAGATTTTCAGAGTCTGAGTCTTGGTTCTTTCCCCCCTGTAATTAATGGTGGGTATCAGAAATTGGAGGCCTTTTTTTTTTTTTTTTTTTTTTACTGGTCCTTTAACTTCTGGTGGGAATTTGTTGTCAGAATGGACTATATTTGATGGTTCTCAAGGTATGCCAAATTGCCACAGATAACTTTTGTCCAGAATGGACTACTTTTAAGATTTTTTTTTTTTTTTGGGGGGGTGTTCTTTTCGATAATTTTTCATTGGTTTTGTTTACAATTGCAGGTGTCAAAGTTCATGAAACCAATGAAAAAGAACTAGCAATTGAGACTGCAGTAAGATGGGCTGGAAATATGAACATAACTCTGATGTTGAATTTCCTGTCTCTGCCAATTAGTGTTCAGGTCAGAAAAGCTTTAACGACTTGTTCCTCACAATATTTCAAGCAAGTTTCCATTAATTGTTTGTCTTTTTTTATGCTAAGAGATGCAACGCAAGTCCTTCTGTATTCTTACATATTTAGTTGTTTGTTTGCGACTAAAAATTGTTTCAGAATCATATATCTTAAATCAGATATTGTAAGCATTTGTTTGATCTTGTTCTCAGTTGTTTGATGTCCAAGTATCTGCAACCCCTCGGATCACTCTGAAACCACTAGTGCCTACATTCCCTTGTTTTGCCAGCATAGCTCTTTGTTTGCTGGAGAAGGTAATCAATAGGCAAATTGTGAGCTTTACTCGGAGTTCGGAACTTTTAGATCGTGAATTTTCAGCCTTTCTGATTTTGAATTAGCAAAGTTTCATACATAGGTATCCAATTGCAGCCACGTGTAGACTTTGGAATGAAATTGCTTGGAGCTGATATTATGGCCATCCCGGGCTTGTATCAATTCATCCAGGTACTCTCATAACTTCCAAATTTTGAGTGATGCTATGCAACTTGCAGATTAGATTTCGTTAATGATGTTGATGGTGAACTGTACTATCGGAAATGCTTGACTTTTTGAGGTGGTGGCAAAAAAGAAATGAGAGGATCATATCCAAGATGCACTCTTTAGTCAACATCTGCTATGTTTACCTTGTGGCCTACGTATTCCACCAACAGAAAAAAGCTATTTTTTCATAAGTCAACTTGCTTTTCTAGGCATATTATGGAATTGCATCTGATGTCACTTGCTTTTATAGTTCGCATAGCTCTCGCTATGGAAGCCACGCATGAGCACATTAGATGTCAACTAAACAGAGCAGGACAATTATTGAATAAATTCATTCTTCGTTGAAATCTAAATCAAAATGCCTAAGATCAAATTAGTAATTTGTCAACAATCTGGTTATCATTGTTAGGCCATAGTTTCAACGGTTAACCTTTGCAAGAAAATAGCATCAGAATATTGAAGAACATAACTCATAAGAGCTGTTGGAATCCAGGAAATAATAAGCATCCATGTGTACTCTTCTATCAAACATGTGCCAGCCTTCTGTAATGAACTTTTTCTATTGCTATCAGGGGCTGATAGAAAAGCAAATTGCTAGTCTTTATCTCTGGCCACAAGCACTTGCCATACATATTCTCGATGGATCAACGTAAGTGTCGAAGTCTTCATTATAGGCAGAATTAACATTAGTTGTGACGAGAAGAGGAAAAAAAAAAAATGAAAAAAATGGTTGAAATTTGGAGATGGAATCCTGATAATGGTAAATTTGTTGGTGGAGGGGACTAAGGTAGTTTGACTAGTTTCTCTTAAATTTTGTTCATCCTGACAGAAAGCAAGAAAAATTTTAAACCAGCAATTTTCCGGTCAGATGTGTAATCAACCAAGTATTAAACCCACCTTCACGCACATTGTTTTTCATTTATCCCCTGCGTGAACCGAAATAAGTTTCTTGTCAGATCAAATTTCTTTCAGGAAATTATTAATCGGATATCTGATCATATCTCCTTTTCTCATGTGGATAACAGAGAGGCTATAAAGAAGCCTGTAGGTATCGTAAATGTGAAGGTTGTTCGAGCACTTAAACTTCGGAAGATGGACCTGTTCGGAAGCTCTGATCCATATGTTAAACTTAGCATAAGTGGGGAGAGGCTACCAGAAAAGAGAACTTCCATTAAGATGAATAACCTTAACCCTGAATGGAATGAGGACTTTAAGCTTACTGTCAAGGACCCCGAGTGTCAAGTCCTCAAGTTACAGGTTTATGACTGGGAAAAGGTCTGCTTTTTATTCATCTGGTTCGGTGGTTTGATGGCTCTATTTCAGGCTGAGGCAATAAGTTTTGGCCCCTGATTTTGCAGGTTGGGCCTCATGACAAGTTAGGAATGCAAGTGGTTCCACTGAAATTGCTTACCCCGCATGAAGCTAAGCAATTTACGCTTGATTTGGTCAAGAACATGAATCTGAATGATCCCCAAAACAAAAAACCAAGGGGAAAACTTGTGGTGGAGATGACATTTAACCCTTTCAGGGAAGATAGTGAAGGATTTATTGCATCGTTGGAGGGCAATGTCAGTAAAGAAAGAGCAGGTGTAAGTGTCTCCAGAGAGGCATCTTTGTGCAAGGGCGGTTTACTTTTGGTCACAGTTCTAGGAGCTGAAGATGTTGAGGGCAAATGTCACAATAACCCTTATGCATTGATTATGTTCAGGGGAGAACAGAAGAAAACCAAGGTAAACTTTGCTCTTATTCCTGTGATGGATTGAAATTTTCTTTTTTCATCAGTACTTTGGAGAGGTTTGTGCAGCTATTTCATGGAAATTGGTTTGTCCAGGTGGTCAAGAAAACAAGAGATCCAGTTTGGAATGAGGAATTCCAATTTGTTCTAGAAGATGCTCCTCTAAGGGAAAAGATCCACATTGAAGTAATCAGCAAGCGAAAAGGCCTAAGTTTCCGACCCAAGGTTCTTATTTTACATTCCATTGTACAAGTTTCTTCTGACCAACGTTTCCTAACTTTCTAATTTTGTGGGGGTTTTCCCTGGTAGGAAACATTGGGGTACGTGGATATTAATCTCAACGACGTTGTGAACAATGCACGCATCAACGAGAAGTACCATCTAATCAACTCGCAAAATGGGGTTGTATGTTTGGATATTCGGTGGAGAGAGATTTGACGAACTCCACTTAAAATTGTTCACATTAAAAAAAAAAAATGTATACTTATTTAATTAGAATTCAAAATTTTAATCTAAAAATTTAAGTTATTAATCATTCCAATGCCTTTTTAACAATTATTTCTAATATTTATCTTCTTTTTTTTTTTTCTGTAAAGACCTCTAGGAGTATCCTATCAATATTGTGTTTCATCTAATGTAAATAATAATTTGGGTCGGAGTCCTATAATTGCAAAATCAAAAGACCCTTGTTCACAAATAAAATCAAAAAGTTCCAGTACAGCCAGGGTAGCCCAGCGTCCCCCCCCCCCTTTTTTTTTTTTTCTTTTTGGGACAAATGAAAGAGTTCGTAAAAGCCTAATTTTTATTTTGTAAACTGGATTTGAAATTTTAAATCGAGATTTCTTTTTTTTTTTTTTAAATAAGTAAATCAACAATCTTGGAAGTTTATGGTTGGGAGGAGAGGACATACCATCTAAGAACAAGCTCAATCAAATAGCCCAAACATTTGGGGCGGAGCCTTAAAAGTGCAAAAACCACAAGGCCCAAAACGATTCAGTTCAAGAAAGTAAGCCCAGCCCAGACCAGCCCAATTGAAAATGTTCATTAAAGAGCTAGGGTTACATTTCTTGTGTTTTCGGCTCTCACTTTCATATAAAAATACCTCTTGCTGTTGCAGACAGCCAGCCAACCAGCCCGCCCTGAGCCGGAATCAGAGGGAGAGGTTTTGGAGCGAAGCGCTGCGGTTCTTAGTCGACGTCGTTGTAAGCCTCCGTCATCATCTCTCTCTGTTTCATCTGTTTGGCTGCCTAGAAAAATGCTTTAACGATAGATAAATCAATGAAATGTTTAACGCTTATTGGCTTGTGGATAAGAGAGTCTGTTTATGATTAAACATGGGACTGTTTGCTAATTTCTCATTCGACTAGAAATATTTGCTGATGAATTGTTTTTCCTTGTTATCATTCTTGATTGTGTGTGTGTGTGTGTGTTAAAATTTTCTCAGTTTTTTCTGCGAGTTTTATACTGTTTGATTTATTGCGACCTAGCAGGTTGAGAGATGGTTAAGCATAACAATCAGGTGCCTAATGGGCACTTCAAGAAACATTGGCAGAACTATGTGAGGACGTGGTTCAACCAACCGGCTCGCAAGACCAGAAGACGCACTGGTCAGTATCTTGTTTCTTTTTGATTATTAATTTTAAATTTGGTCCTTGGAGTCATAAGTAGGCTTAAATTCTATGGAGTTGCACATGCATGGACCAATGATACCAGTTTTAACAGAAGTCACAGAATGGCTGTGTTTTGATAGACTAATGGTTTTTCTGTGTTGTCTGTAATTATCCAACAGCTCGCCAGAAAAAGGCTGTAAAGATCTTTCCTCGGCCTACAGCAGGACCTCTTCGTCCTGTTGTTCATGGGCAGACATTGAAGTACAACATGAAAGTGAGGGCTGGCAGAGGGTTCTCTCTTGAAGAACTTAAGGTTCATGGTTGCATTTTTCAATATCTTTACCTTCATAGTGTTCATCCCATCTATATTTTCCATTAGTTCTTTTAAATGACATTTATCTGTTATCTTTCCATCTTTTTCTTCCCATAAACAATATTAGCTTGTGGTGCCAAAATTTAAACGACCATTGCTATTGTCAGGATGCAGGTATTCCAAAGAAACTTGCCCCAACTATTGGAATATCTGTTGATCATCGGAGGAAAAACCGTTCTTTGGAGGGGTTGCAGGCTAATGTTCAGAGGCTGAAGACCTACAAGGCTAAATTGGTTGTCTTCCCAAGACGTGCTCGCAAGTTCAAGGTGATACTGATTTCTAGTTTTAAGTAATCTGTTTTTTTTGTTGCTCACCTTGATGGTCAACATCTTAAAATATGCATTTTCTTCGGCGCAGTCTGGTGATTCTGCTTCTGAGGAGCTGGCAACAGCAACCCAAGTGCAGGGACCAATCTTGCCAATTGTGCGTGAGAAGCCATCCGTTGAACTTGTTAAAGTCACAGAGGAAATGAAGTCATTCAAGGCTTATGACAAGTTGCGTGTGGAGCGCATGAATGAGCGCCATATTGGTGCAAGACTGAAGAAGGCTGCAGAGGCAGAGAAGGAACAGAAGAAGTAAATTGGACCTGTTCATCAGGCTTTTGGGTATTGATTTTGAGCTTAGTTTTGATGTTTCTCTTTGATTCCCTTTACTGTACTTCTTTCCTTTGGAATTAAGTTAATTTGGTTTTTCAAGTTGGAAGATTTTCAGACTCAATTCCAATTTTTACTGGGATCCTTTGTTGCACTGCTTAAGCTATGAGATAACATTGTTACAATGTCTGCATGGTGATTGAGAGATTATGATGGTGCTTTCTGATTGGATACAAATCCTTCTGCTTAATTTTTAGTTTTTAAACTGCATTGAAGGATGGAATCGAATACTGTGGCTGGTTTAAATCTTTCTGGGAAACCACTGAGGGTACGGAGTACTGCCACTGGATTTCCTTTGGCCAAGTTTAAAACCAATGACATTTATCTGCGATTGAACTTTATTTTTAGTTTTTTAACCGATATTATGTGACGGTTTTGCCTGCAGTTGAACTCTATGCTGTGAACCTGGTGATTACCATAATAGTCAAATAGTTTTTATCCTGTTGCTTTCGATTTCAACTATGATCTGGTCGTAAATCCACCATCCCGAAAATTTGACAAAGCGAAAGAGCGCTTGCCTGCATCAGGAAAACTAACGGCACACTTTTAGATGGTTTTGCGCTTCGCCCCAATAGGCACCAGGAGAGAACTTTTCAACGGGCAACTGATTGTAGTTTTTAATATATGGATTTAAACTTTTATTTTCGAAATTTAAGGTTGTAAGTTATTTTTATTATACAGTTTACTTTTCAGGAAGATGTAAATTACTTCTATGATGTAGTTTATAAATCAAAGGGCTCTTTAATGGATTTTTTTTAGGACAGATTATTGTAAATATAAGTTTTTATTTTTCGCTTTTGCGGAATTAGCTGTGATTGGGAATAGTTTTGGAGGCAACGAAAAGACAGTCCAACACTCTCTCTCATTACTGCTGAACGGGGCCCGAGCCCGAATTAGCGAGCAGAGTTCTAACATAGCCCAACCCAATTTGAATACGAGTTTCTACCGTAACACTAGAGAGTAGGACAGGTATCGTAAGGACATCATCTCATTAGTCTGAATGCTGAAAGGAAAAATAAAATTTATGAAAATAAAATGGTTTAATGGGTCTAATTAAATTTTTTTTCTTTCAAAACAGGCAGAAGAAGCTGTTTCTCCGAGCCTTAAACCCTAAATTCCTGTGACCTCGACCTTTGCCTCGCCCACACCAAGTGTTTACATGTAAGGTCACAGTCACACAAGTCAGAACTTTTTAAATATCTTTCATTTTGATAAACCCATTTCACAGGTTGCAGACATTTCACTTACAATGGCCTCTCTTGCTCTCTCTAAACCCTACCGATTGGAACCTAGGGTTTATCATCCCTTTATTCCCAGGGTCTCTCTTCCATTTAATCCCCTCTGTTTCTCTACTTCAACTGAAGATTCAATCCCCACCGTAGATCAGACCCCGAACCCTGATGCCATACCTTCAGAAACGCAACCCAAGTCCGAGTCCAAGACCCCGGATGTAGCTCAACGGAGTCCGTTTCAGCGAGTTCCGCGGGTTAACCGTCCAGACCCAGAAAAGTTAGAGGATGTAATCTGCAGAATGATGGCGAACCGGGAATGGACGACCCGGTTGCAGAACTCGATCCGAAATCTTGTTCCCGAGTTTGATCATTCTCTGGTTTACAATGTTTTGCATGGGGCGCGCAACGCTGACCACGCGCTGCAGTTTTTCAGGTGGGTTGAGCGGGCCGGGTTATTTAAACATGACCGCGAGACCCATTTCAAGATGATTCAGATTCTGAGTCGAGCGGCAAAGCTCAATCACGCGCGTTGCATTCTCTTAGATATGCCTAAGAAGGGTGTTCAGTGGGATGAGGATATGTTTGTATCATTAATTGATAGTTATGGTAAGGAAGGGATAGTTCAAGAGGCTGTTAAGATATTTGATAAGATGAAGGAATTAGGTGTGCAGAGGAGTATTAAGAGTTATGATACTCTTTTTAAGGTGATTGTGAGGAGAGGGAGGTACATGATGGCTAAAAGGTACTTCAATAAGATGTTGAGTGAAGGATTTGAGCCTTCTAGGCATACTTACAATATTATGATTTGGGGCTTCTTTTTGTCATTGAGATTGGAAACTGCTTTGAGGTTTTATGAGGATATGAAGAGTAGAGGAATTATGCCAGACGTAGTGTCTTACAACATAATGATTAATGGGTATTGTAGGTTTAAGATGATGGAGGAGGCAGAGAAATTGTTTGTGGAAATGAGGGGGAAGAATATAGCACCTACTGTGATAAGTTATACAACTATGATTAAAGGTTTTGTTGCAGTGGATAAGGTTGAGGATGGATTAAGGCTGCTGGAGGAGATGAAGTCGTTTGGCATGAAGCCAAATGCAGTCACTTATTCGACTTTGTTGCCAGGGCTTTGTGATGGTGGTAAAATGACTGAAGCTAAAGATATGTTAAAGGATATGGTGCACAGGCATATTGCTCCAAAGGATAACTCAATTTTCATGAGGCTGTTGTTGTGCCAGTGCAAGGCTGGGGACTTGAATGCTGCTGCTGAGGTGCTTAAGTCAATGATTCGGTTGAGCATTCCAACAGAGGCTGGACATTATGGTGTCTTGATAGAGAATTTTTGCAAAGCTGAGGAGTATGATCGAGCAGTGAAGCTATTGGATAAGCTGATTGAGAAGCAAATTATTTTGAGGCCACAGAGTACTTTGGAAATGGAATCAAATGCTTACAATCCAATGATTCTGTATCTGTGCAACCATGGGCAGACAGGAAAAGCAGAGAACTTTTTCAGGCAATTGATGAAGAAGGGCATTCAAGACCCACTTGCCTTCAATAACTTGATCTGCGGGCATGCCAAAGAGGGGTGTCCTGATTCTGCTTTTGAAATTCTAAAGATCATGGGCAGGAGAGGGGTCCCTCGAGATGCAGATGCTTACAGGGTGCTCATCAAGAGCTACTTGAGGAAAGGAGAGCCAGCTGATGCTAAAACAGCTTTGGATAGTATGATTGAGGATGGCCATATTCCAGAATTGTCTTTATTCAGGTCAGTCATGGAGAATCTGTTGGAAGATGGGAGGGTTCAAACTGCAAGCCGTGTGATGAAGAGTATGGTGGAAAAGGGTGTGAAGGGGAATATGGACTTGGTTGCTAAGATTTTGGAAACTCTTCTAATGAGAGGTCATGTAGAGGAAGCCCTTGGGCGAATTGAGCTACTAATGCATAGTGGCTGTGATGTCAATTTTGATGGTCTCCTATCTGCTCTTTCTGACAAAGATAAGACCATTGCTGCTCTTAAGTTGCTAGATTTTGTCTTGGAAAGAGACTTCACGGTAGATTTTAAAAGCTATGATAAGGTGTTGGATGCTCTCTTGGCAGCTGGGAAGACCCTAAATGCTTATTCAATATTGTGTAAAATCATGGATAAAGGCGGGGTAACTGATTGGAGTAGCATGAAGGATTTGATTAAGAGCCTTAACCAGGAGGGAAACACAAAGCAGGCTGATATCTTATCCAGAATGATAGAGGGAGGGGTGAAGTCACATGAAAAAACCAAGAAGGGAAAGAAACAAGGACCTACAGCCGCCTGATTGGATTGCCTCCAAGTTTTGTCTGATTTATAGCTCAGAAAGTGCTCTGCCGTTCTGTTGACAATGGCAATTAGTTTTTTTGTTATGCATTTATACATGGACCAATTTCTTCTCTGAATTGGACCTGACCAAGAAGACACATAGATGGTGTTATATAGACGGGGGATGGCTTCTGATGTAATGTATCGTTATTGTTTCTTTTTTTTTATATGCTCGAGCATTGGAAAAGCCTTGAAACAAGGATGACATTGCATTCGATTCCAGTACTATTTGTTTGTTCTGATGCAATTTTACACTCATTAAATTGGAGTTGGAGTGACTATGAGAATGGGAAATGCAGGCCTGATTTTAGATGCATTTTACATGGCAGTTCTATAATGCGCAAAACCTTATTTCTGAGTCTTGTTCTTTATAATAAAAGGCTTGTTGGTAGTATATTGGCTGCTGTGTTTCATGATAACCGTTTTTTCCATTGTCTGATTTACTCATATACAGGCAAATTCTTCTGGGGTACTCCGTGTTCCATTCCTAATTGCATACAGGGCCAGTAAGTTATCGTTGTATGAAACGAAATTGGTGATGGCTATGCTGTGGTATGGCTCTAAGATTAAAAGTTTCAGAAGGAGAAGACATGGGGTAAAAAAAAATCAAGGAAAAGTTGTAGTGAGCTAAGGCCTTATCTATTTGTTGGCAAACATCTCCGCGTCGCTTCGTCCTTTACTCGGTTGATTTTTATTGCTACCTCTCTCGCAAATCACAGTCATATACTCCTCTGAATATCTCCTTTTAAAAATAGATGGTTGGAAGTGGTTAGTGATTTCGTGCCTTTCTTTTCGTATTACTTTGAATTCATGTTTGTCACGCTAAATTCAAGATTATTAATATTAAAATTAATAGTAAATTTTTTTATTTAAATTTAGTAATATTTAAATAATACTTAAAAAACAAATGAAAATGTGATTCTCAATTTCAATGTATAAGTTCACCTTTTTATTTTTCTCAAGAATGAGTTCACAGCCTTAAGAAATGAAAAAACGAAAGAGGTTGAATACATATTGTACCTGTCTTGTCCGTGCAGGTGGGTAAAAGCCAGGAGATATCAAAGCATAAAAGCCCATAAATATCTAACTCGCAATCTCTTTTCCAAGCGGAAAATCTTATTGCCTCTTTTGACCTCAACACTATCTCTTGTTTTAGACGCTGCAATTGAGGTAACTCCCCATTGAGTGAAAAACGGCCAGCCATGTCTACAGCCGCCTATGCTTCATCTCCAGTTCTCCCATCTCTGAACACCAAGACTTCATCTTTCTCCAACCCCAACAACCCCACTTCGCTCTCTTTCATTTCTCCTCTCTCCGTTTCTCTCAAGGTCCACTTTAAACCCATTATTTCTGTTCCTATTTCTGCATTTCGGTCTTCGGGGGCTTTCCAAGAACGATTCTTTTTCTCTCGTTTCGTGCGAAACGTTGCCATTTCATCGGAATTGGGAGAGGAGGAGGATGTCTTGAGCGAAGGAGACGAGCCCAGTTTCTCCGAAAACCTCAAATTGTTTGTGGGTAATCTTCCTTTTAGCGTTGATAGTGCCCAGCTGGCCGGCTTGTTTGAAAACGCTGGAAATGTTAAGATGGTCGAGGTATTCTTTCTTATTATTGGTTCAGAATTTTTCTTCTTTTCTAAGATTAATTCCAAAAGATAGGTTGTTCATGAGCCACTTAACTTTTTAGGAGTTGTGTTTTTTTTTTTATTTTTTGGGCTGCAAGTGAATGTTTTGTTTGCTTCTGAAAGCTTAGAAACCACTTACTTTAATGTGCTGATTTCATTGCTTTTTGGAAGGTAATCTATGACAGGGTAACAGGCAGAAGCAGAGGATTTGGATTCGTGACCATGTCATCTCCTGAGGAAGTTGAAACAGCTGCTCAACAGTTCAATGGCTATGTTAGTTGCTTCTATTCTTATCTTTATTTTATTTTATTTTATTTTCTTATATGAATATTTGATGCAAAGATGAGGGCTTTAATGCTCTTAGACCACTCCTTTTAAAGTGAACTTGCGTTCCCACTGGCTTAAATTAAGCATAGTTGGTTGGGACGAAGAGTCGTCTGACCAAAGCCTAGTTTCAAAGCATGTATATTGCTGCATCTAAGTTGGAGTTTGTTTTGCTACTGGCAGGAACTTGAGGGCCGGCCATTGCGGGTGAATTCTAGACCCCCACCTCAGAGGGACACTTCCTTTTCAAGAGGGCCCAGGGGAGGTGATGCATTTGATATTGCCAATCGTGTTTTTGTTGGGAATCTCTCTTGGGGTGTTGATAACCTAGCACTCGAAACCCTGTTTAGCGAGCAAGGGAAGGTTCTTGAAGCTAAGGTGGTTTATGATAGGGATAGTGGCAGATCAAGGGGCTTCGGTTTTGTCACTTACAGTTCTGCTGAAGAGGTTAATGGTGCTATTGAATCCTTAAATGGTGTGGTGAGTTTTTCATCCCCATTTAATTAATGATATATGATTCATTTCAGTTGATCTTTGTAATTGTGATTGTGTATCTGATCCCAGCCACTTTTTGCTGAATTTGATTTGCTCGTTAAGTAACAGATGTTACTCTGTGGCTAATGCATAATCCTACTGTAGTTAGTCAGTTAAAATCTTTCATGCTTTGTGATAGAATTTTTAAAAATTCAGCTTGTATTCCTTTTTCTTTTTCATAATTGTATCCACCAGTTTTTAATTAGTAAAAGTTGTGTTTTTGTGTCTTCTGCCACTTTGCTAATCTGATTTCAAGCATAAACAATTGCCTGCTAATCTATATTTTGTGTAATTTTTTGATGCAGGAATTGGATGGTAGATCTATTCGAGTCTCTGTTGCTGAAGCCAAGCCCAGGCGTCAATTTTAGGCACTAAAGACTTGGGTGCCATCTGTTTGCTTCATTTCGATTTCATTTGTTGTAGTGTGTTCATGTATGTCAAAATACTGATCTTGAATCATATGTCAGAATGGTCATGAGTCCCTTCTAAGTAAAATCTCCTATTTCTTAGACAGGAATTTGGAGTATAGGCAGCTTCAATCCATCACTGTTCCTCAAATGTATGCAGAATGTCTGTTGCACTGCATCCTGTATGGCTGTCATGTGACACTTTGATCTACTTAAACGAGAGCTCATGATTTGGATTGCAATTATTTATCAAATGTATGTCTTTGATACTGTGATTTAGATGACACAACTCATTTGTGTTTAATGTAGAGTTTGCACTGGGAATTATTTTGTTGCTTGGCTTTCCCATATGTTTTTACCAGAAGACTTCTTTTTAACCATTTCTAGGTACAATGATGGCCAATGTGCCATCTTTAAATATAGAGCTACTAGGACTCAGAAACAGTCTCCCACCTGAACACTCTTTTGCTTGCGCTTACCAGCCTGAAATGGCCTTCCGAGAAACTTTGTAACATGATTATTTAACTCTACTCGCAAGAAATTTTAGCGTACGTGAAATTGAATTGGCCATCACGTATGTGAGCTAAATTTGAAGTTTTCTGTTAATGTTTTTATTTAATTTTATCGTAAAAAGAATTCAGCACTGAAGTATTATAGATTTTCAGTGGACTTTTTTCTCTGTCTGATCGAAATCTGAAATTTAAATATAAGTTTTTATTTATTAGAAAACATATGACAATAAAGACAGTAAAAATATTTAAATTTAAATTAATGTAAAGTCAAATACACTAAATGACTATAGTGTTATCTATGGTGTTTTCTAACCATATCTTTGAGGCGCGGCCATTGGGCCAAGGATGCTTTTCGTTGGCGGTTGTGGTCCATCACAGACTCAATGGCCGAGACCACACGTACTAAAAGCCACGACAAGCTATACTAGGTTCGCCCATTAGTCGTTTGGGTTCTCCCCCACCCCGGTCCAGCCTTTCAGATCAACGGACCGGCGTGGCCCCAATTTCTGCGCCCAGTTGCAGAAAGGCAAAACGAATCAATTGAAGGACTCGGCCGTTGAGGGATAACATGGTCCCACTAGAACCAGGCCTTCTGTTTAACAACTAGTCATCAGAGGTGGACCCTCTTTGACTATGGGCCCCAAGGGAGTTTGTTTTACCCCTCTAGAAAGCTCATAATAAGTGTCTGGTTAAATTTGCCTAATTAACTGATAGTTAACCGGGGAAAGTTTTAGCAATTTAAAGCCGCAAAAGGGGAAGCAATGACTGAGTTGGCTATTGAGTTGGTAGAAAAGCAATAACTGGGTGGAATCCCATCAGCATTTTCATAATGCCTTTAACCAGCCAAAGAAAATGCTGAAAAAGAAGGAAGCAATTTCCTTGTTCTGATCAAAAAGCCTGAGAATATTGTTCCGTCCAATTGAAAAATCATAATCGTCCAAAGTATTTTTCTGGAATTTTATTTTTATCTGAAGATTTAAATTTCAACCCCTAAAATACAATCACGGACATTTTGACTATGGTGTCCACATTTTGTGGCTACAGATTTGTCCTCAATCAATCAATCAATCAATTGAAGCTACAATGCGATGTCGTTTATTCCTGTTTTGGATTCAGGAAGTCAAGTTGATGCACATTTTTATTTTTCGAGTGCTTGAAAGAATCGGACAAGGCTTCTACGAGCAGAAATGTGCATAAAAGAAAGAGGAGTGCCTCTAGAGAGGATAAGAAACAAATGACAATGGGAGCAGAAGGACCGCGGCAAACGGCCGTCGTTTTGGAAAACAGGATGATGCTGGTCATTAGAGTCTTGCATCTCCTCGATCTAGTGCATTTTTTCCGGATACTTCCTTTCGAAACAAACAAACTCAATACCTACCAAAACATTTTATTACACTCAACCCCGTGGAATAATTCATGCCCCCATGTGTGTGATGATGGCAAAAGGTTCACATGATAATTAAATTGCATACACATCCTACTTAAAACGAAATGAGCCTTTCTCTATTTTTTTTTTTTTTTGGCCCTTCCCCAAAGTCTAAATAAACAATATATGTTATGGTTGATGTTACACATGAGTGGAAGGTTGGCATCATTTAATAGAGTGATGATCATGAAGTATGGTTGATGCTCGTCGAGGTTCAACTTCTTAATAAGATTTGAGTATGTTTTAAGCCATTTAATCATGTTTTTGGCTGCTGATCATGATTCAAGCCACCCCGTTTCTCTGAACTCTCTATCTGTAGTGGGTGGATTTAGAACTTGATCAAATTGGATTTCTCAAGCTAAACAGTTATGCCTGTTTAATATAAACAGTTGAATACGTGGCATGCACGTATTCGGTGAGGATGCATGCCATTACCTAATAACCAGTGGTTGATTTTGGCTAAGTGACAAATTGTACAATTTGAATTGATGGGGCGACGACAATCAATGTCCACATCATTCTTCCGTGAATTCTGTTCAAACAAACAAAAAAAAAAAAAAAATATTGTGTTGCAGTTGAATTTCGCTTTCAAAAATGACAAAGCCAATGGCTCATATAGGCGCTGAAATTGGGAATAAGAATAGGATTTATTATATGCTAATTAATGGGAATGCTTGGAAAATAATGCCCTGGAGACTGCCTGCCTCGAGCAGTCAAGGGAGAAGACAGGGATTCGTATAATGTCTCTTCTATCCCCCTCTTCTTTATACGTATAAACTATGCGCGACCCTCTTTGAAACCTTAAAAAAATAAATAAATAGGACGCTAATGTTCAAGGAAAACAATCGCAATCGGCTCCTCTTGTCTGAAACGCCACCTTCTTACCATGCTACCCGAAATGGTCGGCACCTGTTTCTCCCTAAACATTTGGCATTACTCAATTATTGAGGAGTGAATAAAGGAGTCAACATTGGCTGCTCTCTTTGTTTTCTATTTTTGATGCCATGTATTTCCTACCTTTTTTTTTTTGTTTATCTTGGTAATTTGACTTAGAAAGCAAAGGCAATTGAAACCCTGAAATGATACTAATAAAATTTTCGCTCAAACTTCCATGTCCCATATGTGATTGCATGTTTTACGTTTCCCAAACGAAGTTTCACTGTGATTCCTCACCATTACGCCACTCAATTGTAGCATTTTGTAGTCATATATTACATACCCATTTGATGTTCGATATTGGTCTTTTTTTTCCCGCGCGGGGGGGGGGGGGGAGACCAATTAATTTAATTTCTAAACATTATGGGAGTTAGTTCTCATTCCTATGATGTTCAATCCGGTAATTCACGTGATTCAGAGAGTGTGTGTATTGTTTGACATAGAATTAACAGAAGTAACGGTCAGGTATTAAGAAATCTGCCATGCGAAGTTGTGGGAGAAGGTGGGGTCATGGAATCTATTGAACTTTTTCCTTTTCTTCTCAGCACCGAGCAATTAGGATTCATTTCGTTAGTTGCACTGAATGTCTTGTATTGTACTAGCTTTCACGTCCTAAACTACTTCCTTCTGAGTAATCACATGATCTTCGTATAAATGGTCAAGCTTAGTGAGGCCCACGAAATACCAAACAGTCTTCGCAGACTCTAGCTTTACACGGCAAAAAACAAGGGAGATCCGTATGCTTAATAATCTGATATTGAAATCGTGAAAACAATTTTACTGAAAATTAGAATAAGGATCTGTGTATTTGTCTCTTTTCCGAACTTTATTTAAAAATTCTTGTGCATTCAAATTTAAGATTGCAGTTACACAGGCTACAATTTAGAACTTTTGTATGATGGAAAACTGTTGTTTCTTTTTAACTTGATAATTCCACGATTACCAAAATACTAATGCGATCACATTGCTATTAACTCGATGACCAAATAGTATACGACTTCACATGAACCTGGAACATCATTCCTTAACCAACCCACTCAGAAATCGAAAAAGCCATGATTTCAGTCGAGTTCTAGCCTCTAGGCGAGTCCTAAAGCGCCCACCATTACAACTGTTGTAGAAAAAGCATGCATTGTCGGCAGCCATATGGTTTTTGGTTACGTGCTATTATCGGTGTGACTTTTTTTTTTTTTTTGAGCATTGTCGGTGTGACTTTAGTCACGAAGGAAAGTTGCAATGTTTTTTCATGTTCACGGAGATTGATTGCACTCAAGTCAAAAGAGAAACTTGCAAAAATATTAATAATTTATTATCAAAACTTAAAGGCGATTGGAACTTCTGGCTTGGAGTCCATGCGTCTAAATAAGCCCCTGCAAGACTTTAATGATTGAAAAGCGAAGCTTTTCGGTTGCATGCATAAAAGCATACCGATATTATTTTATGAGATATTTTTCTAGCTTTTTGATTTGGGTGAACAGAGCATCTTTCATGTCTTAACAAGAGGCAGAATAGCATATTGTAAAGTGACCCAGCTACTTTTACATGTTGAGTTCGAATGTGGTAAAGCAATGCACATGACTCTGTCGATTGACAGCCAATGGTCAAACCCCCTTGAAGTTAGGCTTTTGTATGTCGGTTCTGTTGTGAAATTATGTTACGCGGTCAAGCCCACAGCTGCAAGCTTTTTATAGGAATAGACATGATGGTTCTTGGCCCAAAAATTATAAAGCATTTGCCATTCTCAATGAGTGATAAACCCCTTTAGGACATAGATGGATCAAGCGACCTTGATTTCCTGGTTATAGGCGAAGTATTTAATTAACTAAAGAGAAGATTATATGTGGTTCAGTTTTGCTATTCGTTGTATGTGCAGAGGCTGATGATATGAAGGAATCGATGAGTCTCCAATTGCAATCTCATGGATATGAATTCGTCTAAGTGTGAAGCTGACACGTGGAATCACCCCATTTCGGGTGTCATCTTCCCCAGTTGAAGGAAGGAAGATACGGATCATGTTATCAATCTGTCAATATTTTAGGCCTGGAATTCAGAAAGTTGTGTCATCTTCATGCCACAGGAAAAGCAGACCATCCTTTTGCTTGTACAGTGTACCAACTGCCAACCATCCTTCGCCATTCAACTCTGGAAGATCCTCATCTTTTCTTCATACCATACACTTCAAATGTCCAAGATACCAATCCATAAAAATACAAAACAAAAAACAAAAAACAAAAAAAAAAAAAAAACAAAAGTCTGCAAATTACCAAAAATAGAAATTGTATACATGAAAATGGACGCGATAATTAATTTTCATGCAGTAACCATTGTTATCGTTGCATGCTGAGTGTGTTTTCATTTTAACTTTATACTTTTGGCTATACTATCTTTGTACATCGGAATTGGAAAAAACAAATAGAAATAATTATCTAACAAATTCAACACCAATTAAACTCTTCCCTTGACATAAAATATATTAATAATAATGATTTTGCAATTAACGATTCCAATAATATTCCTCAACGTAGATGTAAGTATATAAAAAAATAATAATAAGAAAAAGAAAAAGAAAGCTTAGCATGTGGTGACTTTCTGGTAAGTGAATGATGAGACCTAAATTTTAGATTTCTTAATTTTTTTACTTTCATCATTTGACTCAATTCTGAGTTCTTACTGTGTACATAACTCCAAGGCGACAACATGTGACTACTCTTAATTTTTCACATCGCGATGTCTGAAACTGTAAAATACCAAAGGCAAGTCGCAGCAAAGTGGAAAATTTGGGAACCAAGCTTATTTCTTTTGAACCTTTATTTAGTCAAATATTTCCTTTTGTTTTCCATAAAAATATTATCTAAGCTTTATTATTATTATTATTATTATTTTGGGCAACTAAATTTCAAACTTATATTTTATGAGAATATGAGAAAATGAAGAGATTTGATTTGCTAAGACGTAATTGTAAAATTTTATTTAAAGTACCAAGAAAATTGAAGATGCTGGCTTAACCAAACAAAGACCTCTATATATTCTCCAAGCTTTGGATATGAAAACTTACAATCCCAGGGATTTGCAATGAGGCCTCGGACTAGGTCAATATACTCTAAATTGGTAATTAACAAAGACAGCTCGAAACGTCAATACATGAGATGAAACCATGAGGTGTATTTTCCTGTTCTCTCCTTCTAAATAAACGAAATATATATATATATATATATATATATATATATTTTACCCCAAGCATTTTACCTGTTTTCCCTAGGAGAAACAGACGAGTCTTTCTTCTGTACCAACTTTTCAAAGAGCGATCAGCCTATCCCCTCTGAAATATGAGGAATCACAATTAAGTAACGTGACACATGTCTTTCAATGTTGGCAGGAAAGAGCCAAGAAACCCTACAAACAACGCTAGATATGCAACATTTTCTGGGTGTATAATTGGAGGACATGTACATTGTTTGGTGTGTGCTGCGACAGCATTCCACCGTCCTGGGGCCATGTGTCATCGGGACAGGGAGAGGAACGAATTATTATCGCCGGACATGCAGACATCGAGCAACACAAATGAATGGCCAGGATTTGGCACAATCATGATGAGTGCTTCTGATTATGCAATATAGGAACCATATTTCAAATCAGAGGCACCAAAAAGAAAGAAGTACGCGATTCGTAGGAGGATCGTAAGGTCTGCTGCACTGGACAAGTTCGAGCGACTAGTTACCACTTGAGTGTTTTTTTTTTGTTTTTTTCACCATTTAACGAATTAAAATTAGAAATTTCAGAACTTACTAAACGTAATGAGATAAAATTTCCCTACTCCCAATAAAATAAATTAAATAAATAATGACATTTCCGTTCAACCATAAAGTTAGGTGGCAAAAATGCCTCTAGTTAGAATAATTTTGGATTGGTCAAAAAAACCAAAGTAAGAATTTTTTCAGGGACACACCTTTATGCTACTGATGTTTAAGCCATAACCGAAAAAACCCAAGTGAATGATGTAAGAGACAATGTGAATGATGAAAGAGGCAGATAGATCATGAAGCTGCAAACAATCCTGACAATAAAGCAGCTATCCATAGTAGTGCAGGTTTCTTTAATTTTCCAATTACATAATCGTTTCCTTTAACGATTATCCTTAACACATATTGATATCCAGCAAGTTATGGGCTGTAAAACGGTGATTTTCGAGCTATACATTGGAAATCAAAATGAATGGGTAATTAAGGATAGGTGGGGTGTTGGTAGGACTAGAAGATGTTAGGTCTTGCTTTCAGGTCTTTGCTCCGAAGCCTCTGGCAGGCATAGGGGTGGAATGTTCACCATAAATTTCGACTTTTACTTATTAATTTAGACCACTCAGTCACAAGTTGTCTTTTTTTTTTTTTTTTTTTTTTTTTTTTTTGTACACATATTGTTTTGCGAGTATTCATTTTGGAAATTTAAGGAAACCGATCGGATACTTATTCAAGTCTGTATTGATTAGCATTGAATGTAATTATTCTTTTATATACAGATTAATGAAATTCCCCGACTAGATGAATTCATCGAACGAAAATTCCTACCAGACGCCTTGATCGTGTCTAAGTCTGGAATGTCTTCATAGTAATTAAACTTGATTAAATGTAAATGCTGTGGATATATCACATAATATAGTTTAATTTAAATAGACAAATAAATAAGCAAATTACACATACGCGCACTGCGCAGCAATTTCACTCACACACGCACACACACACACACACACACACAAACACAAGGGACAATGGCTAGCACACAAAAACATGCGTCAAATGCGCATGCAAGCATATATGGAGGAGGGTACCTGAAAATTAATAATTAAAATGCTCAATCTCCCATTAACGACAGTAATTATGAGTTTATAATCTCAACACCTGTAGGAGTGGGCTGGAAGTAAATGTCCATTAAGTAAAGCAACTACAGCCAGCAAGGTCAATCAATGGATTGGCGATGTTAATCAAGTGACACAGTACTCATAATTTTAATAGCATATGGGTAATGGGTTCAGTTCCTGCAGTCCAGGCAATAACCCCATCAAGCAAAGACCCATTAAATATATATATATATATATATATATATATATATATATAAGAGACCAGCAAGTGGGTTAATAAAATTATGACTGTGTACGAATTTTATTTTAAACACTAGTTTTTGAAGAGTGAGTTTTGATAGGTGAAGAAGAGACAAGGGGTAGGGGTAGGGTTATGAGAAGAGAAGGAGGGATGTGAAATTAAAATGAAAAGTGTGCCGCGTAAGGCCGGTGACAGAGGGTACAAGATGATAGGCCTTAACCCACTTATGTTTTTATTACATTCATCAATGCACAATGCTCATCTGATACTTCTGAATTTTACCCATGCTTTCTCAGATAGATCTCTGTTTTGTGTTGCGGGCGGACTCCAATATTTTATTTTCGTTTGTGATGGACGTGCCCCATTTCACTAGGATTAAAACAATGTACCCATCTTAGGATGTCCGTCTCCGGTCTCTTTTATTTTACCAGCTTATATTTTACAAACAAAAAAAAGAAAGGAGGCATGTCTCTATCTAAAAAGGCTTGATGCTTTTATAGAGAAAATTAGAAAGAAACGGTGATTGGATTATTTGAATGATTAATAGAGATAACATAAATATAAGCTTTCCAGAGGCAAGTTATTCCATGGAAAAGGAGTTCAAATGGGCAACTTTGGTAACACATGACCAGATTATTTCGAGATTTTGGATCTCAAGTGAGGTCATTAACAAATCCAATGAACCAATCTCTCAATACTTGATAAGGTATAATTACAGAAAAGTCCTCTAGCTAGGATCGGTCTTCTAATTGTGTTTATTTTAATCATATTGTGGTCCTCTTGTTGTGTATTCATTGAATTTGTTATTGTCGTTTAGGGGGCCCATCGTCAAGGAATGTTTGTGGGCTATCTAACAGAGGATAACGTGCAAACGCCTTCTAGTTACAGAAATTCTCTGTTCATCCAAATAAATCCCGAACGTAAAATAATTTTTAATTTAAAATTTTAAGTTTTTTTTAACCAAATAGGTTGAATTAATAAAAAAAAAATTGTGATTAATTTCTTAAAAAAAAAAGTTATCTAATTAACTATTTGAACTTTCAAATAAGTAACCTCAAATTTCTATTAATAAAAAATTTATGAAAAAAAAATAGATAATTCATTACGTTTTCATGTATTTCATAATTCAACGAAATTTTTAGTAAAATAAAAGAATATAGATTTCGTTTTTATTTTATTTTTTTTTATAAGAAGGGCTAAAAAATGAGGAAAGAAAAATGAAGTTAGTAAAACTCAAATATAGAACTAATGGGTGCTAGCGAGGCAATTTAAATATTTATATTAAATGTACGAAGCAAGAAAAAAAGAAATTTAAATAAATTCTTGGAGATAGGGAGGGATATTGGAGGTCCTAAATAGTCTTCGTATCCGCTTTCCAACATCACTCATTTCTTGATAACCTAATGCTAATGCACGCATGTGACTAATATAATAAGCAGAATCTAAATTAATTCAATGTTTGGTAGCCCACGCAATCTGATAATATTCTTCTTGGAATAATCTTTGTTTAAATATTAAACGATCTTACACCCAAATATCAACACTATCACACACAAGCAGACAAGAGTGGTTTATTTCTTATTTTGGACAATTAAAAAAACCACAACCTTTTGCCCATCTAATTTTGGTCTACATGCCAGAAGAGAAAAGAGAGTAAAAAATTAAAATAATAATAATAATAATAATAAAGTAAGCGGTCCGCACGTGCCATGGAGAAGGGTTCTCACGTGTGTGGAGGTCTATATATAGAGTGCATGAGGAGAAATAAATCAACGACTTCGAAAAAAAAAGGCATGTGAGTGGTGGACAAGCAAGAAAAGGAAAAGGGTCAAGTCGATACTTGCATTTGAGCTTTGACACATGTAATAGGTTAGCAAGAGTAGGGACAGACAGAAGTGAGAGTTTGAGAGATTCTTTTGTTTTGCACTTTGACAAATTTAGTCAGTTGTCTGACTTGTAATGAATAGAAAGTAAAAACAGGGGCTGCTGACTTTTATGTAGAAGCAGAGTGGTGGGTGCTAGAGAGCAGAGAAGCGGCTCAATAAGGCAGCAGAGAGTGAAATGGAGGTGGAGGGTGAGGAGGTGAGACCATCATCAGTATCAAGGTTCAAGAGGATTTGTGTGTTTTGTGGGAGTAGCCAAGGCAAGAAGAGGAGCTACCAAGATGCTGCTATTGAGCTTGGCAAGGAACTGGTACTATAATTAACTGGCTATTTTTGCTAAAATGCTTGTTCTTGTTGTCATCTGAGATTAGAATTGTGGTGTTTTAATGTCTGTTGCATTAGTGGGATTCCATTTTTGCAAACTAGCTTTGCTTGAACTTGATTATGTAAGTATTGGCATGCCTTTTCTGTTTGGCTCATGGGGTTTCACATTTTAATTTATGTCTGCCACTGTTCCTTAATTTCAGTCTTTTTTTTCTTCCTCTTCTTGGGTTGTTGTTGTTGTTTTTTTTTTTTTTCTTTTCTAATTTTTCTTTAGCATCATTTATGCAAACTAATGTACATAGAGCTGCTCTGGTTTTGCGGTATGATCAGGTCTACAAAAGTTGACAGCACTTGTAAAAGAACATCTTACTTGATCAATGATGTTCAAGCACGTACATATGTGTCTGAGCCCATTCCCCATCAAAGAAATTTCAATTTGGTTTCCAGGAATTGTTATGATTATGGTCTGTTTGCACTTTGTAGGTCTCAAGGAACATTGATCTAGTCTATGGAGGGGGTAGCATAGGTTTGATGGGCTTGGTCTCGCAAGCTGTTCATGACGGTGGTCGCCATGTTCTTGGGTAACTACTAATTAGCCTTCATGCTCAATCTTGTATTTCATTGGTTGACCTTCTATAATTTTTCTTTTTCTTTTCTTTTCTTTTTTTCCCCAATCGAAGTAACAAAAACAGTGAGGTGGGTTCTATGCAGATTATTGCCTTTCCTTCTCTATTTTAACTTATTTTGTCATGTTACTGTCTGCCTGCAGAGTTATTCCCAAGACGCTCATGCCCCGAGAGGTTTGTCTGCTGGAACCTGAAAAAGTCTCCCGCCTTTTCTAATTATCTTCTTGAAAAGAAATTCAAAGGCTGCCATTTTCATGGGTTTTTTTAACAGACTGGAAATATCATGGTCATGGTTGTCTATGCATTTTCAGCCATTTATTTTCTACCCTTTTCGAGCTATGGCCTCCTTCTTTCTCATTTCTCTCTTCTTTTCTCCCCTTTATTTATTTATTTCCTTTTTTTTTATTTTGCTTCCCTTTTTCCCTTTTTGTTTTTTTCCCCCTTTTGTCTTTATTAAATTTTTGTGCTCCTGTGGTCAATACTAGTTAATCCGTACGACTGCTCGAGTCATTGAGACTTAGCAGTCGGCTTTTTCCTAAGTTTTTTTTTTTTTTTTTTTTTTTTTAGGTTTTCAGATTTTGCTTTCTGCTTTCTTCTGTGTTTAGCTCTTTACATGAAACTCTCTCATGGGTTTTTCTGTCTCAACTTCTTCCAAAATCTGGTTTGCGTTTCATTTATTCTCTTTTGGGGCTCAAGTCGCCACTAGCTGGGAAATTTAGTAAATGGACTCTTTGCATTAAGTCCACCAATTCGTGCAACTCTCATCATTGCTTCACTGCACAATACTCCAAACAACTTCTCTCTCTCTTTCTGTCTCCCCGTGAAATTTTCAATCTTTTTTAACTTTCTTCGTTGTACCTTTTTGCAGTTAACAGGTGAAACAGTGGGGGAAGTGAAGGCAGTTGCAGACATGCATCAAAGGAAGTCAGAGATGGCAAAGCATTCAGATGCTTTTATTGCCTTACCAGGTTAGTGCAAAGCCCTGCAAGGGAAAACAAAGGAATTGTAAAGAGATCAGGTGCTTTTGTTTTGCTAATTTCAGCATGCATAGATTGGCTATGTCTTATCCAAAGGTTGCTTAGAGGTATTAACTAATCTTCGCCATGTTAATCAAAAAGTTAGACTGATGTCTTGGCATCCTTAATGGATCTCCATAGTAAGAGGGCAATGAAAATACATAGAGTTCTGCTATGTTTCTATGTTTCCACTTTCCGCTGTGTTTCTATAAATTTTTTTTTTCTATGTCTATCCTTCTTGTTTGTTTCTGCACTATTTATAATTTGTTTAATGCTGCCGAGGTAGTTCAACAAATAATCAATAAGGAAAGGAATGCTTAAAAGAAGCTTAAATGAGTAGAAATTGTATGGGAGAAAGAAAAAAGGCTTTCAGAATTAGTTATCCTTTTTGTCCTTTTGATACTAGAAATGGTGTATGGCCATTCTGTGAAACTAACACTTTGAAGCCTAAATTAATACAAGAGTTTGAACTCTCTATCATGAAGCGTGATACCCATGATTACATTACTTCAAACCTTATACTTGACTCGTCAACATCTCACACTGAAAATTAGAGCTGCAAGGGAAAGTCTGCTTCCATGGTTGATGTTTTTGTTTCCTTATGTCAGGCCTATGTTTTTTCTCTACTTCTCTAGCCTTTAATGCCACTGTACAATTTTAACTCCTAGAATATTAAGAGCATAGAACAAAGAACATAACGACTGGCTTTAGCCGTATGGTACTTGCCAACTAGCACCTGCGCCTAGCAGGCAATGATGGAATCCTGCACCAAAACCACAGTCCACTAATCCGATGCGTCTATAAAAACTTGACCAAATGGAGAGTCTGGGTGGACACAAAAGTCAATTCACTCTACTTGTGGATTCCTTATCTTGGATATGGAATTGAAATCCTCACAAGCCTCCTCTCTGTAACATGACAAGATAAGAGCCATTATGAGCTGACTAGGTAGGCAGAAGATTATGCATGTGTTTTCAAAATGGTTGCACTAAAGATCTTTATTCCCCTTTACCCATCAACAAATAAAGAAAAATTAAAAGGAGAAAGGAAGTGCTAAGGCATTCATTGGTAGAGCACCTTATGATACTTAGGCATAAAAATCAGTTTGGCCTTCTTACATAAAGATTAGAGCTAGAGTTTATCATTAATGTTTTTGAAGTTCTCTGTATTATTTTTCTTTTGTCATATGTCATATTTTGGTGAGAACTTAATGATGATCCATTTTCAAATACCCCATGTGCTCCAATTCTGTTACACGTTACACATTTGGAAGAATTGACTATCCCACAAACTTGGTCATTGATTCTTACTAGGTGGCTATGGAACTCTTGAAGAGTTACTTGAAGTGATAACCTGGGCTCAACTTGGTATTCATGACAAACCGGTAATCCTCCTCTTTGCATTTGTACTATTAAACAACTGCTAGTTAAATTATTCATCGAAAAGACTACCACATTAGAACAATTAATAATGCGGTATATTTGAAGGTTGGATTGCTGAATGTCGACGGATACTATAATTCTTTGCTCTCGTTCATTGACAAAGCTGTGGAAGAGGGGTTCATAAATCCCAGTGCACGCAACATCATTCTATCTGCTCCGACTGCAAAAGAATTGGTGAAGAAATTAGAGGTAGTCTTCTGATCTAAGCTTACTTCCTTTGAGGAATTGTCACACATTTCCATTGAATGGTGTTCTCTCTCTCTCTGTTTTTTTTTTCCTCTTTTTGTAGTTAGTTAGATTCGTGTTTACTTATTCTTTAAAGTTACTTCTTAGCAGTTCTGCATGCTTAGTGTATAATGTACACAAAGCGAGCACTTCCCCTGTTTCTTATAGCTGTGAGATTGATTTCTGTAGGGTCGAAGTGAAATGTTTTCTTGGGGCCATTTATAGAAAACCTGATTATGTGCTTATATATGATAGGACTACGTCCCCAGTCATGAAGGAGTTGCTTCAAAGCTATGCTGGGAAATGGAGCAGCTTGGTTACTCTGACGACTATGAGATGTCTAGATGATATGGATACGATAGCTGCACCAAAGAAGTAGTGGAAGGAACTAATTTCGGATGATCTTGAAATGTCCATCATTTGGGGTTGGAGGGGAGGGGGTTAACTTTTTGTAAATTCCTGCAATTAACCTTGTAAGAATTTGGCCCTTCTCTTATGGTTCTAAGTACTAGAGGCTGATGGACATAACCATTTTAAATGTTGACTAATTTAGATCTTAGCTATCGTCTACTTTGTTTTTTTTTTTTTTTAAATGTATATGTGGGTATCATCTTCTAGTTACCGATTCATCTGACAAGTTAAAAATGATGCTTAACTTGTATATCCTCATTTGCGATTTTCCCTTTTCTCCAATTTTAAAAAGGCAAAAGAGATGGGACAAGAATGAAACACAATACCAGGTCACAGTGTCAATCAAACACCTGATAAAAGCAATGGCACGATTAACATTCAAATAAGGAGGTACATGTCATTGATTAATGCGACACAATGAGGCCTTCTTTGCTCGACAAACAAACGAGTTCTCATTCTAATTTTCAAGCCACCAAGTATTTGTTTGCAGGCGATATACAGGAGACCATTGACAGCAGACATGCCTAACTCAATCAACGACCAGCAACAGAAAGGGAGGGACATGTAGTATTCAATGAAGTAGAAAGGGCTGAGGCCTCTTGCTTACTTAGGGGAAGAGCAAACGGCCCAATGCCGTCCACCAAATGAGGCAATGACATGTGTTAATGGGGCCACATGTTACCGACAAACAAGCTGAAGTGTGAGCAACCATGAGTGCGGTCCCAGTCCTGTCTGAACAATTGCTTGTGGTTGATAGGTTTGATTTGCGCACTAGTGTTTTTAACGTCCATTTCAAAAGCTTTCGGTGGTCTGAAATCTAACCGTGGAGAGTGCTGCTAGTAGAGTTGGAAACGGAAAAGCTAGAAGGAACAACATGAAAGGAAAAAAAAAACGCATACTGTAAACCGAAATGATGGGAAACAAAAGAATCTGACATCTAACATCAGATCATACACAAAATACATGATCAAAGGCATAAATTTTGATAAAGATTTCATTTGTATGCGGGGACAAGCATAAGCAAAAAGTGGCCGCCCAATCACAGATTCTTAACAGAGAACAAGCACTTGGGCAATTAGGCACCCACAAATTGTACAGAAGCTTTCCTTCTCTACATCTGAATTAAAAGTGAAATCTCGTGCCATACAAATGGTAAAAAGTAAAGGGAACTTCACAAAAAGCACGACATATATTACTGTTAGTAAGTAGACTGCTTGTGGACAACTCAAAATCTACTTTCCCAAGCAATGGCCTATGCTTAGTTGGAAGTTATTTTAACCTTAACTCCAGATGAACCCACCATGTCATGTCAAGTAGGTGTCCCAAAGAAGTCTAATTGTTCTTAAGAAAAGATAGATATCAAACACCGAGGATGATTCAAGGGGCCCCCCTACCATTCATAGGCAATACCCATGTTTTGTCCCCATCACATAATCACAGAAGAAAACAACTTGGAATCGATCGAGAAATAGCGCTTCCTGTTCTGTTCTGCATTTTCTGGGCTAGGCCTGTATTTTTAAAATTCGAACAATTCGTCATTGGGCCTCCAAGGTGAGAAGCTGGTCCAGGAGGGCCTGGTTTCATGGTGGGTATGAATTCGGACAGGCCGGTCAAGAACGGTGCAAAAACTAAACCAGCCCGGTCAAGAACGGGTTCAACTCCACAGGCAAATTTATATATAATTCATAATTTAATGAATATTTTAATAAAAAATATTACTTCAATAGATATTAAAAAAAAAAGAAAAGAAAAGTTTTTACCTTATATATATTATATCACAGGTAATAATATAAACAAAAGTAAAAATTAAAGAATGAGAATAAAATAACAAAAAGGGAAGGGAAAAAAAAAAAAAATGCGAAAGGCCTAAAGCTGAAGGCTGGCGGAAGGAACAGGGAAACGGGATTGGCAGCTGTCAGAGGTGGGCCCCATTGTCAGTATGAGGCTAATTGTAGATATTATAATCGCACGGTAATATCCTCCAGGATTGCGTCACTTTCGATCACGCTGTGATGAAACGTGGATGGATTGGACGGTAATAATCAGACGACCAAGTAGAATTGTCAACGTCCTCTGCCCGCCATTTCCCTTTTTTTTTTTTTTGGGCTTTTTGGTATTGTTGTCTTGTAGCTCTCAAGTTAGCGTGTGGCTTTTTATTATTATTATTTTTTTAGCGCCCTCTCTCAGTCTCTCTTGTAGAGCAAATGGAGGCCCAGTCCATGCCAATTGCCGAAATGGGAATTCGTCAAAAGCCTCATCTAAGATTCAGGATTGACGATTGAGAACAACCTCTAAAACATTATTTCTAGAGGTTATATATCTTCATTGCGTATTTTCAATGACTGAGACAGAGATCAATTCTTGCTTTAATAAGGGAAAAATAATTTAGACGGAGATAACAGCAATATCAACAAAAAGTGATCACCACGTTTCAACTGCTTAATTGTGACATTATTAGCATTATTCAGTATGGAAGATCTTGAAAGTGACATGTCGGCTAAGTAAGGTTCTTGTTTTTTTATTTCTTTTTTTTTGTGGTTTTTTTTTTAAAAATTTCCTTTTTAAATGATCCAAGCCAACTTTCATAGAGAAGTTTAAACATACGTATGAATTGTAATTGCATTCACAGTGCTCCTAAGCGTGATTCTAAGTAATTAGTTCTTTTTGCTAGATTTGAATGATTTAGCAAACCCAATATAATAAGGCAATCTCATATTTTTCTTTTGTAATTTATCCTTGAAAACATTTAACGCATTAAGCCTCATAATTACAATAGTGTAACGTGAACTTACATTCAAGATCAGTTAAATTGACAACATTCAAATTTTTAGCTATATCTTTCTTGTCATAGAACCATAAATGCCCCATAATTCGTTGGGAGAGGACTGGAACAGGTGGGGCATGGGGCTGGGGTAAGAATTAAAGAACTGCGATAACCACGCCATGAAACAAGGATAGGAAACAGAATAAGAAAGCCCTTTAAAATTAAACATGAATTGGAGAAGCAATGTGTTTGGTCACAATTCGAAACACCCCATGTTGGTGGGTCGGCTGGCTAGGGCCGGTATTTAGTGAAAGGAAAACAATGTGGTGCGACCAAGCATGGCGAATCCGCGTGCACACCCTCACGTATGTTTTGCACAGAATGGGACCCCTTTGAGTGCAAATGAACAATGGTCTTGGTGTCAAGCAATTGATAGTGAGGGATAGACAAAGGCCACTACAGCCTTCATTGGACGTGGGCCACTGTGCAATTTAATTGCCGATGTGTTGTGTTTTCAGTTCTAATGATGATACATATATGCTGCAAGGGAAGAGAGTGGGCTCGCTGTCACGTTTTGGTTTTTGTAAGTTTGTTCTCCAACCACTCTTTTTGTGATCACATCTCTTTCTCTCTTCCCAACAAAGGGAGGAGGTCCCTTTATAGTTGCAGCTAATGTTATTGTTCGTGGGTCTCTTTCTGTGTCCTTTTGCAACAAACAATGTTCACAATGTGGCTCCAAATTTCACGTAGCATAATCATCCATCCACTGGAAAGAAATCAAAGCTGTGTCTATCACTAAGCCTGGCAACGGGGGTCTTATTGGTCATTACCTCGTTCGTAGAAAAGGGAATGCCGACCAGATGAGCGGGATCTTCATGTGTGGTTGTGTACACAATTAATGATCAATGCCCCTATATCACCCGAATCAGTGCCTGTTTTAACGGGCCCCTGGAAATGTTGTTATCCATTTAAACTGATTCGACACTGACCCATTTATTGTACTCTGTTAATTAAAGTTACCGTGGCCGCAAGAAAATTGAAAAGCGTCACTAAATAAAAATTAAATACTAAAATCATCTAAATGTTTTAGATTTAGTTTTAGATTCCGAATTTTTACAAATTTTTTTTTAAAAAAAAAAGGAAAGCCACATGCCCTTTGGTGTCATCATGTTAGTTGAAGCAATACCAATAGATATTAAGTCTATTTCGTTTTCGTATCTTCCTGCGAGTTCTCATCTTGATGCTCTATTAATTATGTCAAAAAGAAAAAAAAAAAAAAAGCTATTGTTGCGGTGGAATGTCACTGGAAAAGCAATTGTAACGCAATTATAGAATTGATGGCACTTTAATTCTTAGGTATGGAGGCTATGTTTTAACGCTATAACTAACTCCCACTCGTTTAAATAATTACCTTACCAATTAAGTCTAATATAATGGAGTGTGAGCATCCTTTGTTTCGATTCCCAATTGGCAAATACTGTTTCGGAACCAGCAACCACTAAAGTTCAACGCGTCCATCTGGAGGAAATGTCATGGAATTCGGCTAATTTCTTTCCCTTTTTTTACCTTAATTTTTTTTTTTTAAAAAAGAAAAGAATAATTGAATTAGAATTTAATGAACGACACGGTGAGAAATACCACACCGATGTAGCACTGGGAGGATATCAATAAATGCACAAATGAATGGGAGAGCTTAATTCCGTGAGGTACGTCAAAATTGAGTGGAGACCGAAGCTGGCTATTACGAATCATAAAATAAAAATCACACTAATTGCATTTATACTGTACCATTGAATCATACAAAACCTATACACGGGCCATTTACTACAAATATACAATATTAAATTGCATCTGACACGTACATTTGTAAGCTTTTTTTTTTTTTTTTTTCTTTTTTTTGGTTGGAAGGCGTCAGGATTTTAAGATTTATATAACATAGATGAGCATTTTTTGAAGTGACTCTATTTTTATACTTTTTAATAGTGTTAAGCACTTAAAAATTTAAATTTTTTATTTTAATAATATTTTAGTATAGTATCAAAATTTTTATATATACGAAGGATTCTGAATCCAAGCCGCTGCCCTCATTCTTTGTATTTATCGTGTGCCTCACTCATGTTTAATCTTATGGGTTGACGCTAATTATGGAGGAAAGCAATGGGAAAATGGAGTAAATGGCTTTCTGTACCATATTACCAAAAATGGCAGCAAATTAACTCACAATAAATTGTCCCACAGACTTGAGAACCAACCAACTAGAAAGCGAGGGAAGCCCCAACAACACCCACTTTACCATTTAATTAATTAAACGAAAACCAGATTTATCAGTTGGAAATTGGAATGACGAGTAAGACCAAGGGGGTGCGTAAACAAATATTCTATTGAAAGCAAGGGAAACGAATGGTTTAAATAGTAACTGACAAAAAAGAAAAGAAAAGAAAAGAAAAGAAAAGAAAGTGGACAGGTTCCTTAAACATCTTAGTTGCTTTGCTGGCTTCTGAAGATACACAGTGTATCTTCAGATCCGAAGAAAAAGGTGAGAAACCGAAAAATCAGGTCTAAAAGATAACATAATAAGTAAAATAAAAAATAAAATTAAAGGCAAATAGATGAAAGAAAGAGCCGCTCTATAACTAATTAAATATTGTTTTACTTTAAGTTACCACTGTTGCGACCGCCACCCACTTGTTTTAATTTCGTTTTTTTGGGTTTTGTTTTTTCTCTTTTTATTTTTCTATTAAATAAAAAGGTTTGGGGCGTTAAAAGCCGATTGCTGTTCTTTCAGTGTGTGTGCTTTTTGGACTCTTGCATGATCCAAAAAGTGGCTCTCTCTGTCTCTCTCTCTCTCCCCTCTGTTTAGTGATGGCTTTTTATCTGCTTCTCTGTCGGCTATCGATTTCTTGATTGAATCTTTTTGAACTACATGAAGATTCACTCGGAGGGTTCTCTTTCTTTTTTACCCTTTTTTTTTTCTTCTTTTCCATCTCTTTCTTTTTGCTTCTTTTGGAGGATATGTAAACTCCAAGTTTCAGCCTTTGTGCTAAGTATTAGTGCAGAATTCTGAAGGAGGTTTGCAGAGAGAATTTTTGCTGTATGAGACCAGAAATTTTGTGGGTAGATCTTTGTTTTCTTTTTTTCAAAAAAAAAAAAAAAGATTTCTGCTTTTGTAGTGTCAGGTAATTCAAAGCAGTTGGAAAATCCGTGTTTGTGTCTCCAATTGTGTGTTTAAAGTTCCAATGATTGTTTAGGATTAGTCAAGCAAGGAAGAAAGCGGATACTTGGAAGCTAAAGATTATGAGTTCTAGATCAACAAGCCTTCTGTCCAAAATCCCGTCTTCCTGGAAATGTGATGATGTTGAGACAGAAAATTAGGTGTTGTAAAGCAGCTGTAGAAGCAGAGAAGTTTCTGTAATTGAGTGCAAGGAGCAATTTTACGGTATCCCAAGTTCCAGCTTTCGGGAACCCTTTTGCTGTTCTAGCTTGCAATTCTCTGGCTAAGAAGTGAGAAGAGAAGAATTGAATTGCCTCCGCTGTTTCAAAACTTAATTCTATCATCATATATATATGTTTTATAAGGTAATTACATCATTAAATTGTGTTTTGTTGGTTGAAAGTTGAGTTCTTTCTTGTTTGAAATCGTTTAACTGGTGCCTGAACTTTTTTTTTTTTTCTCTATGGTTTCGGTTGCTTTAGACAGCAATTGCTGAGACATAATTAACCGGGCAAAGGTAAAGGAGGAATCTTTATGTCCAGACGGTACTGAAATGATTACGTTCATGGAATCAAAGGAGAAACCGAAGGAGGTGGACAAGTGCTTGGACTCTCAGCTTTGGCATGCCTGCGCCGGCAGCATGGTCCAAATGCCGGCGGTGAACTCCAAGGTCTTCTACTTCCCTCAAGGCCACGCCGAGCACGCTTGTGAGCCTGTGAATTTCAGGAACTTGCCTCGGCTGCCGCCTTTTATCCTCTGCAGAGTCTCTGCTATCAAGTTTATGGCTGATCCGGAAACCGACGAGGTCTATGCCAAAATCAACTTGGCACCGGTCAATGGCAACGAGCCTGATTGCGATGACCAAGAAACTGCCATGAATGGAACGGAAGGGCAAGATAATAAGCCGGCTTCATTTGCCAAGACATTGACTCAATCGGATGCCAACAATGGTGGGGGCTTCTCAGTGCCGAGGTACTGTGCAGAGACCATTTTTCCACGTTTGGATTACGCTGCAGATCCTCCTGTGCAGACCATCCTTGCTAAGGACGTTCATGGAGATACTTGGAAGTTTAGGCATATTTATAGAGGGACGCCACGGAGGCATCTCTTAACTACTGGGTGGAGCACGTTTGTTAACCATAAGAAGCTTGTTGCTGGAGATTCGATTGTTTTCTTGAGGGCAGAGAATGGGGATCTATGTGTCGGGATTAGGAGGGCTAAAAGGGGGATTGGAGGTGGACCAGAGTCTTCATGGAATCCGGAGGGTGGGAATTGCGTGGTGCCTTATGGAGGGTTTGGGGCATTTTTGAGGGAAGATGAGAATAAGCTCTTGAGAAATGGGAATAGTTCCAGTTCAAATGGTGGCCTAATGGGGAAAGGGAAAGTAAGACCGGAATCTGTTATTGAGGCGGCCACTCTTGCTGCAAATGGGCGGCTTTTTGAGGTTGTTTATTACCCTAGAGCGAGCACACCGGAATTTTGTGTGAAGGCCTCTCTGGTGAAGGCAGCATTACAGATCCGTTGGTGTTCAGGGATGAGGTTCAAGATGGCCTTTGAAACAGAGGACTCATCACGTATTAGTTGGTTCATGGGCACTATCTTTGCTGTTCAGGTTGCTGATCCTCTGCGTTGGTCAGATTCACCGTGGAGACTTCTCCAGGTATTTTCATAAGTGCTGACCTGATTCCTTCTGGACGCTTGTACAATGCTTTTAGTCTATTTGTCGTTAATCTTTTTCATTTAGTGATTACTTTTGGATGCAATGAGCAGAGTTAAAAGATTAGCATGCTAGTTATGTGTACATTACCTTGAGTTCATACACCAACATCTGTCGATTGATCAATGCCTCAATTCACCTCGCCTTAAAATTGTTCTTAGACCCACTTATTCTTTGATTCGACTTAATGAATATGGATTTAGAGATTTGCGGAAGTGCTGACAGTTTCAAAGTCTAAATGTTACAAATTAGTGATTTCTCTCTATAACGTGCTGTTTTGCTGCTGGTTAGGGGTAGTTTGTGTGTGGAACTTAGACACTTTCATGTTTGAACTTCTTTCCTATGGATCTTAATCGAGGGAATCCTGGTATTGTCTAATAATGGAGATTGCTGTGTGAGCTAAATCAATGACATTTAGTCTTTATTCTACTATTTTCTCAATGGTGGAATGTCAATGTTGCAGGTTACATGGGATGAGCCGGATTTGCTTCAAAATGTGAAACGAGTTAACCCATGGCTAGTGGAGTTGATTTCAAACATGCCCACCATCCATCTCTCCCACTTCTCACAGCCAAGAAAGAAGTTGAGAATGCCACAACACCCTGATTTTCCACTCGATGGCCAATTTCCAATACCAACTCTTTCCGGCAACCTCGTTGGGCCCAGCAGCCCCTTTGGTTGTCTACCAGACAACACTCCTGCTGGCATGCAGGGAGCCAGGCATGCTCATTGTGGTTTACCTTTAACAGACCACCTCAATAAAATTCAGGCAGGTGTACTTCCGGCTGGTTTCCCGCCACTACTTGAACTTGCTGCTACGCGCACTAGAGCTTTGAATGGGCATATCATTCAAAAGCCTTGCATTAGCGACAATGTTTCTTGCTTTTTAACCATGTCACATCCTAGCCAAACTTCGAAGAAACCGTCTGATGCAAAGACACCCCCACTTGTGCTTTTTGGTCGACGAATACTTACTGAGCAGCAAATTTCTCTTGGCTGCTCTGGCAACACGGCTTCATCGGGGCTTACAGGAAATAATAGTTCATCTGAAGGCAATTTAGACAAGGTGGCAAAATTTTTTGATGGTTCCAGATCTGCTCTTCAGCAGCAAGGCCTACCAGAGCGCTCATCCTGTGAAGTTTCCCAATGGTACAAAAATAGTCGCCAAGAAACTGATCCCTCCTTGGAAACAGGTTACTGCAAAGTCTTCATTGCATCAGAGGATGTAGGTCGCACCCTGGACCTTTCACTGCTGGGGTCCTACGATGAATTGTACAGAAAACTTGCAGACATGTTTGGCATCGAAAATTCAGAGACACTGAGTAATGTGCTTTACCGAGATGTCACCGGAACTGCCAAACAAATTGGTGAAGAATCATTCAGGTGTGCCTCCTTTTGGCATTTTGCATTATTTGTTATTTCTAATGGCTTTTTACAATTTAGTTGTGCTTCTGGTGTTGAAACAATTCCTTTGTTGCAGTGACTTCATGAAAACAGCAAGGAGGTTGACAATTTTAACAGATTCAAGCAGTGATAACGTAGGAAGCTAGAGAAAGATCCAAGCTTGGGTTTCAAACTGTACAGCTGATCGGTGAAATCCTCTGTTCCATTGCTGACCTATTATCCTTCTTCAAGTTATGAGTGAAGCTGTTCCAAGCCAATTTGAGGTCACCAAAGCCAAAAGTCCTCCTTGATTCTTGTTTGTTATGATTTTTTTTTTAAGAGGGAAAAGTTGGGATTTGGAGACCTTCCATTAGATTGTCATAATTCATTGAGTTTTTTTTTTTGGGGGAGGGGGGGGGGTTGGTTTTTGTTTACATAATTAGCTACTTTATTTCTTCTTTTCTATGTTCTGTGATTTTTCTTCTTGGCTTTTGTTGGTTTAGTCTTACAAATAACTCTTTTGTAGTAGGACATGGTCTATGTATCAAAAAAGTTTTCTCTTGGAATGGAATGGAATGAAATAATTTTGAAAAGGAAATTCAGATGCCAATTCCAATTCCCCATAAAGCAAAACCCGTTTCACAGGATTACGTGGTGGTGTGAACGAACAAATTGCAAAGAATCCCACCTCAAGGTAATTCCTATTGCAGTTAAGAAAGAAACACACGTCAAGCCCTTTGGCTGTCGTCCTTGACGAGGAAGCGCGATTTTGGTTGGAAAATTCAGATTCATTCTCAAATGTCACCAGCCATCACAAGCAAGAAGGAAAAACAATCATAAAACGCTGAAACACGTTATTAGTACAATAATTTATTCAATGGAAGCATCCTCAGAAAATCTGACTCCTCCGTGCGTGAATTAACAAAAACTGTTTGTTAGAGGTCGAATCACAGTTTGCGACAAATGTAGGCTGAGCAGAATTATACCCCTTTTTTCTGATTACCCAACAAAATAGTTGGTTCACACGACAGCAAAACCACCCAAGAATATCAACAAAGCATCCACGGCCAATGACCTACAGCCACGTCTACTGACAATCCAGAAACCGTAACCATTAGTCAGAATATCACGGGATACACCCAGATTCACCTTTGGATTCTAGAGAGGAGAAAGACAATAGGATAATAAATAGAACTACAAAAGTAATTAAAATATCCCATCCCAACTCCGCAAGGCGTGGGATTAGTAAAAGTATACTTTAATGCTAAAGAAACCTAGCAATTTTTTATTTTTTATTTTTTTAGCTTACAGGCGTTGTGATTTGCAGGAACATTATTGTCGAAGACAAAGTCAATACTCGTGGGTGTTTCTGGTGTATTGTACAACATGGAAAAACAGAACACATCCTCGATGTAGGGAGGAGTCTACTCTACAACACAGATGAGGGATGATCTTTTATAACCTATAACCCTAACCAGCCGCACGTGAGAGAGTGGGGACCCACATGAGGGTGGGGCCGCTGTGGGCTTAGAGGGGGTGCGGAGGGGGGGGGGGGGGGGGGGGTTCACTAATAATAGATTCACGTGTGGCCAACGTAAGCAGAGAAAAAAGTGGGAGCTAGCGTCGCATGTGTTGCGGCGTTTCGATGAATGGGCTGTTTTGTTTTCAAACTCCCCACCACCCACCCCGTAGGCTCTTTGACTCGGCATTTTTAAGTTTCTAACGTTAACACACCGTCCACTTGTCGGCTCCTTAGCACTGCATTTCTCGCAAAACTCTTGTTGTGTTTTGGGCTTGTCATCGTGCGAGCACCGTTCTATTTGAAAGCGCAATACGTGCGTACACCGTTTAATCCATTGCTTTGATGCGGGTGTTACGTATGTTTTCTGCAGTTTCCTAGAGATATTTACCAACATTTCCTTTTTTTTTTTTTTTTTTTTTTAATTGTTGTTGTGTAAACAACCAATTAACTTCAAAAAAAATTAAAAAAAAAAAAAAGCAAACAAAAGCTTTTACAATATTACAAGACTTTGCTAAAGTTAGTTAGCAACTCGAACTTCAATTGTATCTTACTATTCTTTGGGGTCTTGTTTAGTGAAAAGTTCAAAAGCCAGCTCCATTTGTCAAAGAGTGTCGCACAGGGAATTGTAGCCATCAAGCCGTACAACAGACCTAAGCCAATGGCAATGAATATTAAATCAGCAAGCAATTTTTGCGTATTGATGGTAAAGAACAAGGTAACTTTTTCACTTCCATTCACATGCCACCAACAAACAACACCAGCCCGGAACACAAGCCAGCCTTGGCGATCAGATCCCTAGTTGGATTTGTGTAAATTGCTGAAAACGTTTGATCAACGTTTCTATATCTCTTTCCTTTTCGTCCTTTTGTTTTACGTGCTGGTTTTCTTGTACAACCTGTCTCTTATCGGTACACGCGCCAGCACCAATTTATTTCCACACATTCCACTTTGGGGTAAATTTTTTCCATAAATTTGTATCTCGATTTTTTTTTTTCTGTATTTTTTTCATTCTCCAACTTAATTATTTGCACACAAATCATCTCTCAGATGATGTGAGCTCTCACGGCCAAAAATAATGAACAAACGAAAAAACTTGTGAGATCAATTAACCATTAGACGTGATACAAAGCTATTAAACCATCACTTATTGTCATCTAAGTATTAGAAGATTTCATTTTTATTATATAATCAAAAGTTCAAATTTTTATTAAGATATTAGATAAAATTAAACTTAATATTTAAATTAAATTTAGTATATTGGTTCAACTCACTGTTAATATAATCCAATGCAGCAAGTTGTGTGCATTACCACTACATTTTATTTTATAAAAGAAAAAAAAAAAAAAAAAAAGAAAAGTCAAGAAAACAGCTGATCAAAAGCACACAGGAAGAGGAAAGGGGACAAGGCATTTTTCCAAAGCACTGTTCTTGTTTACGTGTAACTTTGTTTTCAGTACCCACTCTCCACCATACATGGCATGGTTTCTACCCAGGACAAAATTAATAACTGAATCCTATAAAATAAAAATAAAAAGGATTATTGGTGGGCCAGTTGTGTTACCTCCCCGCGGTTCGACTTGGCTTATGAATTACGTCAATAGACCGCCATTTATGAAACCCACAAAAGAAATCTTCTTTTTGTTTTTAAAGAGGTGGGATTTGAAAGATCCGAGTCACGGCAACAATGGCACGCTACCTGGGACAGACAGGTACGTCTTTAACTTTGAATGAGTGTAATGTTTCAATTTTTTTGGTTTTGGACTTTCGTCTTCATGTCCTCGGCATTGTAATGACAAGCCGACTGTTTCCTTGTTATTCGCAAACAATGACCAATGTGTTTGAATTTACTGCCACGAGCACCACCGAAAAAGGTTTAATCACTAAAATCTATGTATCAAATTGCAACAGCCTCACAAACATGTAACATTATCTACACATTAAAACGATATCATTAATTTATTACTTTTCTTGACACTTCTCGTTTTCTTTCACTCAAAAATCAAGAATGACCGTGTACCCAAAAGAAACACAAAAATTCGGGACATGATCACCACGAGTCGTGACCTATTCTATGGCACCATAAACTCCGCTTTCCTTATGATAAAAATTAATTTAATTAAATTTAATTTAAATTTTATTATTTAAATAAATTTAAATATTTATAATTATATAAAAATATTATTTATATATATATATATATTATATTATATTTTTATCAAATTAATAAAAATTATATTATTTTTATAATTTTTTATTAGTAATACAAAGATATTATACTTTCTCAATATTATCATAATAAATTCAATTAGAAAGCCAAAATCAGAGTAGACATTTTCAATTTAAATAAAAATATATATATAAATCTGGTTAGAATTATCACATAAGTCACCAAAATCATCACAAAAATTGTCAAAGTTATAAAAGTCACAAAAATCACCACTCTAGACATTATAGATATACAAAATTTTAAAATTACATTACTATTTTTCACCGCTAATTATATCATCACCGCTTGTCATTGTGGTTTCAAACTTTACAACAAATTAATAAAATTTTAATATTCTTATAATTTTTTATTAAATATAAAGTTATTGTAACCTTTTAAAAACATGGTGTCTAACCATTCTTTGTTCTTAACACACTCAATTTGAAAGAAGGAAAAAGGAACCATATCCGTGTTGAATCTAATAGCTAGGGACCTCCTTCTTATCCGTTTATGTATATTTTGCAGGCACCACCCGTGTGCATGTACATGATGTTGAGCTCTTTATAATTATATATTTTCTCCGTGCAAAGACTTTGATGTTTGAATCTGATGAAGATAATTATCCAAGTGGGAGCTACTTTCTTCACGTCTCCTGTTGTCCTTACTCCGTTATGGTGCCATACTTGTCATTATTTTATTTGCTTGGTATATAATGCATTCCTGCTCTACAAAAAATGCTAGGAAAAATACTCGTGGAGAGAAGAATTAGCCAAGCTTTATATTTCAATCTAGTTGGGATGTGTTATAGAGTCGGCAATGCATCTTCTTTTTAAATGAAAAAACAAAAAAATAAATAAATAAAATGCGAGACTTGAATCGAATCCTCTTATTCCTTTCATTTCTATTGGTCTTTTCCTTTGCAAACAGTACATAACTTGATAGAATAATTAAAAATAAAAAAATAAAAGGTGGTGGGGGAGAGGAGAAAACAAAAAAAAAATTGACTCAAAATCATAAACGGGAAGCTGCTGTGTATGATTGAGGAGCGAGAAAGTCTTTCTGATACATGTTAAAAAATGAACGGGCCCACTGGGCCGGAGTACCCCTTCTCATTGACTTGCTGCTGTTTTATTGATTTTTCATTTTTTAATTAAAAAAAAAAAACCCTCTTTATCACCTAGTCTCAATCAGAGTACGTGTGCCTATTATTTTAACCGTAAAAAACCTACTCCTCAAAAACGACAGAGATTCTGGTTTGACGTGTCAAGCTGTAAGGCCGCCCGTGCGCTGGGCCCCTCATATCTCTATCTCTGCCCTTCTAGTCTTCGTCATACCAAGTAAAATCATTTTGATGGACTCGAGACCGACATTCAAATGTATGTGGTGACTGACGGCACTGTCACGTACACGTCAGTTCGGTCGCGACGTGTCTCTTTGAAGCATGGGACGCGTTTACTGGGCCACAGAACTTTATGGGCTGCAGCCTTTTTGTCGCTACGTTCACAGCACGAAGTTGTCGTACAATTTTCAAGTTTTACAGCCACATTTGCGCCAGTATAAAATAAACTAAAATTATACTAAAACTAATATTTTGAAAATTAAATTAAAATATTTAGTTAAATTAATATAATTAAAAATTATAATATAATATATTTTAAATTTTATTACTTTTATAAATTAATTATTAAAATTTATAAATTAATATATTAAACTATAAATTAATAATATTTTTTAATTTAAATAAATTTAAAAATTTATAAAAAAATATATTATTAAATTTTTTATATATTTTTAATATTAAATATCTATTTTATTAATTTAATTTAATTTAAAATAATGAAATTGATTAAATATTAAAATTTTTTAATTTAATAATCTTAAAACCTTGATTAAGATTAACGGTTGTACATGCATACTTTGAAAAATATAGGGGTCTTTCATCATGCAGAGTGCTTTCCTAGATTTATCAGGCTTAGCACCCCGCAAGCATTTGAATCCCGCGTTGCACGCGATCACTGAAATACTGCGTGCTGAAGAGTGAAATAGTAACGAGCCAACCACGGCTCCTATTCAGGGCAGTCCAAAAGTCATCATGCTCTGAATGCACCTACACGAGCACGACATCTGAGACACGAGGGACTGTTCGTCTTCTAAACCCAGAAACTACTGAAAACAAAACCGTAGGTATGACTGCTGTCGCATTGGAAACGAAATCGAAAATTTGCTTCTGCAAAACGCCCCGGTAAAATGCGAAAACGTGATTGCGTTATGGGCCTCAAGCTAGCCCATACCAAAGTTGTAGGATCAAAATACTTGAATATTGGGCCATCTCGGGCGATTACACGTTCGACTCGCAATTACCAGACCATGGGCCCCAGTTGTTATATCTAGGAGGCCTTCTAATTCTTGGTTCTGGATTCTGAACTCTCCTACATGCTCGTTTGGACTTGAATTTTTATTATTAATTTCTTAAGTTTTAATCTCGATACGAGATTACAAGAGATTTATGAATATAAAGAGAGATTTTTTCATCGTGTAATTCATAATTTAATTATTTTTTTAATAGATTAAAAACAAAATGTCTTTCTCAATTAGTCTTTCTCGCTTAGAACATTGAGTTATTTAAGCAAAAACAAGCCGGATTATGACTGGAAAATCGCAAGCACAGACTGTTTCTTCAGTAAATAAATCACACAAATTCCACGAGATGTTGAGCCGTGAAAATGCTCATAGTACATAGACCCACCATATTTCTCAATTATAACTGTTCATTAAACTTAAATGGTTTACATTAACTAAAAATATAAAACTAATCCGCACCAATTCAGCGTCCCGTATCTTTTCCCACTATGAGCCACTGGCCACCACCCAGTCAGGGTTGCTGCCTCGAACGGCCCGGATGCAACCGGCGCCAATCAAGAGACACGTGACGTTGACTTTGGAGTTGTTGAGTGACGTGGTTGTGCATGGGATTGACTTACGAAGTCCCGAGTTGCCCAAACGACGGGTTACTCAAAAGGTCAAAAAAGACAAAACCAAACAAATTTTTTAGGGTATTAATTATTAAATCATTAAAATGACCGAGAAGCCCATAGGTCGGCGGGCGTAGCATCAGGCAGAGACAAAAATGAGCCGGCCGACGGTGCACCCGGTGGGTGCGCCACCGTTCGTGGATGTTGGTCTCCGGCATCCGGGGGTGAGGATGAAGGACGTTCAAGGCATGCCGGGGACTCGCGGTGGCCTCATCCTCCGTCTCATTCAGTCCGTCTTCGGTCTCATCTCCGTCTGCGTCATGGCCACCACCGCTGACTTCCGTTCCATCTCAGCCTTCTGGTATTTCTCCCCTTTTTTTTTTCTTTTAATGATTTTCCTTCTCAATTTATGGCTACTATGGGACTCGTCTCTTCTCTTTGCGTCCGTCGGATTGTAGTCCGGTTCATCAATGGTGACGAGTGCATGCGCTCTGTATACGTGAGCTTATCCAGAATTTCATTTGAATCTTATTGCTGTGGTGGAATTGAATGGAAGAGACTTTCTTCTTTAATTGAATAATAGTTTGAAGTTCCACAATCTAGAATAATGGGTCCATAATGTTTCTATATCTGATGAGGCTGTGGGAAATAATCCCATGCGTTGAACCTTTGAGTGACGAAGTTTTCTGTAATGCTGACGGATTTTTTCTTGCATTGCTTGGAAAAGTGGTGTCTCGTGATTGGTGTGGGTTTGTGAAATCTAGGATTGAAGTAATAATGTTAATTTAATGATTAGAAGTTTCTTGATTGTTTAATGTCAATATGTATAAAGGGACAACTTCAGATAAAATCTTTGTTCTTTTTAACTGGATCAGGTTTCTGTTATTTGCTGTTGGCTTGCAAGTGCTGTGGACTGTGTCGCTGGCAATTGTAGACGTTTATGCACTTCTGGTGAGACGTAGGCTGCAAAAACGCATAATTGTTCAACTGTTTGCAGCTGGTGATGGGGTAAGATTTCTGTTTTTCCCCCTTCTTGTTTCTTGAGGATTGAGCCACTTACAGCAAAGTGTCTTTCATCGGGTTCTCTGTAATGTCTCAGTTTAATTATAGGTTCTATTGGCATTTCATTTTTTTACGTGCATGAATAATGTGAAATGGTAATGCTTGCGGCACTTGTCTAAGGTTGGCAGTGATCCCACTTCATATCTTATTGGACATCTAAGGTGGTGTGCTGAAGTAATGATATTCATTGTAGGCTTTAGTATTCAATCTTCATTTGCTTTCATTGGTAGGAGATACCAGTTTTAGGGGTTAGATCCGTTGTTACCATTTCTTTGTTAATTTCATATATGAATATTGTGCAAAAACATATCTATACATATAGTTCGCCATGAAGACTTGGCTGTGTGAACCCATTAATTTGATTGAGTACAATAGACCATTTCTTTCAGCATATTCCCTGCATTTCTTTTTAGGTTTCTTGCAACCGAAAAAGAGTTCTAGATGCCATAGAATGTGGATTTTGCTTAAAATTGCTTGTTCATTATTCATTAGCATAGAACATGATTCTATGTATTATTTGAATTTCTGCTATTGTTTTTGAGCTTGCTTTGACGTTTACCCAACTCCTTCATTCATGGAAAAATCGTAGTCAAGAAGTTAAAAAAAGATGAGTGTGACATCAAGTTTAGGTTTTCATCATTCACAATTATTGTTGGTAGAAGTAGCCAAACATTTTCTGTTTACAACTATTATAAAAGTAAAAGCATCAGCATTGCCATATCTCACGGCACATGGCCTATCTTGCATAATTTCTTTTGACTGTGCGTCTCCCATGGACAAAAAATGCTGTCACTTATTAATATCCGAAGAAGAGGAGTGCCCTGTTTAGACTGTGTTGGGAAAAGTATTTTGGTGTGCATTATGTGTCTTTGGGTTTTGTTTATTGTTCTTACTACAATGATAAGCAAAAAGGGACATTCCCCTGTTTATTTGCTCCCAAGTGACCTGGCTAGCTTCTGTTGTTTGGATTTTCTCTTAACAGTTTTGTTCCTTTTTGGCAATCTCATGTGCACCAAGTCTCATTTTGGGTATTAACTGATAAGGCCAAGGCATTTTGGCTTGATTGTGGCATCTGCCTTTGTGATGCCATTGGGGCATAGATCCTGGATAACTACCAAGCAATACGTGACCTAAATTAATGGTTTAGTACATATCTACCAAGCAATTTGTGACATAAATTAATGGTTTAGTGCTTATCGAATCTGAATGAAGACCTCAGAACAAAATTTCTGCACTAACTTGACTTGGTGCTGATGTTGTATGGTCCATTCCTGGCAACAAAAGGAATCTTTCCTCTGTTCTGTCAATGCAAATATGTGCATTTTCTCTGCATCGATGAGTTTGCATTAACGTTCACCCCCAGTCACTGAATTGTGTTCTTGCGCCTGATGCAGATCACATCCACCCTTACATTTGCTGCTGCCTCGGCATCTGCTGGCATCACACTCCTTCTTGGCACTGACCTATATGGATGTCCTGTTAGCCATTGTATTAGATTTGAAACTGCCACAGCTTTTGCTTTTATAAGCTGGTTTGCCATGATGCCATGCTTTTTTATGAATTTCTGGACTCTGGCTTCCCAATAAGTCTTGAGTTCATAATTGAAGCTTTTGTTTCCTTGGTTCCCTTTCTAGTTCTTCTCTCTTCCTGCTTTATTTTTACTTTTGCTGCCTGGGTAATCAGCTGCTACACACGCACTGTAAATGGATGAATTTTGCAGGATTGATGAGGGCAATTTGAAGTCTCTGACCATAAAACATGATATAAAACAGTTATTAAAATTAGGAACGCGATTTTGGGACAAGCATGATTTTTTGGGTCCACCGCTGGGGGCCCACTGCGAATGGTATGTGGATGTCAGCTGCGGTGAATGATGACCGTGCGAAGCTTATCAGGTCAGAGCAGTTGTGACGGGCAGTAGACCCAGTTGGTTGACTTGAGTTGCCAAGGAATTTTTTGTTTTTGTTACAAGGAAGACCGAAAGGTCAGGAAAAGAAAACAAAGTTCTCAGAAGTTGAACACAAAATTTAAAAATTCTAACAAGAGTGTTTTACAGACTCACACATTGTAGTATAATGAAGGTTGGTTGTGCACTTAGTGGGACCAGTGGACAAAACAAAGGATTCAACACTGTTTGGTGCGCATAATTCTTTAAAGTTCCTCTGGAAAAATACATCCACTAAGACTGGATTTTTCTTTTTCTTTTTCTAAATTTTAATTTTCTCTTATGGAAGGCACATCAAGTAAACCCACCAATTTCATAGCATTAGCAATTTAAGGACTCGGTGAAGTATGGTTTGCATTATTGGAAGCTGGTCGTCCCTCGTTCTTCCGAATAACGGTTTTGTTCTTTTATGGCAGGTATATCATCTTACTTAATTTTGTGCTACAAAGTTAATAAAGGTTTTATGCTCGTTTCATATCGCAAGAACTATATTGAACACTTTGCCAATTGGGCAGTCCTGCTCATATCTAGGGATATTCTTCATCTTTTGTAAAAGTCGGAAAAAAACCTTTGACCAAGTGGCTACTTATCACAAGAATTGTGTTTTGTGTGCGCGTAAGAGAGAAGAAATGGCAACAATGTAACGTTTTTTTTTTTGTTTTTATGATTTCTCCAAGTGGAAGGTCGGTTGGTAACGCCCCCCCCCCCCCATCTGAGATATGTTAAAATGCCTCTAACCAACTCTCCTCGTGTAGAACATGAATCCACCGTTTCTTTCTCCAAATATGTAATATATATACACCCTGGAACACTCATTGGGAAACACTCAAAGAGAGGGATTTACAATGTCGAAAATAGATGACGAAAGAAGGCTATATCAATGTGCTAGGAAGTACGAAAAAATTGTTAAACAGGTCATCCCCTGTCTTGCAAAACGTGAAAGATTTTCTTTTTCTTCCTTTTTTTTTTTTTTCAATTGTCTTGCCTTTCTTCCAAAGCATATGCTAGAGTTGTGGAGAAGCCTGCGAAATTTCATAAAGCTCATCATGCTCATTTTTTTCTCAATAATATTAAATGTATACGGCATATTTTGAAACCTTGATTCATAAATAAGCCCCCTTCTATTGAAGCTAGACTCTATGCATAGATTAACTTTAAAAGTGTACTATTTGCTCTTTGAAGAGACATACTGGTAATCCACATTTAAAATTTGATGAAAATAATCTCTTAAGGTTTGTGGGTTTTATTATTATTTTTATTATTTTTTTCTGTTTTTCCAGTTTGATGCACTAATGGAGATGATGAACAGTAGAGCCAGACCACCAAAGCGAAGAAGGGTATGCTCCAATCCCTGCATTTTTCTTGTTAGATATATTCTTTTCAACGTTTTGTGCATCTCAAATTAATGATTGCCAAAATTGCTCTGGGACTTAATCCCGAAGGAAAAACGTTCGGCGATAACTCCGGTTTTGTCTGTGGATGGTTAGGTCAAACCATCTAATTAATGAGAGAAGCAAAAATATTACAAGATAAGATTGAAACGCTCTGAACGGTCCGAAAAACTGATTTTGCATGATTTGCATTGAGTTGTTACGTATATGTAATGTAAGTCAATACACGAATAATAATAATAATAATAATAATAATAATAATAATATTACTGTATTTTGTATTTTGACACATCTCCGGCATTAATTCCTCTTCCACTTCATTTTTGTCACGCGTTTTCATTTAATTTTTGGCCTTTACTTGAATGGTTTACAGAATACTGAAGGGAATCAGAATGCTACGGCAACAGCATTCTCAAATCAGCCTGACAACAATGGAGAGCACGTGCAGACTTTAACAACATTTATTCAAGAACTACGGGCCAACACTTCAATAGACGCTGCCTCCTCGACAAGCACCATGAGTCCCCTAGAAAAATAAGAAAATACTTTTGTATAACAAAAGCTAAGACAATGCTACTAGAGATATGATCTCCACCGTCGTTTCTACTTTAATTGGTTGCTTGGCTGTAGTTGCAGTGATTGTCAATCATTTCATGGCCGTATCACTAATTTCTACATTGCTGCCGTTCTTAAAATTCTAGCACATGCAAGAAAGTTCCTATATTTATCTATTTATAATATATATATAAACTAACTAACCAGATTATAAAAAGCAGCACTTGGCAGAAACTCCCGGGCCGTAATGGGGCCCATCGTGGAGTACCATTTAAATTTTATGGTGAGTCTGACAAGGGAGATACGAAATTAGAATTAATAATAACCCTTAATTATAATTAATTTATATTTTTTTTATATATTTATAATTAATAATTATGATACATTAATACAAATTTTGCGCGAGAATCTCATTTCTTTGGTTTCTACATAGTTACTCACTAATGTTACTGATCACAACAAAGAAATTCCAATACGAAGCACCTCCGAAAAGCAAAATTGAAGAAAACCCAAGCTCCAAATGTAAGAAAACACACGGATGAGAGACAGGGTTCTTTCAAAATTTCAATGTTCATTAGTCTGGAGAATTTAAAAATAACAATCCTGCCTCTCCCAAGCGTAATGCCTAAAAAGGAAGAGAGGGAATGGAACATTCGCTAACTAGGAGGACAAGTACACAACAGCTATTCCGTGCTTTTTAACGTCTTTTAACTATAAATTGAATGCCTTGTACACGAAATAAGAAGTCAAGAAGGAAAACACATTCGACCCCAGAGAATCTCTTCATTCGTTGTACACATTGGAAACTGCAGGCCGCAATCCCGCTCGGTGAAAATTTCCTCAGGATGTGCTCCTTCCGAAAGTAAGCTATGTCTGGACGCATATTTACAGAGAGTGTAGAATTCTTTTCACATCATTTCACGAGCGACATTTTAGCTTTGCAGCTGCCAACTCTTTTTTGATAGCTTCCATCCGTTCAACCAATGCCATGTTTTCCTGCTAATGTGAGAACACGTGAGACAAATCACAAATGTTCAAACTGAAGACAATTTTAGAATTCAGTGGTTTCCTATATAGTCAATTATGGGATAAAGTATTAAAATGATAGCTTTTCTACTCTTAAATACCCTATTTAAAGTAAAATTGAACATCATTAAATAATTCCAGAAGATGCATGAGAGTGAATTTCAACCGAGGACAACATTCATCGAATGAAGAAAACACGAGAATACGAGATACTTAGCATTGAGATGTTCCGTGTCAAACACTCGCCTTTTGTAGCATTACCAACTGTTGGTCCACACTAGCAGCATCCTCCACCTTCTGCTTAAGCTGTCACAAGAAAAGTGCATATTCAGTACTAACATGCAATTGCATCTGACATAAGTGAAAAATTAAGAGGTTACAAAGTAAAATTCCTTGTTACCCCCAAAACAAATTGGAGGTATAGTTCTTCTATCCTTATAAAGTATAATTAATAAAAAGCAGGAGTTCTCTCGGTACCATGCGCATGATGCACTTAGCAATGTGTGAACCATCTTTGAACCAGCAGAGGGTAGTAGGCAACTTAATATCTGAAAAATTTGCTTCATAATAATTTTATACCAAATTTAACCTTAAGGATTTACAAAAGAAGTATTCAAAACAGTCAAATTGTGTCAGTGATAAACATATGTTTGTAAGCATAGCCTATGACACCGGTAGAGTTGTGATGTTTGTAAACAGTCAAAAGAAGTATTCAAGGATGTCATCTTGAAACCACACACATACAATTACAGAAAAGATCCATCGATTGTTTAAACAGATTGTGATGAAATCATAAAATTTTGGATCATTAACAGGATCATTCAAAGGTTTCCACATTGGCTTATCATAATAGGATCCCATTTTGTTTCCAATTCCCTAGAGATTATCACAAATTTGAATGGGATTAATCTCAGTTTTTATGCATAATCTTCTCAAATTTGTTTCCATCATAAAAATCAATGAAAAGTTGGAGACATAACAATGCACAGCACCCAAGTGAGATGGGATTTCTGCAAACTAATGTCCGAGAAGTCTCTCATTCAGAAACATAATTACATAAATCACTTTTATGTTATGAATTATGAAGGCAACTAGCTAAGCTGTGTGTATATTAAAAAGTAGGTTGGCAGTATGCACACCTTGATCAGTTCCCTGTCACACTTGGCAGCTCTTTCTGCCTCCTCATCATACTTCATTCTCCACTCTGCAGATTCATCCAGTGCTTCCCTGTTGGCCAGATCAAACTGTCTTCTACAGGAATTTCAATGCATATAACAGTGAATGAATTAGAGGATGAAGATGCGGTTAAACCTCAGTCACTCAAATGAAGAACACAAAATGCAAAATTAAAGCAATTGAAATCAGATTTCACACATCCATTAAAAAAAGAAAAAGGAAAAAAGCAAAAGCATTTGATTGTTTCCACTGAATCTTATCACCTTAGATTTCAATTGAACAAATTACGTTTTCAAGAACATTCTGAAAATATAGAGAAACTGAATCCATAGTTGACTGAGCTCCTCCTAGACCCGATTGGATCTAAGATGCTTAACCAGATTCAAACAGGCTTAAGAATTGAACTCTTATAAGACATCTACCGAAGCAATGCAGAGTAACCAAAACGTCGGATAATATCCTATACCGCTATATTCACTGGGATGTATCTTCAGTGTGATTATGCATTGTCACTTCAGTAGTAAATCTCGGGTTATAAATTAAGCACTAAAATTCTACCAATTAAAAAAAAACAGCAGAAATTTCTAAATTTAACTTGAAATCCTCTTCAAATTAAACCCAGTAAGTGACTAGATACTATCAAGGGAAAGAAATGGCTTGAATCTCACCAGATTTGAACTCCAATCATCAAAGTTTAACATTTCTAGGAGATTAAAAAAGAAAAGGAAAAAAAAAAAACCCATTAATGCCACACTAAAAATAGACCCAAAAAAACAATAAAGAAAATATCTTAATAGCTTGATGGCCATAAGGGAAACGAAGCGGACAAAACATTACTTGGAAATATGCGATTCAAAGATGAATGTGATGAACTATAAAGACCCAGGAAACACAGAATTGAAACAAGAAAGAAAGAAAGAAAAACAGGGAAGAAAGAAAAACCCAATAAAAAAGAAAGAAAGAAGGAAACCTTATCAACTCGGTGTCATCAGAGGAGATAGCGTAGTCGATTGTCCAGAGCCTGAAGTAGACAGCAATACCCAAAAACATTGCCACCACCAAACCCATCAATATCTTCTTTCTCTCCCCCCCCATTCTGTCTCTCTCTCTCTCTCTCTCTCTCTGCTGTTCTTTCTAAGAGCTAACAGGACGGGTATTTCTCTTGGCTGCTTCTGCTCTCGTCTCTTTCTCTCTCTCTCTATCTCTATCTCTAGTCTTGTAGGTGGTCTCAGGTCTGTCAATAACGGGCCCAACTTCACTTCTTCACGACGAGAAGCACAAACCAAGATGCCAAAAGTGAGTTGGGGGTTGCGTGGGGTCTAGATACGATGCCGTTTCCAGATTGTTGTCGAGTCAAACTTTTACTTTGAGTTAATGGCTTCGCGGCCGGCCGACTGACCCGTGACCAGTCTCTATCCACCGCCGTAAAGTAGCAACGCGAACCAAAATTTTCATTGCTAATTTTGGGGGTAGGGGAGGGGGAGGGGGAGGAGGGAGGGCACGTGGCTTGTAACAGAACCTTTTTCTCTCTCGCCGGATACCATCAGAAAAGCACAACTCAACCTTTGAGTGCACTTAAACAACAAAAGCCCGTACCTCAAAGCTGTTTCACCCCCCCCCCCCCCCCCCCCCCCCCAAAAAAGAAGTGAAAAAACGCCAAGTCGCTGGATATCTTAGATGCAACGGATCAGAAGTTAGACATGAGCCCACTATATCTATATCTAGCTTTTCCTTTTAACAAACAAACAAAATACTTAGAAATTGTGGTAAATCTGACCCATCTCACCTTATGTTTGGTGTCACATTTTGGTGCCAACTTTCCTTTTACTTGATAACGACCCAATTCTTGAACCATGATTCATTGGTCACGACAATGTTGTTGGCTAAAGCATTAAGGGAACTTAACTCATGCCTTCCTGCCCCCGGAGGGATAAATACTCGGCGTTTAACCCACGCCGCGGAGCACCAATGTCGAGAGCCTGAAACAAAGTTGTGTCCCAAAGTGAAATATTGGGAATTGGGCCTGTAAATGGACCAGGCCCAAATACTTGCATGAGCATATGTTCTACGATGTTTCGGCCTGTTAATTTGATCCCTCCCCCCAAAATAATGGGCAGCGGCCCATTTGACAGGCCCTGAAAAAAATGCGCCAGGGACAACTTTGTCATTTTCATATCGCCTAAAACCCTAGCTGCTTTATCTCGCACGATATTTCTAGCTCCTTCGAAACTCCTCCTCTTCCATCTCGCTGCGCCTCCCTACCCTCTCTCTTCCGGCTGTTCCCTTTCTTCTTTTTCTCTCTTCCATTGACCCGGACCCACCATGCCGCCGAAGTTCGACCCGAGTCAGGTGGTGGACGTCTACGTCCGAGTCACCGGCGGCGAGGTGGGTGCAGCTTCCTCTCTCGCTCCCAAGATCGGTCCGCTGGGTCTGTCTCCCAAGAAGATCGGTGAAGATATTGCCAAGGAGACCGCCAAGGACTGGAAGGGTCTTCGTCACCGTCAAGCTCACCGTCCAGAACCGTCAGGCTAAGGTCGCGGTGGTCCCCTCTGCCGCCGCCCTCGTCATCAAGGCCCTCAAGGAGCCCGAGCGCGACCGCAAGAAGACCAAGAACATTAGGCACAACGGCAACATCTCCCTTGATGACGTTATCGAGATCGCCAAGGTCATGCGGCCCAGGTCCATGGCCAAGGACTTGAGTGGGACTGTTAAGGAGATCCTAGGCACGTGCGTGTCCGTTGGGTGCACCGTCGACGGCAAGGATCCCAAGGACCTGCAGCAGGAGATCACTGATGGTGAGGTTGAAATTCCTCTCGATTGAGAAGACAAGGAAAAAAGGAATGGACATTATTGATAATTGCGCCTTTTTAATGTTATTGTTATTTTCGGTTTTGGGATGTTAATGAGGTTCTTGTAGTTGAATCTCCGAATTCTTGTTTTTTATTGGTCTTCACTTCAACTTGTTTTATGAGCTTTAGAAGCATGAGGAGATATAATGTTTCTTTCGTTACCTGCTTTTGGATTATAGTTGCTGTTTCATTTTCATAATGACAGTATGAATTTTACTTCTGTTTTGTGATATCCCTATTTTTGTGGCATTTGGTAATGTGGCCGGTGTCTACTTGATAGGCATTCAAGACATGAGATGATGTGTTACAATTGGTTTTGTTTTGGCTGATGTCTGGCAAAGTGCTAGTGTCTGTTTTGATTTTGGTACGGGTCAGTCTCATCTCATTCTTGAATTAGTTCTGAGACAACTGGAAGCGGGCTTTAATTTTGACTTGTAATTTGTTTTATCTTGATATCCTAGATATAGGTGCTTGTAGTTTAAAAGACAAAGGGCCCTTTTTGACCCAATCAAGCAGATGGTGATGCAGTTGAGATTGCATGGAAAGAGGTTGAGGCTTATTCTCAGGGATAAAAACAATTCTCAGCTTCTGTGGTTAATGATTTGAATTGTTAAATAGTTAGTGTAAGGTTTTAATATGAACAAGGAAATCAAAGTTTTATTCCATTGGTTTTCCAGATACTTTAGGCTTTTAGGGTGTACTTTAGACTCAGTCTGGGAGAGGAATTTATTCCAGCTCAAGCAGTGTTTCTATGATGCATGTGAGGGATTCAATTTAAGATGACTTTTAGTATGATGATGCAAGTCATAAATTCATAATGCAAATGTCAGCTCCAGAATTTAGTCTGGAGTGTAGTGGTTGATGCTCAATTTGATTTGTAGTCTAGAACCAGATAAAGTTATATTGTTGATTTTTGATTTTACTCTTTGCAGAACATTTGGAATTATCTGATTGTGATGAATTGTGCTTTCCTTCAACTTTTTGATTCTGTAGTCTAGCAACTGAAGGCCCTTTTTGATCCCCGTTATGGGGATAGTAATGTGATTGAGGTTGTGCATTGAAGGAAGCCAAGGGTCCAGACAGTTTTCTTTCTTTTCAGGATTAAGCATTTCCCAGTTTCTGTGGATTGTTGATTCAGATGCTTAATGGGTTTTGCAGTTGTGGACTGGAGAAGGAGATGCAATATTTATAGCAGTCATATTCCATAGTTTTGTGAACACATAATCTGAATAGACATTCCTTTTAGGATTTGGATTTAATAAGACAGTTTTCTTTTAGGCTTTTTCATTGTGGTTTTGATTGATTTTTGATAATATGTTTTGGAGGTTGAGTACAGTGGAATCTAGAATCATTTGATACTCAAAATGATATGTTTGTTTTGATATTGCCTGAAACTTAATTTGTTTCGTGTCATAGGACTAGATAAAATTCTTACCAAATAGCATTTAAATATTGTAGAATTTGGATCTTATTTGTTGCAGAATATCAAGCATCGACCTGATTTTCTCTACTTTGCATTGCTTGGTAATCTTTAATTTGAGTGTTTTTGTTTGTTAATATATGGCATCACAGAGATTTAATAAGATGATGTGTGCATTGGATCATTTGACCTCTTGTCTGAATTATGGTATTGATCATCAAATGTAGCATGTTACATGTTACTTGTATTAGGAATTTAATTACAGCTTCTGAATATCTCTGATTTGCTTGGTTATATCACACAGCCCTTGAATGCCCATGGCAGGGCATATGGCATATGCTCTCCTGAGCACTCATCCCTTTTTCACATTGAGTTTTGCCTTGCAAAATGTTGCATAGTTGTACAGTTTGTATTGCATATCAATGACTAAGGTCTGTTCTTATCCTGATACCCAGTCAATTCTTTATTCTGGCGCATGGAGATGTAGGGAAAATTTACAACTCATAATTAGTCCATGATTGACTTGGGATCTCTTTTCAGTGGCGGCTTGTGATATATGCGCTTTTTATTTACTGTGTTTCATTCAGAAATGAAGGGTAATTTCTTAAACTTATTTACCTCTTCCTTGGAACTGATATCTAAATTATTAACCATTTTTGGTCAATTGTCTCCCTTCATCAGCTAGCGATGTTCTTCGCTACTTAAGAAACTCTTAAATGATAAATGGCAAGGAAGCTGTTTCCTAAGCCAATAAGAAACTGCTACTTATTGAAGAGTCAATCTGTTTCTGCTTCATTATCACCACTTACAATGGCTGAACTTGATGATCTGTGGGTTCAAATTAGACGTACTAGTTGGATGCTTCCACGATTTGGGCCAGTTTTGTGTGAGGAATCGTACACTTATTCGGGATGTCTCTTCTAGTTTAATTTAGGAATTAAGATTTCGGCCTCTTGCCATGTGCGAAGAGCGTGAAACGTGGATTCTTTCCCCCCTTCCATAACTCAATCTCGTGGGCTTCGGTAGTTTCTGCGAAAGAGCTAAAAAGGGTCAGCAGCAACATCAAAAAATATGTTAATTTCTTCTTCTTTTTTATTGGTTGATCAACGTGTTAGACGTCAGTTAATTCTCACGATGTGACTCCTTTTTATATCGTGTGTCTCTTTGTATTTTAAGCAGAAATGACAAAGCGCGTGAAATGTACTTCCCATTCCATTTTAACCACTAGAAAAGAACCCCAATTTATATATATATATAATTAAAAAAAAAAATCTGATATGAAGGGGTTGTATATTTCTCACATGCATTTTGTTGTCTGCTTACTTGTCCAGGCGTGGATTGAGTCCTTGTGGGTTGCGGCATGAAGATTAGGACAGAAATGGTTGAGTACGATGAAAGGCACAAAATCGACCACATCTTCTTGAAATAGGTTGCAGTCGTAACTTACGACATTTTGTCAGCAAAAAGTATAAAAATACAAAATTAAAAAATTACAACCCGCGAATCAAATCATTGCTCTTTTTGAGTTACAATAGAAAATTTTTCAAAATTGGAGCCCCTTGTAGTCAAGGAACATTCCTGTGTAGTGCTCTTCCGTGGGAACTCCCCTTGCAGAAATACATCAACAAGCAGTCAAAAAGCATAGCTTGCACTGGGGGACTCCATTATTTGAACCAATTAAAATATCTCTTGCAACAAATCATCACGAAAAACATTACTCGGGAAAGTGCGTCGGTGCGAAGTTTAGAGGCAAGCGTGTTTTGTCGCATGTGTTTCTCTCTTCCCGGTATTTCCCACGTGCAGTTAGCTTTGAATGGGAGCCTTTGTCCTCACGTTTCTCGACCCCTTTAAGAATCTCCCACCCCGCATCGCCCTCAATCCATCTCATTCCCAGCTACAGCAAGTTGCAATCCAAAAACCCAGTAGCCGCCCCCCTTCAGCCGAAAGTTTTGAAATTTCCCAATTCTCAGCAGCAAAGATCGAAAGGCCGTCGTTTGAAGTAGGATATCTAGTGATCTTATCTATTTCACCTAGGTCTTGCAAGGAAGGGCTTCTGTTTGTGGAATGGCAAAGGAAATCAAAGATTTGAGTTCTTGGATTGAAGCTGCACCAGCCCCTCTCGTTTCTTTACACAAGACTTCGAATTCCCCACGATTGGAGACAATTACAGAAGAGGAGGCCGAGGATAGGGACGACGATGATTCCTAAAATTTTTGTCCTATTCTCTGTCTGTCCTGTGTTCCTGTCCAAGATTACCAAAGGACCTCAAATTTTTTAACTTCCAAACAAATTTTCCGATGTGTGAGTGCCAGAAGTTAAAGAATCACCATCCCTTTTCTTTGTTGAATTATTGTTCTTTGCAGTTCCTATTTTAGTACTTAATTTAGAGCCGCCCTTTCGCGTTTAACGCAGAATTCAGTCGGTGCTAATTAATTTACCTGAAAGACATAGTTTGACATAAATGGCAAAATTTTAAAATTGACCCATCAAAGTTTTTTCTTTTCTTTTCTTTTCTTTTCTTTTTTGCGGGGATTCGGACATACAATTCTTTTAATGCTTAAATCGGCTGACTGCAGTATCGATGCTTAAGCATAGCCAAGTCACACTGATTAAGCATTTTCTTGTGTTCCAAACAAATGCAACAAAATTGGTTCTCTTATCCTTCTACCCAAAATCTTATCTGGGACTAACCTTCTTGGGTGAACAGTTTACCCACTCGATCTCTGATTAAAATCCCTCTACTGCTTGTTTGCACACCAAACTCGCGGCATCGTAAGAGAAATTATTTCTTGCTTTCATCCTACTCAACAGTACATTTTCTGTACGTAACTACGATTGAAACTTTTACCAAATAAAAAAAAAAATTACTTAGACCTAAAAGTTATACGTGAAACCACGTTATTGAATGAATTTAAACTAACAGTGCATCAACTCTTGCACTTATGTAAGAGTACTCTTTCCCAAAATATTTCAGAGTCAATTATTGTCAGCTGCTCATCTCCGCTATATATATATATATATATATATATATACATCTTGCCGACGACCGACCGAAAATGACAATAAACGGCGTGCGAATGCGGACGAATACGATGTTGTTAAATTGCACATTTGACAGATGCATGACACGTGGAAGAATTTCTTCCAAGAAATTTTTCAAGCATTTAATATTTTTGGATTGAGATGCTCCCAAAGTTGTTCCATAATTTAAGAAAAAATTAGTAAAATCTTAAGTTTTTGTTTTTATATAATTGAAAAGGGTAAGTAAAGATCAAATCTTTATTTATAAAACTATATTTGTGATTCAAATATACAATTAAATAAAATTTTAAAATTTATTTAAACAAATTTTTTACAATTTTTTTTGTCTTTTTATAAGATTTTTTTCAAATTAAAAAAATTTAAATAGTCAATAAAAAATAATTAAAAAATTATAAATATAAAATATTTTAAATAATAAAAATAAATAAGATATAAAATTTTATTAAATTATATATTTAAAATAAATTTAATTGTATAAAAAAATTATATTTCTTTGTTTACATGATTGATTCATAAATAAATGGATAAAATTTTATCAAAATTTCTCTTAAGTTAGGGATTAATTTGAGAGGATGGGTTCCAATTTTGTTTTTATTTCTAGATTAAATTAATTAATTAATTATCTAGATTAAGGACAGAAATAAAACAGGAGAGAACAATAAAAAAGAAAAAAGGAGTTTTGACGACCGACAAACGATTTTTGTTGCTAGGAATGATTGGTAGCAGCTGTGAGATTATACACGTGGCATAATCGCAGTTGTTGGACCTCGACGGCAATGATATCGGTGGCCTGCGTGGGATGGGCGGTGGTGGTGAAATGAATGATTGGCTTTTGGTCGGTTTGGTGACGCATGACCACGTCACTGCTCACTATATTCCTGTGATTTGACAGCATAAGCCATTGTGGGTCCTACCTCGATGGCTTTGGATAGTCCAATGGCCACCTATCCTCATTGGACAGCAACGACGTCGCATTACCTCAAATCTGAATGCCCCACTTGCCAATTATTTATTTTATGGGGTGGTGGGCATCAAAGGCGCACCCAAAAAATAATGATTTTCCATTTTTATCAATTCTCCTCCAAAAGAGAGAAGGTGATTTGCCAGGGCAATGACTGCACGAGAAAAGCTCTTACCAGGTGGTTTGAGATTTTTATAAATTCAAGGAATTTGGCAAATTTTATTTATTTGGAGATCTTCAAAAAAGAGGAAGGAAAATGATGATATGAAATTGTGGCTAGTAAATTACTTTACAAGTTTAAAATGACACTATTTCTTTGCCGACCAAAAGGCATTGTTAGGTATCAAAATTTTCCATAAAACGCCATCGTCTTGTTTGACTAAGGATTTAATACATCAAATAAAACGAGAAAATAATGCACCCAAAAACAGAAAAAAAAAAAAAAAAAAAAAAAAGAAGAAGAAAGCCAGAAATAAAGATAGAATAATAAGAGCTTATTTTGCTTCCTCAGAAGAGTCCATTAGTGTGAGAAAAATATAAGGGAAAAAAATTTAAAAGTTGAGATTTTCTGGGGCTGATATTGCATTAAATTTAGGACACTAAATTTTTGACTTTTAGCATCGGAGGGGGGTGGGGACAAGAAGGCCGGCCGCAGCCCCACGTTGTTTTGCCCTTGGCTGTCGGAGGTCCAAATAATAGTGGATAGTGACCACAGGTGCAACATTTCTTAATGAAAATATGAGATAATTTATCTGTTCCATTTTTCTATTTTATATTTTTAACTGAAAAGGACAAAAAAAAAAAAAAAGAATAAAATGTGAAGCTCAAATCGAAGAAGAGCTTTACATGAAAACCATATAAGAATAAAAAATTATTAAAATATAATTAAATTATGAATTTTTATCTAATTTATATTAAATCACCAACTAAAGTTGTAATTTATTTAATAATTCGATATGCATTAGATTGAATTTAATTCTCACGTGAATACTTGTCTCAAAAATGAGAAATTTTTGTTAAATTGTAAAATATTAAATTTTAAACGTATTAATACTAACACTAAATATGAGAAATTTTTCCTTAAATTTAATATTTTTAAGATAAATATAGACAATAATGAGTCACGTTCGGCCACAAATCACTAGCATGATGATTAATATAACTACAATACAATTTTTTTTTTATTTTTTCAAATAAAAAAAAAAAGCGTACTAAATCTGCCCTATAAACATTTTCCTTGCAAGAAACGAGCGAGTAGTAGGAACTTACTCGAAGAACAGCGAAGGACATACGTGGAGTGTAAGGTGGGGTCACGGAAAGTGGAAGAAAATCATTATAGGTGAATTGGGGCGGCAAAGCTAAGTTAAATCAACGCTCACTCTTCTGTCATGGCACACCTCATCACCATTATAAATTCTTCCTTTGTCAATCCCCCCCATCTCCCCATCTCAAAACAATCTCATCAGTCAATACCGTCAGTCTTGGAGGCTCTTTCTTTACTTTTGTTACCAAAGTTATAGCAAAAGAAGAAATGGCCAAGGACATGGAAGTTGGAGGGCAGGGGGAATATCGTGCCAAGGATTACCAGGACCCACCCCCAGCACCCTTGATCGACCCGGAAGAGTTGACACAGTGGTCATTTTACAGGGCCTTGATTGCTGAGTTCATTGCCACGCTCTTGTTTTTGTACATCACCGTGTTGACGGTGATTGGTTACAAGAGCCAGACTGACCCTGCCAAGAACCTTGATCAATGTGGCGGTGTTGGCATTCTTGGCATTGCATGGGCCTTTGGAGGCATGATTTTCGTCCTTGTTTACTGCACTGCCGGTATCTCAGGTCGGTAGTTAAAGTAAATCACAATAATCAAGTAGGCCTAATGGGCTGCTAATTAAATTCAATGGGCGTGATTTAGGTGCTAACTAAATTTGTTCAATTGCAATAATTGCAGGTGGGCATATAAACCCGGCAGTGACTTTTGGGCTGTTTTTGGCAAGGAAGGTGTCTTTGGTGCGAGCCGTATTGTACATGGTGGCCCAGTGCTTGGGGGCCATATGCGGATGTGGGCTCGTGAAGGCCTTCCAGAAGGCTTATTACAATGGGTATGGTGGTGGAGCTAATGAGCTCGCTGCTGGGTATAGCAAGGGCACTGGATTGGGGGCGGAGATTATTGGTACCTTTGTTCTTGTCTACACTGTTTTCTCTGCCACTGATCCCAAGAGGAATGCCAGGGACTCCCACGTTCCTGTATGTGCTCTACGTATATTTATATACATATTTAGCCTCCCAAAAATTTTCCCTTCTCTTGTAGAAGAAAATTTCAGTTTTTTATTTTTTTAATTTTTATATCTGTTTCTTCTTATAACAGGTATTGGCACCGCTTCCAATAGGATTCGCTGTGTTCATGGTCCACCTTGCCACCATTCCAGTCACTGGCACCGGCATCAACCCTGCCAGAAGCTTCGGAGCTGCAGTAATCTACAATCAAGACAAGGCATGGGATAACCACGTATGTATCTTTCCTTCAAATTATATTTTCACTATTTCCAATTAAATTTTAATTAATTAATTTTTTATTTTTTATATATCTGGATGTGACTGTTTCAGTGGATTTTTTGGGTTGGACCTTTTGTTGGTGCTGCAATTGCTGCATTCTATCACCAATACATATTGAGAGCAGCTGCTGTTAAAGCTCTTGGGTCCTTCAAGAGCAGTTCCAACATATAATTGAAAAGAATATTTCAACGCAAGCCACACATTTCGTGCAATGGGTTCCGGGATCGTAGAAATGTACGTAATGTATTGTTGTCCAAGACCTCAAATGTGTCCCTCCTCTGTGTGATTTGAGCACTTATTTTAACGGTGTGCGTGCTCAAATGATGTGCCAACTGCTCTGATTTTTCTCTTTGATCTTTTTTTTTTATTATTATTTTTCATTTCATCAATAATGTAACCATGCCGCTATGGCAAGTTTATAAACAAGCGTATTGTGTTTCACTCTACCTCGCTTTGCACATTTACTTGAACAGTTAACAGTTATTAAAACCAAACAAGCAGAATATCATATTACTTATGGTTACAGAAAAAGACATTATTCAAGAGGGAATTTTAGCAATTTTCTTCTGAATGGGATTGTGCCTAGCCCCAGTCTAATGAATGCAGTAAGTTTTGACCTGAGACTTTAATATTTCCTTTTTGTTTTTACTTTGTTTATGTGTTTAATTGACAACGACTAAGATCTTGAACTTAAGCATAAACTGGACCAAGCAATGGGTATTATCCTGAGGCTTGGCCCAAACCTTTCTTTTGGCCCAAATTGTAGAGCTCTGTCGGCAGACTCGACTCATTTTATAACGCCTAACATTGGGCTACTTATTCACTCTCGTATGACCCAAAAGGAAAACCAAAAAAAAAAAAAAAAAATCGTTACAGCCCTTTTGGGGAGCTCCTTTCAGCTTTTGGAGTTCAAAGCACTTTTGGAGTTAAAAGACAGTTTAAAAACTGTTTGATTATATCTTTTAAAATTAAAAATCATGATTTTTTAAAAAATAAATTAGATATAAATTGTTAAATTTTTATTATAATTATAAATAAATATTTGTGATTAATTTATTATATTATTGTCTCATTAATAAAACTTTACTTCTTATTATATATGTAACGCAAAATATTTTAGACTCAAACATACTAATTTATTATAATTTTTTAATCTTTAAAAAAATTTAATATGATTACAATTCCACTCGACAAAAGTTTTAAGGTACCGTATTAATGAAGACAAGGGCGAACCATAAAGACATGGCTAAGCCATTTAACACAAATTGAAAGGAATATGACAAGTCAATAGTCATATTCACTTTGCTTTCACCCACAATTTTAATCTCCCACATCACTAATCAATACGGGAAAGAGAACCAATTTCCCAAGCTCTCATACAATGCCTCACATTACCCCTATTGAAAGCCACATTTCTTCAATTAAAAACATGTTTCCGCAATGTGTGTGGCCCTTATTATAACTTAGATTACCGCTTTCACATCCATCAGCAATCCATATACCAGCTGAGCCTGATCATCAGAATTCACAAGGAAAGCTTTTTCTCTGTGTGAGATCGTAGCTCTAGCCATAGCCATGCTGAAACCCGTTTGTAATTCATGTTTTCCTCTCCTTCTTGTGGCTTTAATACTATTAACAAACAAAACCAAGTCCATGCACCAATCTGATGTGGCTTATGCACCAACCCCAGATACAGAATATGAGGCTCTTTCTCCAGAGTACTATTATTCTCCTGCCCCGGCCCCAGCCCCGGAATCCGAATACGAAGAGATCCTGTCTCCAGCTCCAGCACCTGAGCCTGCAGAGGATGACTTCGCTCCGCTAGAAGCGCCTGTGCCTGCACCAATAACAATGCGAGAAATACAGTCGTCTGATGGAACAGAATCAAGCGGCCAGCAGGCAGCTCCCGAGGACCCAGATGCTGTAGATTTCCAGGCCCCACCGCCTCCGGCTTATGATGCCGTGCCCAGCACTTCGGTTTTGTCATCGAACTACAGCGCCGAGGACGAGGTTAATGAGCTTGTGCAAGAACAGGACGCTTCCAGGGCCAATGAGAAGACTGCCGAGGTTGTACTATTTGGTGTTGTAGCTGGCTTTTGTGTTGTTGGAATTGGAGGTCTCGTTTACAAGAAGAGGAAGGACAGTAAAAGAACACAGTACTACGAAGCTTTGGCTAAGAAGGAAGGGATATGATAAGTATATGAACTCTGGATTTGCCGCCATGACTCGGGCTTTTATTAGCCATTTTCCGCGTCTCGATTGGTACAGTAGTGCTATGTTCATTCGGCAATACATATTTTGTTGAATGGCCTAGAAATTGCTTCCTTCGTGCAATAATCTCTAAAGAAGAAAATAAATGTATATTCTTTATCGTGGTACAAGGTTTCTTGGTTCATCAGTTTTTTTTTTTCTTGTTTCGAGCATTTCTCTGTTCATCATGGTTAGATTCCTTAATCAAGTTGTTTATTTATTATTTATTATCAATTTTAACGTTATTCAAAGTGATCTTCATTTGTTTTTTATTTTTTTTTTTATTAAGTGAATGATTAGGCCGTAAATTACAGTTATTTTTCTTTATATATATATATTATACTTTTAATTAAAATTAAAATTTTAAATTTTAAACTATTGTATGTCGGGTGAGAGGGACGACTTTTTTAATTTTAACACTTAAAAGGTGTGCTTGTTTCGTTAATTATAAAATACAAACATCTAAATTTTATTTTTTCTTTTAAAAAAACTAAGAACAATGCTCTTCTGTCATGCGCCTTCGCTTCTGTCCCCTGTGCTTTGTCCGCCGCCCAAAGCAACCGCTCCGTCGCGCCTCCTTCTCTTCCTCCTCGACGATCTCCACAGCGCCGCTGCTCACCAATGCGCTTCTTAAACAATGCAAGTCCCTCCTTCAAGCAAACCTCATCCACCAGCAAGCACTCGTCCAAGGCCTAATAACCCAACTCTCCACCTACATCGTTTCAACCTACATAGCCCTCAATGCCCCTTTCCACGCCTTATCCCTCCTCCGGCGCATCACACCTTCTTCTCGCGCCGTCTTCTGGTGGAACGCTCTCATACGCCGAGCCATTCATTTTCGACTTCTTGGCCAATCCCTCTCATTCTACCGCGAAATGAAGCGGCTTGGATGGTCCCCGGATGAGTACACCTTCCCTTTTGTCCTCAAGGCCTGTGGCGAACTCGCGTCGTTAAATTGCGGCGCTTCACTCCACGGCGTTGTCTGTCGAACTGGGTTTGAATCCAATGTTTTCGTTTGCAATGCTGTGGTGGCTATGTATGGCCGATGTGGCACATTGGAGCATGCACGCCAAATGTTTGATGAAATAACTGAGAATGGGGTTCATGATTTGGTTTCCTGGAATTCTGTTGTGGCTGCTTATGTGCAAAGTGGGGATTGCGTGAATGCATTGATGTTGTTTGATAGAATGTCTAAAATGGGCGATACTGATTTTCAGCCAGATGCTGTTAGTCTTGTGAATGTCCTCTCTGTTTCTGTGTCTATGAGATCTCCCTTGCTTGGCAAGGAAGCACATGGTTTTGCAACCCGGAGTGGGTTATTTGAGGATGTTTTTGTGGCTAATTCGTTGGTGGATATGTATGCAAAGTGTGGAATGATGGATGCAGCATTCAAAATATTCCAACAGATGAAGGAGAAGGATGTGGTTTCTTGGAATTCAATGGTTACTGGGTATTCTCAGATTGGTAGGTTTGATGATGCTCTTCATTTGTTTGAGAAGATGAGGGGAAGAGAGTATTAGGTTGGATGTTGTTTCTTGGAGTGCTGTAATTGCAGGGTATGCACAGAAGGGTCTTGGCTATGAAGCATTGGATGTGTTTAGACAAATGCAGATTTGTGGGTCAAGGCCTAATGAAGTAACCCTTTTGTCTCTTTGTTCTGCTTGTGCTTCGGTTGGAGCATTGATTCAGGGGAAGGAGACTCATTGTTATGTCCTAAAGCATATTCTAAACTTTGACCAGAATGATTGGGCCGATGATCGCGTGCTGATCAATGCTGTAATTGACATGTATGCAAAATGCAAAAGTATTTATGTGGCTCGTGCAATGTTTGATTCTATAACACCAAAAGACAGGGACGTGGTGACTTGGACTGCTATCATTGGTGGCTATGCCCAACACGGGGAAGCCAATGATGCATTGGAGCTATTTTCTTGCATGTTCAAACAAGATAAACCAGTGAAGCCTAATGCATTTACCTTGTCTTGTGCATTGGTGGCATGTGCTCGTTTGGCTGCACTAAGATCTGGTAGACAAATTCATGCTTTTGTTTTGCGGAATTGTTGTGACTCTGTTTTTGTGTCCAATTGCCTTATAGATATGTATTCAAAATCTGGAGACATTAATGCTGCTGCAGTTGTGTTTCATAACATCAAGCAGAAGAATGCTGTTTCATGGACATCGCTGATGACTGGTTATGGCATGCACAGCCGTGGTGAAGAAGCTCTTCAACTTTTTGACGAGATGAGGAAAGTGGGTTTTGTGCCCGATGCTGTCACACTCCTTGTTGTGATTTATGCTTGCAGCCATTCTGGAATGGTTGACCAGGGGATTAAATACTTCAATGGAATGAACAAGGAGTTCGGGGTTATTCCCAGTGCAGAACACTACGCTTGCATGGTTGACCTATTGGGACGTTCTGGTCGCCTTGATGAAGCAATGAAGCTTATTGAGGGCATGCCTATGGATCCAAGCCCAATAGTGTGGGTGGCATTGCTTGGTGGGTGCAGGATACATAAAAATGTCGAACTTGGGGAATATGCTGCGAAACAATTGTCAGAATTGAAGTCAGAAAATGATGGATCGTATACACTGCTTTCAAATATATATGCCACTGCCAGGCGGTGGAAAGATGTAGCCAGGATCAGATCCTTGATGAGGTTTACAGGAATCAGGAAGAGGCCTGGTTGCAGTTGGGTTGAAGGAAAGAAGGGCACCGCAACATTCTTTGTTGGGGACAGGACTCATCCACAGACACAGCAAATATATGATATCCTTGCAGGCTTGATTCACAGGATTAAAGTACTTGGATATGTGCCGGAGACCAGCTTTGCCCTTCATGATGTGGATGATGAGGAGAAGGGTGACCTTCTTTCCGAACATAGTGAGAAGTTGGCTCTTGCATATGGCATCCTAATGTCAGCTCCAGCTGCACCCATTCGGATAACAAAGAACTTGCGCATTTGTGGCGATTGCCACAATGCCATGACCTATATATCAATGATCATTGAAAATGAAATCATATTAAGAGACTCGAGCCGCTTCCATCATTTCAAGAAAGGATCTTGCTCTTGCAGAGGCTTCTGGTGACGCCGTAATGGCAAAACTGATAGAGGTTTCTAGTGGGTGACGGTCTTAAGTTCGAATCCTTCCAAGTGTATTCCATATTTCAAATGAAAAACTCTTTTTGGTGGGGGTGGGGGTTGCTAAACTAGGGGGTGCGGGAAAACGTTCCCGTGATAGGCCCTGGGATATTTCGCGGGCGCTACCGCTGGTTGAGGCAGTTTCTTGTGGGCATGATTTGCCACTGGACCGGATGTGTTTAGGTGATTCGGGCTCTGCACTATGGGCCACACTATTTTCCTTTTTTTAAAAAAAAAAATTTCTCTCTCTTTTTTTTTTTAAAAAAAATTTTTAACCTAATAATGTAAAAGGACATTTTATTGCCATCATTCCAAGAAAGGATCTTCCTATTCATGTTTAATAGGTAATAATAATAATAATAATAATAATAATATTATTATTATTATTATTATTATTATTATTAAGAGTAAATGGCAAAAAGATAAAATTTGAAGGTGAACACCACTAAGTAGACACATGTGTGGGTGGCGTGATGTGTGTAGTAATTTTTATAGGATTAGAAAAATGTAGTGCATTTTTTTAAGAAATACATTTTGATTGTGTGAAAAAGAATATCCATAGCTATATATGTATAGAAAATTACAAAACTTTAGGGACTTCTTGACGGCCCCAACACGATACTTGGCACTAGGATGTTACGAAGCTCAGCTAGAGGTAGGGAAAATTCACGTAAACCTATGGGAAGCTTCAGCTCTATGGATTAGTCAACTAATCGGCTTGGTTCCCCTCACGGTAAATGCGGGTGAGACAAAATTGCCACTCCCCGATCATCAAGTTTCTACACCCATTAACGAGAATTGCCTGTGAATTGAGTCCTTGGCACCCCCTTTTGCAATACTTAAAGAGTCAATTTGGAGTCCACTTCAACCCATGATTTAGTTATCCCACCCCAGTTGTCCACAGGCCTCTTAAAATCCCCCATAATTCGGAAACAAAAGCAGTGCAGGCCCCCCTGTATGCAGAGCAAATTCCGTCAACCAGATTCCTTTGTGGTCCCGCAACAAACTCCCTCTGCCTGCTAAACCAAAACTTTCCAGAGAGACTCCAATAATATTTTGCTTAATAAAATCACCACCAAGTGGCTGCCAGCTTGCAGGTACTTGCCATCACCACTAGCAGCCTCCATCAGTATTCATTACAATAATTAAATGCATTTATACTCTTGAGCTATTTTGACCAATTATTTCTTTCCCAGTGACGGCGAGACCAGACAGCTGATCTGTCAGTCACGTGCTGTGATCGGAGGTTTGAATGGCACGATCGATCCCGGATTTAAATGGACGGAGACATCCAATTTGACAAATGAAAGAAATATGTTGGCAATTTTCGTTTCATTTTGCCTTGCAAAAGCTTTCGGGGGCAGTGCCACATTACCAAGCCTATAAAGTGAATGAAACGACAAGGATTTTTATATATAACACGCTATATCCTACATGCGTCTGAGGTCGGTTTAAAGTTGAAAAATACTCGATTCTCATTGGTTGGGGAGTTTTCACCAGCAAAGCAAGCACTCAAACAGGAAAACAATTCGGTGGTGCGGTGTGAATATTATTGCTGCGACTCAAGGTTATTAAAGCTAGTAATAAGTTAATGTTCGTTTTACCATAGGTAAAGGCGTAAACCTCTAACCAAACATTATAATCTGGCGTGCTTTCAATATTAACTCGGACTGTAGTCGGGGTGGCTCTGCCAATGGCGCTGCTCATCTGAAGGCCCGCTATCTGGTTTTTATTTTGCTAATATGCTTCACGGGTTTAAAAACCTCCTTTGGTGATTTTTTTTTTTTTAAAAAATTATAATCACTCAACAGTAAAAAAAGAAAAAAGAAAAAAAAAGGAAAACAACGCCAAGTAAGGAAGTGTGGCAGAACAATTTGTGGCATCGGGGCTAAAATTCACAAAGAATTCTTTTTGGACCCACCCAAATAAAAACAGACGGTATCATGTAAGTTTGAAAATGTTTGCATTCTTTTTCTGTTTACTTTGTTCTTTTAAAGATATCTTAATAATTAAAAATTTTATTTTTTTTTTGGATTAGATAATGCACAAATTAATATATTTTTTTAATAAAAAATATGTTTTTACAAAAAAAAAAAATTACTCTTAAGAAAAAAAAAATTAAATTAAGGATTGTGCATCTATACTTGTTAGACGAAAAATTTAGGGCACTGAAGCAGCTTCTCTAGTTTAGGAAACATTATTGGAGTGTCGCATATGTGAGCACGCTGATTTAGAAAGACAATTTAGTTGTAAATTAACCCTTATGATAATTTTAAAATTTAAATTAATAACTAATTACTTTTTTATTTAAATTAATAACTAATTACCTTTCTTTTTTTTTTTTTTAATTTAAGAACCGACCTTCCATCTACGAGTCATTATTTATTTTCCACCAAAACTTTGTCATCAATATTTATCCTTTCATAAATCAGAAAAGTTAGGTCGAGTGACGTGTTGGAAATGAGCCCTGTGCAAGATATGCGCGTCTTTTTAATTTTTTTTATTTTTAAAATAAAATAAGATAAGAAACAAAAATGTACAAACAATTACTAACAATTTCTTAGGCGTACATTATTATTGCTAACTTATTATTATTATTATACAGAGTATTTTAAATAAATAAATATATATATATATATATATATATATATTTTTTTTTTTTTAAAAGGAAAAAACACGAGAGACTTAACCTGAGTTCCGCCACGTCACTCTTTTCAGGTGACCCCGACCACGTAAGAGCGGACATCATAAGTAGAACAAAAGAGAGAAGGAGAGAGAAGAAAGAGAGGTTGACCAAGTCAAATGCTTGCGGGGCATCTTTCCAACGGTTATTAAAATCCCCGTAAACTGCATATTTTCAAATACAAACAGGTCAGAGGGAGACCGACCAGAAATTGTAAAAATGGCGACACCCACGTTCTCCTGCCATCGTCACTTGCATCGTCACCATTATCACACTCGCAGCTCTGATCTGAGCAGCCAGTCAACCACAGCCCATCAGCTACAGAAAATCTTCATCCTGCCTGTCCATGACTGCCCCGAGTACGCGCTGACCATCATCATTAACACAGCCACAGCTACAAATCAACCATGCAGCCTCTCCTTATCAGTTTGTTAGTTTTCCTCCTCTCTTGCGTGGCTGCATCTGGGTTCGGATCCATGGGTCCCATCTCTGCCGCATTCGGCGACAACGGCTCTTCTGCGCCATCAACGCCGGCGGCAACCAAGACGTCATCTGTTGGAGCAAGAACACCACGTCGCCATCTACGTCACCGTCTTCTGCGCTGTCTGCTTACTTTAGCAACATTGGCGCCACGGCAGCGCTGTCTGGTGGAGAAGGTTTTATCTGCGGCATTTTAGCAAACAATTCGCAGGCATTTTGTTGGAGCTCTGTTCACTCCGGTCTAGATCTCGTTCCCGCGAGTTATCGAAACAGTGATTATTCCCACATCGCTGCAGGAAAGGATCACGTTTGTGCTATTCGAGGATCTTATTATTCTGAACACGGTTCGGGTAGCATAGATTGCTGGGATATTGTTAAAGGCCGCAATGACAGTTTAAGTTCTAGACAGAGTAGTGCTTTCTATGATCAGTCAAACAGCAATCTCGTTTTCAATAAGGTTGTTTCTGGCGAAGGTTTTAGTTGTGGAATAGTTAGAGAAGGAGGGGTTGCTTGCTGGGGACCAAAATCTGCAAGTCTAGGTGTTTCGAGGTTGTCCGAAAATTACATAGTTTTAGCTTCAGGAAGGGCTTCTCTTTGTGGGATTTTGAAAGATTCTAATGAGATCAAATGTTGGGGTAATAGTAGGGGTGATTCAATTACAGCCCTTCCGCATGGGACCCGTTTTGTATCTCTAACTGCTGGTGCTAACCATTTTTGTGGCATTAGGCAAGATGATCACACAGTTGAGTGTTGGGGAAATCTAAATTCATCTTCTTTACCAAAGGGTGGTCCCGGATTTCTGGCAATTGCTTCGTCTGATTTCACCACTTGTGGGATTAGGGAAGTTGATTTGGTTATCGATTGCTGGTTTGTTAATGGGACCTCGCCGCCAGAGTATAATCCTCCGTTGGAGTTGTGTAGTCCAGGACTATGTACTTCTAGTTCATGTGGTGTCGGAGACTTTGTTTTCAATGCAAGTGTTCTTAATGAGCCAGAATTGACAAGCTTGTGCTTTAGGAAGGATTTAAAGATTTGTTCACCATGTGGGTCAAATTGTTCTGCAGGTTATTTCTTGTCTAGTCCGTGTACCAAAAATGCTGATAGATCATGCACAGCTTGCTCGCTTTGCCAGAACAGTACTTGTTGGGACCTTTGTGGGATGCATTCATCTACAGAGAAGCAACGGCACCACTCACGTGGATTTTTACTAGTCGTAATAGTGTCCTCTGGTTTGGGATTCTTATTGATTTTACCAGGCTGCTTTCTAATCCCACGTTTTATTGGCACTTGGAAAGAAGAAGGATCACAGAAACAGTTCAAATCTTGCATAGGCAAACCAGAGTTGGACATAGGCATTGCCAATGATTTGTATCCTCCATCTGAGCCGGCATATCCTGGGGCAGCTCAAGTTTTCAGACTCTCGGAGCTAAAAGATGCCACTAATGGTTTCAAAGAGTTCAATGAGCTTGGCCGGGGTAGCTATGGATTTGTTTATAGAGCTGTTCTAGCTGATGGAAGGCAAGTTGCTGTCAAAAGGGCAAATGCTGCCACTATCATCCACACTAACAGCAAGGATTTTGAGATGGAGTTGGAAGTCCTCTGCAATGCCAGGCATTGCAATATTGTCAACTTGTTGGGTTACTGCTCAGAGATGGGAGAGAGGCTGCTTGTTTATGAGTATATGCCTCTTGGTACGCTCCATGACCATCTCCATGGTGGGCAATCGCTGCTGAATTGGAGCCTTAGGTTGAAGATAGCAATGCAGGCGGCAAAGGGGCTTGAGTACCTACACAAGGAAGCTGAGCCTCCGATTGTACATCGGGATGTCAAGACATCAAAAATTCTTTTGGATTCTGAGTGGGGAGCAAGGATTGCAGACTTTGGTCTTCTTACTGCAAATGAGAAGGATGTTGCTGGAGATATGAGAAATGATGTTTACAAATTTGGAGTTGTGCTACTGGAGATACTTAGTGGAAGAAAAGCATATGATGGAGATTGCTCTCCTCCAGGAATAGTTGAGTGGGCAGTACCATTGATAAAGCATGGCAAGGCAGCTGCCATAATTGATAAATATGTTGCTCCTCCGAGGAACGTTGAGCCTCTGCTTAAACTTGCCGACATAGCAGAATTGGCTGTCAGGGAAAGTCCAAGCGAGCGTCCTAGTATGACTGATGTAGCAACTTGGTTGGAGCAAATTATTAAGGATGGATCAAATTAGTAACCCCTGAACTGCATTCCCATATATTGATTAAATCAAATCGACAAAAGATTACAACCGCATCAGTGGGTACTGAAATCTGGCGATTGTACATTCGTTGAGCTTCTCGTACATGATGTATTCTCTCCTCCCCCACCCTTTTGGCTTTCTTTCTTCGTGCGTCATAATCCCCAGAAAAATCAAGGGGATTGAGCTTTTACGTCATTTTATATTTATTCTCTTAATTGAAAAACTTTAGACAATTAATTTGCACTCTTCTGTGTCCCAACACGGAATGCTTCTTCGTGCTGCGGGAAGAAAGGGACTTCTACACCAATGGTCCCCTGACTCCATTCTAATTCCTTAATTAAAATTTTCTCAAGGCGTATATTGCTCAACATGTCTTTTAATTAACAAAAGGTCATTTGCAATGGTCACAAATTTAACCACGTTTGCGAGAGCCATCTTTCTCTCGCCTTTCCTCACAGCGCCCCCTAGAACCCACTGTTGTTTTCTAAACGGTGTGTTGGAGTCTTTAGTAGGTTCTCATGCATACGGGTGAGGGATCAAGTGGAATGAAAAATAGACTAATCCTCATTTCAGCAATGCAAGTGGTTGACATGGGAAACGGCTAGTGCGAGGCAAGACATAGAAGTGGTTCTCCACGAAATTTAGGTGCATCAACGTGGAGAATCGAAAGTCATCCAAGCACATCCAGACAAATCAGTTTCCGAAAAGGCGAAGAATAAAAAAAGGCCTTTTCTTTATGTCACAGATTGCAGGAAAAGAAGAAGTAGAGAAAAGGAAAAAGTTACAGTAATCATCCGGGTAGGCTCAAAACAGTGCCCACGAATCTCTTCATGTTTTATCCGTTCAAATCCTCCTTCTTACACTCCACAGAGTCACACGCACAACCCGGCAACTTCCACTAAATTTAGAAGCGAAAGCTATAACAAGGTCCTTTCAGGCGAAGTGGCTTCTCTAGCTATGTTTGCTACATGCCAAATTCATCAACTTAAAAAGCCACTTGGTTGGTTTTGATGGGGGAAAGCACCAGGAACAAAGAGAGGAGATATGGTTGGGATTAGTCCTTCAAAAGCCTTAGACCTATTTATATCCCTGTTACGAAAAATTTAAAGATGTAGCAATAGTGTGACCCAAGAAAATTCAGGGGAAAGAGGAATCAAACCCACAATTCTCACAACCCGTCGCCCAACAGATTCAATGCAAACTCAAAAGTCGTATTCCTTCATTCCTCCCTCCATTCGAAACAAGCCAGCTTTAATTTCCCTTTCCAGAAGGATAGAATTTAGCCGGCTTGACTTGGAACAAAATTTACTTTAAAAGAGGCACGCACTATTGGCCTTTGAGTTGGCTCCATTTATTTTAACAGAAGACATTCCCTAAACTCCTGTATTTCTTTTCCTTTTGTTTTTCATTCAACAATCCACACATTGTCCGTCGAAAAAAAATATTGAATACAGAAAAAAAAATATTGAATACAGAAAGGTTATCATTTGATTTTTTTTTTTTTAATATCTTCAGGACTTTCTGACTAGTCCTACCGCGAAAAAGACTCAAGACTTTGTCCTGGGCTGTGTGATGGTGGTCAAAAATACATAGAAGTGCTCGTAGATGAACTTTCTTGGCGCATTCTGATGTGAGTCGGATCGGGAAGAAGTCCAGGCGGTGTAATCTCGGCGTCCTCGATGTTGACTTCATGGGTCAACATTTTTACTACAACCGACATCTTTGGCCGGAGTTTGGCACTTTCTTGCACGCAAATTAGGCTGACCATCGAGAATCTAACTGCTTCTTCCTCTGGGAAGTTCCGATTAAGAGTATGGTCTACTATCCGCACGAGGTGTTTGTCACTATAGGCTTCCCATGCCTGCAAAAATGACACCCTGAAAGGCCTCATTTCTATCATATTCGGTGCTCAGTACAATGTTGTCCCGGACAAAGAGATACAGTTTTTCTTGAAACTAGAACTAAGAATTTAGCAACTCTATCAGACCACGCAGCGTTTTTACCATAAACTTACCTTTTGGACCAGGTAATGTTCTCCGCGTTCTAAATCAAAATCCACCGCTGATCTACCGCTGATTATCTCCAATAGTAGTACTCCAAAACCGTAAACATCCGATTTTCGGCTCAAGTGTCCACTAACTGCATATTCTGGGGCAAGATACCCTCTTTTTCGCGGAGTCATTGCAAGAAAACTTGTTAGATGGAGGCCTGACAAAGAAACTGGAATGAGAAGACATGGTTAATTAACTTACAAGGTCCCAGCAACCCTGGTGCTGATATAAGAACTGTCGTCTCTAAGCATTCTAGAAAGTCCGAAATCTGAAACCTTTGGTGAGAAATTTCGGTCAAGAAGTATATTGCTGGCTTTAATATCTCGATGCACTATATAGGGACGAACTTCCTCATGGAGATGGGCAATCCCGCGAGCCACTCCCAATGAAATATTCCTCCTCGTTTCCCAACTGAATTTCATCCTGTTTTCTTCTTTGCCTATTAATCAAGGATACAATGTCTAAACAAATTCTCCGGGCTAGTCTGAATACTCAATTTTGTGTGATCTCTTTCAAACACACACCAAAATAAAAAAAAAAAAATCGATTTTCAAGAGGGCACAGAAACATAATTACCAAGTAAGGTCTGTGCAAGACTATTGTTTTGCAAGTACTCATAGACCAAATATCTATTGGCTCCATCAACACAACAGCCGTGAAGGATGACCAGATTTTCATGTCTTATGTTGGACAGTGCAGATAACTCAGATATGAACTCTCTCTCTCCACGCATCGATTCAACTTCAACTGAAAGCACTTTCACAGCTACCGAAGACCCATCTCGAAGCCAGCCCTTGAAAAGTCAAACCCAAGAACACACATTCATCGTTAGGATAAAAAAAAAAACAAGAAGAAAAAAAGAGGAAAAAACAAATCCAAACAGTCAAATTTGGTGGGACGCAAGCACCTTGAAGACAGAACCGAAGCCACCTTCACCGATCTTGTTGGAGGAAGAGAAGTTACGGGTGGCGATTTCGAGTTCGTCGTAAGAGAATATGCGTAAATTTCCATGCTGTTGTTCACCTGTGTTTTTTTGTTGGTTGGGCACGTGTAGAAAGCAATAAAGAGCAGAGCAGGTGATAAATGAATCAAGAACGAAACATCGTTGGGTTAGTATGACTGGTATCGATTAACTTTTCCTCAAACAATGGGCCGTGACGATAACGTTTACCTGGCCTTCTTGGTGGGGTGGCTTCTGATTCGGACAAGCAGCAACCCGAGCAACAACGAAAGATCTTCATGTCGACAAGTGTCAGATATTGCTAATTGCACTGAAAAATATTGAAAATTCTTCCTAAAAGCATAATTGCAGGATATGTTATTTTGATACTTTGAAAGGAAATAATAAAGGAAGAAGGACAGCGAGGGAACATGGAAGTGATGAATAAATTGCCAATGTCCGTGTTTTTCTTGACTTTTCCCTAAACGATCAATGCCCCCAAAATCCTAAAATAAAAAAATAAAAATTAAAAAAAAAAAAAGCAAGGGGACTGTGTATCTTTGTTCAAAAGAAAAAAAAAAATAATATTTAAATATATATATATATATATATATATATATATATATATATATATATATATATATATATATTTAACTTATCTTTAACAGGACTATAAATATAAATTAATTAATCAAAAATTTTCATATTTTTATAATTTTTCCTAAAGTAACCAATCAAAATTACTAAAAAGTTTTTTGTTCTTATACGTTCTTCAATAAAAGAGATTGGTAGAATACGTATGTCAAATGTTTGTCTTCTCGCGATAGATTCTGCTGCGCGATGCGCGGGGCAATCCATAGTCTTCCCACGAAGAAACAAGTATGCACATCATAAATGGTTAATAATATTTTAATAACCAAACTCTTTGTAGGTTAGAAGTCTCTTTACGTACATTTGAACTTTCCGCTGTTGAGCATTTCTATTTGTTTTCCTATTTTTGCCCGGCCATCATCTAACTGACTTCTCTTTACATCTCAAATTTTTACTATTATTAAGTATAATGACTATTAAGACACTTGTAATAAGTCACATTAATTTTGATACTAGTGTTAAAATATAATAATATAATGTTATTATTAAATAATTATATAAATATTATATTTTTATTAATTTAATAAAAATATTATATATATATATATAATATTTTTATATAATTATCAACATATGAATTATTTAAATAACTAAATTTAAATTAAATAAATAAATTAATTTTTATTATAATAAACTATTAATTTAAATTAATATTAATATTTTTCTCTAATTTTTGATTTGATGATATTATAAAAATTTTAATATTTATTTTAATTTGAAAAATACTTTATTCTTTAATAGTTTTATTAAGATATTAGTAACTTAATCTTTAAACTTATATTAAACTAATTTAATTTTCTTTTTATTAATTTAATTTTTTAAAAAAAAAAAAAAGTATTATTAATATTTTTTATATTTTATATGTCACTAAATTTTTAATCAAATTAATTATAAAAATATTTTTAATAAATACTTTTTATAAAAATTTTAATTGAAATATAAATCTTACTTAACAAATTACGAAATCAAATAATTTTACAAAACACTTATTTTTGTAATATTAATATATTTATTCATTTTATATATATTACTAAAACTTTAATTAAATTAATTGTAAAAATATTAGCATCAAATATTTTTATATAAACTTTTAATTAAAATATAAACTTCACTTGATAAATTACGAAATCAAATAGTTTGACAAACATTGAAAGTTATAATTATATATTTTATTTTTAAAAGTATAATAATATATTATTTTTTAAATAATTATAAATAAATAACAGTTTTAAAATAAAAAATAATATTAAAAATACTCTTACAATTGTCTACATTTTAATCCCAAAATTTGATAAAATAACTTATAAAAACACAATTTTTAGATAAAAAATAAAATAGGTTATCATCGTAAGTTTATTTTATATATCATGTATTCTTGTTAACAACTTATATAAGAATTAACAAATAAATACTAAAATTTTAGTGATCAAACCAACTTTATAAGATATTTTAGGTTTTCTACATGTCCAATATTCAAACTCTTAATAATTTATTTGAAAAGTATATAATTAACTAATAATTTATTATTTTTTAAAAATAATTTAAGTGTAATTTTTATAAAAATTTTCATATAATTACAATTATATATGTAAATTTTTTTAATAATTAAATAATATATTTTTCTAACAAATAAAAATTTCATCACTTTAATTCTAAAAAAAATAAGATATTAAGTTTAAATTTATTTTTTTATTATTTAAAAAAATAAATTAATTTTATTATAATAAATTTTTAATTTAAATTAATATCAACGATAAAAACTTGATGAACGGTTATGTCTATAGTTTGGACATCGTCTAATGTTCATGATTGTCCAGTTTTGATATTGTCAATCATGAAATTATCAAGCCAACCGCACTTCTGTTTTGATGTTCATTCCAACACGGCACATCTCATTTATTTTGAATCATATGAAAAATGATGAAAACCTTGTAAAATCTGCATTCAAACATAATTCAAAGGTTTCAAGGGACAGAGGTAATCAACTTTAATAGGACAACCACGGACCACTTCGACCAAGGCAGCGGAATACACAACCAAAACAGCCTGTTCAAGACGCCATCAAATTCTGACCGTCAACAGACTATTTATTAACGACACCATGCTTTATTTCCCACCGAATTTGGGGAATTTCCAAGTGAGTGCAGTCGAGCCGGAAATGACCCTGTGGAGTCAATGCTGACACGCCCACCACCCGAGTCAATGTCTAGTTTTGTTAATTCCTGTGGTGTCCTGCCAAATGGCTAAAAGTGAATCGCACGTCCTCCTCGGATTTTACTCCTTTCACCACTACACCGCGATCCTTCGATCTAGCTTTCAACAGGACCACTGATGAGGACGTCTACTGTTGACACTGAGTTGCCCTGTGGCGACTTCAGGAGAACACATTAATGGTCTGTACGGATTGTTTTGGGGTGATAGAGATTTAAAGGCTTGCCAGTCTGTCTCGCACAGTAGATCCAACCTCTCTAAATGTAGAAGAAGTCAACATGTTTCAATCACTATCAAATTTTACTTACACAAAACGAAATCCAACCTGATAAATGGACAAACGAACGCTTGCTCGAGTTAGTAAGTAACGCTCTTCCCTTTGCTTACTTGAAACTCTAATATCTTTATTAATTTAATTATCAATGTATTAATGTTAGATTTTCATGCTTGAAAACTCTAATGTTTTTACTAATTTAATTATTAGAATACTAATGTTAGAATTTATCTTTAGTTTTTAGTCATGTGTTCTTGAATTTGCTTTTTTTTGTTTTTTTTTTTTCTTTTACGGTACAATTGTTCTTTGATTTTTTTGTTTCTGTACAAAGACGACAAATTTATGGACAACAAAAAGTTTACATTGCATTTGGAAAAATGGTCAGCGGCAAAGATGTACTTCAAGAAAGTTGAAAGTTGAAAGTTGAAAGTTGATTTTCTTGAGTTTGGGAGGTTCTCGAGTTTAAATTATTACTACTTTTGCCTTAAAACTTTGAATTGTTAAAACATAATATTGTAAAATTAGAATTGACAAAATCCTTCCTAAGATAAAATAAAGCTTTTAATAATACTTAACAAGTTGTAAATTTGAGACAAAAAAAAAATATTTATAACAGTATTATTAATAATGTATTTTAATTTTTTTGTAATAAAATAGAATTAGTATAAAATTTTGTCACCATCTTGTAATCACTGGTAGTATTTCAAACTTTAGGTTATAATATCAACAACATTGTCACTCACGCTGTATTTTGTTACCGCGTGTATTTTCCGTTTCAAAATTTTGGGTAAACGCTTCAATTACAATTGACCCCCCCCCTTTTTTCTGGATGAATATTGATTCTTGGGCGTATTTTACGAGGATCCTACGTCTTGGGCTTAGATCACGACGCGCGATTTGTTCAAAAGAGCCCAATAGTCCAAGGTCTACTACCTTAATTTGGGCCTTAATGCGCCTAAGAGTCAGACCATGTTTGAGAAAAGCTACTTTTTCTAATGATCAGATTCTCCATTAATTAATCTATATGATCTCTAATCTAATCCGATGAGTCGTAGGCTTAAGGAGGCCACCACGAGATAGATTCGCTTCGATGTTGTCCACCCAATGTGCAATAACAATTATCCATCATTAAACTATGATATTTTATTTAACCATTCATAGTATCAATCTCCAACTTAAAAAAAAAAATATTAATTTATTTACTCATTGACTTATTTTATAATTTAATCAATTAATTAAAAAGTAAAATCCAAAGTTTCAAGTTTTCCTTTTTTAAGAATTAGATTAAGAGATGTAACGCCCTCCTCCAATTAAATAATTGAATCCACGCGTGCGGGTGTGAACAATCATCTCGCATACATTGGAGATTGAAACCATCAATTTCTTCACCTACGGCAATCCTCATAATTTAGGAAATTGTTGTGGGAAGGATGACGATAAACATAAAACATCTGAACTAAACGTACTAAGTCAAATTATTAAACAATATTGTCAACCGGAGACATGTGTCCTTACGTACCACTGTCCTTTGGTTAAAATAATACTAGAATTGTTTTTAAGATTAAAAGTTATAAATGAGACCAATTCAACTGAAGAGAAAGCAGACACGTGTCTTACGGTGCATGAGTCGGCACCAGATGGACGCTTGTCTATGGCGTACAATTCCGCCTTCCCTTCTCCCTCACTACCGAATTGTAAAATGGCCTGAACTAAAAAGCCTAATGCGGGTGCCAAATTTGTGGGCCCCCGAGTTTGATGAGCCCTACAAAATGTAGAGCCGATAATGATGTTGTGGAATGCGGACGCACTGAATAAACCTCAACAATATTTATACGTGTATGAAATTTCTGTTATATTTTTTACGTAAAAATATTTTTATTTAATTTTAATTTTAATTTTTAAGTAAAATATATTTATATAAATAATATAATAAATAATATATTTAAATTTATAAGAATTTTTTTCTTAATTTCATAATAATTTTATTTTTTTTATGAATTTTATTATAATTATAAAAAGAACAATAATTAATTAATTAATTATATAATTAAATATTTTTATTAATATAAAAATTAAATTTTAAATTATTATTAAAATAATAATAATAAATTTATATTTTAATAATTAAATTATAATTAAATATTTAATAAAAATATTATTTAAAAATATTTTTACAGAAAAATCCAATAATTTTATCAGGTCTAAGTCTTTGTACATGGCACTGGTTAATGCGGCAAATTTTAAAAAAAAAATTAAAAAGAAGAAAAGCGTCGAATATTCGTTGTAATCCTTAATGCATAAATTAAGACAGTAATATATAATGTTTTTCTCTCCATTTTTTTTTTTTTTGAGAAGAATATATAATGTTGTTAAAGATAAAAAAAATGGAAACAAGTGGCCAACTTTATAGCAAAAGCCTTCTAGTCTTTCATGGTGGATGGCGCGTTGGATGGCGCTTTGCGCAACCAATGATCCCCGCTACACCATCTCCATTCTCCACTCCACCAGGATTCTCTCTCTCTTACTCGTTTTAAAAAGGACAAGAAACAGAACACAGAGTCTCATCCGACCAAAGACTTTCTAAATTCTCGTTCTTTTCTTATTTTCCTTTCTTGGATTATTCATTATGTTATTTTCCGGTGCAAAATGGCCTCTCTGTTTTTAGATTAACCTCGTTCGTTGCAATTTTAAGTTTCTTAATAAAAGTCTCTAGAATATTGCGGCTCTTGCCCACGATGGGTAATTTCTGTAGCAGCGGTGTGAATGGCCGCCGGAGGCACGGAAGCCGGCGGACCCACCCGCCAGCGCCTCCCTCAGCACCTCCGCAACCGGAAATCACCACCAACCGTTACGTTTTCGCCGCCGTCACGCCGTATCTTTCCCAGTATCCCGCCAACCATAACGCTTCTTCGCCCCCGTCTTACTACCAAAACCCCGGTTACTACCCGCCGCCTCCACCGGCGATGCCGTTACCGGCGCCTTACGATCATCATCACCGCGTGGACCCCACTCGTTGGGTTGGAGATAGATATCCATGTGGGTCCATGATGCCACCGCCGCCCTATGTGGAGCACCAGAGGGCGATTAAGATAATAAACGATGTTAATTTAAAGAAGGAAACTTTAAGGCTCGAACAGGACGAGGAAAACATGGGCCAGTTTCTCGTGGCGTTTACGTTTGATGCCAATGTTGCAGGAAGGTAAAGGCTAAAGTTTTGCCTTTTATTTGCCCGCTGTTTTCCATGCGCTTTATGGAGTATATTTGATATGGAATGTCTAGGGAACCGGTCTTTTCTTTCTTTATTTCTTTTTTCTGCGACTTTGGAAGGTGTCTGAGTGCAAGGGCTCTGAATGATTGAAATGACTACCATTGTGCTTGGTTATCTCACTTTTATTTTTCCCATTTATAGGTGCCTAATATAAAGTAAACTGTAAGCTTTTGTCTCTGATTATTAGTTCTATTATCAATAAGCCTACCTATCTCCTGCAATTTCGTAAGTCGCGTGGTTATAACAGTTATCTTGATAGGAATAATCTATTTAAAATTTCTTTTTTGGAGTTGGGGGAAGGGGGGAGGCGCGGTGGTTGTCTATAGTCGTTAGCTGATTCAATGGTTGGAAAGTTCCTTCTGTGTGCTCCCACGGCACTGCTGTTTGTATAAGAATCTTGAGCACTACTTTGGATACGCTGGAAACTTGTTGATTGATCAAGCATTCTGTTTGCGCTTAGAAAGCCCCTTTTCACATTTTAGGTTATGTGCATTTTAGGAGAAAGTGTTAAATCATGGTTTTCCTCTTTCAAACTTTGGTTAATTTCTATGGAATCTATTTCTGAGAAGACCTGAAATCTTTTACCTGTGAACAGCATTACAGTTATTTTCTTTGCAAAGGAAGGTGAGGGCTGCGTCCTGACACCAATGAAGGAAATTCTTCTACCACCAGTGACAGTTAATTTCGAACAGGGCTTAGGACAGAAGTTTAGGCAGCCTTCAGGTTCCGGGATCGACTTCAGAATTTTTGAGGAGAAGGAATTGTTAAAAGAGGGTGAGACGGATGTCTATCCTCTAGCAGTCAAGGCTGACGCATGCCCTGTTAACAAAGACAGATCAGATGGAGACCAGACTCCCGGGATGACAAACTCTCTGATAACACAGGCGGTGTTTGAGAAGGATAAAGGTGAATTCCAGGTGAGGGTAATGAAGCAGATTCTATTGGTTAATGGCATGATGTATGAACTGCAGGAGATATATGGCATTGGAAATTCAGTTGATGGAGATGTTGATGCAAATGACCTGGGAAAAGAATGCGTCATTTGCTTGTCGGAACAGAGGGACACTACTGTTCTTCCCTGCCGACATTTGGTAAGTAAAATCCTTCGTTCCTCTTTTTGGAGCAGATGGCTGTAAGAAGAAAATTACTCGTTCAATCTTTAAACCAGCTCTCCATAATTTAGGGTATTTACTGGTTAGTTTTGTTTAACTAACTGCATAATGATTGTAAATTCTTGTCAGTCAAAAGCACTCACCCTGACAGAGGAAGTTCATTTCATTGAGATGATCACCCTATTACCAATTCTAATTTTATGAAATAGTTATGTCAAGACCATTTCTGCGTAAGTTTGTTGTGAGCTAAGAATGCCCAAAATTGGAATTTTTATCTGACAACTCAGAATTGGTTCGCGTGAAATTTATCATTCACCTCACATGAAAAGTTATTAGGTCTTCTGTTTTGGCCAAGTATTCTGAGTTCAACATCTTGTTGATGGCGAATTGTTGCTTTCATGCAGTGTATGTGCAGTGGATGTGCAAAGGTTTTGCGGTTTCAGTCAAACCGTTGCCCAATTTGCCGGCAGACTGTGGAGAGGCTTTTGGAGATAAAGGTCAACAGCGAGCCTGATGAATGAGGAGAGGATATGACTCTCCCATTTGCCTGTTGTTGTAGAGTAGTTTGACATTGTTTTCCTTTATCTGATCCTTTTCCTGCTAGTTTGTGACCTTTCTTCAGATTTCCTGTTTTTCTAATGGTCAAAATGCAGAGCGGATAAAATATTGGCAATGCACCAAAATATATGTTAGCCAACGTCTTCAGGTTGGGAATACCATATAAATTCAGTTTGATTTAGCAAATGTGGCCTTGTTGTGGCTGCATTTTTGTTTTGTTTTGATTTTTTTTTTAAGTATCTTTTTTTTCCTTTCATTGTTGCGGTGATATTGGTTGAAATATGCTGTACTGGGGTTGGAAAAATGACCTTCAATTGTTGGATGAGAGAAATAAGTATTAACTATAGGCAAAGGTGATTGCATGGTATGAAGAGGTAAAATATGCACCCTCGTATACACGTAGGAAAATGGAACAACACATCATATGTAGAAAAGCATAGTAAAAGATTTACAATCGAAGGAAATTATTTCAGCACATTGTGATTGTACTCTTACATGGACCCAAGAGCCGAACGATGTTAGAACGTCGAGAGGAGTATAGTTAGCCCAGGATTCAAAAGAACCACGAAAATCTTACTGTTATAGATGGTTTCGATGCTAACTAGAGAAGTTGAACAAATACAGGCTATGTGATCGTGATGGTATTTAATGCTATATCCGTGGAAAATTCAGGCAGTCCCCATATTATCCTTGGATAGATTATATTCATTTCAGGCGCAATGAGACCCGACAAACATAACCGATGTTACTCAATGGTGATAGGATCCATAACACGTGGCACGAATGGTTGTTTATTTAGCAAATAAAGTGCCCCACCATAAAGGCACCTTTGGATGATCCTACAGAAGCATTTTAAAGGGACAACGATGAAAATAAATATCAATGGATAACAAATCACAAAGACAGTTCAGGAAAGAGACAATCAGTCACAGAGACCATCGATTGCCTTCAATCTCCCCACCATTGATGGACAAAGACACCACTGCTTCTAAAGCTCTTGAAGAGGTCCATGCAGTCTTTCCTTGACCAAGCTTTTACCATCTGCATCATCTAAGCAGTTGAGGAGCAGCTCATCAACATAGCAATGGTTCCACTTTCAAACAAGCCCCCTACTTTAATCTTCCGAACCACAAAATCTGCAACCTGCACAGTTTCTTTAACGAGTGCAAAACCTGGAGGAGGTGTGATTCCCACCCACAAGGACACCCATTGACTTTTGGAACCTGAACCAGACCCTCTCGTGAACTCGTGGAGGCATTGGCTCAAACCAGGCAATTTCCATCTTCCCTTCATTGAAATGCACCATCCCTTTGAAAATCTCTCTACGTAAGTTCAAAATTTACACTCAAATCTACGCTACATTACATTCCTTTTCAAGCTCGGCCCTCCCTCCCTCTAGGTACTAATGCGTGTTCTTTCATCCTTATTTGTACTTTTGCAGTGTCTGTAGTAGTACGAGGGAGAGGAGAGATGAGGTGTAAGGAGATGACGTAATCATCGGATCACGTGTCACGACAAGGAAGCTTCTGTAAAAATGCGAATGATTTGTTTGTAGTTACTTGGGGAATTTAATGGCATGTGGGCCGTTGATTTCGATAAGTTGGTTTAGTTTATGTGACACAAACACGTGTCTTTTGCTTTACCTGTACGGTTTTATTATCGCAATCATATCTTTTTACAAAATTTTGTCGTGTTCAAATAATACCCAAATTAACTGACGGGGGCACCGAAGTCCTCTGCGAATTGTATCAGAAATAAGAAAGGGTCGAATCGCAGTCGGGAGGATTTGATGGAGCAGACGGAACAATAGGTCTTATAACTAAAATTATTATTTAAAAAAAAATATATGATATATAATAAAATAAATAAAAATATATAAAAATTATTATTTAATATATAATAATATTTGTTGTGCTTTACGTAGATTATATGATAATTATTACAAATTTTATATTATTTAAAAATTGTGTCATGTTTTATTATATATATATATTTTTTTTAAAAAAAATAAGAAATTTACTTTTTTATTTTTGACACAGGACCCACTGCCCCGTGTGCATTTCGTACAGCCTCCCTGACCACTAACATTTTTGGGCAAAGAAATCGCATCGCATTGGCCCAATCGCTAGCAAACGTAATATTTGGTGCCGGTTCTACGTGAACCCAATAATAGGTAATTCGTTTTCTTTTCTTATTTATTTAGGTATTTAACTGTGTCGATTTCAGAGACTGCCCTTTTGTTATGGTTTATTGTTGAGAACAATTAGATTGTACGGAAAAAAAATCATGTAATTGATTTTAATTAAATTTCGAACGAATGATTTGCCGTCGTTTCTGTTAGATATTTAAATACGTCCGAACAACATGGATGAATTTGCAGGGAAGACCCTTGAATTGACAGTATTTACAATCAAGACCACAGTCAGAACCACCGGTGTTACAAATCAAGACATTCCTCGTCAAGTATGCTTAGTTGGGGTGATCAGTATGGTGTTTGGCAGTGGCGCCTAAATCCACGTGCCCTCTAGTGCAAGGGTTGAGTAGGTACTTTGTGTGACTTTTACGCATTTAACTTAATTTCATTTTTTTTTTTTTTGCAGTATTCCACTTAAAATGATAGAACATTATGATAAAGATGCGTATTGAAGTTTATATTTGATAATTACCGTGGAAGGAAAACATGTTAGATAATATCATTATTGAGAGTTGAATCTTTTTTACAAAGAGATTACATCAAGATATCAATAAATAATTTTTAGTCTATTTTAATAAAGATGATAATTAATATTTTATTTTTTGTGTTTAAAATAAAAAAAATGCTTGGATAAATCTGAACTAGGAAATTTATCAAGGAAAAGGCTAGTATCGTTATCTAGGTCATGATCCGATTATTATCCATACAAAAGGATTGAAGAAAAGTATTAAAAAGAAAAATAGATAGACTCAAAAGTAATTAATTTTTAAAAATATAATTAATTTTTATACTGCATATAAAATATTTAATGTGTAATATAAATTTTTTTATATAATATAAAAATTAATTTTTTTGTTTAAATACATATTTTAGGTTTATCTAGTTGAACTCTTTAAAAAAAAAAAAAAAGACAATGAGAGACATCACGCCGGTCTATGCACTTGCTAAATAAATAATTAAAAAATAGCTAATTGGAAAAGGCTTAACCGCCTTTGATCTTGGGGTCTGGACGAGCGGTTATAGCTGTCATATGCTTCATTTCAAAGTGTAGTAATCATAAAGTTAACATGACCGAGCTGTTTGGGCTCTAAGCCCACGAAATTTAATAACAAAAGTGCTAAATGCGATGTTGTGCTCATAAGCCTAATTAATGTTTCAAACCTTACAAGAAACATTTTAGAGAAAAACATATGTGGGTCTAAGCAAGTGTTTGGTATAAACCGAATTTGGACTCCTTTATTTAAACGTCTAAAACTATTTCCTATTAGGCCTTGTACAATTTGGTGTCTGCTCAGTCGCGCGGATAAAGAAAGTGGGCAGACAAAACCAAACGGGCGCCCCCCGCGCTATTGGCAGGTTTGCCCCCGTGTTAGCGTTGTAATTATAAGTAGCAAAAGTATACCCTTACGAGGTAATACCAAAACCGTCGAAATGTCCGTGTCCCAAACTACAAGCCACATCAATATGGACTTTAATGGGGAGTCCACTTGCTTGGTTAAACCATGTCTTGTCATCCAATCAACCCCCTTGTAGATTAGTTTCTACACTACTGCCTTGCGCCTCATTCTCTTGGACTTTTTTAAGAATCTGGCGTTTCGGGTTTCTTGTCCTTTTACCCCTTGATCTATATAGGCGTTTGATCTTTTTGTGGTGGCCGGTGGGTGGGGGACTACTAGACCCTTGTCCACATTGAATACAACGGAAATAGATGGCAAGAATTGTATCGTTCACAATTGTTAATCAAAACTTCAACGGTTCAATTTTTCTAATTCAAGAGTAACTTCCAGGCTGCTTCCGTTACGCGTCAGTTTCAAATGTGCTATCTTCTTCAAGTACCCGAGAGTCAAATATTAATTTGAAAGCTTTAGAGACAAAATCAACAAGATAATGAAGTGATGTAGACAGAAACTCTTCTAATTGTCTACCATTTGGTAAGTGGCTGCTATGAGTGGAGAAGGTGGACCTTACTTCTATGTTTCCGACCGGATTCTGGACCATATTTTGTGCCCCGGTAAAGGGGTTTGTTGGACCAATAGTTCTGTGGTTCTATGTCGATTGAATAGTACAAATCAGAGAAAGCTATTGTATGGCTATCATGAATTACAATAAAGAAGAATGTCTTGCCATATGTTCAACCAAGTTGCGAGTGGAGAGAATGCACTAATGCAATCCCAAAATAATCCGTAAATAATATGTACACATAATTAAAAAGCAGACGCTGCGAAATGTAAACCAAGCTGATGCTTCTTACGCAGACCGTGACATTTCTTTTTTTTTTTTTTGTTAAATCTTTCTGAGTAGAAGAAACATGTGACATCCAAACATGTAAAACTGCTTCCCTTTTCTTCAAAACCATCAAATGGCAAAGCATCTTGGGGTCGCAGAAACTATTGAATCCGCTTACATTGAGTTTGATGCTCTGTTGGGACTGTTTAAATGGATAGCAACGATGGTTTAAGGTTTGAGTAGGAAACAAAGAGTTTACGAGGTTTTTTTTTTTTCCGTTAACTTTCTTCATTCTCTTGATAAGCCAATAAGGTGAATAAAACCCACCCCAGTTTGGTACTAAGAGGAGACCAAACTTCAATGCTATACTTTTGAATCTGTCAGGCTCCAGCTAAGGTTGCGATAATTTAATTAATTTAAAAATTTATAAAAAAATTTTAAAAATAAAAATTATATTATTAAAATTTTTATATATTTAATATTTAATATTAATTTTATTAATTTTAAAAATATATTAATTAATATTTTAATAATTATAAAAAATTTTTGCCGTCAGCTACTTGATTATATCCTTGCTTGACGAAGTTGAGTTACTTGAGCATTAAATGCAGGAGGCATGACATCAGCCCACTTCATACCCCGTGGAAAAAGCATAATTATCATTATCAGAGTAGTACTTCAGTGGTAATCTGATGTGCTTGCGTTCTAGACTAAATAATTGTTCAATATGTTTGTTGACGTTCTTTTGTTTTTATTATTATTTTTTTAAAATATAGTTTTACGTACCGAGCAAAGCATTATGCTCTTGATAATTTATCCTTTTGCAGTTTTTATTGTTATTTCTCTATGAATTCCCTCTGACCAACGGATCCAAAAAATAAAAAATAAAAAAGTGGAGGAGCCCAGGTAAGGTAAGCAATCGCCAAAGGGCAGAAAGTTCACTCGCTATCATGGGCGATAGACCTGAAATTATAATAACTACAATTCCTTTTTTTTTTTTTCACGGATGCTGACGGCACCTTGTTTAATTTCATTTTCTTTTTCTTATTTTCATTTCTTGTAGATTCTAGCTCAACGCGTGAAGATAAGCATGTGAAGCCTATTTGCACAGACATGGCGATAATTGCTACGACTACGAAACATAATCGGCTTCTCTACGGCAAGCTCGCTGCCAAAATAAATCCGTCTTTTAGGCTTCAGGAGATAAGTCACAACGATAAGAAGAAAAGCTTATAGACAAACGTCGCGTAGAAAATGTCATCACCAAAATCAAGTAACGCGTCTCAATTATATCTTATTTATAAGTTGTACTGATAAATTTTTTATTGACGTCTTCCTTCCATTATTTTATTAAAAAATTTATTAATTTAATAAATTTAATTTAGATTAAATTTTTTTTATTAATAAATTTAAAATTTAATATTATATTTTTAATATAAATTTTATTTATTAAAGAAAGAATTAAAAAAATTAAATTTAATATAGGAAGAAAAATGTCACATCGGCTGCAACTTTAGAAAAATTTAAACGCAACGTCAACAGCAGCAGCTTATCCAGCAGTAGCAAGCCAGTCACCGAGAGACGACTCAGACACAGACGAAAGCCTGCCAACTTTCATAGTCGGCCGGAGATGAAAAGACGGACTGTACAAAACCGAAAAAATAAAAGATGGAAATGTCAACCTTTGTTATTTTTCCCCTTCAACCCCGCCCCCTGTTGTTGTCAGTTGGGACAACTTCATTATTACAAAACTACTAATGAAACTTGGAATCTCGAATTTCATGTCGAAGGGTGAGTTTTAATTTTGTAATTAAACTTTGGACAGTCTTCGTTCTAATCGTTACATTGGTCCAAAGATACGTGATTTATTCGTAAGACAAAGTTATTAAAGTTCAACATTAAAGTTATAGACTGGGGCAAAAGATAATTAACAACAAACGAAAAGTACTACTTTTAGTCTGATTCTTCTGACCTGGTGGTTTAGCGAGCGAACTAATTAAGCTAATTAATTTATGTGTGCCCCACACTCAGTGGCCCGCAAACGTCTTTTTCAACAAAATAAATAAAAATAGGAATAACGGAGAAGAAAAAATCAAATTTTATTACACTACTGAAAATTAATCCAATTTAAAAATTTTACTAGCCAAAAACCCGCAAACCCTCTGTTTCTCCTACAGCATAAAAGCTGGGCAACTGGGCGGCATTTGTATTAGCAGCAGTTGTCTGTCCCTCCCAGTGTCTGTTCTTCCACTCATCTACCTGCTTCTTCTTCCAGTTTTTTTTTTTTTTTTTGGTTTTTGTTCTTATTGGAAAGGATGTTCCAGGAATTCAGCTAAAAAAAAATTGTCGAAAGCTATTTCTTTTCATTGCTGCACAAAAAGGCACGGCAGGCAATTATCAAAAGCTGTTTCCTTTTTGAGCCTCTGTAAATTCTGGGTCTTCCAAGAAATCATTGGTGAAGCCATGGAAACTGAGAAGGAAAAAGAAGAGCCGGTCTTGGAGAAGGAACGTGAAGGAGCTTTCAGCAGCAGTACTGTTGGTTCTTCAGTTCAAAGGGTACTGCTTTGCACAATTGTGCTTCTTTTTGTACTTGTTTATAAGAATTGACCGTAATTCTATATTTGTAAGCATTTTCGGGAATTGGCCAATGATTTTTTAATAGCAACTCACTCGTACTGAAGGTTGCTGAATTGTAAAAGTTTCGATATCTTTTAGCTCAACGAACAGTTTCAACAAAAAAATTCGATTTCTTATTTTATTATGTTCAACTCTATGTATTCCTCTATCCGTAGTGTACATTGAATGTACAGAAATGGTTAGGTACGGGCTTCGACCGAAATAATGGAGGAGACTCTGGAGGATCAACACCAGAGACGACAGCATCTCGTCGTAGTGATTCCACCAAGAACTCTTGAGGAAGCTAGAGATGATTTTGCAGCAATTCATGCATCCTCAACTCCAAGCCGCACGCCCAAAAGGGTAAACTTTTCCCCGGTGCATTTTTCCAAAATGATCAAGTCACCAGATCCCTCGACATCGAGTAAATCAATCATGAGAAGTCTCATTCCAAGGCCAAGTTTCAAATTTCGGAATAATACTTCAGATATCGAGAAAGCTGCCATCCTAGCACTTGGGGGTTCATCAATGACTACAAGGGACAAGCCTTTCATGTCTAGAACACTATCTTTCACAAAGATTTTTACGCCCAGGTCAAAGAGGCCATCATCCTTGCCAGTTACTCCAATTGCTCACTCAAATCCCGAGTCTATGCATGGAGGGCATTCAATCAATTCACATGGTTCTGCTGTGAGTATCTCCCTTTTTGAGTTACTCATGATGTGTATACTTCTTGAATTGGCCCTTTTTGAGTGGTTTAGGCATTATTTTTGCAAAATTCTAGACTGTAACTCTTCTTTTGTTGCATATCGCCATGTCACAACCAACCAAAGCAAGTTTGATCACCATTCATGGCCTTTCTCTATTCTAGGTTCATCACATTAATTTTCTTCTTGATTAATGTTTTCAATGTTCTTTTCCATGTTTGGTCAATTCTACTTGCTAATTTTAAGATTGTTCCAGAACTAGCTGAATAACTTTATAATTTGAATCTTTCATTGCATAATATAGCATGGCAGTGTGACTTTGTCATGCTCTTTGCTTTGCAACGCCTGCATGATATTTGCCATTTCCAAAGAGTAAAGGAGGTCTTGACACACAACAACTTTAAGTTTCTGCTGGATTCTTCCCAACAGTGAATATGGTTTCATTGCTGTGGGCTGCTTTGGCACCGTTATGCTATACTACATATAGTTAGATGTCTGGCTAGCTGATTTATATGTCAATTATGTGCACTTTCAGATTTATGCATGCATAGCTTCCTTGAGGTTACTGCTTTGCCATTTGGTCTTAAGTTTCATATCCAAACACTCTTTCAGCTGTAAAGCTGAAACATAATTTACAATCCATATTTAAATTCTAGATGTAACAACCTGTTATTCTCTTCTCTTGTTTGACCTCTTTTTTTTCTTCCCCTTTCTTTCTTTGTTTGATTGTCTGTCTGCGTGATAAATATTTATTTACCTTTATGCCTCGCAATTAGTTTATAAACTTTGTACTTGATTCTTTGAGATCCTCATTCTACAGAAAGGAGAAGCCCAGCTACCCATTCATCGGTCACGTTCGGTACCTGTGCTGAACAAAGATGGAAGCATAAGGCAGTTGGATTCATTGGGTGGCAGATTTCGTGTGATTCCAACTACTTCTCGAATGCCTGAGCAGGCTGTCACAATACTGCCAAACACTCCTTGTAAGGATGATACTGGTCAGTTTTGTCTCCAATAATTTTATATTCTTTCACAACCCTTCTCCAATCAAACTCTAACTTAAGAACAGGAAAAAGTAGAAAGGGAAAAGAAAGGAGTGCAAAAATGATATAAGAATTTGAACAGTTTTTGTTAAGCTATTAGAAGACCTTCTTTAGTCATAAATGCAATACGGCAATGGAAGATTCGTCAAAGCCAACTGCAGTTGGTTTGATCATAAGACATGTGGATCTTTAGATGTTATTGGATGCTAAGAAATTAGCAGCATTTATAGGTTTTGTAACTGGACATTGTCAACAGGTTTTTTGGAGTTACTAGTCCGACTTTTGGAATATATCAGTAAATGCTTCTATTTTGGGCTTTTTCCTTGATATTTTACATTTTGTTTGTAACTTGTGATAAGCAACCTTTGCCTTATCCTAGCCTTGTGTTCAGATGAAACCAATGATAGTGGTGAAGACATTCCAGAAGAAGAAGCTGTTTGTAGAATCTGCCTGATTGAACTGGGGGAAGGCGCTGATACCCTCAAGATGGAGTGCAGTTGCAAAGGTGAACTTGCACTAGCACATCAAGAATGTGCTGTAAAATGGTTTAGCATAAAAGGCAACAAAACCTGTGATGTGTGCAAGCAAGAAGTAAAAAATCTGCCAGTTACACTTTTGCGTGTTGACAACGTTCAGGCTCTCAATTCTCAAGGAGTGGAGGCTCCTGCATACAGGCAAGTAGGGGAGATGTCCTTTGTTTTTCCCCACTTTTCTTTTGATGAAAGGTCCTTTTTTGCTCTATGATTGGCAGGCATGCATTTCATATCAAAGATCAAGTATAGCGTGCTCATATATTCCAGAAAAAGAACATGAAAACATTCTATTGAGTGTCTCAGTTGAGCAGCAGTAACTCTCAGTCTTTGCTTGTCCTGTGCTGGTTTAAATTCAGTGTCCATTGAGAAGCAAACTTTTTGTTTTTGTTTTTTTTTTTTTTTCCCTTTTTTTTTCCTTCTCCTTTGTATGCAAAATGTACAGTTCCATAATTCTTCCATAATCTAAGCAAATCATATATTCAGTATTTGGCTTGTGTTTCAATGCTATATTATCATTGGGTAAGGTTTATTGTTGTGTAACTCTTTTCAGGGTTTGGCAGGATATGCCCATTCTTGTGATCATCAGCATGCTTGCTTACTTTTGTTTTCTTGAGCAGCTTCTGGTAAGTATGCAACTGATAAGTTTTCCATCAATCCTTGGCAGTTTCTAAATTTCTTCTGTGGACAGGTTGGGAAACTGCGTTCTGGCGCAATTTCCATTTCTCTTCCCTTTTCCTCTATTTTGGGGCTTCTTGCATCCATGACATCAACAACAATGGGTAAGGTTTCTGTTCCTGGGCAAATGCCAAAGTATGGCCCTTTTGTATTTCACTGACTGCTCTGTAATTTGTGCTTAGTTGGGAGAAGGTTCGTCTGGGTTTACGCAACTGTGCAATTTGTATTGGTGGTTCTCTGTGCTCATCTTTTCTACTCATTGGTAAGTATAGTACATGTTTATGCTTATGGAATTGTTTACCCACTTGAGAATGAAATGGTTTTGCATGTGAACCTTAAAAGTTTTTGGCTACCAAAAGAGTGTGCACTGAAGCAACCCTGTTGTGTAACCTGAATAATAAGAGCACTAAAATGTGGTTAAATGAGTCTTACGACTTCGAATTGTTATATCATATGGATCATTTTTATTGAATTGCTATACAAAGAAAAGGAAAAGAAAATTTCAGAGCAAAAAAAAAAAAAAAGAGAAGAAAAACCCATAAAATTTACATTAATTTTTCTTGTTTTTCTCTGACAACTTCAGCTACATATGCAAGCTATTTTAGCTGTCCTTCTGGCCACGCTCACTGGGTTTGGAGTTACAATGTGTGGAAGTAGTGCTCTTTTGGAGGTTGTCAGATGGAGGACAAGTCTTGCTTTAGATAATCAAGAACAAACTTCTCAAGAGTCGAGGCAATCGGATCAACTACCAGCAACTGTTCCTCAATCGACTGCAAATCCTGACCATCCCCAAGCTGAAACTGGGAGTTTAGAGATCATACCTCCTATTCCTTAGAAAGGTTATTGGATGTGCGTACATGTCTTGAAGACCAAATAGAAAATGAAAATGTGAACAATTGGAAAATTAATTTTCTCCTAAGCATTATTCCAATATAAGTCTGCCCCTCTTTTTTATCTTCTTTTATGTGAATTTTTAGTCCAACTAACATGCGGGCATTTTGCATCGTCCACATAGCTTTTGGAGGATTAGGGCCAGGTAGTGCGGTTTCCTACAGGCTTACATCCTGTCTCTTTTATTTTTCCCACATACAATTGCGTTACTTCTGAGATGTTCCACGTGTAATCAAGGGTGAACCCAATTGAGCACACATCCCTCGCTACACGGAGGGCTCACAAGTTAAATTCCCGAATGCATCAAATAACCACTCAAGCGTGTACCCCCAAGAAACACATATCTCAGATAATATATTACCAATTATTCCTGACAGTAATTAAATACCTATATTTATCCTAAGGACAGCCGTTTTCTACTTACAACGGGAATTCCCCGCTCCCAGGGTCTTGGTGCCATCAATGGCCATTTAACCCCTCAATCTACAACTGGACCAGCTGATTAACCTCATTGCAAGTAGATCTCATTCACCTGGTCCTTGTTCTGGGTAAGACTAGCTCAAAAGCGATGGAAGGCCACACTATCAAACTGAAATGTAAAACTGTTAAAAAGGAGATGAGCTTGGCCTTGCTTTTGATGACATATTGGTCATTGCTTATAATTAGCATTGCCAATCTTGCTTGATAATGATGACTTCTCCTTCAAACTACTGCTTAAGACGGCTTCTGAGCTGCATGATTGTTCTGCAGCCACAGGTCTCATCCAGACTTTTATGTGGCCCTCCCTACACGTGGTAAGAACAGATTCTGGGGTAAATATTACGCCAGAAAGTGGTTCTGTGTGAACACGGTGAGAAACCAGTGGAGAAAGCTTTGGAACATCGCGCATGCTTGGAGCAGGTTGCAAGGTACCAATGGGGACAACATTGTCCCAGTGGGACGATTGACTTCCTGTGCTGAAAGTGGGAGATCCACCAGGGACTCGACGTTGTGGCACTACAATCTCATCCATTTCCAGGTCCCACAGGAGTAATTGGGTGTCCTGTCAATAACATATTAACTTGCAACACTGCATACTTTGAAGACTCATATGACGGGAAAAAATGGAAAATGTGTGCCACAAAACCATACAGGCAACAACCCATCCTGTTAGTTTTCAATGCCTCAGTTTTAAACTCCAATCATGCATTCATTAATTCCACAGACACTAGCCCCTGTAATGTTGGCTCAGCCAACTATTTTATTTGACAAAATAAAATTACAGAATATTCTCTTTTCCCAAAAAGAAAAAAATGAAAAAGAACAGAAAAGCCCAGGACATAATAACCATTAATGGCAATCAAAAATTCACACATAATATGAAGAACCAAACAGAAATACACAGACGCAGGTACCTGACCAACAGAGCCGAATCGGAACATGATATTCTCCCCTGTACCATCTGAATTTGGTGATGACCAGTATGAATCAAAAGCCACTCCACTGACCTGCCATCACCATCACATAAGAATTAAGACAATCAGATTATGTGCAATAAACTACAAATAACAGCCATTATTTGATGAAAACCTTACCCATGAGTTGTGCCCCTCACCCCATGCCACAACCTTCCGATCTTCCATACTCCATACTTGAACCAAATCGTCTTCGCCTCCGGCCAAAATGTATTTTCCATCCATACTGATAGATGAAACTTTATGTGAAACAGAAGTTTCTCAAGAGAAATAAGAATAATCAAAGGATTATGGAAGGACATGCCTTGGTGTAAGAATAAAGTTAATTCATTTAGACTTAGAGGTCACAAGTTTGAATTGTGAAAACAACCGCTTTATATAAACAAAGTAAGGCTGTGTATATCTAACCCTCCCCCAGATCTCACATTGTGAGAACCTCAATAATCAAAAAGCCAAAGGCCCAAAGAACAGGAGATTATAGTAAAACTAACGAAACTCCAATAGCATGGCTTTCCAAAGCCATTAAAGGTGGAACAGCAGGGATGTTGGTAACACTGTTTCTACATATGCAAAGAAATCCTGGATGATGGAAGAAAATATTCTAACAAGACTTATGACTACCTCCAAGCACAACATAGTAGAGAACCATAGTAGCTTTTCCCTCCACATATAAGTTGTTCCTTTGAATAGTCAAAAACACGTAAATAACCTGCGCCAGGTAAAACAGCAGCCAGCCACTCAAGTTCCTAACAAATACAGAAACACTGTTGGAGAAGTACAGACAAAGATGATAACAACTGAAGGCTATACCATCTCTTCCAACACTTGCTAAGTAAGTGCCATCAGTCGAGAAAGAAATGCTATTAATTGAACCTTGGCAAACATGCCATCTGGCAATTGGGTTGCTCTGCATAGTTTTTAGAAGTATAAAATGATTAAATTAATGAAAACCAGAAAAATCTTCTGTTCTAATTAAATAAATTGAGAGAGAGATGGAAAAAGATATCTGGCAACTGATAAAGCCACTGCACAACTCACAAGTTAAAATGCTAAATAACAACCAAATGAACTTTCCATAAAAACCAACACAAATAGAAATCTTGGATAAAAGAAATGGCCCCAACAATAAATGGCATATCAAAATGCAATGGGGCCTGATCATGAATTCATGTATAGGTTTCTACATTAGGAATAAATGCCTTGCTGACAATGTAGGAGTCTCCGTAGTTCTATGTTATTTACCTCAGATATGGCTTGGCAACAGGAAAATGAAGAAATTCAAGATACTACATACTAAAAGCAAATGAAGCATGAAAAAATGATTTGGGAGTTTTAAACCAATTCTAAGTACTGGATGACTAGACAGCTACTTGAAACTAAGTTTAAAAGCACTTACTGACAAGAGTACAACAAAAGGGCTTTTATTGACAGCAAGATAACAGTTTTGTACCTTACTGTAACGTGCATGGGCAACAGAAAATTGAATTTGATCCTTGACAATGGGGAACGAAGAATCACCTGCAGCATCCTTGTTCTAGAAAAAGCAGTTAATATGCTTGGATGATTAGATAAGATTACTGAAATCAAAATGAAGAGAACATGTGAAAACTATTTCTCTTTAAGTAATGAAACTTGCCTTTTCATACACATACAAGTTGCCATCAGCATGAGCAACAACAAAAGAGCCATCACCTCCAGGCACCCATGAAACACAAGTACATCGACTGTTGTGAAAATAAGCATAAATCAAGCTGGTATCTAAGACATAGACTTATTGAACATCAAAGTACATGTTTCTGATAATTCTTACATAATACTTAAATCCTTACAATATGCATAACAGACTTGCCATTAGTTAATCTAATGGTCATTTATTTTCCAAAACATCTTGCATTGGTAAAAATTGAAGAAGTGTTGAACAAAATTTGAGAGTTTCAAGAAGATTTGAAGAGAAAATGCATACATGGTATGGATTGCTTAAATATTCTGTGCTTGCTTGCACACATATTTGCATAACCACCAAACATGAATAGTCCAAATTTTTAAATGCTTCATGGTGCACACTATGGACGATTCGGAAAGGAGATTTTTAATTAGAACAGTAGGTATAGATGCTTGTCAAGAAAACAAAAAGAAATAAAACAAATATGCACAAAAATCAAATGCTGCATAAAAAAGGAAATGCAGCTACTCAAGAAGAGAAGCCTTGGAAGTAATTGCCATAATCCATAGTGAAGAAAAATAAAGCGTGAAGCCACCATGCTGAAATAAGTCTTGCCTGCTATTAACAGAACCATCTTTGTTATAATGCTGGGCTCCAACGGGCTTCTTTCCTACATCCTGTAGTTGCTGCCGCAGCGAAACTGAGTATACTATGATGGCACACACAACCATAAAAATGAACTTCAAACTTTCAGAAAGGAAAAAACATGCAATTGAAACTCAATTAAAAAAAAAAAAAATACCATCGCCAGAGTTTAACCCAATGAGCAAATCATGTCCGTCCTTAGCATCTTGATCAAAGGCATGACACACAGGGTTCGAATTACTAAAATGGATGGACTTTATTGGATCCTACACTCATATACATAACTGTTAGCTATGAATTCAATGATTTTTGGCTCAAAAACATGAACACATGTCTCAGGAGTACCTTATCTTGAGAATTTAAATCACTTATAAAGATGGCGTCCCCCACATTGAATATCAAGTAAGTCCCCTTGCCATCAAAATTTGTATTTATCATTGAACTACTTGAACTTGAGGTGCCCAGTGACCCTATCCTACTGCTGCCACTGAGACTTTTACTTCCACCATTCCCTCCAACAAAGGAAAGTGCACGGCTTCCATTGCCAGTACCCAAGAACCTAGCTGCAGCTGATCGTACCCCACTGGTAGCACTGAAGCTTGAAGATGGCACCAGTGGAGTTACTGGGGCTGGCTTGTCCTTGAGATTAGCAAGGGTTACCTGATAACCACATTAATGCCAATTTTGGTCTCACGAACTGATATTAAGAAAATGGTAACTTTATACGCACACATTTTTCAAATCAAGAAAAGGGCTACTAAAATTGACTTTTGAATATCAGTTCAAATACAAACCCCAATATTCAACACCAAGAATCAGACACACACTTATTCTGGAAAAAGTGAGAGAAGTGCAATTAGATATCAATTACAAAACATGGGTTTCAAATAACAATCCCTAGAAATTAATGAACTAATAATGCTCTCTAAGATTGACATGGACAACTAAATAGAAAACGCGCAAGAATATTTGATACTGAATCCCAACATAGATTCTCACGGACAGGACTAAAATAAAACGCCATGGATCAGAGCTAACACCAAGACACACATAAAGAACGTGACTTTGAGTTATTTGATACTGACCCAGAACGCAAAAGAATTAATAAAATAAAAGAAGAAAAGCCCAAAACAAAGCTCCGAAAAATAGAATGATCAAAATAGGCATTGATAAAACAACCGTCCAAGAAAAAAAAAAGCTATGAAAGTACCTGAGTAACGTTCTTGCCGTGGGCATAGTGAAGGAGGCCAGAAGGGTGAGTCTTCTCGTACTGGAGCTTGTACCTTCCCTCTGGGGTTTTGAAATAAGTCTTTAAGCCCGGCGATTGCGCGGTCGCCGATGATGATGACGGTGAAATCATACCGTTGGTCGTGTTGAACATGGTGGCGCCTCTCTCTATGATAGACCCCAGAGCATCCGATCATGACACTTGAAAAGGGCCTGGCCTTTTGCAATGGCTATTAGTACAACTACTAAGCTCTGTTCTCTGAAAATAATTCAAACAAAATAAAAAAGAAAAAGATAAAATAAATATATATGATTTGTGGGTATTTAATTGTTGATGATAAAGATTGTGTTTTTCTCTTTTCTTTTTTTTGTTTTTGTTTTTTTGGCCTCTTGCCTTTTGCTTTTGCTCTCTTGGGCTCTTTCTGGGTCGTCTCCTCGTCCTGCCTCCTCCTCAAACTCCAATGGAGATCAAATAAACAAAAAATATATTAAGAAGACGATTTAGATCCTCTGGTATTTGACAACGGTGTCGTGTCATGCTTCTCGTCGAGATCGATCAGACCCTGGAATTTGGTTACGTTCAACAAAGTTAACGGTGGAGATTAAACTATTTTCTTTCTTGGTATCTTCTATCAACGAGCAGCGTGTGTCCATTGATTGAAGTCTAATGTTCTCCTCCTGTCCCCCACCGAGTCATTGAATCAATGTGTCCGTTCAATGTGGACAAATTGGTTTGAGAGAATAAGAAAAAAATAAAATAAAATAAAATAAAATAAAATAAACAAACATTTTTCTATTTTATCTCTCTCTCTCCGTTCTCTAATTATTTTATAGTGAGATATTAAACGCATGAATTTCGTTTACCTCTGTTTTATTTTGTATTTTCTCTCCATTCTCTAATTATTTTAAGATGTTTAAGTCGGATAATTTAATTGATTGGCGGGGAGGAGCAATCCTAGTTGGATCGAAAGGCAAAACGTGGACATTGATTCCGGGAATATTTTTATATACGGTCCCCAGATATTCTTCGGATTCTGATGGGCTTTAATGGGTCGTCGAGAGCCCATGATCACGGGCTTCACAGGACCAAGGCCTATTTCATTTTTACACTTGCGTACATTACGATTTTTTTTTTTTTTTTGAAAAACCAAAAAGCGGCTGAAGCGTCTAATCGTAATAGAGAGACGATTGAATCATGCGGCCTCTTTTCATGTTGCACTTTTAGCTGTAATTGTTTTGAAGTTATGATTTATGCTTTTGGGATAATGATGAGTTTTTCTCTTCTTTTCTCTCTTGCGTGTACCAACCACCATAGGAGCCATCCAAACGTCCAACAAAGTTTTGTGATATTACATTCGAGATTACGAGTCGGATGCAACGAAGTCCCATGACATACGACCAGAGGTGGCAAAACATGGGTTCTATGGGTACTAGTTTTGGCAGGAAAATAATTATAACACGTTTGGGTATAAATTTATTAACATTGTAGTGGCCTGCGGCGAAACCTCACTTAACCTCACTAATGCTGGGATGATTAACAACGATAACCAATGATTACTCCGATTTTAACCTATAAGCGTGATGATTAACATTCATATGCTTTTCTTGTTAGGGAAGAAAAGAGAAAAAACCCCGTCACATACAACACACGGGCATTGAGAATCGAACTAAATACTGAAACTCCACATTTTGCTGCTCAAAGGAATTTCCCAATTTACTTCATCTACTAATCTGGCGATTGGAGTTCTGATAAATTGTACAAATTGGCAAGGTGCTCAAGGCTTGACGACCAAAAATGAAAAGCGACACAAATGATTACCCGATTCATACAACGCAGAAGATAACACGGTGACGTATGAATGAATTAGACCTCATCCTTCTCCTTCATCCAACTAATAAAAATTCAAGAGTTTGGAAAATTTTGGGAGCAAAACTTTAGAGTAAGATGAGTATATTGGATGCGCTCCCTTTTGGTGACCGGAGAAAAGATGTACCTTTCCGGGTTAGTTAAATTCAGGTTAGGGGCTGAATGTAACAGCTGCATTTCTACAACTTTTTCTTTTGTGAAGGTATCAGGAAGGAATGAACCAAGTGTTTTTACTCATGTCAAAAATGAAACTGAAAACCGCCAGGAAAGCCTCCATCAAATCCACCAAAACCCCCAGGAAAACCTCCTTCAAATTGGAATGTAAATTGCTGCCCTCCACCGCCAAATGGGTTAAAACCACCGCCGCCACCACCACTCATTCCCATGTCTTCAATATCTTCTCCCCTATCATATCTTGCCCGTTTATCATCATCTCCAAGAACCTGTGTAGAATGCTTACAAGGCTTAGAAAGAAACATATCCACAAATCGTACCTCAAAACGAATTATATGGAATCGTAAATTAGAAAAAGGTTACAAAATAAGGTGGAAAACAGTACAATCCTACCTCATATGCAGCAGCAATTTCTCGGAACATGGCCTCTGCTTCTTCTCTATTTTCAACATTCTTATCTGGGTGCCACTGCAGAGCTAGTTTCTTGTATGCACGTTTGATCTCCGATATAGATGCAGTTTTTGAGACTTCCAAAATCTTGTACCAGTCCTTCCGTTTGCTCATCTTCAGAGATTTCTCTGCCCTCATCAATGCCTCCCGGATGCTCATATCCTGCAAAAGTACGCATGTATGAGAATTGAAGTACATGTCTAAAAACTAAAAGCAATTCTGATCCCTCAACGCTAGTTGCTCCATTAAATGCTAGCTCCCCTGATCATGTCCAAAAACAATCAGGAGAGATTGGCTAATCTCAAAGCTTTTATAAGAAGAGACAATAACTGATTCTCACTTGTTTGAGCAAATACAAAGGTGGAGAAGAGACAATGACTGCAAGAATTTCATTTTCCTTTTGAAGAACTCAGAGAAGTCCAACATCAAATTTAAGAAGGAAAACCTAGGGAAGTCCAACAGCACATTTAAGAAGGAAGACTGATCAGATAAGGAGAAAAGCAAACCTGAGGAGATTTTTGAGCAGCGGATTTCAGATCTTCAACAGCTCCTTCCCAGTCTTCTGTCAAGAGTTTAGCTTCACCTCTCTGGAAAATTGAAACATTATTTTTCTATTAGATATTGGAAATCCATAAATGCTGCTATGAGAGATGGGCTTTAAATAGTGACAACATCAAACCTGCACTAATGCTTCAAGAAGCTCCTCATCAATATTAAGCGCTTCATTGCAACTAATTAAAGCATCCTTACCCCTGCCAAGCTTGACCAAAACTTTGCACAAGCCAAGATGAAGATTTACATTGTGTGCTTCATGAACTGGGTCCAATGCAATAGCTGCTTTGTAGTCCTCTACTGCAACCCGCAGCTTGCCCTTATTTACATTATCTTCTGCCTGTACAAACAGATGAGCAAAATATGACACCAAAATTCTCTCTGTTTCATGGATGACCATGGAAATTTCCTATCTGGCCTGGCAGGATCCCAAATAAGATTTTATGCTGAAAGGCTAACCATCTACACTAAGAGACTATGGTATGCAGAAAAAAAAAAAAAGAGATCCCATGAATTGGCATACTTACGCTTTTAGTCTTCTTGAGTAAATTTTTCAATCCAAAATATGCTTTCTTCAGTTCATTATGCTCTGGATCAAGACGTAGTCCTTTTTGGAAATGCCTAGAGAAACATACAACAAATTAAGCATTCTGTGTAAACATTAAAAGAAGAAAAAAGGGTTCTAAGAATCTGATCAGTTAGGAACTAACTTTGAAGCAACATCATGATCGGCTAAATAGTAGTATGCACGGCCACGAAGTAGTAGTGCTTCCAGGTTATTTTCATCTTCCTTGAGAATATATCCAGCTTCCGAGATGACAGCAGAGTAGTCTTTGGCTGCCAATAACAACTTGACTTTAAGGAGTTTGGCCTGCAAGCAGAAATGCATGTAGTCACTGCACTGCAAGACTATTGAACTGCCAATTCATGGTGAAAGGTTAACAAGCCAAACAAAACCAATAACTGACAGAATGTACGGTGAGCAGCAATCCCATCTTAGCAAGAAAAATGTTACCTTTGAGCATGCAGGAGAAAAAACAAGCACAACTTTGTCAACATATTCCAGAGATTTTGCATAATCGCCCGAACTGAAGAGGGTAAAAGCCATATCCAGAGCATTTTGAGCCTGAAGCAATTGAGAAAGCTCCTTCTCCGCAGACGAATGCCCAGGTTTAATCTCCAAAAACTTCCTATAGCTCTTTTCTGATTCTTCATATCTACATGAGGGGGAAAAGGCCACCAAAATCATACCAGTTCAGAAATTAGAAAGTGCGGGCATTATTCTCATTTGAAAAGAAGAAATCTATACGTATTTAAGAAAGAAGACATCCTTTCAACACAAAATCTGAACCTCAATTTCATATAATATGAGTCCATAATGGAAGGCAATGCAACCTTAAGGTAAACAGACCGCACATATTCAATTATAGACCATTTGGATTAAATGAGACATCGAAGAGCTCTCGGTATGCTGCTTATGACTGAAAGAAAAAACCTTGCGGCCTTCAAATGATAAGCTAGCAATAAGATTTCAAGCAGGAAAAAAAAACTAGATGAACCTGCACAACTGACGAAGAATTGATGCTCGAAGAAGATGTGCCTCTGAAAGTTTAGGGTCTGCCTCAATGGCAGCATTAAGATCATCCAGTGCCTCACTGTAATGCTTTAACTTAACATTCAGAGAAACCCTTTCCAACAACTCTGCAGAATTTCCAGTTTTACCACCTGCACATTCGCACGGCATGCAAAAGACATCAAATTAATCTCAATCCTAAGACTGGATCAGTCCTAAAATAAGTAGTAGATCCAGGCATATAAATACGGCAGCTGGGTTCTACCAAAAAACCAAAAAAAAATAATAATAATAAATAATTGAAACATGTGCTATGAATATGCAAATTATAAGAGAAACGATATAAACCTGAAGCAGAAACGAGAGGCTGGAGAAGTAGAAGCTGGCAAACAAACACAAAATTGAGTATTAATACAGTGTAGGCCAATCCTCTCCAAACGACGCCGTCCATGGCCGAAGGCAAGAAGCCACTTAGATTCATTGTCGCTCTTCCTCTCGGTCAATTACAGACAAGAATACCCAGTTGCAGAATTACAGAGATTTTCATACGTACACGTGTAATTTGTGGGCTTGTACCAGTGTACGCACGCGAATCTGGTTTTGTGTTGTTTTTTTTTTTTTTTTGAAGCTCCAAAACGAAAAGCCCAGAGTGAGAGGGAGAGGAAGCGCGAGAGACAGACGCAAACGATGATGAACTTGAACTCGGGCTTGTGAATCGCGTGAGGATTCGACACGTCACTCCACGTTGCCGCGACCCATAGTTGAGTTACACGTGGATGTAAGCGGTGTCCTAGTCAGAGGTCTCGCTTGAGCGGATACCTACCCAACCTGAGGTCCTTTATCCAATAATATGCTGCCATGTCATACTTGGCCCATTATTATTATTATTATTATAAGTTAAAAGTCCGCTATTTTCTCTTCTTCGGCTTAACTTGTTTTTTAGTTTTTCATCCGTAAAATTTATTTTGGGCCTGTGCTTTCTGGGCCCATGCTCCGTCCAATTCTGAATACGTTTGCAGTTACCGATTGCAGGGATAAACAGGCCATAACGAGTCCTGGAAATGGCTTAGCCCAATAGAGTATTCATTTACTCAGTCCTGGAAATCGAGAGTTCCTTTTTTCTTTTTTTTTTTTTTTCCTGAAAATAATGGGCTTATATAACCTGATGGAAAATAATGGAGGGACGAGAGTTTGGTGGACACGAGCGATTTAGACCGTCAGTTAATCAACATAATTTTTTAATTTTTTCCCTATTCAAATCCTAATTCATTTGCTCCATTGACCAATTCCCGTAACCCCATATTTGAACTTTAACTTGAATTCAAAATGTTCGTCTTTTTCATTTTTCTAGCTTAGGTAAAGAAATAAGGGGTGTGTCGTTTAATATTGTTGTGATTGAAAATTTGGTAATGCAGAAACTGATCATCGGCAAACGTGCTGAATTGTTTGGTAATAGTTGATAAAATTTGCGGTTATTGCTCGTTATCTTGAATGCATCAAGGTTGATAAAATGAATTCAATATGAGGGAGATCAACTCTTGTTTAATTGCATCTCAGGGTATTTGAAATGGCCCTTACTGGTTAGCTTGACTTCATTATGTTAACCAAAGTAACGTTAATTATAAAGGCGCAGCGAAGCTCATTGGACTTTGAATGACAAGCGCCTAAGTGGGTTTTTAATGGCAAACTTGCATGTGCATCGTCCTCCGAATCCAAAAGGGTTGGCTTCAATTAAGAGAGGATTGTCAATTACTTGTTTGATTTTGAAAGAATTAATGTGATAGAATTGTTACCTGAAACAAGTTCAAATTCCAAAGACATTGCTCGCGTGGCTCAGGTCTCAAAAAGCTGGTCGTTTCAAGTACCAATAAAAAGGTTATACTCATTACTATAAAGTTTCTTTCTTGTTTAAAGCTTTCAAGGCTGCCTTTGCGCTAATGTACGTCCCTTCCCTTTTTTCATCAAGGGGATTGAAAAGTTACCAATTAAAAAAATTGCATTGCATCTTACCTACAAATCTCAACGTAAAAGGCATTTAAAAGTCAGAACTTTTAAAGGGAGGGAGGCCTTTCTAGTAAAAAATAGAATGCCAGGAAACGACTTACACAGGGCGAATAGCGGCCCAAACTAGGAGGCAGTCCCGAAAGTAAAGGGAGACCTATCTAGTTTCCAGGTCTACTTTGGCTGGAACTTGACATAGAATGTCAGGAATTTGCTATTAAGATAAAAAAAAAAAAAAAGTGTCGGCAAATTAAAGCTATGAACCATCAAATTTAAATATAAAAAGTATAATAATAATAATAATCATAATAAATTATAATTGAAATTTCATTTTATTCCTTGTATTTACTATTTTTTGTGTCTCGTAATTATTTTTGTTCCTTTTTATTACATTGAACCCCAAAACATTCCATAATGGTTCCAAAGCAAGGATTTTAGTTTATTATACTTTCACTCAGAGTTCCCTAAAGGAAAGAGAAAAGAATAGATAAAACAAAAATCAGATTTGGAATTTTGTGTCTGCCTAAAGTACTCAAATGGGTAGGCGTCGGCTCTCTGGAATTTCAACTTGACTTGAACAGATGCTATCTTGTCTTGCTGAGGAAGCCAAAAAAATTTTTCAGGAGATTAATTAGTTGCAGGCTGGATAAATGAATCACTAGACTCACCTATGATTGCGGGATTTCAACAGTGAAGTTTTGAATTTTGTTTAAAATTGCGTTTTTGGCATGTTGCCAATCTCATTCAAAGTGTCGCTTGAGTTGATCAAATTAATGAACAAGGAGACCCCCCCCCCCTGATTGTATTTGCAAGTTTTGCATACCCATCTGTGTTCAACTTAAAAAGATTTCAAACTTCTTAACTTAATTATGTTACTCTAGACAAAAATGTCATTCTTCTTTGTATCTGTACCCAAAAATAAAAAAAAAAAAAATAATAAAAAAATCCTAAATAACCATTAAGAAGGAACCCATAATTGGTTTGACAAAAACGCGTGGATCAAAACTTAAGAAATCAAGCTGGCTGCAAGATAATAGAGTCGTCTTTGAATCAACATAATCGATGGATTATGTTCTTCTCTAGCATGATTTTCTTTCATACCAAATTCCATATTATTTCATTTAGACCAATCCTACGGTAAGTATTGATCCCCAAAATTCCTCCCAGAGATTCGCGACTTGATCAACCTACAAAATAAGGGGTCTACACCAAACATCTAGATTCTGCCTACTTAAAGAGACGCCACACTACCTTACGCAGCTCGACCTTAAGTCAAAAGGAAAGCGTGTAAGGCCTCAGGACTTTGATTCGCCCACTATAATCAAAGCATAAATTACTAATTAATCTTGAAATTTGTGTTTGATTGATTAGTTTAGACTTCATTTTAAAACATTTTAGAATTTCAGTATTTCGGTTTCTACCGAATTAATGTCTTTAATTTAAGATTATGATAAAGGACTGCTCACTGATTTGCCAAGTAAAAGCCCAAAAAAGAGAACAAAAATCAAGTTCACACTGCACTTCGATTCTTGATCAATACTTTGCTTTACAGTCAACTTCTTGTGCTTGGAAGATTGTCTCTACAAAGAGGATTTTTCAAAAACTAAAGATGTCTGCAAATAATACATTTAATAATCTTAATTAAAGCAGCAACTAGCAAAACCAACGACCTTTTCCTTTAAAGCGGCTTCAATTATTTTAACAAACTTTGAGCACCGGCAAAAGAGAGAAGAATAATGACTTTTAGATTTTCTTCAGAACCCACCAAGGTCGACAAGAATAGATGGCTGGGCGGATTTCTTTGACTTGCAGTCAACAGCGTATAGCGTAGTTTTCCGTGCCCACGGATATTTGATTTGGAAAAAGAAAAGAAAAGAAAAAAAGCAGAGAGCCAAACGGACGACAAGAGTGCGAAGACAGAAGATAAAACAACAAGGGGAGGATAAAAACAACGATAAAAAAACGAGAACATGCATGACTTGGAGTTCGCTCATTGTTTAGTTTCGGACAACATGAACTTGGGCCCACCCCCCCGCACAGTAGGGTCCCCGCCTGTCCACTTCGCTGACCTTTCACGAGCCATTCTTCCCGATATTTCTCTCTAAAATTTACTCTCTACCGATTCCGCAATCGAGTCCGACTCGGTTCCCCGGCCGAAACTCTATCGTGTTTTAGTGGCCTTTCGTTTGTGGCGCAACAATTTGGCAGCCTCATTTCTCAGGAACTGTGTTTATGTGGATTGTGTCAAGGATTGGTGGTGAATTGGCTCAATCCCATGGCGGAGTTCATGGAAGCGAACTTGACTAGCTCTTGCGGTAAAAATGGACGCCCTGACTCACCACTCATGCCAAGGAAATCTCTTGTTAAATCACTCTCAATAGAATTTGAAACCGGTATTTGCAGCTTCGACTGAATTGGGTCACTTCGCTTCCCACTAGTTTGCATCACAAGTTGATCCAGAATGCTGCTTGATGATGTACCCATCATGCCTTGTACATTGATCGTTGCCGTTGAACCTTCAGGTAATTGATTCACATTTTGATTTTGAAACACCTGGTGCGGCTCATTCCCATTCTGATTAAGGGAGTTAATGTTCGGAGTGCTAGAAGAAGAAGAATTCACAAGTCCGTAGGTGTTGCCAAAGAAAGATTGGTTGCTTCTTGTAGAGCCCATTTGGGCGGCCTTTTGCAAAAGAGCGGTAGCGGACATGGGTGAACCTGGCTTTGACTGCTTATTTTGCTTGTCGGAGTAGAAAGAAGTTAATGCATTCACCATATTCCCTTTGTTATTGCCGCCTTCTTCCTTCATTGGAAGAGGCACTCCCGACAAGGCGAAATTCCCATAATTGCCGGAGGATGATGAGCCATGAAGATTGGCCGATCCCATTTGTGCTATCTCAGTCAATCCATTAGAACTCGAAGGCCCGTAAAGGTGAGAATTGGTCACAATACCACCGGGATTAACCTGTGAATTTGCCTGATTTAGCCACAGTGACAGTCCGGCTGGTTTCTGTTGTTCTGCTCCGAGAGCACTTCCTGGGGGGGCTGCGGCCATGCCATTGAAGTCTGGTCTAAACCCTGAACCGAATTGGCTAAACCCATGTGGCACATTTACCGTGTTGCTACCAAAATTCAGATTTGTCGGTGCAACTGAAGTGATTCTTGCACTTTCTTCAGCCAAGGCGTCACAAAAGGCTCTGTGGGTGATGAAGCTGTCTTTCCTGTTTGATTATATAAATAGTAATACCCCAAGTAAGAAATTGATAACATAACAGCATTTTCTCCTACCTTGTACTCATTAAATGAAGTTGCATTAAATTTGAATCCAAAAGCCACGAAATTAAGGCTACTACTTCAGCATTTAGTTCTTCCCGTGCAAATCAAATATAGGAAGATAAATCAGAAAGCGAACGAAATGGAAGTAGCGGCTAATAATTATGTTGCCAGAATAGATCCACAATACCTGGAAAACAAAGTCCCGCAGTCGCATTTATACTCTCTAGTTCCGCAAGTCTTGGAGTGAGCTTTCCAGTCTGATTGAACTGCATACTTCTTTGAACACTTTTCGCACTTCCACTTCTTCTCTCCATGCTTTCTGCTATAGTGCTTCTTTATCCCGGTCAAGTCTCCGAGTGCTCGCAACGGATCATGGTGGACGCAGGTCTTTTCCGGGCATATGTAGACCTTCTTTCTGACCTCCTTGTTGGTTCTTTGCCTTAGCTTCCATGGAAGATTGTGACCTCGTCGGTGAAGCTGTAAATTCTGGTCTCTCTGGAAACCTTTGTTGCATATTTCACATACGAATCTGTTGGTAGCCATGAGAGCCTTCGGAGATAGAGCAATAACTTCAGCATCTGGATCTGTAAATAACACACCAAAAAAAACCAACAAGAAAAAAAAAACCCCACTTAAATTAAAAACCAGCGGAGTTGAAGTTATAACCCGTACATATATATATACATATAGTCAAGAAAAGGAAAAAAGAAAAGGAAAAGGTTGTAGCTAGCTTACCAGGTGTTCCTGGTAAATTTCTTTTCTTTTTGGCAGCTGGATTAGGATTAGGATTAGGTTTAGGGTTAGGGTTTGCATCGTTCTGCTCTGGAGCAAACCCTGCCAACGAAGAAGGCATGGAAAAGACATCGCCAGACATCATTTGCAGTTGTATCGAGCGAGGAAAAAGGACTTCACGTTCCACACAAAAACCAAACAGCAAGCTTTCAGAGGAAGTACACAAACAACACAAGAGTTTCTCCAAACATAAACAGCTAAAAACCTTGGTTTATTCAAATAAATACGTGACTCTCCCCTCTAGTTCCGGCAAAGGACAAGAAAAATTACAAACTCCACTCCAAACTCGAACGAACCTGAAACCTCAACTCAGCACACACGCACTAGAGAGTACCAGTCCAAAAACTTCATTCGGACTCTTCCCACAGAGATCTGGATTTCCCTTTGTTTGATCGCAAAATAAAACACCAAAAGCCTTATGTTTAAACAAAATATCTCTTCCTATTCTATAATCCCTCCCTCCCCCTCTCTCTCTCATTATCTTGCTCTCCGTGTCACCTTTTTTCTTTTTTTCTTTTTCAATCCCACTCGCATCCTCGCAGCCGGTCAGCCATACAATTGAGTGGGCCACTCCTCTCTCTCTCTCTCTCTACACAAACGCAAACACACACACACAGAGACACACAAGTGTACAACACGCACGCAGTGATGTACACCTGCACGCATAAAATAGAACTGTACGAATGCGTTTTTTGTAAATTGCAACCAGAATGTGTAGGCCTGTGTGTTTTTTTTTTTCCAGCATTTTGAGCTCAAACTCCAATTAAATTCTGTATAAATCCGTAGAATGAATATTATAATGGGGTGACAGCAGATAAATGGAATCAACTATTACTATTAATAAAATAATATTTTTTAAAAAAATTTTCTCTCAATATTAACTCAATTTTTATATTATTATATTTATATTATTTTGTTATAACTATATATTATTTGGGCGTTCAACAACTATTTTTTAAATAAAATGCAAACTGGCAAACAAGTTAGTGGGTTTCATGTGTGGATATGTAAGTGTAAACGCATTAAAAGGGAAAAAGGCGTAATTGATGGGATTGTTTTGCAAACGGATGATGAGATTCTTGAATGTGAAAGGAAACAAGGGATACTTCTGAAAAAGTTAATTGCCTTTATAGCCTCTTTGAACAGGGATTTGAGTGATTATACTATAATTAAAGTAAGCAACTAATTTAGCGTGCAGACCCAACAGCCTGCCAAAGTCATCAGACGGAAGCAGAAGCCAGACACAGAGATAGAGAGAGAGAGAAAGAGAGATTACGTTTCCCGAGGCATGTGGTATGACGGTCCGTGATACACTGTCTGGGGGTAGACCTGTGACTGTAGATGTGGGACCCGTGTCCCAAAACTACTGAGAGGTTCATTTGTGAACAGTGACAATCAGTAGACTGATGATGATGACGACGGCGATGACATACGTTCATCCCACTACAAAAGTTGTTTACACAAAATTGGTAATGCCATTGAGGCAGCATGTGGTGCCTGTATTATTATTTTTTTTTTTTGATAGAAATTGGAACAGGGCAAATAATTGCGGTGAAATTACTAGTCTCGAAAACAACCGACGATATCGACAGGACAATGGAATCTCGACCTGGTGCATTCCATTTTTGTTGCATTTAACAGTTTCTTAACTCATTACAAGCAAGCTAACCCAAATTTAAATTTTGTTTTTTTTTTACAGAATTGAGGACTGCATAAAATCATTAATTTAGCTCAGATAAGCAATGGGAGACAAATTTAATCGCAATTAATAGTTTTTTTTTTATTTTTTTTTCCTTTGTTATATCGATGTGTAACCATAAGACAGAACAACCGCGAGAATATGATGTACACAAATAATTGTTCGTCATAGCCTATAGAATTTATCCAATAATTTAAGTTTTGGGATTGATCATAAATTAATAATTGTTTGACATTTTAAAATTTATTTTTTTTTTTATCTCGCAAAAATATTGCAAGAGAAAATTATGAAGAAAACCAAGTGGACGGACCTTTTTATCTTTCATGAAACGATGATTTGAATGTAACCAGCAGCTCACTCATTTCATTATTGATTCAAATAGCTTGTGGATTAAGGCAAAATGATTCTGAGTTGCATCGTGGCATCAAGAAGATTTGAAAAAAAAAAAACAAAAACAAAACCCATTGAAGGGCCTACAATTAATTACGCGAGAATTCCAATTTCTTTCTTTCTTTCGTTCGTGGAACGGCGGCGAGAATTCTTTTTCAGAAGACCATTGTTACGATTCTAGAAAGATGCTTCATTAATTTCTACGTATCATCACTTTTCGGAAACGCACTCAGATATGACAACTCCTCCTGACCATTCTATCGATGTATTGCCTTTGAAAGAGATGAGTCGAACTCGTGCAGACAACTAGGACATTCTAGATGCATACGCTTCAAAATTATCGTTGTTCGCTTATGGAATAAATAATTACCCTTCGGAAGATTATGTTAGAGATCTGGAAACGGAATTAAGATTGCCTGGCTGTAGCCAACTTGGCACATTCCATTACGAAATTAATACGTTGAACCATACATACTGTGCAACAATTTTTAGACTGAAGACATAAAAATTACAGATCTCTCTAGCTACTAGCTACCTTTCTTTTTTTCAATTTTCCTTGTTAGCTAAGTGAATTCCAGACAGCTTGGCATTTGCGGATAATTGTAGTGATTACAACCAATTATAAAACGCGTTGGAGTAATCATAGGAACCGCAGTTGTCTTCGGTTCGTAAAGTCTCCTATATCATCGACCCTGAGCGAGAGTGACAGAGGGAGAGAGGTTACAAATTAGTACCGAGCTTGCATATATATGTGCACACATGTCCCCACACGCTTGTTGATGTCCTAATGCAAGCTGACTTTGAGCGGACACATTGTTACACATTCACTCATATAATTCAATTATATAATGATAGAGAAGAATTGATCTTAACCCACAAAATAATTCTACTTCCTTGGCTCCTTGCATACGGAATTTCCTTCCAATCAATTAATGCTTCATCATTCCCCATTTGGGTATCCAAAGCACCTCCCACCCCTCTCTCTCTCTCTCACACACGCACGCACGCACGCACACAGAGCAGTTAAGTTACATTCCCCCTCCCCCATCCACACAGATATGTACACACATGCACTAGGTACAATGTATATACTAACAAAAAATCATGTGTGCTAGTTGGACTTGGATAAAATAAAAAGCCGATTCCTAGATAAAGGAAGAGAATGGGTTCATGCGTTATGTGTCCGACCAAATACGACATCTTCCGCAACCTTGCATTGCTTGGGCTCCCACACTTCTGCCTCACACATTATTATTATTCATACACGAAGACAAAGCATGCTCTCTCTTTATTCTCTCCAAGCCCTGTTTGGTCTTTTAAGTTCAGAAGAATAGCATACACGGTTAAAGAGGGAAGAAAGGAAATTAAGAAAAAAGTCATCTTAAAAATATATTTTGCGCTTCCAGAGAATGTCCTTTAAGAGGATCGGCGCCTCCCAAAGCATAAAAAAAGGATTATTTTTTTTTCTCTCACTATTCTTTTTATTTTCAAAATGAAAATTCTAATATACAAAGACCACACACAACGCTTTGATTAAAAGATCGTTTTAACTCTAATGTGTACCAATCGAATGATTTGGAGTAAAGCAATTCAAATCCTGATATGAACAATTGACCATTTGAGAGGGATTAGTTGTCAAATAAGTTCTTATTTGCTGGCATATAACGTAGTAACACTTCATTTGAGATCAGTAAATGGAGTGTTACCTAATAAAACCACTACCGCAGTCAGCGGTTCTAACATGTTCGAAGGGACAACCTTTTCACTATTTTCTACATCGATGTTGTACATTTTTTTAACTTGTAAAAGGAGCACAACAAACACATCTGCCCGCGTAAAAACAATCCATTCCTAGGAGCGTAAGCCCACGTGGGGCTGTCTAATAAAAGGGTGCATGACATTAACTACAACTTGAGATTGTAAAATCGTGAACGTACTCAATAATTCGAAGATCGTGAGTTTAAACTGCAGTTTCAAGTCTCAAACCACAATCTATTCTGTGCGATGACAGAGAATTAACACGGATAGGAATTAGAAGTTTTGACAGGTTGGGCACACATAGGGGCCGGATTGCGACAACGATTGAAAAAATATCAAGAATTGAAAGGGATTGGCAAGCAATTTTCGGACTCGCAATTCATTATTCCGAATGCTCGCCACTGAAAAACTTGGCCCACATTAACTGGCTTCGAGTTGTCGGTGAACAAATTCAAATACTGCTCTCTGATGTTTGTTGGGTGAAATGTGGGAGATTTGTGTTGGTTCCATTAATTTCCATGAGTATGAGCCTGGAATAGATAGCCTGCGTATTTGTATCCAAACAAGTTCAATTCAGTTTCAAATTCCAATGCCTTCTCCTCATTTCTGATGGGATTCCTGCCTTCGGGTAGGTTCAATTAAGCAAATAAAGTGATATACCAGTTCCAGGTGAAAATTTCATGTAAATTTTTTTTTTTTTAAAAAAAAAAACCTATTAAGGGAGAGTGGAGATTTTAGATTTGACAAAAAAATGAAAAATTTAAGTAAGATGTAACTAAAAATTAAGATAATAAATTTATTATAAAAAATAAATAAACATAATAAATAATAAATAGTGTCAGGAATATTTAAAACATTAACCTTTTCTCCATCAACTTAGAAGAGGGTCCAATTTCTCAAAGCTGAAACTCAAATTCACAATGCAAAAGGTGCATGACACCTTATAGACAAGAGCGTTTTCTTTGTTCTCTGTTTCTATTAAGATTCAATAACGTACTCCTCCTCTTCCTTCAATGTTTTGCATCCTTTATTTTTCGTTGACGGATACATGTCTCGCGGTTTTGGCGGGCCTTTTTCCAAAGAAAATGCCGACGTCTAACCTAGAGTTAATAAAATAATGTATGTAGATCCTACGATGTGACATATTTTAAGGTGTTCCCGATGAATCCGAAACTTCCTTGTATCATCATCTGGTGGAACATGTCTTGTCTTGCTCGAACAAGAAAACGATTTCCAGTACTAAAAGGCCTTTTGCATTTGATGATAACACAGAGTCATGGTTTTAGGTGCCATTTAGAACACCTTCCAGAAAAGCTAGGCTCGTTGCTTCTGTCATGACCCGTGATAATTAGTATTTTTAGCCGTTTAATTTACCCCCGAAATACTCCTTTTTTGGCATTCATGATTATGCTAAACTTGGAGGTGACAAATTGGCGAATTAAATCTGATTTGGGGTTGATCGTTTCAGGTCTCAAATTATTGGAATTTCGAGTTTTGTGCATGCATTTAGTTTTGTATACTGCATCTCAAGTCCATAGAATTTTCAAATCTGTTGGAGTATAGGTTCTTAGTTAACTAGGTTTCAAATCATGTCATTATAAGAATTTTGAGTGTTGCGAGTTATTGGTCAATTAACTTTTTTAATACATGTAAATTTGAAGAAGTTAGGTTTAAGTCGTGTCGATTTACTCAAATTGAGTTAGCTTTTCAGCATAATATTTAAATGTTTTATGAAATGATCTAAATATTTCCAAGTTGATGAGAAAAAATGTGTAATTAATCACGGGCACGAATGCTCTTACCGTGTTCCTTTTTTCTGTTGGTGGTGGGGGTGAGGGGTGTTGTTCCAAAGCTTGGAGTCTAGCGCAGAGGGAATGTGGCATAAAAGAGGACAAATTAATATAACTAACCAAAGAAAAAGCATCTATAGCAATATATTCGATATTCTATATTTTTTTTTTATCCCCGCGGTCGCCATCCTGATAACGCAGAGCATTTTCCCATCGATACCCACAATATCGGATGGTCTATCGCCAATAATTTCACGCTATACATGTCATATGGATCGAAACCCGGAGCGATAAGAACGAAAGCCCTACCCACAGCTACAACTACTGGCGCTTCAAATGGCTTAGATTCTAAGGACGCTACTGAAAGCCTTTTTTAGGTCGTTAGTGGGGTAATGGTCACTGGCGTAATGTTTACCCTTCTAGTCCGAGTACTCTTGGCCACTGGCGTAATGGTCTGGTACTCACCTTGTACGGTAAAATCGATTGATGGCATTAAGTACTCGGACCAAACGAAATAAAATGGGACAATATTGATTAATTAGTTTGCTTTGTGCCTCGCAATTTAAGCAGATTTGATTGTCTAGAGAGTATATTTCAATATATTTGTACTACTATTCAAAAATATTATTTATTCAATATATATTTATTAAAGAAATTTTTATTTTAATTTTTTTATATAATATAATTTATTCATAATTTTAAAATACGTAATAAAAAAGTATTTAAAATAAAAAATAAAATAAATTTATATTATATAAGATAATAAATAAATTATATTTAAAAAATAAAATAAATAAATATAAAAAGTAGCTTGTTTTAAAAAAAAAAAATTATTATGATGGCTAATAAATTTTTTATATAGAAAACTGAGAACTAGATAGGAACTCGTGATCATTAAAACAAAACATGGAACGCAAGATGCAACAAGTTAAAATTTGGGACGAGTGCGTTGCTTTCCGCTCCATTTGCCATGAATCTGGACGGTACAATAACTTTTAACCGAAACTTAATTTGTAGGTATAATCAGCGTGAACACCTCTCCATATAACATTCGCATTCCCACATTCAGAATTTACAGCCGTGATCGATAAGATCCATTAGTTCATTGTGATTCATTCAATCTCTCTAGGTCCTTCCATTGTTAACAAGAACAAAGCTTCCCTTGATCACGGATACGAATTCCAGCTAACACGTTCAACTTCCTCCGAGATTTAGATTCCATCCGTTGGATGAGGAGCTCGTAGTTCATTAATGTAAGAACAAAGTCACTTCAAGTCATCTTCCAGCTTCTGTTATTGCTGAGATTGATCTCTACAAGTAGTATGACCCGTGGGAGCTACCAAGTGTGTACTTAAACCCCACCTACATATTCCGGATTCTTTCCATTTTCCATTTGTAATTAATTGATTTAACGGCAAACGACTTTGTTATACATTTTAAGGGCGAGAACCATACTTGGACAGCATGAGTGGTACTTCTTTACACCAAGGGATAGGAAGTATCCCATTGGAGCTAGACCTAATAGAGCAGCATGTTCCGGTTACTGGATGGCGACGGGAACAGATAAACCGGTTTTCTCTTCGTACGGTACGAAGAATATTGGTGTCAAGAAGTCTCTTGTGTTCTATAGAGGACGCCCTCCTAGAGGAATTAAAACAGACTGGATCATGCATGAACATAGACTGCATGAGGAGAAGACCAATACCAAGCGAAAAGGGTCGATGTGGGTAAGCAGATTAATTAATTTATTTTAGCTAGCTTGTTAGCTCAGCGTCTACATATTCGATGATGAGATTGAAATGATGCAAAGACATTCAAATCCTACATAGTCTTCCAACGTTTTGGCCATCAATGCGTACAGTTCTGTTTCTAGTAAATTTTAAAATCCGCTTGTTGCAAGAAGCATCAATTTTAGATCTTTCGTTCCCCCTTTAGCGTAAACACCAAAGAAGTTCAATATTGTGATCATCATGAGGTGGAGACTCATGATGAATGAATTTGCTTTTGCTGCAGTTAGATGATTAGGTGCTCTGTCGAGTGAGGAAAAAGAGCATCCTTATGAACCCCTGGGAAAATCGAAATGGCCCTGATCGCGAACAACCAGCTACATGGCAAAAGTGAATGACATGTTGCAAACGAATTATAAGAACGCTAAGGTTGAAATGATCAGGAAGGATTTCCCAATTTTACCTTACATCTCTGCCTCACAAGGGTTTCCATGCAATATCGGCACATTGGCAGACTTCAGTTTCCCGAGCAGTACTGGTAAACCTTGCACTTATGAAGAGGGTTATGATGACAAGGTTACTTCTTTCAAAATCTTGTTTGACGTCCCTGTGAAAGGAAAGCTGGTGACAATAAGTGATGAGCAGGAAATCGGCTTCGATTTGAACAAGAAGCCGGTAAAGGTTAACGACGTTGAGGAGCAAGAGAATGAGGACATCTTTATGTCGATCGGCGATGACAGCACTGGTGCGAATTTATGCGGAACAGAAGTGTCCGAGGGTATCAATTTCAGCGCTGGCAATGTAATTCGTTCATGCATTATGAAGAGCTCGAACAGTGCTTGGCCTTCACAGGAAGCGACGAGAAGAATCAATATTCAGTTGGAAGTGTAAATGAATTGTTCAGGTTTTTCCAATGCTGGGAATTACCTTTTATGTTAGTTAACGAGAGTGTGATCGCCTAACGGAAGCTCTGAGACAAAAAGATTATGGAAAATGGCAAACACGAGATTTCAATCGTTTTGGTGGATTTTTGGGTTTGGTACTGCGCAAGCTTCTGTGTAACCTAACCTGCCAGGCTTTAGCCTTTCTTTCTGGTGCTTCTTCACATATATATCATTTGTGCCACTGCATCCTTTCAATATGTGATGATTAGTGTACCGTATATCTCTTCCGTGGGTAGAAATTTTCACATATAAATGTAAATAAATGAAATAAATCATCTCATCAAGGATACCGGACATCTGCGTATAGGTTTGATCTACACACAAAGTTTATTTCCTACAAATAATAACACTCGACGATAAGCCGGAGCTTGCATTGCCTGATATGTACATGTAAGGGTTTTTATGTCGTTCGAAGCTATCACAACGTCGGTTTTCACACCACGAACTTCGATAAAATATTGCATCTCTAGTCTGTATTCCACACCAGTTCCAAGAGAAACGAGCGTGCGTGTGCTCTATACTCTGTATTCCAAACCGATTTCGAGAAAAGCGAAGGTGCGTATGCTCAGGGGAGAGAGAGAGAGGATACTTTCACTCAAGTGAGCAACTTTCACCGTAGCATTCATAAACAGCTCGATTGCTAAATGCTGATTCCGTTGGTAATTCAATTGGACAGCTTAGATGCGGAATGAACACTGTGCCACCAAACGGGGCATGCCCTGATACTGGCGCATGGTGCAAATTTGTATTTTCCATTGGTCATCCTTTCTTAGGTTGAAGACGGGTGAATTTCAATAAATCAACGAAAATATGACCGTGTTAATGGTCCCAAAAATCCAGCTCATGGACGTGATGCTGGTTACAGGACGCTGCTTAAGATAATGCAACACAGGCACAGCCAAATCAGAAAAATTTAAAACAAGGATAATGCTAGAGGTCCCAAAGGCTTAAAAATGGCATCAATCATTCTCAACTGTGGACGCATTCAGCGTTGATACCACGCATATCACCTGTCGTTACTTGTAATTCCATACGGGGTGACACTCCCTGGGTTGTACATTAAGAATCAAGGGGGACTATAAGAGACATACGGTCAGAAGATAAATACATCGCAAACTAACGAAAAACACTCCTAGTCTCTGTATGGATACATATTTTAAGTGTGAGAAGTAACTTCAAACACGAGACAAATCAATTACAATAACATGTGCCGCAGGAAAGTCCTCAAGATACTCGATTATGCAAGTAGAATGCCACTACCACCACAACACATAAACAGGTAGATCTTGTATCATTTCACTTCTTCAGCACACTGCATCAAAAGAATATGCCACATCATAGAACTCACAAGAGGCACGCCAAAAGAAGGAAGAATATATTTCGGAAGTACAAATATCGAGGATACATATGGATAATACATCAGAAATTTAAAGTATGATTGGAGATGAGTGACCGATGGTCAAACAAAGAGCTAACAATAAATTGATAAAACAGTTCAAATTGCTCGGAAACAAATTTTTGCACAGAAATTCCAGATTTCATCTTTCCATCACAGTGCATGCAAAAATTTTCAAAACCAGGTCATAGTTTCAGCACCTCGTTTGGTTTTCAAAATAATATGACAACAGCATACATACAAATTACCCAAGTCAATATCAGTAATACAGCTCTGTTATGCCATCAGAAACGCCTTCAAATTCAAAACTGTCCATTTGAAAACAATGCTAAAATTTTTGTACCCAATAACATGGTAGTCAAAATATCATCACTCTAGCAATGTCAAATCGTTTCTAAATTAGAAACTCTGGTTTCTTTGCTTTAATCTTTTCCTCCCTGATTAAAATGGACTCTCTCAAGAATTAAAAATGAATTCAAAATTTCAACTTTATATTTCCTTGTTCTGTAAAGCAAAATACACTGGAAAACATTCGGCAAAATGCTTTACAGGCCTTTGATTGCAACCAAGGTAGTTACCAGAAAACTTTACTTAGAAAAGCTCCCTTTTCCTCCAAAATCATTGCCAAGCACTAGTCGTAGCATACTATATCAGTTATCACCAAAAGCATCCACAAGTCCTCTTTTCCTTGATAATTTTTCTGAACTTAACATCCATGGAGGAGTTGAAACAATTCTAAATATAAGGACTTAAGGAATCAGCACTATGGCATGCATGAATTATGACAGAAAAACATGCATGTTTTTAAGCTACTTGTCAAAGTAGTAGGCATTACTTGTACAGATAGGCAGCAATCCCCAGAATTATGCACAGTAAAACAATATCAATGCAGAAATTTCGGCTGGACCTCAACTGAAACATAACATAAGTTTGTGTTAGATCCAGAAAAGAAACCAGTAAGTGGCACAACATATAACAGCAACCCAAACTTTATTAAATAGCATCTGAATCACCTGGTTAACAGTGTGTTTGAGTCTAACATTTGTATTCTTAAGCTCAGATGTTGCCTTGTCCACCTGTCAATAAGCATCGTGAACAACTTGCAGGAAAATTACATTCCAGCTTTGCAGCAATGAAAAAGTTAGAGAAGCATGCTTCTCACCTTAGTGTCAATTTCATCCATCAAAGGAACTTGTCTATCCATCTCCTGCAAGTTAAATGTGAGGATATTCCAGTGAACACATTTGAAGAAGGTTATTCCATGCCACCTGAGTCATGAACATGCAGATAGCAAGAACACAAGTGCATACATGTGTGGGTGTGACTCCGCACGTGTGTGTGTGTGTGTGTGTGAGAGAGAGAGAGAGAGAGAGAAGCAAGGTTAAATTGAGAAGGAGAAAGAACACCTACCTCATTCATGTCATGAGCCATGTTTTTTAGAGTATCTAAACCTTCTGAAATCATATCCAAACCTTGATCCTGTGAAGTTGCCCAATTTGATAAATAAGTAAAACAAGACTTATGAAAATGGTAGCCTAGCTTCCTTCCAGAACAAAATAAACAAAAAAATTGTAACTCCATGACTTGCCTGCTTCATTCTACGCATTTCATACTCCTGCCTGAATTGACTTGACTGTTCAGTTTCTTGAAAGTATTCATTGTCAAATCTACCATCTACATATGGCAGACAGGAAATTTGTAAATAAAATATAATCACAAAACACAATACCCCTCAGTCCAAACATATGAGCTACCAAGATATCAACCATAACTTTTGAAAATTTTATTCTTTATGATTCCCATAACTTCTACATTTAAAAAGGTAATCAAAGAATTATCACCATCCAACCATTAAAACTATTAGTGATAATCCCATTCATCAAAAGACTTGATGAGTGAAACCTGAATCAAATTTGATTTCAGTACGGGTTGCTGGCGCCCCCCACATTCCTGTTTGTTTTGGTGCAGCTGCAGTTCCATCTGGTATTGCTTGAATCCTATCTGGCAAAGCAAGGACCAGATCGTTACGAGCAGTAAGCTCTTCTGTTGAAAGACCTTTGACCTGTCAACGTATTATTCAGCTCTTCATGCCATATCAGGCCCCAAGGCGTTAATTTTTAAGTAGTGAAGTACTATAAAGGATAAGAGAAGAGGACAATCAATCACAGCTTCCCTTGTGCAAAGGAAAAACAGAAACTAACACTCTTTAATCAGTTTATTAAGCATAACTCCCAAGCAAAACCATGTACACTAAGGAATAAAGTTCAATCGATTTTCTTCCTTCATTAACAGAATGTTCTTCCACCATAGACACTTTGGAATCTAATTTTGTCAATTTATTTGAATCTGTTAATCTTATCTATCTACCAATAACAAAATTAACAGAAAACACAATCATTGAGAAAGAACAAAAGACCTTCTTAATGGCCAATCTTTGCAATTTTGGGACTTCTTCCAGCAACCTAGCCTTGGTTCTACGAATCTCTGCGTTCAAAGCTACAGTAGATGCCTTGTTTTTCTCTTTCGAAGCGAGCTCCGCTTTCTGCAAGTCACATTACTCAATAATCACCTCACAAAAGTAAAAGTAAAAGTAAAAGCAAAAGAGAGTTAATTTGCAATTCATTCTGCTGAAAACCCTAAATCTGAAGTTCACTGAACAAAGTCAGAGCAACGGCTAGACTCAAATTTGAAGTCAATCCTCATCAATCTTGCAACCAAAATCACTCCATTTCCCGAGATCTGAAACTTTCTGGTATTTTCCCTCAGTCTTCTAGACCACCAAACAGGATGTACTCAATTAAAGAAAATTAAAAAGTTTAAAAAGCAGCGAGAGGAGAAAGAGATAAAGGAATAAAGGATCGACATCGGAGAGACCTGAAGAGCGGCATCAATGTCAGCCTCAACGGAGGCGTAGAGGCGGGCGAACGCATCGTCGCCGGCGACATTGAGATCCTTCTGCTTTTCGACGTCGTATTTATCGTACTTCTGGCAGATCGCGTCGACTCTCGTCAGAATGTCGATCACGCTCATTTTGTGACTCTCTCTCTCTCTGTTTTTTTTTTTTTCTATCCTTTTCCGACTCGAGGTCTACGAAACTGTGTAAGAATGATTGACTCTACCAGGGGTTCTGCTTTCTGTTTAAGGTCACACCCGACGCCAAGAGAAGTGAGCCGTCTGTAACTACACCCTGTATTTTGCCTCTATTTTTTTATTTTTTTAATCCTCTATATTTTGTTTAAAAAGACACGCTGCCCGAAATACACCTAAAAAGCCTCAACACTTTTAATCCATTAAATTGAAAATAATAATAAGAAGAATAAAGGATGAAAATTATCAATTGAGTTAGTGATATAACACGTTATCCTTTATATTGATTCCGTTCAAGTTTTCTATCTCTCCCCTGACACAAAAAAGAAGAAATTTTGCCAAGATGTATGATATTAAATCTTAAATTATTAACACAAAAATAAATATAAAAATTTTGTTTTAAATTTAAAAATTAATAAAAATTACCCTATACCGTATCATATAACCTCAAAAAATTAGTGTTCACTTGATTAGTGAATAAAGATGAAAATATGGTTTCCCTATTTCACTGCTGTCAAAATTCAAAAAGATGAAAATCATTTTGCTACGTACCATGATTCTCCCTTTTCTTCCGGGGTTCAGCACTGGCTAAAATTGCATCTCCACGTTTTCCCACAACAACAATTAAAAGGGAGTGGAACCCTGTCCTTCTCATGGTGATCACCATGTCGACACGCATTTGTATTCTTCGTAGAAAATATGTATGAATCGTGGCAAGTTCTATTATCCAAATCGAAGACTTCACGATCCAAAGAAGAATCAACCTTTGCCCGTTTCAGGACGTTCGCACCCTTTTTGAAGTGAAATATTATCCTTCTTTTAAGGAGGCACAAAGAAAAGGACGAGTATGTTTATTACAAAGGGAATAATTTTTTGTCTTCGTTTTTTCTTTTTAATACAAGATATATAAATTATTCGTTATAGATAATAGATGATTTTTTTTTTTTTGAATCATTACAAGTATTTGTCTATAATATATATATATATATATATATATATATATATATATATATATATATATATATAAAAAAATAACAAAATTAAAATATTTAATAAAAAACGTGTTTTTATTAATAAAGTGAAAAATATAACCGTAAGAATCACATTATACATATAATTAATTTTTTCCGGGCATGAGAAGCAGCAGGTCACCCATTACATTGTTCAACATTGAAGTGGCTCGACCTTTTCGATGTTAGGTGGATTTACTCCTACACACGGAATGGAGCACTTATTTTGCTTATCAGAAATTCCACCGATGGAACAAACAAATCAATTTAATCAACACACGCGTCAGTCAAAGCTATCTTTGCTATTACTCTTGGCATATTCGCCTACCGGTAGCTTAAAAGCACGATCTTACATTTGAGCGGTTGTTATCAATATATATATATATTTTTCCTAATTAATAAATTATCCAAATTAAGATGGCGAGGTTAATTTTAAAATCAATGAGACTGTGTCGCGGACAAAAGTTCCCCTTCATTTCCGTGACGTACACTATCATAATTTAATTTTAAAAATTTTTGTAATCATAACGCAGTTGCATAAATAAAAAGTTAAACACGGGTTGTGCCGGTAGCCGGTGACCTCCTCCACCTATTTGTATAGACAAAGCCGAAATCACCCGGCACCTATGATCCAACCGCCTTTATATTTCCTCCACTCTTCGTAGAAGTAACTTAATTTTCTCTCACCAATCTCTCTCTTTAATATTCTCAATTTCTCTCTCTAAAATTCTCAATATTTTCTCTGTCTCTCTTAACAATCGTTCCGTCTCCGGCGCCGCGCTGGCCGGACATTCCTCAAAATTTAAGACACGATTTCTGGCCGATCATCTCCCGCTTGGTAATTTTACGGTTGTATTTGCACGCACGCGTCTCTATTATACTGTATATTCTTTTTATCAAGAGGATTTATTTTTCGTTTTGATCATCGGCCGTCCGATCATCTTCTGGTCGATCAGCTGTTTGGTTTCTGAGTTTTGATCATTCCGATGATGCCTTTTGACTCGCTGGATTGAACGTTTCTTGTGTTTACAGTTTGTCTGACCGTTTATTTTTCAATCTATAAGTTTTTTTATGATGTAGTTCCTATTAAATCATATTGTTTATTGTTGTTCGATGATTTTGTGGACTTTTTAGTGTATGATGTTTGTGATACATCCTTGACTCGGCCAAATAGGGTGTGACTGTGATGTATATATATATATTTTCCTATTTTAAGTCGTTTGGGGCTTTATCAATATTTAAGTTGCTTGTAAGAATCAATCTATGCATATAATTGTGTGTTTGGAAAAGTGAAACATGGAAGCAGGAAGGAATAATGTATGTCACTTTTGTCAGGTTTTTGCAGTCTGTCACTAAAAAACAATCATATTGTTGTTTGGAATAGGATAAATGCTCTGCACCCCTGTTTCTTTTTTCTGTTTGGATAGTTGCTTGTTGGATTGAAGTCTTTAGTAGTAGTATAAGTGTACACCTGAGCTAGATTTAATTTGATCACTTTAGATCGATTAGGTTCGGTGGTTTTTCTTTTACAGGTGTGGGCTCTGTGATGGTGTGCACAATTTTGATCTGCAGAATGCTTTAGGGTCAAAGTCTATGGTTGCAGGTGAGAAGCTTTGGCAGTGAGAAGTTTTGATTAAACCTACCCTACCCTCTCTCTCTCTCTCTCTTGCTCTTCGCTTCTGTATCTTAAAAGGTTTTTATTTGGTTTCATTCATGAACTGGGAACTGTGGGCAGTCCTTTGTACACTTGTAGTTCTTCAGCTACTAGTTAAGGAATTATTACATGTCATATTAGTTAGGGCATATCAGGTGTATCGATTGTATGGAAATTTGTGGTCTTTGTTAGAAATTGGTGAGCTATGTGTAAGATTAATCTTAGTGGTTTAGTCTTACAGTCTTTGTCCATTTATTCTGAATTGCAAATGGTGTTGCAGGGTCTATTGGGTCGAGTGGGCAATTGAAGAGCAGAGTTGGATTTAAACTCGGTGCCTGTTCAGGATAGCATAGTTCAATCTATTGCTGTTGTGGAGTTATATGACTGGGCTTTCATTGCGAGAGCAAAGTATTTGGTACTAAAGAGTTCTAATTCCATTTCCAAGAGTTATTTATACCCTGTTTGGTTGGAATTAATCTGTGCTACCAGATGATCCAATGTCATAGAATGAAGGCTGTGATGACTGTAGAGACAGTGTTGTCAAATTATTGTCCCAAGAAACTAAGGCCAGTATGTTGGAGACTGGGATGGTGGTTGAAACAGAAAAATTTTCTAGCATTTGTGCCTATCTGATCAATAGAGTTACCATTTTTCTATTTTGGGTATTGATACCCAATATCTGCCAAGATTATCCTGGGAAGTCTTGGGAGTGGTGCTCCTATGCAGGACCTAAATGTTAGCAAACCTTAATTCTCTTATGTGCTGCGGCAGGGTGGGGTTACAGAGTTCAGTTAGCCCTTATACCATGTGGGTTATAGTTATGGGTTTCAAAGTTCTGGTAGTGGGGTAACTTAGCTGGTGCCTTCTCTTCACTGATATGCAAGTTTCATTTGCTGCTGTGGGGTTGATTGTCGTGTGTGATGATTGTATCCACTAACAGATGCATGCTCAAGGGAATTTCAGCAGGTTAATACTGGACATGGAACCATTACTACATGATAAATTCTTGGACACATTTGTTGGCAGAATCTATAGGACATAGCCTTTATGTATTGCAATGCAAACTGGTCTATTCAGCATGCCTGTAGATATTTATCTGGGGTTGCAGCAAAAGCTGGGTGTTGCTTTAGCTATTGTGGGTAAATTGGTTAGGGACCTTCATTTGCTGAGCGTTAGGTGGTTGTATTTATACCAGTATAAGGAAGACCAGGAGGGAGAATAAGTTAAAGTATTGAGGTACTGACATTTTTGTGAAATAGAATTCTTGGCTCAGGTACTCCATGTTGATATATTTTATCAGCATGGAGGAGAATCATGTACATGATGCCTCAGGGATTTGCAATTAAGTCCAATGCTAGTGGTTGTCTTTGGCTAGATGGATTGCATTGGATTTTGTTGACAGGAGGGTTTTGCTTAGTTTAACTATCCACTAACAAGGTTTTTCTGGGGTAGATACAGAGACTGCTTCTGAGGTTTGGCTATTTGTGAGCCCCATTTGCTCCTTATAGCATCTACTTTTGGAGATCCCTTCAAGAGAGTTTGTGAACATGTCCCTGATGCTCATGTCATGTCCATCTATCTGCATAGGCTAATATAGGGTATATGCATGGATTGATTTGTGCGCTAAATGCTCTGATGGCCAGCACTTAAGGATTTTGACAGAACGAAACATCAATGACATCAATCTACAAAGAAACATGACTTTAAATGTGGGGGCTGACTACTGTTAGCTTTGCAACCTTGCAGCTCTTGCAAGGGATGCAACTGTAAGCAATATATCTGTCGAATCTGAAACTTTGACTTGACATTTTTTGATCAAAAATTTGTATATTGGAGCATATTAGAGATGTTCTATTGGAGACATCTTTTTGTTTGGTCTTATATACTTTAGAGGAAAACTGATTATGTAATTTATTTGTTTCTTCATCACTTATTTGGTGTTGTAAATGTTGACATTTATTTCATAGAGCCTTTTTTTTTTAATCCATTGTTTTGGAAGTAAATTTCTCGTTCTTTGATTGCATATCTGGTTAGGCTTTATTTATTGCTTTGAAAGTAATTCTTGACTGAATTGAACTATCATCAATGGTTAAAATTTTTTTATATTTGTGCTGCCTACAGGCTTCAACAAGTTGTAGTTTTTCACTGATTATTATGTTTGGAGAATTGAATTCCTGCTCCATTTTCTAGCTTTTGAACTTTAATGTGAAGTTAACCTAAAACTTCTATAATGTTTTACATGCATAATCTGATGGTGGATTTCTTGTTCATTGATAATTTAAGACATTCAGGTGTTAATTGTAACTCTTTGTAAATGCTAGCCATATGCATCTACTGCAAAGAAATGTGCAATGTAAGGTGCAACATCATATTCCTAGGCAGAATGACTCAACTGTGCTCAATAAAATTTAATGGTATCAAGTTTTAAAAGTCAATAAAGACATTAAGTAACACTAATCTTTTGCTTTTGATGTCAAAAGGATCATATCTAGGTTTTAAGATTTCTCCTGTGGAGTGAAATTGAAGCTAATCCTTTTTAGTAGTAGTCATGCACAAAGCTTGAAGAAAGGGTTGATTGAAGAAAACATTCATCTAGGGCTTGGCTTAAATGCTAAATTATAAGGTAATCTTGCTTAACAAGTGAGATGAAAAATTCCAACACGAAGCAATCCTGATATAAGGAGAAAAAAGAAATGAAAGATCTTTTTGTGATAGTTATATGGTTCTTGGATTTTGTCTATCTCCTCATACATTATACTCATGTCCTATGTCCATTTGTAAGTTATATTTTACTCTTTTTCTCTAGAGGAGCACCCTGGCTTCTGGCCCTGGATTAAACTTAACTGTCTAAGCCAAAATTACATAATATGACATAAAGAATTAGCCATAATCACACTTTCTTATGAAACTATACCCCTTTTCTTGTGTTTTTATTCAGCTTCTGGACTGTTTGTTCCTGTAAGTAGGGTAATTTAGTGTGTATTTGTCTAAGATGTATTTGATTGTTGGCTCCCATAAGAGGGGTCACATAATGTGTTTTTTTTTTGTTTCTTTTCTTTCTGTTTCTCTTCCATTTTAGGCTTACAATTTCTTGGTGATGTCAGGAGGTTAAAAGCCAAGAAATTCATGAATCAATGAAAAATATAAATATAGTTTTCTTCTGACTAACCATTATTGCGTGTTCTTCAGTTGGCCCACATGTGTGAAATTAAGTTATGCTAATTGCTTGACTGGTATGATTTGCATGTCATTTAGCAGTGCTATTTCTATCTTCTCCTCTTTTCTTCTAAATGTTGTGCTTATTCCTTATAAATTGTTCTGTCTATTAAGGGGTTTTATACGTTATTTTAATCAATTATATCTCAAGATTCACATCTCACATTTGGCTTATAAGAATGCTTTCTAGGTCTAATAACACCTGCAACAGTTGCGTGGTTGATGAGATTATCAATGTAAAAGGTTAAAAGAATATGTCCACAAATAAAAGGCTTATCCACCCTTAAGGTATATGCATTTGTGCCACGTCTTGACATCCTCACTTTGACTATAGTAAAATTCCTATGTTTTCTAGTGCATATTTACTGCTTATGATCCTCTTGAAAGGTTATGTGTCACTTCTCCTGGCAGAAAACTTTACTTCAACAGAGGTTACTCCCTATCAGTTTCCTATTCATTTCTTTTGGTTTGTAGGAGCTCTGAAGGTTTTGTGCCCATACAAAATTTTTCGTCCATTTCTGGTTAATTATTTTTCTCAGGTGTGGGAATGGAAATTAAGTATTTCAGGTTAGCTTTGGATTCATAGAAATTTGCACATGATCACTATTACATCCTATCAACCTGCTTGTAACTGTTTATTGTTTTAAATCCAGGCAGTATAAATAAAAATGAGTATGCCTGCTGCATATCCTTCCCCATTTTTTATCTTCCATTTCATTGTGATGGGTATATTGTGAGTTCTCACTTCTCAATGTCTGTTCTATATTAATTTTGTTCGGATGATGCTTTAGTCTTCCTCTCTTGTTTCTTTTCTTCAGAATGCAAAGGATGGTCTCCACTATATAGTGGAGGGGATAATTTAGAAAGGTAATTCAAGTCTGAGAACAAAACGACTTAAGCTGACTTCATTGGCATTAAAAGGAGATGCGTGTGATTTATTCTTTTTACCAAGTATTCTTTTCAACAAACCAAAGAGCACAAAACACTATAATTTAGGAAAGCAAAGGTTGGCCATGGACAGCAAGTCACTTAATTGATTGATTAAGTGACCAAGGGGTTGCACTGACAACAAAACTTAAACTGTGTTGGTCTAGTCTTTGTCCTGAGATAATGGTCTTCTGCTGTTTTATGCTATGTAAGGATGGATAAGTGTTCTTTTGGTATCTGCTGTCATCTTAAAGAAATGAATTACCCCCCCTCGCTCTCTTCTCCCTCTCTGTGTTACATACACTAGATCCTGAACAAAAATATGCTGCAGTAGCCTTTATGTTTAATATTGTGTGATGTTTCTAGCTCAGCTAATTCAATAGGAGGATGACAGATCCAAGGTGGAATGGGAAATGTTGTTGATCTTTTATTGGAAATGAGTGACATACAGAAAAGGTACTGAAGAGGGAAAGGTTATATGTAGAAATATGATGTTCCTTTTTGTGCAGGGTCATACTTAATACAGACGGAAGGTGGACTAGAATTGCACTGCTTGATGAAAATTTTTGTTGAATAGGCTCCAGGATGATTATAATCTGGGATCCTTTTGGGACTTTTCAACATGTCATTGCAATTTGAATGGCTTTCTTTTCTCATCCTGGCACTATATATTAAGAGGAATACATTTTCTCTGGTTTTCCATTATTTTATCACTTTCCATTTTCCATTGTGACATTGGTATTTTCTAGTCCTTTTGAAAGTGCTGTTCTTGTTATTATTTCTTCTTTCATGGTGAGAGTGATGTGAGGGGGGTTTGTCGGTGTCTTGTATGCAGCTCAATGTTTGATGCAGGTAAGATTATGTGTTGACTTATATGCAATCTTTACTATCAACATGAATAAGAATGTTCATTGACTATTCTGTTTATATTAAAAGTCTCCAGGTGTCTCTGATTTGATAATTTAGTATTAAAAGTGGGGTTGGAAACCCACTCTGTTTTGTGTGGCAATATCAACTTCTTTTAACTATTAGAGCTTATGGTCTGGCTTTTAAATGCCTTGCGACTGAAATTTATCCAATGGTTTGTAATATGAAATATGGACAAGAACTAATTTTAAAATTACATGGCAGAGACAACAGAAAGACAGGTCATTTAGCGTCTTACTCATGTTATAGGTGCCGCATCATGATCACAAATATATTTGATCTGTTGTATTCTTAGATGTCAGACATATATCCTTGTGGGTTTTTTGTTAGTGGTGTAAATCAATTTGTAGGCATGCTGTTATGCTGTTCGTTCCTGATAATTTGAGATTTTTTTCCTTTGTGCAGGTTGTGGATCCTTTTTCAATTTCTGTAGGCCCTACTCTAGAATAACTTAGAAGTGATCCAGTTATGGAGCGTAGACATTTATTCAGCACATCACAAATGTTTGAAAGTGAACAGGATCAGAATTGGAATCATGTGCACATGGAACAACCTTATAGAAATATGGGTATGACAATTTTAAATGCCTTTACTTGAACAATATAAATCTCATATTCAAATCAATGAATATGTGCCATGGAATGGTCAATTAATGCTGTTTGCTTACCTGATTGAACTCTCCATGTTTTACTGTGGCAGGGTGGGTGTAACTTTTGAGTCAATAAAGGTCTAGATTTGTGACACTGCTAATCTTGTGATGAGATGAAGATGTACTGCTTTATAATTTAGTTAATCCTTTAAGCTTTAGCAAGTCTGTTTATATGGTTAAAGAGCTAAGCACTTGAAAAATGAGTAGAATTGAACTTTTTAAACATAAAACAATTCTTATACTTTGTTGCATTGCCTAGAAGTGATTAGTGTTTTTTGTTTTTGTTTTTTTGGGTATTTTGGTAGAAGAAACTGATTAGGTAACTTAAATGGCTTTGACGATGTAACTAGCTTTATTATGCTACTTATAAGTGTGTCTTTGTTCTAACAAGTCTGCAGACTGACTTGGCTCTTGTGTACTTGTTTGTGGCTGCAGCCAGGACTGATCCTGTGGAGAGCAGTTCTTTGTTTTATCCTGTTGAAAATATGTCTGTTGATGGTGTCCATTATGCTTCTCCTTGGGTCCCTGCACCAATGCCAAATGGGTATATTTCCTCAAATCATGGCGATGAAGTTTCACACTGTCAACCAGATCCATCTGGTCCATCTCATGATCCTTTTCTGCATACATCAACTGGTGAAACCTTTTGCACAGCCCCTGAAAATTATGCACACAATGCGTCTTCTACTAGTTATGGCAGACAGGCATTCCATGGCATTGAGGGTGGGGATGTGGATCTCAGATCTGGAAGTGGGAGAGGGCTTCACAAGCGAAAAGGTCCTGGAATCCCTTCATCATGCGAGAGAGGCAGTACAAGTAGATATTATGGTGCTGGAAGTTCCTCTGATCTTTCTCTTTCTATCGAATTGCCGCAGGGGAAGCCAGATTTTGTTCCTCAATACATGCCCTGGGAACAATTTAGCATGACCCCTGGCTATCAAGGCAATCTCTCACTGAGGCCTGACGAAGAACCTACTAGGAACGTAAGAAGTAGGCCTGCACTTGATTTGGAATCAAACCTGGCTAGGACCCGACTGTCAAGCAACTCTGCTCATGTTTCTTATTCTGCAAGCCATCTCATCGATCATTCCAGCCCGGTTGATGTTCCAGGGCAGAGTTCTAGCGTGTTGACCCCAGAATGGAACCATCCCAGAATGTCCCCAGCTCATGGAAGAATAATTGTTTCAGGTTAGTTGCTAATATACCTCTATTGCATATATCTGATTCTTGAGTCCTAAAGCCTTTTTCTTTGGGTATTTCAGATCCTACTAGTTTTAGCAATGAGAGAAGTCACTTTCTCGCGGGAAGCAGCACAAGTAATGCTTCTGTAGACAGCAGGGCTTACCAGCATGATTTCATTTTAAGAAGAAATCCTTCTGTCTCCCAAAGCCCTCATCCTGTTTCCACGCATTCTGAGAGGGGCCCCCGCAGCGGCCATTCTCTTAGGAACAGCCCTACTTTCAGAGCTTCCTCAAGCAGTTGGCGGTTGGGTCATGTTGTACATTTGGACGAGGGTGTTCAGCCTGTTGCCGAAAATTATTCTTCTAGACAACCAAGACCACTACCCACTCCAGTGTGGCGCGGTAATGACAGGAATGGGAGATCCAGGATTTCTTATGATAGACACCGATCATTGTCCAATGAGGCAGGTCTTCAAGATCGAATTTCATCTGAGGTATATGGTCTTCTCCCACTAAAATATAACTTGTCTTAAATTCAGGTCGTCATTAAATTTCTCTAGGCTAACTGAAAGAGCAATTTGAAGGTGGTGTTTGTTGTCTTTTTGACCAAGAAAAAAAAAAAAAACTTTTTTTAGTGGCAGCTCTACCTTCTGCAATATGATGCCAGGTTTATAGAAATGCAAAACATTTGCAATAGGTTTCTTGCATCTGCTGATTTTATTATACCTTAACAGTTGATGGATTAGTCTACTGTTGTACAGGGTTATATGGTTGTGGAACGCCCTGCATTTTATGGCCCCAGAAATATGTTTGATCAACATAGGGACATGCGACTAGACATTGACAACATGAGCTACGAGGTTATTATGGTTGTGGTTTCTTTGCACCGTTTTGTTCTTGTTACTGTTGAATCATATTCAATTATTTTGTGGATGACCTGAATAGGAGCTACTCGAGCTGGGGGAAAGTATTGGTAATGTGAGCACAGGCTTGTCCGAAGATCTGATGTCCAAGTGCTTGACGGAAACCATATATTGCTCTTCAGGCTACAGCCAGGAAGAAGGAACCTGTGTAATCTGTCTGGTAAGTTCGTTTCGCCAGTTAAAGTACTTGGGTGGATTAATTATTGTTTCATTACCAGTTTCGCTCTTTAGGATATTTGGCTATTCCCGGAAAACCGGTCATTTATGGATTTACACCGTACCAAGTACCAAATCACTTGCTAACGCTAAACAATTTCTCGCAATCTACAGGAGGAGTACAAGAACATGGATGATGTTGGGGCGTTGAAAAGCTGTGGTCATGATTACCACACAAGCTGCATCAAGAAATGGCTGTCCATGAAGAACTTGTGTCCCATCTGCAAGGCTTCTGTTCTGGCAGAAAATCTGAAGGATAATTGAAATTTCTTTATTTATTATCGCCTGCAATTATCTATCTATTTATCATCTGTGTAAAAAAAGGAACAGATGGACCAACCCGTCAAGGGCCACATGTAAATGAATGCCTCATTAAAATTCAATCCATTTTTTGGCAGGCTTCTACTCCAATTTTAGGCGAAACCCTTTGATTGAAAATCGAATGCTTTACCTTTTTAGATATTTTAACGTTTCCATTCTTAAGATAATATGCCCCGATCAATTATGTATTCTGCAATTCATTGTGCTTATCATCTTCTAGTTTTTGAAGGTTTGACACGTAATGTACAGGCGTCAAGTCATAATGTGTCTGTTTCGGCCAAACGTGTCTGCCTGGGTTTAGTGTCAAACCCGTGGCAAAATACTAACCTCAGCGAGATAAGAGGATGGCATTTCTCATTGGGGTTGGCTGGCCCGCAGTGGATAGAGATAATCATATCATTCTTGACAAATAGCTAGCAACAGGTTCTAGACTCCTAGTACTTCTTACTCAACCGACAGCTGCAACGGTAAAAAGAAAGAGATTTGTCGTTGTCCTTATATCTGTTTAAGTGTGATAAAAATCATCAAGTCGAGAGAGGGAAAAATAAAATTGTATGTGTTTTTATTTTTATTTTTTATTTTTGAATCCGACGTTTTAACTTGCATTAACAGTAATTCAAACCTTTTTTATTTTTTTTGGTCAAATCAAACCTCAATTCTATCGGACAGTCAAGGCAACAAAATGTCGATTACCTTCGGGGAACCCGGGGGGGGGGGGGCGGTCTCGTCAAGTAAAGAGCAATGAAATTATTGGCATTTGGCATCAACCAAGAGCCCATATGGGCATCTATTGTTTTGTCTCTAATATGGATTTAGGAGAGAATGTGTTAATCATGTTAGGTATGTTGCGGAGTTCCTTTCATTAATAGGATAAAATTTTATGTGGACCAATATATATATATATATATATATATATATATATATAGAAGGAGATGAACCCCCAGCCCCAGCCCCCACCCAAAAAAGGATTAAAAAAAAAAAAACAGAGAGAAAAACAAAGATTGATGAAAAAAAAAAAAAAAAAAAAACATCAACAGACGGAGAAATCGACAACAACATGGTGCTGGTTATGAGTTGCTCCTCATTTAATTGTCAAATTTTGTGTACACCGAACTGATGTGTGAATTACTTTGTTTTCAGTATATTATAATTGATACTACATTGCGAAGCAATGTGATTTTTAGATGGTTTACAGTATGCAATGCATACGGTTTAAAAATTTTGTGAGGATATATGACAGCATATAGATATAGGCGTCACGGGCCATGATTTTTGCCCACTAGTCTTGAATTAGCTTATTTGTCAATAAAATGATGACACACCATTGGCCCACGATTTGTCCCGTATCACATCTTAATACGCAACGCTCGCTTGTCAGCTTGCTTAGTCTGTGCGCTACACTACATCGGCCCTTGGCTTGCCCTGCTTGATGTAAGCCCCATGGGCCTGGGCAAAACTCGTAAGGTTTCTCTTGTATTTGTTTTCAATTATGGAGCAAGGGACAGGCGCTAAAAAAAACAAATTATGGAGGAAAGGAGATTTGGAACATTAGGATAGTAGTTCCGTGTACAAGTAGGAGAAAAAAAAAAGAATTTGGTACGAGTTTTTTATGGAATATTTTAATAATTAAATTAAAAATTTTATTTTTAAAATAGTAGATTCTCTGAAAAATTATTTTATTGTATAAGTTGGTGGATTTCTGCATGCAACTGCAATGAACTGTGACCACCCAGCTTCCGTCGGTGATGTGATAAGGCATACCACAATGAGATTTCAAATTGAATTGTAATTACAAACGGATAGGCATAATATTATTAAGGGTTTGTCCTAAGTCTAATATGGGCTCAATATTGGCAGTCAATGAGTCGTTTCACATGGCGAACAGCCTTGTTTTTCCCGAACTAACATGGGCGGTATGTTTCAACCCTGCTCTTTAGTCGCTATTTTGAAAAACCACCCTTCATGCTCTTATCTTAGTTAGGAAGTCCTCCTTCAAGTACGATGAGACATGCATCTCAGGAAGGGACATTGGTAACAACCGTATGCATCTCCCACCTCCATATCATTTAGAGGGTGACACACAACTGTCCTGGTAGATCTACCAAAGGAACAAACCAGCATTCTATGCGAAAAAATTCACAACATGCCACTCATTCCACTTTAGCCAATAAGAGCATATTAAAGAACCTATAAATACTCTTGAACATACATCATCAGTGGCCGGTACAAATAATATAAAATGAATCCCCACGGCCTACTCTATGTGATGGAAGGAGAGAATTTGGTTTAATGGGGTAGATGCATGTTTAATGTTTTCTAACTCAGAATTATATTTGCAATTGATAAGGTTTTTTTTTTTTTTAATCTCAATCAATTGAAAGAAAATATTATTATATAATAAGAATTGTAAATCAATTATCAATAATGTTGCAACTTCCTCAAAGCTTATCCAAGTACATCCTGTGCAAGCCACTCCTTTGTCAACCGAATGAATACATGAGATTTTGATAATCTCCATTAAAGAAACATGAAGAGAGTCGTTTAAGTGGGGGCTACGAACCGGGCGTGATTGAACCCAGTAGCCAAAAGAAAATGGCACAGTGGAGCCTCCTTCGGGTTTCCTATGATGCCCGTGAAAGCATTCCCTTCCCTATATAAAGAGATGCGCACTTCCCCAGTTGGATCACATAATAAGCTATAAATAAGCTTAAGAGAAAAAAAAAAACCCCCTGATATGGCCACCGTCAGGAGTAGTTCAAGCTTCATATTTCTGTTATTATCGTTACTCCTACTGTGTTATTCTGGTAATGTTATTCTAGATTAATTTCGGAAAGACAAAAGTAAGAGAATTGATTTTCTTGATTCTTATTATTGTTGCTTCCGCTAGGCAAAAGCGACCTCCGGTATGATTACTATGCACAGAGTTGCCCAAATGCCGAAGAAATCATCAAAAGGGAGGTCATCAAACTGTACCACAAACATGGAAACACGGCTGTTTCTTGGGTTAGGAATCTCTTTCACGATTGCATTGTTGAGGTACTGCCAATTTCCATGAATTCCATTATAAGCCAGTCTCCTTATTAATTATGGCTTTACCGATAGGGTTTTATAATTAATTAATGCAGTCATGCGATGCATCGCTCTTGCTGGAGACGGTGAATGGTATTGAATCAGAGCAAGCAGCACAAAGGAACTTCGGAATGAGGAATTTCAAGTATATAGTTACCATTAAAGAGGCCCTCGAGAGGGAGTGTCCTATGACTGTCTCTTGTGCAGATATTGTTGCTTTAACAGCCCGAGATGGCGTAGTCATAGTAAGAAACAAAACTCTTTAAACAATTTATCGTATGATTATACTGGAAGTTCTTAACTAAATTTGGTGCTCTTGGGGCATGCTGTTTTTAGTTAGGGGGCCCGAGGATCGAAATGAAAACAGGGAGGAGGGATAGCAAGGAAAGCTACGCAGCTGTTGTTCAAGAGTTAGTCCCGAATCACAACGACTCCATTTCATCTGTACTTTCACGGTTCCAGTCCGTTGGGATTGACGTAGAAGGGACAGTTGCTATTTTAGGTACAATAGTCGATTCTAAAGTTCCATTTGTAGTCCGACAATCCTTGCTTTCTTTTTTTTTCAAGAAAAAAAAAAAAAGAAGTTATTTCCGAGACTTGAACCCTTCCACATACCACAAGAGTCTTATGCGCTAAGGACGCCATTTTATCTTGAGATGGCAAGTCGGTTGATAACGATTTTGATTTTGAACGCAGGAGCTCATTCGGTAGGTCGAGTTCATTGTGTGAACTTAGTACAGAGACTCTACCCCACGGTTGACCCAACTTTGGACCCCAATTACGCGGAGTACCTTAGGGGTCGGTGTCCAACCCCAAATCCAGATCCAAAGGCAGTTTTATATTCCAGAAACGATCGCCAAACACCAATGATAATTGACAATATGTACCACAAGAACGTGTTGAACCATAAAGGACTTCTTGCGGTAGATCAGCAATTGGCATCTCATCCACTTACGTTACCCTTTGTCCAAAAGATGGCTGCCGATAATGACTACTTCCACGCACAGTTCGCTCGGGCTGTGCGGTTGTTATCAGAGAACCATCCACTTACCGGTGACCAAGGAGAGATAAGGAAGGACTGCCGCTACGTGAATACATAGCAATTTAGCAATGCTGCTGTGAACACGTGTCCCGCATAGAAGGCAATTTACGTTGTCTGCATAGCTTTTAAGTTTCTGTTGTTCATCTAACGTCGAAGTGTTGTGTTTGACATGGGATTGGTGTTGTGTCTACATCATTTAAATGTGGCGAATGTTGTGAGTTAAAAAAATAAATGTGTGATTGTAAATTGGCACAAAATTCGAATTGTCAGAAAAAACAATAAAAAAGAGACAGTTTCATTTATCTCTTTTTGGCCCACGGGATACTATTGCTTGCTCTCCTGGAGAAGAAGTAGAAAGAAGAGAAAGGAGGGGCAGTCTCTGTTACCTACAATTAACAATGTAAAATGAGAAACCCTGGTAATGCGCTGCAATGCCTTCTCTTTTTGGCTTCCTGTCCCGTTCTTCTCGCTTGATTTAATCATTAAAGATAAAGTTTTTATTACGTGGATTCACCATTTTTTTTCATTATAATTTATATAATATAAATTATATTCTTAAAAAACTCAAAATGAAACTTTTCTAAATATAAACAATAATAAAAAAATTTATTAAAATGTAAAATTATAAATAATTTATACTTACAAAATTAAAATAAAAATATTTGTATGATAAATAATAATTAAAAAAAAGTTCATTAAAACAGTCTTCCAGGTAAAATAGTTGAGCGCCACATCTTCGGGTTAATAGGCTTAATATGAATCTTCAGAGGCCATTTTCGTGGGGTTTGTCTATAGAGTGTTAGATGAATCTTTGTGGGCCTTTTTTTTTTTTTAATGGATTTGAGAAAAGTGGTCTCTTCGGCGACGCTTTCGCCTGGTGGGTCAAGCTTTTGTGGAGCAGGTGGGCCATTAATATTTGGGTCTCCAATAAGACGACCCAATCCAACCAAGAGCACCCCACGCCCCTCCCCACCCCGCACCCCCACCCCCACCCCCGCATGTATTTGTGGAGCACGCCAGCCAGTCAGTGGACCTAATTCACCTAAGGTTGATAGGGGTATTCAGGTAAATTCGTTTCTCCTTCTATGACAGGGAACTGCAGAGTCTGCAACGGTTACATTGCGTTAAATTCAAGTCGGCAACTCCCGCCTAGTGTTCACAAACCACTATATAAAGGACAAGTCCCTCCTCACAGTTCCCATAACGTTCCCATTCCAATTTCAAAGTTCGCCAAACCCTAACCCCAAACGGTGACTTCCACGACTTGCTCCGCCTTCGGAAAATCTCTCTCGCTTCCTCCTTTGACTCCGGCGGTGGATTCATTCTGGATAGACAGCCATTTAGGTGAAAGATTGACGCCGATTTACTTTTTCCTTCGATTTCAATTTGTTCTTTCTTTCTTTCTTTCTGTCTGTCGGAGAAAAGAACTCGAATTTTGCATTGATTTGAAGGTCTGTTCACATAAAAGGTTAAATCTGTCCCTTTTTTTTTTTTTGCCTTTCTTTTCTGTTTCTTTTCTTTATTTCAGAGACTTCGGCCTTTCAGTTAAGGATCGAAATCGAATCTAACTTTGGTGTTCAGTGATTTCGCTTTCTGGGCGGAAAGAATTCGAATCTTTCGTTGATTTGAAGATCCGTCCCTTGCAATGAGACGTAGGGTTAATTTTGGCTTCTTGTGTCCCTCTCTCACTCTTCTCTAATGCAGTTCCCTTTAGACTTTTGGCGTTTAGCACTGCACTGCTTGGATTGTTGCAGTGCACTGTCCCTGACCCTTGTAGTTTAATCCTTAGTAGCACTTGTGCCATTCTTTTTTTCTTTTGGCTCTCTTGCCCCTGGGTCGCAAATTGATGTGGTGTAACTGGGGCCAACGAAACATCAACATAAACAACTTGGGACCCACAGTTTGCAGATTCGTTACTTCTCTTGCGTTTCCCGGGGGGTCTAGTTGATTAATTTCGGCCCAAATACCTACGGACGGCTCTCAGGGGTCACTTTTGCTGGTTTGTCGGAGTCTTCGATGAATCTGTGTGCTTTATATATATATATATATATATATATATATATATATATTATGAGAAAAATGGGTCTCTGTGGATTGATAATTGGCGACCTAATCGGCCCAAGAAGATCAAGCACTTGTACAATATTGAAAAACGGGTCTCTTTGGAGTAAATGGGCCAGTAATATTTGGGCCTCCAATAGGACGGCCCAATCCATCCAAGACCCTATAAGATTTTCGCTTTGCATTTGTGATTGTGAAGCAACAAGCCAGCCTATTGTGGGTCTAATGCAACCAAACTTGGCAGGGGGGTATTCAGGTAAATTTGCCTCTCCTTCTATGACCGGGACTGCAAATCTGCAACGGCTACATTGCGTTAAAAAGAAGTCGTCCAGTCCCGCGCTTAGCGCTGGCAAACCACTGTAAATATAAGTCCCTCCTCAAAGACCCCAATGCCGTCCTATTCCAATTCCAGGTCCCCTACAAAAGGCGACTCCCGCTCATTGCTCCAGCCTCCTGCAGGTGCTGCAAAATCTCTCTCGCTTCTTTCTTTGACTCCGGCAGTGGATTCATTCTGGATAGACAGCCATTTAGGTAAAAGATCGACAACGATTTACTTTCCCTTGGATTTCAAATTTGTTATTCTTTTTATAAGAAGAACTCGAATCTTGCATTGATACGAAACTCTGTTCTTACAGTAAGACGTCAAGGTTAAGCTGTCGGATTTTTTTCTTTATTCCAAAGACCCCGGCCTTTGGGTTAAGGATTGAAACTGAATTTAGGTTATCTTGCACTGATTTGGAGGTTCTTCCATTATGGTAGGACATTCAGCTTTCCTGTTTCTTGTTTCTTTTTCCTTATGTCAGAGACACACCGCCATTCAAAAGTTGGATCTGTCTATTTGCCAGGCAAATAATTGTCCCGTTGGTGTTTTTGGCAGTCAGATATTAATGGAAATTTGTACAGTTTCGCATTGGATATTTATGTGCTTTTCTTTATTGATTCTTTTTGTTCTGGACTCCCTTTAGAGAGAAGAACTACGTGCCTACGTGCCTACGTTCCCAGTTTCCTGGTGTGCCTGGTGTTCGTTTCAATTTCTTCTTATATATTGCCGAGTGGTCATTGCACTGCCTTTTCTTTTAATATTGCAGCATTTTGTTTCTGAACACTTATCAAGACATCTTCTGATGGCTAGGTAAGAGGCATGCTGGCATGGTTGGGGTACAAAAGGTTAGATGATGTTATTGGATGATCGAATTTGTTAAGGCCATAAGACATTTCGCTAGTGAAATTTCAGCATCTTGATCTTGGTTACATTCTCTCTATGCGTATTCTAGCACTAACTGTTCTTTCCAGATGTGGACTGTTTGTCTTCCATTTACGAAGTGTTGATTCTTTAGGTAGAATGTTGGGGATGCCCAATAGAGCAGTACTCGAACCAAGAATCAAGATGTTCATACTAATGGTCCTGTTTTGGATGATGTTTTACTTGCAGAGACTGGGGTAATTAATATGATATTTGATGGTTACTATTTTAGAAACTGGGAATATTATTTCTTGTCGACAATGATTCTGCTTCAAGGAAAGTCATAAGAGATTAATCCTGTGTCTCTCGTTTTCTATTCTTTTTATGCATAGCTCTTTTCTCTTGGCAAGATTGGACAGGTTACGTGTTACTTTACCTTTTACTCTCTTTTCTCCTTTCCCTTTTCACATCTTTATAGTTGTACCTGCTCATCGAGATTGATATTTTGTGGTTGAAACTACCCTGGAAGATAAAGAAGGTTCAATAAATTTCATGTAAATTGGTAAAATTTACAGAATCAGCATTAATGATTTCTTTCTCTTTTGTGTTTTCTTTTTGGGCTTCCCAGGAAAATTCGTGTAGATGATGATAAACAAAAGGATGAAGAAGAATGGTGCCTTTTAAGCTCAGTATCTCCTTTCACCTTTTTTTTGGGCTTCTTGTTTGCTACTTTCCTCCATATGAAATTTGTAATTAAAACCTTCAGTAAGCTAATTTTAAGAAATGAAGGGCTTCTTGTTGTTCTTTCTTATCTGTCTCTAATGTCCTTGTCAAATTGTAACTTTGTTCTTGTCTACATGTGCAAATTTATTTTTCTTGTACTTAAAAATCTATCCTTCTTGGACTAGGATGGTTTGAAATTTCTGTTATCATTTCTTTTAGAGTGGTAGCTCTTATACCCTTTTTTTCGGGTAACTTGCTATGCGTTTTAGGTGTACCAAACAAAGCTTCCCATATTGATTCATTTACATGCTACAAAGCAGTGTGTGACTTTCAAAGTATACAGTTGTGGTGCTCTAGGACACCTGAGCTTGTACCTTATGGAACCTGTTTGGAGGCTCCAACTGAGGTTGAATCACAAGAATGATTGCCAAACAATTTTGTGCTTTTATGAATTCTTTAGTGCAGAAGTGGCTGCTGCCATGTCCATCAGTGTTGACATTTGAGCTCTAAATGCAAGTTACAAAATAGAGGATAGGTTTGTCAACTGTTTATTTCATGCAATTTGGAGTCATTTTTTCATTATACATGAAATGATATGCTTCCATATACGCGATACTAATTTTACCATGAATGATGCAGTGGGAAAATCATTGTAGGAAATCTGCAAAATGGTTCCAGCAGGCTTCCTTGCATTCTCTCCAAGTTATAAGCTGATGGAAAATCTCCAGAGCTGTTGGCATGAGAAAGGTCAGTGGTCTTGACAAAATTTATGAAATTGTCTCTGCATTGGTTGGACTTATGCTAGTTTGTTAGTCCCTTTTGGCTTAATACTTAATTGCTTACTTATGCTGGCTTCTTTTGCAATCATTTGAAGGTCCTACATCTCCATGTAGAATTCCTGTCCTATGCTGGCAAGCAGATGGAACCTTGCAATGACTTTGTCTATGTCCAAGCTCCCAAGCTTTCTTTTCAGGGACAGGTTTCTTAATTGCTTTGCTACATCTTCCTTATGTTGTCTCTGCAAGATGACAGTCTCTGTTGTTACTTCAAGCTGCAAAATTGTGATTATACGAATTTTATTGTGAAGGATGCAGTGAGCAGATCATTGGGGGGAATCTGCAAAATTGTTCCAGCAGGCTTCCTTGTGTCTCCTAAGTTATAAGCTGATGGACAATATGGGAACCTTTGCCATGTAAAAGCTAAAATGGTCCTGACAAAATTCAAGAAATTCTCCCCTTCTTGGTAAGACATATGCTCTTTTTTAATACCTTTTGGCTCAAATTTTTAATTGTTTACTCATGCTTGCTTCATTTGTGATCCTCAGATTAGAATTCCTTCTCTTTGTTTGCAAGGAGATGAAACCTGGCCATGAATTTGCCTTTTAGATAAACCCAAACTATGGGGCTCTCTTTTCAGAGACAGGTTTCTTCACTGCTTTGCTATTTCCTCCTTTTACTGTCTGTGCAAGATGATATTCTCCTTCATTGCTTCAAGCTGCGGTACAAAAATAATCATCATTAGTGAAGACAGATATCAATTCAGAAAAGTAAAGATCAATTCTCTTAGATAAATATTAGTGGAAATAAGAATCTTTCATAGAGGCTGACTCCTTAAATTCTTTTTGAACTGGGAACTGACTCTCTTTTTTTTTTTTTTTTTTTTGAGGGGGATGTTTTGAACATATACTAATAATTCCTTTAGAAATTACAAATAAGTAATCCTGTCTGAAATATAAACTTTGTGTCAGACAGAATGGAACCTGGAGGAAGCTATCTTTGACTCTGTTTTTCAGGATAAGAAAAATTTGATTTCTCCAGGCAACATACCTACAATGATAAAAGAGAAAATTGGGTATGTCCAAAAAATCTCAAAAAAGGGAGCTGCTTTTCTATCAAGGGAAGGTGCTTAACTTCTATTATTATTATTCAATTTTTCTCCTAGTTAAAATTTATTATGGTAGTAGTATGTTTGGAATTTGAATCCATTTTAGATGGCTTTATAGTTTTGTTAGGGATAAGGAACCTGTGATATATTTCAATCTATTTTCTAAGTATAGTATTGTTATCTAGTTCAATATCAGAATTTTTCTCACAGATTCTTAAATTAGGGATACTGTCTGTGAAACTGAAGAGATGCATCTGTTAGAAATTGCTTGGCCGAATTTTATTTTGTTATGGTAAATGAATGTCAAGAGTTGTCTTACAGATTAAGTTTTTTTTTTTTTTGGTTTAAGATGGAGACTCTTTTGCAGATCTCCTCACATGCTCGATCTCAACTTCAAGCAAACAAATTTTGGTTTGAGCAACAATCTTATGATTTGGAGATTGTGATTTGCTCATCCAAATGGTCAAGGAAGGAAATCAACAAATGATTAGTGATTGAGGCATATATTTTGTGAAGCTTGCTTCTCAAGGCTCCATAAAGGTACATCTAAGCGTTTTTGTTGACATTGTGTTTAATGCCAAACAATACAGTTTGGTGCTTTGAATACTTTGAGCAACAAATTTTGGATTTGGAACCATTGTTATAATTTAGGGATCATACTTCACTGATCTAAATATTGGAGGATTCCAACTCATGATTGGTGATAGACATGTGGAGCTTGTGAACCTTGGGTCTGGGGTTAGATCAGTCCTTGAGGCTCTATAAGGTACACATAAGTGCTTTTGGTGATTATCTGTCTTGAATGTGAAACATTACAGTTTGATGAGTTTTGTGATCTCGAGTGTTGCACAAGAATTAAGTGCATATAGTTTGAGGATGAAGTTCGGTAAAGTTATAGGTTTTGTGTTGGGACGAACCAAAGTGCATTCTTATTTAATAGTAGTGCTCAGTAGTTGATTGTTGAGCATGTTATATCAATATGCAACACTGCTTTTAAGAGGAAATGTAGTAAAAGCTATACATGGGATCTATAAGGTACACGTAAGTGCTTTTGGTGATTATCTGTCTTGAATGTGAAACATTACAGTTCGATGAGTTTTGTGATCTTGAGTGTTGCACAAGAATTAAGTGCATATAGTTTGAGGATGAAGGTCGGTAAAGTTATAGGTTTTGTGTTGGGACGAACCAAAGTGCATTCTTATTTAATAGTAGTGCTCAGTAGTTGATTGTTGAGCATGTTATATCAATATGCAACACTGCTTTTAAGAGGAAATGTAGTAAAAGTTATACATGGGATTTTCCAAGTGATGTTGCAAATACATTTCAACACCACTGAATAATGTTTCATTTTTTCTAGAGCTAGAAGCTTACACTTTTCAAACTATTGGGAATAACTTGGACCATATATTATTGTTCAGGCCAATTTGAACATTGACATAAAACATCCTTTGGATTCGTTGTCTTTTTGTGGCAGGCTGCTGAGTAAAAAAGACTTTTCTGATGATAATTCTCTACTGGTTGTATTAGCCTTGGTAGAATTACTGCCGGTTAATTAATTTCAGTGGTTGATAGTGGGACTCCTGCAGCCCAATGTTACTTGCCATTTTGAATCGCTGCTCATTTTTTGTGCATTCAGTTGAAGCATTCATGCCTTTTCTCCTAGACGGTTATTGACTTTTGCTTGTCTATACTTGATTGTCTGAAATTGTAGCATCACGATTCCAAGCATGTTGAATTAAGAAATTGCAAGGTATGATTTTATAATTAGTCATTCTTTGTGCATTCAGTCGAAGCATTCTCGCCTTTTGAACTCTAAATCAAATTGCAGGCATGCAACTTTCATTAACTTTGCTTTTAATGCCCAATACATTGTCAGGATACATCTATCGAAGTGTGTGAATGCAAGTCCTGCAGCAGCACAAGATAGTTGTTATTTCTATTTTCTACTCAATTGCTCTTCCTCTCTCTTTCTCTCTCCCTCTCTGATTTACTTTTAAGTAGCCATTTTTCTAGTCAATCGTTGTATAGTTATCAGCTCTCTGCTTCCCTTTTTCTCGTTTGGAACAGCCTGTTTCACTGCATCCATTAATTTATCCATGTATTTTTCTTCCCACGAAAATGGCATTTGGAATTCAATAATTTGTTCATATTTGACATGTTGGGCATCGTGTTTGAAGGCAGAAATTCAATAGAAGCTTTACATAATGAAACCGAGGACAACATAACTATCTCTTGGCTCCCTCTCCCCTTGGTTGCAAATTAATGTGGTGTGAAGCGGAGAGGACGAAACCTCAACATCAACCACTTGGGAGGCAATAGTTTGTAGATTTTATTATTTCACTTTCTTCCGGGGGGCCTGGTTGATCAATTTCGGCTAAAACACCTACGGGCGGGGTTCTAGATGAGAATCTCGAGAGGACATTTTCTGCGTGTTTGTCGATGGTGTCTAAGACGAATCTTTTTGTGGGTTTTTGGATTTGAGAAAGATGGGTTTTTTGTGGAGTCATAATCGGCGACGCGTCAGGCGTGCATTGTTTGGGTTCGAAATGCGGGGATTTTTCGGCAATTAGGTGGGTTGGTTTGCTTTAGTATATAGAAGAATGGGTCCATTTGGAGCGTCGGAGGAGATGTGCCAGCGGTAATTCGAAAAGCAGTCGGTAGGTTCTAATTCTCCCAAAGTCCCGAGTCCGCATGGAAATGAAGATTGGTCTCACTCAACATTCTCTTTCTTAAACAATGTTAGTGGGGTATTCCCGTAAATTCACTTCTACCCACAAGACTAGCGGGGATACTCAGGAAAAGAAAGAATTCGAATCTTTGAGTTGATTTTGATTGATTTGCATTTTTGTTATCTTCATGCAATATCAGGGTAGGTCAGTCAGGATACTTTCATACCCTCGCTTTTGTTATTCACTTCTACCCACAAGATCAGCAGATGGAATCTTGCTCGGCCTTGCCTTTGGATAAGAGCCATGTTTCTCAACTGCTTTGCTACTTCCTCTTTACGCTATTTCTTCAAGTTGACAGCCTCCTTCACCACTTCAAAATGCTGTAGAAAAATAAGCATGACTAGTGGCTGGAATCAATTCAGAAAAGCAAAGATTGATTCTATTAAAGACAAAATTACTAAAAAAGAGGATTGTTTCATAGAAGTTGTCTTTTAAAAATCTTTTTGAACTGGGAACTAACCTCCTTATTTTGAGGCTTGTTGGATTATCCAACTTACACTAGCCATTCCTTTAGAAATTACTATTAAGGTCTTATGTCGGCAATGTTTTCAGCATTTGTACGTTCTGGTTACAATTTTTCAGCATTTTTATGTTATGGTGATCTGATCTACTTGGCACCTATCCCTTGAGATCTTTGAGCTTAAATTTTTCTTTATAATCTTTTATAGATGGATGGAAATAGTAAGTTTGTGTTGCTTGGGGCAGACCAAGAGGAAGCACAGGCTTTGACCCTGTTTTGCAGGATGACTATGATGTTATTTCTGTAGGCTATGAACCTGCAATGGGAAGAAAGAAAAAGCAAAATGGGTATGTCCACAGAAAACTCAGAGAAAGGAGTTGTTTTTCTTTCCTTTTGCCAAGGAAAGGTGCTCAACCTTTTTTTCTTATGATTCAATTTCTCAAATAGGAAATCATTATCAGATTAGACACTAGGATATTCAATCCATTTTGGATGACCTCACAGTTTTTAAAATGTGACATGTTGTTTATTTTTGTATCTTTCCTAAGTATAACATTATTTTCTAATTCAATAATTATAATTTTTTCTCACAGGGTGTTAATTCAAGATAACATCTGCGAAACTGAAGAGGTAGAACTTCTTTGGCCACTGAATTCATCGTCACCTGAGCTTGTAGCTTGTCTCGGAGCTCCAGGTTTAATTGAAGTTGAATCAAAGGTATGATCACCAAACAATATTGTGCTTTTACTGAAATGAGATTTGAGTTTTTCCACTTTTCAAGTTCTTTATCAATCATTTAGTGCAGGTGTGGGCTGCTACTCTTTCCACTGCTGTCACTCTGAATGCAAGTAACAAAAATAGCAGATAGGAAAGTCTTTCAGGTATTTCGTGTGCTTTGGAGACATATTTTACCATACATGAAGGGATATGCTTCCATATATGAACAAGATATTGATTTACTGTGAGGGAAGTGGTGAGCAAATCATTATAGGAAATCTGCAAAATTGTTCTAACTTTGATGGAAAATCTCCAAAACCAGGGGCATAAGAAAGGTCAATGATGTTGACAAAATTTACGAAATTGTCTCTGTGTTGGTAAGACTCATCTAGTTTGTTAATCTCGTTTGGCTTAAATATTTAATTGCTTACTAATGCTGGCTTCTTTAGCGATCATTTGGAGGCCCTAGATCTCAGAGTATAGTTCCTTCCTATGCTTGCAAGCAGATGGAACCTTGCCATGAATAATCATTTAGATAAGCCCAAGCTTTGGAACTTTCTTTTCTGAGACAGATTTCTCAATTGCTTTGCTACTTCTTTCTTATGTTGTCTCTGTGAGATAAAATTCTCCATCATAACTTCAAGCTGCAAAATTGTGTAGGTACAACTTCTATTCTGAAGGATGCAGTGAGCAAATCATTGGAGGAAAAAGCTGCAAAATTGTTTCAGCAGGCTTCATTGTGGCTTGTGTGCTCCTAGTTTTAAGCTCATGGAAAATTTGCAGAACTGTCAGACGTGAAATAGTTAAATGATCTTGACAAAATTCAACAAATTCTCTCTCTCTCTTATTAAGACTTTTTCCAGTTGTTAAATCCCTTTTGGATCAGATGCTTAATTGTTTTCTAATACTTCATTTGTGATCATTTCAAGGTCTTGTTATATCGAATTAGAATTCCTTTTCTATGCTCACAAGTAGTTGGAACCTTTCCATGACTTTGCCTTTTAGGTAAGCCTGAAATCCCAAGCTCTCTTCATAGACAGGTTCCTAAACTGCTTAGCTACTTTCTCCCCATACAGTCTTTGCAGGATGACAGTCTCCTTCATTCCTTCAAGCTGCAGTAGAGGAATAATCATGATTAGTGATGACAGGAGTCAATTCAAGAAAGCAAAGATCAATTCTTTTAGACAAAAATTACTGGAAAAAGGATTGTTCATGCTTGTTAACTCCCAAAATTCTTTTTGAACCAGGAACTGACCACTTTTTTTTTTTTATTTTGGGGTGGGGGGGGGGTGGTGTTGGATGTTTAAACATATAAATACCAATTCCTTTATAAATTGCCATTTAGTTATTGTGTCTGTAGTCATTTTTCAGCATTGCTGTGTTTTAGTGGAGACAACCTAATCTACATGATATATATGCCTACACATCTTTGTGCCTTGGTAGTTATTATAGATGGATGGAAATATAATTTTTTGTCCTATGGAGCAGAACGGGGAGGAAGAACCTGTCTTTCACTCTGTTTTACAGGATGAAATTATTTGATTTTTGAAGGCAGCACACCTGCAATGGGAAGAAAGACAAAAAGAATTTGGGTATGTCAACAAAAAACTCAAAGAAAGTAGCTGCTTTCCCATCAAAGGAAGATGCTCAGCTTCTATTATTATGATCCAATTCACCTAGTTAGAATCCATTATGGTATTGCATATTGGGAAGTTTGGATCCATTTTGGATGGCTTTACAGTTTCTTTTTAGGGTCCTGACACGTGTGATATATTTTTGTGCCTTCTCTAAGTAGAATATCATTATCCAGTTCAATATTAGAATTTTCTCATGGATTCTTAAATTGGAGATACTGTTTGTGAAACTGAAGAGGTGCCTGAGGTAGAACTTGCTTGGACCAAGTTTGATTTTGTTATGATAAATGAATGTCAAAAGTTGTCTTACGGATGAAGTTGTTTTGTTCAAGATGGAGAATCTTTTGCAAATCTCCTTTTGTACTTGACTTCAAGCTAACAACTTTTGGTTTCAGCAACAATCTTATAATTTGGAGATTCTGCTTTGCTCATCCAAATGTTAGGACACCAATGATTGATCAGCAATTGAAGCATAAATTTTGTGAAATTGCTTCTCAAGGCCCCATGAAGGTATGACCAAGTGTTTTGTTGATGTTGTGCTTTAATGCCAAACATTACAGTTTGGTTCTTTGCCTACTATCAGCAACAAATTAGGGATAATACTTTGGAATGTTATAATTGAGGGATCACACTTTGCTTATCTAAAAGTTGGAGGATTCCAATACATAATTGGTGATAGACATGTGGAGCCTATGAACCTCGCTTCCAGTATAGATTGATCCTCAAGGCTCTGAAAGGTGCACCTAATTGGTTTTGGTGATTATCTGTCTTGAATGTGAAACATTGCAGTTCAATTCTCTGCATAATATGTGAAGCCATAAGTTTTTCATTTTGTGATCTCACGAGTTACCAGACTTATGTGCACAGAGTCTGGGGAAAAAGGGCAGGTAAAGTGATAGGTTTTGTTTTGGGATGAACCAAAGTGCTTGCTTATTTATCAGTAATGCTTGCTTGTTGATTGTTTATTGTGAGCATGTTATATCAATATGCAATACTAGCTTTAAGAGAAAAGGAAGTAAAAAGCTATACACGGGATTTTCAATGTGATGCTGTGAATGAATTTCAAGTCCACTGAATATTGCTGATTCTGTTTCTAGAGATAGAAGCCTACGCTTTTCAAACTTTGGGGAATAACTTGGTCCATTTATTATAGTTCAGGCCAATTTGAACATTCACATGACACAACCTTTGGATTCCTTGTCTTGCTGAATAAATAGGCTTTTCTGATGCTATTGCTCTAGTGGTTGTATCCTTTTGCCTTACTGAAATTATTGTCACTTTTTTCTCAGAGTTTATCAAAAATTCAGGTTTGGGATCTTAACGTCCTTTAATTAGTAATTATAAAAGAGATTTAAAGTCATTTTCTTACAAACTCATTGGTTCTGGTTAACAGTTGAATGTTGTCACTGCTCATTCTTTGTGCATTTACTCGAAACACTCTTGACTTTTTCACCCCCAACAACTGTTGACTTTTACTTGTGAATATTAGATTGTCTGAGATTGTAGCAGCCCAATTCCAAACATTTTTAATTAAGAAATTACAAGAATGATTTAGAATTGGTGATCAATTTGAAATTTCTTTGGTACATGATATTCACCGTGCTAGGAATGCTATTATCTGAATCAAGCATCAGATATGCCATCGTCATTAGCTTGCTTTTAATGCCCAAATATATTCTGAGGAGGGGTTAGTTCTATACAGGTGTGTGCATGATGCATGTAAGACCTCCAGCGTGCACAGGATGGGGGGTGGACTCTTTCTATTTCCTATTCGTTTTGCTTCCTCTCAATCTCTGCTTCCAATGGCAGCAATGGACATGCCGCCTCAGTGCACCCTGCGATGCCACTCAGCGAAGATCAAGCACAAGAAGCTTCTAATGAGGAGCTAGTCTCAGCTTCTTAATTGGACTGTCAGGTTCTTCCCCATCTTCTTCTTCAGTATCTCTTTAATTCATTGAGGTAATATACTTTGTTCTGCTTCTATTTCTTGAAACTTCCTTTCTTAGCTTGGTGATCTTTTTGGCCGTGATACAGTTGAAGCTTGCTAACCCTTTGAGCTTCTTCAAATTAAATTTTAACGGTCCGAAAGATTCGTGCATCAGAAAATTAACCGTTTGGCTCTTATGGAATTCTACCGTTTAAATTGTCTTGAATCTTCAATATGTGATTTCTAACAAATTTCACAAGGGTATGCTCTAGATCCCTCCCGACACGTCAGCCTCCCTGAGACATCCCGGGAAACCGACTCGTCTTGCCAGTTTGGGCCCAATTGGATCATCGATCAAATTGATTTGTGTGCCATTTATTAACTACGCCTGTAGGTTGGGGGAAAACTCATAGGGGCCCATTTATATTTGGTTTCAACATAGACCAAAAGCCGAAGCGTGAGAAGTTGATTCTCAGCTTGCAATGGAGGCGGTGCAGAAAGGGATTGCGGATACTCATCCTTGTGCTAATCGGGTTCATAGTTGCAGAGGGTTGATCCGGAAGGACTGGTGTTTACGCAACTCCCACGTATATAGAGAAGGCAACAAAGCTGGTGATTGGTTGGGGAATGCAGGCCTCCAGATGCCCAGCGTTTGCATGAGATTCGACAGGCTCCATCAGACTTTCAAGGCCCATTTTCCAACAGGACATGGTTGGGGTTCACTTGGTCCGCTTCAGAGCCCTCAGGCAGTTTTGTCTCCTTAGTTTATTTTCTTTTTAGGTGTTAGAGCCTTCCTAAGATCAAAAAGACAAAATAAAATAAAATAATAAATAAATACGTCAAACAGCATAACAAACGAACATTGATAAGATGTTACCCATTTTCTTTTAATATTTACCCGCAAAAAGCAATTATGTATACTAAAAACTAAAAAGACATTTCTTGTTTTTAGATTTGCTCTCTCAAATTGGAAACCAAACAAAGAAATAACAACAAATTTCAAAGTATGAGTAACCAATGGTCTTGAAAATGCATTTAAAATATTTTTAAAAATACAACTAATAGTTATGAAAGTAAATATAAGTATGTACCAAAAAAAGATATATACCCAAGCTTTTTTTATCATTCATAAAAAAAAAAAAGAATTCACTCATTGATCTTTAGAGATGTGATACTTTAATAGGTATATAAAATGGGAAAAGTATTCCACTGACGCTGTTGAGAGACTTGATATAAAGGCAATAGCATGTGGGTTTTAATATGGAAAAATATTCTAAGGAACGAGAATTGGTGATATTTATTTGAGAAAAGAGAGTCTAAAGGAGTTCCAATTAAAATTGTTTGAAATAAAAGATGAGTTTGGACTATAATAGGCTTTCATATACATAATAATTCCTTTTACTTACACGGCAACAACACCTTATTGTTCCACCAAGTGAGGGCAATAAGAGAATCAGACACTACAACGAAAGACATTTGCTTAACGTTATCATTGGATGATGTCAACTCAATGGCCTTGAGGACTGCAAGCATCTCTGCATGGTTAGAATCAATTACGCTTTTGAGCAAGAGAATATGCACATGAAATGACCATGAGAGTCTCTAAGGACGCCCCCAATGCTCCCAGGTCCTGGCTTTCCCAGTGCTGAGCCATCAACATTAAACAGTGAAGTTCAGGAGCAACCCATGTCCACTTCTGAGAAGAAAGTTTTGGTGTAACCCTTCAAAGCATCAGCACCAAGGAGTTGTTGACCTTCTGCAGGATAGTTGCCATCCTGACAACTTAAGCCAAAGATTCAATTTCCCTCATTTGGGAAGATCATCTTGTTTCTTCGCAGCCAGATAGTCCAGGTCACAGTAAAGAAAAGAGTAGTCCATATATGACAATGAGCTTTCCCGTGAATCATACCAACAAGCTAAACATACGACTTCTGATGCACCACTGAAAACCCCACCAATGGTTTAAAGGCACCATTGGGATTCAATTTCCTTATCCTCAAGTCTTCCTCATCATGACAAGGGGCAATATAATTTAGAGAGTTAAGCAACTCAGACTGCAATCAAACAGTAGCCTTCTCCAGCGGAATGACTGTGCTCATTAATCCACTTTCCCATGTGCACAAAAAACTTACCTTTATATCGAGATGAAGATCGAAGCCTAGGATTACGAAGACACAGGGGAGAGTCACCAAGCCAGATATATATCATCCTAAAATCTGATGCCGCATCTGACTCTCATAAGTAAGGAAGTGGGAATTCATGGATAATAGTCCATTTATGTTAACCTCAAAATAATTAGGAGCCATATTATGTAATTGCAATATTTTGCAGGCTATCACCAGTCATTATTCAATTAACCTTGATCAAGCACAATCAATGAATTGACCAAGACTTGGTTTTCCCATGTCTGGACTTGCATTAACGATGGCGTTATCTTGCATGTACAGTAAACCAAAAATAAAAAATAAAAAATTACAGGTAGTTAGTTGTCAAAGTTGAGGAATTCTTCAAATAAAAAAAATAAAAAATAAAAATCATAGTTAGTATCTTTAGGTGATACTGACACTAATTGTATATGTAATGAAAACTTTTTTTTTTTTCTAATTATAAATTTCATTTTGTGGCACCGATCATTATTTGTTCATATCCAATGTAAAAGTGAAAACAAATATTATATAACTATAATTTATTTATTTCAGTGCAAGACAGGCTGTAACATATAGTAGAATGAGGTTGCTGAAAATTAAGCCGTGCAAAAAAATCTAATGCGGAAGAGAAACCAAATATTCCATATCTAATATGGCTTGGTAACTCTTTTTGACAGAAATTGTAAGTGTTTGATTTCATCATGTCAGAAAATGGCTTCAAGCATCAATGTTGTATTTTATAAAAAAAATAAGGGAAACCAAAAAAGAAGTCCCCCTGAAAGTGACATTAGAGGAATAATGTTAGGTTTCGTAGAGCCCATGTTATGCCAAAAAAGAAAGTGCTTGTCAGTTTTTTAATCTCTGCAGCAGCCATCTTTTACTTATTTGAATCAGTAAATTCCATACTCAACTTTTTCTAATCATGATATGGAGAAAACGAGTATTCCTTGGTTGAACAGCTTTGCTAAAGTGAGTTTTTCCAGTTATTGTTCTTACTTCTTACAATGGAACATGGACCCTAAGCCAAAAAGCTCCAGTGGTCAACAATACATAATTTTATGATCATCTCGTCAGGATCAAGGTTTTGTGGTTTGTGGAATGAAATATCAGTTCCCCCTAAATGGACCATAAAATTAAAAATATGCAGAATAATAGACACCCGCAACTTCAGCTCCATTCTAAATTATTCATTGTAACTGTGATAGGAAATAATCTGCATCATATTTTCTATAGCATAAATGTAATCAGACAAATCCTGTCCTTGTTTACCTCGATCGAGTTGTATGCAAGTTGAATCACAAGAAATTTGAGCATTTAACCAACTAAAATAATTAAAATTACGCCAGGAAAACAAATGAAATCAAGCATCCATAGTCCAAATTGAAACAGATAACAAATGTTACATTGTCATCGAATCATGAGTGGTCAAAAGGCCAAGTTGACGAATCGAAGTGTGGTGGATTTGCTGCATTGCAGGTGGAAACTGGGAAGTGGAGATTGGACATGGCGTGCGCTCATTGCAAATGGAAAATGTTCCATTGACTATATCAGCAGAATCAGTCAATAATACTCTTTTTCCTCCTTTCTTCTAGATGCATACCGTATCTACATATGTATAAAACACGGCATTTGATGCTTGAATGATTTGATTAGATGATTTCAATATCGTCAACTTGTAAACGTATACCCCGCTTATACTATTCTAACTTTAAAAATATTATGGAGACACAATAATGAATACGACTGAAAATATGATTTGACAAATATACAATTATGTTACAATTTCAAGCCACGCAATTTTCCAAAAGACTTTTATGCGAGCCGACGTAGGAATTTCCCTAGTAGAGAGGCAATGCGGATAGTAACCTACCAATACGTGTGGGATGTGGTGGTTGTAATATGGAACCAGGCTTGTTGAATTTTAATTTCAACACCTGCCCTAAATTTCAGGTCTCGGAAATCCTTTGGCGGTCCCTTAAAACACTAGTTCATGTCCTGCTTAAGGGTAAAATATGTTCATGATCACACTCTGACATTACCATACTTTGTTTTTATTTGTTAATCTATTAGACTATAAATTATAAAATAAAAATAATTTTTTAATTTTATAAATTTTAATGTTAATATGAAAAACTATTTTTACAAAAAAGAAAAAGAAGCATAAAGAAAAGAGAAGTAAAAAAGAAAGTTCCGTTCTAAGGCCTTGCTGCTGACTTTAAGATATATCAATTATTGTATATGTAGACTAAACTTATTATTAAACTTGAATTTATTCAGAAAAAACCACATTATATCACCAATTTAAACTATTATCTTAGGTGATTTGTTGCTGTTGAACCTACTTACAAAAGTTTTAATATCACACTACCATAATTATTATTTACTCAGCTATAATAATTCGATTCATAATAATTATGAGGTCAATAATGGTCGTCGTAGTTTACCTTGCCCGTCCCAAGTCATAACAACGTGCCTTCATATGAATCTTGAAGTTGCTCAAAAAGAAAAGCTATTGGGCCTTTGTTTAAAGATTCCAAAATTTTTGTCGCACAATCTTGAAAATTGTCTCACTTGTTCTCTCCGGAAAATAATAATAATAATAATAATCTGCTGGACCCGCCTGTTATCTTACTTTTTTTTTTTTATAGCACAATAAATTATTATCATGAAATAAACATTTTTATTCATTTATTTTAAAGAAATTTTATTTAAAATTTTTATTTCCTCTTATTTATAACATTGAATGAATTTGATTCATTTCATAAAAAATATTAAATTAAAAATCTTTGTAATAAAAAAATTAAATAAAAATTCATCTTTTTTTTTTCTTTTTTTCACATCAAATTTGAAAGATTTGTGTTTGAATCTTCCTTAAGAGATTTATTCTTGGAGTTAACCAGAATTAAAGGACTGTTCAAATGCCACTTACTACAACTCGACCCTGAGTGTAGCAATTTTCCAAACAACAAATAGATCAAGTTTCAGTAGAGAAGTTGCGGATATATGGTGTGACAGAAAAGTAGAAATAGTGTATTGAGTTCAAAAATCAACGGCACCGTGGGAAGAGGTACAGACAAAGGTAACGTTTGAAATTTAGTCAACCTATAACGCGGGCCTACCCAGCATAGTAGACGCCACTATAGTAGTATTTAGTTTAAAATCAAAGCCATAATAGGAAGAGGGGCAGGCTCGGCCAACTTCCTTTATTTCGTTTCAATTTATTTTAACATATAAGCCTGGCCACTATAGTAATAATTCAATATCGATCAGTTCATTATGTCCTTGGCCAGAACTGCTTCTGAAGTTGTTTGACAACATCTGGGTTGACTTGGAAGGCCTTGGTCAGAACGTCTGGATTGATGGGTGGGTTGGATCCGAAGACAGCGTCTGCAATTGTTATGACACCAGGATTTTGGCTGCTCAATCCTGCAAAAGCGACAGCATTGACCTTTCCTATGTTGAGTTGGAAATGAATTTGTCCGATTGGGAACACAAAGACATCTCCGGGATAAAGGACTTTGGTGAAAAGGGTATTGTTGTTCTGGTTGGATGCAACAAATCCAACAAGGAGGGTGCCCTCTATAACCACTAAGATCTCGGAGCCACGAGGGTGAGTGTGCGGCGGATTCACACCACCGATTGCCCAGTCAAGACGAGCAAGGGAAATGCCGAGAGTGTTGAGTCCCGGAAGTTGGTCAACGATAACTGCCGTGACTGCAATACCTTGTTTGCTGGCAGCAGTGTTTCCAGGTTTATTAAGCCCCGCCTCGAAAAAGAAATCGTTCGCATTCACCTGCTTTGGATCCTTGCAAAACTTCCCATTTACGAACACTGCACATATCAAAACAGTTCTTCAACATGAAGCGATCATCAATACCACTCTAATAATTGTGCAGTTTTAACGTGCAACGAGTGTAGTACACAATTAACATATCTATGGATAATTAATCACTACTCTAATTAATTAGAGATACACTCATACTTAGTACTTTACGGAACGAATGTTTACGTAGAAGAAAAACATACCCCCATGAGGCTCGTCGATGGCAACACAAAAATCTTGAAGAGGACTAGGGTCATAAGCAGCGGCAAGTGATAATGCCGAAGCCAAAAGGGCAAGAGTTGCAAGGAAACGAGCACTTTCCATTGTATGTAATCTTTCGTTGGACTCGTAGCTTATGTTGTTTAGAGGGGTGAGATGTCTTGCATTCAGCAAGCCTATTTATAGACAGAAAGCATTGAGCCAGTCAATAATTATGAGCCATATTATATAATTTTAATATTTTTGCAGGCTACCATCAGTCATTATTCAATTAACCTTAACCTTGATCAAGCACAATCAATTAATTGACCAAGACTTGGTTTTCCCGTGTTTGAACTTGCATCCACAATGACGTTATGTTGTATGTATGGTAAACAAAAAAATTATCAAAAATTAAAGGTAATTAGTTGTCAAAGTTGAGGAAGTCTTCAAAAAAACATCGTAGTTGGTGAGTATCTTTATGTGATACTGACATTAATTGTCTATGTTTGGACACAAGAGAAATTTTTCTTTTTTTTTTTTCGGAATTACAGTTCTCATCTTGTGGCAACGACCATGATTTGAACATATCCAACGCAAAAGAAAAACAAATATTACATAACTACAATTTATTTCGGCGTAAGCGACAGGCTGTAGCATATAGTAGAATGGGGTTGCTGAAAATTAAGTCGTGCAAAAAAATCCAATGCAAAAGATAAACCAAATATTTCATATCTACCATCTAGAATTTGCTTTTGGCAAAAATAATATGGACATCGGGTAACTATCAGACATCAACCAAATGACCACCTCAAATAACGTCATCAATATGATTCTTGATTTTTATTGGCGGAGATTTTTAGGTTCTTGGAAAACAAAAACGTTAGAAAGATGTTATGTATATACATATATATTCCATTTTCAGTGAAACCCAGCTTTCATCAGAATCAGACTGTGAGGAACCAAAAAAAAAAAAAAGGATTGATTGAAAAAAGAAATCAATGCAGTAGGAAAATAATTTTGATTGAGATAGAAATTATAAAATCTTCATAAATTATAAATATAATTATTTCTGCTTAATTTATCCTGCAGCTACCAATAACATTTATCGAACTAGTAAATTTATTTGGGTAGACGACTTGGGAAGACAATCGAGGGTGATTAACCATTTTTTATAAAAACATGGCGGCTTTTAGTACTGTTTCCAGGTAGAAACATAGAAAGATTCGAATGTGATGGTTGAAGGAGGCCACATTTTTATGTTGGAACGTCGATTTGCATTAACGATTGACGTTCTCATAATATATAATATAACAAAAACTACACGTAATTAGCAAAATTAGAGGAGGGTGTCCATAAAATACCGTATTTGGTGAGAGCGTTGATGACATAGGTTTTATTTTTCAACTTCAAAAGAAAATTTCTTTAATTATAATTCTCCCATGTAGTGGCAATGACCGCGATTTCTTCTAGTTCTACACCGTTCTATTGTTTGCTTTTTCCATCAGACCATTAACAATATCTCCATCTCACACTAGAAAAAAAAATGTTCCATTTCTTGGGACTCGTTTACTGTGGCGTTTATGGAAAGGCATGCAATCTTGTTTTTATTTTCATGAAAAATATGATTCTTTAAGTCAAACGTGCAATTTACTTATTACAATGAAATAAAGTTATTGTTAAATCATGATTAACCCTTATTAATTTCTCTCATAAATTCCATTAAAAAAATATTAGTTGTGTAGGGTACCGGCGTTATGATATGATTATGTGGAAAGTTCAACTTTTAGTCTCACTGCCAACACCCCCACCCAAAAAAAAAAAAAAAAAGCAACAAAAGTATTAATTTTGCTAATGATTAACTAAGGCTTTTCATTTTCTTTTTTATTGATTTTTTCCCTCACTGACTGATAAACAATTTCTTTTTTTTTTTTTTTTAAGAGTAAGGTAGATTATTATTAATTTTAATTTATGGTATATAAAATGCATAGGTCCTAAGTAAAAAATTAATAATCTCATACATACAAATTAGGAAACAGTGTTCCCACCCTCTCTTAAGCCCCCAGTATAAGAAAATCATCATCCCATTTCACAATTTAAAAAAATAAAACAAAATATATCCATGGACCATCGGTGAACTATTTTATACTCATGCAATGAAGTTAGTATTTCAAAATAATCTTTACTTTATAGTAGTATTCCCAAAACAGTTGCATTCACTTGATTGGAAAACAAAGGAAATTTCATTTTTAATTTTATTACTAATATTTTTGAATATGATCGCAAGATTTCAAGGTCTGCCGTCTTAGTATTAATTCACCCTATACTCGAGCTAATTTTAATGACTAGAGGGGCATTACTCGCTTCCTGCTGCTGACCTCAGAGTATGACAACCTCTTGGATCATTAATAGCCCTGCCTTGTTAACACTCATTGCTACGACTGTGTTGGAAAAAAGACACATTAGTGTCCCTTCATCACAACGTAATACCCCCTTAATAGCGCGCCCCACCCGGTCGGACTTATCATAGTCGTGTCAGTATGGATAATGCCTCCCATGTAAGACCATAGAGCAAATCTCGTGCTTCCTCGTCGGCTGAACCTCGTTAAGACTTATTAGGAAATTATTGTATGAAAATGTGCTCATTAGTTACTTGGTTCACCATCACAGCCTAGCGTGCACTAAGTTAACATATTTTTTCCATTAAAAAAACTTTATTAGCAAAACAACTTTCATTTTATATTAATTATATTGACCATATAATCACATAAAATCCTATCAACTTGGATCATTGATGAATTCTTCTGAACATCTATAGCCCATATGATCCTCGACCATCACTGTATTAAAATAGTCTCCCATGGAAGGCCTCACAAATCCCCTCAAAACCCATGCTGTTCGGAAGTACTGTTTGGTGCATACACCTAATTGCTAAAATATTAGACTACAACTAAAATATAACGTTGCACCAAAACATAGCCACTCCCTCCGTGGCTCCTTCTGATTTCGTTGCCATGATCTAAATTTCCTAACAACTCCATATTTGTCTCAAAACCAATTCAGACTTTTGCACAATTTAGTCTCTTACACAAACAAAATATTAGGGTTAACCTAATGCACCCATTGTTGAATTGCCCAACCATTTTTGTAGATTTTTTTAACTTTCTTATATTTATATTTATAAAAAAAATAATTATAGTTAAAAATAAAAACTTTACCTACCCTTTCAAGCTTGTAATGTCAATACAACTTCTCCTTACCTTTTAGGAAAGCTATTCGTTGGAGGGTTGCCTCCTTAGTCCTAGTTGTCCACAGACCCATCATCTTTCCCAACTCTAATACCTACTGTGACTCTCTCCTAATAACCTCATTGTGTACCTAATGTGACAGTCGGATAACTGCCCCTCCTCCGATAAAACTTCCTTCACAGGTGACTCCTCGACGAACTTGCTTTATGCAGCATCTAGACGTGCCAGCCTTGCTCCCTTGCTGCCTTCTCCCTTCCTCCTTGTTGGCTTGCCCCTTCGCCTCACTTGGATGGCGGTATACGCATCGCGTTCCCATCCACCTGGCAGACCCTCGGCATCTTTGTTCTCTTCGCCAGCCAAGAATACATCGGTCTCATTGCCATTCCTATTGATTGGAGCTGTCATGCCACCTAACCTGTTACCTCTTCATGGCAGTATCCCTCTCTCACCACCGGCACCAACTCCTTCCATGTCAGCATCTCCATTCGCATCTGTCAGTAATGTAGCCACGTCCTCCATTGCTGTAGATGTATCCCTCCGGTCCGCCACTGTCACCTCTGCCCGTTCCAGAGATGCCTTCTGTTTCCGAACTAATGGGGGGCAATCCAAATCTCCTGGTTCATTTCACTTATACTTAGTCCTGTTCCCAACTCCTAGGCTGCCAAGTGGGAGGCCCGCCCTCCAGTGCTTAAACGTTATAATTAGAGAAGAGTTCTCAAATCCTACTGTTCAACACATCAAACAATAATAATAATAATTTTTTTTAAGGAAAAAGACTCTATCTGGTGCACAGATTTAAACTTTTATTATTATTTTTTATATTGTTTGAACATATCTCAGATAATAAAGAAGGTTCCAATAGATCGATGACACTGGCGAAGTGTCAAAATTAGAAGCAATTTATGGCATTTTATTTCCATAATGCATTTGTTTATCGAAATTAACCAGAAACTCTAGACTATAGAAGCAATTTATAAACTTTTTTGTTTATTTTTTCAATAATCAGCATTTCTTACTTTATCTATGTTGCTACATCATGTTGGTTGTTAGAGAACTTTTTAACATCAATTCCCATCCATGTTCCCTTATTTTGGGTTATGAGGCTTACTAATTAAGGCATGAAATAATATCAAGATACTATACAATTTCAAAAGCTTAAATAGATAGGAAATTTAAATATATATACCATAAATTAAGTTTGAAAATTTGACTTGGTTTTCCATTTCCACTTTCAACTTTTAAATTTTGCACTAGGCCACTTTAATTACTTTTGTAATCAAATATAATATATTTTTTTCTTGGTCATAATGTTCCTTGAGATTTCATCCGTTAACAAGAGAACACATAATGTGGCAACATCTGATTTTTTTTTTTTTTTTCAATTTCCTTCAACCACATTTCATATCTATTATCAACCCACCTATCAGATACACCATCATTACCCCGGTGCATACCACAACATATCAATCGCTTTTCAGTTACCCTTCTCTCTGTGTTAATAACTACGGCTCAGCTGGGACTCTAAAGTTTAATTGAACAATAATTTCTTACAAATTTCTCAACAACAATTAACAAGAAGTATTTTGTTTTTTGGTCCGATTGAATTGGCAAGATGAGTAAGATATGAGTGAGTCTAAGATTCAAACCTCGTATCTCCCTCAAGTATTATATTTGACAACCTTTTTTATTGTATAATTTTGAATAGGCTGGATGAGTAATCTATGTTGCTTCATTCTTCTGCGCAGATTATAGAATATCAATTAATCAAAAAACTCAAAATTAATCAGAAGAATTCGAACATCAAAATTCATGTACAATTAAATTTCATTTACGTGCTTTATAGACAAACACTATTCATGTTACGGTGAAGAAAGAACAATTTGAGAGATTTGAAAATGTTCTAATTGAATAGAATATTTATATTTTTAGTGGGCTTAATGTCAAGCTTTGCACCTTATGGTACAGACCGGTACTTCATAAAAAAAAGAATCGTAACGGAACTACTTCAGTAGAGCAATTCTTTGTAGAATGCCCAAAAGTACCATCGCAGAAATTTCATTTTTTGCTGATTTTGCAATCATAGCATGTCATTCCAATGACAACACCTACTTCACAGGTACTAACTGAAAATATTATACATTATCGTCATACTGATTGATTTCCCAAATATTACATACACCTACACCTACTGCTTATGATTTTAAATATATTATATAAACATATCAGTAAATTTATAACAAAAAATATATGGTGCCGGTTGAACTCTAGTATAGATGAAAATTTAAGGCCAATAATCGAGGCTTTAATAAGTGAGCTTCGTATACGGACAAAGACAATGTACACGGGTAAAAGAAACAAAATTTAAATTTTTTTATAAGTGCAATAAAATTCAAATAAAATTCAATTAAATTATGCAACCTATAGATCAAATCATGTATCAATTTTATTCTGTTCGTTATTTTTTATTCGTATATCTATGACTAATTCTTACATGGAACTTTGTCTTTTTTTTTTTTCCTTTATGAATGAAGATCACTGTATATAAATTGAAAAAAAGCGTTATCTAATTTATTGAAATAAGATAATTATGGTACTTGCTAAGGAAAAATTCGCATATAAGAAATTTACACTTGAATACCAGAGTCATTTTTTATTAGAATTTTTTTATTTGATTTATCATTGAAAAAGTGAATAAAAGTAATTTAATATTAAATATAAATAAAAATAAAAATAATTAAATAAGATTCAATTCAAAATTATGTGTATATTATATTCAAAAAACAAAAAAAAGTAAGTATGTTAAGGTAAAAGTCTTTTAATCAGAGGCTTTAATTCCAACCATGAGTATTCAGGTTGTCATCTAACCTGCTACCACTTATCGCAGGATATTTTTTTGTCTGTAGTTTACTTACAAGAGCTATAGACGAGCCCAGCTACAGATTCTCCAGTTTATTTAGGCAGCAAGGAAGGACTAGGCTGCTGCTTAAATGTTGATTTCTAACGAAAAGAAGCAGTAGCTGTTTTTCCTATGCCAGAAAAAAAAAAAATGTAGGTTGCCCTCGCCAAGGGTGAGCGTCACACTAAAAGCCAAAAGAAGAAAAAAGTATGTTATGTTTCTTTGAGTTCCAGTTCTCATTCTTTTCTAAGAAGCGTACGAAATTAATTAGCTTTGTCTTAGCAATTATGTTGACTTAATTCACTCAACAATAATAAGCATTATTAAATTTCAGAAAGAGTCAGCCCCTAGTGCAGCTACAAAGCTACTATTCCATTCGCCTTATATATATATCGCCATTAATTACTTTATTAATCAATTAGTAACAAAGTTTTCGTAATTTGAATTGCTTGTGCATTTTGCAGTACGTATAGATTGCACATTATTAACCTTTTCATATGTGATCGCAACTAATGATAGTTACAATAATATGTGAGTTCCCGCATATTTGTAATGAAGCCACTTACTAATTGAGAATCGGTGAATCCAAGATGTGACAGAAAATGGAAATTGTATGTTTTAGTTTAAAGTTCAAAACCATGGCAAGAAATACCGAATTGCAATACAACCTTTGATAACTTGATGCTTTATTTCAGGGTCTTTTCCTCTTTTTATTTCTTTTTCACTTGGCTGCACACACAACACACGCATATGGGGCTATTCATAGCCTTGTGAAGTCGGCTATAAGCAAATAAAAAATAATAATGAAAAAAACTTCATGGCCATTGCTGGACACACAACAATTTAATTGCATATCCCATTTAAATTTAAAGGTTGACAAGAAAAAAAATTGAGTAAATGAAAAATTTTCAATCTCATATAAATTTTATATAATATTTTTTTAGTTGCGACATCTCATTGGCTCCATCCGATGTGGCTCCTCTGCTAACAACACATTCCAAAGCATAAGCAAGTACAGAGGAACGTGGATGGAAGTATGTATCTTCCTTGTCCATCGGCGAAACAGGTGATATCAAAATTTGAAACCTGGGTCAAATTATTATGGTGCAATTGTACGATTATATCCATTCAACCACCATATTATTTATTTATTTATTCCAATGTATAAACAAGTACTCAGGGACATGGATGGAAATATATATCTTCCTTGTCCATCGGTTTGGCAGAAAAGGTGCTATCGAAATTTGGAACCTGGGTCACTTTGGAAACGTGGCAGAGCAATTACCATTAGTATGTTGCAATTATACGATTATATCCATTCAACCACCATATTATGTATTTATTTATATGGCCTATAAATATATAAAAAGAGGCTTTGAAAGAGATCAGATTTCGATTTCTACCTTCTTTCGTAAGATAAGACCCATATATCAATTGTTCTAATTGTTCTAATCAGGCGGCCTCAACCACCATATTATAATTAAGTTAAAGTCGTAAAATATAATTACATGATTAGACAACCTACAGATCCGCCGAGGTCGCCCGGAACGAGTTGTGGCTACAACTTAGCGCAGCCAACAATCAACAGAATTAGCAGGGCCGACCACGACACATGATGGCCTTGTGCTCGGAACAGATGGGAGATTTGCTTTTATAGACAACCCGGAATAGATTACTTTTCAGACGCAATTTCTTAAACCTTTAAAACCCTGAAACTACAAGTCCCGTAACCAAAGTGCAGCAAAGTAAGTTCCGTTACATCGTCAAACAGAAACCAGAAATAGTGTATTTAATTTAAAATCAAAACCATAATGGAAAACTTCCTTTATTTTGTTTCAACTTATTTTGACATATAAAACTGGCCTCCTATATATGGAATTATTGTGAAGTTACTGTAATTAACATATAATAAATGAGGCCACTATAGTAATAATTCAATATCGATTCATTATGTCATGAACTGTTTCTGAAGTTGCTTGACAACGCCTGGGTTGACTTGGAAGGCCTTAGTCAGAACATCTGGATTGATGGGTGGATTGGATCCGAAGACAGCGTCTGCAATTGTTATGACACCAGGATTTTGGCTGCTCAATCCTGCAAAAGCGACCGCATTGACCTTTCCTATGTTGAGTTGGAAATGAATTTGTCCGATTGGGAACACAAAGACATCTCCGGGATAAAGGACTTTGGTGAAAAGAGTATTGTTGTTCTGGTTGGATGCAACAAATCCAACAAGGAGGGTGCCCTCTATAACCACTAGGATCTCGGAGCCACGGGGGTGAGTGTGCGGCGGATTCACACCACCGATTGCCCAGTCAAGCCGAGCAAGGGAAATGCCGAGAGTGTTGAGTCCCGGAAGTTGGTCAACGATAACTGGTGTGACTGCAATACCTTGTTTGTTGGCAGCAGTGTTTCCAGGTTTATTAAGCCCCGCCTCGAAAAAGAAATCGTTCGCATTCACCTGCTTTGGATCCTTGCAAAACTTCCCATTTACGAACACTGCACATATCAAAACAGTTTTTCAACGGGAAGCCATCATTAATACCACTCTAGGAATTGTGCTGTTTTAACGTCCAACGAGTGTAGTACACAATTAACATATCTATGCATAATTAATCACTTGGCAAAAGTATCCAGATCATTTTATGCAGTCTAATTAATTAGGAATACACTCATACTTAGTACTTTGCTGAATGAATGTTTAAATAGAAGAAAAACAAACCTCCGCGAGGCTCGGCGATGGCGACACAAAAATCTTGAAGAGGACTAGGGTCATAGGCAGAGGCAAATGAAGATGACAAAGCAAGAAGAGCAAGAATTGCAAGGCAACGAGCACTTTCCATTGCGTGTAATTTTTTGTTGGACGTGCAACTCAGAAGGGGTGAGTGATCTTGCAAGGGAAGAAGCCTCCTATTTATAGACAGGAAACCTCTGAGCTAGTCAATGATGAACGATATTAGTTAATTATATACTTTGCAATATTTTGCAAGTTGCCACCGGTCCTCATTATTAAATTAATCTTGATCAAGCATTACTATTACGGCAATCAATTAATTAACCAAGACTTGGTTTTGGCATGTTAAGACTTGTATTAAGAGTGACGTTGTCTTGTGTGTATGTTAATATATAAAAAAATAATCACCCTATTGTGAATTAGTTCTCAAAATTAGAGGTTTTCAAAGAATATCATAGTTGGTGAGTATCATTAGGCAATGACGACTTAAATTTTGTATATTTGGAACGATTTTTATTTGTCCATATCATATTCCAAAGCATAGTATTTGTGGCTTTAGTAAATGAGAGCTTAGGTATACAAACAGGCATAACGAACATAGCTCAAGACACAAGAATAAAAATAAATAAATAGATATATAGAAGCATAAGTAAAAAATAAATTATTTAATGAAATTCAATTTTCTCCATAGATTATCAATTATATATATATTTGGAAAATAAAAGAATTCAATTAAATTCTGTTTCTTTTAAAAAATTGTGATATACAGCAAGCATAAATGTTAAATTTGATTTAATTGGATCAAAATTAAATTGAGTTGAATATTCTCTAAAATTAGTACACTTCCAAAAATATATATATATATATACATTACTGGCCACTTTCAGGTGCCACCGCGTCTTGTAGATGCCTGCATGCCTTGCGTCGGCCTTGCTTTCCAATTAGAGCAATTAATATTGTGACTGCTCCAATTTAATTGAGTCGTATCCTATATCCAATTTGGCACGGATCGATATACGAGATGAATAACGTCGATAATTTAAGAGAATTATTGCATTGGTTTTTCCCACGAGAAGGCTATTTTTGTAATTTACTGATATTCAACCCATTGGCATGTCATTATCACCTAACGATATTCAGTTACAGGCCAACTAACACATCTTTTTTTAACTCGACCATTTCTATTTTTGTATGCTAACTAGACCGCAGGTTTTTCGTATTCTACTTTTATTTATGTTCATTAGAGATTTATCAGACCAAAGAGCGAGTTTCATTAACTTAACATATAAAAAAACTGTTCATCGTCAATCAACTTTTCTAAATGGTGTGATGCAAGGCTGAGTGCTAACGACGCAATTATTAGGCCTTCAAATGCGTGCTTCAGTGTTAAGATTGTTCAATCTCCATGCTCATGAGTCATGACTCTCTCTATTGTCCACTATATAGTTGTTCTGTTTTTTCCACGTATTGATCTTTAGAAATGTGATTCTTTTGGAGATAAATTAAATCTGAAAGGTATTCCACTGGCGCGGTCGAAAGACTTGATATAAAGTCGATTGCTTGTAGTTGGAGAGAGGAACAAATACTCTAGCAAATAAAAAGGGAACAAAGAGAAAAAAATAGTGATATTAATTAGAGAGAAGAGAGCTCTAATTAATTAGATTTTCTGAAACCAAATGGAAGTTTTATTATAATAGACATTCACATTATTAAATTTAAAATAGAATAAAAAGTATATAATTTTATTTTATTTAAATTATTTAAATTTATATTTACAATAGAATATGGTCAAACAATAGAATAATCGTGATATTATACTAAGAGTCGTGTTCCTCTCTCAAGACAATAAAATGTTAAACTATGTAAGGAAAAGGCACAAAATTTTCATTTCTGAGTACGATAAAGTCTTCATTATTCAAGAGTTCTGTTGCAGGACCTTGCATTAAAGCCATTTTAGGTTAACAACCGAATAACAACCCCTTGAGAAAACAGGGAAAGCAGCATCTTAATTAGATATACGGACAGATTTTCATATGGAACATGTCCAATATCAAACAACATACTTTCTTAAACTGTATATATTTAGATACAAAAGAAAACTTGTTATTATTATTATTATTTAATTACGGTTCTCTTTTTGTTGAAATGATGTTCATTTGTTCATATCATATTCCATAGCATAATATTTGAGGCATTAGTAAATGAGAGGTTAGGTGTACAAATAGACATAATGAACGTGGCTGAAGACACAAGAATATTTCGTTTCAAAAATTGTGACATTCAGCAAGCATAAATGTTGAAGAAATATGATTTCATACGATCGAATTAAATTGAGTCAAATAGTCTCCAAAATTAAATTGATTCTTCAAGTAGCAGACAGTCAAAGAACAAGGATAAGAAGAAAAAAGATGATTTCCTAGAATGCAAGTAAGGGGAGTACAGTAAGCGGAAAGACAAAATTGTTACTTTGGTTAGGATAAAAGTAAAATATAAATTGGTTATTTTATTTGTAATAATCTAAATAAGGAAAATGAGTGTCCAAAGCATGAGCAATTGAGCACTTTAGTGGTAGAAGAAGGTGGATGTGATGCCAGTTTGGATGATAACATTCCCTCATGAGTTAATCCCACACAATTGATAAATGTTGTATGTTCTAAATATACTTCAAAATCTAACATGATTTATGTCAAAATTGGGATGGAAAGGATGGAGCTGCTAGCAATGATGGATTTTAGTGTAATGCACAATTTCATTGCTGAATGAGTGATGGAATCTCTTAGTTTTTAAGTGAAAGTGACAATCAGGTGAAGACTATCAACTCTAAGACATGTGATGTAGCAAGAACAGTAAAAAGAGTTGAGGTAACTCTTGGTCAATGGAATGAAAATTTTGATTTGTCTATAATGTCGTTGGATGATTTGATGTAATTCTAGGGATGAAATCCTTTGTGTAAGTGAAAATTGCACTAATGTCTCATCTAGTGGCTTGGTTATCATGGACGAGAAACATTGGTGTTATATGGCTAGTGAAAAGTAGTCTCTCATCAACAAAGGTGGGAAAACTTGTGTTTAGGTATAATACTTGGCAAATTTGAGAGTTAAGGAGCCAAAGTTAACAAAAATGATCGCTAACAAGCATGTTATGATGAGAAGCATAAGTCTTAAGGTGATGGCCAAACCTCCTTCTAAGGAGCACACCACAAACCATAAGCCAATTTTGCGCAATTAGGAATCATGGGGAAATAAGCATCAAGCGCCAAAAAGCCATTTGAGTTTGATAGAAGCACTATTTGATTGGGCCCAAAACAGTGAAAACAAGGCATGAAGAACAGTAGTTGAGGGTGAGATGCTTTGTGAGTCTTCTTTAAGATATGATTATAACCTTAGAAATGTTAATGATATGGGTTATGTTACTTATAAGTGGTAGCAAGCAACCTTGAAAGATTATGCTCCAAATGGTAAGGCTAGTAAGGATTAGGAGATGTATAAGTGGGAAGGTTGACAATCCCATCAACAAGGATGTTGGCTTCAATAGGTGGGAGTGGTTTGTTAGCTCTTTAAGTTCCTTGATGGGAGAATGCAAGCATTAGTAACACCTTGTACCAATGCTTTGCATAACTTTGGCATGTAAGAGTTACATTAGAGGAAACAAGGTGGAGGTGCAAAGTAATGTGCATGGTAGCAACACTAGGAGGAGGTTACGTGCAGGCTACGACATTTGTTAGAACTTGAACCTAAGAGTGTGGGTGAAATTTTTGTGGCATTATGGAAGCCTTGGGATAACATGTAGTGGCATTAGCTACAAGTTAGGAAGGTATTTGGTGTGTTGGTTGGTGCCATAACTTGCAACAATGACGTTAGCATAAGCTGCTGGAATGGTGTGACTGATCAAGCACTCCTATGTCTTCTCCTATCAAATGGCTAGATTCCCTAATATTCTTTAGGGAGTATGAATGACTCACTTGAGAGTTAGGCAAAGATGGGGCAAGGGTAAGGGTTGAGACCAACAACATGTGGGCAAACGACAAGATGACTAACAAGTGGTTGGGGAAATCATTGTGACACCACAATAGTTGGCATATAGTTGGGGGTCTAAGTCAATAACTTGTGATTCCTTCAATATGCACGAGTTGGGCATACATTAATGGGTTACGCTACCAATAATGGGCCAATAGATGCAAACAACATCAAAGATTGTTAGTGCATGAGCGTAAAGAAGCCTCATGGATTACGAAAATAAGAGAGTATGAGAGGTAAATCCTCCTAATTCATGGGGGGAACAATTTGGTGGCAGAAGTGGCAAGTTAGGGATGGTTATCTAAACTAATGTGTTGTTGCATTTTCTTTTCATATAAGGAAACATAGGCTACTAAGGAGATAATTTGACCAAGTAAGATGTAAGGTGTCATTCTTTCCTTAAATAGGGTAATAAGAAGTTGTTAAGAAGTAAAGTGTGGCTCCAAATGATGGGAAATCCACTAAACATAATTGACTTGATAGCCAAGTAATGTATAACTCTAGACAGTTGGGGTTATCAACTACTACTACTATAAATAGATATAGCATGAAAGCCAAGGGTCACACATATACACACATCCATATTCACATAACACTTGAATGATACAATTGGGAAAAACACTTAAGTGAAAGGCAAATGTGAGGTATTTGATATTGTATTTTTTTAAATACTTTTCAGAAGAAAAGTAATAAAATATTGAGAAAATTTTCATAAGTGTTGTGTGCTTTTTTGATTTCTTTGTATACAAATTATATGAAACATTCCTTATATTCTCATGTTTAAATTAGGTTAAAATTAAAAAAGACATCTTAATACCATTACTTTAATCAAAATTTTGATTAAAAAATTTGACCATGTCACAATTAGGGCTTTAAGATTAAAAATTATTTTTTAGTAATATTTATTTATACATTTGATTAGAATATTAAAATTTATTATTATGTTTTTTGTGATCATATCTAAATACAAAAAGGTTGTAATTATAACAATATTATCTAATTTAATTAAATAAATCTAATATAAGGAATAGATATGATGAAAATTAGAAAGGTTTTTATTTTTTTAATAGAAAGGAAGTTGAAAGAAAGTTATCATTTGACTTTCAACAAATTTCTTAACATATCATTCATTAATATTAATAACAATTCTAATAATTTATTATCTGTGACAATTTCTTATAATTTGGTATTATTAACGACATTTACTATCTTTTTCTCAAAATAAAATAATTTATTTATTGCCTTTTGTTTTACTTTTTTTTACTTTAACAAAAAATATAATTTATAAAAATAATAATTATATCATTAATAAATTAAGATAAAAATTATCACTAATATTTTTATTTAATATTTTTCGTTACAATTATAATGATTCACCCTTTCACTTTATTTGTTAATATTTTTATTTAATTTAAAAAATTTATTGTTTGAATACCATTAAATTAAAAGAATTTCATCATATTTAATTATTTAATTTTACATATAATTTTATTTGTTTAAATATAAATAACAATGAGAATTTTTAAATCGAAATTAAAAGGAGAAAAAAAACACCAAATTGCTACCATTGCCCTTTACTTGAGCTTTCCAAATTAAGAACCGTGTGAATATGTTGCTGCTTGCTTTTCTATAAGGTCGACTTAATTGAAAAGTTTGGAAAAAAGGTAAGGCGGTACAGCACATTTAATAATTCAAAATTGCATCATAGAATTATTAAATGTGGTTCGGGCAGAATTTCCCCTAACTTTTACATTTATGTCTCAAATTAGTATGAAAGTATTTCAGTTATTTAAATAGTTATTTTCTTATATGGCACAAGATTTACCTAACCAAATTTTATATAAGATGCCAATTTGTTTTAATTTTTAGTAGAAAAACCTGTGTTTCTTGATACAAATTGATCATATTATATGGTATTGGAATTGGATTTCAATAATTACATATTGTAGCTTGTTGAGACAGACCTTGGATTTGCTACCCCACGTGTGCTTGAAAAAGAAAAAAAAAAAGGTTGATTACTCTGATTGTTTTGGATGTAAATAATTTTTGAATCATTGTTAAAAATAGCCAACATAGCTAATTATTGGAACAGGGAGCAAACTAAGAAAATTTTATGCGGAAAACATAGCATTTAAAGACCATGAAACAAATTTGTAACCACAAAGTAGTTGATTAGTCAGTGATTTAAGCTATTGTCCTCTGAATTAGTATGGATTCGAGTCTACTTATTCAACCTTAGTTACATTGACTTATCCCTCAAGAAACCATTCCAACAAAAAATTTCAGCTATTAGGTGAAGATTTTTAATAGGCCTCTTTACATACCTTATTTGTAAAATTTAAATATGAAGGTAGTATAATTTGAATACGAGACTTATTAATCACAAAAGTTTTGATATTATGTTAAGAAATTATTTTGTTTAAAAATTTAAATTATTAGATAAAATTAATGATATAGATAATGTATTATATATTTAACACTTTTCATGGTAAAATTCAACTGGGGAAGGGACGGTAACTAACAAGATTGAACGTGGAATGAATGATGAATGTTTCCGGGGGAGGGATTCTGGTTGCATTAGATGGTGGGGATTTTAGAGGCAAGTGATATGGTTGCCATTTTGGAGTTTTAGTTGGGTGAAGAGGAAAGAGGAGGTGGGCTAGAGAGAAAAGTGTGGTGGAAAGATCAGAATATTGATCACTGGTGGTGGTGGCAGCAGCAACGGGGAGAAGAAGATTTGGCAGTTGGAGTTGAGGTGGCCGAGGCGGTGGTTGTGGTGGTGACCCCTTTTTGTTTTCGAGAAAGGTGGAGGTGATTTCTGATTGTAGGGAAGGGAAGTGGAATAAGTAATTAGTTCCCATCTCCACCTCTTAAAATATATTAATTTTGCCTCCTCCTTGTAGATTAGTTGCCCCTTCCGTAAGAGAAATACCGTCGAAGGTTGTAATAAGGTCACGTGCGGAGCACTTGCAAAGAGCACAAGTGAGTTTTAATTTTGTCGTTTTTATTGTCTTTTTTTGGTTTGCTTTTTTCTTTTTTAAATGGACTTAAAATAAATCTGGTAAAAAAAAGGATAGGTTATGCGAGACAGGCTATTTATCATTCCTATTGGATATTAATTTGTCACTGTTAATTTTGAAAGTAGGATCTTTATGGGGATAACCGTATTGTAGCCCCGGAAGAAGGGGCTTAAAAATCTTAATGAGACTTGAAATGAAAATAAGTTAATGTCCACAAAGTCTCCCACGGAGTTTGGTACTTGAAATATTTTTTCATAGAAAGTGTAACAATCGCCATTTGCGCGGTTCTTTTGCTTCTTCTTCTTTTTTTTTTTTTTCTTTTTCTCTGAGTGAGATGAAAAAAAAAAAAGAAAAAAAATATATATATGTATAAAAAAAAAAAAATAAAAATAAAAAACTTGATTTCAGTGCGGCACAAGTGATAGATGCTACCGTGAGGTCTGTTTTTTTTTTTTTTTTTTTTTTTTTTTTTTTTTTTTTGGGTCTCTACTCCTGGAAGAGAGCTAATAAGAAAAGGGAAATATAGAATCGTGTCCAACATAACTACATGTTATGAGAATGTGAATCAATACGTAGACAACTAAACGGAAAAGTTAAATCAATGCGCTTAATGGAACACGTTCTTAACGAAGGTTTATACATTACAATGGTATATTTTGATTACACGTTTCTACGATGACAACTGTAATAACTTGTGCATGAAATTTGTTAGGTAAAAGATTTAATGAAGCTAAAAATCACAAGTGGTCAAGTAAACTCTTTCAATTTAAACACGTGTTCTTAATGAACTATTGGTAAATACAAATAATCAGTTTTGGTGGAGATGCACAAACACACACAAACTAGCAAGCACAATGTGAATTTCAAGTTTTTTTGTTGATACGCAAGTAGCAATGTGTTCACTCAATAGAATACGCATCCGTCTTCTTACGCAAATTAACGCACGGGTGAAATGAAATTGATCAAAGCCATAAGCATTAACGAAAGCTAAACCCCGCCATATTTGTGTAGAGTCTAATCTCATGTATAAATAGCGGTGTGTTTCTTGCAGGTCTTCTTGTCAAACACTAGAGCGGCTTGAGGCAAGCAACGCAATTAAGGGTAACGAGATTATGAGATCCATTGATTTCCTTTCAGCCTTTGGCCTAATCTTGGCTTTGGCTTCCTCATTTGCTACTGCCTATGATCCCAGTCCTCTGCAGGACTTCTGTGTAGCTACAAATGAAACTAACTCGACTGGTAATATGCATTCAAAGACATGTCTAGTTCCTTTACTTCTTGAATTATTCATGTATATATGAAGTCATGATGCTAATGTTTATTAGTTTTTGCAGTGTTTGTGAATGGGAAATTCTGCAAGGATCCGAACCGGGTAACGATAAATGACTTCTTGTTTTCGGGGCTAAATGTTCCGAGAAACACATCAAATCAACTTGGAGTGAACGTCACTCTCTTAAATGTTAACATGATACCAGGGCTCAACACTGAGGGCTTATCCTTGGCTCGCATCGACTTTGCACCTAATGGTGGCCTAAATCCACCCCACTATCATCCCCGAGCCTCGGAGATGCAACTAGTCTTGGAGGGCACACTGTATGCAGGCTTTGTTACATCTAACCCGGCCCATCGCTTCTTCTCCAAAATTCTGCATCCGGGAGATGTTATTGTCTATCCGATTGGACTTATTCACTTTCAGTGGAATGTTGGCAATACTAGAGCACTCGCTATTGCTACATTCAACAGCCAAAATCCAGGAGTGATCACCGTTGCAAATGCGCTTTTTGGAGCAAATCCTGTTATTGATCCCGGAGTGCTTGCCAAGGCATTTCATATTAATAAGACACAGGTGGAATCTCTTCAGAAACAGATTTGGCAGAATCCATAAGCCTAACACAAAAGGAAGTTACAACTGTTTCAACATCATAAACTTACATATGATATCCTGTGCATAGACCTGTATGATTTCTAGCCGTATGAGGGCTCTTGATTGAACTTTATAAATGGTCAAATCTTCTGTGATTATGAATTATGTTGTTTGTCTTGATTATTGACATAATGTTGCAGTAATAAGGGACACTATGCTCCTCGAGAGTATTTGTTTGAGTTAATATTTCGTATCTAAAGTGATTGTAACCCAAGGAGGCGCTTCTATGCCTTTCTTGTTTATTTTACAGTATGCCATATTACTAGATCTGTTGTCTCTCTTTAACAGAAATTGTTAGTGTTTGATTTCATCATGTCAGAGAATGGCTTCAAGCATCAATGTTGTACTTTATAAGAAAATAAGGAAAGCCAAAAAAAAAAATCCCCCTGAAGGTGACATTAGAAGAATAATCGTAGGATGCGTAGAGCCCATGCTATGCCAAAAAAGAAAGTGCTTGTCAGTTTCTTAATCTCTGCAGCAGCCATCTTTTACTTATTTGAATCAGAATATTCCATACCCAACTTTTTCTGATCATGGGGTCAGCAAACATTGATATGGAGAAAACGAGTATTACTTGGTTCAACAGCTTTGCTAAAATGAGTTTTTCCAGTCACTGTTCTTTCTTCTTACAATGGAACATGGACCCTGAGCCAAAAAGCTCCAGTGGTCAACAGCACATGATTTTTATGATCATCTCGTCAGGGTCAAGGTTTTGTGGTTTGTGGAATGAAATATCAGTTCCCCCTGTTCTGCACTTTAATCCAGTCAAAATTCCAATGGACCAAAAAATTAAAACTATGTAGAAAAATAGACACCCGCAACTTCAGCTCCATTTTAAATTATCCATGCTAACTGCGATAGGAAATAATCATCATCATATTTTCTATAGCATAAATGTAATCAGACAAATCATGTCCTTGTGTACTCCGATCGAGCTGTATGCAAGTTGAATCACAAGAAATTTGAGAATTTAACCAACTAAAATAATTAAAATTACGCCACGAAAACAAATGAAAGCATGCATCCATAGTCAAAATTGAACCAGAAAACAAATGTTGCATTGTCATCGAATCATTGAGTACTGAAGTGGTCAAAAAGGCCGAGTTGACGAAATCGGAGTGCGGTGGACTTGCTGCATTGCAGGTGGAAACTGGGAAGTGGAGGTTGAACATGGCGTGCGCTCAATGCAAATGGAAGATGTTTTATTGACTATATCAGCCGAATCAGTCAATAATGCTCTTTCTTCCTCTTTTCGTCTAGATGCATACCGTATCTATATACATATAGAACACAGCATTTGATGCTTGAATGATTTCATTAGATGATTACAATGTCCTCAAGTTGTAAACGTAGCAATTTACATTTAATTATACCCCGCATATACTATTCTAACTTTCACAAATATATAATTATAATAATAAATTATAATTTTAAGACTTTTTATGGATAATAATTAATAATTATAAGTAAATAAGGTGGATCCATGTCTAAACCGGATCTATTTCTTGTCATGCAACTCTTTCTTACTTTTCTTGTTTAATTCCACTACCAAAGAGGTTAGAGCGAGTCAAGACGTGAATAACAACCACTCAATTTTCCAAAGACTTTTATGCAGGCCGAGGTAGTAATTTCCCTAGTAAAGAGGCCATGCGGATAGTAACCTACCAATACGTGTAGAATGTGGTGGTTGTTATATGGAACCAGGCTTGTGATGAATTTTAATTTCAACACCTGCCCTGGTCAGTGTCATTAGGTTTGCGATTAAATTTTAGGTCTCGGAAATCCTTTGGTGGTGCCTTAAAACGTTAGTTCGTGTCCTGCTTAAGGTAAAATATGTTCATGATCACTCTGACATTGTCATACTTTTTTTGTATTAGTTAATCTATTAGATCCTAAATCATAGAGGTGAAGTCCTACTCTTACTGTTGAGTAGAATGGTAGGTTACCAAACCCAACATCTTAACTCTCGCGCAGAAGTACAATGTTAGTAACTTATTATAAGTTTATTGGCCATGCTGGCTGGCCGGCAAATAGCTAGCAGTGAGGGAGATGATTAGCAAGCATGTGGGCGGTAGCTAGTCGACGTTGATTGTCTACCAAACATATACATTATAGGCGTTGTACGGTTGCCAGCGTTGACCTTGCTTTCCAATTAGAGCAATTAATATACGGACTGCCCCAAATTATTTAGGCCCTATTCCTATATTTCGTCATGGATGGACATATAAAATGAAGAATTTGGTTAATTATGAGAATCATTCCATCGGTTGTTCCCAAGAGAGAAAGCTATTTATGTCATTTATGTTCAACCATTGCCATGTCATTCTCACCTAACGATATTCAGTCACGAGCAAACTACCACGTTTTTGTAGCTAGCTAGACCGTTTCTAATTCTGCATGCTCTAACTAAACCATAGACTTTTCAAAATGTTCTAATGTTCTTTATGTTCAACAGAGATCTATGGAACGGCACCACTTTATGTGACATCGACATGAAAATTTCTCATATACTAAGACATCAATTTTTAGAGATTTATTAGACCTTGAATTCAAATCTAAGGCTTATATAATCCATTCTTACACTTTTCTAGACATTGAGCTTCAGCCGTGGGACATCTGCGATTCATACTGCAGTGTTTATGTTCCATTGTATTGTTAGAGGACATGATAGGTATGCGAAAGGTATTCATTTGATAATCCATATTCAAAAAATAATTTTCTAATAAAAGAACCAGTTTTCATATATAGTTTTTATTTATTTATTTATAGTTTAAATTATATTTAATTATAATCAGTTACTTAAAGTTATCGATATATTTGTTTTAAAATTAAAAAATGTAATAAACTAATTCATGCTAAAAAATTATAAAAACCAACGACAACTCCAACAATTTTTTTATTATTTTTTTAACAGCATTATTAGTTTTATTCAAAGCATCCCTAAATTAAAAAAAGATACACAACAAAACACCTGAACCAAAGATCCTTTGCAAGATCACAATTCCCAAATACTAGAACCAAAGATCCTTTGCAAGATCACAATTCCTAGTAGAGCTCAAGACAAAAAAAAAAAACTACAGCATCTCCTAGTTAAGTGAATGAAAAATTTTCAATCTCATATAAATTATATAGAATATTTTTGTAGTTGCGAGATCCCATTCGCTCCATCCAATGTGGCTCCGCTACTAACTACACAATCCAAAGCATAAGCAAGTCTACGGGAACATGGACGGAAATATATGTCTTCCTTGTCCGTCGGGTTGGCGGAAAAGGTGCCATCAAAATTTGAAACCTGGGTTTGGAAAGGTGGCAGAGTAATTACCATTATTATGGTGTAATTATACGATTATATCCATTCAACCACCATATTTATTTTTGGACATATAGGCTATAAATACATAAAGAGAGGGGTTGAAAGAGATAAGATTTCAATTTCTACCTTTTTTTTCATAAGATAAGACCCATATATTAGTTGTTATAATTGTTACAAGCAGGCGGTCTCAACCACCATATTATATTATAATCAAGTTAAAGTCGTAAAATATAATTATAAGATTAGGCAACCTTGCCGAGGTCGTGCGGAATGAGTTGTGGCCACAACCCAGCCGAGCCCACAATGAACAGAAATACGCAGGGCCCAAGCATGACACGTGATGGCCTCGTGCTCAGAACAGGTGGGAGATTTGCTTTTATAGACAACCCGGAATGGATCACTTTTCAGATGCCAACGTGCAGCAAAGTTTCAAACGACAATTATATCAAGTTTCATTACAGAAATTGCAAATACATCGTGAAACAGAAACCAGAAATAGTGTATTGAGTTTAAAATCAAAACCATAATGGGAAGATGGGCAGGCTCGGCCAACTTCCTTCATTTCATTTCAACTTATTTTAACATATAAAACTGGCCTCATATATATGTAATTAATGTGAAGTTACTGTAATTAACATAAATAGAAGAGGCCCCTATATTAATACTTCAATTTCATTTTGCTGATTTTGCTATCATAGCAAGTCATTTCAATGACAACACCTACTTCACAGGTATTAACTGAAAAATATTATACGTTAATTTCATATTGATTGATTTCCCAAATATTAAATACACCTGATGCTTATGATTGTAAATATAATACATAAACATATCAGTAAAATTATAACAAAAAATATATATTGTGTGGGTTGAACTCTAGTATAGATGAAAATTAAGGCCAATAATGGAGGCTTTAATACGTGAGCTTCGTATACGGACAAAGACAATGTACACGGGTAAAAGAAACAAAATTCAAATTTTTTTATAAGTGCAATAAAATTTAATTAAATTATGGAACCTATAGATCAAATCATGTATCAATTTTATTATATTCATTATTGTTTGTTCGTATATCTATGACTAATTCTTAGATAGGAACTTTGTTTTTTTTTTTTTTTTCTTTAGGAATGAAGATCACTCTATATAAATTAAAAAAAAATGTTATCTGATTTATTGAAATAAGATAATTATATGGTACTTGCAAGGAAAATTCACATACAAGAAATTTACCTGGTTTCAATAATACTCAAAGCTCTCTTGACATATCTTTGAATTCATCACTTGAATACCAAAGTCATTTTTCTTTTTAAATTTTTTTAATTTTACTCATCTTTCAAAAAGTGAATAAAATTAATATAATATCAAATATGAACAAAAATAAAAAAAAAATAATTATGATTTAATTTAAAATTATGTGTATATTATATTCACAAAAAAAGAGTAAATATGTTAAGCTTCCTTTTTTTCTCTGGCTAAAGTCTTTTAATCAGATGCTTTAGCTTCCCACCATGAGTATTCAGGTTTTCATCTAACCTGCTACCACTTATCACAGGATAGTTTTTTGTCGGTATTTTACTTACAAGAGCTATAGACGGGTCCAGCTTCGGATTCTCCAGTGTATTTAAGCAGCAAGGAAGGACTAGGCTGCTGCTTATATGTTGATTTCTAACGAAAAGAAGCAGTAGCTGTTTTTCCTATGCCAAATAATAATAAAAAAAAAAATGTAGGTTGCCCTCGCCAAGTGTAATCGTCACACTAAAAGCCAAAAGAAGAAAAAAGTATAGTTATGTTTCTTTGAGTTCCTATTTCTCATTCTTTTCTAAGAAGTGTACAAAATTAATTAGCTTTCTCTTTGCAATTATTTTGACTTAATTCACTCATCAATAATAAGCATTATTAAGTTTCAGAAAGAGTCAAGCTAGTATTTCATTCACCTTGTATACAAATCGCCATTAATTACTTTATTAATCAATGATTAACAAAGTTTTAGTGATTTGAATTGCTTGTGCATTTTGCAGTACGAATAGATTGCACATTTTTAACCTTTTAATATGTGATCGCAACTAATGATAGTTACAATTATATGTGTAATGAAACACCCATGATAATACAGTAAGCTCCCGCATATTTGTAATGAAGCCACTTCTTAATTGAGAATCGGTGAATCTAAGATGTGACAGAAAATGGAAATACAATGTTTTAGTTTAAAGTTCAAAACCATGGCAAGAAATACCGAATTGCAATACAACCTTTGATAACTTGGATGCTTTATTTCAGGATTTTTTTTCCCTCTTTATTTCTTTTTCACTTGGCTCTATACACAACACAGGCAAATGGGGCTATTCATAGCCTTGTAAAGTCGGCTATTAGCAAATTAAAAATAATAATAAAAAAACCTTCAAGATATACAACTTGCAAGTGTCGGCAACACAATAATTACAAGCTCCAAAAATCTGGAAGGGGTTGGTGAAAGAAGTTTGAAGATCTAACACTACAGCCTGTTCCCTCTAGAGCCTTTGCTGGACACACAGCAATTTAATTGCAAATCCCATTTAAATTTAAGGGTTGACAAGAAAAAAAAAATTGAATAAATGAAAAATTTTCAATCTCATATAAATTTTATATAATATTTTTGTGGTTGCGACATCCCATTGGCTCCATCTCCTCTACAAACAACATAATCCAAAGCATAAGCAAGTACACGGGAATATATATCTTCCTTGCCAATCGGCGGAAAAGATGCCATCAAAATTTGAAACTTGGGTCACATTGGAAACGTGGCAGAATAATTAACGTTATCATGGTGCAATTATATATCCATGCATCCACCATATTATTTATTTATTTAATCCAAAGCATAAACAAGTACGCGGGGACATGTGGATGGAATATATATCTTCCTTGTCCATCGGGTTGGCAGAAAAGGTGCTATTGAAAATTGGAACCTGGGTCACTTTGGAAGCGAGGCAGAGTAATTACCATTATTATGTAGCATTTATGCGATTATATCCATTCAACCATCATATTATGTATTTATTTATATAGCCTATAAATATATAAAAGAGGCTTTGAAAGAGATCAGATCTCAACTTCTACCTTTTATAATAAGATAAGACCCATATGTTAATTGTTCTAATTATTCTAAGCAGGCAGCCTCAACCACCATGTTATAATCAAGTTAAAGTCGTTAAATATAATTACAAGATTAGGCAACCTACAGTTCAGCAGAGGTCGCGCGAGATCAGTTGTGGCTACAACTTAGCCCAGCCAACAGTGAACAGAATTAAGCAGGGGCCGACCACGACACGCGATGGCCCCGTGCTCAGAACAGGTGGGAGATATGCTTTTATCGACAACCGGGAATAGGTCACTTTTTCGGATGCAATTTCTTAAACCTATAAAACTTGAAACCACAAGTCCCAGCAATTTTAGACCAACGTGCAGCAGAGTTGCAAACAACAATTATATTTCATTACAGAAATTGTGAAAACATCGTGAAACAGAAACCAGAAACAGTGTATTGAGTTAAATCAAAACCATAATGGAAAACTTCCTTTGTTTCGTTTCAACTTATTTTGACATATGAAACTGGCCTCCTATATATGGAATTATTGTGAAGTTACTGTAATTAACATATAATAGAAGGGGCCACTATAGTAATAATTCAATATCTATCAGTTCATTATGTCATTGGCCAGAACTGTTTCTGAAGTTGTTTGATAACATCTGGGTTGACTTGGAAGGCCTTGGTCAGAACATCTAGATTGATAGGTGGCTTGGATCCGAAGACAGCGTCTGCAATTCTTGTGACACCAGGATTTTGGCTGCTAAATCCTGAGAAAGCAACAGCATTAACCTTTCCTATGTTGAATTCGAAATGAATTTGTCCGATTGGGAACACAAAGACATCTCCAGGATGCAGGACTTTGCTGAAAAAGGTATTGTTGTTCTGGTTGGATGCAACAAATCCAACAAGGAGGGTGCCGTCTATAACCACTATCATCTCCGTGCCACGAGGGTGAATGTGTGGCGGATTCAGACCACCGATTGCCCAGTCAAGACGAACAAGGGAAATGCCGAGAGTGTTGAGTCCCGGAAATTGGTCAACGAAAACTGTTGTGATTGCAATACCAAGTTTGTCGGCAGCAGTGTTTCCAGGTTTATTAAGACCTGCTTCGAGGAAGAAATCATTCGCAGTTACCAGCTTTGGATCCTTGCAAAACTTCCCATTTACGAACACTGCACATATCAAAACAGTTTTTCAACATGAAGCGATCATCAATACCAATCCATGATTTGTGTAGTTTAATGTCGAACGAGTGTAGTACACAATTAATATATATATATATATATATATGGATTATTAAAGTATCACATCGGATATTTTAAGCACTCTAATTAATTAGAGATACACTCATACTTAGCACTTTACTGAATGAATGTTTGAATAGAAGAAAAGCATACCCCCGTGAGGCTCGTTGATGGCGACACAAAAATCTTGAAGAGGACTTGGGTCATAGGCAGAGGCAAGTGAAGATGCCAAAGCCAAAAGAGCGAGAGTTGCAAGGAAACGAGCACTTTCCATTGTATGTAATCTTTTATTAGACTCGCAACTTATGATCGACGCTTAGAAGGTGTTAGTGATATTGCAAGGGAAGAAGACTCCTATTTATAGATAGACAGGTTGAGCCAGTCAATTATGGTTTATATTAGTTAATTATATACTTTGCAATATTTTGCAAGTTACAACCTGTCATCATTATTAAATTAATCATGATCATGCATTACTATACAGCAATCAATTAATTAACCAAGACTTGGTTTTCGTTTGTTAAGACTTGTATTAAGAGTGTGGTTGTCTTGTGTAGGTTAATATATAAAAAACTAATCACCTTTTTGCAAGTTAGTTCTCAAAAGTAGAGGTCTTCAAAAAATGATCTTAATTGGTCAGTATCGTCGGTGACTACGGCTTAAACTGTGTATATTTGGACACAAAAGAAAAAAAATTATTACTATTATTTAATTACAGTTTTCTTTTTGTTGAAACGATCTTCATTTGTTCATAGCATATTCCATAGCATATAGTATTTGTGGCTTTAGTAAATGAGAGGTTAGGTATACAAACAGACATAACGAACATAGCTGAAGACAGAAAAATTCAATTAAATTCTCTTTCCTTTCACAAATAATGATGTACCGCGAGCATAAATGTTGGAGAAATATAATTTAATTCAATTGAATTAAATTGAGTTGAAGAGTCTCCAAAATTAGTACACTTCATAAAAAAACGTACACATTACCGGCCACTTTCAGGCGTCACTGCGTCTTGTAGGTGCCCTTGCGTTGACCTTGCTTTCCAATTAGAGCAATTAATATTCTGACTGCTCCAGTTTAATTAAGTCGTATCCTATATGCAATTTGGAACGGATCGATATATGAGATGAATAACGTGGATAATTTAAGAGAATTATTGCATTGGTTTTTCCCACGAGAGAAAGCTATCTTTATAATTTATTGATATTCAACCCATTGGCATGTCACTAAAGTTACAAGACAACTAAGGCATTATTTTTAACTCGACCATTTCTAATTGTTATAGGGTTTCACACTATTAGATTTAATAAAAGTACGGCATACACAACATTATTTTTATTTATTCAAAGAAACTATTTTTACAATTTAAACAGATAATTCTAGTAAAGTATCTACTTTCCTTCTTATCAGAAAAATATAAACTATGCAAGGAAAAGGCAAAAAAAAATTCATTTAAGAGTAAGACAAGGTCTCCGTCACTCAGAAATCTGTTGCAGGACTCGGCGCTAAAGCCATGGTCACCAACCGAACAACCCTTTGAGAAAACAGGGAATGCAGCATCTTACTTAGATATACGAGGAGATTTTCAAATGGAACATGTCCAATATCAAACACCATATTTTGTTAACCAAGCAATTGATCAGATCTAGCAAATTAGTCCTACAATATGTTCTTGACAAAAGCCCTCTACTTCAATTTGTTCTCTGGATATGGTTCAAGACTAAAGAAGAACTGTTGCGTCCTTTACTTGCTAATGCAGAAATTTTAGGCATAACACCTAGACGTAACCATATCTAGACATAGCTTTGAAACTATTTTCCCTCGAATAATAACTTTAGAAAATGCGTTTCGAGTGCACTAAGCTAGCAGTGAGGGAGATGATTAGCAAGCATGTGGGCGGTAGCTAGTCGACGTTGATTGTCTACCAAACATATACATTATAGGCGTTGTACGGTTGCCAGCGTTGACCTTGCTTTCCAATTAGAGCAATTAATATACGGACTGCCCCAAATTATTTAGGCCCTATTCCTATATTTCGTCAAGGATGGACATATAAAATGAGGAATTTGGTTAATTATGAGAATCATTCCATCGGTTGTTCCCAAGAGAGAAAGCTATTTATGTCATTTATGCTCAACCATTGCCATGTCATTCTCACCTAACGATATTCAGCTACGAGCAAACTACCACGTTTTTGTAGCTAGACCGTTTCTAATTCTGCATGCTAACTAAACCGTAGACTTTTCATAATGTTCTAATGTTCTTTATGTCCATCAGAGATCTATCGAACGGCAAAGATAAGTCTTGATCTAACTTTATGGTCACTTTATTACATCATAAATTCAAATATAAGACTTCTATAATTTACTCTTAAGCACTTTTCTAGACAATGAGCTCCAACCGTGGGAAGACTTCTATAATCCATTACTTTTCTAGAGATTGAGCCCTAACCGGGACACATCTGCCATCCATACTGCAGTTTTTATGTTCCATTGTATTGTTAGATGACATGATAGGTATGTGGAAGGCATTCATTTGATAATCCATAATCAAGAATGATTATCTAATAAAAAAAACCAGTTTCCATGCATAAGAGTCCTTATTTATTTATAATTTAAATTATATTTACGTGTACATTTATTTCAAAATTAAAAGATATAATAAATTAATCTATTGGAGAAATTATAAAAATCAATAACAATTACAACAGTTTTTTTTAACTGCATTACCAATTTTATCCGTAGTATCCCTAAGAAAAGAAATACCCAACAAAACACCTGAACCAAAGATCCTTTGCAAGATCACCATCCCGAAATAGTAGAACTCAAGAGAATCAAAACTACAGCATCTCCAGCATCTTCGTCATATCTTTTACTTTCAATTTCCCGTTCAGTGCCACCTCCTTATTAAGGTTGCCTTTCCTCACCTGCCTTAATCGGTGTAGTTTCCCTGTTCCCTCTAGAGCCTTCACTGGACACACAACAGTTTAATTGCAAATCCCATTTAAATTTAAGGTTGACGAGAAAAATTTTGGAGTGAATGAAAAATTTTCAATCTCATATAAATTATATGTAATATTTTTGCAGTTGCAACATCTCATTGGCTCCATCCAATGTGGCTCCTCTACAATCCAAAGCATAAGCAAGCACACAGGAACATGGATGGAAATTGGCGGAAAGAGTGCTATCAAAATTTGAAACCTGTGTCACATTGGAGAGTAATTACCATTATTATGGTGCAGTCATACGACTATATCCATTCAACCACCATATTATTTATTTATTTATTTAATCCAAGGCGTAAACAAGTACGCTGGGACATGGATGGAAATATATATATCTTCCTTGTCCATCGGGTTGGCAGCAGAGGTGCTATCGAAATTTGGAACCTGCGTCACTTTGGAAATGTGGCAGAGTAATTACCATTATTTTGTTGCAATTATACGATTATATCCAGTCAACCACAATATTATGTATTTATTTATATAGTATATAAATATAAATGTATTTATTTATACGATTGTTGAAGAGATCCGATCTCAACTTCTACCATTTTTCATAAGACAAGACCCATTAGTTATTCTAATTGTTTTAAGCAGCGGCCTCAGCCACCATATTATAATCAAGTTAAAGTTGTAAAATATAATTGCAAGATTAGGCAACCTACAGATTGGCGGAGCTCGCCTGGAATGAGTTGTGGCTACAACTTAGCCCAGCAAACAATCAACAGAATTACGTGGGGCCGACCACGACACGTGATGGCCTCGTGCTCAGAACAGGTGGGAGATATGCTTTTATGGACCAACCGGAATAGATCACTTTTCAGATGCAATTTCTTAAACCTTTAAAACCCTGAAACCAAAAGTCCGGCAATTTTAAACCAAAGTGTAGCGAAGTTGCAAACAACAATTACATCAAGTTCCATTACAGAAATCGCAAATACATCGTGAAACAGAAACCAGAAATAGTGTATTTAATTTAAAATCAAAACCATAATGGGAAGAGGAGCAGGATCGGAATAGTATATATAGATTTTTTAAAATTTTTATAATTGATAATTAAAAAAATTATAAAATAATATAATTTTTATTTTTAAGAAAACTGAAATTAAAAAAAATAAATTTTTTAAAATTGATAATTAAAAAAATTATAAAATAGTATAATTTTTATTTTTAAGAAAACTGAAATTAAAAATAAATTATTTTCGTAATTTTTTAATAAAATTTTAAAATTAACTAAATTAAAAAATATTATATATTATTTTTTATTATTTTAATTATTAATTAATTAATTTAATTATTAATTTTTAAAATTAATAATTTTTTTTTAAAATAAATTAAATTATATATTTATCGATCCCACTGATTAGTCTAATTTGATTTTAATTTTTATAATTGACAATTAAAAAAATATAAAATAGTATAATTTTTATTTTTAAGAAAATTAAAATTAAAAAAAATTATTTTCACTATTTTTTTATAAAATTTTAAAATTAACTAAATTAAAAAATATTATAATTATTTTATTATTTTAATTATTAATTAATTAATTTAATTATTAATTTTTAAAATTAATAATTTTTTAAAATAAATTAAATTTTATATTTATCGATCTCACTGACTAATCTAATTCGATTTTGAAAACATTATTAATAACCTTCCAAGCTAGATACATATCATCCCAAAATCTAATGCGGGCACCATATAAACCGGTTGAAATAATGCATCCTTGAACCTTATATGATTGAATGATATTAACACGTAACCATGTACACTAGCATTCGGAACCATATTTTGAACCTCAATCAATTTGGAGACGGTGGCAGTGGAATTATACGAGCTTATCCATTCAACCACCATATATATTATAATCAAGTAAAATGAAATTTAATAATTACAAGATTAGGACTTAAATTAAAGTCATTTTGTTTGTTGTTGTTGTTGTTGTTGTGTTTCTTTTTCTTCTGGGTTTTTCCACAGCTGGCACCTGGAATGCAATGCAAGATTTGATTATTTTATATTTGCAGTACAACCGTTACCGATCCTACAAATTTTATATCTGCACTGTTTAAGAGATTTGATTATTCTTGTTACATTATATCTGGTTACGCAGACAAATACATTCTTTTTGATTAAAATAGATGCAATGTTGGAAATCCTCCCATTGGACCTAATTTTGTTATCTCCCCTCGATCAGGAAGCAAAAGTGCAAAGCGGTGACATTTCCAACACCGTGACTCATTTAGGTTGAGAAAAATGTTTTTGGTGAATATTTTGCGTGTCAAATTGGATGTCAAATTGGAAGTCTTAGATTCAATTGTCATAAGAGTTACACAAGAGTGTAAAATCAACATAGAATATTAGGAGGGAGTCCCATTGGAATTGGGTTCAGCAGTGGGTTCAGCAGTTTAATGCTTAAACATTAATCTTGGAGGCGTGAGGTTCAGATCTTAGGAGGAAGAGTGTGAGACTTTTGAAAAAATGAGAAAGCTGTTTTTGTTGCGTAACTCACGGGTACGTGGGCTTGATGAGTGAAGAAAAGACCAATTGTATTCAAGACTCAAGGTCTCGAGCTTGACCGCACAAACAATTCATAAGAGATGAAGAAAATACTAATTAAACGTGAAAAAGGTTAGTGCAATGTCAAATGCTAATTATAAAACTTTATCCCATAAACGTATGCTTTAGAATTCAATCTTTTTAAATAATTAATGAAGGATTAACCTGATAAATAAAAAAAGAGTTTCCAGTCAATCTTATTTTCTAAAAAGTTTGATGCAAGGTTGAGTGCCATTTACACAATTATTAAACCTTCAAATGTATGTTTTAGAATTTAGATTATTAAATCTTTGTGTTCATGAGTCATGACTATTTTTATTATTTAGTGCTCATATCTTGTTACTAAAATCAGTTTATAAATATTTATCATTCAAAATAATAATAATAATAAATATTTTTTTATCACTTATTGATCTTTAGAAATGTGATTATTCTAGTGATATAAAAAATTGAAAAAGTATTCCACTGACTCGGCCTTAGAGCCATTTAAGGCTACCAAACGAATAACAGCCATTTGAGAAAACAGGGAAAGCAGCATCTTAATTAGATATACCTATAGATTTTCGAATGGAGCAAGTCCAAAATCAAACACCATACTTTCTTAACCAAAGAATTGATGATGCCTAGCAAATTAGTCAGCACAATATGTTCTTGACAAAAGGCCCCTACTTCACTTTGTTCTCAGTCTAAGGTTCAAGATTAATGAAGAGCAGTTGGTCTTTACTTGCAAATGCAGAAATTTTGACATGACAATATCTAACTATTACCATATTGTGGACAAGATATGTGAACTTCAGAATTGGACTGCTTTAAGCATATACAAACATGACTTCAAAAGTGAGTAACCTTAATACTGCGTCAAGATTCGCCCAATCTCTTCAACAATCCTTCGAAATAATATTTGTACTATCCACTTGTGTGCAATCTCTAAGCACAAATGCTTAATTGTTCTTCATTTTAGAATCTTCGATTTGTTCCGTATTTTCCGCAACGCCTCCAATTGAAACTGAAAATATAATCTAGACAACAATCCAGGCTTTAACAAATTAGATGGGTATCCGGACAAAGACTGTACACAGTTAATGCAACAAAAAAATGTTAAGATATAATCAAATCATGGAACCTGTACAATAAACAAAGTATCAATTTCATTCTATTTATTATTTTTATTCTTGTATCCGTGACTAATTCTTGTATGTGATTTTATTTTTATTTATGAATAAAAATCTTTAGACGTGTCAGCCACGACACGCGATGGTCTTGTGCTCCCCGTGGGAACTTTGCTTATGGATAACTCGGAATAGATTACATTTCAAATACCATTTCTTACAACTTTAAAACCCTGAAACCATTAATCCCAGCAATTTTCAAGCGAAAGTGCAGAAAGGTTCCAAACAAGGTTAGTTAGAGAAATTGAGAATATTTCGCGTAACACAAGGTAGAAATAGTCTATTGAGTTTAAAATCAAAACCATCAAGGGAAGAGGGGCAGACTCCGCCAACCTCCGTTATTCCGTTACAACTTATTTCAACATATAAAATAGTTGACATAGGAGTCCTTCAATATCGATCTGTTCATTAAGTGAACTGTTTCTGCAGTTGTTTGATAACATCTGGGTTGACTTGGAAGGCCTTGGTCAGAACGTCTAGATTGATGGGTGGGTTGGATCCGAAGACAGCGTCTGCAATTGTTATGACACCAGGATTTTGGCTGCTCAATCCTGCAAAAGCGACAGCATTGACCTTTCCTATGTTGAGTTGGAAATGAATTTGTCCGATTGGGAACACAAAGACATCTCCGGGATACAGGACTTTGGTGAAAAGGGTATTGTTGTTCTGGTTGGATGCAACAAATCCAACAAGGAGGGTGCCCTCTATAACCACTAGGATCTCAGTGCCACGAGGGTGAGTGTGCGGCGGGTTCAAGCCATGGATTGCCCAGTCAAGCCGAGCAAGGGAAATGCCGAGAGTGTTGAGTCCCGGAAGTTGGTCAATGAAAACTTGTGTGACTGCAATACCTTGTTTGTTGGCAGCAGTGTTTCCAGGTTTATTAAGCCCTGCTTTTAGGAAGAAATCGTTCGCATTCACCTGCTTTGGATCCTTGCAAAACTTCCCATTTACGAACACTGCACATATCAAAACAGTTTTCATACCACTTATGAATTGTGTAGTTTAATGTCCAACGAGTGTTGTACACAATTAATATATATCAAATTGGATCATTTAATGCAGTGTAATTAATTAGAGATACACTCATACTTAGTACTCTACTGAATGAATGAAAAACTCTACAGAATGAATGAAAAACATACCCCCGTGAGGCTCGTCGATGGCGACACAAAAATCTTGAAGAGGACTAGGGTCATAAGCAGAGGCAAGTGAAGATGCCAAAGCCAAAAGAGCGAGAGTTGCAAGGAAACGAGCACTTGCCATTGTACGTAATCTTTTGTTGGACTTGTAACCTATGATCGATGCTTAGAAGGGGTGAGTGATCTTGCGGGGAAGAAGCCTGCTATTTATAGACAGGAAGCCTTTGAGCCAGTCAATTATGAGCCATTTTAATTAATTATATACTCGCAATATTTTAAGAGTTCCCAGCAGGCCAAGACTCAGTATCAAGAATGACATTGTCTTGTGTGTGCCTTAATATATAAAAAACTAATTACCCAATTGCAAATTAGTTGTCGAAAGTAGAGGCAGTCTTCAAAAAATATCATAGTAGGTGAGTATCGTTAGGCGATAAGGACTTAAATTGTTTATATTTTGACACAAATGAAAACTTTTTTTTTTATTTATTTACGGTTCTCTTTTCGTAGGGACGTTCTTGATTTGTTCGTATCATATTCCATACCATTGTCATTTGATCATACCATACTTATGAATAGTAGGTTTTTGCTATATAAAATATAATTATTCTACAATATGTTCTTGACAAAAGCCCACCACGTCAATTTGTTCTCTGCTTATGGTTCAAGACTAATGAACTGTTGCGTCCTTTACTTGCTAATGCAGAAAATTTAGGCATAACACCTACACGTAACCATATCTAGATATAGCTTTGAAACTATTTCCCCTAGATATATTTTAGTTAGAGTTAAACTAATAAAATTAATATTTAATATTAAATATAAATAAAAAATTAATATTTTTATATATTATATAAATAATATTAATAAATAAAATATAATTATATAAAAAATATAATTATTATTTGTATTATATTATAATATTTAAATAATTTAATTATATATATAATTTATATATAATAAGATCAAAAAATTAATTAATATAATTTATTTGTATATATGTGTGATATGAGTCAAATAAATTTAATATTAAATATATTATCATTTGTAATATTTTTATTTTATTTTAAATAATTTTTTTTATTAAAAAATAAAATAATTTAATATAAATATGATAATTTAAATTTAAAAAAAAAAGTATTAATATAATTTAATATGTAATTTAATATAATTTTATTAAAATATAAATAAATATATAATACATATATATTTTTAAATTTTTTATAATTCACAATTAAAAAAAATTATAAAATAATATAATTTTTATTTTGAAGAAAATTAAAATTAAAAAAAAATATTTTTGTAATTTTTTATAAAATTTTAAAATTAACTAAATTTAAAAAAATCATGATTATTTTAGTATTTTATAATTTTAGTTATTAATTAACTAATTTAATTATTAATTTTTAAAATTAATAATTTTTAAAAATAAATTAAATTTTAAATTTATCATATGACTGACTAATTTAATTCAATTTTGAAAACATTACTAATAACCTTCCAAGCTAAATACATATCATCCCAAAATCTGATGCGTGCACCATATAAACCGGTTGAAATAATGCATCCTTGAACCTTGTACGATTGAATGATATTAACACGTAACCATGTACAGTAGCATTCGGAACCATATTTTGAACCTCAGTCAATTTGGAGACGGTGGCAGTGGAATGATACGAGCTTATCCATTCAACCACCATATATATTATAATCAAGTAAAATGCAATTTAATAATTACAAGATTAGGACTTAAATTAAAGTCATTTTGTTTGTTGTTGTTGTTGTTGTGTTTTTTTTTTTTTTTGGGTTTTTCCACAGCTGGCACCTGGAATGCAATGCAAGATTTGATTATTTTATATTTGCAGTACAACCGTTACCGATCCTAAAAATTTTATATCTGCACTGTTTAAGAGATTTGATTATTCTCGTTACATTATATCTGGTTACGCAGACAAATACATTCTTTTTGATTAAAAGAGATGCAATGTTGGAAATCCTCCCATTGGACCTAATTTTGTTATCTCCTCGATCAGGAAGCAAAAGTGTAAAGCGGTGACATTTCCAACACCGTGACTCATTTAGGTTGAGAAAAATGTTTTTGGTGAATATTTTGCATGTCAAATTGGAAGTCTTAGGTTCGATTGTCATAAGAGTTACACAAGAGTGTAAAATCGACATAGAATATTAGGAGGGAGTCCCATTGGAATTGGGTTCAGCAGTTTAATGCTTAAATATTAATCTTGGAGGCGTGAAGTTCAGATCTTAAGAGGAAGAGTGTGAGACTTTTGAAAAAATGAGAAAGCTGTTTTTGTTGCGTAACTCACGGGTACGTGGGCTTGATGAGTGAAGAAAAGACTAATTGTATTCAAGACTCAAGGTCTCGAGCTTGACCGCACAAACAATTCATAAGAGATGAAGAAAATACTAATTAAACGTGAAAGAGGTTAGTGCAATGTCAAGTACTAATCATAAAACTTTATCTCATAAACTTATACTTTAGAATTCAACCTTTTTAAATAATTAATGAAGGATTAACCTTATAAATGAAAAAAAATGTTTCTCATCAATATTCTTTTCTAAAAGGTTTGAGGCAAGGTTGAGTGCCATTTACACAATTATTAAGCCTTCAAATGCATGCTTAAGAATTTATTAAATCTTTGTATTCATGAATCATGACTGTCTCTATTGTTTAGTGCTCACATCTTGTCACTAAAATCAGTATATAAATATTTATCATTGGTAACAATAATAATAATAATAATAATAATAATAAATATTTTTTTATTGATCTTTAGAAATGTGATTTTTCCAGTGATATATAAAATCGGAAAAGTATTCCACTGACTGGGCGTTAAAGCCATTTAAGGCTGCCAAACGAATAACAGCCCTTTGAGAAAACAGGGAAAGCAGCTTAATTAGATATACCTACAGATTTTCAATTGGAACAAGTCCAATATCAAACACCATACTTTATTAACCAAAAAATTGATGAGGCCCAGCAAATTAGTCAACACAATATGTTCTTGACAAAAGGCCCCTACTTCACTTTGTTCTAAGGTTCAAGATTAACGAATAGCAGTTGGTCTTTACTTGCAAAGGCAGAAATTTTGACATGACAATATCTAACTATTATCATATTTTGGACAAGATATGTGAACTTCAGAATTGGACTGCTTTAAGCATATCCAAACATGACTTCAAAAGTGAGTAACCTTAATACTGCGTCAAGATTCGCCCAATCTCTTCAACAATCCTTCGAAATAATATTTTTACTATCCACTTGTGTGCAATCTCTAAGCACAAATGCTTAATTGTTCTTCATTGTAGAATCTTCTGTTCAAATGATTTGTTTGGTATTTTCTGCAACGCCTCTTATTGAAACTGAAAATGTAATCTAGACAACAATCGAGACTTTAACAAATAAGCTGGGTATTCGGACAAAGACTGTCACAGTTAATGCGACAAAAGAATTATTAAGATATAATTAAATTATGGAAACTATACAATAAATCAAGTATCAATTCATTCTATTTATTATTTTTATTCTTGTATCCGTTACTAATTCTTATATGTGATTTCATTTTTATTTATGAATAAAAATCTTTAGACGTGTCAGCCATGACACGTAATGGTCTCGTGCTCATAATTTTTGGCTCAAATACTATATCGGAACTTTTGAGGATGAAGGTCAAAATCCTATATCGAGAATAAGAATATAATTGACTACCTTTACTCTTTATAAATAGAAGTCATGTAATGAGTTATGGAGAAGAGAATAAGGGAACATTATAAGAGTTAAAACTCTATTTCCATGAGCTTATAATCCCAGTATTTGGGTTTTGTTAACTAGACTCTTAAGTCTCTCTTTTGTATTTTCCATTTTAATAATATTTGCTTTCGAACATAGGTCATATCGACCGAACCATGTAAAATTTGCTATCTCTTGTTTTTAAATATTTTTCTTACTTTTGTTATTGTCTTTAAGGGCTATAACCCAAAACTCATTCCCCAACAAATTAGTATCAGAACTTTAGCTTGATTATTTGGGTTCTTTGAGAAAATAGTCATTATGATAATAACTAAGTATTATTCTAAGAAGTTCGATCGGAGTGTTAATTTTGGTATGTGGCAGCTGAAGATGAAGGCCATACTAGTTCAAGATGGTGTTGACGTAACGCTGTTAGGGAGGCAAAAAAAGTCAGAGATGTCAAATGAGGAGTTTGCTGGTCTTGACAAAAGAGCCAGATCAAGTATCATCTTAAATCTTTTTGATGAGGTTTTAAGAGAAGTAGCTACTAAGGTTACTGTTAAAGATTTATGAGAGAAATTAAAGTCTTTATATATGAAGAATACAGTGGAGAATAAGCTTTATTTAAAGCAAAGTTTGTATATATTTCGCATGCCTGAAGGATCATCTATATTGTCACATTTGGATAAATTTAATTCTTTACTTATGGATTTTAGTAATATAGATGTTCAGATTGAGGATAAGGATTAAACCCTGTTATTATTGTATTCTCTTCTCTATCCGTTTAAGTATTTTAGAGAAACAATACTTTATGGTAAAGAAATTATTTCTTATAGAGAAATTAAGTCCATTTTGAAGTCGAAAGAACAGATTGACAAGGATATAACTAAGGAGAATAGTCTGTCAAGTTGACAATTTAATGGTTTAGGGTAGATCAGATAAGAATGATGCAGATAGTCAGATGTCCAGTAGATCTAAATTCAAATATAGAAATTTGGTGTGTAATTATTGTAAAAGAAAAAGACACATCAAAGCTGATTGTTTGAAGCTGAAAGCCAAGGATAAGGAAAAGTACAAAGGTAATAAGTCAATTCAAGCTAGTGTTGTAGAAGATAAGAGTGATGAAATTATCTTCTTTGCTAATAATAAATCAAAGTCTGTTTGAATTTTAGTTGCATGTACCATATGTATCCCAATAGGGATTAGTTTTCCACCTATGAATCTGTTAAAGGTGGAGTTATAATGATGGGCAATGATACAGTTTGCAAAATTGCTGGAATTGGTACGATTAGAATCAAAACTCATGATGGTGTTGTAAGAACACTTACACGGGTCAGATATGTTCCAGAATTAAAGAAGAATTTCATCTCTTTGGGAACACTTAAGGCTCTTGGCTACAGGTACACTAGTAAAGGTGGAGTTTTGAAAGTCAGTAAAGGTGTTCCCGTTGTCATGAAAGTTTGCAGATCAAGAAATTTGTATATTCTACAAGGAACTACAGTTGTGGGTACTACTACAATTCATACAAAGACAATTGCTTAGAGGAAGGTTTTGATTTAAAAAATTAGTACTGGAAACAATCTTGCAGATATGTTTACAAGGTCTCTTCCAATTGTTAAGCTCAAGCAGAGTTTGGACTTAATTGACATGCTATGATGATTTGAGAGTTTATGAAAAAAGTGAAATATTGTTACTATGGATGCATGTGAAACTTGAGTAAAGGTGGAGATTTGTTAGTTTTTGGCTCAAGTCTCACATCGGGACTTTTGAAGGTGAAAGCTAAAATCTCACATCAAGAATAAAAATATGGTTGACTACCTTTACTCCTTATAAATATGAGTCATGTAATGAGTTATGGAGAAGAAAATAAGGGAAAATTAAGCGAGTTAAAACTCTATCTCCATAAGCCTATAGTTCCAGTATTTAGGATTTGTTAACTAGGTTCTTAAGTTTTTCTTTTATATTCTCCATTTTAGTAATATTTGCTCTCATCTTTGCCTATGAACGTAGGTCATATCGACAATATTTGCTCTTATTTTTACTTGTGGATGTAAGTCATATCGACTGAATTACCTAAAATTTGTTGTCTATTTTTAAATATTTTTCTTACTTTTATTATTTTCTTCAAGAGTTACAACCTTAAATCCATTTCCTAACACAACCCGTGGGAACTTTGCTTATTGATAACTCGGAATAGATCACATTTCAAATGCCATTTCTTACAACTTTTAAACCCTGAAACCACTAATCCCAGCAACTTTCAAGCCAAAGTGCAGAAAGGTTCCAAACAAGGTTCGTTAGAGAAATTGAGAATATTTCGCGTAACACAAAGTAGAAATAGTCTATTGAGTTTAAAATCAAAACCATCAAGGGAAGAGGGGCAGACTCCGCCAACCTCCGTTATTCTGTTACAACTTATTTTAACATATAAGATAGTTGACATAGTAGTCCTTCAATATCGATCGGTTCATTAAGTGAACTGTTTCTGCAGTTGTTTGATAACATCTGGATTGACTTGGAAGGCCTTGGTCAGAACGTCTAGATTGATGGGTGGGTTGGATCCGAAGACAGCGTCTGCAATTGTTATGACACCAGGATTTTGGCTGCTCAATCCTGCAAAAGCGACAGCATTGACCTTTCCTATGTTGAGTTGGAAATGAATTTGTCCGATTGGGAACACAAAGACATCTCCGGGATACAGGACCTTGGTGAAAAGGGTATTGTTGTTCTGGTTGGATGCAACAAATCCAACAAGGAGCGTGCCCTCTATAACCACTAGGATCTCAGTGCCACGAGGGTGAGTGTGCGGCGGGTTCAAGCCATGGATTGCCCAGTCAAGCCGAGCAAGGGAAATGCCGAGAGTGTTGAGTCCCGGAAGTTGGTCAACGAAAACTTGTGTGACTGCAATACCTTGTTTGTTGGCAGCAGTGTTTTTCCAGGTTTATTAAGCCCTGCTTTTAGGAAGAAATCGTTCGCATTCACCTGCTTTGGATCCTTGCAAAACTTCCCATTTACGAACACTGCACATATCAAAACAGTTTTCATACCACTTATGAATTGTGTAGTTTAATGTCCAACGAGTGTTGTACACAATTAATATATATCAAATTGGATCATTTAATGCAGTGTAATTAATTAGAGATACACTCATACTTAGTACTCTACTGAATGAATGAAAAACTCTACAGAATGAATGAAAAACATACCCCCGTGAGGCTCGTCGATGGCGACACAAAAATCTTGAAGAGGACTAGGGTCATAAGCAGAGGCAAGTGAAGATGCCAAAGCCAAAAGAGCGAGAGTTGCAAGGAAACGAGCACTTGCCATTGTACGTAATCTTTTGTTGGACTTGTAACCTATGATCGATGCTTAGAAGGGGTGAGTGATCTTGCGGGGAAGAAGCCTGCTATTTATAGACAGGAAGCCTTTGAGCCAGTCAATTATGAGCCATTTTAATTAATTATATACTCGCAATATTTTAAGAGTTCCCAGCAGGCCAAGACTCAGTATCAAGAATGACATTGTCTTGTGTGTGCCTTAATATATAAAAAACTAATTACCCAATTGCAAATTAGTTGTCGAAAGTAGAGGCAGTCTTCAAAAAATATCATAGTAAGTGAGTATCGTTAGGCGATAAGGACTTAAATTGTTTATATTTTGACACAAATGAAAACTTTTTTTTTTATTTATTTACGGTTCTCTTTTCGTAGGGACGTTCTTGATTTGTTCGTATCATATTCCATACCATTGTCATTTGTTCATACCATACTTATGAATAGTAGGTTTTTGCTTTGCATATTCTACCGTTGTTTATGCTCGTTGGAGATTTATTTGACTAAAGCGCGAGTATAACGGAATGATAAAATTATTTCATTGTGATCCAAATGATATAAGTACAAGTCACAGAAACTTCTTGTATACATTTATTACAAATTTATTAAACCATGAATCTAAACCTTGAGAATATTTTTTTTGATAATCCATAATCAAAAGTGATTATGTAATTTTTGTAGTCCGTGTATAAGATAACTTATTTATAACTCAAATTATATTTAGTTATAACTAATTATTTAAAATTACATCGACATTTATTCTCTTTATTTTTTTTTCTTTGGGGTTAAAACAGCCAAATATTTTAAACACGGTTAGGTAATCCTTAATTATAATCAAGTGCCGATAGAAGCCAGAAGACTTCAACTATATAAACGAAAGGCTCTGCAGAAAGCCTATACAGCTATAACCGTACAAAATAAATACGCTGCACCGGCAAAAATAAAGTGGCAATGTGTCCAAACTAATCTGGAGCCAACAAAATATCCTCTTCTAAAGACGACCCAGAATGCAAGTCGAAGAACCAAGAGCTATAGTCGAAACAACAAAGCACCTGGGCATTGAGATAACGTCTACTCAGCATTGACCCATTATCTAAACAAAATAGATGAGAGATCGCGTCCTCAAAGCCATGCAACAAAGTCCACATTTCGCGTGAGACCCCACTTTGCCCTTGCGTCTGCGAAGTAGTTGCATTCGCGGTGCCGATGCACACAGAAAACCTGACCCTTCGTCTTACTTTTAATGTAATGAAGTAGCGGGGCCAAACGCAAAGGTCTTCCCTTCCGATTATTTAACCAAGTTATTGATACAGGAGAATCACACCCTATGATCATTGACGTCTGTTCTGCATCGTCCCAAGAATCCCATAATTTGATCGACTTTTTAATTGAAAGGAGTTCTGTCGCACTTATGCTATATGCCTCAACAGCCTTTGAAAAAATAAACACGACCTTTCCATCACGGTCCCTCAAAACCCCTCCAATACCAGCCATTCCGATAGAACCAATAATGGAGGCAGCGGTATTAAAATTGAAAGTATCCATTGGAGGTGCAATCCCCACCAAATCTTGTCTCTTTGCTTGAATCTTCAGAAAAGGGGAAATGCTTGCAATAATTAGCATAAAGTCATTAATAGAAAAACAGTCAGTGACGCCATTTGGATTTCAAACACCGCAACATCCTTACTCTAATCAAGTTAAGTCGCAGAGTTTTTTAACCGAAAAGAATTTACCTACACAGATGGACTTGTTCCTCGCCAACCAAGACCAAATAATTGTAAAGAAACTCATGAGCCATAGGACCTTTGCTTTACAACTTTGACCAAGACCCTCCCACATCGCCCACGCTTTCTTTACGAAAGTTGGAACCAGCCAAGAGATGTCCTACAAACCCAAGCACTAAGACCACTCTTCCCACACAAGATGACAATGGAGAAAAAGATGGTTAACGGTTTCAAAACCCACCGAGTAGATAGAGCAGTTGTATCCATAATTGAACCGTTCATCTTGCATGCCAGGCGAGCTTTGACAGGGTCGTTCAAGAAGGAGTTGCTAGCCAAAGATTTCCACTTTTGTTGGAGCTAGCCTTGCCAAATGTAGGGAGGCACTTTCGCATGCTCCCACGTAAGTTATCCTATAAGTCACAAAATGATTTGACGGTAAATATTACATGTGTATCCGATTGTCAAATAAATTGATCTCGTTCCCATTGTGGTAATAATTTTCAAAACTTACTATATTATTCTCTCACCCAATCAAAAAAATTTCGATGCACAAGAATCTTCACTCCTAATGATCATTCACCCATTCGCTAAATCTTACCCTATAAACCTATGCTCAGAATTCAACCTCCTGGAACACAATTTAAACACCAACTAAACAAATGAAAAAACACAATTACCTTTGCTTACAGATTTTATGCCCGGTTGAGCGCTAACCACGCAATTTTTTACTTTTGATTTTTGAGAAGTCAATCAAATTAGTTTTATTCTTAAAGGAAATTTATAGCAGTACAAGGACACACATCAGGAGCAGAATAAGGTCCACTCAACGAGTTGCCCGTAACAGAAAAGACTCAAAACCACGCAATTATTAGGCCTTCAAATACCTGCCTTGGAATCCTTTTTTATTATTTTATTTTTAATTTTTAATTTTTTATTTTTTGGCCATATATGCTTCAAAATTCAGATTGTTTAATCTCCATGTTCATGATTGATGATTGCCACTAATATTTGGTGCTCATATCTTGTCAATGTAATCAGTATATAAATATTTTTCACGTGTTGACCTTTAGAAATGTGACAATTTCTACGGATATAAAAGCTGAAAAGTATTCTATTGACGTGGTAGAAAGAGTTGGTATGAGATATGGACAAGTATTCTAGCGCACGAGGAAGGAAGGAAGAGAAAAAATGGTGATACTAATTTGAAAAAAGAAAGTCAAAATTAATTAAATTTTTTTAAAAAATTATAGTAAATAAAAGTATAATTTTTAATTGTTATATTGTTTCATATTATTAGACTTAATGGAAGTACGATATATATAACTTTATTCAAAGAAGCTATGAATATAATTTAAACTTATAATTCTAGTAACCTTAATATTACATCATTACTCACAATCTACTTTCCTTCTTATCGTGAAAATATAAACTATGTAAGGAAAAGGCAAAAAATTTTCAGATAAGAGCAAGACAAGGTCTCCATTAGTCAGAGTTCTGTTGCACGATTCGGCATTAAAGCCATTAGGTCACCAAGCCAACAACCCTTTGAGAAAACAGGGAAAGCAGCGTCTCAATTAGATATTCGGACAGATTTTCAAATGGAACATGTCCAATATCAAACACCATACTTTCTTGACCAAACAATTGATCAAGTCTAGCAAATTAGTCCTACAATATGTTCTTGACAAAAGCCCACCAAGTCAATTTGTTCTCTGCTTATGGTTCAAGACTAATGAATTGTTGCGTCCTTTACTTGCTAATGCAAAAAATTTAGGCATAACACCTAGACGTAACCATATCTGGACATAGCTTTGAAACTATTTCCCCTCCAATAATAACTTTAGAAAAATGCGTTTCGAGTGTAGTAAGCTCCTGCTTTACGGAGATACGAAAATTTTTAATATTGTCTACCATACTTGGTGTTCACCTTGTACAGTTACCAGGAAAGAAGGAACCTTCTATTGTGTCAAGACCCAGTTTTCTAACAACCCTTCAAAATAATATTTGTACCATCTACTTGTGTACCTTTCTTTCGTATTATGCATGGTTAGCTAATTATGACAACTTCAAGAACAAAGAGCTTGGTCTTCATTCAGAATGTTCTATTCAAGTGATTATCCCTTAAATGAACTTGTGTAAGATTGACATCACATGTTTGAACTGGGGAACATTTGACTACATCCACTGTTGCTAGTCACCAACTTCCAGCTTTTCATAGGTTGTAGAATTGAATTAAAGTTTAGAATTCTATGATACTATTAGATAATATTTTAAGAATTAAATTAATTATTAAATTTTAAAATTTAAAATTTTAAAATTTAATCATTTTAATTAAAATTAAATTAATAAAATTAATATTTAATATTAAATATAAATAAAATGTAATTATATAAAAAAATATAATTATTATATGTATTATACTATAATATATATATATATATATATAATAAAGTAAAAAAATTAATTAATATGATTTATTTGTAAATATAATTGATATAAGTCAAATAAATTTAATATAAAATATATTATAATTTATAATATTTTTATTTTATTTTAAATAATTTTTTGTTAAAAAAAAAAATAATTTAATATAAATAAGATAATTTAAATTAAAAAAATAAGTATTAATATAATATAATATATAATTTAATATATTTTTTTTAAAATATAAATAAATATATAATACAAATATTTTTTAAAATTTTATGATTCACAGTTAAAAAAATTATAAAATAATATAATTTTTATTTTAAAAAAAACTAAAATTAAAAAAAAAACTTATTTTTCAAATTTTTTATAAAATTTTACAATTAATTAAATTAAAAAATATGATTATTTTATTGTTTATAATTTTAATTATTAATTAACTAATTTAATTATTAATTTTTAAAATTAAAATAAATTTTAAATTTACTGACTGACTAGTCTAATTCGATTTTGAAAACATTACTAATAACCTTCCAAGCTAGATACATATCATCCCAAAATCTGATGCGGGCACCATATAAACCGGTTGAAATAATGCATCCCTGAACCTTATATGATTGAATGATATTAACACGTAACCATGTACACTAGCATTCGGAACCATATTTTGAACCTCAGTCAATTTGGAGACGGTGGCAGTGGAATTATACGAGCTTATCCATTCAACCACCATATATATTATATTGAAGTAAAATGCAATTTAATAATTACAAGATTAGGACTTAAATTAAAGTCATTTTGTTTGTTGTTGTTGTTGTTGTGTTTTTTTTTTCTTTTTTGGATTTTCCACAGCTGGCACCTGGAATGTAATGTGGGATTTGATTATTTTATATTTGCAGTACAACCGTTACCGATCCTACAAATTTTATATCTGCACTGTTTAAGAGATTTGATTATTCTTGTTACATTTTATCTGTTTACGCAGACAAATACAGTCTTTTTTATTAAAAAAGATGCAATGTTGGAAATCCTCCCATTGGACCCAATTTTGTTATCTCCCTCGATCCGGAAGCAAAAGTGCAAAGCGGTGACATTTCCAATACCGTGACTCATTTTGGTTGAGAAAAATGTTTTTGGTGAATATTCATGTCAAATTGGATTTAGGTTGAGAAAAATGTTTTTGGTGAATATTTTGCATATCAAATTGGAAGTCTTAGGTTCGATTATCATAAGAGTTACACAAGAGTGTAAAATCAACATAGAATATTTGGAGGTAATCCCATTCGAATTGGGTTCAGCAGTTTAATGCTCAAACATTAATCTTGGAGGCGTGAGGTTCAGATCTTAAGAGGAAGAATGTGAGACTTTTGAAAAAATGAGAAAGCTGTTTTTGTTGTGTAACTCACGGGTACGTGGGCTTGATGAGTGAAGAAAAGACCAATTGTATTAAGACTCAGGGTCTCGAGCTTGACCGCACAAACAATTCATAAGAGATGAAGAAAATACTAATTAAATGTGAAAAAGGTTAGTGCAATGTAAAGTGCTAATCATAAAACCTTACCCCATAAACCTATACTTTAAAATTCAACTTTTAACCTTTTTAAATAATTAATGAAGGATTAACCTTATAAATAAAAAAATATTCCCGTCAATCTTCTTTTCTAAAAGATTTGATGCAAGGTTGAGTATGATACACAATTATTAAGCTTTCAAATGCATGTGTCAGAATTTAGATTGTTAAATCTCCGTATTCATGAATCATAACTATCTCTATTGTTTATCTTGCCACTAAAACTAGTATATAAATATTTATCATTGGTAACAATAATAACAATAAATATATTTTTATTGAATTTTAGAAATGCGATTTTTTCAGTATTCCACTGACTGGGCGTTAAAGCCATTTAAGGCTACCAAACGAATAACAGCCCTTTGAGAAAGCAGGGAAAGCAGCATCTTAATTAGATATACCTACAGATTTTCAAATGGAACAAGTCCAATATCAAACACCATACTTTCTTAACCAAAGAATTGATGAGGCCCAGCAAATTAGTCAGCACAATATGTTCTTGACAAAAGGCCCCTACTTCACTTTGTTCTAAGGTTCAAGACTAATGAAGAGCAGTTGGTCTTTACTTGCAAAGGCAGAAATTTTGACATGACAATATCTAACTATTATCATATTTTGGACAAGATATGTGAACTTCAGAATTGGACTGCTTTAAGCATATCCAAACATGACTTCAAAAGTGAGTAACCTTAATACTGTGTCAAGATTCACCCAATCTCTTCAACAATCCTTCAAAATAATATTTGTACTATCCACTTGTGTGCAATCTCTAAGCACAAATGCTTAATTATTTTCATTTTAGAATCTTCTAGTCAAATGATTTGTTTGGTATTTTCTGCAACGCCTATTATTGAAACTGAAAATGCAAGCTAGACAACAATCGAGACTTTAACAAATCAGCTGGGTATTCGGACAAAGACTGTACACAGTTAATGCGACAAAAAAATTATTAAGATATAATTAAATCATGAAATTTATACATTAAATCAAGTATCAATTTCATTCTATTTACTATTTTTATTCTTGTATTGGTGACTAATTCTTGTGTGTGATTTCATTTTTATTTATGAATAAAAATCTTTAGACGTGTCAGCCACGACACGTGATGGTCTCATGCTCAGAACCCGTGGGAACTTTGCTTATTGATAACTCGAAATTGATCACATTTCAAATGCCATTTCTTACAACTTTAAAACCCTGAAATCATTAATCCCAGCAATTTTCAAGCCAACGTTCCAAACGAGGTTCGTTAGAGAAATTGAAAATATCTTGCGAAACACAAATTAGAAATAGTCTATTGAGTTTAAAATTAAAACCATCATGCGAAGAGGGGCAGACTCCGCCAACCTCCGTTATTCCGTTACAACTTATTTTAACATATAAGATAGTTGACATAGTAGTCCTTCAATATCGATCGGTTCATTAAGTGAACTGTTTATGCAGTTGTTTGATAACATCTGGATTGACTTGGAAGGCCTTGGTCAGAACGTCTAGATTGATGGGTGGGTTGGATCCGAAGACAGCGTCTGCAATTGTTATGACACCAGGATTTTGGCTGCTCAATCCTGCAAAAGCGACAGCATTGACCTTTCCTATGTTGAGTTGGAAATGAATTTGTCCGATTGGGAACACAAAGACATCTCCGGGATACAGGACCTTGGTGAAAAGGGTATTGTTGTTCTGGTTGGATGCAACAAATCCAACAAGGAGCGTGCCCTCTATAACCACTAGGATCTCAGTGCCACGAGGGTGAGTGTGCGGCGGGTTCAAGCCATGGATTGCCCAGTCAAGCCGAGCAAGGGAAATGCCGAGAGTGTTGAGTCCCGGAAGTTGGTCAACGAAAACTTGTGTGACTGCAATACCTTGTTTGTTGGCAGCAGTGTTTCCAGGTTTATTAAGCCCTGCTTTTAGGAAGAAATCGTTCGCATTCACCTGCTTTGGATCCTTGCAAAACTTCCCATTTACGAACACTGCACATATCAAAACAGTTTTCATACCACTTATGAATTGTGTAGTTTAATGTCCAACGAGTGTTGTACACAATTAATATATATATATGTGTGTGTGGATGATTAATTACTTCGTAGAAGTATCTAATCGGATCATTTAATGCAGTCTAATTAATTAGAGATACACTCTGAATGAATGTTTAAATAGAAAAAAAACATACCCCCGTGAGGCTCGTCGATGGCGACACAAAAATCTTGAAGAGGACTAGGGTCATAAGCAGAGGCAAGTGAAGATGCCAAAGCCATAAGAGCAAGAGTTGCAAGGAAACGAGCACTTTCCATTGTATGTAATCTTTTGTTGGACTTGTAACCTATGATCGATGCTTAGAAGGGGTGAATGATCTTGCACGGAAGAAGCCTGCTATTTATAGACAGGAAGCCTTTGAGCCAGTCAATTATGGGCCATATTAATTAATTATACACTCGCAAGTTCCCACCAGCAGTCATCATTATTCAATTAATCCTGATAAAGCATAACTATTACAGCAATCAAATAATTGCCAAGACTTAGTATCGAGAATGACGTTGTCTTGTGTGTGCGTTAATATAATTGCAAATTAGTTGTCGAAAGTAGAGGCGGTCTTCAAAAAATATCATATTAGGTGAGTATCGTTACGTGATAACGACTTAAATTGTTTATATTTTGACACAAAAGAAATTTTTTTTATTTAATTACGGTTTTTGTAGGAACGTTCTTGATTTGTTCATATCATATTCCGTACCATATTCATTTGTTCTTATCGTAATTATGAATGGTAGATTTTTGCTTACTACACCATAGGCTTTTCATATTCTACTGTTGTTTATGCTCTTCGGAGATTTATTTGACTAAAGGGCGAGCATAAAGGAATGCTAAATTTATTTCGTTGTGATCCAAATGCAATAAGTAAATGTCGTACAAACTTCTTGTATATCGATATGCCATTTATTAGAAATTTATTAAACCATGAATTCAAACCTTGAGACTTTTCCATCCATACTGAAGTGTTGGTTATATTGTATTGTTACGTGACATGATATGTATGGGGAAAATTTTCATTTAATAATTCATAATCAAAATCAAAAGTGATTTTATAATTTATATAATTTTGTATATAAGGAAAGTTATTTATTTATAATTCAAATTATATCTAATTAAAATTAATTATAACTAGTTATTTAAAATTATATTTATATTTATATTTTTTATTTATTTGGTTTTAAACGGCCAAATATTTTAAACACGGTTACCATATGAGAAGGTATCCTTAATTACAACCAACTGCCATGGAAGCCAAAAGAATTCACCTAAATAAAAGAAAGGCAGAAAGCCTATACAGCTATAACCGTACAAAATTACGGGACATGAGAAAAATACACTGCACCCGCAATAATAAAGTGGCATTGTGTCCAAACTGATGTAGAGCCAACAAAATATCCTCGTCTAAAGACGAATGCAAGTTGAAGAACCGCGAACTATAGTCGAACACATCAAAACACCTGGGCATCGAGATAATATCTACTCACCATTGATCCATTGTCTTACCAAAATAGATGATAGATTGCATCCTCAAAGCGATGCAACAAAGTCCACATTTCGCGTGAGACCCCACTTTACCCTTGCGTCTGCGAAGTAGTTGCATTCGCTGGGCCGACGCACACAGAAAACCGGACATTCGCGTTATTTTTAATGTAATGAAGTACCGGGGCCAAACGGTCTACCTTTCCGATTATTTAACTAAGTTATTGCTATAGGACAGTCCCTCCCTATGATCATTGACGTCTGTTATGCATCATCCAGGAGTCCCATAATTTGATTGCCTCTTTAATTGAAAGGTGTTCTGCCGCATTTACGCTATTTGCCTCAACAGCCTTTGAAAAAATAAAAAAGACCTTTCCATCACGGTCCCTCAAAACCCCTCCAAGACCAGCCATTCCGATATAACCAATAATGGAGGCATCGGTATTAAAATTGAAAGTGTACATTGGAGGTGCCATCCCCTCCAAATCTTGTTTCTTTTCTTGAATCTTCAGAAAAGGGGAAAGGCTTGCAATAATTAGCGTAAAGTCATTAATAGAAAAACAGTCGTAAGGCCATTTGGATTTCGACCACCGCAACATCCTTACTCTAATCAAGTTAAATCGCAGAGTTTTTTAACCGAAAAGAATTTACCTACAAAGATGGACTTGTTCCTTGCCAACCAAATGGACCAAATAATTGTAAAGAAACTCATGAGCCATAGGACCTTTGCTTTACAACTCTGACCAATACCCTCCCACATCTCCCAAGCTTTCTTTACGAAAGTTGGAACCACTCAAGAGATGTCCTACCAACCCAAGCACTAAGACCATACTTCCCACACAAGATGACAATGGAGAAAAAGATGGTTAACGGTTTCAAAACCCACCGACTAGATAGAGCAGTTTGTATCCATATTTGAACCGTTCATTATGCATGCCAGGCGAGCTTTGACACGGTCATTCAAGAAGGAGTTGCTAGCCAAAGATTTCCACTTTTGTTGGAGCTAGACCTTGCGAAATATAGGGAGACACCTTCGTAAGCTATCCTTTAAGTCACAAAATGATTTGACGGTAAATATTCCATATGTATCCAATTGCCAAATAAATTTATCTCGTTCCCCTTGTGATAGGCAACAATCCTGAATAATTTTCAAGAACGTATTCTATTATTCTTTCTCCCAGTGAAAAAAATTTTGATGCCACAAGCATCTCCACTCCCAATGATCATCCACCCATTCGCTGAAGTCTCTCACTGAGCCTGTTTTAATCACCTTTAAGACATACAATCGAGGGAACCGCTATTCAAGGGGCTCGTTGCCCACCCATAAATGATGCCAAAAATCCACTTTCACTCCATCTCCAACCAGAAATCTACAGTGAATTTAACAATCTAAAAGTCTATCATCTTGTTGCACAACAAAGCACACTCCTCTCCACATTGGGGACATTTAGAACCACTTTGTAGACCACTCCCCTTGCCAGTAATCATAATCATCATAAAAATCTTAACCCAAGTTGTGTGATCGCAAGTTTCCACCCTCCACAGCTATTTTGCCAGAAGATCCAAATTACCATCACCCAGTCTGCTAATACCCAGCCCACCACATGTTTTCTTCCTACACATAAACCCCCATCCAACTTGTTAGGATATGAGATCTGGATTATATCCTTTAAAGAAAATGTCTATAGGTGAAAGTAAAAACAAGTAAAAACAAATATTATTAACATAAAGAATATAAAAAGAACTCTTTTTAAGCGTAGTTAACAAATAATGTACTAAAGGTTCATTTAGTTTTAACTCTCTTAGTTTTTTTTTTTTACAATACTATATTACTTTTTATTTATAAAAAATAAAATTATCCAACTTTACTTTTCCAATGTAGGACTTTAGTCATAAATTTAATAAATTTTCACATTGACTCAAGTCTCACATGTAGACAGAGTAATAATACTTCACTTTCTTCACAAACTCTCAAATTATCATATCACGCTAATTAAATCTAAACACTACTTGAACTTAGTGGTTAAAAGAGACTTCGTGAGCATATCTACATGATTGATTTTGGTACTAATTTTCTAGGTTGAAACCTTTCCTTTGGCAATTATCTCCCGAATAAAATAATATCTCATATCAATATACTTCATCCTCTCATGATACATTTGATCATTAGTCAAGTGTATTATACTTGATAACAATATTTTGACGTAAACTAAACTTATTATACAAACCTTTCAATCATAATGCTTTCAATCATAATACTTCTTTGATTGTCTTAGTCATTGTCATGTATTTTGCTTCAATAGTAAGCAAACAAATAACATATTAGAAAGTAACTATCTAACTAATAGTAAAACCACCAATACAAAATACATTATATGAAAGAGATCTTCTTCTATCAAAATCAACAAAACTAACTAATGTATCAGAATTTTTAGCAAACTCCAAACATGTGTCCAAATAAATAACAAATATCTAAAAATCTATTTCATAGCCTACCAATATAATTTGTTTGAAAAAAACATATACCTACAAACCACACTAACTACTTCTAAAATATTTGGATGCATGCAAACTATCGTATATATAAGACTACCAACAACACTCGAATATGAAACTCTTTTTATATACCTTTTCTCTTCATCTAACTTTGTCAATTGAGTAGTTGATAATTTAAAATAACTAGAAATGGGAGTATTGACAAGTTTGGTATTTTTATACTAAATCGTTCCAATATCTTCTCATCATAATTTTTGTGAGTAAATTTACATAATTTCATCAATTTGACCTATATCCATAGGTGAAAGTAGGAACAAATATTACTTATATAGAAATATATATAAAAAAAATATTTTGTAAACGCAATTAACAAAAACTAAAATAATAGATTAAAAACTCATAAAGTTTTAATTCTCTTAATTTTGATTTATTTTTACAACACGCTATATTACTCATTGTTTATAAATAACAAAAATCAAAAATTCAAAATTAAAGAGTAATTGAGTTTTAATTTCTTTAATTTTTTTAATTTTTTTATTTTTACATCACACTATATTACTCATTACTTATAAGAAACAAAAATCAAAAATTTAAAATTATAAATTAAAGATTCGTTTAGTTTTAACTCTTTTAATTTTTATTTATTTTTATAACATACTATATTATTCAATATTTATAAAAAATAAAATTAATCAACTCTGTTCAATTTTTTAATATGGACTTCAACCACCAATTTAACACAACCTGATAAATCCTTCTTCAACCATCCTCTTCACCCCAAAAAAGGAAATTTGTATTTAATTTACACACTAGACTTCATTAAAACCAAACGTCCAGCTATGATAAGAACCAGGATTTCTATTTTGCCAACCTACCCTTTATTTTTTAAATAACCGGATCCCACAAGACTTTTGCCTCGGATTAGCACCCACAGGAAGTCCTAAATAATGCATGGGAAGAAACCCAACCCCACATTTCCAAATTCTTGGCCTACTATCTAGCAATGTATTGCTCACTCAAACAGCATACATAGTAGTGTTAGCTAAGTTGATTTTTAGTCCAGCACAGCACTGAAAGCAACAAAGAATTCTTTTCCTCAAGGACTTCTCCTTGGCTGCACTAGAAATGATGGTGTCGTCTGCAAACATTTGTTCTAAAATTACAAACATGTAATAAAATATTTCATGGGAGAAATTGTAAAAACCAATGACAGCTCCAATGGTTTAACTTAGTTGCAATTTTTTTTTTTTCTCTTGGGTCAATCAATACACAATTTCAAATTTGAGGATTGACAAAAAAAATGACAAGTATCAGTAGAGGCAAAATTTTCAATATCATTTAAGTTATATACAATCCTTTTTTAGTGGGTACATCCCATTGGGCTCTGCTGCGAATTACAACGTCACTTTGATTCTTTTATAAGAGTCACTCGCGCACACACACAGTGGCTAATGCCAATTGTAATATATAAACAGTGGAATTAATGCATCCTTGTACCAGATAGGATTGAATGAGATCAAAGAATAAGCACGTACACTAGCATTCAGATACAAATATCTTCGTTGTACGTCAAGTTGTATGAAAGCATAAGCATTCAGCTATCATATTTTGAACCTGAGTCAATTTGGAGACGTGATAGTGTAAGTACCACTATTATGGTGGAATTATACGTGCTTATCCATTCAACCACCTGATATATTATAATAAAGTAAAATACATAATCTGATAATTGCAAGATGAGGACCTAAATTAAAGACTTTTTGGCTTTCTCCATTTTTTCTTTTTTTAATTTCTCTGCCGGCCAGCAGGGATGCGATGCAACATTCCTAAGCAGTGGGACCGTTTCCGAACCTACTAATTTTATATTTGCACTGTAAACCCTGTTGCTGGATGCCGCAAATGGTTTAAGAGATCTGATTATTCTTGTTGTTCCGGAGATCAACTTATGCTACCTACTTTGGCATTATTACGGTTAACTAATATGTTTTATTTGGTGTAAACCAATATATATATATATATATATATATATTTTACGTACACAGATACTTTTTATTTATTATTATTTAATAAAACAGATGCAATTTGGGAAACTCACTCATTGGACCAAATTTGTTTGGTCCCCTTGTTCCAGGAGCGAAGTGGACGTTTCCAACATTGTGGGCCCTTGAGGCTGAGAAAATTGGTTTTGGTGAAGAAGGGAACCCTATTGGAATTGTATTCAGCAGTTCAGTGCTTAGACATTAATCTTGGAAACGTCAAGTTCAAATCTTACGAGAGAAATTGCGAGATATTCAAAAGATGAAGGTGTTACTTTTGTTGTGTTACTCACATATGTTCGAAAATAATAATAATAATAATGATACAGAGCTGTGTTCAAAACTGGAGATCTTGAGTTTGAGGCGTCACCAACAATTTTTAGGAGACGAAGAAAATACAAAAAGGTTAATGCAACGTCAAGTGCTAAATCTTACCCTATAAACCTATGCTCAGAATTCAACCTCTTGAAACATAAATTAAACACCAACTAAACAAGTGAAAATACACAATCACCTTTTCTAAAAGATTTGATGCCAGGTTGAGTGCTAACCACGCAATTTTTATTTTTTTTTAAAAGTCAATCAAAGTAGTTTTATTCTTAAAGCAATTTTGCAGCAGTACAAGAACCCACATCAGGAGCAGAATAAGGTCCACTCAACGTGTTGCCCGAACAGAAAAGACTCAAAACCATGCAATTATTAGGCCTTCAAATACCTGCCTCGGAATTTTTTTTTTTAATTTGTATTTTTTGGCCATACATGCTTCAGAATTCAGATTGTTTAATCTCCATGTTCATGGTTTATGACTGTCACTATTATTTGGTGCCCATATGTTGTCAGAGTATGTAAATATTTTTCACGCGTTGACCTTTAGAAATGTGACAACTTCTACAGATATATAAAAGCTGAAAAGTGTTTTACTGGCGTGGTTGAAAGAGTTGGTATGAGATATGGACAAATATTCTAGCGAATGAGAAAGGAAGAAAAAAATAGTGATACTGATTTGAAAAAAGAGTCATAATTAATTAAATTCTTTTTAAAAACAAAAAAAAAAAAAGACACAATTTTTAATTGTTATAGTGTTTCACACTATTAAATTTAATAAAAGTATGATATATGTAACTTTATTCTTATTTATTCAAAGAAACTATATTTACCATTTAAAAGTAACCTTAATATTACATCAATACTCGCATTCTACTTTCTTTCTTATCAGAAAAATATAAACTATGTAATGAAAAGGCAAGAAAATTTTCAGTTAAGAGCAAGACAAGGTCTCCATTACTCAGAGTTCTGTTGCACGATTCGGCATTAAAGCCATTAGGTCACCAACCGAACAACCCTTTGAGAAAACAGGGAAAGCAGCATCTTAATTAGATATGCGGACAGATTTTCAAATGGAACATGTCCAATATCAAACACCATGCTTTCTTGACCAAACAATTGATCAAGTCTAGTAAAATTAGTCGTAGAATATGTTCTCTACAAAAGCCCACTACTTCAATTTGTTCTCTGGTTATGGTTCAAGACTAATGAACTGTTGCGTCCTTTACTCGCTAATGCAGAAATTTTAGCCATAAGACCTAGACGTAACCATATCTAGACATAGCTTTGAAACTATTTCCCCTCCAATAATAACTTTAGAAAAATGCGTTTCGAATGCACTAAGCTCCTGCTTTACGAGGATACGAAAATTATTAATATTTTCCACCATACTTGGTGTTCCCCTTGTACAGTTACCAGGAAAGAAGTAACCTTCTACTGTGTCAAGACCCATTTATCTAACAACCCTTTAAAATAACATTTGTACCATCTACCTGTGTACCTTTCTTTCGTATTAAGCCAGTGACTTGTATACCACAACATAATGCTATTATGCTTGGTTGGCTAATTATGACAACTTCAAGCACAAAGAGCTTGTTCTTTATTCAGAATGTTCTATTCAAGTGATTACCCTTAAGAGAACTTGCGTAAGGTTGATATCACATGTTTGAACTAGACTATGTCCACTGTCGCTAGTCACCAACTTTCAACATTTCAGTTAATAGCTCGTAGAATTAAATTAAGCCTAAAATTTTGAAATACTATTAACCAATGTCTTGAGAATTGAACCAATTTTTGAAAGAAAACGTAGAAAAATTTAAAATTTAATTAATTTAACAAATTTGACTATAATTAAACTAATAAAATTAATATTTAATAATAAATATATATGAAAAATTTAATATATTTTTATATTATATAAGTTTAAAAAAATAATTTATATAATATATTTATTAATATAAGTCATATAAGTTAAGTAAATTTTATAGAAAATATATTATAATTTATAATTTTTTATTCTATATAATTTTTTTTTGAAAAAAATAAAATATTTCAATATTAATAAAATAATTAAATTTTAAAAATAAATATTAATATAATATAATATATAATTTTAAATATATTTTTTATAAAATACAAATAAATATAAAAGAAAAATATTTTTCATAATTTTTATAATTCACAATTAAAAAATTTATAAAATAGTATAATTTTTTATTTTGAAAAAAAATTAAAAAAATATAAATAAATTATTTTTTAAAATTTTCTCAAATTTTTGAAATTGGCTAAACAAAAGAAATTATGATTATTTCACTCATTTACATGTTCAAAAAAAAATAATTTATTATTACACTCTCAAAATATATAGTTGTAACTTTAAGCATTTGTCAAATTATTTAGTTTTATAATTTATTAAGTGAAATATATATTCAGTTGATTTTGTTACAAAAATATTTGTTAATAAGATTTTTATAATTAATTTGGTTAAAAATCCTATAACACATAAAAAGAGTAAATATATTGATATTCGTTTTTATTTTTTAAGAGATCAAGTTGATAAAAAATAAATTGAATTTTTTTATTTATAAATTTAAAAATTAAATAGTTAATATTCTCATAAAAAATCATTAAAAAATAAAATATTTATTAAACTGAAACAGATATTAAAATTGAGAGTATCAGCTAATTAAAATTAAGGAAAATGTAAATATTAATTCATATTATGAGTTAATTTAAATTAAAAATTTATTTTAGTAAAAATTTAATTGAGTTGAAATTAAATTTGATTATTTAAATAAATTTAAATATCTATTTTTGTATAAAAACACATTAATTATATATATATATATATATATATATATATATATATATATATATATATATATATATCTGTCAGTTATTATATTTATTTATTTTATCAAATTAATAAAATTATAATATTCATATAATTTTCTATCAAAAATACACAACATCTCCATCTACCTCTCTTCTTTCTCTCCCATCCCATGAGTCTCCATTCCACTTGTCCAATGGTCCATTGATTATTTGGTACAAATCATATTCTTTTTAATCAAACAATAGTACCACAAAAACCGATGCACTGAAATTTGTATATGCTAGGATTTGCATTAGTGAATGACGTTGTCAAGTTAATTCAATAATAGATAGGAGAACTGCTTTGGAGCTCTCAAATTAAGAATGCCTTACAAAAATGTGGGAGTTGGCCAGTATTGTTAATAGATAATGTCATTGTTTACTTGAACATTAATGGAAAGTTTCTCAATCATATCCGATTTGTTGATATAGGAATTGGTGCAGCACTATGGAATTGAGCACTTAATTAAAGACAGCAATATCTAGTGATTCCTACCATCAAATCTATTAATTAATGGTCGTTTTTTTTACAGGCTCTGTGAACATTAGGTTACCAAACCCAAGGTCAGTACACTGCAAACGGAAAAAGCAGAATCCAAAACCCTGAATAAGAACACTATGAAAAGATTAAAGAACTACAGATGAAGTCCTACTCCTACTGTTTAGTAGAATGGTAGGTTACCAAACCCAATATCTTAACTCTCGTGCAAAGGGACAATGTCAGTAACTTATCATAAGTTTACTGGCCTTGACGGCTCGCCGGCAAGTTGCTAGCAGCGAGGGAGATGGATTAGTAAGCATGTGGGCATTAGCTAGTCGACCTTGATTGTCTACCAAACATATACATTATAGGCCGCGTACGGTTGCCACCGAGACTTGCTGGTGCCTACATGGCTATCGTTGACCTTGCTTTAGCAACTAATATACGGAATGCGCCAAATTAATTAGGTCCTATTCCTATATTTCATCAAGGATGGACATATAAAATGAAGAATTTGGTTAATTATGAGAATTATTCCATCGGTTGTTCCCAAGAGAGAAAGCTATTTATGTCATTTATGCTCAACCGTTGCCGTGTCATTCTCACCTAACGATATTCAGTTACGAGCAAACTACCACGTTTTTTTAGCTAGACCGTTTCTAATTCTGCATGCTAAGTAAACCGTAGACTTTTCATAATGTTCTAATGTTCTTTATGTCCATCAGAGATCTATCAAACGGCAAAGATAAGTCTTGATCTAACTGTATGGTCACTTTATTATATCATAAATTCAAATATAAGACTTCTATAATTTATTTTTAAGCACTTTTCTAGACAATGAGCTCCAACCGTGGGAAGACTTCTATAATCCATTCTTAAACACTTTTCTAGAGATTGAGCCCCAACCGGGAGGCATCTGCGATCCATACTGTATGTTCCATTGTATTGTAAGATGACATGATAGGTATGTGGAAGGCATTCATTTGATAATCCATAATCAAGAATGATTATCTAATAGAAGAACCAGTTTCCATGCATAAGAGTCCTTATTTATTTATAATTTAAATTATATTTGATTCTAATCAGTTACTTAAAGTTACGTGTACATTTGTTTCAAAATTAAAAGATATAATAAATTAATCTATTGGAGAAATTATAAAAATTAATAACAATTACAATAGTTTTTTTTTTCTTCTGAACTGCATTACCAATTTTATTCGTAGTATCCGTAAGAAAAGAAATACCCATCAAAACACCTGAACCAAAGATCCTTTGCAAGATCACCATCCCGAAATAGTAGAGCTCAAGTGAAACAAAACTACAGCATCTCCAGCATCTTCGTCATATCTTTTACTTTCAATTTCCCACCCCGTTATTAAGGTTGCCTTTCCTCACCTACCTTAATCGGTGTAGTTTTCCTGTTCCCTCTGGAGCCTTTGCTGTACACACAACAGTTTAATTGCAAATCCCATTTAAATTTAAGGTTGACAAGAAAAATTTTTGAGTGAACGAAAAATTTTCAATCTCATATAAATTATATATAATATTTTTGCAGTTGCAACATCCCATTGGCTCCATACAATGTGCTCCGCTACTAACTACACAATCCAAAGCATAAGCAAGTACACAAGAACATGGATGGAAAAATATATCTTCCTTGTCCATCAGTTTCGTGGAAAAAGTGCTATCAAAATTTGAAACCTGGGTCACATTGGAGACGTCGCAGAGTAATTACCATTATTATGGTGCAGTCATACGACTATATCCATTCAAGCACCATATTATTTATTTATTTGTTTAATCCAAAGCATAAACAAGTACGCAGAGACATGGATGGAAATATATATCTTCCTTGTCCATCGGGTTGGCAGGGTTGGCAGCAGAGGTGCTATCGAAATTTGGAACCTGCGTCACTTTGGAAACGTGGCAGAGTAATTCCCATTATTTTGTTGCAATTATACGATTATATCCATTCAACCACATATTATGTATTTATTTATATAGCATATAAATATAAATGTATTTATTTATATGATTGTTGAAGATATCCGATCTCAACTTCTACCTTTTTTCATAAGATAAGACCCATATATTAGTTATTCTAATTGTTTTAAGCAGCGGCCTCAGCCACCATATTATAATCAAGTTAAAGTTGTAAAATATAATTACAAGATTAGGCAACCTACAGATTGGCCGAGCTCGCCTGGAATGACTTGTGGCTACAACTTAGCCCAGCCAACAATCAACAGAATTACGTAGGGCCGACCACGACACGTGATGGCCTCGTGCTCAGAACAGGTGGGAGATATGCTTTTATGGACGACCCGGAATAGATCAGATGCAATTTCTTAAACCTTTAAAACCCTGAAACCACAAGTCCCGGCAATTTTAAACCAAAGTGCAGCGAAGTTGCAAACAACATTTACATCAAGTTCCATTACAGAAATCGCAAATACATCGTGAAACAGAAACCAGAAATAGTGTATTTAATTTAAAATCAAAACCATAATGGGAAGAGGGGCAGGCTCGGCCAACTTCCTTTATTTCGTTTCAACTTATTTTTACATATAAAACTGGCCTCCTATATATGGAATTTTTGTGAAGGTACTGTAATTAACATATCATAGAAGAGGCCACCATAGTAATAATTCAATGTCGATCAGTTCACTATGTTTCTGAAGTTGTTTGAGACCACCTAGGTTGACTTGGAAGGCCTTGGTCAGAACGTCTGATGGGTGGCTTGGATCCGAAGACATCATCAACAATTTTTATGACACCAGGAATTTGGCTGCTCAATCCTGCAAAAGCAACAGCATTGAACTTTCCTATGTTGAGTTGGAAATGAATTTGTCCGATTGGGAACACAAAGATATCTCCAGGATGCAGGACTTTGGTGAAAAGGGTATTGTTGTTGTTGTTGTTGTGTTTTTTTGGTTGGTTCTTCCCACAGCTGGGAGCTGGAGTGCAGTGCGGGATTTGATTATTTTATATTTGCAGTAAAACCGTTACCGATCCGACAAATTTTATATCTGCACTGTTTAAGAGATTTGATTATTCTTGATCATACTATTAACTAATACATTATATCTTGTTACGCAGACAAATACATTATTTTTGATTAAAAAAGATGCAATGCTGGAAATCCTCCCATTGGACCCAATTTTGTTATCTCCCCTCGATCCGGAAGCAAAAGTGCAAACCGGTGACATTTCTCACACCGTAACTCATTTGGGTTGAGAAAAATGTTTTTGGCGAATATTTTGCATGTCAAATTGGAAGTCTTATATTCGATTGTCATAAGAGTTACAAAAGAGTGTAAAATATATATAAAATATTAGGAGGGAGTCCCATTGGAATTGGGTTTTGCAGTTCAATGCTTAAACATTAATTTTGGAGGTGTGAGGTTCAGATCTTAAGAGGAAGAGTGTGAGACTTTTGAAAAAATTAGAAAGCTGATTTTGTTGCGTAACTCACGGGTACGTGGGCTTGATGAGTGAAGAAAAGACCAATTGTATTCAAGACTCAAGGTCTCGAGCTTGACCGCACAAACAATTCGTAGGAGATGAAGAGAATACTAATTAAACGTGAAAAAGGTGCTAATCATAAAACATTACCCCATAAACCTATACTTTAGAATTCAACCTTTTAAATAATCAACGAAGGATTAATCTTTTAAATAAAAAAATGTTCCCTGTCAATCTTCTTTTCCAAAAGGTTTGATGCAAGGTTGAGTGCCAATTACACAATTGTTAAGCCTTCAAATGCATGTTTTAGAATTCAGACTGTTAAATCTTCATATTCATGAGTCATGAGTCTCTCTAATGTCTAGTGCTCATATCTTGTGACTAAAATCAATATATAAATATTTATCATTTGAAAAAATAATAATAATAATAAATATTTTTTTTATCCCTTGTTGATCTTTTAGAAATGAGATTATTCTAATCATATAAAAAATTGGAAAAGTATTCCACTGAAGGGGCGTTAAAGCCATTTGAAGCTACCAAAGGAATAACAGAGAAAACAGGGAAAGCAGCATCTTAATTACATATACCTACAGATTTTCAAATGGAACAAGTCCAATATCAAACACCACACTTTCTTAACCAAAGAATTGATGAGGCCCAGCAAATTCGTCAGCACAATATGTTCTTGACAAAAGGCCCCTACTTCACTTTGTTCTAAGGTTCAAGATTAATGAAGAGCAGTTGGTCTTTACTTGCAAAGGCAGAAATTTTGACATGACAATATCTAACTATTACCATATTTTGGACAAGGTATGTCAACTGCTTTAAGCATATCCAAACATGACTTCAAAACTGTGTAACCTTGATACTGTGTCAAGATTCGACCAATATCTTCAACAATCCTTCAAAATAATATTTGTACTATCCACTTGTGTGCAATCTCTAAGCACGAATGCTTAATTGTTCTTCAATTTAGAATCTTCTATTCAAATGATTTGTCTGGTATTTTCTGCAACGCCTCTCATTGAAACAGAGAATGCAATCTAAACAACAATCGAGACTCTAACAAATCAGCCGGGTATTCGGACAAAGACTGTATACAGTTAATGTGACAAAAAAATTATTAAGATATAATTAAATCATGAAACTTATACATTAAATCAAGTATCAATTTCATTCTATTTATTATTTTTATTCTTGTATTCGTGAGTAATTCTTGTGTCTGATTTTATTTTTATTTATGAATAAAAATCTTTAGACGTGTCAACCACGACACGTGATGGTCTCGTGCTCAGAACCCGTGGGAACTTTGCTTATTGATAACTCGGAATAGATCACATTTCAAATGCCATTTCTTACAACTTTAAAACCCTGAAACCATTAATCCGAGCAATTTTCAAGCCTAACTGCAGAAAGGTTCCGAGAAATTGAAAATATTTCGCGAAAAACGAACTAGAAATAGTCTATTGAGTTTAAAATTAAAACAATCATGCGAAGAGGGGCAGACTCCGCAACCTCCGTTATTCCGTTACAACTTATTTGAACATATAAGATAGTTGACATAGTAGTCCTTCAATATCGATCAGTTCATTAAGTGAACTGTTTCTGCAGTTGTTTGATAACATCTGGGTTGACTTGGAAGGCCTTGGTCAGAACGTCTAGATTGATGGGTGGGTTGGATCCGAAGACAGCGTCTGCAATTGTTATGACACCAGGATTTTGGCTGCTCAATCCTGCAAAAGCGACAGCATTGACCTTTCCTATGTTGAGTTGGAAATGAATTTGTCCGATTGGGAACACAAAGACATCTCCGGGATACAGGACTTTGGTGAAAAGGGTATTGTTGTTCTGGTTGGATGCAACAAATCCAACAAGGAGGGTGCCCTCTATAACCACTAGGATCTCAGTGCCACGAGGGTGAATGTGCGGCGGGTTCAAGCCATGGATTGCCCAGTCAAGACGAGCAAGGGAAATGCCGAGAGTGTTGAGTCCCCGAAGTTGGTCAACGAAAACTTGAGTGACTGCAATACCTTGTTTGTTGGCAGCAGTGTTTCCAGGTTTATTAAGCCCTGCTTCGAGGAAGAAATCGTTCGCATTCACCAGCTTTGGATCCTTGCAAAACTTCCCATTTACGAACACTGCACATATCAAAACAGTTTTCATGCCACTATGAATTGTGTAGTTTAATGTCCAACGAGTGTTGTACACAAATAATATTTATGTGTGTGTGGATGATCAATTACATCGTAGAAGTGTCAAATCGGATCATTTAATGCAGTCTAATTAATTAGAGATGCACTCATACTTGGTACTCTACTGAATGAATGTTTAAACAGAAGAAAGACATACCCCCGTGAGGCTCGTCGATGGCCACACAAAAATCTTGAAGAGGACTAGGGTCATAAGCAGAGGCAAGTGAAGATGCCAAAGCCAAGAGAGCGAGACTTGCAAGGAGTCGAGCACTTTCCATTGTACGTAATCTTTTGATGGACTTGTAACCTATGATTGATGCTTAGAAGGGGTGAGTGATCTTGCAGGGAAGAAGCCTGCTATTTATAGACAGGAAGCCTTTGAGCCGGTCAATTATGAGCCATTTTAATTAATTATATAGCAGTCATTATTATTCAATTAAACTATTACAGCAATCAAATAATTGACCAAGACTTAGTATCAAGAATGACGTCGTCTTGTGCGTGCGTTAATATATAAAAAAACTAATTAGGCAATTGCAAATTAGTTGTCGCAAGTAGAGGCGGTCTTCAAAAATATCATATTAGGTGAGTATTGTTAGGCGATAATGACTTAAATTGTTTATATTTTGACACAAAAGAAAACGTTTTTTAAAAATTTATTTAGGGTTCTCTTTTTGTAGGAACGTTGGTATTATATTCCGTACCATTGTCATTTGTTCATATTATACTTACGAATAGTAGGTTTTTGCTTACTAGACCATAGGCTTTTCATTGTGATACAAATGATATAAGTACAAGTCACAGAAACTTCTTGTATATCGATATGTCATCTCTTAGAAATTTATTAAACCATGAATTTAAACCTTGAGAATATTTTTTTGATAATCCATAATCAAAAGTGATTATGTAATTTATGTAGTCCCTCTATAAGATAACTTATTTATTTATAACTTTAGTTATAACTAATTATTTAAAATTACGTCTACATTTATTCTCTCTATTTTTTTGGGTTAAAACAGCCAAATATTTTAGACACGGTAACCATATGGAAAGGTTATCCTTAATTATAACCAACTGCCGACAGAAGCCAGAAGACTTCAATTATAAATACGAAAGGCTCTGCAGAAAGCCTATACGGTACAAAATAAATACGCCGCACCTGCAAAAATAAAGTGGCAATGTATCCAAACTAATCTAGAGCCAACAAAATATCCTCTTCTAGACGACCCAGAATGCAAGTCGAAGAACCAAGAGCTATAGTCGAAACAACAAAGCACCTGGGCATTGAGATAACGTCTACTCAGCATTGACTAATTATCTAAACAAAATAGATGAGAGATCGCGTCCTCAAAGCCATGCCACAAAGTCCACATTTCGCGTCGCGTGAGACCCCACTTTGCAGCAGTTGCATTCGCCGTGCCGATGCACACAGAAAACCTGACCCTTCGTCTTACTTTTAATGTAATGAAGTAGCGGGGCCAAATGCATTGGTCTTCCCTTCCGATTATTTAACCAAGTTATTGCTGTAGGAGAATCACACCCGTCCCAGGAGTACCATAATTTGATTACCTCTTTAATTGAAAAGAGTTCCGTCGCATTTATGCTATTTGCCTCAACAGCCTCTGAAAAAATAACCACGATCATTTGGATTTCAACCACCGCAACATCCTTACTCTAATCAAATCAAGTTGAGTCGCAGAGTTTTTTAACCGAAAGGAATTTACCTACAAAGATGGACTTGTTCCTCGCCAACCAAATGGACCAAATAATTGTAAAGAAACTCATGAGGCACAGGACCTTTGCTTTACAACTCTGACCAAGACCCTCCCACATCGCCCAAGCTTTCTTTACGAAAGTTGGAATCACCCAAGAGATGTCCTTCAAACCCAACCACTAAGACCACACTTCCCACACAAGATGACAATAGAGAAAAAGATGGTTAACGGTTTCAAAACCCACCGAGTAGATAGAGCAGGTTGTATCCATAATTGAACCGTTCATTTTGCATGCCAGGCGAGCTTTGACAGGGTGTTCAAGGAGTTGCTAGCCAAAGATTTCCACCTTGGTTGGAGCTAACCCTTGCCAAATATACGGAGGCACCTTCGCATGCTCCCCACGCAAGTTATCCTATAAATGATTTGACGGTAAATATTACATGTGTATCCGATTGTCAAATAAATTGATCTCTTTCGATGCACAAGAATCCTTACTCCCAATGATCATCCACCCACTCGCTGAAGTCTCTCACTGCGCCTGTTTTAATCACCTTTTAAGACATACAATCGAGGAACCGCTATTCAAGGGACTCGTTGCCCCCCAAAAAAAATGATGCCAAAGGTCCACTTTTGCTCCATCTCCAACTAGAAATCTAAAGTGAATTTAACAATGTCTAAAAGTCTATCATCGTGTTGCACAACAGAGCACACTCCTCTCCTCAATGGGGACATTTATGACCACTCTGTAGACCATTCCCTTGTCCAGTAACTGTAATCCTCGTATCTTGCTTCAAGAATCTTAACCCAAGTTGCGTGATCACAAGTTTCCACCCTCCACAGCTCTTTTGTTATAAGCTCCAAATTACTATCACTTAGTCTGCCGATACCCAGCCCACCACATGTTTTCTCTCCACAATGGGGACATTTATATTTTGTCATCTCTCTAGCAATGTATTGCTCGCTCGAACCCCATACATAATAGTTTTGGCTAAGTTGATTTTTAGTGCAGCACCGCACTGAAAGCAACAAAGAATTCTTTTGCAGTTCCTCAAGGACTCTTCCCTGGCTGCACTAAAAATGATGGTGTCGTCTGCAAACATTTGTTCTAAATTTACAAGATGTAATAAACTAATTCGTGGGAGAAATTGCAACAAGATGTAACTTGGTGGCAATTTTTTTTCTTTTTTCTTTTTTTTTTTTTTTTTGCTTTGGGTCAATCAATACACAATTTCAAATTTGAGGAGTGACAAAAAATTTAGAAGTATCAGTAGAGGGAAAATTTTCAATCTCATTTAAATTATATACAATCCTTTTTTAGTGGGTACATCCCATTGGCTCCATCCAATGTGTCTCCGCTGCGGATTACAACGTCACTTTGATTCTTCTATAAGTCACTCACGTACACAAACAGTGGCTAACGACAATTGTAATATATAAACAGTGGAATTAATGCATCCTTGAACCATATAAGATTGAATGAGATCAAAGAATAAGCATGTACACTAGCATTCAGATAAAAATGTCTTCCTTGTCCATCAACTTGGATGAAAGCGTAAGCATTCGTCCATCATATTTTGAACCTGAGTCAATTTGGAGACGTGATAGAGTAAGCACCACTATTGTGGTGGAATTATACGCGCTTATCCATTCAACCACCAGATATATTATAATAAAGTAAATTACATAATCTAATAATTGCAAGATTAGAGCTTAAATTGAAGGCTTTTGTGGTTTTCTCCACTTTTTTTTTTTTAAATTTCTCAGCAGGCAGCAGGGATGCAATGCAACATTCCTTAGCAGTGGGACCGTTTCCGAACCTATTAATTTTATATTTGCACTGCGAACGCAGTTGCTGGATGCCGCAAATGGTTTAAGAGATTTGATTATTCTTGTTTTTCCGGAGATTAACTTATGTTACCTGCTTTGGCATTACTACGGTTAAGGACCAAATTTTGTTTGCTCCCAAATTTGGTCCCCTTGTTCGAGGAGCGAAGGGGACGCTTCCAGCATTGTGGGCCCTTGTCGCTGAGAAAAATGTTTTTGGGGAAAGAAGGGAGCCCTATTTGAATTGTATTCAGTGCTTAGACATTAATTAATCTTGGAAATGTCAAGTTCAAATCTTACCAGAGAAATTGCGAGATATTCAAATGATGAAGGCATTACTTTTGTTTTGTTACTCACATAAGTTCGAAAATAATAATAACGATACAGAATTGTGTTCAAAACTGGAGATCTTGAGTTTGAGGCGTCATCAACAATTTTTAGGAGACGAAGAAAATACAAAAAGGTTAATGCAATGTCAAGTGCTAAATCTTACCCTATAAACCTATGCTCAGAATTCAACCTCTTAAAACACAAATTAAACACCCACTAAACAAATGAATGAAAAAACACAATCACCTTTGCTTACAGATTTAATTTAATGCCCGGTTGAGCGCTAACCACGCAATTTTATTTTTTTTTGTTTTGAAAAGTCAATCAAATTAGTTTTATTCTTAAAGGAAATTTATAGCAGGAGCAGAATAAGGTCCACTCAACGAGTTGCCCGTAACAGAAAAGACTCAAAACCACGCAATTATTAGGCCTTCAAATACCTGCCTTGGAATTCTTTTTTATTTTTTATTTTTTGGCCATATATGCTTCAAAATTCAGATTGTTAAATCTCCATGTTCATGATTTATGATTGTCACCAATATTTGGTGCTCATATCTTGTCACTGTAATCAGTATATAGATATTTTTCACGTGTTGACCTTTAGAAATGTGACAATTTCTATATATATATATAATAAAAGCTGAAAAGTATTCTATTGACGTGGTTGAAAGAGTTGGTATGAGATATGGACAAATATTCTAGCGCACGAGGAAGGAAGAAAAAAAACTGGTGATACTAATTTGAAAAAAGAAAGTTAAAATTAATTAAATTTTTTTAAAAAATCATAATAAACAAAATATAATTTCTAATTGTTATACTATTAGATATTATTAGATTTAATAGAAATACAATATACATAATTTTATTTAAAGAAACTATGAATATAATTTAAACTTATAATTTAAGTAGTCTTAATATTACATCATTACTCGCATTCTACTTTTCTTCTTATCGTGAAAATATAAACTATGTAAGGAAAAGTCAAAAAACTTTCACATAAGAGCAAGACAAGGTCTCCATTACTCAGAGTTCTGTTGCACGATTCGGCATTAAAGCCATTAGGTCACCAAGCCAACAACCCTTTGAAAAAACAGCGAAAGCAGCGTCTCAATTAGATATGCGGACAGATTTTCAAATGGAACATGTCCAATATCAAACACCATACTTTCCTGACCAAACAATTGATCAAGTCTAGCGAATTAGTCCTACAATATGTTTTTGACAAAAGCCCACCACGTCAATTTGTTCTCTGCATATGGTTCAAGACTAATGAACTGTTGCGTCCTTTACTTGCTAATGCAGAAAATTTAGGCATAACACCTAGACGTAACCATATCTAGACATAGCTTTGAAACTATTTGCCCTCCAATAATAACTTCAGAAAAATGCGTTTCGAGCGTAGTAAGCTCCTGCTTTACGGAGATACGAAAATTTTTAATATTGTCCACCGTACTTGGTGTTCACCTTGTACAGTTACCAGGAAAGAAGGAACCTTCTATTGTGTCAAGACCCAGTTTTCTAACAACCCTTCAAAATAATATTTGTACCATCTACTTGTGCACCTTTCTTTGGTATTATGCATGGTTAGCTAATTATGACAACTTCAAGCACAAAGAGCTTGTTCTTCATTCAGAATGTTCTACTCAAGTGATTATCCCTTAAAAGAACTTGTGTAAGATTGACATCACGTGTTTGAACTGGGGAACATTTGACTATGTCCACTACCACTAGTCATTAAAATTTAATTAATTTAATTATTTTAATTAAAATTAAATTAATATTAAATATATATAAAAAATTAATATATATAAATAATATTAATAAATAAAATATAATTATATAAAAATATATATTTATTATATGTATTATATTATAACATTCAAATAATTCAATTATATATATATATATATATATAATAAAATTAAAAAAATAATTAATAAGATTTATTTATATATAAAAGTAATATAATAAACTAAATTTAATATAAAATATATTATAATTTATAATATTTTTATTTTATTTTAAAAATAATTTTTTTAAAAAAAATAAAATAATTTAATTTAAAAATTAAAAAATTATTATTAATATAATGTAATATATAATTTAATATATATTTTTTTTTAAAATATTAATAAATATATAATATATAAATATTTTTCTTGATTTTTATGATTTGTATTTAAATAAATTAAAAAATATTATAATTTTTATTTTGAATAAAACTAAAATTAAGAAAACTATTTTCTAAATTTTGTATAAAATTTTAAAACTAACAAAACCTAAAAAAATTGTTATTATTTCACTATTTTATAGTTTCAATTATTGATTAATTAATTTAATTATTAATTTTAAAATTAATAATTTTTTAAATTAAATTAAATTTTAAATTTATTCATCTGACTGACAAGCCGAATTTGATCCTAAAAACATTACTAATAACCTTCTAAGCCACATACATATCATCCCAAAATCTGATGCGGGCACTGCATAAAACGGTTGAATTAATGCATCCTTGAACCTTATATGATTGAATGATATTAACCCATAATCATGTACACTAGCATTCGGAACCAAATTTTGAACCTCAGTCAATTTGGAGACGGTGGCAGTGGAATTATACGAGCTTATCCATTCAACCACCATATATATAATAATCTAGTAAAATACAATTTAATAATTACAAGATTAGGACTTAAACTAAAGTCATTTTGTTTGTTGTTGTTGTGTTTTTCTTTTTTTTTTCGGTTTTTCCCACAGCAGGAAGCTGGAGTGCAATGTGGGATTTGATTATTTTATATTTGCATTACAACCGTTACCGATACAACAAATTTTTTATCTACAGATTTGATTATTCTTGTTCATACTGTTAACTAATACATTATATCTGGTTACGCAGACAAATACATTATTTTTTATTAAAACAGATGTAATGTTGGAAATCCTCCCATTGGACCCAATTTTGTTATCTTCCCTCGATCTGGAAGGAAAAGTGCAAGGCGGTGACATTTCCAACACCCTGACTCATTTAGGTTGAGAAAAATGTTTATGGTGAATATTTTGCATGCCAAATTGGAAGTTTTAGGTCCGTTAGACAAGAGTGTAAAATCTATATAGAATATTAGGAAGGAGTCCCATTGGAATTGGGTTGAGCAGTTCAATGCTTAAACATTAATCTTGGAGGCGTGAGGTTCAGATCTTAAGAGGAAGAGTGTGAGACTTTTGAAAATTTGAGAAAGTTGTTTTTGTTGAGTAACTCACGGGTGCGTGGGCTTGACGAGTGAAGAAAAGACCAATTGTATTCAAGACTCAAGGTCTCGAGCTTGACCGCACAAACAATTTATAGGAGTTGAAGAGAATACTAATTAAACGTGAAAAAGGTTAGTGCAATGTAAGTGCTAATCATAAAACCTTACCCCATAAACCTATGTTTTAGAATTCAACCTTTTTAAATTATCAACAAAGGATTAACCTTCTAAATGAAAAAATGTTCCCCGTCAATCTTCCTTTCTAAAAGGTTTGATGCAAGGTTTAGTGCCAATTACACAATTATTAAGCCTTCAAATACATGTTTCAGAATTCAGACTGTCAAATCTTCCTGTTCATGAGTCATGACTATCTTTATTATCTAGTGCTCATATCTTGTCATTAAAATCAGTTTATAAATATTTATCATTTGAAATAATAATAATAATAATAATAAATATTTTTTATCACTTATTGATCTTTAGAAATGTGATTATTCTAGTGATATACTGGGCGTTATAGCCATTTAAGGCTACCAAACGAATAACAGCCCTTTGAGAAAAAAGGGAAAGCAGCATCTTAATTAGATATACCTACAGATTTTCGGAATGGAACAAAACAGGGAAAGCAGCATCTTAATTAGATATACCTACAGATTTTCGGAATGTAACAAGTCCAAAATCAAACGCCATACTTTCTGAACCAAAGAATTGATGATGCCTAGCAAATTAGTCAGCACAATATGTTCTTGACAAAAGGCCCCTACTTCACTTTGTTCTCAGCTAAGGTTCAAGATTAATGAAGAGCAGTTGGTCTTTACTTGCAAATGCAGAAATTTTGACATGACAATATCTAACTATTACCATATTGTGGACAAGATATGTGAATTTCAGAATTGGACTGCTTTAACCATATCCAAACATGACTTCAAAACTGTGTAACCTTAATAATGTGTCAAGATTCGCCCAATCTCCTCAACAATGCTTCAAAATAATATTTGCACTATCCACTTGTGTGCAATCTCTAAGCACAAATGCTTAATTGTTCTTCATTTTAAAATCTTCGATTTGTTCAGTATTTTCTGCAACGCCTCCAATTGAAACTGAAAATATAATCTAGACAACAATCCAGGCTTTAACAAATTAGATGGGTATCCGGACAAAGACTGTACACAGTTAATGCAACAAAAAAATATTAAGATATAATTCAATCATAGAACCGATATAATAAATAAAATATCAATTTCATTCTATTTATTATTTTTATTCTTGTATCCGTGACTAATTCTTATATATGATTTTATTTTTATTTATGAATAAAAATCTTTAGATGTTTCAGCCACGACACGCGATGTCTCGTGCTCAAAACCCTTATGGATAACTCGGAATAGATTACATTTCAAATGCCATTTCTTACAACTTTAAAACCCTGAAACCATTAATCACGGCAATTTTCAAGCCAAAGTGCAGAAAGGTTCCAAACAAGGTTCGTTAGAGAAATTGAGAATATTTCGCGTAACACAAAGTAGAAATAGTCTATTGAGTTTAAAATCAAAACCATCAGAGGGGCAGACTCCGCCAATCTCCGTTATTCCGTTACAACTTATTTTAACATATAAGATAGATGACATAGTAGTCCTTCAAGTTCATTAAGTGAACTGTTTCTGCAGTTGTTTGATAACATCTGGGTTGACTTGGAAGGCCTTGGTCAGAACGTCTAGATTGATGGCTGGGTTGGATCCGAAGACAGCGTTTGCAATTGTTATGACTCCAGGATTTTGGCTGCTCAATCCTGCGAAAGCAACAGCATTGACCTTTCCTATGTTGAGTTGGAAATGAATTTGTCCGATTGGGAACACAAAGACATCTCCGGGATACAGGACTTTGGTGAAAAGGGTATTATTGTTCTGGTTGGATGCAACAAATCCAACAAAGAGGGTGCCCTCTATAACCACTAGGATCTCAGTGCCACGAGGATGAGTGTGCGGCGGATTCACACCACCAATTGCCCAGTCAAGACGAGCAAGGGAAATGCCGAGAGTGTTGAGTCCCGGAAGTTGGTCAACGAAAACTTGAGTGACTGCAATACCTTGTTTGTTGGCAGCAGTGTTTCCAGGTTTATTAAGCCCTGCTTTTAAGAAGAAATCGTTCGCATTCACCTGCTTTGGATCCTTGCAAAACTTCCCATTTACGAACACTGCACATATCAAACCAGTTTTCATACCACTCTACGAATTGTGTGGTTTAATGTCGAACGAGTGTTGTACACACTCAATATATATAAATGTGTGTGGATGATTAATTACTTCGTAGAAGTATCAAATCGGATCATTTAATGCAGTCTAATTAATTAGAGATACACTCATACTTGGTACTCTACTGAATGAATGTTTAAACAGAAGAAAGACATACCTCCGTGAGGCTCGTCGATGGCGACACAAAAATCTTGAAGAGGACTAGGGTCATAAGCAGAGGCAAGTGAAGATGCCAAAGCCAAAAGAGCGAGAGTTGCAAGGAGTCGAGCACTTTCCATTGTACGTAATCTTTTGATGGACTTGTAACCTATGATCGATGCTTAGAAGGGGTGAGTGATCTTGCAGGGAAGAAGCCTGCTATTTATAGACAGGAAGCCTTTGAGCCGGTCAATTATGAGCCATTTTAATTAATTGTATACTCGCAATATTTTGCAAGTTCCAGCAGTCATCATTATTCCGTTAATCCTGCGAACGCGTAACTATTACAGCAATCAAATAATTGCCAAGACTCAGTATCAAGAATGACGTTGTCTTGTGTGTGCGTTAATATATAAAAAACTAATTACCCAATTGCAAATTAGTTATCGAAAGTAGAGGCAGTCTTCAAAAAATATCATGGTAGGTGAGTATCGTTAGGCGATAAGGACTTAAATTGTTTATATTTTGACACAAAAGAAAACTTTTTTTATTTATTTATTTACGGTTCTCTTTTTGTAGGAACGTTCTTGATTTGTTCATATCATATTCCATACCATAGTCATTTGTTCGTATCATACTTATGAATAGTAGATTTTTGCTTACTAGACCATAGGATTTTCATATTCCACTGTTGTTTCTGCTCGTCGGAGATTTATTTGACTAAAGGGCGAGCATTATGGAATGCTAAAATTATTTCATTGTGATCCAAATGCTATAAGTACGCAGAAACTTCTTGTATATTGAAATTCATTAAACCATGAATTCAAACCTTAAGACTTTTCTATCCATTCTGAAGTGTCTAGGTTTTGTTGTATTGTTAGGTGACATGATATGCATGGGGAAATTTTTCATTTGATAGTCCATAATCGAGAGTGATTATGTTTTATTTGGTGTATATATATATTATATTTGGTTACGTATACAGATAATTTATTATTATTATTATTTGTTAAAACAGATGCAATTTTGGAAACTCCCCCATTGGACCAAATTTTGTTTGGTCCCCTTGTCCAAGGAGCAAAGAGGACGTTTCCAACATTGTGGGCCGTTGAGACTGAGAAAAATGTTTTGGGTGAAGAAGGGAGCCCTATTGGAATTGTATTCAGCAGTTCAGTGATTGGACATTAATCTTGGAAATGTAAGTTTAAATCTTACGACAGATATTGCCCGGTATTCAAAAGATGAAGGTGTTATTTTTGTTGTGTTACTCACATAAGTTTGAAAATAATAATAATAATAATAATAATAATAATAATAATAATGATACAGAATTGTGTTCAAAACTGGAGATCTTGAGTTTGAGGCGTCACCAACAATTTTTAGGAGATGAAGAAAATACAAAAAGGTTAATGCAATGTCAAGTGCTGAATCTTACCCTATAAACCTATGCTCAGAATTCAACCTCTTAAAACACAAATTAAACACCAACCAAACAAATAAAAAAACCCAATCGCCTTTTCTAAAAGATTTGATGCCAGGTTGAGTGCTAACCAGGCAATTTTTTTTTTTTTTTTTTGAAAATAGTTTTATTCTTAAAGGAAATTTATATCAGTACAAGGACCCATCAGGAGCAGAATAAGGTCCACTCAACGAGTTGCCCGTAACAGAAAAGACTCAAAACCACGCAATTATTAGGCCTTCAAATACCTGCCTTGGAATTCTTTTTTATTTTTTATTTTTTGGCCATATATGCTTCAAAATTCAGATTGTTAAATCTCCATGTTCATGATTTATGATTGTCACCAATATTTGGTGCTCATATCTTGTCACTGTAATCAGTATATAGATATTTTTCACGTGTTGACCTCTAGAAATGTGACAATTTCTATATATATATATATAAAAGCCGAAAAGTATTCTATTGACGTGGTTGAAAGAGTTGGTATGAGATATGGACAAATATTCTAGCGCATGAGGAAGGAAGAAAAAAACTGGTGATACTAATTTGAAAAAGGAGAGTCATAATTAATTAAATTTTTTTAAAAAATTAAAAAAAGAAGACACGATTTTTAATTGTTATATTATTTCATACTATTAGATTTATTAGATTTAAGAAAATTAAGTTATTTTTATTTATTAAAAGAAACTATGAATATCATCTAAACTTATAATTAATATTACATCAATACTCGTATTCTACTTTCCTTTTTATCAGAAAAATATAAACTATGTAAGGAAAAGGCAAGAAAATTTTCAGTTAAGGGCAAGACAAGGTCTCCATTACTTCTGTTGCACGATTCGGCATTAAAGCCATTAGGTCACCAACCGAACAACCCTTTGAGAAAACAGGGAAAGCAGCATCTTAATTAGACATGCGGGCAGATTTTCAAATGGTCAACTCCGACTACGTCGATTTGTTCTCTCGTTATGGTTCAAGGCTAATTATGACAACTTCAAGCACAAAGAGCTTGTTCTTCATTCAGAATGTTCTATTCAAGTGATTATCCCTTAAAAGAACTTGTGTAAGATTGACATCACATGTTTGAACTAGGGAACATTGGACTATGTCCACTGTCGCTAGACACCATCTTTCAACATTTCAATTTATAGCACGTAGAATTGAATTAAGCCAAGAGTTTTGAGATATTAAGAATTAAATCAGTTATTAAATAAAAAAGTATGAAATTTAAAATTTAATTCATTTAATCAATTTAATTAGAATTAAATTAATAAAATTAATATTTAATAATAAATATATATAAATAATTAAATATTTTTATATATTATATATAACTCATATTAATAGATAAAATATAATTATTATATATGTTATATTATAATATTTAAATATTATTTATATATTTATAATTTATACATAATAAAATTTAAAAAATTAATTAATATAATATATTTATTGATATAAGTATTATAAGTCAAATAAATTTAATATAAAATATATTATAATTTATAATATTTTTTTATTCTATATAATTAATTATAAAAAAAATAAAATATCTTAATATAAATAAAATAATTTAAATTAAAAAATATTAATATAAAATAATATATAATTTAATATATTTTTGTTAAAATATAAATAAATATATAATATAAATTTTTTCACAATTTTTATAATTTATAATTATAAAATTATAAAATAGTAATTCGGATTGCCAACAGGCTAGTCAGTTCCAAGATTTGAAAAAGCAGATTGCTTTCAATATTCCATCAACATTGCTGTGCTAGTGTCCACCACAATTGCAGAAAACTTGGAAGTATGAGCTACAGTGTGGCACTGGCTTCTCATGTGGCCACACAAGACTACAGAGTTGGGTTACTAAAACTGTAATATTGGTTTCATTGCCTATCACTAAACAAAGTACCAAATAAACTCCGGGCTCATATGGTCAATGGCGAATTTATATGAGTGTGCATTGTACATGTTAGGGCAAGAAAAATGAAGATCTTTCATAACTTGACATTTTTCATTATCAACATTGTCTAGTGGACTTGGCCTTTTATGGTATACCTACCAGCCACGGCACGTGATGGTCTCGTGCTCAGAACCCGTGGGGGCTTTGCTTTTATGGATAACTCGGAATGGATCACTTTTCAAATGCTATTTCATACAATTTTAAAACCGTGAAACCATAGATCCCGGCAATTTCCAAACCAAAGTGCAGAAAAGTTCCAACAACAATTACATCAAGATTCATTACAGAAATTGCAAATACATCGTGAAACAGAAACCAGAAATAGTGTATTCAATTTAAAATCAAAATAACATGGGAAAAGGGGTAGGGTTGGCAAACTTTCTTTATTTCGATACAACTAATCTTAACATATAACTGCCGTCCTATATATGAAATCATTGTGAAGTTACTATAATTAACATATAATAGATGAGGCCACCATAGCAGCACTTCAATATCGATCAGTTCGTTAAGTCCTTGGCCAAAACTGTTTCTGAAGATAGTTGACAACATCTGCGTTGACTTGAAAGGCCTTGGTCAAACACTTGATTGATGGGTGGCTTGGTTCCGAAGACAGCGTTTGCAATTGTTATGACACCAGGATTTTGGCTGCTCAATCCTGCAAAAGCAACAGCCTTGACCTTTCCTATGTTGAGTTGGAAATGAATTTGTCCGATTGAAAACACAAAGACGTCTCCGGGATGCAAGAATTTGGTGAAAAGGGTATTGTTGTTCTGGTTGGATCCAACAAATCCAACAAGGAGGGTGCCCTCTGTAACCGCTAGGATCTCAGTGCCACGAGGGTGAATGTGCGGTGGATTCAGGCCACCGATTGCCTAGTCAAGACGAGCAAGCGAAATGCCGAGAGTGTTGAGTCCCCGAAGTTGGTCAACGAAAACTGGTGTGACCGCAAAACCCAATTTGTTGGCAGCGGTGTTCCCAGGTTTATTAAGCCCTGCTTCGAGGAAGAAATCGTCGGCAATCATCAGCTTTGGATCCTTGCAAAACTTGCCATTTACAAACACTGCACATATCGAAACAGTTTTTCAACATGAAGTGATCATCAATACCACTCTATAAATTATGTAGTTTACGTACAAAATTAACATATAATTAATTACCTGGTAAAAGTATCAAATCGGTTCATTTTTTGCACTCTAATTAATTGGAGATACACTCATACTTAGTACTTTACTTAATGAATGTTTACACAGAAGAAAAACATACCCCACGAGGCTCGTCGATGGCGACACAAAAATCTTGAAGAGGACTAGGGTCACAGGCAGAGGCAAGTGAAGATGCAAAAGCCAAAAGAGCGAGAGTTGCAAGGGAGCACTTTCCATTGTATGTAATCTACTTGAAGCTTATGATCGATGCTTAGAAGGGGTGAGTGATCTTGAAGGGGAAGAAGCCTCCTATTTAGGAAACCTTTGAGCCAGTCAATTGTGAGCCATATTAATTAAATATACACTTTGCAATATTTCAAAAGATCAGCAATCAATTAATTGACCGCGACTCGGTTTTCCGGATGTTAAGACTTGCATTAAGAATGACATTGTCTTGTGTGTGCGTTAATATATTAAAAACCAATTACTTAATTTCTAATTATTCGTCAAAAGTAGACGAGCTCTTCCAAAAACATGACTGCTGAGCATCACTAGGTAATAACGACATAACCTATGTATATCAGGACAGAAAAGAAAATTTTTTGTTATTTAATTACAGTTCCCATTTTGTGGAAACGATCTTGATTTGTACATATCATATTCCATAACATGGTAATTTGTTCATATCATTATTCATAATAGTTGATTTTTGTTAATCTTAGAATGAGTTATTCAGAGTTAAGCACATGTTAAACATTTAAGGTTAATAAAATTGCAATGCTCTTTGATTGCGTGGTAAAAGAATTGGACTTTTTAAAATTATAGATAATAAAAGGTATGAATAATTCTATTTTCTTATATTGTATGTCTATCGAGGTTGCAAGTGATGATATAGCGGTTCAACAAAAATGAAGTGGAATCGAGTTTCTTGAACTATGAAATTGTTAGAAAAATAGCTACCGAAAAAGTCCAACTACTCCCTTTATATATATATATGAAATAAAAATATCTTTCATGCATATCCAAGAATTATTAGCAAGACACCCCACAACTGCAGTTTTCCACTTAAAACATGACATACACAATATATCTATCCCACAACATTCAAAATCAGTCTTGACCTCTAAATTAATCGTGGGTAATTAGAAGTCCTACTACTTTTACCTTTCCACAACATGCATGCAGAAGGAGAGGGAGTAGTAGGTGGACATGAGAATTAGCTAGTCGATCATGGTTGTCTACCAAGCATAACATATACATTATAGGCAGCTTAAAATGGCAAGCCTGGTCTTGCAGGAATTGGTGGAGTTCTCCAGGATCATAGGGACACTCTCTTATGTGCTTTCTCGTGTTGGGTAGGTTCTCTGAATTCCAACAATGCATCGAGTTAAGAGGCATAGTTTTTGTAAGTAAGAGACTCCTTTGCTTTTTCTAGCTTGGTTTTGAGGATTTTCTTGTAATCTCTTCCGTTCAGAGGGCTTCATAGGTTGCTCTCAATTAGGTCCTATTCCTATATCCAACAAGGATGGTTATATAAAACAAAGATTTTGGATAATTAAGAGAGTCATTCAAGAATCATTACATGGGCTGTTCCCAAAAGAGGAACGTATTTATGTAATTTATGTTCAACCATTGCCATGTCATTCTCACCAAACTCATATTCATGAGTTACCATTGGAGATTTATCTAACGGAAAGTCGTGTCTAATCTAATGCTAAAATTACTTCATTGTGACATGGATGCTATAGGTGGAGGTTATGGAAACTTGTCCATTGAACCGTCATTTTTCAAAGATTCATTAGGCCATAAATTCAAGCCCTAGGACTTCTACATCTATACTTAAGTGTTTAAGTTATGTGGTATTGTTAGATGACATGATAGGTATGGGGAGCTTATTCATTTGATAATCCATAATCAAGCATGATTATGTAATACTTATCAAAAAGAAGAATGATTATGTAACACAAGAGATAGTTGCATGTAAAAGAGAACTTATTTATTTATATCTTAAACTATATCTAGGTATAAATAGTTATTTAAAATTACGTATATATTTGTTCTAAGATCAAAAAAATTTAATAAACTAAGTCATTGGAAAAATTGTTAAAAATCAATAACATTTCCAATGGTTTAACTTTGTTGGAATTTTTTAAAAAAATTTTTTGGGTCAATCAGTACCCAATGTGAAATTTAAGGAGCGACAAGAAAATCAAAATTGTGGCAAAATTACTCATTTAAGTTGCATACAATCTATTTTTCAGTGCGGACATCCCATCGGCTCCATCCAATGTGGCTCTGCTACATACTGATTACAACGTCGTTTTGATTCTTCTATAAGAGTCCCACAGGCGCAGAGGCTAATGCCAAATATACTATATAAACCGGTCGAATTTTTTTTTTTTTTGACAAGTCAAATTCGGATTATATTAAGAGAGAAAAAATGAGCAATTGTACAAGAGACAAGAGTCAAGATAGATAGCCAAAAGAAAAGAAAAAGGAGTTTATAGTTACGTAATGAGATTTGATTGTTTAGTAGTTGTTTGTCTCGCTAAATCATCTGCTGTAAAATTACGTGTCCTGCTTATATGATTGATGCACCAAGAAGTACACAGATTGATACGGTTTGAAGCCTTGAAAAAAACTGCTTTTACTTGCATGGTCATAACACTTTTTGGTTCCACCAAGTGAAGGCAATAAGAGAATCAGACTCTACAGTGAAAGACGTGTGCTTAACGTTATCATTACATGATGTCAGCTCAATGGCCTTGAGGACAGCAAGCATCTCTGCATGGTTAGAATCAATAACGCTTTTGAGCAAGAGAATATGCATATGAAATGACCATGTGAGTCTCTAGGGACGCCCCCAATAACCCCAGGTCCTGGCTTCCCCAGTGCTGAGCCATCAACATTCCATTTGAGACGGTGAAGTTCAGGAGCAACCCAAGTCTACATGTGTGGAGGATGTTTTGGCACGACCCAGAGTTTCAAAGCATCAGCACCAAGGAGTTGTTGACCTTCCGCAGGATAGTTGCCATTCTGACACTCAAGCCAGAGATTCATTTTCACCATAGTCACATTACACATCGTATCCCATTTTGGAGCCTCCTTTGGGAAGAACATCTTGTTTTCGCGTAGCAGATAGTCCATGTCACAGGAAATAAAGGAGCAGTCCATATATGACAATGATTTTTCCCATCAATATTATACACAAGCTGAACATACAAATCCTGCAGATTGGAAGGCCCGCACCACTGAAAACCCCGCCAATGCTTTTGCAGTAAAAGCACCATTGGGATTCAATTTCCAGATCATCAAGTCTTCCTCATCATGACAAGTGGCAATATAATTTAGAGAGTTAAGCAACTCAGACTGCAATTGGTATCTCAATCAAACAGCAGCCTTCTTCAGTGGAAGGCTCTGCCCATTAATCCATTTTCCCATATGCACAATAAACTTACGATTATTTCGGAAAAGAGATCGAAGCCTAGGATAACGAAGACACCAAGCCGGATACATATCATCCTGATGCGGGCAACATATAAGCCGGTTGAATTAATGCATCCTTGAACCATATAAGAGTTCAATGATATTAAAGCCTAACCATGTACAGAAGCATTCGGAACCATATTTTGAACCTTGGAGACGGTGGCAGAGTAATTAGCACTATTATGGTGTAATTATACGAGTTTATCCATTTAACATGTATATTACAATCAAGTAAAATACATAATTTAATAATTACAAGATTAGGAGTTAAATTTAAGTCTTTTTGTTTGTTGTTGTTGTTCGTTGATTTTTTTGGTTTTTTCCTCAGCTGGCAGCTGGAGTGAAATGCATGATTTGATTATTTTATATTTGCAGTACAACCGTTACCGATCCGACTAATTTTATATTTGCACTGTTTAAGAGATTTGATTATTCTTGTTCGTACAGTTAACTAATACATTATATCTGGTTACGCGGACAACTACATTTTTTTTGATTAAAACAGATACAATGTTGGACATCCTCCCATTGGACCCAATTTTGTTATCTTCCCTTGATGCAGAAGCAAAAGTGCAAAGCGGTGACATTTCCAACACCATGGCTCCTTTAGGTTGAGAAAGATGTTTTTGGTGAATATTTTGCATGTCAAGACTTACACAAGAGTATAAAATCTATATAGAATATTTGGAGGGAGTCCCATTGGAATTGGGTTCAGCAGTTCAATGCTTCAGCATTAATCTTGGAGACGTGAGGTTCAAATCTTAAAACGAAGAGCGTGAGACTTTTGAAAAAATGAGAATATATCACTTTTTAAATGCCATTTCTTGCAACTTTAAAAGCCTCAAACCATAAATCCTAGCAATTTTCAAGCGCAAGTTTCCAAACAAGGTTCATTAGAGAAATTGAAAATATATCGCGAAACACAAAGTAGAAATAGTCCATTGAGTTTAAAATCAAAGCCATCAGCGGACGAGGGGCACACTCCGCCAACCTCCATTATTATTCCGTCGCAACTCATTTTATCATATAAAACTGTTTCCTTACGGTAGTCCTTCAGTATCGATCAGTTCATTAAGTGAACTGTTTCTGGAGTTGTTTGACAACACCTGCGTTGACTTGGAAGGCCTTTGTCAGAACGCCTAGATTGATGGGTGGCTTGGATCCGAAGACAGCATTTGCAATGGTTGTGATACCAGGATTTTGGCTGCTAAATGCTGCAAAAGCAAAAGCCTTGACCTTTCCTATGTTGAGTTGGAAATGAATTTGTCCGATTGGGAACACAGTGACATCTCCAGGATGCAAAACTTTGGTGAAAAGAGTATTGTTGTTCTGGTTGGATGTAACAAATCCAGCAAGGATGGTGCCCTCCATAACCACTAGCATCTCGGAGGCACGAGGATGAATGTGCAGCGGATTCAGACCACCGATTGCCCAGTCAATACGAGCAAGGGCAACGCCGAGAGTGTTGAGTCCCGGAAATTGGTCAACGAAAACTGGTGTGACCAAAGAACCAAGATTGTTGGCAGTGTTTCCAGGTATATTAAGCCCTGCTTGAAAGGAAAAATCGTTCGCATTCACCAGCTTTGGATCCTTGCAAAACTTTCCATTTACGAACACTGCACATATCAAAACAGTTTTTCAACATGGAGTAATCATCAACACCACTCTACGAATTGTGTAGTTTAATGTCCAACGAGTGTAACACACAATTTATATGTATGTGTGGATGATTAATTATTTCGTTGAAGTATCAAATCGGCTAATTTTATGCACTCTAATTAATTAGAGATACACTCATACTTAGTCATTCACTAAATAGAAGTTTAAATAGAAAGAAAAACATACCCCCGTGAGGCTCGTCGGTGGCAACACAAAAATCTTGAAGAGGACTAGGGTCATAGGCAGCGGCAAGTGACAATGCCAAAGCTAAAAGGGCAAGAGTTGCAAGGAAACGAGCACTTCCCATTGTAATCTTTTGTTGGAGGTGCAACTTATGATCTTGCATGGAAAGAAGCCTCCTATTTATAGACAGGAAACCTTGAAGGCAATCAACTATGAGGCATATGAATTAATTATATACTTGGCAAGTTGCCACCAGTAGTATTCATTATTCAATTAATCTTGATAAAGCATAACTATTACATCATGTTACGACTTTGTGTCAAGAAAGAGGTTGTCTTGTGTGTGCCTTAATATATAAAAATCTAATTACTTAATTGCAAATTAGCTGTCAAAAGTGGAGGAGATCTTCAAAAAAGTAACATGGTAGGTGACATCGTTAGGTGATAACGACTTCAACTACGTATATTTTGACAGCTTTTTATTTATTTAATTACGGTTCTCTTTTAGTGGAAACGTTCTTGATTTGTTCATATCATATTCTATACCATAGTAATTTGTTCATATGAGCCGATTTTTACTTACTAGACCTTAGGCTTTCCATATTATACTGTTGTTTATGTCCATTAGAGCTGTATTTGACTAAAGGGTGAGTATGATCTAACGTTAAAATCACTTCATTGTAACCTAAATGCTTTAAGTGCAAGTCGCAAAAACTTATTGTGTGTTGAGATATCGTTTTTTAGAGGTTTATTGGACCGTGATTTCAAACCCTAAGACTTTTCTATCCATACTGAAGTGTTTAAGTTCGGTTGTATTGTTAGATGACATGATATGTATGGAGAACTTGTTCATTTGATAATCCATAATCCAATAAAATATCCTCGTCTAAAGACGACCAAGAATGCAAGCTGATGAACGAACCGCAAGCTATAGTAGAACACAACAAAGCACCCGGGCATTAGAACAATGTATCGCTGGGATGAACCTGCTTCTTAGGATAGAAGCTTGGAAACCCGACCCCACATTTCCAAATTCGTGCCCATCTCACTGGCAGTGTATCGCTCACTTGAACCCCATACATAATAGTGTTGACTAATTTGATTTTTAGTCCAGCACAGCACTGAAATCATCAAAGAATTCTTTTGCAGTTCCTTAAGGTTTCCTCCTTGGCTGCACCACAAATGATGGTGTTGTCAGCAAACATTTGTTCTAAAATTACAACATGTAATAAACTAATTCATTGGAGAAATTGTAAAAACCAAGCACAGCTCCAATGGTTTAACTTAGTTGCATTTTTTTTTTTATTTCTTTTGGGCCAATCAATACACAGTTTCAAATTTAAGGAGTGACAAGACAATTAGAAGTATCAGTAGAGGCAAAATTTTCAAACTCATTTAAGTTATGTACAATCCTTTTTTGGTGGGTACATCCCATTGGCTCCATCCAATTTGGCTCCGCTGCGGATTACAACGTCACTTTGATTCTTTTATAAGAGTCACGCACTTACACACACAGAGGCTAATGCCAATTGTAATATATAAAGAGGTTGAATTAATGCATCCTTGAACCATATAAGATTGAATGAGATCAAAGCATAAGCATGTACACAAGCATTCAGATAAAAATATCTTCCTTGTCCATCAAGTTGGATGAAAGCATTAGCATTTGGCTATCATATTTTGAACCTGAGTCAATTTGGAGGCGTGGTAGAGTAAGTCCCACGTTATGGTGGAATTATACGTGCTTATCCATTCAACCACCAGATACATTATAATAAAGTAAAATACATAATCTCATAATTGCAAGATTAGGACTTTAATTAAAGGCTTCTGTGGTTTTCTTTTTTTTTTTTTTTTATTTCTCAGCCGGCAGCAGGGATGCAATGCAACATTCCTGAGCAGTGGGACCGTTTCCGAACCTACTAATTTTATATTTGCCCTGTGAACACCGTTGCTGGATGCAAATCGTTTAAGAGATATGATTATTCTTGTTCTTCGGAAGATTAACTTATGCTACCTACTTTGCCATTATTACGGTTAACTAATATATTTTATTTCGTGTATCTATATATATATATATATATGGTTACGTATACCGATACTTAAAAAAAATAAAGGAAAAAGATGCAATTTTGAAATCCCCATCGGAGCATTTTTCTTTTTTGGTCCCCTTGTTCAAGGAGCAAAGGGGACGTTTCCAACATTGTGGGCCCTTGAGGCTGAGAAAAATGTTTTTGGTGAAGAAGGGAGTCCTAAGACATTAATCTTGGAAACGTCAAGTTCAAATCTTATGTGAGAAATTGTGAGATTTTTAAAAGATGAAGGTGTAACTTTTGTTGTGTTACTCACATAAGTTCAAAAATAATAATAATGATAATAACACCGAATTGTGTTCAAAACTCGAGATCTTGAGTTTAAGCCGTCACCAACAATTTTTAGGAGATGAAGAAAATGCAAAAAAGTTAATGCAGTGTAAGTGCTAATCATAAAATCTTACCCTATAAACCTAACCCCTTAAAACATAAATTAAACATCAACCAAAAAAATGAAAAAACACAATCATTTTTTCCAAAAGATTTGATGCCAGGTTGAGTGCTAATCATGCAATGTTTTCTTGAAAAGTCAATCAAAGTAGTTTCATTCAAAAAAAATTAGGCCTTCAAATACCTGCCTCGGAATACTTTTTTATTTTTTTTATTTTTTTTTTCTTTTGGCCATACATGCTTTAAAATTCAGATTGCCAAATCTCCATGTTCATGATTTATGACTGCCACTATTGTTTGGTGCCCATATCTTGTCACTATAACCAGTATATCAATATTTTTCACGTATTGACCTTTAGAAATGTGATAACTTCTAGAGATATATAAAAGCTGAAAATTATTTCACTGAGGTGGTTGAAAGACTTGGTATGTGATATGGACAAATATCTAGCGCATGAGAAAGGAAGAAAAAAAAATGGTGATATTTATTTGAGAAAAGACTGCCAAATTAATTAAATTTTTTTTAAAAACCAAAAAAAAAAAAAAAAACACGATTTCTAATTGTTATAGGGTTTTACACTTTTAGGTCTCAGAAAATTACAATATACACATTTTTCTTTAATTAGGTACGTGGACAGATTTTCAAATGGAACTCGTCCAATATCAAACACCATACTTATTGACCATTATATAAAAAAAATATATGATATGTTTCATAAAACCCTTATTTATTTAATATTTTATTAAATTTAATAAAATTATTATATTTTTTTATAATTTTTTAACTCAATTCATCATAAATCATATAAATATATATATAATAATTTTTAACTCAATTCTCATCAAAATTTCTCTTAAAAAAAAAAATTTCATCAAATAACCACTAGCCACTAGCCACTAATAGTATATTCTCAAGTAGTAACTACAAAAATTTTATAAAAAAGAATATAAATAAAATATAAATAAAAAAAAATATTGATGACATGAAACAAATTCATAAAATATAAAATAAATTCATTGTTTTTTTTTTTATAAAATTATCTTTTAAAAATGTTTTTTTTATTAACAAGTTTTATATGTAAAAAATAATAATATTAATAATATATTATCGATATATTTATATATTTATAATCAAATTGATAAAAATAATATCGTGTAGTATTTGTCAAGATTATCAAGTTTTGTTAAAAAAAATAAAAGTGAAAAAAAAAAATATATATATATATATATATATATATATAAAAATAAAGAAGAAAGTGCTTTTGATTGGAAACAAATATTTAATTAATTTATTTTAAATTTTAAAATTTAATAAATAAAATAAATATTAAAATTAATAATATTATTAAATTAATATTAAAAAAATATTAATATTAATGTAAATTATAAATTTATTATAATAAAAATTAATTTAATTTAATTTTAAAAATATATTTTATATATATATATTAATTATTTTATATAATATTTTTATATTAAATTAAAAAATTATAATATTTTTATAACTTTTTTAATATAACACAGAGCAGCAGTTAGTGTTCCTTATTTGCTAATGCAGAAATTTTAGGCGTAACTGTATTTTGGACAAGATATTTCAACCGCAGAATCCGCACAAACTTTGAAACTATGTCCCCTCTAATAGTAACACTTTACGAAGGTACGAAAAATTATTACTATTGTTGGTGCTCCACTTTCATAGTTAACCTTCTATTGTTGCGTCAAGACCCTTCTTTCTAACAACCCTTTAAAATAATATTTGTACCATCTACTTGTGTACCTTTCTTTCGTATTGATCCATTGACCTGTACACCACCACATAATGAATGCTATTATGAATGGTTAGCTAATTATGACAACATGGAACTAGGGTATATTTGACTATGTCCCACTATCCCTAGTCACAATTCTTCGGCATTTCAGCATGTAGCTCGTAGAATTGAATCGAGCCCAGAGTTCTCGGATGCTAATAATGAAGATTTCAAGATGCAAGCCGAAATTAATTATTAAATTAAAAATTTTTTAGAATTTAAAATTTATTTATTTTAATTAAAATTAAATAAATAAAATTAATATTAAATATTAAATATTAAAAAAATTTAATATATATATAATAAAATTTAAAAAATAAATATTAATATGATTTAATGTATATTAAAATATAAATAAATATATAACATAAATATTTTTAAATTTTTATAATTCATAATTTAATAAATTAAAAAATAATATAAATTTTATTTTTTAAAAAATTAAAATATAAAAAAATTATTTTATTTATTACTTATGAATTTCTTAAACTAATTAAATTTAAAAAATCATAAATTTTATTAATTAATTATTAATATTTAAAATTTATAATTTTAAAAAATAAATTAAATTAAATTTAAATTTTTAATTTAATTAATTAATTAATTTAATTTAATTTTTAATTTTATTAATTTAATTAATTAATCTATTCGATTTTAGAGATATTACTAATAACCATACATTGCTCTAGTCCCAGCGAATTAGCATAATTTAACGTTCATAAACCGTTCAAATTCTAACACCAAATATTTATCCAAGTGTTGGAGAGCCAAAAAAAAAAAGAAAAAAAATGTTGACAAGAGAAAAAAATTAAATATTTCTGCTCAACCAAATCTTCTAGAGTAGCTCAATTCTGGCCAGAATGGTTTTCAGGCACTCTTTATCAGGACAATAAAAAAAATAGTACACTAAAATTAGTTTACAATTACAATTACAACGTACAACTATAACTGCTAAGAGGGAGATGCTTAGAAGAAACCAGTCCACCAAGAAGTTAATATTACTTGGAGAATTAGATATGTGGGTCAAGCATTCGGACTGTAATCTGTAGTTCGGATGGCCACTAAGCTATTCAGTTCCAAGATTTGAAAAAGCAGATTGCTTTCAATATTCTATCATCATTGCTGTGGTGGTGCCTACCGCAATTGCAGAAAACTTGGAAGTATGCGCTACAACGTGGCACTGGCTTCTCATGTGCCCACACAAGACTTCATAGTTGGGTTGCTAAAACTGTGAGTTTCCTTTTATTGCCTATCACTAAACAAAGCACGCAAATGAACTCTAGGATCAAATGGTCAGTAGCAAATTTAAATGAGTGTGCATTGTACATGCTAGGGAGATTATTCAATGAGTCTCATATGCCAGGACATGCTTATGACATTTCGTCTGCAATAAGCTACAAGACCATGTGAGTTTGCAGATGCTCGGCATAGTTTGGCATCACAGTGAAGACTCAAATTGTACAGATTGTTTAACTCCTGGAGTGCTTTCAACTGCTCAATATCTGCCAATTCTCACCAGAAGTCCTCCCAGGGAAATGCAGCATCACAAGGAAATGCTCAGTGTCTCCAGAAAATGATTGACGCTATCCATAGGAAAATAAATTTAAAAAAAAAAAAGAAAAAAAGGGGGATTTTGAAGCAGTGGATTGGGCATGCCTTTTGGAAAGTACTTCTGAAGCTCCCCAGAAGAGTGACCAGGAAACCATAGAAAACCATCCAAAGATTTCCCTTGATCCTGCCACCATTCAAACCTAATTCTTGTTAAGATAGATAACAAATACTTAGAATGCAAAAATAAACTCTGCCCAGCTGATGATTGTCAAAGCTTCATTCTGTTAAGAAATTCAAATGGCAATCCCAAATTTGTGTCCAGAAAAAGGTCAATCATATTAGCAGAAGTGCAGAGCAAATACAATAAGGCGCACTTGTTATTAATGTCAAGAAAAACTACAGGGACTAATAGGAAGCACTCCTGAGAGTAAGCCCATTACAAGGAGCCAACAAGTCCTTTAGAAAATGACCAACTTCAAAATTTTTAATTATCTAGCCAATTGCAGGCTATAAATACACACATAAACATATCAAGCCAATTATTTAGAAGTAGCCAAACAATTCTTGAAAAGCTTGACTATCTTAAGCTCTTGATCATTTCCAAGTATCACATAAGGTATGAATGTGTAATATGTGATTAACAGAAAGTAAAGTAATCTAACTTGTCAATGTTGGGCAGCTTTCCATGTTCAGGCAGTAATATGATCAGCCTTGACCTCAATAACATATAGTATCAACACATATCCTATGTGTAGAAGTTGCTGATGACCTGATGTTATGTTCAACAGTCAATTGCTACAATCAATCACCACGAAGAGACACTTCCAACTGCTCTATCTTTCTAGCCAGATCATGCTTCCCACAATTCTTCAGTCCATCAGTAACCATATCAAAGCATCTCGAAATTGGGGTTAGACCCATCTCAGTCATCTCCACCAAATAATTTGCCGCATCCAAGTACCTCCCTCCACGTCCACACATGGTTATCAACATTGTATAAACAGGCCTATTTGGAGGGTGTGCCTTCACCTTCATCTCACTAAAGAAACAAATCGCATCATCAAACTGCCCTTTCTTGCACATCCCCTTGATTATCGGTGCATACAATCCCGGAAACGGCCGATGCCCATCTTCAATAGCACCATGCAATAATCGAAAGGCCTCATCAATCCTACCCACCTTAGAAACAGCAGGAATCAAAATTCGATAACTATTAATATCAGGACAAAGCCCCAATTTACACACAGTATGATACATATCAACACAAAAATCAACCTCTCCAGCTTTACAAATCGTTCCAATCAAAGCATTAAACGTGTCAATATTGGGCACAAAAGCCTCATTTGCTGTCATTCTCTTAACCATATCCTTGGCAGACTCCAAATAACCAGCATTCAGCAAACCTTCAATCAACAAGTCTCGCCCTCTCACTGGAGGATTAAACCCCTTATCACTCATTTCCTTCAAAAACTCCTTCGCCTCCTGCAACTTCCCATTGGAGCACCACCCATTAACAAGAATCCCATAAGTTCTTTTATCCGGAGAAACACCCTTCCTGATCATCCTCCTGATCAAAGCATAAGCTCCATGAAACAATTTCACCTCACATAAAGCAAGAAGCAAAGAATTATAAACCTCAACACTCTGTTTACAATTCAAGCCAGTACTACATCTATTGAAAATCTCTACAGCCTGATCAATAAGTCCATGTTTCCCATACTCTTCAATGATAAAACATACCGTTTCAGTGGAAAGATTGAATCTTTCGCGGTTTCCGTGACTTTCTCTCATCTGGGAAATCAGCCTCCACATCGAGGAGTATTGCTTTGCACGAGCAAGCGTCTTGATGAGTTCCTCATACTCCACGGAGGTCGGGGTATAGTAGGCCCGGGCCCACGTGAAGAAGCGAAAGGACTCGGAAGGAGAGTTGGAGGAGGCGCGGAGGACTCGATAGACGAGCTCGGAAGTCACGGGGATCTTGAGCTTGTTGAGGGTGCGTTCTGGGTAAATATCCCTACGGACTATGTTGGTTATGTGTTGGATCAGAGCAAAGTATGCGTCTTTCTTGTCCAAGTTTGCAGCGGCAGAGGAGGTGATTGAGGAGGTTGAGGTTTTCAGGCTGTTGAAACCAGGAACTCCGGCGGTGATGATGGCGGCTGCGGCGTCGTATTTCACAAGGACTTTGGAACTGGAGCGGAGCATTTCGTGGACCAAAGTCGGAGGAATTGAAGGTGACCGATGCTACCAGACCTTGTGTATCTACACGCCTTTCAAAAACAAATAATAATAATAATAATAATAATAATATTCGTTTGGTTTCGAATTGGGCTTTTTATGAGTTTTATGTGCAGATTTGTTTGATTTTGGGCCTCGATGACTCTTAGTTTCTCCATTCTTTGTCGGGGTCTCGGTTGGTTTCTTTCTTCTTTTTATTCTTCTTCTTCTTCTTCTTCTTCCAGCCGATGTTTGGTCTTGGTTGGTTTTCATTGACTTTAGTTTTGGGCTTCTAGTGATTCGGTTTTAAGCTTATTTAGATTTCAAGTTATGAAATTTTCCACATTTTAGAGTTTGATATATTTTAGATTGGCAAACCAACACATGCATCCCATGATTTTGAGTTTGTCAAGGATCCGTTAAAGTAGTATCAGAATATCAAGCCAATTCACCAAAAAGGACTACATAACTTAAGTTGAACACAAGGACAACAAACCTTCCTTGTTGCTTGGGCTTGCAATTTCCTAGTTTTTTGCCTGTCTGGAAAATAATTGGCCATGGCACGCAACTCCTCTTCTGCAGTATGAAACTTGTACAAGAACAGACGAAAGGAAGGGAAGGAGCAACTGCACGATTCTTCTTTGTTCATTCATGATTGGAGGTGTTTCTTTTGACTAGTAAAAATATTTGATTGAATGCGAACCAGGGGTTTTTCAATAACCAAAAACTTTCTTATTGAGAGGTTTGAGTCACACTAGGACACACTTTCTTCCGAGTTTAAGCCAAAACCCATACTACTGCTGTAAGGTTTTAGGTTTCTCCGCCAATAAGCAACCAAAGAAGAAAAAGAAACGAACAAGAAAGAAAAGATAGAAGATGAAGAGCAGAGTTTTAGAGAAGGGGTAAGGGCGGGAGAGAACGCAAATTTAAGGCTGAAACAGAGACCAAGACACCGATACTTTCGTGTAAATTCAGAGAGGTATCTGCCACGGAACAAAAGTAATGAGAGGCAAGCATTTAAGAGGGAATATACGGCAGTCTCATGATATTCTCTAGCCTAGAAATTCATTGTATACTTCCAGTACAAGTAATGTTGAATACCTCATAGGAGAAGAACAAAAGAAGCTGAAGAGACACTGGCACTTGCTCAGTTGCCTTTCTGAGGTAGCGTTTCAAATGCAGAAACAGTGTTCTCGAACTTAATCCGGTGCAGAGGGGCACCACTTTGCTTGATTGCACAAGCTGTCTTGTCTTCAAGTGGGCAACGTGCCTTTAGCATGCAGAAAACATGATTGTTTAACCTTCTTGCTTTCTTCATTGCTTCTAGTAGATTTTCCCATCCCTTTGCCAAATAAAACACAATCATTACCAACACAAGATAAGAGAAAACAAAGGCAAGTATTCAGTTGGAACATTCTCAGAGTATTTGGCGTTCTATACAATAGAAGACATTGAACCACATTAGAAAGCATTATAATTAACTTTTGGTTGCAGAAAAAAGTAGGATTATAAACCACGTTGTTCCTACATTTAGATCTTATAGAGAATCATAATTTTAGGCATCACAACATTAATTGATGTGCATCTCAAACACCACTGTGCTTGAGGTCAGCCCTGATCATTGGTGTCTGGAATATCCGATGGTTAACAGTTTTGAACCAGTCAAGGACATGCTTCAGGGTCAGACTAACCGGTCTATAACATGATCTGAAACCTTGCTGAGCCTTGTAAATGCCAGCTATGTCAGAACAAATGTGTGCTCAATGCTTAAAGGCTTTTTAGACACCATATAATGCATCTAATGAGTTTGGTGCTTAGAAACTATGGCCCTCAAAGTAATAAAGTGCAGCACAGCAGGGAAACTTAAAGAACATAATCCCTGTTACCATCTACTGAAAGCATACCTGATGAGACTTGCACAACATTAAATAGATATGAGAGGTATTCCATATAAACAGTGACATACTCATTCTTGAACAAAACAGAATAATTTCTCAATACATGCACAATAATTCTGTACCCTGTGCATTTGCGTTAATGAACCAGCCTCCACCTCAGCAACATTGAGGACTTGATATGAAAAGTCAAAGAGCTCAAAATGCAGCTGTTGCCCAAGCAAGTATATTATGGTGCAACCACCCCAAGCAACTGAATCACCTAGTAATTCATGAGTGTTTGGTCCCTGAACTGAATCTTCCAGGTATCCCTATGATACAAAGATAGGCCATTTTATAAGGAAGAATAAAAATATAAATATGCATTCTTCTGTGACAAAGCAAATGCAAAATCCAAGGTTGGTTGAATTTGTGGAAGATTGGTGGACTTTAAGGAAGGTTGATGCAATAATTTCATTTAAGAATTTAAACAATCAGCAAATATTTCCCATTATGTGGCACCTTGAATTCATTGACTGTTTCAGCTGCAAACTGGCAGATGCAGATGCCAACTGCAGTCACCTCAGGCATAGATGACAGTCTAATGACAGAATAGGAAAAACCTTCAACCCTTGTAGCTTTTTTCTCTTACAGGTTAAACACCAATATGAATTAGGTTCATGGTCACCTCACCATCTTTGATGGCCACTCAATGGAGTGCAAGAGGAAGAGATAGCTAGGTCCATGCAGGTAGAGAGTACTAAAATGTACCCCAGGACTTCCCAAAGAGGTTTACTTTCAACAATGAAGACATTGATGAATTGCATTGCTTGGCAAGAAATTCACCATTGATGAAGCAAATGTAGCAGCTAATGTTGAGTCTCCAATATGTCAAACCACAACATAATTTTGGACTTGATTCTAACTTGGTCAGAAGCACATTTGATAAATAATGATAAAACTATCAATATGAGAAAGTACATTTATGTTGATAAAAATGATGTTGGAAGAGTCAATTAAGACTTGAAGTATCTCCAAAGTTATGAGCTAATGCAGACATAAAATGAATGAGAGTGTTACTCAAATACCTAATTCATCAGTACTTACAATTTGAAGGCCACTGTAAATTCGATAGAAATCCTTCGAAGTTGTTATGTCAATGAACCCTGTCTTAGGAGCAGCACTCCATTTACTACAATATTTGTCCAGTGCAGCACTAGTAAAAGCAAGGGCATACTCCAGCACACTACCAGTATTCATGTTAGCCTTGTACAGAAGATCTGCAATAAATGGAGAACACTAAAACTCCTTAAAATATAAATATATATCTAGAAATGGCAACAATAAGAAGGTAATCAGAGCAGCCAATTTATAAGAGGCTAAAACTGCTATCCTTAGCAACAGCAGAGACATTGCTTAATTGTGGAATGCTTCCTCACCACTGCTGGCCATGCATATTGTGTGAAACAATTTGTTTGTCAGATTCCATAACAAGGCACCATTGCAAACATCAATGAATCTGGCATCAATCCATTGATAATCATTTCTCTATTTCACGGAAAGGACGCATCCTTTGTTCCTAATTTGTTCGTCTAGCTAGCATATGGATGCCTTTTCTATTAGAATTTGTGTGGTGAAAGACAATTGATGGCTTCTAGATTCATGAATAGAAGGGAAAGTAAGGATGTTGAAAATCAATTAGATATAAGGCTTTGCAGGTTCTAGCAGAAACTTGTGTTCTAATCCATTCACTGAAGAACACTCCATAATTTCTTCAGGGGTGAAAATCATTTTTTGTGTGGTACATTGGAAAATAAGATGCTAATATCATTCTAAGAAACCAACAAAATACAATGAATGATCAGATGAACAAAATCTCACAATCTTCAAGAAGTAGACACATGAATTATCCAAAGACAACTGTAACAAGTCAAATCTATATAAGAGTCACATATATGGTCAGATTCTTGCAATCAGCATTCCTAATACTTTATATTGGTTCATCTTGCATCCTCCATTCAACCCTTGCACCATTTATCGATTTTCTTCAACCTTTATCCTCAAATGGCTCAAAGTCAATATTCTATCAAATTCATTTCACAGCCTAAATCAGGATTTTCAACTAGTGCTTCATCTCTCATTACCAAGAAAATGCCATGCCCATGCTTTTAGTTAGTCATTATTGGCACTAGTGAGGAGTTGTGAGAAAAAGAGAGTAAACAGACCCAATATTGAAGACTATTACATGTATTATACCCATAATCACACAGCAGTTCTTAAAGGGACAATTATAGACTGCATAGTACATTTCATAATCATATAACTAAATCACTGTGTCTTTGTAAGTTAGTCAACATACACAGAAAAAAAAAAGGCCACAAAATGATCTGAAAGTCATGTACCTGCTGCTTCTGCCTGTTTTGACATTGTGTAATATGATGTTGGATGTGGACACCCAGGGTTTGAGACGACTGCATCAGTAGCTGACTTGAAAAGACTGACAATGGGACTGTCGCCATCACCTTGAGATTGTAATATTTGCCCTTCTGGGCCAGGAATCAAGCCCAGCCAAGGGGCTATTTGCATGAAATGCATAGTATCGACTTCCCTCTGTCCAACATGAAATCGACAACTATGAGAAAATAGCTAGAAACATAGCCTTCTAATGATGTAGGAGATCAATTGCATGAGCTAGGATCAGGTTTGTGTACACAATTGATCTAGTTAGATACAGAGTTAATGTGATTAGGCTACTAGATAACCATTTTATACTCTCATAATGTCCATGAGAAAACATTCATTACTTCCTAGTTGATGTAGGTCAGATGAAAGAACTTAGGATACTGACCAATACAATGTCAAGAAAGCCCATCCAATACAACACACTCCCAATCTCCTTTATTCCTCTAAGAATCTCTGCTTTGAGCTCCAACTTTGTACCCCAGTTAAGATTTTCTTTAACAAGCCTCATACAACCTGGGCACAAAAAATTAAGCAAAGCTTAAACTATTAAGTGAGACCCAACTATTAAGTGAGCCCCAAGATATAGATTATATATTATACTCTAAAATGCCCCCTCACACAAAAACCCATTGGGCTGAAATTGTGAATGAAAGACAGACCCACTACATTGGGCTGAAAGAGTGAACAAAAGACAAACCCACCATACTTATAGACATTCACAATTGAATGTGAGGGTAGCATAGTTCAAACACAAGATCACTTTGTCATAAAAGCTCCGATACTACATCAAGAAATCATTCTACCTAAAAGCTTAAAATGTTAGATGAAGTCCAAGATATGAATCATATACTTTAACAAATAATAAAAATTGCATTGAAGAAAAACAAAAACAAGGGAAACACAGAAATTTGTTAACAAGAAATAACGACATTAAAATGATTGAAGGATTACACCAACCAAAACCAAGGAGGTTCATGCTCACACAACAGTTGTTGTATGAGAAATAAAATTGGGACAAGCCCACACAAATTGCTCACTGATTTTCTTTGCCTGACCAACAGTCAAGAGAGGCTCCCACCCACACATCTCCCTAGGCAGTCACTTGGTGTTTTTTACTTTTTCACATTTTCCTTTTTTTTTATTTTATTTTTTAAAATTTTGGCCCACACACAGGCATACGATGCTTCAACATACATATGCAAGATAGTGTTCAAGTTTGCTCCAGAATGTAGTAGCAGTAGAGTGAGGAATATTGAACAGAGGAATCAAAGAATAAAGCAAAATTTGGAATTGTGAGAATTCTGTATAAATGTAGGTGGATTTATGGAGCAGGGACACAAGAAATCTCAATAGAAAGCTGTGAAAGTGTGAGTGTGTATGTGCAAGAGAGAGAGAGAGAGAGAGAGAGAAGAGACAGTGGTGAAGCACAAATCTCTTCCCCCATAAATCAGGGCTCACATTCATTTCCATAAGCCTACATTGGCAACTTATGCCCAATCCTTTTTGCAAAACTAAATATGGATCATATATACCACATTGATCTCTACAGCATAATTCAGGTTTTCCACATAACAGCATGCCATATAAATTTAGTTTTCCCATGAAGTCATTCATCCACATGCCTGAATTCTCAATCTTAACACCTAAGATCTATGCACAAACTACCACTCATGGATCCCCAACAAATGCAGTTTTGTTGACACCCGCTTAGTGCATCAACATTTAGACATGGCATGAATAATACCCTCATCAGCACATATACATGTATACTTTATCCAAATAATCTCAACCATATACCTGTGACACCTCCATCAAAAGAAAGCAGCCCAATAGATTTGGGCAGTGCATCTTGCAACCCCATGATCATTGGCTCAAGTGTAGTTAACTGAAACAGCCAGTACATAATACACAACTATAAGCCTCAAATTAAATCTCCCCAAATGAAAACTAAGTATATACAAGACAATATTTTTTTTTTTGACCATTTATTGTGTATATATTGATGCAGGGACATATTATTAACACAACAAATGTAGAGCAAAAGTAAGTATTGGAATCAGTCTTAGTGCTCTACAAAAACTAGACTTCTAACAACAAATGGGCTGTGATGGACATACAGGACCTGCAATACATCGCAAGTTATTAAATCTATGCCATGCAAAATAATCTCTTGAAGATCAGTATTTTATCATAAAATTAAAGAACATCAGTTGGCAATACAATTACATAATTGTATTTATGTAGACAAGAACTTTTAGTGCAACATAAAGCAATATATGAATAACCAACAGAAAGATCTAGTCCTTAGTAACTTGCAATTTGGGTTTTCTTTTGCCATTCAGCTGTGTGGGCAATCTCTACATTGCAGTTTCATAATTCTCCTTTTTTTTTTTTCTACTTCTGCTACTTTCCTCCAATTTTTTGCAAGTGAAAAGGATGAGATGCACTCTGCTTAACACTCTACATATAGATAGACCACTTCACTGAGCTTATTGTAACCAAATAAAAACTGAAGACAAAACTTACAGCCTACCTTATTTGATATGTGGTCTAGCAGGGATCGGATCAGCCAGGGCAATGATCTGGATCCCAGAAGTCTGACAATAGAAAACATGTGGGCAATCCCAAAGAAACCACTATGAAGACGTGCAAAACTTTGATGTGCAGAATTCAACTCCTAAAATGACCATAACAATTGATACATACAGATCAGAAAGAAATGGGGAGAAAAAAAAATGTTTATGAAACAATAATTACATTGACAATACATCCAATCAAGTCATAGCCATTGATTAGAAGTTACTTACCTGAGTACCACAATAAAAGTTAGGTTTGGCATAGGGAACTGAAGGCTTTTGGACAGCTGAAGGAGGAACTTTTGTTGACCGGACAAAGCGCTGAGTAGTATTGCAAAGGACAAAGTTTGGCAGGAAATCATTTTGCATCTCTGACCAGATCTGATGGACGCAAATATGTTGATTGAGTGAAAATTGAAATAACTAATTTGAAAACCAAATGTTTGAACATCAAAGCCCTAATCTTATGTTATTAAGCTCATTTAAGAAAGAATATACACCATACCACTCTACACATATCCTACCATATTTTCACGATAAGGATGAAACTGCAGATTCATGTTTGTTCATGCATAATAGCTATTTTAACAAATATTGCTGGAGGATGGGAAATTCTGCTTCCAAAGACCATGACAACATAATGGCCCTTAGGCCCAAAATAAAGGCCTCTTGCTCTAAGGTTTGTATACAAAGTTCATAGAATTCTCAAATCATTATCACAACACAAGCTTCAACAGAAGCAGACCCTAAATGCAGAGATGATGGCAAAATTCTAAAGGATTGACTCAAGAAGTGTTCTATTATGACTGCAGTGTGAAGCATGAGAATACTAGAAAAATAGAAGAGACTGAATTTATTGGTAAATGGCAAAGTAAATTAGTTTTCACAACTGATTGGCCTGCTATAGCCAAGAAAGTATTTTTAAGTATCTCATCATAATCGTAAATTGCACAAGTACTGCTAAGAAAGATGAATAATGAAAGATGTTCCCATATATTTCTCTGAACTTGTGTCAGCCCTGTTTATTTCTATATTAATCCCTCCACTGCATCAGAGGAACAAGGCCAGTTACATCATAAATTAGAAATGTATGACATTGCCTTGTCCATACAAGTGTTATCCCAGCATGAGTATCAAATGAGAAAACTAAACACAGAATGGAAAACACCAAAGCAGTTTTGCACATCCATGGTTCAAAATACCGAGCACATGCACATGCTCCACATTTTGGGTTGGGGGGGGGGGGGGGGGGAAGAGAGAGTGTCAGGGTCTAAAATATCTTTCCAAACCTGAGAAGCAAGCCGACTCGAAAAAGACACGAGAGAGATATTTTCTTGCATCTCGCTCAAAATGAGACTGAATGAGTCTATTGAAAGATCTTTGGAAAGCAGTTCACGGGCATGCTTTAAGATATCTAGCAGTTTTTCTAGTTCCTGCAACCAAACCAATATTATGTAATTGTTTATGATAAATTCCAATAAATACTGAAAATCTAGAGACATGGACCATCAAACTTTAAAACTGAACCTGGAAAATCCAGAGACCAGTAAACATTCAACCTTTGATAACACCCTTCCCTTCTAACATGATGTCAGCCTAGGGCATATTTGGTTTAAGAATCAAGACAGTAGTTCACTTACCACCACTGCGCATAGATCTTGAGATTCAAAACAATCAAAAAGAAACTGGAAAATCCAGAGACCAGTAAACATTCAACCTTTGATAACACCCTTCCCTTCTAACATGATGTCAGCCTAGGGCATATTTGGTTTAAGAATCAAGACAGTAGTTCACTTACCACCACTGCACATAGATCTTGAGATTCAAAACGATCAAAAAGAAACTCAAGATTTTCTCTGAAAGCTTTGTTCATCCGTTCAGTAATCAAGCTTCTTAAGTCAATGAACCTCCCAAGTAACTGGAAATCACAAAGATTGATTGAGGGTATAGAAACAATCCTATTCAATATTGTCACAGGATAAAAGAAAGCAAAAAAGAGTAATTAACAAAACACAAACTCACAAAGAAAAATTTATCATAATAGCAATAATTTTAAGGTTTCATGGTTGAATTTGATATGCTAAGAATTCCATGTATACAATCATTCCCAATGGAAGTCAAATGCAGGCATTTCAATAGGCCATTTGATACATCAACAAAATGAATGCTCACCAAAAAGAAAAAAATAGAGAAATTACATGGAACAGAGACTTTTGTACACACATAGTATAAAAAGAAGATATACAGTGAAGAGATAGTAAAAAGGACCATGAAATGATTCAAGTAATGGAATTTCAGATTGTTCTTAGCAATTCCCAAAAGGAAAGAAGGTGAAGGTACTTTGCAATCATAGACCATGGATGAAAGTAAGACAAACCAACAATTACATGCTAAGTCTGATTAGCCATCTAAACTATCATATGCACAACTATCCTTTTACCTTGACTCTGGTCATCTTAAATAGTGCAGTGAATCTCATTGGCTGGATAGAATATTTCTCCCCATTGTCCAAGGCAAAGACAAATGATGGATCAAGTAGTTCGCTACAAAATTTGGTACACAAACAATGTAAGGAAGGTCTAGTTCAACAGATTCTCCATTGCATTGATTACTATAATAAAGGAAAGGGGCAAACCTTGCAGCCCAGCTTTTGTAGTATGTAAAGACAATCTCACAGAGCTTAGAAACAAATAAATCAAAACAGTGGTCCACCTACAAAGATGAATTTGATAAAAGGAGTTACAGCAGCAAGAAAGTGAACACTAGTATGCACAAAAAGAGGGAAAAAAAATTGTCCTTTATCTCATAATAATAAAACTGACCATTGCAGGGATGATAAGTATTTATACAAGCACACACACAAGCGTATCTTTTATCTTTTCATCAATCAGTAGAAAACACTTAGGTATGCCTAAGTATACAACTAATAATGAGAATATAAATAGCTTGGGACCTTGGATAGCTGTCCAACAAATCTTTCTGATGAAAGAGAATGTTTCTACCAAATCTCATTCTATAAAATCAAAATGGACACATTATACAAGATGATACATTGTGCAAAAGGTTTGTGCAGCCAATGCCATTAAGCAGCATTTGAGCTTCCTGAGGTTAGTAAGATTCACTTTCTAGTCCAGAAGCCATACATTGATTTGAAACTTGACAACCTTCACATAAGGAGACAGGGCAACTTGTCTATGTCTGAGATTTACCAGTTACTACATGGAGAAAAGAAGTGGGACAGCTTGACCAGAATGACTGGTGCACGTGGTGCAGTGTCTATTTAACAGTATGATTGCACGAGTTACTTAAAATTCACAAGAACCTCATTATCAAAAGTCATATAAGCAATGCATCCAAGAAGTGGAAAACTTATCAATCCCAGCAAAAGCTCACAAATTTGCATACCTCGGCCTCAATTTCATCATAGAGAAAGCGTTGCCTCAGCACAACCAGAGCTTGCTGGGCTGAATCATTATAGATGTCAAATGGCAGAAGAACACTTTCAAGCAGACCTGCATTTTGGGACTCGAGCACATGATCCACCAGCATCCAGGGAAGAGAGCACTCAACAGGAAACTTCATTCATCAAAAGAAAAAGAAGGAAAGGTCTAGAGTGAATAAGGAAAGTAGAAAGCACAGATATTTAACTTTATGCTGCTGAATTGAGCTCCCATACTTTTCAGAACATTTATGACCTCATAAACACACAAAACACATGCAAAACATCATACCATAGGCAGCTGCCAACTGCAACACAACATCTTATTCACTTAAGAGATTATAAGTCACTGTTTGTCCACTTAAAAGCCATTTTAATGCCATAGGAAAGGCAGAACATTCATGGCCATAAACATACAAGTCACAAGCAAAACACTATAGCATAGACAGGTTACAACTTCTGCACAAAATCTTCAGTGATTACATTTAACTGCTTGTCTGCCAAAACCATTTACAATAAGTTATGTGCCATTAGTATGCTTTACTCATTCAACAGCTAGTAGCTGGCTTCATTCAGCTGCAACCTGCTACTTGTTTGCCCTCGAGTAAAATTCAGTTCCTCAAAACTTGGAAACATAATGATTCTAATCTAAATAAATGTGGAAAATACAGGCATCCAAAGTCTAGCACAAGTTAGAAGATGAGGCTATATTGAATTTAAGTATAATTTCTCTATATACCAAAAATTAAGTTGGCTTTTTTATGAGCTCCTTATATACTCCACCACTGCATATTTCAACGAAGCATTATTCTAATTGTGCAACATAATGCAAATTACAAGCAAATGCGTATAAATCTCTCATAACCTTACAGAAAATCAATTCAAGAATGCCCATTCAATAACTGAAAAATAGTTGCAAAAATTAATATGAAAAGAACCTCAAATGCACAACAAAGAATATTAGCATCGCATTTCTTTACCTGTATAACACGAGAAGACTCCAAGTAAAATTCTCTAAACCATAAGAAGCCAAGATCAGTCAAAGTCACAATCGTCACTGCAATCAACATTACATGAAGTAAAACCCAGCAGACCATTAATAGTAAAAAATGATGAGGGCAACTAGATATGGTTCTCCAAGAAGCAGCAGCAGCATTTTGACTACAGAGAAGGCATTAAAGCTCCTAGGTCGACAGCCTGTTAGTGATATGATATAATCCATCACATGAGGAAAGCCAAAGCACCAAAATAAGGGGCAGCTTCACCAATTTATGTTTTTTTTTTTTTTTTTTTTTTTAGTCCACATGAGTTACATCACTTTGGAATTTTTTATAAAAAAATTTTAATTCTATTTGGATATTAACTTCAATTGTGGTTGGCAGTCCTCTCTACCAGCATGACTATGGGCCGTGTTGCTAGAAAAAACGTAGGTTATGTGTAACATGTAAGAAGTCATGCAAATATGTGTCCAGATTAGGGTGACATCAGACAGTTATCTTTAAAGGATCATGCAAAAGACATCCATTTTGAAAGAATAGGACAGGAAATGAAGACTAATTTTATTATTTGTCAATTTTCATTGTAATGTCTGCTGTCCTTAAATTCAAGTATTTAAAAGATTATTTAGTTATTTAGGATATTTACTAAGTTCTACATTCATTTAAACCCAACTGACCAAGCCTGGAGCAGTTGACATAACTTCTTAAAGCAGCTAAATCAAATAATTGGGAATAGCTGTGGAAAGAACAGGTTGAATATATGCAAACTAGGCTGCAAATCACCTGAATAGTCTAATATGTGCAGGAAGAAGCTAAGCTTGTAAAAGAAAGTTTCCAACTGCTTCAAATCATTTACAGGAATCTCAGACCCACTATTACTAAAGAGGCCCCCAGGTCTGCGAAGATTACCACCAGAAACTACTTCGTATATTAGAAACTGCAAGCAATGGACCTGAATACGAAGGAAAACCAGATTGATAAGTGTCTGCATTATATTAATTGCACAATCTTGTTTGCTCAAATTACAAAACTAAACTATCTTATATATGTACAAAGTGATTGTATAAGATACATTCACATTTTATAATTCTGAGCTATAACAAAAATTGTTTTACTTATGTAAGAAGTTTCAAGTTAACATATGGCAATAAAACAGCACCAAGGAACCAGTCTTCATCTCAGTCTGCCATTGTTAGCCAGCATTGGTGCTTTACAATAGAAAGCCAATTCTCTATAAAGAATATAAAGACAATGTCAATCAAGGAAAAACTCTTTGAAGTTAACCAAAAAGTTGACCATAAATACTCTTCAATGAAAATGGGAAATTCCATGCTTTTTCAAACAAGGAAAAAAAATCTAAAATATTACGTACACCCATGATTCAGTTTTCCAATGTTCTTATACTTTGGTATTAATCACACCCTAATTTGATACTTTCAAATGACTTCACCTATTTACAATTGGCATCAATTAGACCACTTCAACTCTGCACTTATTTATTCTTTTGACCTTTTGATATGATCTCCCAGATTTCAAAAGCTTCACTCTAGTTAGCATCTTCCTTAAACATATGTTTCTCACAAGCCTAGCAATCAGTCCTATCAGCATAGTACATATCATGAAACTTTCTCAAGGACCATATTTACCAAAAACACATTAAGCTTGAATAAAGGAAACAGGATATGTTTTGTTATGGCATCGCACCATACCAAAAAACATAGTTTTCTACATTCATTCACAGAAAAGGAAAACAAACAAGCTGAAAAGTATGAATATCAAAAACCTGAGCAGTTGTTGGTGCAACAGGCCTTGGGTAAAATAAGTTCCCTTTGCTTTCTTCACCTGTGTGTGACTGTAGCTCTGACGCAGGCTGACTTGTGTTTGCCATCCAGTCTGCTGACAGAGTCCGCATATCAGAAAGTATCCTGAAAGGTAGAAATTATGTTGGAATATGTAAGCAATCAGAAACATAAGGCAGAAGACCTATTTAGACCCAGCAGTTAGGACTGTCTTGGCTGGCTACAACATTACCACATGCTCATACACAATGAAAAAATCAGAGAATGTCAAAGTAGCAGTCCCTTGATCTCTCATTTCCAGATCTTTACACCAGTTTCAATTAATTTAGCACACAAGATCTTGTGAAAGCAGTCAAAAAAGGAGGACAGACAGAACAAGAAAGTGTCACAATGAGATTTCTTTAGAAACAGACATAAAAGACAAGGCCATTGCAAAACAAAACTAACATTCTGGAATTAAGACGTCAGGAAAATCATCGGCTCTCCAAATCTTTACAATTCAATCTTTTCTGGAGTACAACCAGCTGAATATTTGATGTAATCACATATTGTTGAGAAAATGTATGTGCAATCCTGTGCATAGACAGCTAAATGAGCTTCTACAGGCATGTCATTTGAGGAGACAGGGAATGCATGAGTTTTCGCATTGCCTGCATGTAAGAACTCTACAAGATGATTTCATCTTTTCCTGTGTAAGAATATTTCACCACCTCTGCCCTGTCCTAAATAATGCAGAAAATCAATTCACTGGAAAGACTCCTCTATGATTAGGAGAATTGCAATAGTGCGCATTTAAATCTCTTCAAATGACACAACTTCATGACATGTTCACACATTTTACTATCCAAAAAAATTCTCCTAATTTTGGCAATCCATGCAACTGGTTAGGAGATCTAACAAAATAGGGTCTAGAACGAACCATGAACCTCCATGACAGAATCTAAAGAATTTGTTTTAAATCCAAATGGAAGCAAATTTAGGTAAATTTTTAACATCAAGCTGGGCTGTATATCATATCCAAGAAACAGTCCAGAATCCAATATGTTCCCTTTCAGTAACATTTAAAGTCAATGTTAATAGTACACACCGTTTCCCTCTTAATAAGATGATGCAACCTATGCCACCATAACCCATCACATGGTATTTATAGATGATGTAACAAGCACCCAAATCTAGATTATAAAAAAATGGTAAATAATATTTTGCACAATGGAAATCAAGAGTCAAATTGCATGATTTTAGCTTAAATACTAACCTTGAAAGGCCCTTCTTCTTTCTAAAGGTGGTCCTCAGCATAGTAGCTAGTGTGTTTTGGACAAAATCTTGGACCTCAGAATGTATTGTTTCCCATAAGGCATCAGCTACCAATGTGTCGCACCGATGCATCATTGAGCCAACACTCTTTATGTAGCCAATAAGTTCAACCAGTGCTTTCCTTTCCTCAGCACTATAGTTATATCGAACCACCTACAAGATGAATTGGAAAATTTGTACCGTCAAGCAAATTATGGGAATAAGTGCACCTCAGATATGCAATACAAGGCAACTATTATGAAATCTGTCCCTAATTGCATGCACATGTGTGCCTCCTTCAGCTCTAAACCATCAGAATTTCTCTTCTTAAGCAATGCCAAGGTTGGCTTATGCATCAAGTGCAACAAAACTTGAAATGATTATTAACTTAATAAGTCAAAGCTACCAAACAACAAGTCACAAATGTAAAGCGTAAAACCTTTTCATAATCAGACAAGGATGAAATTCCATTTGACTCTGATGGAATTGCATCTCTGCATGGCCGAGAAAACTTCCATGCACATTGCTCCCATATGCGTGAAGTCCATTTGCTTAAGAGTTGAAATCCTTCAACAACCATGTCATACACATTTCCTTTGATTTCTTTGCACCACTCAATATCTGCACCATCTGTTGACTTCAACAACAATAGCTGTATAAACAAGTTTAAGAAGAAGCAAATTATTATGATTACTTTGAGCAAAGCTGAAACTACAGCTTGTCAAGAATGCAAGGTAAATGGTGGATAAAAGCTTATTTTTCCTTTCTTCATTAAGGAATGCTGGAAGGGATGTGCGATGCTGGGGGGAAAGGTGTAACCACCTGATTCAAGCATGAAGCAAAACGAATTGTGAAATCATCATGCTCAGCACGGATAGCTGCTATATGATTGACAACCAGATAATGTCTCTGATAAGTAAAACACATTAAGGCTACATTGCTAATGTGTATCAACCTTCAATCAAATAGTGTGCATGTGTATGCTTGAGCATGAAATGCATAAAGCATAGAAGATAAGAAAGGATATTCTTGTCCCTCACGGGTCGGGAGCTCGTGAGGTGCTGGCAAGGTTAGAAGGCGAGTTTGTGAAGAAAACTTTTGAAAATAAGTAGACAACTCCTTCATGATTGCAGCAGGAGAAAGATGAAGATCTGGAAAGGCAGGGATGACTGGATAATTCTGCCATATATAGAAGAAAAATCAGAACATTTGGACTGATTAGATTAGAGTTCACAAAGGAGAAATGGTCATACATTTTTTTCTCAACTTCACCAATATAACACCATGGAACAACAAATGAAGCACAAAAACATTTGAATCTGACTACCTTAAAAATGTTGATCAGCCTGTTGAGTTTTACCCTCTTGTACAATGATTCACTGTCCTTTTCTGATGTTGTTGCTAACACAACAAGAACAGGTAAAACACGCAGAAGAATGTGCCTTTCTGGAAATAGAAGTGCAAAATCCAATTCCAATGACTCCACAGCAAAGACAATGAGAATCTGAAGAATGACTTCCACACTATTTTTAGTCAAGGAAACCAGAAGGAAATTGAAATATACAGCAACATCAACTGTAGTTTGGCTTTCAAAAGCAGGCAGTATTATATCAACACACACAGAATAAAGCCAACTCCATTAAACCCTAACCTCAAAGTGTGTGACGTCAACATGGATCTTATTTCTTGATTCCCCTTTATTTCAAACAACATTATCCACAAACTGTAGCAACAATAATCACATCCAACCATATCAGCCCGAAGTAAAATTTTCATTGAGCATATAATCATGCCATCCATATGAACATCTCTTGTCATGTCACCACTAGGTGCCCCCTCCAACTTCTTTCAATTATATTTCTCATTTCATTCTTGTCCACCAACCATCTTGCCTTCACTCTATATGATTCAGATTTTGAAATGAGTAACAGAAAAGGAGCAGAAGGAAGAAAAACAAGAAAAAGAAGAAGAAGGAAGATTGCTTTCTCAAACAAAGGAGGATTTTTTTTTTTTCCTCTCAATCACAGAAGGATAGCATTGCACATAACTTTACAGGACCAAAGAAAGATAAAATATTTCCTCCACAACAACTAATGTGAAATGTCTGCCATAACTAGTCAGGATACTTGTTCACACGAAACATCTCGACATGCAAGTTCAATAAGATTGCCCACCTTGTGCTTAAGAAGATCTGCAAATAATTCAGTTAAGAAATAAATTTATACTGGCAACATGCAACTACTGTATCATATCAAATAAGCAGTGTAGAAATAAAAAAGCAAAACAACTTTGAGTTAACAAATTATATCATACCAATACCAAAATGTCATGGATAAACTAAAAGAACCAGTCACATACCTGTAAATCATCCAGCTCTTCCCTCATTGAATCAATGTCTTGCCACTGAACACTGATTTGTGTAAATGTCCTGACAAGATGGGAATGTGTAAAATAACAAGAGCATAATGTGAACAAAAAATAAAATGCATAAATAAAGATGCTAGAAAGCATAGCATGGTAGTATGAATGTGGAGAACGAACAGGAAGTTTACAAAAAAAGGATTTATTAAGGTATAGGATTGTCATATGAGTATAGTGGTCCATGCAAAAAGCTAACCATTATTAGAAACACAAGAAGAAGCTAATAAGTTCTCAAGGCTTTAGCAATGTTAAGACATTTCAAGACATCACACGACTCTCTCTCTCTCTCTCTCTCACACACACACACACTTCAGTTCCTTTTTAAAACACTAGAAGGTGCTTTTCAGAACATTTGAGCACAGGCCACTAAAGCAACCACTGATCTATTTTCTCGTTGTTTTTCTAAGCAGCAATATTTTTGTGAGGTCTTTAGTAAGAGTACATCAGGCTTTGTTTCTCAAAATTCAGAAAAGTATTGCTGGGACTGGACAAAATATGAATCCAGCAATCACAAAATTGCTCTAACAAACCACACAAAAGAGATTGGCTACAAAAGCAGGCAATATCATACTATGGGGGAGGGGGGGAAAAAACAGAAGATCTCAACTTCAAGCCACTTTTAACATTAAGCATTAGATAGCAACATGACATATATAATCATACCTCTTGTACCAAGAAAAGTCATTAGGAATGCTTGCTTTAGCATTTTTAAGATGATCAAGTTGCACCAAAACATCCAACAACCTCAGCATTGACCTACAGCAAAGGCCAATAAAGAAAACCAACTCTAGTGTTTATCAAAAAAAAAAAAAAAAAAAAATCTCTCATAATAAAGATGTTTACAGAATGGACAAAAACAATGTTCAAAGAATTTAGCACTTATAAATGACAACATGCCATTGAAATGGAAAGAAAGAAAGATAACCAAAAGCTAATACACACCAAAGATGAGTAATTGTAGGGCCATTAATGCGCCGCTCAGGTCTGGAAAAGCGTTGCATATCAGCTGCTAGCTGCATTGACAAACAAGGTTATGATCATATGAATTCTAGCATGATCATAGAAGTGATAAAACAACATCAAAGATATGAGATTGCATACTTTAGATGCAGCTGATGTTTGCCATCTCTGAATTTCACGCAGACGACTCATTTCCAAGTCCAAAACTTGATATGTTTCCAGGTACAAGTCAGCCTGACTGTGCTTCATAGAATCAGGGAGCTGCCATGTAACAACCAGCATCAAATGTGTAACATATGTGAGCATAGGAAGTAAAAAACTGAAAATGTTGTCACTGAACAGCTAATAAAAAACAATCCTTTATATTCTCAAATAACAATTTAGCCATCTATGAACTTACTTTTCAGGGCTCAATATGGAGCAGCTAGAGCTCCTCCATAACAGTCCAGTTATAATGATATAATGAGGCAGAAAAGAAATAGATGAAGAAAATGATACGCAACTTATAAGAAACTGGGAAGTTGCTGATTTCCCTTCACATGCATGCTTATTAATGCAAATTTCAAGCCATCATATCTTCATATCGTTTCACAAGAAATCTTAATCACAGGAACCAAGAAGGTAAAATGCATGCACAAGCTAAAAAAAAAAAAAAAGTTCAGCTTGATAAAAGGCAATTTTTGGTATAAAAGATTTATTAAGCAGGCAAAAAGAGAAAGAAGTTAAAGGATCTACCAACAATATAAGATAACATCCAAAAGAAGAAAAGGTACCTGGCTGAATTTCCAACATTGAACTTAAGTTAACACTACTCACTACTGCAACTAACTTCACCCAAAGCAAAATCATACCTGAGGAAGTGCTTTGACACAACTGCGATATGTATAAAGCACTGATGCCATCTCCTTTCCCTCTTGGATAAGTGCATTCTGCATTTGTTGGGCTCCAACATAACCACCACTCATAAACATTTGTTAAAAGAGAGAGAGAGAAAGAGAGAGCTACAGCAAGCAACGAAGATATCAACAGATTTGGAATCCATGTATAAGTAAGTTTGATACCATAGAAAGACAAGATATAAAAGAAAACAGAGTGATTGTACCAGCTGATTGAGAGCTTTTGTGTCTTCTGATAAAGATAAACGGTATGCCAAAACATCATTATATTCTACAATCAGAACAACACACATATAGTTATTAGATTGTCATTGAGGTGGACAGGTGGTACCTACTTATAAGACAAAACAATGCCTGCAAATATGTACATTAGAGATGTTGGCACAATAGCCGCATTGATAAGGCAGACAACTAGTTGATTATGACTTTGGCCCACCATTCTAAATGAAGCTGCTCAACCCAACTCAACCAAAATAAACCCTCTTCCTCAACTAGTTGGATTTGGTAAATTGAACATTCCCCACCTTTTCATTTTCTTAGAAAGAGTGCAGACAATGACTAGCTGATATCTTTTGTGCCTCCAAGCTTCACAAGCATCCACTTTCAGTTCTAAAAAGCCTGCCTCTACGTGAATGGACAAAACCATTGTTCACCAGTAACATGAACACTTTGGTCCATTTAGGCCTCCATATCTACCCCAAAAATACTAAATTTCCGACTCATTTGAATGTCTATACAAATTTGTCCAAAAAAGAAACAGAGAAAGAAAGAAAGAAAAAAAAAAAAGAAAATGAGAAATATATACCGATCGGACTGCTGGTTGCTCCTCTACTGGTTGACACCAAGACTGCGGGTCCTTGCACCTCTGGTTGTTCATCCTTTAGCATTTTTCCACATAATAATAATAATAATAATAACCCATTAATGAACATAATAAAGAACCTTCTTTCCCAAAAGAGAATAATGGAGGAAAAAAAAAAAGCAAAAAGAACCCAATAAACCATTAAAAAAAATGAAGCAGTAGTACCCACTAAAGAATTCTACAAAGAAACTCTGTTTCCAACTCTAAAATGGCAGACCCAAAAAAACAGACAAAGCAGGTTCAGATTCTTGATACATTTAACAAAGAGAACATTGCAAATAGAAAAGCAATAAACTGAACAGAACAACAAAGAGACCCAAGAAAAGGGAATGAATCATCCAGATAGATTACCTCCAGAGAGAAAGTGGATAAAGCGGCAATGGCTTCTTCGACCGGGACCGTCATGTGGGATCTCTCTCTTTCAGTGGGTACACTTAGATTTCAGTTTTTTTCTTGATAGGGGTTTATTTTCATTCTTTTTTCAAGAACGAAACGACAAAGATCGCCAAGAATGACGGAATAAGGGCGAAAAGGCCAGATGGCTTTTTTCAAGGGAACCGGCAATCAATTCAGGAATCGAAAAGCAGGTAGTAAATACTTGTTCTTGAACCCCATATAAAAAAAAAAGAATAAAAAATTCTCTTTTATCTTGAAGTGATAAAAAAAAAAAAATCAAAGAAAATGGAGGGGAGTGGCGAGTTTAAAAGATACTCTCAATCAATCTTGATGATGAAGGGAAAAGGAATGTAGTGTGTGTGAGAGAAGAGAAAGCCAAAGAAGAAAACGTGAAGCAGCGCAGAGATCTGGCTAATGGAAGAGAAAGCAATTGAGAGATAGAGAGAGAGAGAGAGAAGGGGAGGGGGGATCGGTTAGCAACGGAGGAGAAGAGCAAACGGGAGAGGGGAGCACAGAGAAGAACAGGTAATTCTATTTGTAACGTTAAGTCTTTTTATTTAGGGATTCGTTTACAGTGGATGTCTTTTGGTGTAATTGTATATATTTTTACCTCTAGCCGTTATTTTAATTTAACGTTCAGAATCAATAACTTTTTTAAATTATTTTTTTTACACTTAATTAAAATATACTTAAATTTAAAATTTAATAATATTTTTATTTATATATTTACATTTATTTAAATTATAGTATTATTATTATTATTTAAAATAATTTATTAAAAAAAACACTAAATTATTATTAAACTATTACTCGCTTCGAGTAGGTCCCACGAGGCCCGCCCTCTCTTGATATTTTTTAAACCTTTATTTTACTATCCACGCTCAGGCCACCAGCTTAAGCAATTATTTTCCGGTTTCATCTTTTGCTTTACGAAAGCGAAACTTGGTTTTCACTCCTCGTTAACTGTTTGATGTCATCTAACGGTTGGGATTTGAGAATCATCGGAACCATTATCATCAATTTTTGTAATAGAAACAAGTTTACACCACCTGTAATGTCATCCGTACGATGACACCCAGCACTGTGGCATAGGCTGGTATGATTAAATGCTATTGCACTTATTCATATAAATGATTTAATCGAAAGGTGTAAGTGAATGATTTATAATAATAGCGGTAAGTTATTAATTAAATTGAGCCAAAAAAAAAAAAACCTCCTTATATATTAGTCAATAAAACAAACTTACCCTTCAAAAAAAAAAAAAAAAAATTATTGACAGAGTTTTTCCAAGGTATAACTAGATATGTTTTCAAGGAGCACATGTGCTCTGGAGGTTCATGGAATTCTTTTTAATATGGTTCTTTCCTTCTTCTTCGTGTTGTATGTTAAAAGTCAACTTACGTGCGAGGCCAGCGATTTTCTTGGCCATGAGTATGCAGTTATGCTCTTGAAAAAAAAATGGCTTAGGTTATAATTGGTAACGTTACAAACAACATAGCAACGGTACAATGTAAGGGCTTAAACAAAGCAAACATGACACTTCAGCAATTAAACGCAAGCACAAACAAATAATCTGAAAATGACTATAAAATGGGTGTTATATCATCAGAAATTTTGATCACCGAGCTCTGGAATCCATTGCCATTACGGTGCTGAGGTTCATGGGGTACATGTACTTGGTGGAGCCGATGAAGAGGTGCTGTACAATCAATCTATTTGCCTTTTCGGACGGATGGAAGGAATCCCAAAATGCATAGAGTTCACGGTTTGGGCACAAGTTGGAAAATACTGTGCATTGTCCTAATCCATTGTATGGTCCTTGCCCGCAGCATGCTACCTTTGAAGTAATAAATCCTGCACAACCATGAACTGCATAATTACTATACATGAATCTTTCCATTTGGGGTTGGTCCGTGAGGACCTGACGTGATAATTAACGAGTTTACACAAAAGTGCAAGAGCCTTTCAAAACATCATACCATATGCCTGAGGATTGTTGATGAAATCCGAGTGCATTTGTTGAGTATTGGCGCCAATAAACACATCTCTGCCAATTTTTCTGTTGAGTTTTTGGAGCATTTGGGTAAGTTGTGGATTGTACAAAGAGGCAGCTTGTTGAAGCTCAGCTGAGCATCTGCCATTCAAGCTACGCATGGCCAGTTCAGCTGGTACACAGCCCATTGGTCCTGTTCCAGTGACAAGAACTCTGCGTGCTCCCAGTTCATATAGCTTCTGCATTGAGATAAGATTAGTAGAAGGCGTTTAGAGAGACTCGTATGGGTATGCCTTTTTTGTTAATGCAGCCAAGCATTCGCATTCCTTTTGACATAAAACCTAGCAGTTGTTGAATATCCTTTTTCAGACAATGCGTTCAGATAGTATTACAGGCTAGCTTCTAACAGATTTGGTGACAAAGTTGAGAGGGGATTACCATTAACAGTATTCTGTACTCTGAAATAAGATATCTGACATAATCACGTAATGTGAATTGGCGTGACCGTGCTGAAAAAGGCACCAAGAAGTAGTTGTTTACAAAATCATTGCCACCAACAATGATTAGGACAAGCGCTTGGTTGACAAGTCGCCGAGTCTGCTCAGCACCGATAAGAACTTGAACTCGTTGCTGGTATTGTTGGAAGAGCTCAAATTGTCTATACATCCTTATGACATTTAGCTGCAATGTTGCATTCATGAACATAAAATGAGTCAGGTTAGCAATTTTTGGGTGCAATTTCTGAGACCAAAAGTGATGACAATTAAAAGGTTATTGCGATGCATGTGAAATGCAACATTGAAAAGATCGGTCTAGCAGTTGACTTACAAACTGTATGCCTGTATCATTAAGGATTCCAATTCCAGCAGAAGCAAAATTGGCGCCAATAAGTAGCCTTTGTCCTCTGAGCTCTGGACTCAAGTATGGCAATATGGGTTCTGATCCAATTTGCTTGCCTGATAAATGTGTGCCACGACATTGTTAGTTAACAAACTTAGTGAAGGTGGACATTGAAATGCATTAACATGTATAATAACAGCATAAATATGCTAATTTAACCAATAAGGTCTGGTATGTTGAGGCCATTTGAGAAACGGCCGGTTGGACGATGTGTTGGATAATCAATCCCGTAAGGTGGAGAATCTGCACGAGCAGATGTTGCCAGGTAATTATTGTTGCCATTGTCAGCAAGTGAGTCTCCAAACACAAAGAATGCTCTAGCATCAGCTTGTAGAATGAGAGTTTCCAGTGTCACTATCACCATAAATCCTAAAGTAAACCAGTAATTGGAAACCAATGAAGTGCCTATTGACATTGTTTGTTTTTGTTTTGGCCTATATTTACAGAAAAAATCTACAATGTGGAGGAAAGAATGGGATGCCCTTATATAACCTCTGGGTTGTGGATCTACTAGGTGAAAAGGCAACAGATTGAAAGAAGAGAAAGCTTGTGTAGGTAGTTGCGCGTGGCAATGAAATAGTGCCAGCCACAAATGCTGCCTTTACATGTTGGTTCAAGCTACTACTGCTTTTTATTCCTTAATGTATACTATGACAGATTATTACCATTCACCAGAGTAGAACCTGTCTACCAATTGTGCCAAGTCTAATTACATTATGTTTTGTTATCTCCTAGGATATTGGAGGAGTTGTTGCCATCAGACATAAAGTTTCAAATTCTATGGACCACACTGGAATCCCATGAGCCAACTTTTCGTTTTCCCTCCAATGGAGGCATATTCATGAAAGAAGGGAACCATATGAACTCCTTTATTATGATGCCACTTGAATTGCCAAAAGAGTCACTTTCACCGCCCTTACCTCATTGTAAATCTAGGAGAATGACCTACAAAAATTAATATTGTAATAAATTCAACGACTAGGGGGTAACCACAAAAATAGATCCACGAGAATGTCCCAACTTAGGACAGAATACAGAAATGCACTGACCCCATTGGTCAGATACCATGTTCGGCACCTTTTAGCTAATTCATTCAGGCCATACTATCTTTACGAAACGACAGATTTGTGAAAAAACAAACAAAAAACACAAAAAACAGAAGCTTATTTTTAGGGATGAAATGCCCACAATATCTCCAAATTTGATTCAGGTTATCCTTCCAATGAGCTAGGCAAGCTCCCGCAACAAGTGGCTTGGAATGCAAATTGGTTATGGTCATCATCCATTTATCTTTTAGGATTTCGATGTTTCTATGGAGTTTCCAATCATTTTTCATACTCATTGTCGTCTATAAACCATATCTGTCAGCAGATATGGCCACCCAAAGTTTTAGCTTCCTCCAGGATGCTAAATTTCAAATATCCTGCAAAATGCAAGACGAATCTTTGGGAATATATCCTTTGTTCTGCTTGTGTGAGAGTTTGGCAAAAAAATCCTAGGCTCTATGTCTTATACAAGAAATTAGCAATATGGACCAAAAGGTTACCCTTGAAATGTTGATGTACCACATTATCAATCAAGACAGTTATGGGGAAGCACTAAGTCATAAACTGTCATCATCCAAGTACTTGTCAGGGCCAGAGAAGATCTTCTCTACAATCAGACGGCACATCTTTTCTGTTGGATGGTTTGGATCCCAAAATGCATAGTGCTCTCTGTCCGGGCACGGGTTGGCAATTACATTGCATCTATCAGCAACATTGGACGGTCCATCTCCGCAACATGCATTTTTCACTGATGTAAATCCTGCTACACTATCAACGTGAAGTAAAGTAAAATTTAGTTTTTTGACATACCAACAAATATTATAGTAAAATTTAGCCATCATTTTCGTGTTAAGACTGGAATAATGAATTTACAATGAATGCATTCTTGGGGGTTAGAAGTGAAATCCAGGTGCCTGTTATGTGCATCTACTCCAACAAATGCGATTGTTCCGATTTGCCAGTTGAGTCCTTCTAGCATTTGAATGAGTTGTGGGTTGTAGGCATCTGCAGCATGCTTGAATATGGGGCATGCATTGACCATCATTGTTGAAGGTTAAAGCCGACGGAGCACAGCCTAATCCAGTGCCCATCACATGCTCCAAGCTGATATAGCTTCTGCATTTGAAAACACATAAAAGAGAATGTTCATTTGCATGCCAATTTCTTGTTTCCCTTGTACTTCCATTAAAATCAAAGTGGCAGTCTGACTGCACATGTATTTATTTCCTGGGGACAATTCCTGAGCAGATTAAGTCTATCAACATGGTATGGACTCTATCTGTCATGTCTATTAGAAAACGAACATGCTGAAAATATCATGATAAAGCAGAATTGTTGCAGTTTCATCACACATTTCTACAATGTGTGGGACTCGTTCAGTGGGACGCCCTTTTTTTTTTTTATTTAGTCAAGACAAAACAGCCCCAGAGAAATGAAAGGGATAGCAAAGTGAAAACATGGAATTACCAATAACAAATTTTCGTACTCAGAAAGAAGAGGGTTGATGAATTCTTGTAAGCTAAGGTCACAACGAGTTGAATTTGGTAGGATCGTTGGCACCAACATTGTTTATGATGAGTGCATTTGTAACAAGCTGCATGGCATTCCAACCTCCAACAACTACACTTAGCCGTTCCTTGTAGCCTACAAAATATGCCACTTCATCTGCAAAAAGAGAGCCAAATTCAGGCCTGATAACTCAAGAGTCCCCTGCTTTTCTGCAGTATTATGCAAATAATCTGTGCCGAGCATCTGAATCACAACATGCATAGAGGTCCAACAAAGACCATGGTCAATAAATGCAAAGACTCGCTCCTAAATTTAATTGGGATAAATTTTTGTGGCTAGCATATTTGGTTTGGCTTTAAATTTTAGTCCATAAGAAATCATATATGCCACAGAGTTTGTGAACTCACAAACGCATATAAGTCTCATTGAAGATTCCAGCTCCGTCAGAGGCAAGTTGGCAAGAGTGAATTACTTTTGTCCCCTTTGCTCTGGATCCAAGTATGGCAATGTAGCTTCAGGCAATCCCATTTTCTGACCTGACAAATGCCAAAAACCCCATAAAACAATAGCACCCATAAACAACCTACAAGTTATCAATCAAGCAACCCCAGGAAATTCCTTAGTGATAAAGTCAGGAATGTGAAGGCCACTAGAGAAACGGCCTGCGGCAACATGGGTTGGATAATCTATCCCATAAGGAACTGTGTTTCAAGATAGTTTTTGTTGACATTATTCAAAAGGGGGTCAACAAACACGATTAATCATCCGACGAACAAATGAAATAACCATTGACACTATTGTAATGAAATCTAAGATTTTTATTTTTTCCCTGTTTTTTGTTTCTAATTTGTGATCTCCATAGTTTTTTTTTTTTTTTCTAGTATGTCTTTTTCAATTCTAACATCTATATGCTGCATTTGGATTAAATGGCTTCATTTTTCAAGTTACAACCCACCAATGGAAAGTTGGTTGCTATTAGGTGACATCCACTGGAGGTGGCAAACATAATACACTTTCTCGAACTGTCAGTCTTAAATGTATACAACATAATTATATTATTCTTCTTATTTTATTTTAATTTTTTATATATTTTCTTTTGCGTCACACAAATTTCCATAGCTTTCTCTCATTCTAAATTGGTAAACTCCAAAATAACAGGGGAAAAAAGAGGAAAACAGATAGGCCACTTAAGACGAGGAGGTTGGATGAGACATCTCGGTTGACGGACTAGTCAGCTACCCAATACCTCTCGGGCCAACCGATGGGCCGTTTATTGATATGCTACCTATGGATAAATTGGCTTGATTTTACAAGTTACAGCCCGTAGGTATTACCAACCTGGTCGCCTTTCTACGAAGGCGTAGTCCTTTTTTTTTTTTTTTTCTTAATTAATTGTCCTCAAAATAAAAAAAAATAAGAGCAGCGCCTTGTAGTTCTGTTAGAAATGCTTGTGTTTACTACCTCTTTTCCAATCTCATTTTTCACAATCTTATATAGACTAATTTCTATAATTACTAATTAAAACCGTATTTGCAATATAAGAAACTTATGAAAATTAGCATATTATCTTTACCATAACTAGACCTTGGTTTGAGTTACAGAAAAATAAAAAAAAAAAAGAAAAAAAGAAAAAAGGAAACAAAAAGTTAAAAGAGACATTAAAGTCGCCATGAACTCTCATGGAAAGTCTGTTGAATCGACATTAATGTGCTTACAAAGTTGGCTACGAGCAAATGGTTTATGAGAAGGAAAATGACAGCTTTTGTCTATTCTCGCCAAATTTAAAGTGACAACTAAGCTGGCCCTGATACCGGTGGTCATATATTTGTTTCTACAGTCACAAATCATTAATATAAGGCCCCTTTGCCTTTACTTTTTTTTTATTAAAAAAAAAAAAAAATTAATTGGTTTTGACTAGGTCTCCCTCTGGAGACCATTTCAGTACCACTGAACTAGATCTTATTGGTAAGCCCCTTCCCTTTACTGAAATAAATAAATATATATGCTTATTCATTATATAACACTAGTAGTAGAATTTGGAACTCAAAAAGATATTTTAACGGTTAAAAAATTCAATTGAAATTTAAATTGGGGTTTAAGTGAAGATTTATGATGCAAAAATTACTTTTCATGTCTCCTAATCAATGATCCAATTAGCCATATAATAGATTTTTTTTTAGAAAAAATTTTTAAAAAAAAACTAGATAGAAACAGTCAGTTTGCAAGTACTGGTTAATCCATGGAAGAGTAAGCAAATATATAAATATATGGTGAAAACACCATTAAAAACACGGGAAAGACAAGAATATCCTTGGGAAAGAAACTGCAAGTGACACAAATTATAACATATATGTTCCTTAGATAAACAAGCCAAGTTTGCTTATTATGTCTCGGATTCGAAAGGTGGCATTATGCCTGGGAGTCCAAGGCCATGATTGTGCTGAGATTCATGGGACTCATGTAGTCAACCGTGCCCCTAAACATCCTCTGGACGATAATTCTGTTTGCCCTCTCAGACGGATGGAACGGATCCCAGAATGCGTATATATCTCGGTTAGGGCACAAGTTTGAGGCCGGGGTGCATAGTCCTATACCATTGAAAGGTCCTTGCCCGCAACACGCGATCTTTGATGTAACAAATCCTGCACACAATGGAGAAGTCAATCGTTTGTTGGTAACCACATTCAACCATAATACATTGATTTAAAGGGTGTTTCCTGGCGTACGAGGTTTTCGCACTGTATGATCTCGACAATAGTCACATGTACATAATAGCACAGTAATCTTCCATGTTATCTTTCACAAAAACAAATAATAATAATAATAATAATAATAATAGAAAACTTTTTGGGACACAAACTCGTGCCCCTAATAAATGTAGAACTAAATAAAATTGCAAAGTAGGTAATCCTTAATTGCTATCTTTCAATGCGATTTGGGTCTGAATTCAATGGTCCGGCATATACAACCGTGATGAAGTGGACTGAGAGTGACAATTTTTGCCCCCAAACACAACCTAACAAAGGCTGTGTCGGTTTGTTTTAATTAATGCCACCTTCGTGGCTACTTGATTCTCATGTGCAAGGGTCCCGACCCCCTTTTAACATTCTGTGTTTTCCTCAACACTCGTCACTTTTCATGTTTTCCGGCACCAGTTTGCCGCTTATAGCCCTTAAATTTATGTAGCCTTGTTTGCCTTCGAGGCACGTATTGCTTCCATTTTCTCCAAAACTTTCTGACTAAACGCTACAAATCATTGCGTGTATCCTCAATAATAATTCAGTTCAAGAATTTTCATTTCTTTTCCTTCAATTAAAGTGGTATCGCACATGAATTTGTACATATTATAACATGTTTGCCGTTTTAAGTCTAGTGAAAGATGGTTCTTCCATTAAAGACTACGAAAATAAGAAAGGTTAAAAAGAGGAAATGTGAATCTAATAGTAGCGACTTACCGTATGCTCGAGGGTTGCTGATGAAATCATTGGTCATCAGTTGGGTATTTACAGCAATGAAGATATCTGCACCCAATTGCCTGTTGAGCCCATTGAGCATTTGAACGAGCGCCGGGTTGAACAAGCCAGCAGCCCTTTGCAGGTCAGCCGCGCAGGCCCCACTGGGGCTCCTCAGAGCCAATTCCGCCGGAACACAACCCAGTGGACCAGTCCCTGTCACAAGCACCCTTCTTGCTCCAAGCTGATATAGTCTCTGAATCATGAATAAATTGGAATCATTTGATGTATACAATTCCTTTCACTATGAGACACTAACATAATAACATGATGTGTTACTTTGTTAATGCCACTTATTGTCCAATTAGATTGAAGAAGAGGGATTTAATTATCGGTAAAATCTGAGGTTGAGTGTATATAATCTACCTGTCTGACACTGAAACTACTAGTTTCAGTCCAGCTTTCAAGTGTTAAGCATGCCGCCAACATTGATACTAGTTCAATTCAACAATGCAGGATCTGTAGCGTTACAAGACTAGGGTAGGCTTCTACTTCCATATCGGACCAAAAATTTATATTTACATGCAAAGGTGCCAGGGAATTACCATCAAAAGTTTCCTGTACTCGGAGATGAGATATCTCACGTAATCAGGGAGATTAAATTGGCGAGATCTAGCGGAGAATGGCACCAGATAGTAATTGTTAACAAAATCATTGCCACCGACAGTAATGAGGACGAGTCCTCTGTTAACGAGGTCCCGAGCTCGCTCGCCTCCGATGACAGCGGCCACCCGCCTTTGGTACTCTTCGAAGTACGTGAATTGTTGGAACATCCTGATTATGGCCACCTGCAAAATATGCAAGTGACATTTCTTTCCTTTTTTTTTGTTTTTTTTTTTTTTTTTTTTCATTTCAAGCCATTTCTTTACCCAAATGAGAAAATTCTCTTTAATTTGTTATTCTCACATCGGCAACAAAAATTTAAGATACAATAAATAGGATTACCGAGAAGAATGTCTCTTAATATAATAAAAAAATTACTTTATTGTAACTAAATAATTTAGATATCAGAAATTGAAATTATAGAAATATATATAAATATATGTAAAAAAAAAAACACTTTCCTAAGTACTGTCTATAGAAGTGATTAAGACACCTTTTTTTCTTGGTTAATTAGCTTTAATTAAGAATTAAATTCAAAACCTTTTAATTATAGAGATAACTCTAGTATCAGTGTGGTAGGATCACTTACAAACTGAATTCCAGTGTCATTGAGGATTCCAACGCCAGCAGAGGCAAAATTGGCACCATTAAGTAGCCTCTGTCCCGTGAGCGCCGGGTTCAAGTATGGCAATGGAGCCTCCGATTGCCCAATTTGCTGACCTATAAAAAATAGGTGCATTTTGCGCATTAGTGTAACCAAAATGTATATATCATGCAAAGTATGCTGACAATAACATTTGACATTAAACCCAACTGATAAAGTCTGGGATGATGTAGCCATTAGAGAACCGGCCGGTCGGTCGACGAGTCGGATAATCAATGCCATAAGGCACATTGTCTGCTCGTGCGGTGGTGGGTAGGTAGTCGTTGTTGCCATTGTCAACTAGTGAGTCTCCAAAAACAAAGAAGGCCCTGGCCTCCACCTCAGGAGCAAAAGCACCGATTACCAAGAATAGTGCCAAGATCCCAAAAGAGGAGGCAATGTGTGAGCTATCCATGGAGTTGGACGTGATAGAGAGAAATTTCAACAATAGCTAATTGCCGTATACAATTGATTTGGTTGAGGGATTCAAGATTGGTGATGGACTTATATAGGTAGCTTTGCTTGCCATTTGCCACATGGGGTGAGCCCACTTGAAAAGAACCATGAAAGTAGTCTAGTAGAGTTAGTTGTGCATTGCAATTCAATAAGGCAAAAAGTCACCATGACTTCCATTTCACTCCATCGAACCTTTATCCATTGCTCGGTCAAAAACTGTAAATAATAGAGTAAGAAGGTCTCGGTTTCATGTTTTTTTTAATAAGCATTCAACGCGTCGTACATTTTACGTCGACAAATGTTAATAGATGCTTCACGTAACCTTTAAAGAGAATTAATTGCGCCTATGCACCTTTTATCTATTTGTATGACTATTGATCGTTGCTACACTACAAAACAAAGTCACCAAGCACAGAGCAAAAAAGAAAGACAAAGGAACAGAGCGATTTAGGTGACTTTACCAATGAGCTTACATCACCTATGAGCTCAAGTAATTGATATTTGAGTCATTTTCCGAGAATTTTGAGTTCAAGTCCAATCAAAACCAATTAATAAAATAGTGAGCTTATATCTAAAAACAATGTTCATTGTAGCATTTTAAATTTAACAGTAGAGATTATATTATTAGAGTTCTCAAAAAACATGTCGCTTAAAGGCTCAAGATATATAGCTTTCTCAATAAATTTACGTCTCACATTATCATGTTAATCTTTTTTTTTTTTTTAATTCATAGCTTTGGGGTGGAGCACCACATTTGAATATTAGTTATAACTCAATAGTATTAAATAAATAAAATAAAACCCTACTAAAATAAATAACCTTCATTATAATTTATCCTTGTTTGAAAATCTTGTCTTGATTTTGCTCAATATAATTATACTATCGTTGTGTATTCAGTTTGTGGATAACATTTTTGCCTAAAAATTCAAGATCGTACATGGGTAAGAAATTAAGCTAACAAGCAAAACTCGGTGAGACTCCTAATCAAGTAAGCATCAATCCAAGACCTAAAATATAGTGTCTTGGGATTTAATGCAGTCTGTGCCTCGTGCATTTAATATTTGCCAACCTGATTTTCGTAATGAAAGAAAGGGAGCGCTTAATATAGATTAAATTTATAGAATTTACTGCATGTTAACAAGTCGTTCGACTCCAAGCCAATTCAATAAAAATTCCTCTCAATTCTTTGCAGCTATTAAGAGTATAAAATTTCATAGTGATCGGCTTGACGATTTTAAATTTTCTCATTGTGGTTGAATGTGAATTTTCATCCTATTAATAAAACTTTTAAAGCATTCAATTTGACTCCTAATATGCTGAATTGAAGTTGTTGGGAAAGGCGAAAACATAAATCTCGTGCTAAATTTTAACACTCCAAAATCAGTGGTTGACAAACGATTTACAAGTCCTTCCTGTACTTGAAAGAGACGTCGTGGTGAAATCTAGCATAGATCTCCAATATGGGGTCTGAGATTTGCAATTAGGGTTTTGCTTGACCACCTTTTTTACCGGTTAAAAAAACTATCTGGATCTTACTGAATTGGGGAACAATGGTTCCCACTTAAATTTTTCGAAGGCCATTTAATGCTTGAAGGATATTTTGGGCCAATTTTACTTGTGTTGAGATGTATAAAAATAATAATAATTCAATACGAAGATTTGACGTGGAGTGGAAAATGGGGTTTGATAGAAAATAAAAACTATACCTATCCCTATCCAGAAAATTCCTAAACAACAAATAAACCTTGATTAGGAATTCATGGAAAAATGCACCTGGGTTTTGTTTGCCAAAAAAGAAAAGAAAAGAAAAGAAAAGAAAAAAGGCAGTGCTTGTGCTAGAATATTAGAGAATTATAAAATTATGTTTCCAAGAGCCAAGACCACACCCTTTAACAATGGATCTAGCCCCTATCAATTTTTTCCTACTTTTGAAACCTTCACCAATTTTCATTAATCTTGACGACGATATTTGGTTCCTAATCATAATAAACGTAAGACAACCTCCCACCAATTATTGTACAGCTAATATATGATCTGTATGCACGTTTTGGAGGGCAAAATTTAATTAAGTTTTTAAAAAGTTCTCTCTCTCTCTCTCTCTCTCTCTCGGAATATAGGCTAATTTTGACAAAATATTCAATTTCATCCTTTTAAATTTGTTTAATGGCACGTTCAATTTATAAAATTGAGACAATTAATGTAGCCCAATGTCTCAACTACATTAGGGCGGGGCCGGCGGGCAGTTCAATACACTCTATTTGTGGATAGAACATGGTGCTTCCGACTCCTTGCAATTAAAATTGATATATGCCTGCAGATATTTAGTAAGTAAAAATCTATTGCTATTTTTTTTTTTTAAAAAAAAAAGATTAAAAGCTTCTTCTATGAATCACACTGGGCATATGCGTGCATTAGGTCTGCAAATAACATATATATATATATATATATATTTGGCGTTAATTTCAATAGATTTGTGTACCAAAAAAATTCAATAGATTCCCTTTTTGGCTTCTTGATACATATATTATGACTAATAATTCTTGGTCCACCAAGATGGTTGAGGGTTACCACCAGATAATTCGTCCTGTCAATATATGTAATTAATATTTGATTAATGCATGACTATAACAAGCATCCGTGACTTGAATGGAATTAATCTGAGCAAGAAAATTAAACTTATTAACTTCCTTGAAAAAGGGGTGAGGTCGGCAAGACACTTGATCTTCAAGCTAAAAGCATATGACGACTGAACATTTTATTATTGAATTCAAGAGACTGCTCACTTAGTTGATCATTTAATAGAGGCACCATTTGGTCTTGGATTTTACTTTTTCTGCAATGAAGACTAAAGATGCTTATAATATTCAAATATAGAGTTATTGTGATGTAAATCTTTATTGTGTTATAAGTAAGCTAAGGATCCATTTAATTTATAAATTACACAATAATTACATTTCTTTCTTATCTCATAAAAAAAAAAAAAATCAAAGTGACTGTTGGGTCATTCTTTTTCTTGCATATCAAAATTAAAGCTCCTATTTTGTGGTAATTTGACAAAAACTTGTGCTTGAACTCTCAATCTTCCTCCAAGATTTTTGCTATTGAGGTCAACTAGACTGGTACGGTTGGTGACACTGCTGTTCAACCTTAAAAGGTATGTTAATTATTTGATTGAGAATTAATTACTTTTCTAATTGCCCCATACAAGAAAGTTAAGAGTCTCCCATCTTAATAAATCCTCACGTAGCCTCATACCAACAATTCTAAAATCAAGTGTCATTTTCAGTTGAAACAACAGACAAAATCTCACCTAGTTTAAAAATGGGAAAAAAAAAAAAGAAGAAGAAGGAGAAGAAGATCAGAAAAATAAATATCAAGTAAATTACTTCTTTGATGAGCCTTTAAAATATGTCGAAGACATTACCGAGACATTAAACTAAATCTTCCTCTAATTACAATGTTTTTTTTTTTTTTTTAATTTTTCTCTCTTTGGTATGAATCTTCCATACCTTGACAGGTTCTGTAACATTAATGAAGCTTCCTTTTTTGGTGCTAATAAATGCTTTTCAACCCCTTGGATATATAATCTTTATTGATGTGGACCAAGGGAGAAAAATTATTAGATACGCAAGAGTTTTGGAAACCGTCAAATTGTCAGATTTTGGACAATTCATAAACCCCAATGAGCTTTTTTTCTTTTTTCTTTTCTCGTTTTTCTTTTGGGGGGGGGGGGGGAACCGCGTAGAAAAATGAGCTGTACCGTATGATATGGATTTAAAATGCCAACCACTCCACGACAATCCTTTTCATTGCAATCCAAATTGATCTTTTGCCGGAGAAACGGTTGAACGACCCTGACGCACAAAAGCATCAACATTATTCAGCTACTATACAACTATTTTTAACCCGCTTTTGAGGCGATTAAATTCTGGATAACCAAAAGGGCAATTAACACTCGTCCCCACCTTTACAAAAGGGCTGACATTGTGAAACTATCAACAATTTAGATAGGATGTTACTAACTTGTTGTACCAAAAACAAAATTAATAAAACAGCCTCTTAAATGTCTTTAATTTTTGAAATATCGTCCATCAGTTTCATTAGATATTTTTTTTCCCTCGGCTCTTACTTTCCAATGATCATTAAAAATATTACCTTCCTAAGAATTGCACGCAATCACTGCACATTTCTCAATTAATAATAATTTTTATTTTCTTTGCAAAGACTAATGAACCGCACATTCCAACAAAAACAAAAAGAAAAAATTTGACTTCAATTTCTTTTTGTATAGTCTAAATGCCTCAATTACATATATATATATATATATATATATATAGTTATAGTTATAGCAGAAAAGGGAAATTTTTACTTTTGCAGGATCTTGGGGGCACGAGGTCTCAAATTTCCGCTGCTTCTTACAACTCTGTCAATTATATGGTTTGAATATGGAGAAAATGAATGTTTCAATTCGTGTAGCACAATTATTTAAAAATAAAAAAATAAAAAAAATCTTGCACATGAATGTGATTATTGAAAGCGACTAAAGTCGAGCTCTTTGCCTCCCCACAAACTTACTTTATACAATAAAAGCAAATTTATCATTTTTTTATAAATTTTAAATTCTTATTTTCAAAATTAAATTTTAAAATTTTAAAATAAAAATTTAAATTATTAATTATTAGAGTGTAATTTTAAACTATTAATAATTAAGAAACTTGAATTCAAAATATTTTTACTTTAGTTACGTGATTTCAATATTAGTGAGTTAGTTAAGTAAGACCAGTATTTTTTTCTTTTTTTTCTAAGTAAGCGAGACGAGTTAACCAATAACGAAGTAGCTAACTTGATAATTAGGCTCAAGGCCCTGCATTCATTCATAAATATTTTTCTCAATCTTAAGAAACGCGGGGGCAGGCCCAAAGTTCGTGTAGACATCCAATGCGAAAAAATAGGCTCGCCAGCTAACAGAATTTCTAGAAAATTGCAACCCAATTACCACTATATTGCTATTATTAAGTCACATCCAATTTTTTAATATTATGACACTTGAAGGACAAAACCAACATTAAAGTACAGTTTTTTTTTTAATTATTATTATTTTTTTAATTTTTGTGAAGAGCAAGGCCATTCATAAAACAATAGGAATAGTATTGTACATGAGGTTTATATTAAGTCCTGGAATCCAACTCCATGATGGTGCTGAGGTTCATGGGGTTCATGTACTTGCTGGAGCCAGTCATGATGCGCGAGACTATGATCCTGTTGGCCCTCTCTGATGGGTGGAAGGGGTCCCAGAAGGCATAGATGTTTCTGTTTGGGCACAGGTTGGATGCTATCGTGCAGAGTCCAATCCCATTATAAGGTCCTTGTCCGCAACAGGCTACCTGAGATGTAACAAATCCTGCCAAATGAAAGCGCACATATAATATCAGTAGTTTTGGAAGACACCTTGTGGAAAATCCTTTAATGCTGACTTAGCTGCAAAACCATGTTGGAGAGTCTCTTATATATATATATATATATATATATTTAAGGAGGATAAGGAGATTCCCACTTTTACAGGATTTCTAGGGACGCAGGGTCTTGAACCTCCGCTGGCCCTCACAGGGCGGTCTTGTACCAAGTCTGGCAACTAGTGTTGGTTAACTGAGAACCTTTTATCCACGTCTAAAGCTCCACAACCTCTCTTTTATTGACTAGAGTCCTTTCCGGGTAACTACTAAAGGTTTTTTGTGGTGTGGTTGTGCAATTTTGTACACTAGTAGCTGTTGCAATTTGAGAGGGTAAATGGTCGCAATTAATATGGGTCATTTACATTTCTGGCATTCACTTAAAGTGCAGAGTGGGTAGCCAGCCTGGCTCTCTGTGCACGCCGAGGAAAAGAGTCAGTCATTAACTCCACGGCATTTAAATTATGTGACCCACCCTTAGGTTTACTGAATTCAATGGCATTTGCTCTTTGGTCACCTTGCTCACAGGCCACGTGCAAATTTTGGTTGACATGTACAACCCTTTACCCATTGTTCAAAAACCAACCCAATTAAATTAAAATGGGTAATTTGAAAGAGTCAATGTGACAAGTTTGAAAATATGCATATAAGGGGAGGCGTTACCATATGCTCGAGGATTAAAAACGAAATCCATGTTCATTTCGTATGCATTTGCCGCGATGAAAACGACAGACCCAATTTCCCTGTTGAGGTCATTCAGCATGTTCACAAGCTGTGGGTTGAACAATCTAGCTGCCGTTTGAAGTTCCACAGAACATGCACCATTCCTGCCCCTCAAGGCCCGCTCCGCCGGGACGCAACCCAATGGTCCGGTTCCGGTCACCAGCACCCGGCGTCCACCCAAATTGTACAGCCTCTGCGTTAATCATCCAACACATTACTTCAATTCAACTAGTATCTCTAAAATATAACTGAATTAATTCTATTTGAGTTACATTTTAAAAATAATAATTATTACTTAATCATGTGATTTAGAAATAAAATTATTTAAATTTTTAATTACAAATCTACAATTCAAATTATAACGTTTACATATAAATAAAAAAATAAAATAAAATCAAGGTGTGCATTGTCTGCATGTGAAACAGACCAAAGGCTTTAATGAGAAAAAAATATATATGTATTTTTAACAAGGAGAAAATTCATTTTTCGATATGTTCGTTCCACTGCTTTAAATAACTACGTGTAGTGTAGAAACATCATAATCTAGCTAGTTGGCTCTCAACTCTCAACAGCCTCCCACTTCATTGCATTAACTCTGTCTGCAGTCCGCCCCACCTTAGAGTGTCTACAGATTAAAAACCATCTGGGTAGCCAATAAACTTGCTGCCTACGGAACTAAAATCAATAGTAAACTATCTATGAACTCTTTCTTACATCGAGAGTCTGAAATGAGACCTACTTTTGATCTTGGGGGTCAATTTGAGTAATGTTTTCACCTAATCCATGTTGTGATGTCGTCTATGATCACACATAGCTATCAATGTCGTATAATTTAATGAGTTAGAAAAAAAAAAAAAAAGAATTGCAGCTATATGTCTGTGAGGAATATAATGAGTGACTAGGTGGCACGAGTAAGTAAACGGAACATTACAACTAGGATTTTGCGGTACTCGGAGATGAGGTAGACAACGTAGTCCGGCAAGGAAAATTGGCGAGATCTAGCGGAGAATGGGACCAAATAGTAGTTGTTCACAAAGTCATTGCCACCTAGGGTCATGAGGGCAAGTCCTTGGTTCACTAGGCGTTGAGCCGGCTCTGGTCCAATAAGGGCAGCGACCCTTTGCTGGTATTGTCCGAAGTATTCCAATTGCTTGAAGATCCTGATGATACTTAGCTACAGAAGTAGCATCATAGTAAATTGGAGACATTGGTTAGATTGCATACCAAACTCACTTATTGCAATTTCATTGACAATTAATGTTTTGATGTACTAGAAAATAATATAAAACCCCAAACGGAGAATAAATGGAAGGGATGTCTACAAATTGAAATCCAGTGTCATTGAGGATGCCAATTCCAGCAGATGCAAAGTTAGCACCAATAAGCAGTCTTTCTCCCGTGAGCAGGGGGCTTAAGTAGGGCAGTGTAGGTTCTGATCCAATTGACTCACCTGATAATTAGAGCACATAATCAACGTCAGTCCAGTGCACAAAAAAGTGACGTATGACATGCATTCAAACATGGACATGTAATTTCGACTAAAATATTGCATGAAATTTTAAAAGCATACTAATAAGGTCAGGAATGTTGAGGCCATTGGAGAACCGGCCCGTGGCACGATGAGTAGGAAGATCGATGCCATAAGGCGGCGCGTCGGCTCGGGCAGTGGTGACGAGGTAGTTGTTGTTGCCATTGTCGACCAGTGAGTCGCCAAAAACAAAGAAGGCCCTGGCATCAACTTCAGTAGCAACACTTGCTAGCGTTACCACTAGGCCTAAAATCATGGAGGAATTGAAAAACGACGATGAGATGCCAACAGCCATGTTGCTTTTCCAAGAGCCCCACCTCAGTAACAAAGTAAAATTGGGATTGGCAAGTCAATGAGTGATCAAGCTAGTAGCTATATATAAAGCTCAATTCCGGGGTTTTGATCAATTGATCATTAATGTCTGGTTTCGATCTACCAGCAGTGGTGGCAGTGGTGGCAGAAATGGGCAGCCAGCTGACCAGAGCCAATACGGGCTGTTTCACCTAGTAAGATTGAGAGTTATTAACCATTGGTCTATTATTACTATTATCTACCATGACCCTCGAAATGTGCACTATTTCTTCTTTTTTGATATTTAACTATAAGAAGATTTTCGAATTTCTCAGTAGATGCATGTAATGTAGATATTGTATACTCCTTATATGTCAAAGGAAATGACATATAATAATAATAATAATAATACATGGGTCTAAAGCAGAAACATTTCAGGATTCAATTTCTTTTTCTTTTTTTTCACTTGAATTGGAAGGATTTGTAATTAATTTTTTTTTTTTTTTTTTATGTTTAACAGCTCCAATACTAAAGGAAGAAGCAAGAGACTTATTGTACTGCCCATCAAAATTAGTCATGCTTTACTTGTTAAGATGTAATAAATGTAATGGACATCAATAACATTCACTGTCAATATTTAAGTTTAGCTCTGTATTCTTTAAATAGCAAATCCAAAAAAAAAAATAATAAATAACACCACGGGATGCGAATGACTCAAAACTATGCAATTTTGCCAATGTTAAACCCAGATAGTAATATGAATTTACAGACAGTTTAATGCAATTTTGTTAGGGGTTGATTTCTGTTCAACTCTCTAACCAAAGGTGACATGAAAGGTATCGTTTGCTCAAAATTTATAACGATATGCTGGTATTTAACCTTCTTTCAGAGGACCTCTTGAGAGGAGAATATCTGAAACAAAAAAAAAAAAAAAAAAAAAGGGTAGAAGAATTCAAATGCCCATGAAAGTTTTGCATTTGGGTGTTGGGTCAAGCATTAAGAGCAAGTCAAGAGGTGAAGTTACTTTCAACTGTGGCATGAAAGCACGTCTAGCAATGAAATCAAAATTTTGGCATTCAACAGTGTCTCCGGTCGTCAACCAAGCAGGCATCATATTTTCCAGATTTCCGATCAAACGTAGGCCGGCGAGTAAGCAGTAGCCATGTGATCAGCATTAATGGGGGTGGGGTTGATTTTTATCTACCGTCCAGCATTAGCCCCATCCGTTACTTTAAAAAGAATGGTCTTTTTGATTTTTGAGCCCCCTTGGCCACCTTACATGATAAAATTTAATACGATGTTTGATGTTTGTACAAAGTTTTCTCTTTCCTTTCTTTTCTCCTTATTTTTCATTTTACTTTTCTTTAGAGCTTTTTGCAATTTGAGTAATTATTATTAGGACGTATAACCTTGTCAAGTGTCCCTCATGTTTTCACGAGATATTTTAATAATTATAATTTTAAATTTTAAATTTTTATTTTAAAAAATATAAAATTTATAAAAATAAAATTACTTATAATTTATTATCTAATAAGCATCTTAATAAAAAAAATTTAATTTTTCATATAAAACTTATTAAGTGAATTTCATATTTTTATAAAATATTTTAATAATTATAAATTTAAATTTTTAATTTTTATTTAAAAATTTATAAAAATAAAATTATTTATATTATATAATTTATTATCTAATAAATATCTTAATAAAAAAATTTTAATTTTTAATATAAAAAAAAATTTAACAAAAAACATGTATGTCAAGGGTATCATTATTCAATAATGATTATCATATTAACACGTAAAGTGCAGCCTAATCGGCTTAGGGAACAAAAACACTGGGCCGGGAAAAACAACATTAGGGGGTTGGGCCTCCTAAATTTTAGTCCCTTGAAACATAGACCCAAAATAGTAATTAGCCCCACCCACAGTTTCCCTCTTTTTTTTTTTTTTTTTTTTTTTTTAATTACGCACACGAGTAGGTCTCATGAATGCCAGAATTGCAAGACAGCAAAATATGTGGCTGCATTTAACATAATGGCTTTTTTTTTTTTTTTGTGATATTTCTCTATGATAAAACAGAATTTCTAAAAAAAGCCAAAAAATGCATTTTTTTCCTAAAAAAAACAAAAATTTTCAGATTACTAGCTCTTATCTGCCACTTGATTGGCTTCCTTTCTGCATAACGATGAAGCAGCATGGACAAAAGGGAATACAGGTTGAACCACAGAGGATGTAGGGACAAATGAATCGGTGGAGATAAAATGGCCACGCGACCCATCATTTAATGGGTGAGTTGATATAATAGTCACCCATCTACTTCAAACAGGCAATGGCTTATGGGGCAAAAGTTTGACGGTATTTTAGTGTAAATTTTTTAATATTAATTTATATTTAAATTTTTTGATTATTAAATATAAAACAAAAATTTAGATTAAGCATATAGAATTAAATTTTATATTCATTAATATTGAAATTAAGTATAAAAAATTAATTCAGACTTAACAATATTAAGATAGTAAAATTTTTATGAAAATTAAATAAAAATGAATAATTTTAACTTCGATTGATATATTTACAGTATTTTTTTTTTTTTGTTAAAAAATAAGACAATAACTTAAGAGAGCTCCAAGTTGGGTCCAAAACCAAGAAAATCAGATTCTTCCTTTTGCAAATTTTTTAGCCACCCAAATATTTTACAACACAAGATGGAAACTCAATGAGCTGTATCAGAATTTATATTGCCAACTACTATTACAACAAACCTCTTCAATCAAACGACAACATAATATAATAGAAATGACAATCCCACAGTGCTCCCCCTCATAAGCTGACACAGCATTATGAGCATGCCTACTTTTTCGGCCCATTTAATTCTACAATTGTTGACTGATTCAATTCACCCCAGTATTCATATCCTGCTGGTTTACTTTCCAGATTCACAATACAGTGAATCTTCTTCCATCTATATGTGTAGTTGACAGGTTGCTAAATTCAATTTGCTCAGACGGGGAATCTGCAGTGTTACAGTTTTCATTTTGTCCTTGTGGGGGGGATATCTACAGGATTTGCTCACATTTGTCAATAACATGGGAGGGGTGAATCAATATTTTGTAGCCTTCTAATTTAATCCAACACCAACAATTTTATTGTTTTAGGTGTACAAATTATTAATGTAAATTCAGATCACGAGTAAATTTAAATTAAAAAATTATTATAATAAAAATTCATATTAAATTTGATTTAAAATTTAATTATTTGAATAAATTTAGATATCCGTATCACGTAATTTATATTATTTGTATATTTTTAAATTATTATATAAATATCTTTAAGCATTTTTTAATTATTATTAAAATGTCTCAATTATATATTTATTTTATTATATTAATAAAATTATAATATTCTTACTATCAAGAATATCAAAATTATCTTCCTAACACAAACCAATCTCTCCACAACACATCATGTTATCTCGTGGATCATCCCTAGGCACTCGTTAACATTAGCACATGACACGGTTATAGTTATAATGTGTCTTTGTCTTTCTATCTATTTGGCTTTTTGTTTTTAATTCGGATATAGGCTTGCTAGATTTGATTTTGAAAGACAAAATCAATGTCATGTACTAGTTGATGTTGGTTAGAGTTACGCATCTGGATATGTGTCGGTGTTTCACAGCAGTTAAGCTGATGTTGTAGTCATTTGAAAACCATCATGTTTTAGCACCCAATTTTCAAAAAGCCACCAAATGATTGTTGCACTCGAATAAAAAGGGAAAACGATGAATTGGATCATGGGGCCAATACCGTAGAGTGGCCCAATACACGCGGCCCATATTTTGTGGTTTTGGGCCCAAATAATGTTGAGTTGGGCCTAGCAGCCTGGAATATGATCCAATATCCAGACCGGTCATTTCGTTCGGAACCGGAAATTGAGAAGTCGGTGGCAAATCCAGTCCAGCGGTCTGCTGAACCAATCATGATTTCAACTCGTCAGTAAATTTATAAGTTGCTAATACTTTAAATAAATACAAAACCAAATTCATTTATTATGTGAATAATTAACATAAATGAATGAGTTTGAATTTGAGACGTATTTAATTTACTGTATATAAATATCTTTTCCACGCGTCCTAAATGTCAACCTGAGCAAGCCTAATCCTTCTCCGCCTTAGAATGTAAACCACACAAAGGAAAACAAGGAGAACCCAGAGAATAGACAATGCGGCAATCATTGGGAAAAGGATGGCTAATGCAAGCACAAAAGAGGCAGCAGTAAAGGGCTAACATGCAAGCTTACAAGTTACAACGTCTTTCTCGGGATTCTCTGGTGTCATTATAACACTTCTGACGACAATCATCTTTGATGGTCTTATCTAACTAAAAGCCTCACAAGTAAGCCACAACTCGCAATTGTCTTACAGAAGATGCTGCAGGCCACTCAAGCCAGGGTTTTCTGGCTTCTTAGAAGAACCCTTGATCGTCAAATCCAGCCCAATTGAATCCCTCTCCACCCATTAATATCCCATTTTCATTTATCTCAGAAAGGTCATCTTCAACTGGGAACTCAGGCCAAGCACCAGCCAAACTTGCACTCTCCCAAAACCCATTATTACTTTCTGTACCTTTAACTGAATTCTCACTTGAAACTGTGGAACCTGGTCCTAGTAAGTCACTTACACTTGGTTCACTCCTGGTAGTACCAACATCTTGACTAGTAGAAGCAGCAGCATCTTGATATGTACTGCTGTTGTCATCAATCGTGGAGGAGGAGTTGCTTGGAGCAGGAGTTGGCGCGTAGTTTGGCAAGTTGAGTGTAGCTGAAGGGCCATAGAGCTTTAAAGCAGCCTGATCATAAGCCCTTGCAGCCTCAAGTGCAGTGTTGAAAGTGCCTAACCAAATCCTGGTGCCTTTACTTGGTTCTCTGATTTCAGCCACCCATTTGCCCCATGTTCTTTGCCTTACTCCTCTATATGTGCACAGGGCATTCTCAGGACCTCCTTTCCCTTTCATGCACCCTTTTCTTGATCTCCCCATTGAGGGCTTCTTGGACTTCGATCCCTTGTTTTCCATGTTCATCCCTCACTCTCAGCCCCTATCTCTGTGTGTGTGTGTGTGTGTGTGTGCTCATTATTTTTTTAATTTTTTTATCTTTTTATGGGAAGCATTGATATCTTTAATAAGGGTGCTTCTCAGGCCTTATTAGGTGTCATTGTTCAAGAAAGACAGAACAAGTTAGAGACTAGGCACCTTGGAGGATGTGAGTGATTGACACTTGTAGCATATTTTGGCAACGAAGTGAAGAGACAAGTTGCAAATATTATAGTCACGAAAATGAAAAATCATTCGTCCTGAAGCAGCTAAATTTCACTTGGGATTTTCCATATAAACAAAATAAAAATAAAAATAAAAATTTGGGGTTTTGTATCCGTGTCTTTTGGCGCAATCTTTGGGCTGCAATGCAGGCTGAGGGGTTTTTTTTTTTGTTTTAATTATAATTTAACCTTTAATAAATTTATTTCTTTTAATTTAACATGTAACCAAACGTTGGGCCCCTCCTAGTCTTGGTCTTTTCATATTTCAACCCAAATTTAGTTAAGTGATGTTGATTAAACTCTATTTTAATTGTATTTCTACCAAAATTTCTGAAAAAATCAACTAAATTTTTTCAGTTGAATCCAAATCTAATTTGGAGAACGTGAAAAGTGTCCTGAACAACTAAACCACATCAGAGTATAGGTAAACTCTAATTGATCCTTTTTTTTACCCCCGTATTAAATTATACAATTTCAATCCATATACTAAAATTTTAATTCATGATCGTGTTCCTATCGTGCCCCTAAACTCCACAGCCACGTAGTTCGTGGCCAATTGCACTTTAATGGTATGTTGTACCAAAATGAAAGTCTCCAATAATTTGGTTTCATTGAAAACTGTAGACTCCCACCGCTCTCCAACCTTAGCCATCGATTCTTTTAATAGAATACACATGATCGTCTAATGTTTTTGTGACTCTTTTTGAGTGTTCCATATCGATTAATAATTCCTATCCAAGTAAACGATTGGAATTTGGAAGATCAAAAAAGTGCGGTAGCCAAATTTCAAAACAAAAAAAAAAAAAAGGGGACTTAGTGGAGGCTATAACAATTTCATTATGAAAGAGTACTTAAATGTAGAGGCTAAATTGATTGAGAATTTTGTATTTCACATGGACCTGATCTGCTGATCTGCCTTCAAATGTCCATATATTTTGGTCGTCCCTCCTATCCAAAGCGAATAAGGTTATTGGGCCTAATGCTTCCGCTTCTATCCTGGAAAAGATACTTGGACTTTTTCACACGAGATGTGCATCTCATTTTGGAATTTTGAGTTTCTGACACAAAATCAAACTCGTTTCTACATGTCTTGAAGGATGATTCTCAGTGTCACTCAACCAAAGACCAGTTGGTATACTTCTCATTTTCTGTTGTCACAGCTGGGATTTCATTGATGTCTTCAACCAACACAAGTCGCAACAGAAAATCTTTGGTCTTTCATAGCCCGGTAGACGAGTAAACCTCCCCCCACCTGGCTCAATAAGGAATTGGTCTGCACCCTTTAAATCCAGGCCTAGCTTGAAAACCCCATGAGCAGGAACTTGTTCGGTCAACCATGAAGGAAGAGTCCAGTTTTGTCTTGTCTTACTATTCATGGCTAGCTTCATTCCAGTTCAATAAAATATTATGTAGTTTGCGAGCCTCGCCTAAAAAAAGTTATAATTCAAAGACATGTAAAATAAACAAAATAAAAAAAAATATTAATTCGAACAAGCTATGCAATTCCGTTTGTGTGTATGTACTACTAAGTTGACATTTTGTTTAGTTCACTGTTAAGGCTGAAATATCCATGTTAGTATTACAAAATTCACGAAAACAAAAGTTTATTTTCTATGTAATAAAATGAGGTGACAGCACCTCCTTTTTTTTTTTTTTTTTAGTCTAACTCTATTATTTGAACTTGTTCAATTTTGCTCAAACCAGTGCTGTACTTCTCCAAGAAAAGAGAAACGAGTTCTTTATTCAGATCAGTAATGGCTTTAGGAATGGTCTGACCCTTTTTTTTTTGTCACTAGCCAAAGCAAGCTAGACTCGTTAGACTTGCAGTCAACAAATCAATGTGCCACGTCAGCATCAACTTTGACCATTATCATCTTTAAAAGTTGACGACGGATTGGGGTCATTTGCCAGGCTTAAGCACGCAACAAGGTGGACCTAGATAACTTAGCAAGAATAAGAAGGCTAACAAAGACCCTACCAATCCTTAATCTAACATTACGAAACTACTAGTAAAAAGCTTCTGAGTAAACCAAGAGTCTATGTCCGCCTTGCCAATAAAAATTAAGGGCCTTCCAGCCAATGCATGCCAAGGGAAAGCTGACCGACCCAGTACTAGAAAATTCGGCTTTTTGTCGGGACTGTTAAAATAAGCTATTTTTGTTCCTTTTTGTGGGTAGCATTATGCAGTATAGAAAGAATAATCATGGTGAGTTCCTTGAATTGTGTTGGGAATTAACTGCTGCTGCCTAGGGGGCTTTCGGTCAGGTCCAGAATGTGGTCCAAATGCTATGGCGCTCAACTTTTACGCGGTGGAGGAATGTATGGCAATTGACACACAGTATTCAACAATCACAGAAATGCTAGCGTCAGTCGTGACAAATGGTGTAATAAATATAACATGTTGTTCGAAAATCAGAAATGCGTTAGTGCCAGATGCAATTGATGCTTACGTATTGTTTCTGCAATTACTCAAAGCATGTGCTCGTGTTTGTTATACGTTGGTTCTGCGGCGGTGCCGATGTCACACGTGAAACCGCTCTAGAATGGTTGGTCTCATGCTTATTAAACTTGGTCCAGCCTAACAGGTCAAACCAAACTTTGGATTATGATACGTGATTATGATTACTAATTACTAAATTATACCTGATAATTACACTTTCTCTCTTAAAAATTGAAGCTACATAGACAATCAAGTTGTGTCACAAGCATCTAACAATTGACACGATGCATCTATCCAAAATATTGCTATTTCCATCCCTGTTTATGCTATGCTTTTGTCTTGTTTAATTAATACAACATTCTTTCCTCAAATCCAAGAACAAAAAAATTATAGCGCTAGCAAAAACAAAAATGGAAATAGCATAACTATAGTTACAAGGTTAAAGAATTGGATTCTGGAACATAATGTCTATATTCAGCGGTGATGATGATGATGATGATAATTATAACGATAATGGCGATCAGGGGCACTGTGGACTGTTTCCAGGGCCACCGTAGTAGAAATGTGTACCCCATTCATTGCTGGAGGAGCTCTTGATGTCGTAACAATTGGTGTTCTCCGCCAAGACTGAGATGCCTTGGGCCGAGCTCAGGCTGTTATCGGAGTCCACGATCTCTATGTTACGAAAATAGCTCGCTTTGCCAAACCCATCTTCCGCGTAGTGGCCGGAGCCCATTTGTGTGGACGTGTGCCGGCCATTGGCCCTTGAGTTCACAATCTCGCCACCCCACTCCACCATGGTGGCCCGGTCAGCTAGGTGTGTGAATAGTTCTGCAGGCCAGTAGCCCACTAGAGTGTTGTCCCCAAACCCCATCCACCAATTCCCTAGCCTTGGATCCTAGTTCAACACAAGATGCTACTTAGAAAATTGAATCTGTGAAGCGATTTCAATTAAATATGCAATGGCTCTTTAACGTGCCGGAATTCTAGATTATTGTTTTTGTACCTTCCAGATAAGGATGGTAATGTCATATTGGCTGCCTGCATACAATGATACAGGAGAAATGGCAGCTCCAATGGCTATTCTGTTGTTGGTTTGCACAAATCCAGCACAAAGAAGGTTGTAGCATCCTGTTGTCTGATATGCATCAGTCTATGACAGGAAACCAAAAGAAATTAGTAAAAAAGACTAAAAATTTTTAGATGATAAATTAAAATTATACCAAATCCAATCTATTCAAGGAATAATGCATACATATTCGGTATCATAATGTGAAACCATATGTTATTGGCACAGTTGTTCATTAAAGTTCATTTAAATGCAACCGATTTGACAGCAACATGAAGTTATGGTTGTAGCCCCCACAACATCACAAATGCTATCCAACACATTGATCATAACATATTAATTAGTCTATTTCTCAAAAAAAAAAAGGACTTTTGGCCATCCCTTTAGGCTATAGATTGGAAATCTAGGGTCCAATTATCCTTTTAATTGAAGGGTTTTGAACATGGAGTAAAATTTCCCGTCAATTACTGAAAAGAATGCAGTGAGCAGAATGTCCAATTAACGAGTTATGAATCATACTGAAGTGTCGGTGGCTGTTTACTATTCTAACTTAACTTTGTTTTTTTTTTTTTTGGGGGGGGTGTAAAAAAATGAAAATATAGATGTAGAATTATGTCAAATATGCATTATAAGATAAATTGGACTAATAAATTAAAATATAAGAAAATAAATTCTAAAACTAGTAAAAGTCATTGACCATTTCAACATTTTATTAGATTGGATATAGATTTAATTTCACCAATACCTTAACAAGCATTCAAACTCATACCTCCATAATTCAAATGAATGATTCAAACCACCAAACCACATTGATTAATACTTTTCCCTTTTTCCTCTCATCATTTGGGTTTATGCTTATGCTGACACAGAGTTACTGTGTATCAATTGCTAAAATTCTCAGAATGAGGTTGGGTGTATGGATTCTAAAATATGTTGGGACGCTCATTAAGATGCATTGGGAATGATGAGGAAATGGACACTAAACTAACAAAATAGGAGCCTTTAACCGTAAGTTACATGCTGCCATTTTCCACAAGCCCTAAGGCCTAAGGGGAATTTGGCATATGAAGACCCTATTCAGAGTATTAAATTAAGAACAATTATATATAATGTCATCAGATTCTTGGAAATTGAAAAATCATTGACTTTCACATTAATGGGTTCCTTGAAAAATGAAGAAAATCACCGAGTAGAGATTAACAGAGATGTTTACCGTCCAGTATGTAAACAATCTGGGCCTGCTGTCACCATAGAGCTCCGGACTGACCTGACTAGTGGAATAATCACAAATCAGAAATCCCCGGCCAAAATATATTACTTAAAATTAATTATTATTTATTCCTTTTATAAAAAATCAATAAAATCTTGCAATTATCTGTGGGACTTATTATTAATGTCAAAGCTCTATCTGCACAAAAATATTATTTTTTTTTTTGGTCAACAGAAGTACTGTTGAAACAAATTAAAAAAAAAAAAGAGGAAGGAATGGAAAAAGGAGTGTGGGATAGTGTGCAAACGAAGACGGGAAATGGAAAATGTTACCTGCCACCCAGCTTCTATGCTGTTGAGATCTGAACCGTCAAATGATCCAGAAAGAACCCAGATCTGAGAAAGGCTGAACTCGTTGACCACCTGGATCGATGGGTCCCACACGTTTATTGTTGCCTTCGCCCCGTACACCTCTTGCAGTGTTCCCGTGTACGCGATTGCATGCTATTTGCATTGATATACGCCGTCGATATAAAATGATTAGGAAAAAGAAAAAAAAAAAAAAGGAAAGAAAATGGGATTTTTTAAAAAAAGATTTCGTACATATTTTCACATCCCCTCCAAATCAAATATTGAAAATTCTTTTTTTATACTCCTAAATTTTTTTTTTAATTTATCATTTTGATAGTGATACAATAATTATTTTTTTCTTTATCACTTTAATGTCAATTGCGTTGAGAGAAATATTATATTTACCTTAGAAAAGCTAAACTCCAAAATAAATATAAATAGAAAGCATTTATATATTTTACCTCATGGCCATTGCCACTAACAATATCAGGTGCATCGGTGGGCCAAGAAAGAGTGATCGGACGGTGCTTTTTCTTTCCAAAGTCAAACAAAGATTTAGCTCTCAACACATCGTGCATTGTACTCCGCCGCACTGGAACCGTTCCTTTGGGACACCGTGTTCCATTTCTGTGCCACATTTGCCATGCACCGTCCACTACAGGATTATTTCTCATCTTTGAGTCCTTGACCTCCTCCTCCTTCATCAACACTTTCACTCTGGGCCTTTCTGGTGGCACTCTCTGTACAATTATTGATAATAATCAGGCATGATTAATTGATAAACACAATGGAAATTTGATTGATTAAGACAAGTCTGCTTTGCTTTTAAGTAAAGCCCTCTTTGGAGAGAAACAATTGTAATCAAGAGGCGACAAATAAGAACATAGAGCCAAAGAAACATTTTTAATTGGTCAACAATAGGAGCTTGAAAAACCAAAAAAAAAAAAAAAAAAGGTTCGAATACAAAAGAAATGTTAAGTAAAAACGAGTTTTTAATATGAAAATAATACAATGTATATTTATGATGGTTGACTTTAGTATTTATGATCTTGCGTAATTAACGGTTCTAATTAACATTTTTTTTGTTTTTTTGTTTTTGGGTTCCACATCATTGCATTCATAGCCTTTGTCCATGTAATAGAGCTCATACAACAAAAATCAGTTTGTAATTGATGGCAGAATATATGGGGGCAAACAAAAGAGAAAAATGCATAAAATTGTTAAAAAATAAAGGGGAAATGAAAGGTTGTGTGGGTGTGTGTTTGTGTATGAGTGGGAGAGAGAGAGAGAGGGAGAGAACATTTTTCTAGATAGACATGAGTACCTGAATCTTGTGATTTTTTAGAAGAGGGTGATCTAAAGCAGGTTGTTTTCTTCTGAGAACACAATCTATTATGTCTCCATCTGGGCTCTGAAATGTCCAGAGAAAAGAAAGTATAGCATGGCAAAATAAGAAACCCCATTTGAGATTATATATAAAAAACAAACACCAAAAACATCAAGAGATAGACTCTATACTTCTCTCAAGTTGATAGTGGTAAGAGCACATTTAAATATACCTCTATGGTCATGACAGCAGGCTTGTTGATCTTTTCCAAGTGCCTTTGAATTCGCTTAAGTCTCAGGGTACTGACTTGCCTAAAATTTGTGTGATTTAGACTCGAAACAACAGCAAACGTCTCAAGAAAGAAATGAAACAGGAAAAGAAGAAGCAGAAGCCTTCTTTTCCTTACTAAAAATCCCATGTCTCTTATGCAGTTTCCAGAAAGAAAGAAAGAAAAACTGAAGGAACTAGCAAACCATAACTAGCGAAAAAAAAAAAAAAAAAAAGAACAGTACACAACAAATCTGACTTCTTTCTTGACATCAATAGGCCCCAAACACCCACACAAACAATTAGAAAGAGACTCTTCTCTCTCTCTCTCTCTCTCTCTCTCTCTCTGTGATGATGACTTAATGGTGGTGAGAAAAGTTGGTGAAGGCTGAAGAGGGTTAATTAAATCTCTGCAAAACAAACCCTCTATTTCACATTCACCATCAAGATCATCATTGCTTGCATTGGATTCATATATATTTATGAACAGAAGGGTGTGTTTAATTTCTGTTCCTTAGGAATTGCACCAAAGGAAAAAGAGAGAGAGAGAGAGAGAGAGAGAGAGATAGACTTGAAGGCACTATAAAAACACAAACCTACCCAACCATTCAAGCCAACCTTTTATTGCCCTCCTTCAATGTTTACATCTGCCACCTTACAACCTTGCCATTAATACTATTTTCTTTCCAGTTGCTTAGCTTGCTTTCTTTTCCTTCTCAGGATCTCCATTTACTTTTCTTTTTTCTTTTTTAACTTTTTTTCAACTCCAAGTAGCACTCAATTGGTGCGCTTTCTATGTTTTGGTGTTGCCACATGGCATGTCTATCATTTATCTTCACCTAAATGTAGGTATATACACCTGAACCTGAAAAGTGAATATGATATGTTATCCTCCTTCAACATACACAAATTTTACCAAAGGGTACATGCACATACTTGTTACACATTATCTCTAGCTGTTGTGCCCATCCTATTTTCTCTTGGGAAAATCCAATTTAAAGGGTAGAATTCAGAGCACATTACAGGGTATGCAATTTTGTTCTTTTGTTGTATTTTCATGTTGCATGTCATGGGTACAAAAAGATATGCCCATATCTTACCTCTTAAGTCCCCCTTGCCCTAAAAAGAAAGAAGGCAAAAGGCAAAATGTTTGTTGGATATGTCTTGGTGTTTGCTGCTTTACATTACTTATCCTATCGGGCCATAACTCAATTATGAGTGAATTCAATAAACACATGCAGTGATATTTTAAAAGTACTCCATGTAGTATAACAGAACTCTATAAAAATATCAGTGTATGGCTAATCTCACTAGTTACGAGTGAGTTTAATACACATATATGTCAAATGTGGCGAGTGAAGCAACTAACTTAATTATAGAATCTTTATATGATTTGGCATATGCACCTTATAATGATAAAGCACATCTTTCAATTGTTAAGTGAGATTTAAATCCAATTTTCACCCGTAACGAGATATTGGAGCTACATGTGGAAAAGAGATTAATTTGAATGATGGAACCAATTAATGTAAGCACACACCCCACATGAAGTCCAAGACAGAAGACAAACCAACGTTTGATTTGTTAAGCAACCAGTACAAAAAAGGACTTCCGAGGTGATAAAATCCAGTATTGGGGGGAGATTTCCACATTTCTTTATAGCTGATTTTATTTTAATTTTTAATTTTATTTTTAGTATTGGGTTTCAAGCAATGTCCTTGATATGTGCTAAAATGCACTCATATCCAGGTGGGATTGCTTTCTAGAAGTAAATGTTTGGCATAGGAGTGAATTGAAATTGCAATAGATTAGTAAGTGGAGACAAAAGAAATTATCATAAAGTACATTTAATAAATGGGTGAGCTTCTATTCTCGAATCTCGAACGAGACATTTTCTTTGTCAGCATCTTTCGACTCCCGAACCTAGAATTCTGGAATATTGACTCAACTTGTTAAATACTCGAAATGACTCGAGTGCCCCTTTATGCTCCTCTGGCATTTAAACACAGACAATGCTCTCGGTGAGGTTTCAGACACGGACATTTTCATCATGCAACGGCATATGGAAATTGCAACTTTCTCTTTCTCAAGGAAATTTATTAGGAGAATCGGAAGGCCTATGTCTTAACATGATGGTCACCACGGATTATAGCATACGATATGGCTTTATTGCCAACGGGCACCCCCTCCCCCTCTCCCACAACAGGAAAACAAACGACAATCCACCTACCAATTACATCCTTGTAGGTCATGTCTTTCTGATTGCTCTCTCTCTATGTTTCTTCCTTTCTTTCTTTCTTTTTCATTTTTTTTATTTTTTTAATTTTTTCAGTTCCCCATTAAATTGTCTAGTACGTAAAGTATGTACGACTCTTAACGTCTTCAATTTCTAGGACGTATGAACCGAAATTCGGTTTACTCTAAATCAGGACGCAGGATCTTGAAGTAAAAGGGAGACAACATTCACCACCAAGATACATGCCCCCCGCCGAACGATACGAAGGGTCGTATCTCTTCCGTTTTCAATTTCAAAAAGAAAACTCTTTTTTGGACCAAGATTGATAAGAACGTAGCTGTAACATTTGTTATTATAACCTTTGTAATTGAATCTAGAGATGGTAGCTATCTGCCCTAGGTGCCACGGTTGAGATTTTTCTTCAAAACGATGAAATTTCCTAACCTATAATGGCAAAAGCAGAGAGCTCAGTCAGGGAGATTGGCTGGTTTCATTCAGGACTAACACCATCCAAAGTTAGCTTAAATTACATGAACCACTCGATAAGACAATCAAATCTTACTATCTTTAAAACGTCACTTCTCATGAAACAACAGCAGAATCTCGGTAGATACATTACCACCACATAAATAACCAATCGGAAAAGGTTACAAAAAAAAAAAAAAAAAAGCAACAAAGAAAAGCCAACTCAATGAAAAATGTATCATGTAAGCTTAACCTCAACTCGTAAGCACCATTTCCATGTAACAGTAGTCCAGCGAGAGAGGGCGGATGAATTAGCAACCCTAACAGGAGATAAATGCAAGATCCTAATAACAATTGCAGAGCATTTAACACAAGAGAAGCCAACTCCCGCTTTTATCTACACATCCTCGTACAAAAATGAACAACAGCCATAGAGGCATTTGGCAACACCCAAGCCAGAAAAATTTGGGTGCCAAATGTCCATTTTTCTTATAAGAAAAAAAAAAACCTTATATTCCTATGGGCAAAGAATATAATGGCTGCCAACTTGCCAATGGCATAATGGCATACTTCTCTATCCCACTTTTGAGAAATTAATTTATAATGGTATGAAACCGACTTTTTAGCTAGTTGTCGAGTCATCTTCACTACCTTCACTCTCATCACTGCATTTCAGCAACCAACAAGCCAAAAAAGAAAAACTGAATTTGAGAGACCAAACAGACATTGCACACCAAAATTTATGGAAACACAGAAAATGGAGATACAAACCATGGATGCCATTGATTACCTATATTCAGGAAGCTTTGAAAGTCGTCTAGCATCCAAGCCTGTAATATATTTTTGAGCAGCCTGTAAATTTTCCGTGCCTGCAAAATACATATTGACAACAATGAATTAGCAACCTTTTGCAAACCAGTTCCCACTGGTGGAAAGAATTTAACAAGAAAGAAGCATAAGCTGATTGAGTACAATGGCCCATTCCAATGGTGCCAGAGAATAGAAAACTCATTTCAGTTAATATCTGCATCATCCATCAGTTACAGCAAAGTTCTCCTAGTTCTTGTAGAAGGAAATACCCTTGGTCAACTGGAAGGTGTGCAGAGCGCATCTTTCTGCAGCAAGTCTCACTGGAGTACTGCTATCCTTCAAACATTCAGCAAGAACCGGGCCAATAATTGATATATGAGCAATAATAAATGGAGGACTTGCCTGCAATAAAAGTTTCCATGTTTAGCATCATATATGAGAGAATCTGCTCAACAAAATTTTCAAAATGACCTAGAGTCAAAGGTACAAACTTTTGCAACTGCTTTAAGAGCATATAATGTCTTTCTCCTGCATTCACTAGAATCATCATGCATGCCCGACACCATTGCTGAGACAATATCTGCATTTACTGCAGTTCTTGAGGGATCACCCTGTATTTGATGAAGTAGAAGCCTTCCTACTGCCTTAATTGAAGCCTCGCGGAGAGGAAACTGATTTCCAAGATAGTTTGGACTCAGCAATCAAAAAATACGATATAAAAGCATAAATTTCTAGTCAAAGCTGCAATACCTTCTCATCCTTCAAGGCTGCTTTAAGGCAGTCCACAATAAGTGGGAATTCTGGAGACATAATAGCTGACGTAGGGTTGTGCCTGAGCATGGATGAGAATGTGAGCACCGCACCATGCCTAGAAACCCAGCTTGTCGAAGATGCCAAATTCAAGAAGCTGTGAAGCAAGTCATTTAGCTCACCATCTTCCATGTACTGCAATATAATCATTTGACATGTTGATAAATGGAGAACCAAAAAAGGGAATCCAGAACTGCATTAACAGAAAGGATAAAGGAGACGAGACAGCAGCTAACAAGAGCGCCCAGGGAGGCAGGGGAAGGATAGGAGGTTCACACCTAAAACGGCTGGCACTAAAATATAAAGCACAAAGTCTATTAAAGTATTAGCTATACACATCTCTAGCAGAACTATTCTACATGGCCACATTTTACCTTCAGCATGAATAAACAAAAGGAATAAAAACTTTATATCAAGGGGGTAGAGAGAGAGAGAGAAAGAGAACCATGAGATCAGACAGTGGTAAATAAATTGGAAGCACACCAGACCTGTGACATAATCCCCAATATGCTAGAAGCAGATACTCGAACTTGGTCATCATCATGATTAACCAAATCCTTCAGTTGACTATAGACACGGGTTCTAACATTACTGCTCACACTCTTTCCTGCATGCTTTAGGACACCTTTCAATGCTGTGAGAATGGCCTCACGGACACCAGCATCAGACGTCTGAAATGTGAGAGTGGCTAGGGTATTAACATAATCACATATATTAAATATGATTATCAAAATGGCAAATGCAAAGCACCACCTGCAAACTGGATAGGAGGTCACCGACTAGAGGATCAACCCTAGTACTGAGAGCACTAAGCTTCCCAAGGGCAAGGGCAGCACTTGTCCGAACCATCCTGCATTTACACAAGATCTCCTAAGAATGAAGAAAAAAAAGAGCAAGCTGTATGATTACAAAGATTTCTATACCCATGCACCGATAAATCTAAAAAGATCTACATTGGCTTCCAACAAGAAGGGAAAAAGTTGACAGAAACAATAGAGTAGTCATAAAACAAAATAGTCACGAGTATACGGTTGTGCCACACAGAAATAACATCACCCAAAACATGCTGTCCAAACAGACCTTGTGCTGTCTTGTAAACACTTGATAAATGTTGTTTGAAGCTGAGGAAGAAAAGGTTTGAGGGCCATCCCACCCTTTCTTATTATGATGCTTAAGGTTGATAAAATGGCACTCTTCACTTGCCATGCAAACCGATCACCTATAATTCGTATAAGAGGCCTGTAAGCAAAGAACATGTAAGATTAGAGCATACAAAGGACATGAGCCCCACCATTGCACCAAAGTCCAAACACAGAAGAAGCCCAGCCAGCATAACAAGCAACCAAATGTAACTTTTAGAACAAAACATCTTACATAGTGATAACTACAAAACTACAACATACCTTTTAACATGAAAAAAGAAGAGCTTGAAACTATAATTCATTCTTAACGAGGGTACGCCAAAAAGACAAACTGACATTCAAGTACAATTCTTGAATGTCACTAAACTGGTCACCCACCCATCTTTGCATTGATTGACAATCAAGTATAATTCTTAAATGTCAAACAACCAACATACATACCCAGTGATAGGAATGACAAACTCCTTCAATGCCTGCTCGCTGGTCACTTCAATAAGCTCTCCAAGGCCCATTGCTGCTTGTTCTCTTAATTCAGCAGACCCACTTGTTAGACTCTGAGCACACAACATATCATCAAAAACCAATTTTATTTATCCAACACCAGTAATAAATCCCGCAGGAAAGAGGTTATTTTCAATCTCAGAAAAGGTGAAAGAAAATATTAAAGCCTAAAATGCATACTTCAAAACGACAACACAGAAGAAAAGGGAAAACTGTGGTGAACATATTCCCCTGCCATCATTAAATGTAAAGATTCCTAGAACTCCACGTGGCTATTAAAGAAAAAACAGCTCACAAATTTTTTGAAGATTTGTAGAATTTATGAAGTATAAACTACTAACATAGTGCATCCATCTCAATTGTCTGGCACCTTTTTCTTTGTTTCCAGCACTTTTTTTTAGCTGTTATTATTTAAAATGCAAAAAAGAATGTGAGACCCAATATTGATGCATACTGGCCTTAAAAACATTTGCGAGAGTTTCATACCACCTGATTTATAGCCAGATCAGGATTGATCCTTGCAGAATCAAGGTTTTCAGCTTTTGTTTATTATTACATCACACGAACACTTTTTTATGTTAGATGAATTTCATTACTGTTTGACTAGTTTCATGATGAATCTGAAATCTGACAATTGGCAACCATGTGTAAAACAAATTTAGCTTTTAATTGCTTAACAATCTCAGAACTCATCAGTGCCAAAAATCTATCAAATGCACAAAACCAAATGACAGCTCTAAAATCATTATTAAATTTCCATAATATTGTATACAGTTAAAGGAGTTGAAAAAAAAAAAAAACTAAAGAGGGGATAAACAGAGAACTGAAAATTGAAACAGAAAATGCACATTCACCGTAAAAACAACAAAATAACTATAATAAAATGGGAAAAAAAAAAAAAAAAAGAATACCAGGAGAAATATTGGAAGCATTGGCTTAAGCGCTTTTGGAAGACAGAAGCCAGGAATGAGAACTGGTCCCCCCTGCATGTGAAAGAAGTAGGGCAATAATTGTATACTCTCAGGCTTGCAATATTGACCTCAATTTAACAGTGTTACATTTATTTACCGATATTCACCGCAACACATATTTACCAATACCAACCTTCTTTTTCCTACGCTCTTTATCTCTTGATGTAGATACAGCATCTCGTACTAGTTTTATATACGAAGGAAGAACCTCCTTGGGAACTGAGCCAACAACCCTTGACAGAGCTTCCCAAGCAGCCTATTAACCAAAAGATTAGGTGTGGGGCAAAAAATTGCAGAAAAAGACAACAGATTATTCATGAAAAGTACCGCCACAGTTGCTGCATCTGAATCACTTAACAAAACAATTAGCGTAGATATCATGTTTGGAGCTTCATCAACCAAATATAATTTGCTGTTTTTGAAGAAGAATCCTATCAGATACGATGAACTTCTACGAACTGAAGGCTGAAACAATAAGACCACTAACAGATGTCAGAGAAGAGAGAGAGAGAAAGAGAGAGAGTCTAAATAGGCACAGATAACTCATGGTGGTACCTCACTATCTCCAACACCTTTAATAAGCTCCGCTATCAGATACTCCAAACCCTCCTCATCAATCACTAAGACCACTGTTTCTGCAGCCTCCCTGGCCAAAACTTGGACCTCCTATAAGATTGAAAATTAGCTGAAAGTCTAACATAAAATACTTAGAAGAAAATACAAAGGATAATATTTAAAATAGAGCAAGAATAATTGAAAAATAAACAAAAAAAAAAAAGGTGTAGAATCTGTTTCCATTCAAATGGCATACCTCGTCTTCACAACCCATTGCAGTAAGTAAAGCAGGAAGCACGGTGCCCAGATGAAGGTTAAGACCAGCTCCTGCAACCTCTGCCAAAGCTCCCAGAGCATGTGCATGGAAGGCCCTGGATAACATTCAAAATTCAGGTGACAGATACAAATGCCAAAAATAATAATAGCACAGAGAAGTTGGACATACAAAAGCGGCAGATGAACCAGCTTTGGTAAAATATGAGGTAACACAGCTGTAGTCCTGACACTGAAACGAGTGAATATAGAAAATTTTCAGCACATTCACTTGCTTCAAGTACATACAGGCAATAGCAACTCTAGTACATGTTTCATGGGCTCTACCTTAAGATTTGTTTGAGGCCATCAAGAGCAGTATCAGATGTTTCATCATCCTCGAGAGCATGCAACAAGGTTGGAACAATTTCATCAATTGCTTGCATCCCAGCACTCTGAATCATTTGGCAATTATCAGTCATATCCTGATGAATCAAATTGAAAAACAATATCGAAGTCAAAAAAGGCCCAGAAAGAGCACCTTGTAGAGAGTACCAAAAGCTAAGCCTGCAGACTCACGAACCTCGGGCACACTGTGAAAACAGAATGAGAAATTGAAAATTGACATGAGTACAAGACTATTTTAAACACTAGCAGAACCAACAATGTGGTCAACCTATCACAGAGTGCAATCCTAATAGTAGAAATAAGCTCGTCCAAGAAATTCAGTAGTTGACTCTTGCCAGCACTTGCCATTACTTCACTCAGACCAATGCAAACCCCCTGACATTCCAAGTGAGATTGAGGAAAGTTAAGAGCAAGCACATGTAGCAACAATTGTAGATTAAATTTCATCCCATTGAAATGTTAGCAAATGTTAGCAACTTGGCACAAAAATATGAGCTCGTATAATTACATTGACAATACATATTCAATTTGATGGGATTCACAGAGAAAATAAGAAAAGATAGGGTACTATAGCTGCATATGAGCTCTTACTTGTCTTCTGTCAGGATCAGGATCCTTAAGTCCCTGGGATAAGATTGGGATGATCAGAGGAAGCACTCTTTCACCGAGCTTCCTAACAAGTTCCCCCAATGATCTTCCAGCAACCTGCACAAGATTCATATTTATAAGACAGAATCTCTAAAAGCAAATAGGAATTCAGAATGTGTAGAACAGAAGCAAACCTGCCGCCTTTCAGAGGAAGATGATGCAAGAGAAGATATTAGAGTGTTCATTAAAACAGGCATAATCTCCTTGAGTGTCTTTGGAGTGTTTGCAACTATAGTTTTCCATACATGTAAGGCAGCCTGAAAAGACAAAATACAATTTCAGTTCCCACCATCCAACAATATAAAATACACGTAAGTCTGTCAAGGGAAAAAACTTCAAGTTACCTGGCGAACAGATATGCTGACATCAGTACGAACCATGTATAATGCAGCAAGAACCTCATTGCGCTTATCCCTACCTAAAACCTCAATAATAGCTCGTCCATGTGCTTCAGTACTAGCACCTTCATCGTCACTACCACCTTCAAGTAAAGCTTTTCCAGATGTTCCAGCAACCTGGATTCAAGTTCCAAAGGGGCCATCTCAAGAAGCCAGTAGTAAAAGTTTTCAGATATCAGTACCAAAAAATGCTAAACAATATAAACCTTAAACAAGAGATCCCCTAGTAATTCAACAGAACTTTGTCGGATACGCCAACTGTCATTGAAAATTCCATCCTCAACGGCTGGAAGTAGAAGTGGTAAGGACCTGAGGGAATGAAAAGAAGGAGACAAAAAGATGAAAATTCATCCAAAGACATAACTTTCATGGAAATAATTTGGAATTTGAAACACACTCCAAGTGTTGTCTAACAGAATCTATCACCCTTTACTTAATAATTAATCAAACTTTTTGATGCACCAAAGGATTTAGAATATTTTTTACAATCTATTCAACAACATGATCTGAAACAGTCAACAGAAGGCAGCAAATTTGTCTCTCCCATCACAATTTTTTTTTCTTTTTAATGCTTGCTTTCAGGAAATTTTGATACATTTGCAAAACACAACAGCATTGGATATACACCAAGGGACAGCTGTTCCTAAGCAAACCAAAGAAAACATTGTAAAACCCAATGAATAAACTTAGCAAGCCCGAGAGTACGATACGTTGTTGCATAGTGCTCCACCAAGACATGACCAGCACCTAATGCTGCATCACGAACGGATTCATTCTCATCAGCAAGCCCTGAAAGAGTTTTAGACAGCTAATTATTTTAGAAAGACACCAATAATCTGAGAGAAACATAGTAAGAATCATAGTAAGAACCAAGTTCTTGATACAACCAAGACCCCACAATAAAGGTTTATAAATAATAATAATCATAATAACAATAATAATAATAATAATAATAATAATAATAATAAAAGAAGAAGAAGAAGATAACTTACCATCTAAGATTGCAGGGAGCACCTGCTGCAAATAGTTCTGAAATTGAACACCTAAAGACCTTGGCAAATACTACACAGCAATTTGCATAAAAAGTTGTTGAATGAGACACATCTAAGCAAAACTTGCATTAATTATGATTTGTAACAAGTAAAAGGTACTCACCTTGAAAAGTGTTAAGTATCCATCACGTATAGATGCCCTTTGATGAGAACAGTTTCGGATAATATCAGGAAGTACATGCTCAAAGTATTCTGTTCCCAGTGCAGCCAAAACCTGGAGAATTTTCAATGATTCTTAGTTATCAACAAAAACAGTTTCTGCAAACCTCTTAGTTAACAGATAGGATAACAACAGTTTCTGCAAACCTTTTCAGGACCAAATACCAGCAGCATAATCAGGCATCTTTACATAAACCCAAGAGCAAAATAGTCATAATATGTGAAATTTTTTATTCATAATAAAAAAATAAAAGTCTCAGCATCGCCTATAAGTTAAAAGGCAAAGGTAGCAGCTGAAGCATAGGTGGTGACAAGTTCATATTTGATAAAATCTTTACCTCGCTCAACCCTTGAGCAGCTCCTGAGCGCTCCACATTACTATTATCAGATTTAAGGGTATCAAAAAGCCATGGAACAAGATCTGGGAAGTTATCTTCTCCCATTCCCCTAATGAGGGACCCAATGGCCCTTGCTGCAACTGATCTAACTTCTGGAATTGGATCCACAAGAACCTGTTCTTATGTTTTACCCAGACAAAAGGAGAAACTTATTCATGAAAACACATCTTAGATCTCAATATAATATGGGTAACCCTAGTGATGAAATTACCTTTTTCACTTCAGGAAGAAGCAACCCTATGTAAGGAATCATATCCTTTGGTTCTGTAACTAATGAACACATGTTTCCAACTATTTGTGCAGCTTTCTTTTTAGTTTCAGAGCTCCTTTCTCTTAGACCTCTATGGACTATTGGAACCAAAAGTGCAAGTGAAGGCGCATCAATAGAATTGACAAAAGTTGTCTGCCACAGATAAACAAGCATTTAATTGTATGAATCCACTGTAACAAAGTACAACTAATGAATTGAAATTTCCTGTTGACAAATCTTACTTGGAGCAGAATATCCAGAGAATATTTTGTATAGTCATTTGGATCTGTAAGACCCATGAGAAGTGTAGGGACAAGAGATGATATTTCTGGATTCTTTATAACACTCCCAACCTAGCAGCAAAATATTTATGGATAACAACTCACAGAAACACAAAGAATGAAAAACAAGACAAAAATATAACCTGCTGAAGTGCTGTTTGTCCTGCTGACTGGACTTTCGGATGTGTATCAGTTAATACCTGCAGCCAGAGGAGAAATACACAGGTAAAAAGAAGTTTATACTTTTAGCACACTGTCAAGCTAACCAGTTTGGCAGATATAGAAACAAACCTCTGTCAGTTTTGGCACAATTGTGGGAAGGCATTGAGACAACTGTTGGGGAGCACAGTAGGCCATAGCACCAAGTAATTGAACACTGCTTTGTTTTGTCCGCCACGCTTTATCCTCGAGACCCTAAATGAATATGAATTTATAAAACCAAACACTCAATAGTGCACTCTGAGGTGAGTACAGATGTGCCAAAAATTGACTTCAAGATGCCATAGAACTCATGCTAGCCTAATAGTTCATCATGAAAATATTTTCTGTACTCATTTTTCATTCTCTATCCTTGTCAAAAAAGAATGCTTATCTCTCATTTTGAAAAATGACTCTTCATCAGATATCCAATAAATGTTAAACAAGCTTCACACCAAAAATAGAGGACAGGAACAGCATAATGATTCCAAGCAAAAGCATTAAATGGCAGTGAAAGAAGAAATATGACTTACTGGCAAACAATTTTACATGAAGCAAATCATTATTTTGGTGGGTCCAGTGCTTCCAAGGAGTCCAAATGTCATATCAAACTAACATGCTGAATGTTACAAAGATTAAAAAAATAATAATAGTCACCTTTAAAAGTGAAGGAAGCACAAGCTTAACCCCCTGTGCAGTAAGCTGAGACATCATTGCTCGAGCAGCACACTCAGCAGCCTCACGAACTGCAACAACTTGATCAGAGAAAGAAACTAAAAGCAATGGTAACATTTGAATCACATACCTGGATTGACAAGGAAAACAAGAAGGATTAAAAGCAAGAAAATCCTCAAACAAATCAATTTGCAGCATGAATTGTTGAAAACATACGGTTCAAACAATTTTCCAAGCTTTTCACATAAGCACTCAAAAGCCAGCAGAGCTCCTTCACGACATTTTGCTGAATTCCTAGTTTGGAAGAAATGAAAGAACATTAAATGCTATAGGGATTAGAATATAAATGTCAAGTCAACTGCTAACAGTGTAATAAACAGTACACACTTCATTCCACGTACACCACTGTCAAGGGAAGCAGGTGAAGGAAAATGCACTTAGTTGAGGAAAGTGAAGAGTATAAGGAGCCATTTTTTTATGTCCAGAAGGAGACTATGCATAGTGCAGAAAAAGTTAAATCTTACTTCAGAAATAATCCCGTGGAAACCTCTAATATTATCATGGCAAATTTACCTATCCAAAAATCCTTCCCTTAGCTTAGCAATAATTCCATACTTCTTCAAGCACAATATTCCAAATCCCTTAACCACCCCAGCCAATCCAAAAGCTGCTCCACGACGTTCACCATATTTGTCACTCTTCATAAGTTGATCCAACAGTCTGGACACAAGAGCAGATGCATCATCCTGATGCAAGAAAGCGTGACATAAGAACAAATTCCTACTAAACAAGGAGAGGAGGTAAGTAAATGGTGCAACAGAATGGACTGCTCAAACAGTCCCAACCAAATAAACAATCATAAGACCTAATATCCTGCTTTAGGAAACAGTCGATACATACTTGTTTGGATTGCATTAAAGGAGAAAGGCAAGTAGAAACTGCCCGCTGAACAGCTTCAGACGGAGTGTTTAACACATCCAATAACTTCTCTACAACAGTATGGACTTTAGGATCATCCTGTAAATGTAAAAGTGTAGAACTAATCACACAAAATCAGAAAGATAAATGTATTTCCAATGAAAAGAATGTGATTAAACCAAATAAGCACCTTTGCCAAATGTTTGGCTAAAGCTCCTGTGAATATGACCACACCCTCACGAACCAAATCATATTTTTCTTCATCTGATGCCTTTGGAAAAGTAAAAGTTACATAGCATAATATCACAGCCAAAAAAAGATTGTAATTAAATTATTTCTTATGTACCAAAAAAAGAAATAAGATTGTAATTAAAAGACAAGTGCATATGCCATGAAAACAAATGAAGAGACACAACAAGGACAAAGGGCACACATTCATATTTCAGACTGAAGACTAACCTTTTTGTTTAGATAATTCTCAAAGATTGGGAATAACAAAGAAACATTATCTCTTCCATGCTTATCAATAATCATAATGCCCGCATCAATCATTCGTCCTCGAACATCTGCATTAGGGTCAGCCTAAAACCATTGCGGGTTAGCAACAATTCTTATCTTTGCACACGTGGTACATGTATAGGTCAAACATGATAGTCATAATCCTTCTGAAAATAGTTGCTACACCATTCTAAATGAAGCATAAACCAGAAAGAAACAATGTTTTTGGGCAAGGAAATAGTTAAAACAAATATCAACATCATGGCATCCATACTACTCTTTGTCATTTCGAAATGTAGCAGCCCATATGATTTCCACAATTTCAAGATTGCCTTTCTGGTTACTAATCAAACCAAAAAAATGAAAAAAAATAATTACATTCAAGGTCTATAAAAAAGTTAGCAACTTAACACGAAGGCCACATAACACAATTATAAAATAAGCACTGCATAACTTAACATCCCCACAGCCACAAAATCCCCCAGAAACAGAATTTCACAATGAAAAAGACAATTTGAGAACAGGACTTTTAGTGAACAATGCACCAACTTCACCACATTTCATAATTCAGAGAGCAAGATGCTGTATAAATCAAAATCAACAATTTATTCCCAGTAAAGATATGCAAAGCGAGTTTTTGTCCAATTTTCAAGGGGAAAAAATTAAACAAAAAGGCTTAGCAATATTTGGCACAGTTACTGAGTTCAGGCCAGAAAATTTTACCAGTGCTCGTGATATGAGGAATGTCATAACAACAGGAAGGTCTTTTGTTCTCAGAACATCAGCTGCAGAATGTAAGGACAGTGCTATTCCTTGTCTTCCTAGCCAGCCAGCATCAACATTGTCCTCACCAAAACCACTGTCCCGAATATACAATGAAAATAATGTAGACAGTGATTCCTGGAAAAAACAGCAATCAATAAGGAGGAAAAACAACCACTGAAGCAGCATCAGAATCTAATACACACCTGTATGGTATCTGGGTTTTCATCCAAAGCAGTAGCTAATGCCTCTGCAGCAGCCAAGCGAACATTATAGTTTATGTGAGAAAGTGCCTTGAAAAGTCCTGAATAGTCAGTCCCAAAGTCATAGCCATAGCGGTCCCATATATCCTCAGCAGCTTCAGCAATTGCCTATAAACAGCAAGGTCATCAAGCTAACGGGTTTTAGCGACAACCAGATGCAATCAAATGAAACTTAATGGGTTAAAAATCAACGCTGAAAAATAAAAAAGCTTATTCAATTAACAATTAAGCACAGGAGCACAAAACAGATGGATCATAGCTAAAGTCATGATGAAGCAACTTAAATGAACAGAAAATACAGCAAAGAAACAGCTCAAAAGTTAACAACAAAGTTATATCAACATTAATACTACAGAATCTAATAAGATGTCACATTCTTAGAGAGTACATTGAACACATAAATCAATCAACAGAAGAACACAAGCTTTCACATAACAAGGTTTCTACAATCACAGTATAAAGCTAATCCAGATTGCCTAGTCATTCAAGAAAGACAAGAAATCACAAGAGTTCTTGAAATTTTAGGCACAATGCCTCATGTAAGGTGCAGATGATGAAAAAGGAAAGAAAATGCCTCAATCATAGCTAAATAAGATGCAATTAGAGGTTTCAAGAGATCAGTGATAGTTGACCCACTCAAATGCAACATAATGTACTAATTACACAAGATTTTAGTGCTCCTTGCAAGTTTCCTACAGCCCAGGTTGCAGGAGTTCCAACAGCCTGGGTTATATGGATTGCAGCATCATCATCAAGTCTGAGCTTTACCATGATTGATTATATTATTTTTTCAGAATTAATTTCTCCATTCTATTTCTCAGAACAAGGCAACATGGATGAGTTGCCAGTAACTTGGGCCCTAGGAATTCATACATTCAGTAAGAAATGCTGGCTAACAAAATTGCAGTTCAGTTGTAAGGTTTTAATGGCTCCATTAGGTTCCTGGAAATGTTTTATCATGGTCTTGAGCCTGCAATACAATAACTATCTGCAATGAGTTGCCCAGCTACAAGAAAAGTTGGCTCAAATGACAACAGGAAGAAACATCCATGAATGAGAAAGGAAAATTCAAATGTTAATTGTAAAAAAATAAATAGGTCGAACGTTTTATATTCAATAAAAAAATCTTGTAAAAGACAGTTGTGAAAAAGAGATTGCATATAGGCCTCTGGCATGTAACAGCTGATTACAACAGCAAGTGTAGGATTTTTTTTTTATTTGTCTTTTCCTTGTTTTTGACAAGCAGCTAGTGTCAGGCATTCAGTGCCCTGCCAATGGAATCACAATGAAAAATGCATCTCACAAGAATCTTAAAACATGGTGAAGAAGTAGAATGCAAATATATAAAATATATTTGCACAGAAGTTTTATCCATCTCAAAGTAAATGTGTAATGAATAAATATGTTCATACTCAAAGAAAATCACTGATCAGATGTCTAAAGCAAGAAAAACTAATAGTCAAGGCTAGTGTAGATTTAACATGAGCCATAATCTACATTAGAGATAAATACTGTTCACAAACTTAACCTTTTCTGGATCATGTAGAGCTATCCAAATGCTAGTTGCCACTTCAACATTCTGAAGAACAGAACGGCTAGAAAAGGCTGGAATGCATCTTATAGCATTCAAGCATGCCATCCTTACATGAACATCCTTTGCATACACCCCACACAGGGCCTGCAGATATAAAAATTGGGAGAAATAAAGAGAAGCTAAATGAACTAAATGTAAAGCAATTTTACATCATAATTTTTTTCTTTTTTAAAGAAAAAAACATACAGGTGCAATTTCATTTGGTTGAATACCAAGACACAACTCATTCAATGCTGGTCCAACAGATGCTTGATAGGCTGGAACAACACCTAGAACATGACAAAGAGCCTGCACAGAAAAATGACATGGTACACAAAAAGTTTAAAAATAAACTGCAAGACAATGTATACCACAATTGTCAACAAAATGAAGTTTTAAAAACGTAACTGATAACATTCGAAGCCTAGGAAGGGGTAACATGGGATCCATGTGCAGGTAGATAATCCGAAGCACATCATCATGAAGTCCAGTCTTCTTAGAAGATAACAGAATCCTCTCCATTATCTGACAAAATATATCTCATACAATATTTGTACTTGGTGCATCGGCAAGCAGATAAAGCCATATAAAAAATTGTAAAAACTTACCGGAAAGACAAATACAAATGAATCAACAGGAAGAGGTCCAGACTGACATGATACAGTCAATCCATGTATTATTCTCTCAAAAAGACCCAAGGATTGTCTTTCACTTTCTTCACCTTCACCAACTGGTGGAATCAGATCCAACATAACACCAACTTCCTCATTCACAATTAGGCGTAAAGCAGTAGCAATGTCGAGGGCCCAATTACAAAGTGGAGGAGCAGTACAACTTGATAGCTTGGCCAAGGTTTCATAAGCCACATCACTTACTATCGGTGACCGTAGCAGAGGATCAACAAACTTGATCTGTTATCACGCAGAAAGAATCAAGACTAAGAGGGCAGAATCAGGAAAAATGCATGAGAAATGCATATGCACATCTCCAGAAAATAAGAACATGCATGATATTGCACCTTTCAAATCACAATTTCTATGACAAATGAATATCAAGTCTCTTGTGGATGAATACTAGACTCATTAGACAAAAAAACCTAAATTTTTAAAATGAAAGTAAATCAACACAAAACAGGAAAAGGGAAAGAAAAACTCAGGGAAGAAACAAAGTAAAGCTGTGTAGGAGGAGATGCAACAGCCATAATTAAATAAATTGTGTGAGAATGACCATTAGTAAGTCAAAAGCTGCTCTAACCCTTGCAAATGGGGAGTGTGCATTTATGGTCATGGGAGGATTATAAAACCACAAACTTGTCTCACAAGCAGCACAGGAATTGAGACCAAAGAAAACTCAGTTTAATTTTAAGTTTCCCAATGATTAATTTAGAGAAAATATTACCTATGAAGTAAATGAAATATTTCATGACCCCAACCATAATGTACAGTGTTGAAGAGTTTGTTTACCAAAAGGCAGAATACATAAAGAAGAAGCAGGTCATTGGACACAAACCAGGGTAGGTAATTGACTGTGAGCAAATACATGATTGGCTATGGACATTTCACCAAGAGCGCTGAGCATCAAAGAAAGATTCATCTGTACAGCATGGACTTTCAGGCGTACAGATGCCTCCTCCTTTAGCAGTAATTCTCGAGCCTCCTCTTTGGCTGTCTTTCCCTTGTCTAGGAAAAAACAAGGAATAAGAAACTTGTCCATGTCAGAATGCACCGTTGAAATTGAGTGATGCAAACTAGTAGTTTATATTCAAAGTGTACAAGAACATGCCAGCTTTCTTCGTTGATTTCCCAGCATCCTTTCTTCCCACAACAGCAGCATCTCTGGCAGCTGATTCTCTCTTCACAGAATGGTTAGAACTGATGTCCTGAGGTACAGGAAAAATGAGTCTCTTCAAACACTTCAAAGCCACAAACTTGTGGTATGAAGCAACGACAGCTGGAAGGAAATAAGGTAAAGCTTACTATGAAGCGACAAGAAAAATCATGATTACCGTGCCACTTTGGTCATCATACATCCGGAAACGGCCCTTCGCCTGTTTTGTGTTTTTAGAGGCAACAGACTCTGCAACATAAATGCCTAGCTCATTTGAAAGCATTCCTTCAGGAGTGTGGAAAATCTGGGAAGATGAACAAATAAATGCAGTTGAGCTAAGAGATAAAAATGACTACAATTGAAGAAGGCAAAAAGGAAATTCAGCTGCACCGGTTTACAGCAGGAATATCCGGGCTCATGAACCTATAAATAGTAGTCTGCAAAAACAAACAGAGATTTTCTACCCAATTTCCAAATTTACCCTAGAAAAACATCTATCATGTTTTGATCTCCATTTGCTCTCTGTAAATGTTCAAAAACCCCACCAAACCACCCCAGGAGAAAGGGGGGTCATTTCAATACAGCAGACTCAGCAGCAGCAAGAAATTAGACAGCCCAAAGATATTAAGACACAAGAAAAAGTTATATTCAATGTCCCAAGAACAGCTGCATAAACCCACTTTTTTATAGTATTATCACCAGTCATTTCTGCTACCCAAAATTCCTTGCAAATACAATATGATCAAACTGAGTCATCCCATAACCCAATCACAAGCAAATCTGCATATAACCCAAACTTCCCATTCATCCCATAGCCCAATAAGAATATCAAACTGTACTCAAAAAGGTCATGCTTACAAGTGGTGAAAAAAAAATAAAAAACCTCACAAACATGCAACTTAACCTTAGAATATGCATATTACTCATACACACACTCTAGTATTTGTGAAAGTCTTTTATACAGTAAGAAAAGCACAAAAGGAATTAAAGTTCTGCCGGGAAGGTGGCCTCACTTATGGGAAAACTAGAATAAAAAGAAAGAAAATAGCAACTGAAGAGTTCTGCAGTAATGTTGTATGCATACAAAAGAAACCTCCAATAGTTTCTAAATCAGGAGACCAAGACAGATGAGCAACATAATTTCTTCCCATAGTCAATCAAGTGCCAAGGTGATCCCTGAAATTTCTCAAATTCAGTCACAAGTTCAGCCAAGTACCCTAAAAACTGTAAGCATAGATAAAAAAAAAAAAAAAAATTGAAAAATGAAAAATAAAAATAAAAATAAAGCACATGCATCTGCCTGTATTCCTCTCCAAAACACCCAAAAAAAAAAAAAAGGGAAAAAAGGAAAACCTCATCATAAGATGAAAATGACACAAATTGCCATGGAATTTAGTATTTCATTTGAGCAATCCACCATAGATCAATTGAACAAACGTGAAAATTTACCTGAATGTCATTCTCAGAAAGTGTATCATGTACATAACGGTCTGGAAGATTTTTCAAGTACTGATGGGGACAAAAGGAAGTTCCAATCAGCCATCAGCTTCACAATGTGTGACCAGAGTGGTCAAACTTAAGAATAAATTTGTTTTAAACAGAAAAAATCCAAGAAAAAACCTTTTCAAACTCCATATATGTATCTCGAGGTATTGTAGCCATCAAAGTTGACAAAGAATTAATTGCTGCTTGTTGTTCAAGCACATTCAAACTCATCAGCCCTCTTGGTCCCAACAGAAACTGAAAAAAGGGAAATTTGAGAGCTTGCTGACTAAATGCAATATTTCCATCATTACATGGCCACTTTAGGCAGAAGCACCACCCCAAAAGTACAATAGGGACAAAATTTATGGCCATAAGAGAGCATCCTAACAGAATTGGCACAAATGCCTTTGTAAAAAGAACAAATTAGAGTTGAATTACCTTGCACAGGTCCTCAATATTGGTAGAAACAATACCAATAACATCACATCCAAGTGTTTTCAAACATTTAAGGATCCTCTGCACAGTGGTTCAGAAAGGAGAAGAAAATCAAATTAATCCAAAAGAAAACCCTTTGAAATCATGCCAAAGCAATTAAACATCTTTCACTATCATCCATTTGAATCAGTGCTGAAAAACTTGGACTTGTTCAAAATTATCCACCCTGACACATTTTCATGTTTAACATGTTCTACTAAATTTGGTTTGCACCATGACTTCCAAATAAACAAGTGACAAGCATTCTCATGCCTTTGTTTAGGCATGTGTGTGTTTTACTATGATTGGAAAACAAGTTTTCCAAATTGCTTCAGCAGGACAGCTTAACCAATGCATATGACATCAATCACATTGCAAATGGAATTTCCCAAGAAAATGTGTCCATGTGTGTGTGTGTGTGTGTGTGGGTGAGAGCATGAGAAAGAGAAAGAGGGTGGGGAGGGAGAGACCTTCCAAACTGCCTCTCTTTTCGCTGTGCCAACTATGCATGGATGATGTGAGCACAGCATAACATGCATAGAAACACTTGGAGAATTAGCAAGAGATGCATACGATATCACAATTAATGCCTTCACTAAAACCTCAACAGATGGAAGAAAAGGAACTTGATTGTCCAAGGAATTATCTGCATCACTACAGACACGTGAATTCAGTTTCAATCCTCCAGACAAAAAGCAGGAAAAAAAAAAAACCTTAACACAAGGTTTCCAGGACAATATATGTGCCCAGAAAATCTGACTACCATAAGCATAAAGTTTACAGAAAAGCAAAGCAAATAAATGAAGTGGCATTAAATGTACTGAATGCAAGTAGTTAGCCAGTACAAGAATAAATCATTTGTTTGAACTAGACCCACATCATGAAAACAAAAGAAAATGGAAAGGGAGAAACTTATCTGCTAAAGATTTACCTCATCTTCAATATACAGTTTTTCTCTGCAACCACAGAAAGAAAATCTTGGAACTCAGCTAGAAGAGCCTCAGATAATTGAGGAACTGCAGCAAGTATATTTCTGGTAGCATCATGGGTCATCTTGCGAACATCCCAATTTGGATGGCACAACAAGAAGACTATTAGCTGCACGCAATAGATAACTAGTCAGGCAATTATACTCGTCAATACAAGAAATCCATGAAAAAAAAAAGGTGCAAACCTGTAACACTAATCTAGCTGAAAAAGCCTCCAATGCTCTGCACAACAATCAACACAAGAGCTAATTAGAATCTTATTCGCTACATATGACGAGATGATAGAAAAATTGTGGCCAAGAAAAGATCAACCTGTGTGAATGTTCCACCCCAGCAGCAACTCAAGGAGATCAACAATTGCCATGCAGTCCTCGATAGACAATTTTGAGGCCTGTAGACCAGCATGTGAAACTTTTAAAAAGGACAATAAAGTCTTTGCTGGAAGCCAAGCAAGTCAGCAAGTAGCTACCATTGAGATTTGTACAAGTGATGCTTCATTCTGAGCAATCAAAGACCAAATTTTTTCTTTTGACAGCACCTCCTCTGGGAAACAAAAGGGAGGCAAATCAGCCCAAGGAATGCATAAATGTGAGGTGAAAAAAGTATCAATGCAGGAAAGTACAGCACAGCCACTACTTTAAGATCCATGTTGAAGCAAACAATTATCAAAGATGACAATAAATAAAAAAAAAAAATGCAGTAGTAAGAGTAAAGTGAATATGGAAACCTGCTTGGATATCAGCAGATGCAATCCTCCCAGCAACAAGCAAAGCATATACAACATCCAGACGCTGCACTGATTTTGCAAAACCAGTTCTTACAAGTTGAATGAGAGGCACAAGCAAAGATGACATCTGAGGTACATATTTCCAAAGTTTAATTTAAGTAACAAGAAATCAAATTAAAATAAAATCCACGGAAAACTGCCAATGAGGTATAAATTGAATAATCATACTTACCCGTAAAACAGCATCAACATCTTTGGATATAATTTGCAGACAACGAAGCTGTCCCCTTCTTAAAGCTTCCTTCTCTTTAAATCCAGAAGAAAAAAAAGAAACTAAATCTGGTTGAATAGCATCAGCCGATCTTGCTGCCCAGGAAGACACAGCTGATAGAATTGCAAGCTTCACCTCATCATTTCCTGGAAATTTCAACCAATACATAGAGTTTAGCAACCCAACAAAAAATTATGTTAATTAGACTATATATATGTGTGTGAGAAACAGGCCCTAGTGTACAAAGCACAAATCACCCTAGCAAAGTAGAAAAAGATGTTGTCAGGTTGCACATTACCCTCATTTTTGTAGCAAGATAACAAAAAACCACATACTGTACAGCATAGGCTGTTTAAATATTTTCCTTCAGGAGCATATGATAATTCTTTCAAGGCATTAAACATGCCAATTCTCTGGTAAGGAAATTGAAGTCTTCCTTCTGACCCTGATCAATATTTCAACCTTGAGTCAACATAAGATAAGTCAAAGATTTAAAGATATCTTAACTAAAGGCCTAGACCAGGAATAAATGACAATTCCAACCATTTTAAAAAAAATGTAAAACCAACCTCCAATTACAGCCTTGACAGTATTGAACATGGCTTCCAAAGCATCAGGATTACTGGACCTTCGGCTAAGACATTGTACTATAGCTAACGCACTCACCCTTCTATCTTCATCCACATGTCGAGCCTGAGATAAAATTACTGAAAGAAACTCGACAGCATACTTGCTCAAATCGAGATTGACTGATTTCAAAAGAATTCCAACTGATTCCAATGCAATCTCAGGGTTGCGCTTTAGCATTTTCACAGAGGATGGAACTACAATATTTTGAAAATCATCATGCACCATATTTCTAAAAAATGGGCAAAATGCTTCACTGAGCTCCTTTGCTGGCTTGTCCCGGACATTCAAAACTACTTTACTATATATGTCAAGAAATATTTGCTGCACAATGGAAAGAATGATGTGAGGACGTGGTATAAAGATGAAAATGAGACATTTTATGAACAACATCACAGCAGGTCACTTGATCCTTCGGCCCTGTCATATATGTAACATCTCATGAGAACATTAACAGAAAATGAAAAATTTTCTTACCTTGAATTGCTCAGAAGAAAAGGATGATGCACTTGAAAACTCCAGCAGCAGCTGTATCAATTCAGGACTGTCCTTATATGGGATTCGAGCATCGTTTAATTCATCCAGGTAGATCTTGTATATGTTTGGAAACTAGGGAAACAGCTAACAAATTTCAGCCAACTAAACTGAGAAAGTATCAGAGCATGATAACTAATCTCTTGAAACCAGAACATTTCACAAATTCCAAACCTGTGAAAACAGATGAGAAAAAATTTTCCTGCAAGCCCTTTGCTCGTGAAATGATCTTTGCATAACAATGTGAAGTACGGGTGCCTGAGCTACAGCTATTCTGCATACTGCATTCTTTGAAAGTGCTGAAAACTGATTGTTGCTCAACAGAATACATGACCACTTGAGAAGTTTATAGCAGCCAACATGAGACTGAAACTTTGACTGCTTTTCCATTGTCTGAACAAGGGCTGATGCAAAACTTTTCATGAAGGTCACCCCTCTGAAAGCTTTGGTGATAAGGTCATCAACAGCTTTTCTTGAGCGACGATCATCATATGTATACAGTGTTTTGAAAACTATATCCACTACCAACAATGCCAACTCAGGAGATACCTCTGCACAGTCCAAAGAAAAACAGAATGGTATATCAAGAAAAATCCATAAGCTTCTCAAGTTCAGTTTTACCTTGCATAGAAACCTAATTCACTATAAAAAGTATAATTATTCAAAGAAAGAGGATGCAACTCTAATAAGAACTAAGCATTAACATCATGAAAAACTTCAGAAAACTGACCATTTGTGAAGACTAGACATTCCACAGAGAAGTTACTTTGAAAAAAGGATTTCGGTCGCACAACCAAAAATAACACTATAATCAGCATAAAATTCTACTAATAACCCATAAACAGCATCAGAAAATGCCACCGCAATTTGGGGTGGAAAAACAATTAAAATAGTAAGTTAAAGAAACACATACACAAGCAACATAAATACTCACTGCAATACGGATGCAAAGATTCACACAAAAGATAACTAAACAGGAAAAAGATACAGAAAAACGTATTTGGCCTATTGAAAACTGAACATACTGAATACTTGAACACAAATCACGTATTACTATAGAAGAAAAAGTACAAAAAAAAAGAGGAAAAAGAAAGAAAGACAACACAATCCCTTAGAGAATCCATAACGAAACTAAAATTCTTTCATTAAAACTCACAGACTACATTCCAGTCAGTTACATCCACCCTGCCAAGAATGACGAGGAAAAGGAAAAAAAAAAAAGAAAAAGAAAGCAAGATAACGATTTCTTTAAAACACTTTCAAGATGCCTCGCAATCCGTTAAAAAATCCATAACATAAATGAAATTCTTTCAAGAAAACTCAACAGACTGCAAAGAACACAAGGAAAGAATACATTTCAAGAAATAAAGATAAAAAAATAAAAGAAAGAATGAATGAATGAATGAAAGTGGAGACTGGCCTGAATTCGAGGATCGAAGGGATGTCATGGCAGAAGATCCGGACCCGTTTCTTTGTTGACGTAGTGGAGACGGAACCGACGAGCGAAATGAGCGAGTCGAAAGGAGAATCCGCCATTGAGAAGAAAGAATGGGGAAAGATCCGTAACGAGTATCCGAGTGTGCGGAGGCGTCAAGCTCCGATGCTTAAAGTGAAGACGGAGAAGACGTGAGGCATGTAAAGAACGAGAGAGACGAGTCAAAAAGAGTAATGGGCTTCCGCTTTGGTTAGGGTTTTAGACAGAATGATGTAAGTGCGAAAGATTAAAACGATAAGACGGATAATAAGTAATAAACAATACATATACATACATACTTATATACATACATACATATATAACGTTCAAAAAATGAATAAGGTGATACGATGGGGTTGAGCACTTTTTTTTTTTTTTTTCTTAATTTATAAAAAAGATTTTATATTTAAAATATTTTTTTATATTTAAATAAATTTATAAAATATTTTTATATTTTTAAAATAAAAATTTTAATATTTTAAAAATTATATATATATATTTAATTTTATAATATATTATCAACAAATAAATTATTTTATTATATATTTAATTATAATTATATTTATAAAATAAAATAATATATATATAAAAATTATAAATATATGTAATTTTTTTTTTTTTTAAAATAAATTATTTTAAATATATATATATATATATATATATATATATATATAATATATATATATATTTAAAAATTTAATAAAAATAATTTATAATAATATATATATTATTTTTAAATTATTTTTATTTTTAAAATTATTTTATATTTAAATAAATTTATAATATATTTTATATGTTTTAAAAATAAAAGTTTATATATATAATATTTAAATATATATTTAATTTTATTAAATATTTCAATTAATGAATTACTTAATTATCAAACGTTAAAATGATATTTTGTGGATAATGAGTATGTGTTTTTAAAAAAATATAATAATAATAAATAATTTTTTTGATAAAATTATATTTTATATTATGTTTATTTGTCAAAGTATCTCACTCAATTTCTTACCAAAAGAAGAAAATATCATTCCAGAAGTAATAGCGTTGAGAGATAGAGAGAGAGAGAATGCGAGAAGAAGAGGAGGGAGAGATGGTGACGCCAGGAGAGATGTTGGGGAAAGCATCGGAAGTGAAGGCAGGGAAGGGTGCATACGTGGCAGACTACCGTAACTCTGGAATCTTATGCGTCTTCTCTTCCCTCACTGGTCTCCGCCGCACTGTATCTCCTTCTCCGGACTCCCCCGACCAGGTAGGCCTCCCCCCCCCCTCTCTCTCTCTCTCTCTCTCTCTCTCTCTTTCCTTAAAGTTTTAGCTTTCTTTGAGGTTATGTTTTGAGTGGCTGCTTTCGTTGACATATGTTCATGTTTTAGTGTACTTTTTTAAAAAAGAAAAAAAAAATTGTGAGGCTTATGGGGTTGTTTATTTGGTTGTTTTATGATTGAAATCAATACAATAAAAAATGAAATAAAATAAACCCTTTTGCCTTCCCTCTTTTATGAATTCATGTGGGTTTGCATTTGCTTCATGTAGTTAAAGGAATAAAATTTAGAAATTATTGGTTTGTGTAGTCAAAAAAATAAAAAATAATAAATAATAAATAAATAAGAAGTACATTTGATGAGAATCAATTCTGTGTTTAGAATAATGGGGTTTTCCTTTGGTTGCTGAGGTAAAATAAAAATGAGAAGTGCTGAATTCATGACTTTGCTCTCTGTCTGGTTGTTGAAGAAGAGAAAAGTCAAGGGTTTTGTTTTGATTTGAGAAAGGAATGGATGGCTTTTTAACAATGATTAACAAAAGAACCTAGAAATTGTTAAAATTTTTTATGAGTTTGCTTTTCCTCCGTCATTCCCTGAGTAAAACAGATTGACTGATTCGTAACTGAAGCTCTTGTGACTATGGCTAATGTTCGTTGATATTTTGTGTGGTGTGGCTATTAGCTTATTTTGTAATCTTTTGAATTTTATTCCTTGGTTCTAATTGGAGTAGATATTTTGTTTATCTTTGTGTTGTTTACACTGATGAAGATGATTTTAACCATTGCAGAGACCAACTATTGAAGTAAATGGACATAAGGCCCATGGTGCTGTTCCAGAACCTGGCTCTGTTGTCATAGCCCGAGTAAGACTTCTTTTTTATCCTTCTTTATATTTGTATTCCTTTGATCTTTATATTTGTGGCTGGGTCATGCCTGGTATTTTCATGAAGCTAAAGATGGGACTCCTATTTTGATGTTTTGACACATGCTACTTATCTGGTGGGCAACCAAGTATGTTGCCATCAATATGAATAACAAAGTTTTTCCTTACACAATTGCAGCAGCTCTTTCATCATTATTTTACTGTACTTCAGATATATGTTGCTTAAACTCTGAAATGGAATGAACCTTATTTTCCTTTTTAATAGGTTACTAAAGTTATGGCCAAAACAGCTTCGGCTGATATTATGTGCGTTGGTCCCAAGTCTGTCCGAGAAAAGTTCTCTGGCATAATTAGGTATATATATTTTTTCTCATTCTGCTGGTGCATCTAAAATGTGCATGTTAAGTTCTTCACTTGCAAAAGAAAATCGACACTAACTCTATTTATGTTGTTGAAGTTGATAACCTCTGGTGATGGCTTGAACTTTACCAAAGACTCTATCAAGTGATATATTTAAAGTTAAAATTTGGAGATGTCAACAAGAGGACTTATTGGTTGTGATTGCAGATGCAGAATGATTTTATCAGTGATAAACACCTTGTTGACCACACATGGACTTAGACATTTGCCTTTACATTGTTTCAACTTGTAAATTCAAAGGACAATTTTTGATGTTGAGATACCCGTTTGAATCATGGATGTTTTTGAGGAAGAGTTGCATTTTGAAAATTGGTGGAACAAATTTGAGATATTGCTTGGATGGTTGGGCTTATGGTCTGTATTGATGTGGTCTGCTTATCTATTCTGGGCATATCTTTATGTTAATAACTGAAAGCATTTATTTCTCAACCCATGGATTCAAATGACGAACAAGTAGATGTTTGAATGTTGTAATATTTGAAGGTCTTTATATCTGAAAATCATATGAACTTCTTGAAATTTCCTTACCATTTTACACTAAATTGTTTTTAGTAATATGCCTACACTGGAAAAATTAACAATGTATAAAGCACCTTCTGTTGACAGACAACAAGATGTAAGAGCAACAGAGATTGACAGAGTGGATATGCACCTGTCATTTCGACCTGGTGACATAGTCAGAGCTTTAGTTGTATCCTTAATATTTAAAGTTCTTTGGTTTCCCTCTTGTAAAGACCACTGATGCATGCATGCATGCTTTCCTAAGTGCAGTATAAACATTCAAAGACAATTGTGTAGGGACATGATTGAATAAACAAAATGTGGTGTAGTTTCCACTCTACATGTAAGCCGTTATTGATTAAGGTTCTCCTTGACCCAATTTTTTAAAAAGCTGTCCCTTGGAGATGCACGGGCTTATCATCTTTCAACTGCAAAGAATGAGTTAGGTGTGGTGTCTGCAGAGAGCACTGCAGGTAAGCTACTCTTAGCACTTTGATCACAAGTCCTGATGCTGCAATCTTCAAGTTATGGAACCTTGCTGAGTAACTTTTATGATAGAGTCTGATACAAAACCCTGTGCATGTTTCACATTGCAGATTCCTGTAGCATCTACAGCATTCTCCATATTCTCAATCATTTTCTACTCTGTATTTTATGCTTGCTCCAGGTGCAACAATGGTTCCCATAAGTTGGACAGAGATGCAATGCCCATTGACAGGCCAAATTGAGCAAAGAAAGGTTGCCAAGGTTGGAAGCTGACTGTACTAGAAGATTAAACTTCAGCAGCATTGCGTGGAGGTCATCCTGAAAATTTTACAGAGGAAGCACATTTAGAATTTCTTGATAGTTAGGAAAATTGCAATGTGGTATTGATTTCAAAAACAATTCAGATTGCTAGCCTCAAATATAGGGATGATCTTTCTGGGTTTTGGAAGGATGCTCTCTCCGTGATGCTTGATACCCTTAACATGGATTGAGGTTGCCCAAGTCAACCTTCTCAACTATTATTCGTACATCACTCTGCCTCCAGAAGGGCACAGCCCTTTTCCTTTTTGTGTTATTCCTCTTCTTTTCTTATTTTTCTCTACCTTAATTTTCTTTTCTTTACTTTTCATGCTACAAGCCATCACCTTTGAAAAACAAAACGTGCCATATGCTTGTATTATTGCAATTTTCTCTATGAGCATTATCTTTTCCACAGCGCGGGTTGATAAAACTAAAAAGGCATGTTTTCTAACAAAAAGGATGTATACGCTCTATTTATGACATAATTCAATTTTTCTTTTTCTGTTTTTTCCAATATGAAAAGCTCACTTAAAAAAAAAAAAACAAAAAAGAAAAAAAGAAAAAACTTCTTCCTGCCCAATTGAAAAGGAAAAAGTTTCAGTTAAACCCAAAAATTTAATAATAAATATACCTGACATATGCAATTTCAAGAAAAAAAGAAAAAAAAAATTCAGAATTCATACTGGTTACTAACTAACAAAACTAACAAATCCAGTGGCTGTGGCTGTGGTTGTGGCTGTGGCTGGTACTGAACTGAGCTAACTGTGGATAGAAATGAAACCTCTTCTCATGCTCCACTGTCTCCCCAATCTCTCTTCATCACCTACCCTTTTCTTCCTTCAAAATGCCCATCATGTCCCTTGTCTCGCCGCTCTGAAACCCCCTAGAAAACTACTCGACTCTAAACCCTTCCAAAACCCCATTAAGATTTTTGCACTCTCTGAATCATCATCAGATTCTCCTCAATCTCTTGACCCCTCTTCTCAATCCCTCCTACGACAGCTTTCTGTAAGCAATACACACGCACGGTGATTTCATTTTAACATTCAGTTTATTTAGTGATTCAGTTGTTGTTGTCTTTGTTTTTGTTGTGGGGTTGCAGGATTGCTTTGATCTGCCACCAGATTATTTCCAAAAACTGCCCCGTGACCTCCGGCTAGATGTGAGTGGAGAAAGTTTTGTTCTTTTTTGGGTTTTCTGATTGGAGATTTTTTTTTTTTTTTGGTTCAGTCTGAGAGAAATACCTTTGGTGTATGTAGCTAAATGACGCGGCTTTTGATCTTTCCAGTGGGCCAGTCACTGATGAGGTTAGTTGGTTTCTGGGCATTGCTTTATTAACTAAATTATTGGAAAATGGGTACTAGGAAAGAATGTTGCCCGTTTAAATGCTGATGGTCCTGAAATATTGAACCAGTAATTTGGTTGTTTGTTTATAATGAATGTAATTTGCTAGGGAACTGGGATTGATGTGCTTTATTCAACTGAAATCTTCACTAGACCTTGTGTTGTAGTAGATTCGCAAATGGTTATTTTCCCTTTGGTTTTAGTTATTCTTTTGGATGCAAACATGAGTGCCTCATTTTTAAAGCTGCCGCACCTTTTTGCAAATCAATCAAACCTTTCTAACCACATGCATCTTAGATTGTGCTAAGCAGCTGATTCAGCAACTGAGGTTTTCGATGCTATTCTATGAAGTTTGATATCTTTGCATCCATGATGTGGTATATTTTGCCATTTCTTGCTTGCACAGCACTCTCCTGTCAAATGTTCGTTGTTAGGTGACAGAAACAGAGAGAAGAGAGGGAGATTGAGAGCATTTCTCTTCTTTGCAATGTAAAAGGTTCCATTCAAAAAGGAAAAAAGTTCTAAAATTTGTGCTGTTTAGTATTGACCTGGATTTGACACACAATTTACCTTTAATTGAGATTAGTGCATCTGCAGTCATTGCTGCAGCTAATTCCCTGAGATTACACATGGGAAGAAGCCAATGGTGACTTAGAGACTGTCCTTGGCAACTCCAAGGGCTAAAATGCAATTTGCCAAGCTGATAAGAATTGTCTGAAATGAAATGTTTTATGGCTGTTGAGGGTTTCAATGGAAGAACTTTTTATTGACATTACTCTTGCCAGGAAGCTTCTGCTTTGAAGCTTATTGATTTAATTTTGTATCCACCATTGAAACTAAACATATAGGACATTTTCACGAGGACAATGGAAGAACACCTTATTAGTGGTCCTTCAGCTTGAAAAATCTTCGGAGACCCCAAGAGAATATGTAAACCATTGCAACATATGTGGACACTCATCCTCATATTCCATATTTTATGGTTTCTTTCGCTTGGGTGCAAAATGAAACTGATATGTTATCATGCAATTCTGTGTTGAAACTGCTGAGGAACATTTGGCTACCATTTCACTTTCAGTGTGGTCAAGAGGTAGGAGAACTCTTGCTAGAGCTCTCTCGAGCATGGGAACTAGCTGAAACATCAACTTCCCATACTTTGACAAGCAAGCTCCCAATGTTGGAGGGCTCTTTGACTGAAAGTAACAAGTCAGGCAAGAATAGAAGCATGTAAAAGTGAGAGTGTACACATGCCTTAGACTTTGAGCTAAAGATGATAAAATCCTTGTTTGTAGTTTAGCCTTGGGCAAGCGTTTAGTATCTGCTGGAAGGAGGTTCCAATCAATGGGACAATATGGTCAAGGTGAACTGCAAAAGGTAAAATATATTTCTTGCTTTAATAATTAGGCCCAACAATAAAGCTGTGAGATAAATAGAGTTTAGTATAATAGAGTTCGCAATAAAATTGAACTATATTTCTTGTTTAATTATAACATGCTGCTCTCCAAACATTAGCTGCAATTAACCTAATTTCTGAAATCTGTCTCCTACGTGCTCTCTCCTGTTTCTTGTTTCTTGTTTCAGCTTTGAATGGTAATCTTTTAGTTGCCCTGAGAAAGCTTTGCCAGAATGATTGATGATTGACATAAATACTGTCAGTCGTAGTATGCTACAACAAGATTGTTCTATACGAGGGTTCTTGAAAATTTCATATCCCATTCCCAATCCCTCTCTACCCCCCCACCCTGCCCCAAAACTTGCACAAAAAGAAACTTGCTTTATACATGATATAACTAGTTGTTCTGCTTTTCAATTGATAATATAGTCTTCCCTTGCAAACCTTGTAGATTGCTCAAGCAATGCTCACAACTGGAAAACTTCTGTCTCCCAGCTCAGTACCAACAGTAGCTGATGCAAGATGGAAGGCGGAAACCAAAGTTCTGAAGGTAGATGGAAAATGTGTAATTGTCAGAATATTATTCTAACACGACAGGCATAATAAACCACATCAAACCTATTTGTAGTTTGGCGAGCTTCAGGTTGAAGTAACACCAGAAAAGACCAATATTGGGGCAGCGATTGGATTTGTTTTTGGGTAGTCATTCTACTTGAACTCTGGATTTTCCTTTTGTCTCAATATTGTAAATATGCAATACAGAATATTTTTACACTTTTTAAAATTGCCAAATCTAAGGATTCTTTCATGGGAACTAGCTCAAGGCATTCAGAGCATTCCAGAGAGCTCACTGCAATATGCAAATGATAATGCATTACTGCTGGCTAAGGTTCCTGAACTGCAATTTTTCTTGGCATTTGTTTCTTCTTATGAACCATTCAGCAATTGTGCTCTGCTAACGGCTTGAACTTTCTGGATGCAGTCTCTAAGAGGAGCACTACTTGCCCTATTTTATTCGTCAACTCTTTTATCTGCTTTCACAGCTGTGGGGCTCCTTTTACTAGGAAGACAACTTCAGTCAAAGGAAAAGTAAGATTCTTTCGGGCGATCTTCACCTCAGCATTTGCTTGTTAATGTCCTGTTGCGCCTGCAACTTCTGCTCATCAGTTCTATTAACTCAGACAACGTGGAGGACCTAATTGTCCTGCAGTGTTCCAAAAAGATACAGAATTGCTGAATTGAAATCTTAACTGTGCAATCCACTCTGTTTTTTTTTTCCATATAGGGGTCACAAAGTTCATATGCTGTTGAAGGATTTTTGTGCAAGCAAATGTAGACCTCCAGATCTAGGTTCCTTTCATGCTGAGATGTGCTGGTTCTGTGTTTCAGAAAATTTTATTGTTTTACCATATTAGATGGGCTCGATTGGGTTCAACCAATTAATGTTGATGCAAGTCTAGAAAACCAACACTCAGTTTTATAAAGTTTTCATCACGATCATTCCTTTAGATACATACAATGTGTTGAAAATAAGAACATTTTTAAAAAAAACTCATTGTTATCTTACATTAGAAATAATGAAATTTATGTTTTAATAAGACAATACATGTCTTATGTCTTGTCAAGAGAAAACTCCAAAAAGGTTTTGCTTGTTTATGTGAACAGTTTAAATCTAAGTCTGACTTGAAAAAATTCAATATAATTCTACACGATGAATTCTTCAAACCTATAATCCGTTTCAATATATTTCCAACACAATAAACAGCAGTTACAGAGGCTGTTGTGCTGAAAGATAGCGTTGCTAATTGGTAATGTTTAGTTTGCACATTATGATAGTGCCTGATGGGGCACTAACTCGACTGGCAGCATTTCTGGGGGCCGTTGGAAATCTGATGAATCTGCAGTGGAAATTACGGGAGAATGTTAAAGGCAGCAGCACTTAAAGTTAGGCCTAAACCATTGATCTGAAGCAGCTAAACTCATATAAACATATATCACTTGTAAGCTGACGACTGACATTTCTACGTTGGAGCATCACATGATTTCATTTTAACCATACCAAAGTACAGTTGAGACACTTGAAAAGATTCATGTTGCCTAACCATTCGTCTTTCCGTTGAGTTGACCATCTCTGGGATAATTGTTTTTAATTTTATTGACAGAGACAAATGAGCGGTCGTGGCTAGTTAGTTATAATGCAAGTTTTCATTTTGGTAGATTAAGATTCTTCAACATGTTGAAGAGGCCATCTGTGACGAGGTTTACATCTCCAAGTGCTGCTGGGTCTGACGAGGCATGGACTTGCAGAAAGGTACAACACTTTTGTTTAACGATTAATTTTGCAGCTGGAATCTTCATTTACGTCAGAGCATAGTTCATGGAATAAGATAATCCATGAGCAGCTTGGCTGCACACAGATTCGTAGCTTAACGTATTTGCTTATACCAATTTCAGATTCTTCAGCTCATTACAGGGTCATCTATTTGAAGTTGTGGAATTAATGGAATTGATTATGCTGTCACAATCTGACGAGTCATGACATTGCCTCCATCTACGAGTGTACTTATGGTAATTGGGGTATACATGTTTCCCATTTCTTATTCCCAATATAATCTTATTGATCAAACGACATGATGGGAAAGTCTAATTTCTAAATTTATTTGCTTGGGATGTTTCCATCTCAATTGAGAGGCCGCGTTCCTTGGTTGCTTGTGACCCTTGATCAATTTTAATTTACCACATGTCACATCTCCAACCTGTTTTATGTGAACCCCTGAACATGGAATCAAAGAAATTTCCATAAAAATGTCTCAACCAGTTGTGCTAAAAGCACGGGACACGTCGCTGCAAGGCAAGGTGTAGGCGTTTTCTCTCTGTCTCTTTCTCTGGTGTGTTCTAATTAGAACCTACACAAGATGATTCCTGTTGTATTTTTGCTGTGAAAGCATACTGATATTGTGTAAGAAAATAAGAGGCTGAGTGTACAAAGACAATGGCGTTAAGCTGAGCGATGCCAATTCACCAAGGAACATGATAAATGATCATATGATGGCTCGTGCACACCACAGATCAGATGATAATTGTATCATTCTTTGGACTTTAGAATAAGAGAAAGATTGCTAACACAAAATTGAAAACTCATTTCTCGAAAATAAAAAAAATGTTCAACAGAAATTAATGTAATACTTGTTTGGATACCTGCACCCCACAATCCAATTATATTCTAATAATTTTGTATTTTTTATGTCATTTAATGTATACAAAAACAAATACTAGCGCTAATAAAATTGTTATATTAAGCAAACTACACTGTATTATAACTTAATTAACATTTATAAGAGTTATTTATGTGCAAGGTTCTTTTTTTTTTTTTTTTTCAAGGAAAACAAACAAAACAAAACCCCCCTTGTTTTTAATTTAGAAAATTAGACAGTTTATACTGAGCCCACCGAAAAATAAGCCGAAATTAAAAATTTCTCATTTTCTCTATACGCGTCATTTCTAACATCTATGGTAAACCCCACCAATTCAGAGTCTTACAGGTTTATATATTTTTAAACCATTCAGATAACGAGATGCTTAATCACATATTGTTACGAAAAGCCCCATTTGCTTTTCCCAGAAAGTAAGGTCATATAATATTTTTGTAATTAGATACCTCCAGGGGGAAAAGTATACTAGACAATCCAGATTCGTGTAAAGTCAGAGTTTGAATATTCTAACTGATTCTCCGTGTCTGGTGTCCCGTATTGTTCGTTATGGACGGTATGGCACCTCAAATAAAATAAAATAAAATTAAAATACAACTTGGAATTAAATCTTGTTTGACTTAATTATGTGACCGTCCTTTCTGTGGTCACAGTAGCCCACGATGAACATGTTCATCACAATTAAAAATTTAAGTTGCTGTCATGGTGACAGTAGCATTACAATTAGAAAACTTTCGTTTCTCCTGAAGGGTTTTGACTTACAAAACATAAAATAGTGTAATTTTTTTTTTTTTTTTTAAGAGAGAAAGAGGTTCAATAGAAATAATTTTTAGTTTGATTTTTTTAAACATGATTTATTTATAATTTTATATTACATAATAAATAAAATTCATTTTAAATAATAAAATAAATTTATATAATATAAAATAACAAATAAATTATATTTAAACATAATATATACTTTTAATATAATATAATTTTATTTTTTTAACAATATTTCTTTTTCTTTTTTTTTTTGGTGTGTTTTTTCTTGTGGTCCTTCAAACAGTAAACCACATGATATCCAAGCATGCACCGCACGAATGCGGTGTGAAATCTTCGGACCATCAAATCCAAAACTCAAATCAACAATGGATCCAAAAAAATTCATTCCAATCATGCCCTATGCGAGAGGATGGCTGTGGTGTTTTGGATGTGTACGTCACAAGTACGAACACCCACAAATCTGTGTGTGGGTATCACAAAATATTCCGCATGTTTTCGTCTCTTTTCCTGTTTTCATAGTCTCCTACAATCATTCCAGACCATACGATAAAACAAAACCATGTAGGAGACTTATAAAAAATAGAGATTCTTTCCATTAAAAAAACACAAAAAGAGATTCTCTCCATTTGCCAAATTAAAAAAATAGAAATTAAACATAAATTTAATTTTAATATCGTTTAATTAAAAAAATAAATAGGCAAGCCTCTCCCTGACTGATTCACTCCTATATATAATAATACAGCCGCGAGATAAACCTCTGCCTTCAATTCATTGCATTGCTTCTCACTCTTTCTCTTCATCTTTCTCTCTAGCTACCACCATGAATTGCTCAGCCACAAAGTTGGCTTCTCTCCTCCCTTCCACCAACGCAAACTCCTCCATCGAGGCCGCCAATTACCTCTGCTCTCAGTTCACAAACATGACCCACAAGCTCTCAGACACGACCCATGCAGTCGACAACACTTACCTTCTTTTCTCTGCCTACCTAGTCTTCGCCATGCAGTTGGGTTTCGCCATGCTTTGTGCCGGCTCCGTCAGGGCCAAGAACTCCATGAACATCATGCTCACCAACGTACTGGATGCTGCCGCTGGCGGCCTATCTTACTATCTCTTTGGCTATGCCTTTGCCTTCGGCTCCCCGAGTAATGGATTCATTGGCCGCCATTTCTTCGCCCTCAGTGACTTCCCTACCAAAGATGCGGATTACAGTTTCTTTCTTTATCAGTGGGCTTTTGCTATTGCGACTGCTGGCATCACCAGTGGATCCATTGCTGAACGGACCCAGTTCGTTGCTTACCTCATTTACTCTTCTTTCTTAACTGGGTTCGTTTACCCAATTGTGGCCCACTGGTTTTGGTCCGGTGATGGATGGGCCAGCCCGATCCGATCCAACAGTGACTTTCTATTTGGGTCGGGTGCGATTGACTTCGCGGGTTCGGGTGTGGTCCACATGGTCGGAGGTTTTGCTGGCTTGTGCGGTGCTCTCATCGAAGGCCCACGCATTGGCCGGTTCGAGCAGAAGGATGGGTCCCTTGTGTTGCGAGGTCATAGCGCTACGCTGGTTGTGCTCGGTTCGTTTTTGTTGTGGTTCGGTTGGTATGGATTCAACCCCGGTTCGTTTCTGACTATTTTGAAGAGTTATGGGGACAGCGGAGGGTATTATGGTCAGTGGAGCGCTGTCGGGAGGACAGCTGTCACCACGACATTGGCCGGCTGCACAGCTGCCTTGACCACCTTGTATGGCAAAAGATTGCTGGTGGGTCATTGGAATGTGACCGATGTTTGCAATGGTTTATTGGGGGGTCTTGCAGCAATCACCTCAGGGTGTTCGGTGGTTGAGCCATGGGCCGCAATCATATGTGGCTTTGTGGCCGCGTGGGTATTGATCGGCTGCAACATGCTTGCAAAGATTGTCAAATTCGATGACCCATTAGAAGCCGCCCAATTGCACGGTGGATGTGGGGCGTGGGGCCTACTCTTCACGGGCCTGTTCGCCACCAAGAAATATGTCCTTGAGGTGTATGGGGGCAATCCAGATAGGCCGCATGGATTGTTCATGGGTGGTGGAGGGAAGCTGCTGGCGGCCCAGATCATCCAGATTTTGGTGATCATCGGGTGGGTCACGGCAACAATGGGCACACTGTTCTACACGCTCCACAAGCTGCGGTTGTTGAGGATCTCTAGTGAGGATGAGATGGCCGGGATGGACTTGACCAGGCATGGAGGTTTTGCTTATGTTTATCACGATGAGGATGATTCTTCAAAGAAGCCGTCCTTTATGTTGAAAAGGGTGGGGCATAAGGCCGAAGCACCACCCAACCAGGACCCACAATCGGAGGCCGTCTGATCAAGTTTTTGACTTTGTCACTTCCTTCAAGCGTGTGGCTTAATCGTGGATGCTTTGATTTATTCACTCTTCACTCCTCACTCTTCAGACGATGATAATGGAGTTTTAAGTAATGTGACCAACTTAAGAAGCTGTTTGTTGTTCTCTAAATGCTGTTGTGGTGTTTGAATTTGTAGAAACTGCTTTGCTCAATGATCACCTTTTGGTTATCTGTGTGGTGCCATATTTTGGATAATAATTTCCCAAGAATCCTATATTTATGCCATTATTATTTTTTTTTTTTTACCTTTTAAGAAAAGTGGGATCAACATTTCTTTGTATTCTCAATCTGTACTTGTCCAAGATTTTACAAGGAACATCTCAAGATAAACGTCTGTGACTTGGTACTAATTGATCAAACAAGAATTGTTAGAAAACCCCTCCACTGATATTCTACTAATACCGTAGTCTAATACCAAAAAAGACTGAGTGCAATCTTCAAGGATCAACTAATAAATTAGAGCTTTTTTCACATTCAGAACTTTTTTTTCTTTTTCTTTTTTTTTAATAATCAATTTTTTATTTTTTTTTATCTAACTATATAATGCACAGTTCAATAAAGCTTTTAATAAAAATAATAATGATGAAATCTTTCGCTGTCTTTTAAAATCTCTTATGCTCAATCCCCCTCAACAAATTCTCAATTCGGCTATCAATCTTTTGACAATATGGGCAGATTGACACATGCTATGAATTAAACTCAAGTTGATGGTCTCCGGCCATGCCACCGCATGGTTCATAAAATGACTCTGGAATTTATGCTGGAATTAAACTCAAGGTTTTGAAAGTTTTGAAAAAATAAGACCAACTGATTAAATTGATAAAATTAAATGTTAATTTGATTTAATTCACTCTAAAAAATCATTGGTTTTGAAAGTTTTTATATATTATTTATTAAATATTAATTTTATTAATTTAATCCTAGTTAAACAATTAAATTTTAAAATTTTAAATTTATCTATTGGATATTTACTGATAGGGCCACCGTTTGGATCACGAATTCAATTGTTTTCATGCAGCTTCATGTAAATGGGTTGTTGGGCCAAAAATTTTAGAAAATTTACTGTGCTAAGGAGGTGGTTGACTGACTCAAGATGGTTTTTATATTTTTTTCCCTTCCTTCCCTTAACAGTAACGAAGAGGGAGTGAAATTAAAAACTTGTGACTCAAGCAAGTGGAATCCTAAAATTTTAATGTTATTTGAATTGATTTCTAAGAAGGGTACTTTGAATCCGTTTGGAATAAGGACTCCGTGTCCTTCTCAAATTCCCACATTCCCACTCTCTATATTTACACGCACGTACCCATGCAAAGTGCTAATTGTATAAACCCAACACACAATACATAGCTCCTTCTCGGTCTTGTATTGTTAATTTGTTGGCGACTTGGGGTTGTATATTGTTCTTCAAATACCCGTTTTAGAAGAAGAGAAATAGAGAAAAGCAACGAGTGAGATGGGGCATGTTGCTGCTGGGGTTGGCAGAGATGATGATGGTGATGATGATTACAGTGGACTGTCTTTCGATGAAACTTTCAGGAGGATTAAAGAGAAGGGGGAAAGAGAGAAGTATTCAGAGGCAAAGATGACTGACTTGCTCACCAAAATAGTTGTGGAGGGTTTTGTGCTGTACCATGTAGTAAAGCCAAAAAGAGAGTATTTGTGGGACAAGAAGAGTGGTCAGTTTGCAGACCCTCTTGGGCGTATTGATTACCCGAAGAAGACGGCGACTCATAGCCGAGCAAGGGCTCTCGAGAAATCTGCTGATGTTCCTAAGAAAGGCATAAAAAGGACTCTAAGCCAATGCGGTGGAGAAGAAGAGAAAGAGGGAGAGAAAAGGCCTGAGGAGGTCACGACAATGGAAAAGAAACCAAGAAAGAAGTCAAATGTGGAAAAGAAGCGGAAGAAGAAAGAGAAGACCACTGATGATGAACCCAGTAAGAGATTTAACTTTGCAGCACTGGGTCTAGATCCACCTCCAGGCCTGCCTGAAGACCTAAAAAGGCTTATAGAAGAAAAGGGTGGAACTGATACAACCTTGGTGATAATGAAACAACTGTTCAAAACTGACATGAGCAAGCATCATGATCGTTTCTCGATGCCATTGTCTCAAATGAGGGAGGGCCTCAAGTTTCTCACAGAATATGAGAGAAATTTGCTGGAGCAATCTGAAGGTAATAAGAAGAACCACGTGCCCGTGACTCTATTGGAACCAAGACCTGATCACACCGAGAAGGTTGGGTTGGCCTTGAGACGATGGAACTCAAATTGTACATGTTTTGTAATAACCAAATGGCATGAGGTTGTACAAAACAACAACCTCAAGGTTGATGACATTCTGCAGCTCTGGTCATTTAGAGTTAGGGAAGATCTCCGGTTTGCAATGGTCAAGGTTATGAACCGTGAAGAAGCCAGGCATCGAGCAAGGGCCGCCGGTCACCGTCAACAACTAGAAAATAATGATGTGGTTGCTAGTTCAAGCCACAGTAGAGACCAAGCGAGTGGCGGCGATAATGGAGCCACCACAAGCCTCAGCGGAGATAATTGTATGGCGGTTGCCACGGAACCGTTGTGTGTACGTCCTAATACAGACCAAGAGGATGGCAGTGGAGCAACAGCCAAAGCCGGGGGCCAAGAACAAGATTAGAGATCGGTGTTTCTTTGTTTGATTTGCAGTTAAAATTTTTTAGATAAAGCTTATTTACCGGGTTATCTTTTTTTATTTTTTTTGATCCAGTATGCAAGATTAAAGTTCTTTGAGACGTTTTGTTAGTGAGCTGGTTTGCTGGGGTTTTTTTCTTTATTTTTTTTATTTTTTTATTTTTAAGATGGTAGGTTCGTGTTGGTTAAATTTGGACTAGTCTTTTTATGGGATAATGGGTCCATACACAATGGGTTGATCTTGCTGCAGAATTATGATTCTACCTGACGTCTTTTTACAACAAAGAGTACACTTTTGCATTTTTATCTAGGCCCAGATCCAGAATGCGAAAATTTCTATTCAAATTCAATAACCTCACCGGTCACTGCTAATTTCGCTTATGATGGTGCAGCTGTGGCTATTGAGGATCCTGATGATGACATTTATTATTTGAGAGTTTTATCACGTTTTTATAGGTAAATACGGAAATTAAGATTGCAATTAATCTATATTATTTGTCAAAAATTTATGTTAATTGTAACCAATCTAATTAAGATTGAGTAATGTAATAGCATTTTTAATTCAAAAATGTCATTGTGTGTGTGCATGCAGAAATGTATGACTTGCAGCAAGGTATTTAAAATTTCTAGCCTGCAGGTCAAAGCTGTTCTTCCTGTTAGATACTTGCCTTCAAGGTTTATGGGTAGGTATCTGCTTCAAAGAGAGGCCAGTTACAGAAAATTGACATGAGAATTGTGCATTGCTTCTTGTCAATCCACTCAAAATGATCTGTGCACGCGAGGAAGAGATGTATGTGAGCAAGACCGGCACGCCTCTCTGGATCAAACATTTCAGTTCTCAACTTGCTTTTGGGCTTTCTGTATGGGCGATGGGCCTTACAGGCCTTTAAGCTCGCAGCCAATACTTGGAGTACAGCATCAGTAGCCTGTTAGGTTTATTTCACACCTGACAGCAACCAGTCAGTCATTGACTTTGTCATTTTTTTTTTTTTTTAATTTGAAAAACTCTACACAAAAGTTATGGACATAATTAAAAAGAAAGACGTTCCCTTTTTACTTTTGTTTTTCATTTGATGATGACTTGCGATTGCCGTTTGGTGATTGCCAACTTGATTAAAATATTTTAAGATTTAATTAAAAAATTATTTATTCATGTTATAATAATTTTTTTAAAAATATCACTCACTTTTTTATTAAATTTATCATATAATTTTTAATTAATATTTTTTATATTAATTAAAATTGTCTAGAAGTCATATAATAAATTTAATAAAAAATTAAAAATATTTTGATTGGCAGTATTAATTTAAGAAAATAATTTTTAAAAATAATTTTAAAATTAAAAAAATTTGATAACATAAAAATAATATGTTTTTAAAATTATATTTAATTAAAAATTATAGTAATATAAAAAATAATTTTTTTATTTAATTTAAAATTTTAATTATTATTATTTTGTTACAAATACACAGTAACTCTTGGATTCCCTTATACTTAAAATTAACAATTAAGAGTGTAAGTCGATAGCCATAAATTATGATTTGAATCGTGTCAAAATTTATGCTAAACCCATCGCGGAAGTGAACGCAGTACTTTCAACAACATTGAATGATTGTGGTACTTGGTGTCTCTAAAAAGTGAGTACACAACGAGAGCCATTCGGCTTTTCAGCTGTCAAACCATCGAAGTGGATACAAACGTTGGATAAGTGGATACAACAAGAAAATTAGGGCACACGCCTCTGGAATAAACCGAAAATGTTTGGCTAAACCTTTGAATGATCAATACAAAAAGTAGTAAAAAACTAATATAATAATTTATTTATATTTAATTTTATTTATTTATAAAATTAAATAAAATTTAAGTAATTTTAATTTTATTACTATTATATTATTCATTAAATGTTATTTACTTAATTTTTCTCAAAGAATAATTAAAAAACCAGCTTTGATGTTGAGGAGGAAGCAGGAGATAATCTTGAATGTAATCGGGTCAGCCCAACTTGATTTAGATTGTAATTCGGAAGAGCTTAAATACATGGACCGAGTTTACAAGATAAAAGTAGACAGAGACGGTGTCAAACTGTTGCCATTTTTCTCATAAAAAATTACTTTTTATTTTTTCAATTCAAGTTTGTGGCCTAAAAATTATTAAATATATAATAAAAAAAAACCCAATACCAAAATTTCCACGTTATTTTATACTTTGTAAAATTTGGTGTCTAACCAAAGTCTAACCCAAAAACCTCTTAGATGCCAAAACTTACAAAGTATAAATTCACATGAATTTGATAATAATTTAATTAGTAATTTAGTGTATTTTTTATTTGGTATAAAATATAAAATAGAGATTTTGTCAAATATGTAGTGTTGGATTAGATTTCAAATTTATTAAAATTTTAATTAAATATGAAAAAAAATTATTTAAATTTAATAATATTTAAATAATAAATTTTTTATTAAAAAATTAAATAAAAATATTAACAAATTAATTCAATTTTAATTTATAAATACTATGACTTATATATTCATGAAACTCTCTTTTTATTTTATTTTTTTTAAATCATTCTTGTCATATGTAAATACATAAAAATGAGTTAATAATTATTAGTGTCATGATTTTAATATAATTAATTAAAAATATTGTTAAAAATTTTTAATTTTTTCTTAGAATTTCAATAACTTTATTTTCATTTTGTGACATTTTCTCGGACACCTTCAGTCTTGATGCATCATTATTAGGACCATGTGTAAGTTGCCAATCGAAAATGGAAAGGAACATATACCAACGAGAGATCTCGAACGAATCGCTTTATAAAAAGCTCTTTCCAAAACCGGGGAATCTTCTTCCAAGGTACGGGCAATTTCTAATTTAAATATTTAATTGTTTCGTACTTGTTTAATGCATCAAATCAACAAATCAATGAAAACTTTAATTTTCCTTCCAGACATTGACGTTTCATATTTGTCCATTTGGAGATGGATAAAAGGATTTAGATACCAATTTGATCAATATTGGAAACTTTTTAAAAAAAAAAAACTCATAAACATAATAATTTATTCTAAATTTTTTAAATTTTAAGAACGAGATTTATGAGAAAAAAAATAACTATCTTTTATTTTAAATCTTTTACTCTATATTTTAGCAATTTCAAAACACACTAATTTTCAAATTAAAAAAAAAAAAATTATCATACAATACTTAACATTTGAAAATCCTGTCTTATATAGCAATTCTATTTGACTTATAAACTTAGTGGAAGGACACAAATTCTATGCAAACTTTATGATTAATATTATTATTATGTAAATAAATGCAATTAAGTAAGTATATAGCCCTTGATTACAACAGCTAACCAGCCATATGAGTCAGGGAAGAGGCAAAGTCTGAGTTTTTTCTCCCCTTGCGCTAGCCAACTGGCATCAATAAAGTTGCATTAAATTTCGAGCTATGTCTAAGCCATGCTATTTAAATTTTTATTTTAAAAAATATCATAAATATATTAATTAAAGTAATTTATTATTTCATATATATATATATATATATTCATATACATGTGGATTCCATTAATAGTAAGTGATCATAAATAATTTAAAAAATTTAAGTGTTAATACTAATAAAAGATTTGAGTTTGAATTCAATAAAAATCAATTAAAAGTAGTTCTCAAATTGTGTACAAAATTCAAAGTTCGTATTTTTATTTTCAATTACAATTTAATTTTAAACTTTTTATATATAACACATTCCTTTCAATTAGTTGAAATGCTTCCCTCTTCCCTCTCCGTTTCCCAACAACAATATCTCTCTCTCTCTCTCTCTCTCTCTCTCTCTCTATATTTCTCACACACACACATTCTCTGTGTCTCTTTCTCTCTCAACGCGCCAAACACGCGCAGGTGGATGCACCAACTCGTCTCCAGTCCAAAGCCAATCAGAACCTCGATATTCCGTCTCTTCTCTCTCGCAGCCTCGCTCCGATCCGCCCGGGTCGCCCCGACCCGAATCCACACCATCACTGCTGCCTCTGTCTTCTCATCGTCGATTCCCCGAATGGCCATCCCTCCGAGGCTTGTAGCTGGAGCATCATCAATGACATCTGCCTTGAGCGGCGGCGGCGGCGGCGGAAGCACCACAGACGAAGGCATCGCCAGTAGGTTCTGGATCAAGTTCCAGCGAGAATCGATTTTCACTGCGTATACGCCCTTCGTGGTTTGCTTGGCCTCGGGGACGCTTAAGATTGACAGTTTTAGGCATTACATCGCCCAGGATTTTCACTTCCTCAAAGCATTCTCTCAAGCGTGAGTCTCTTTCTCTCTCTTTCTCTAGGGGAAGCTCTGCATATTTGTTTTTACTTCGATCTGTAATGGATTAAACCTGACTGAGGGGTGAGTTGGACTGTGATCAAAGTTTTAATTGAAGAAAAAATCTTATTTATTACATCTTAGTTCCATCAGGTTGCTGAAATTTATAGATAAGAATTCAAAGAATGGAAAAACAGAGACGAAACACTTGTTTTTGTTTAGGAATTTAGAAATCTAGTTCCTACACTTCGTGAGCATAAACTTGATTAGCAATTTTAAGGATTTTGTTGCCTTTTGTGACAAAGTGTGCACGAAACATATGTTAAAAGTCATCTTCTTTTCATTTTGTCACTACTTAGCAAATGAGTCCAGGGTTAGATTTTTATTATTAGGAATAAAATGCTATTATCTGAGGTGGGTATATTTTTTTTCTTGAATCAACATAAACTGCATATTTTTTCTTGTGTTCGGTTTTTTTAATAAAATGGGGCTGAGGTATGTATTTGCATGTCCTCTTTCCTTTTTGGCCTCTTTGTCGATGTGCAGGCATGTTTGTGTTGAGTTGGGGTTGTATGCTCATTTGTAGGTATGAGTTGGCAGAAGAGTGTGCTGATGATGATGATGCAAAGTTAGCAATCTCTGAGTTGAGAAAGGGTGTCTTGGAGGAGCTCAAGATGCATGATTCGTTTGTACAGGTTAGATGTAGAAATCCCTCTTTCTCTCCATTTTCCTTGCCATATATTTCCTGTATTTACATCAGTCTCTATTAGGAAAGTGAGTTCTGTGTTTTCATTTTGGACCCACATGAGTCCTTACTTTCTTCTGCTATTTATTATTGGAGAAAATAGCTTCTCGATGTGCATTGCTTAAATTTGCTTGATTTTATCTTTCCTAAAATTTGATATTGCATGTGTCATACCATTTGAGCTAGTCAAAGCTAACAAATGATTCATTTCTTATCCAACTCTAACCTTCATTTATATAAGAAATTGCAATTGCATTTAGTTTAATCATTGCAATCCTTAAGTTATAGTTATCATCTTGTCACTTCCAGCTAGGTGATAGATAATCGTGACAACCTAATTTAGGTTAGGTGAAGTTGCCAAGTCAACTGTGTGGGCACATTGATATCCATGCCTTGGTGGCATCTCAAAATTTGTCGGAGTGAGCTTCTGTTGGCACCAGTAGTTGTACCACCATGCATTTGTAGCTTTACTTTCATGCGGTAAAGGAGAAAGTTATTCTGTTATGCTGGAATGTTGATGAAGAATGGTATGTCTTGATGCTCATGGCCACAGTAGAGAAAAGTTCTATACTATTTTTCTGTGACATAGCATTCATGGCTGCAGTAGGAGAAAAATCTCATGGAATATTATTTTTCCTTCATACATACTAGTCGAATGAGCAATGCAGTGTATTGGCATGTCACTGTGTAAGATACATGTCCTTTCATAAAAATACATTGTTCAGCTTATTGTTGGGGATTTTGTTACATATAGTTACTTCTACTTTGCTGTACAGTATGGGAAAGTTCATGCATGCCAGGTTTATAGTACTCTGAAAATTTGTGTTATGCAGGAATGGGGAATAGACCCTGCTAAAGAGCCTGTCAATCCAGCGACCACAAGATACACAGATTTTTTGCTGGCTACAGCCTCTGGGAAGGTTGAAGGAGTAAAGGCTCCAGGTCTCCTTGCGACCCCTTTTGAAAGAACAAAAGTTGCAGCATACACTGTGGGTGCCATGACACCATGCATGCGGCTGTATGCCTTTTTAGGAAAGGAAATTCAGGCACTTACAGATTTAGAGGATGACAATCACCCTTATAAGAAATGGATTGACAGTTATTCATCTGAGAATTTCCAGGTAAAACTCTTTCATGTAGCATTGTTACTTTATATACAATGATCGATCTGATTGCACATTACAGTTTGTTGGTTACAGTCTGGGAAGGAATGTCTATAAGATAAATGGCCTTCTTGTTCCCAACATTCTCAACAATTGTATTGTTTGAAATCTAGGCATCAGCTCTGCAAACTGAAGACGTGCTGGATAAACTTAGTGTCTCTTTGACGGGCGAAGAGCTTGATATCATTGAAAAGCTTTATAATCAAGCAATGAATCTTGAAATAGGGTTCTTTAGTGCACAGCCACTTGCTCAGCCAACTGTAGTTCCTCTGATAAAGGAGCATAACCCTGCAGAGGATCGCCTTGTGATATTTTCTGATTTTGATTTGACTTGCACTGTTGTTGATTCCTCAGCCATTTTGGCAGAGATCGCAATAGTAACAGCACCAAGATCTGATCAGTCTCAGCCTGAGAATCACATTGCTCGGATGTCATCAACTGATCTGAGGAATACATGGGGTCTTCTTTCTGGACAGTACACTGAAGAATATGAGCAATGCATTGAAACTATTATGCCCCCTGACAAAGGTATGATCATCTGCCTCCTTGTATGACACTCAGAAACAAAACTCTCACCATTGAACACAGCATAGAAGCATTTGAATAAGATTACTTTGTTTGCTTATAACTATTTATGATATTGCAGAGGAGTTCAACTATGAAACTTTGTGCAAAGCACTTGAGTCACTTTCAGACTTTGAGCAAGGGGCAAATTCTAGAGTGATTGAGTCTGGAGTTCTTAAGGGTCTGAATTTTGAAGACATAAAACGAGCTGGTGAACGTTTGATTCTTCAAAATGGTTGCACTAACTTTTTCCAAAATATTGCAAAGAATGAGAAATTGAATGCTAATGTCCATGTGCTCTCATACTGTTGGTGTGCTGATCTCATTAGGTCAGCCTTTTCATCGGGTATGCTTTAATTCTCAGCAAAGATCCCTTAACATCCAAATATTTGTATAAACATTGTCATATTCCCCATCTTTTTGCTGCACCACCCCTCCCCCCCTCCCCCTAAAAAAAGAAGAAAAAGATTGAATAGAGGCATTGAAAATTGTTGCTCTGCATAATTGACAGAGTTTTGTGTTCCATATTCAGCTATTTTTTTTGCTCTTTCATTGATCAGGGGGATTGGATGGTCTGAGCATACATGCAAATGAGTTCATTTTTGAAGAATCGATATCAACAGGTGAGATTGTGCAGAAGATAGAGTCTCCCACGGACAAAGTTCAAGCCTTCAGAGACATTTTAAAGAACTACACTGATGACAAAAAAAATTTGACTGTGTATATTGGGGACTCTATTGGTGACCTGCTTTGCCTGCTTCAGGCAGATATAGGCATTGTGATTGGATCCAGTTTGAGCCTAAGGAGAGTAGGAAGCCAGTTCGGGGTGTCTTTTGTACCATTGTTCCCTGCATTGGTAAAGAAACAGAAAGCGTGTGCTGAAGGAGGCTCTTCTTGTTGGAAAGGAATTTCTGGCACTCTATACACCGTATCTAGTTGGGCTGAAATACATGCCTTTATGTTGGGGTGGTAGAACCATTTTTTGTTCTCACACTCATCTGCATGTTAGTTAGGAAAAATGAAGATATCAGCCATATATAATGGAACATCGATACAAGTGTGGCCAGTTTTATTAGTGGCCACAAATCTGCTGCCGTTTCCTCTTTATGTTCTCTGCACATGATCCATTCAGGAACATAATATCATTTGACGGGCTGGATAATGCCATAAACTGGGGTATGTACCATCTCCCATACTTTTGCACTACTCTCATCTTCATTTTTCTGCCAATCATACAAGCATCAATTATATACTAGTGTGCTTGACATCATGAATATTGTTTTCCAGGCATCCCCTGATTTATGCAGCAGAACTTATAAGAGCATTTCTTACGAACTCGCCAATATAGTATTTCAGACTGTATACTGCTGCTATATTTTGTATTTTTGGTGGGTTATTGCTATCAATATTTGGTAGGGATGGCAATTTGAAACTTCCATATGAATTTTGACTGACACCAATATAAATTGGGATAAGTCTATGCTGGCAATTGTTTTGTATTCTTGTTGGTCTTCCTTGACCATTAAATGGATGGATTTTGGTTTTTCCTTTTGCTCAATGTTCAAAGCATTTATGCATGAACTTGTCTTTGAAATGCTACTAAGCCTTCTCGTCTCTGCCATCAAGGCAATGACGCCAATGTATACTGCTTGTTAATCATTAGTAACATTGCATGATGGGGAGTATCAGATCCTATATTTTGCTCAATAGAGCCACTGCCTCTTAATCCAATGAACTCCACTCATGAATTCTCTCCACCAGAGTCCAGCAATTACGAGACAGTGAACATGCACTTTGACTGCTAGATGTGTAGGAGGACCATATTGGTATATTAAGAAAAATAAAAGAGCAAGAAGTAAAGGGAAAGAAATGGATGCATTTTGGCACACAATTTGCCTTCAATTTTCGTCGAGTGGGAGTTTTGCGTTCCGTTATGCCCCATGTTCGAATCTTCTGTTCTCGTAGCACGAGCAAGGGCTTTCTTGAATTTCTTCTCTCTTAAGCGAGTTTGCCTACCGACTTTTCTTAAATAATATTAATTATAGTAAACTAAAATTTGTCAAAGCTTAGAAAAGTATTATTAACTCAGTATTAATATATTTTTTTTTTTTTTTTGGTTTTTGAAGAAAAGGAGGTGTATTAAATCATAAGTTTGATAAAGAAGATTTTTTTTTTTTTTATCTATTTTCATAATCTTTGTATCTCTTTTCCAAAATTAGAAACCAAAATTTTAGAAACAAATATTTCAATTTTTAATTATGAGTGTGTTTGGAAAAACATTCCAATACAAGGGTTTTTTTGAACAATATGACGCAAGCTAGTGTTAGGTGAGAAGCAAAAAATCCTTATTGGAAGGTAGCCGTGGTGTGGCGGGGGATCATGATTTTCAATGGATTTTGGATTCTTCCATTAGCACCAGTCGTAATCCGCATACCGTGGTGGTTTAGTGTAAAAGCATTACCAAATTTGCCAAGCTTACCAATTTCATTATTATTCTTTTTTTTTTTTTCAAAAAGGTCTGTGTCATCAACAACGAAAATTGAAAGTGCTACTAAATCAGCAAATTTTTAGTGGATTAGGGGACGTGGAACATTGTTGACGATGCTCTCCGACGACTTCAAAAATTGGATTCCTTAAAAGCAAAACTTAATTAGTTGGATTAGCACTTGCAATCAAAGCTAGAATTGAAAAGATTCTTCCACTTTAATTAGTTGAATCCAATAAAATCCTTTACCATCCATCCAATGACTGCAAAATTGACTTCTAACTAGATTCGAACTCACTGCATCAACATGCCCCTATTTGACTTTACCCACTTTCCATTTGAGAGCGCACTTTTTAAGTGTCGCAAATTTGATTAAATTTTATTTATTTATTTATTTATTTTTGTATTTTCTTAAACCCAAATGGTCCAAACTTTTTTTTTTTTGTTTGCTGAGCTTTTTGGGTTTTTTTTTTTTTTTTTTTTTTTAAAGTGCCCTTCAAAGTTAAATGCATGTTGTATAGCAGCATCGACAAACGATACAGCAGATTAGATTTAGAGGGTAAGAAATGGTTAATTCCCTTTATTAAACAACTGATAGGTACCTGAAAATCGATCTTAAAGTACCTGTAGAGATGTCCAAGTTGTCGTCTCTTTTCTGTTCAAGTGAAGTAACCCCACATTTGAATAAAAAGGAAATATGGTAACCCCACATTGATGCAAAGTCCTCACAAAGTTGGGCTTAGGCTTATCCTTTCACTATGTTTTCTGTCCTTTTACCTTTTATATTTTCTTTTGTGGATCTTTTGTCGTAGCTAGCTGTATTGTACCTACAAAAGATATTATGCAAACCTATTGCAAAGACTTAAAAAAAAAAAAAGGGATTGTATTATTATTATTCTTACCAATGGATCCATATGAACCCCACAAGAATTAATCAACTTATAGCACTCATATTACATGCATTTACTGGGCTTATTGCCGCTTGACAGAATGTGGGACGTGGTACACAAGTTCGTAAAATCCATTTATACACCAAAAAAAAAAAAAATCTTCAAAATGGTCACTTCAAATTTAATGGAAGAGTTAAATGGACTTTGTGAATCAGATGCATTCTAGACGGTTGCATATTATATTCATTCAAAGTATGATTGTAATTAATTATTAAAAAAAAAACATGAATCTTATTCAATAATTATTATAATTTAACATAAGAACATGGCTAAATCAATTGTGTCCCCACAATGAAGTTATCTAAAAACAAGGGGTGACCTTAAAAAAGTTGAAAATAAATCAACAACATGCATGCTAGTGGGGATTAATATTAATTCACGCTTTAAACCATTGAGTTATAAATTAATGGGGTCTAACCAACATTTTCTCTGAACCAAAATTTGGATGGTTTGTTTATTTAATCCCCTAATGGACACATCAATTGCATGGTTCATCTTATATTCTCACTCTAATCATAAAGGGGTTCCTTAATTATTGAGATATTCCATTATTCTCCATCATAGTACAGAAATAAATATAAAAGTAGGCCCTCACAGGGTACGTGTCCTACGTTATACTATTGATTTTAATGACTTCTTCGTAGGGTCCGTCTTATTGCTAAAAACAAGAACAAAGAAAGCCGTTGCCTTACCATGTAGGTAACACCATCATCTCCTAGATTTTCTTATCTTCTTCTCTTTCTTACCTCTTTTTCATGATCCAATATTCTTCTCTCTCTCTGTCTCTCTCTCTCTCTCTCTATATCTCTGTGTTTGTCTGTCTGTCTGATTTTTCCTTTTTGTTGGAGCCGTTCGAGTTGATTATATGGAGATCATGGAACTTTTGAGGATGAGAAGAAGATTGAGATGCCACCTTTCATCAATGTTTAAGGGATTCATTGCCAGTAAGTTGGTATCAGAGCTGTGGCTTGAAGAATGGTGATTTGACTTTTGAGGGTGTGCAACCTCTAGGCAAGTCTAACGCTTGGCTTCTAATTGTCCTTCCCTTTCGATGTTTAGAATATAGATAATGTTTGGTTACCAAGAAAATGGAGGAAAATTGATAAAATGAAGGTGGGGTGTTGGCACCTTATGTTACTTATATTCCAAGTTTTTCCTTGATCACTTTGTTTGATATGTCATTTGTGACATCTACTAGTAGTTTTTAAAATTCTTGTTCATGGAAGATTACTGATGTTCTCAGAGATTATTATGGAAACCCCACATCAACTAGAGTGTTGAATTATAAATCTCCCCCATTCATTATATCTACTCCCATTATTAGCGAAAGTGTTCGTACTATTTAAAAAGTGCTGTAAACAAGCTTATCAATAATAATAATAATACTAAATACAGAGGTTTTGTAACAAGCTGTTCTTTGCTGTTGTCATGCCACACTTAATTAGGTGTAATTACTGCACATGCAACCAAAATTACACTGCGTTGGCTAAAAAACCAACGAGGGTTTTGGTTCAAATCTTGATTCCTAGTCTTTCTTTGCAACTCGGTCAAGTGACAAAAACAAAAAAAAAAAACTCTTTATTACTTTTATGTATTGTGCTAATGATTTTAAATGATCAGGAATGGTGCCTTTCAACTAGGGAAGAATGTGAAGTGTTTTTTTTTTTTTTTGTTTTTTTATCTAGGGTAAGAACGATCTAGCCTAGTACGTGAAAATAGAGATGAAGCAATGTATCCAAACCCAAATCGTCTTCTTCTTCTGAAAAAAAAAAAAAAAGGCTTTAATAAAAAGAAGTAGTTCAAGAACAACTCGTACAAGTTTGGTAGGATATAATGTAATGTAATTAATTATCTCATTAAATGCATTCCATCACATCCTAAAAGCATCACTTCACTTAGTTGTTTGAGTCACGCATGTTCAGCAATGGAAAGAAAGAAATGTTATTGGCCAGAGGATTATATCATAACTAATTAATTATATCTCGTCCATAAAAAAAGAGTTAATTGTGCTTAATTATAAAACAACCAAGTGAGAGAAAGCGCATATGATATCGTTCATCCAATGACATATCTATATATATATATATATATATTTTAATTTTTTAAAATTTAATAGATATTTATAAAATTATACCACTTTGGTGTGTGTTCACCACGTTGGTTCTATGGCATTACCCTCAAAATTTTTCTATTTGGATAGAACTCTTTTGTATATGTGGACAGGGTCTCACAAACACATAAACCCCATCTAATTGCAAGAGCGATTCTAGCAATTTTGGCACAAATCGGCTCACATACATGCATGCTATGCCAAGTAGATGAAGTGGAGAAGCCGAATTGGGTCCAAACGTGTGGGAAGTGATAATGCATTTAATATTCTGGTCGTGTAACTTCGAGGCCCTGCTAGGATTACATCTACAATTTTAACACACACCAGGGTATCAGGAAAGCATGTTCCCAAGGCTGCAAAGCAACTAGATAACCTCCCCTACAGCCCAAAATGGTCCGTTTCCTTGTATCCTACACGACCGGGCAGAAGAAACCTTCAGAGACCTTTCAAAAAAACAAGACAAAAGGGTTGTGCTTTGAGAGTCTTGGTTTTCTCCTCTTCTCAATCCTGATTATATCAGTATAGCGATAGCTGGAATATATGCTCTATAAAATACTACGAGGATTACTGCATGGAGGCAAGCTTTTGACACGGATCCACTGGAATGACTCGGATTCAATTGAAAAAGAAAAAAAAATAAATAATCAAAATTATTGGTTGGAGAAAAATGAAATCAAGAATTGGCAACAATACAGGGGCAGGTGCTTTTGTAGCTTTATTCACCTTTGGAAGATCAATGCTTCTCATGAACAATAACTTTTAAGATAAGGATGATAGCACACTAGGCCTTTGATTTTTAACATCTCCTTTACCTTGTCAAATGTTGAATTATTTAAACTATTCTGACTCTGGGTTAGCCCCCATGTGTCTGCACCAGTGGAAAATGACAGGCAACCAAAGAGAAAAAGATGATGAGCATTGAGTCTATCATTTTTTTTTTTATTTTAGCAATTTTCTATTGGCTCTGTGACTCACCAAGGACAGAGAGGACAAAGGTTTGACAAAATCCTTATCAATGGTGGATTAGTTCAATGACAGACTACTAACAACTAAAGAAGATTCAAAGCACCATAAATGAGCACATGCACGGTTAGAAACCTTCCATAGCATCAGTTAAAAAAGGCTTTTGTTCTGCCGACAGGGTAGCTAGTTGCACATCAAAATTCATCAACAGTAAAACACGTTTAGCATCAGACAGCAGGGTAAAGGAACCAAATAGATTTTTGTGAAAATAATGTTAAAGTAAAGCCTTCGTACATTTTAACTATTCTTTAGACCTCACATTCCCTAAGATCCCACGCTGTGGTAGTCTCGGAGTTCCCCACATAAAATAAAAGTTGATGCATCCGTGGGAAGATGCTCCAATGGTTAAAACTAGGAATTCCAATTCGATCACATGAAGAGCAAGTACGGAAAACTGTCCGTACATCTTCCCTACAAATAAAAACGACAGCAAAACAACTCCCACAAGAAAGATAATAAGAAACAAATGGAACAGAAAGGCAACCTTGTTATATAATATGAGGAGGCTTTCGGCAGGATGTGGAATTGATTATTCTCAACAAGAAGCATATTAATGAATAAATGGATGATAAAAACAAACATACACCTGTCATCAATGCAAAAAAAATCAAAGAACATAGACATAAGCAATTTGGTTCATCAAATGACAAGATCCACATAAAATAATTCTTTAATGTTACGCTGATCTATTTATGTATCTTCAGCAAAACACCCTTCATAGATCATTTTGATGTCCAAGTCATCAAACCCAGTTGCCATACCACTTGCATAAGCCACTAAGCATCTGTCCTACGATTTTCCACAGGCAGTTCCTGCAGCATTCTGTTTTGACCACAAGGCCCAAACTGACAAGCTTACACCCAGAAAAAGAAGAGAGGAAAGGGAAAAAAATACCGTTGTAGAAGACAAAAAGTACAACATAGACTTCTTCCTTTCAGCCCAAAAATTATCATCTACAAATGACATTAGCAAGACCATTATCTACTTTCATTTCTAGCCATAATCCTGTTCGTTCAATCACTAAAAGATTGATGACAGGGGTTAAATGTTTTAAAAATCAAAAACCTGAAACTGAAAAAGCAATTCTTGTTTGACATTCCATGACTTCATATCCAGTTTTATTCAACATATTTTGATTTGAGAGCCATAGCAACGAATATGTTAACAGAATTATTGAAACAAGTAAGTTGGCACAACACTCCATGCAACCATTTTAGTCATGCTGGACTCCAGGACTCTTTAATGCAAGAGAAACTTTAACTCTCTAGAATTCATTGCAAAAATTCAATATTGAGTGTATCAATGTCACTATAATCGTACAGCAGTGTTTTTACAACAAACCTCCTAGAAGAAGGCATTTCTCTAATTGGATACTTACAAAAAGATCTAATGATTATGCCTGATAGATTACAAATACGTGCCAAAATACACTTACATCATCACCCTAAGGCACATGTCAGCATAAGAAACATATCCTTAGGCGTGTTGACTCCCGATCTTCAAAGCCTCCCAAATATGCTCTGATTCCAAGGTGCTCTGAAGCATATGTCATGAAAGATACCAAAACTAGACCTCCCACAACCATCAACCCTAACCTGTGAAAAGATAAGATACTGTCCCTCTTGATTTTCCTTTTTCAAGTGACATAACAAACAAAAGTAATTCAACTTATTACAAAAAGAGAATTAGAATTTTAGTGTTTCCAAGAAATGTTGGTCAAGTACATTACCTCATGAACAGAGCAGTAATCCCAAAGATACAGGGCAACAATGGGGCAATAACAGCCAAAAAGGCCATCCCCAACCAATAATAACAAACAGGAAAATGACGAGATGATCCTAGCCGTTGGTGACCTGCAACACATACAAAAAACAGCAAACTTATCCTAGATTGGCAAGGAAAACTAGATGATGTTGGTAAGTACGAAGTATGTGAACTACCTTTTCCAGAATCATCATCAAAAGATTCTGGATGAGATGAAACTGATACTGCTTGAGTTGCTGCCATCCTTCCCCAGAGGTAGGTAAAATGGAGAAAACCTCCAAATAGGAGAAAGAACATTGTGAAGGTCCACTCATACATTAGGAGCAAACCAGTCCATGGCATCACTTGCCGGGGCACAATTGCGAGACCAAATGCAAGGGAGACCAGAGCGGCTATAAAGCACACACAGATGGAGACTCCACCCATGTATGGGGGCACCTTGGACTGAGCACCATTACAGAACTACTTAATATCAACACAGGAATGGCCAAAAACCAGCTTATAAATACATAACCTAAATTAGGGCAACCATGCAAAATTAAACATAGACAAAGGGAAGAGGAAACTAACCCGATGGGCAAATGTTGCTGAAGAAACCCCAGAATAAGGAATAGTTCCACTAGATCTGATTTTGTAGTACAGGTGCTTGAGCTGATCCCACAAAGAACTTCTGCAGAACGTCCATGTCTTCACCAAAATTTAAGACAATCCCAAAAAATACAAAGTTAATATATAAGTGTGATTCCCAACAATTAAAAAATTTACAAGTGTGAAGTAGCTAACCTGAAGAAATGAATGATTATAACAGAAGAACAAAGCACATAATAATGGTAACAAGAACAAGAATTTGACAAGAAGTTCGTCCTTGGGATTTTTGCCACCTCCAGTTCCAGGAAGGGATTCCTCAAGCTCTTGCCTAACACTCTGTAGTATTATCAAGCAAAGTCATAAAATTTACCACACCTAACTCCCACTGCATAAAGCAACAAAAAAGACCTTACAAACTCCAATCTGAAAACACAATTTAGGCACATAATCAACCACAACCCAGTTTCTCCTAACAATCTGCTAGATCGTCTAGACCACCAGACCAGAAGCTAGACCAGAATAAAACATCACACTCATTGGCAGCTACCAAAAATAAAGGGCCAGCAACCCAACCCCCATCTGCCAAACATGCAAAATTTGTCAAGATGTCCACACATCTTATATATTTGTCAAAATTTGTACAGTTAATATATTAAGAGTAATGAAATTCAATACCTGCCACACATCTACCGGTCTCGAAATCCAAGATGTCCACCAGTCCCAAGGTTTAAGAGGGCCAAGTGTATAGTGAATAACATGAAGTTCAGTCTCATCCACCATCCACTGCATGTATAACACACATATTGGTAAAATTTGTCAATTAGAATAATCACTTGAACAGCCAAAAAGAAGACCATAGCAATTCCTTAGGAAGATACAGTAGCTATCATTATCAGAACCATGCAAACACTGCAAACTGTGGATCAAAGCTCTGCTGTTGATGATCCTTGTTACACTGAAATAGAATTGTGATGAACCACCAACCAGTCCAATGATGCAAACAGCTGAAAGATGAGTTTTGCTACAGTTCTGACAAATATAGAAGCTAGAACCAAGTCATGCCCCAAAGTCCCCCCTACGATTAAAGAATCACCGTATTATCTAAATACATGAATTACCTTGTTAGCAAGCATGTAAAGACCAACATCTGCATTATACAGAGTAGAAAGCCGCTCCATATCAGGCACAGGTCTAGCTTTCAAAACTTCCTGGGGTATATTAGGTTGGAAAACATGTGCATTGGGAAAGTCCGAATAATATGAATTCAGAAACCCCTGATCTCCTGTTAGCAAGAGTCAATACAATTTTATCAGATAGATAAATAGATGGTGAAGATGAGAAGCAGAGAAAGAGGAAAGAAATTTCAGTGGCAATAAAAAAATTATATACCAATTTAAACAAGAGCAGAAGAAATTAGTTATCCTGCAAAGTTTTCTGTCTACAAATTGACAATCAGCCTCTTATGTGGATCTATACAACCTCAGAGGTAAATATCAACCAAAACATATAGTTCTCCACATAGATGTAAATGCCATGAACAACAAAATTCAGACAGAACCATGTAAACTGGGAACTTTACAAGGATTCTGACCAATAAATGACTAATTAACTCATCTGATATAGCAGTTGACTTATATATGAAGGACTGCCTCAGAAATATGTGTCAAATAAAACAGCATTAAATAAAAATTATCATCCAAATAGTACACAAGAAAAGGGAATAAGATAATCTTCTAGATACAACTACAAACTAAATAAAAGGGAAAACTTATACCTCCAGTGTAAGAAGGCAAAGTGTTTACTTTGGTCATCATGTCGTTAAAAACTGATTCAGACGGTTCCACCACCATGACTCCAGAATTCAACCTTTCTGAATGCTTGAGATTAGCACAGAATTTTGCACATTTAAAGAGATCCTCAATATTTTTCACCACAATAGTATCTGCATCGAGATATACAACTGCATAAAGGAAATTCATATGGTTAGCAAAACTACCCAAAAAATGTTCCTCATAGGTTGAGTAAAAAACTCCAATGCCAAATAAGCAACAGACAAATATGTAAGGCTGCCATTACATTTCACAAGTATGGCCTTTTTTTTTTTCCCCTTTCATTTGGGTCTGTAGAGTGGGCTGGGTTGTTTACCTTTTTTGTAATTTGTCATGTTAAATATCTTAAGCTTGGTGTAACACCCCAAAATCTCTTTGGCCGAACTTGATTAGGATTTGCCAATAAGCTAATCTTCTCCACTATCCACCCATCAGCCTGCAAGACAATGTAAACCCCAAACAAATTTGAGGAGTAAATTTTCAGGTCCAAGCAATATCTCACTCCGCCAATAATTTCAACCAATCAATCAAAGTAGAGGAAAATTATCCTTCTTTCTTAAAAAGAACAGAGCAAAAAATCAATCATCAACATTTTCTTCTTCTTAAAAGTGGAAATATAAAACAAAATTGCCCCAACAAGTTGTCTTAGTCGATAAATAAGATAGAAGAAATTACAGCCCGTCACTTTATACCAAGCAAAACAATTATGATCTCCTTAGAGTTCCAAACTTCACATTACTCCATTAATTAAATTAATCAACTTTTTCATCCAAACGGCGCTTTCACTGAAGACTAAAGCATCTTCACAAACCAAGTTAAGCATAGAACAACCTCATGACTAGCTTCCTAAATTTCCTAATCCTCCAAACACAGCATCTAATGATAAATCTCAATATTTAATTTTCTCTCCATCTCTACAACCTTAGTCAAATTCAGTTTCCTCACCAAGACACCAAAAAACAAATAAGCAAATAAATAATTGAAAAAAAAAAGAAAAGAAAAGAAAAGAAAAAGAAAGCAATCACTGAAAATGAATCCATCATGTGATCCAAGAATGGGTTTCCTCATGGTGAACCTGGATTTTTCTCAGCAAACAAGCAAAGATATCCAAAAAATAAAATAAAATAAAGACGAAAACATCTCAAGAAAACAACACATCAAGAAATGTGCAATCGAGCAAAAGTATATGAACGAAAAACGATTACCTTAAGAAGCCTATTGGCGTAATCAGAAACACCATCAGAGACTAAAACCACCATTTCCTTCTTCGACCCAGTGTTCCTAATCGATTTCCCTAAAACCCTAACTCCTAATAGAAACTCATCTCCGTACAACAGCGTCACGTATGCCTCCTCCGTCCTCGGAGATCGAACCGAAACTCCACGCTGAATCGAAACCAACGCGATTAGTATAAACACAGCCACTAATTTTGATAAGCTCATTCTAAATACAATTATATCTCCTTTTCTTTTCTTTTCTTTTCTTTTCTTTTTCCCTTCCGCTGTTTCAATTATTCTCTCGAGAAAATAGTTTCGATTTTCTCGAGAACGTGAAATGAGTTTCTTTGGATGTTGGGCTTGTGTTTGCGCAAGTTTGGCCGTATGAAACTTTTGAATTTTATTCCTTTTTTTTATTTTAATTTTTAATTTGCGGCCGCCTTTGACTGTTTGACCTTTCCTCTTTCTTTTTTTGAATGTTCTCCGTCGACTGTGTTTGCGAAAGTCGTTTTCATGCTTTGCCTTGGATTTTATTTAGAGTTTCATTAGAAACACGCAAATTATACATAAAAAATGAAAATAAATTTATATAAATTAAAATAATTATATACTTAATTTATTATTTTTTTAAAATATAATAATAATTAAAATAATAAATTAATTATAATTAATAATTAAAATTTAATAATATAAATTTACATCTTATTTATTTATTAAAAAATACTTTATATGTAAATAAATTTGTATATAATCCATTGACACACCAATTTGCATGGAACAAAAGGGCTAACATGGGGCCATAACCCAACACTGAAAGTTTCTGAACTAATGCAATCAGAACAGCATCCTCTTGATGCTGCTGCTGCCACTTTCCATCAGTTTCTTCCCAATCTTGTACGCGGAGTAAGCATTGATACTTGCAGACTCGAACTGTTCAGCAGTGAGATTATGGTCGAACCAATTTGACCACAAAAGCTGAGAAAGGCTTCTGCTGAAATTTTGTTGGCAGAAATATGTTTGCCAGTTCCCTTGAACTGAAAGCGGTGAACCGAGGCTGATCGTGAATTGTGGCTGCCAAGTCACTCTCAACTCAACTGCATTCCTGACTACTAGCCCGTGGACCTTCCCGAGCTTTTGGAGATCCTCCTTGATGTGAACTTATGCCGTGCTAGGATGGTGCTCTGACTTTTCAGATTGATGGGTGTTCTGTTAGTCTCCCAGAGTTGGAGTTGCTTCCTGATCGGCTAGAACTACTTCCTTTGAAGCCCCATTCCAAGGCGAACCCAACAACCAAATCACCAACTTTAAGCACGTTAGGCTGAGTTAAGGTTGATATCCAACCCTTACAGAACAAGAAAAAGACAAAAAGATGTTAGCTCAGAACTCCACATTAATATTTCAAAACTCAAGTTAATACAGAGTCAACAGAAGTAAGAGGAATAAGAATATTGTGCTCGAGCGCCCTTGCTCGACGACAACGGAGAAGCATTCAATAGGACGGCATGTGGGGATGAACTGAATGGAGGGAAACTTTTTCTGTAGCATACCTCTCTTGTGTACTGTATATTGGCTAACGTTACATTCCCATTCACTTCAGAAGTAGCAGCTACGGATTCAATAAAGCAATATTGGAGCTTGCTAGTTAGACATCCAAACTGTATCCGACAAGCCTCGGCAATGAAAGTTCCTGGGATGATTGCAGACGTTCATTTATGGGGTTTCTGCTAGTTGTGTCCACGACCTTTGCCTTGACAGCTGATCCAAGCCCACCCACTTTGAGATTTTTGCCTATCCACAGAGCAGAGGTGCACACTAACTGCTGAAGTGTTGATTGATAGTGATTTTATTTATTTATTTATTTTTCTTTAATCAGTTCAAAGATTTATTGGGTCATGAATATATAATATAATAAAAATTTCAAACATTCGTACATAATTTGTCTTCTTACCCAATAATTCAAAATTCTTGAACTCTTCGTTAATCATGTCAAAATAGAAAAATTTTGTGCATTTCCTCAGATAATTAGATGCCTAAGACTTGCGTATTGACGACCAAAAATCAAAGAAACGAAGCCTCTTTGAAGTTTGAAGTTCCAATAACAAGTGACGAGACAAGTATTTTCAAGTATCAAACAGCAACGTTTGTTTTCCATTTTTTGACAGTTTCTATAAATTGATCAAGTCTGCAAAGATTGACCATGGCTCACGCTGCAATGGCTCGAAGCATGAAATGTTAAATATATGTTATTTTCTTAATACAGAATAAATATAATTTGAAATGTTAAATGTTAAATGGAAAAATGCATTTAATGGTACTAAGATTTGCTTTATATTGTCCAATCCATACTGCCTATATTGCCTGTCACGCCCAGTCATTCAATCTAAAAATTTTAACTTGGGGTTTGATTTTTCTTTTTTTTTTTTTTTTTGGGTCCTAATGGATTTGAAATTTTTGAATTAGTACATGTGTAAACTCTTAAAACCTTACACCTTAGAGCCAGTCCAATCCATATTCCTTTGGGCTTAAGTTTGTGTGCTCTAAGAATTAACCCAAATATATGAAATTATTGGGCCTACACGCTAGCTCAAGAATCTTAAAATGCTTGTTCATTTTGAGTTCAAAATTTTCATGCTGCTAGGGGGGCAAACAACTTCTGTTTTTTCACTCTAATATTATATATATATATATATATATATATACATTATCAATTAACTCCAACTAAAACTCAAATTATGAGATCTTCCTATTATAACATATTGGTTAACCATATATTTATTTGCAAGTAGGAACTATTCATTTATTTCTAATAAGGGTCCTAACCTATCTTTCCCCAATTTTCTTTGTTCTACTTTTGTGCTTTTGACTTCTTGTGTTTTTGGGCAGGGGACCTCTTTTTTTCAAATGATGGGATGATTCACAGTGGAGGTGGCAGTTGCTGTGGAATAAAGCCATGTGGGGGCACCTAATCCTGCACCCTCTCATTGATTCTCCCAAAGGCATAAATATATGTCAAAGGACACAACATGTTCATCTGCTTAATGCAATGTGAGGGTGTCCATTGCCAATAATGGCTACTTTTTTGAGTTTCTTTCTCAGCCAAGCTGCTCCTTGCACATGGCCTCCAACCTCTACCCCCATGTTTCAATTATTACCCTTTTATTGGCCAAGCATTCATAATGCTTTTCTTCCATGTTGCATCCCTGGATTTTAAATTAGCCAATTTTGTTATCAGCTGCCAAAGAGCCAGATGTGTGCATGTGCAAAACTTAGAAGTAGGCTCCAATTATATTTTGGGCAGGAAACCTGCTGTTTGTGTTTGGTAGCAGAGGCAATGATTGTTGAGGCATTTTCTTAATGGGACCTATAATCTCTCTCTCTCTCTCTCTCTCTCCTGAAGAAAGCTCCAAGTTGTCTATAATTTCTAATTTTTCTCTCCACCATGGAACATGGGGAGATTCTCCTCTACCAAATATATCATGTTAAGGTAAAGCTTTTGAATTTGAAATAATTCCCTTCTAGCCCACATGAACAATAAAAGACTAAAACTTTGGTGCTGTAAATGATTCATGGGGCAACTGGAATATTTCTAATAACATCTTCCTCCATCTCCATACGTGGGATAAGAAAGTAACCCTTTTGTTTATTCCCATTCAAGTAAATATCCACAATTACTTAGGCAATGATGATGGTTATGATAGCTTTGAAAGATCTGTGGGATTCATGTTTCAATGATCTCTCATAAAATGATGGCTGTATAAATTTTTCATCTTTTTTACTAAAGATCAAAGAGAACAGAGGAGAAGAAATGCTTGACTTCATTTTACTTAAATATGCAATGGAGGGGGCTCATCTTTGTAGCATAACAGTCAAAACTCAAAGTACAGTATTAAATATAACTTCTTTCACTGTAGCCGGCTAAGGTCAGTTCCCTCACAGTTTCTTGTCTGGCACAACTGTTCAGTAATAGTCTAAAAGAATAAACCATTGTTGACAGTGCATTACCCACCTGACTTGACCATGATCACTCATGCAAGGACACTGAAAACACATTCTCCATGTCTAATTGTCTGGTAGATTTCCAGTAAGTCCAAAATTTTCCAGCCATTAAAGTGCACACAATTAAGTTGTTCAAGTCCCAAGAACCCACGTATACACATTTTTTTTTTTTTTTTAACTTTGAAAAGCCAGCTCATTAGATTCTCTCTCTCTTTGTCACTCTTCCTCGGGAACACATATAATCCTCCCTGACCACCTTCAGAGCCAAAAATGCCACACATTTGAGAGGAACAATCTCAAAAGAAGATATAATGCAGACTCAACTGCTGTTCTTTTACTCTTTTGTTGCTGTTTCTCTTGTTTTTGCTGAGGGAGCTCAAGCTATACAATCTGATGAATTGTCAACTTTGTTATCCATCAAGTCTGGCCTACATGATCCTTCAAATCAACTGAAGGATTGGAAACTGCCCAACAATGCTGCTGAAGACTGGTTACCTTATTGTAACTGGACTGGTGTGTCATGCAACTCCAAAGGTTTTGTAGAGAAACTTGACCTCTCCAACATGAATCTCAGTGGCAGTATTTCGGATCACATTGAAAGCTTGAGTAGTCTTTCTGTTCTCCATATTTCCTCCAATGGGTTTGCCTCTAGATTGCCAAAGTCACTGGGAAATCTAACCTCCCTGAAGAGCATTGATATAAGTCAGAATTACTTCATTGGCAGCTTCCCCACAGGCCTTGGAAGAGCCTCAGGATTGACTTCAGTCAATGCTTCAAGTAACAACTTCTCGGGATTTCTTCCCGAGGATCTTGGCAATGCAACATCGCTTGCAAGCCTAGATTTTCGAGGGAGCTTCTTTGAAGGATCAATGCCTGCTTCTTTCAAGAATTTGCAGAAACTGAAATTTCTTGGCCTTTCAGGTAATAACCTGACAGGAAAGATTCCAAGTGAGATTGGCGAACTTTCTTCTCTAGAAACTATAATACTTGGATACAATGAATTTGAAGGTGAAATCCCCGCAGAGTTTGGTAACCTCACCAATCTGCAGTATCTTGACTTGGCTGTTGGCAGTCTCAGCAGTCAGATTCCAGCTGTATTTGGCAGGCTAAGAAAACTTACTATAGTTTATTTGTACAGGAACAAATTCACAGGAAAGATTCCACCAGAACTTGGAAATGCCACATCCTTATTGTTTTTGGATCTTTCTGACAATCAGATTTCAGGAGAGATCCCTACCGAGATGTCAGAGTTGAAGAATTTACAGCTCTTGAATTTAATGTGCAATCAACTAACTGGTCCCATTCCCAGCAAGCTTGGCCAGTTAACCAACTTAGAGGTACTTGAACTATGGAAGAACTTGTTGGAAGGCTCCCTGCCAGTTAATCTTGGGAAAAACTCACCTTTGCAATGGTTAGATGTGTCATCAAATTCATTGTCAGGTGAGATTCCCCCAGGTTTATGCGATTCTGGCAATCTCACCAAGCTCATTCTTTTCAATAACTCCATCACTGGTTCAATCCCTAAAGGCCTTTCCACCTGTAAATCATTAATTCGTGTTCGGATGCAACACAATCTTATCTCTGGGGAAATTCCTGTTGGCCTTGGAAGTCTCCCAAAACTTCAAAGGCTGGAATTGGCCAACAACAACCTCACTGGAAAAATCCCAGATAATATTGCTTTGTCTACATCACTTTCTTTCATTGATGTCTCTCACAATCATCTTGAAGGTTTCCTTCCAGATAGCATTCTCTCCATTCATAGCCTCCAGACATTCTTGGCCTCCAACAACAAGCTGGAAGGCAGAATCCCTGACCAATTCCAGGACTGCCCATCACTCACGGTGCTTGACCTTTCAAGCAACCATTTATCCAGAGAACTTCCAGAGATTATTGCTTCATGTAAAAGACTGGTAAATCTTAACCTTCGAAACAATCAGTTTACTGGGGAAATCCCAAAAGCAGTCTCAACAATGCCCACATTATCTATCCTTGACCTGTCCAACAATTCTCTGGTTGGTCAGATCCCAGAAAACTTTGGCAGCTCACCAGCCTTGGAAACAATCAACTTTTCATACAATAAGCTTGAGGGTCCACTTCCGTCTACTGGTATGTTCACGAGCATAAATCCAAATGATCTTATTGGCAATGCCGGTCTTTGTGGTGGAGTACTCCCACCATGTAATCAGAGCTCCTGGGCATCAAAGCAAAGAACAAATCTGCACAAGAATCACATCATTATAGGGTCCATAGTTGGAATCTCAATTATCTTATTTCTCATCATTGCATTTTTCACTGGAAGATGGTTATATAGGAGGTGGTATTTGTATAACAGTTATGTCTATGACTGGTTCAAGAAGAGCAGCAAAGAATGGCCATGGACACTAGTGGCATTCCAGCGAGTCAGTTTCACTACTGGTGACATTATAGCTTGCATTAAGGAATCAAACATCATTGGCATGGGAGGGACTGGTATAGTGTACAAGGCTGATGTCCACCAGCCACGCTCAATTGTGGCAGTGAAAAAGCTATGGAGAGCAGAAACAGACGTTGAAAATGGCAACGATCTCTTTGGAGAAGTTGGCCTCTTAGGGAGGCTTAGGCATAGAAACATTGTGCGGTTGTTGGGGTATCTTCACAATGAAACAAATGTAATGATACTATATGAGTACATGCCTAACGGAAACCTTGGGACAACATTGCATGGCAAAGAAGCTGGCAAGTTGTTGGTGGACTGGGTATCTCGGTATAATATTGCAATTGGAGTTGCCCAAGGGTTGAACTACCTCCACCATGATTGTTACCCACCAATCATCCACCGTGATATCAAGTCCAACAACATACTCCTTGATGTAAACCTAGAGGCAAGAATAGCAGATTTTGGATTGGCAAGGACGATGCTTCAAAAGAACGAGACAGTGTCGATGGTGGCTGGATCATACGGCTATATTGCACCTGGTAAATTCCTCATCTGTATTTTTCACCATAATTGTTTCCAGTGATTTGATCAAGAAAGAACATTTTCTCTAAAGAAGCTCAGGGCATGACAATGTCCAATATCTTATTGCACATTTGACTACATGCAGTCAAATAGTAACAGTCCAGGCTAATAGCATGCCATTCCACTAACTGAAAATTTTTCTTTCTCATTTCTCAACCAGAATATGGATACACAGCAAAGGTGGATGAGAAGAGTGACGTATACAGCTTTGGTGTTGTACTTCTGGAGCTCTTGACAGGAAAGATGCCTCTAGATCCTACATTTGGAGAATCTGTCGATATTGTTGAGTGGATCCAAAGAAAGATTCAAAATAACAGACAATTAGAAGATGCATTAGACCCCAATATTGCTGGAAAATGCCAGCATGTGCAGGAAGAGATGCTTCTTGTTCTCCGTATTGCAATACTTTGTACAGCAAAGCTCCCCAAGTACAGACCATCTATGAGGGATGTCATAGCAATGCTTGGAGAGGCAAAGCCACGAAGGAAAAGCATTTGTCACCATGATCCTACCAAAGAGAAGCCAATCTTTAGCAAATCACCGGCAATGGGACATTTTTAGGAACAACTTCCATTTCAGGAACACTTTCTTCAAGCTCCTGTTTTTGTGTAATTCTCTCCTATGTAAAAATTTTCTTTGATTAAATTTGTTCTATAAGTTCCCTTACAACTGACAGTTCATCATGCAGGTGGTATTTATACATTGTCAAAAGAATAAAGTTGAAATATTTCAAACTGCCTTGCAAAATTTATGTCTCACATGCCATACAGATAGGTTTATTCTTCTCTCCAAGTATAGCCCTGCCATTTTCTCTCCATTTTCCAGTCACATTCACGGCTAATAATGAAAAAGTTTATTTAGGTTTATAATATTCATTCCAATTTCTGTACATGTATAGTTTTTCCATACCCCAGTCCATTGATATGTGGATCACATTGTCCATTTTAAGTCATTTTAATTTTTCTAACAAATAAAATGCAACTTCATATCAGTACATCTTTATATAAAGCCATCCAAGTCATTATGCCTAAGATCACAAGCATAAAGAAAGAAATGTGAAATACTTTCCAATATGCTTTATACCATTAACAGAAACAATAACTTTCAAAGAACTAATGCAACTAATGCATGAGAAGGAAAAAGTGAGGCCATTTCTCAACCCAAACCTACTTCTTGTTCTGTATCTCATGATTACTTCAATGAATTTAATTTGACAAAATGCAATCTTGATAATGGACAATTAAAGCTGGGCTCGTAACAAAAGATGGCGTTTCACCTATTGAAAAAAGATGGAAAAAAAAGAAAAAGAAGATTGGCTTTTCACCTTTCACCATGTGGGAAAATATCAACTGTCAAGCCAAACTTATCCTCTGTCTTAGGCAGAAGCACCAAAAAGAACAATCCCTGATCCATTCCCTACATCAAGAAAGCTGCTAGAAACTGGCTGAAAAAGATCAAAAGCACTTTTCATCACCACACCTCTTCATCATTTTCTTCATATGAGCCTCTAGATCATTCTGCAGCTTCCTTCTTACTCTAAGAATTTGTTTTATATGTTCAGCAAAATCGATTGAATCTTGATTCAAATAGAGGTGGATGGCCTTCAACTTCCACAAAACTGGGCAAAATCGCTTAAATAATTTCCTTTGTATAATTTATAATTCTTTCTGAATTTCAAACCTGAAGAGCTTGTAGTGTAACCTTTTCGCAGACTGCAAGAAAACTAGAAGATGATCTTATGAGAAATTCAGCCCATATTACTGAATTAAGAACAGGAATACAGACAGAAAACAACATAGCAGTTCATATGCACTACATAATATGAAACCTATGCAAGCTTAGAAAGGAGAAGTATCTGGTTGCAAACTTGCATCCTTGTTAAGTTTTAACTTACAACATCTATCACTATCACAAGCAAAAGATTATGAACCATAATGGTTGCTAAGCAATCAGAGTTCAATCGTCGCACACTAAAGCCTAAAATTTGTCCAATTATGAGTTACCTGCCTCTATGCTTTTGCCTTGTTTCCTGGCTAAACATCTGCATCAATTGCTCACACTCGCTCTCAATATAGCAAGGCTCCCTAATCCCAACACTCATTGCCATTGTCTCCCTGGCCAAACACATAACTTCAATTTCCTCAATTCTCTCCCATGTCCCACCATACTCTTCCTCCATCACTCTCATTTTCTCCTCCAACTCCTTTGCCCCTTCCTCATTGAGTATAGTTTGTCAGAACCCTCATAATCTTTTCTCAATTTAATGGACTCACCCACAATCTCATCCCCACGGTTCACCAAAACTTCCTTCTCTTTCTTCAACCCTTGACTTCCTGATATGGTCCCTCCATTTTCTTCCCCATGCCACCCTCACTAGCTTTAAACCACCATTTCCTCTGCTAACTTCCTCTATGCATGTCAACACAACAACCTTGAAGACACCTCTAACAGGCTTCAAGTATGATAAAATTCATGTCCCTTTGACTTTTTCCTCTTAAATTTCTTTCTCTTCCTTTCTCAATGTAACCTCACTAGCAACAGAAGCAACAAACGCCCAAGCCAAAGAACCAACAGTTCAAAACCAATGGAAATGCAAAGCAATTCATACAGCACATACCTTGTAATCCGTTGAATTATGCATTTTTCAGGTCTTGTGAGACACACAGTAGAGAAAAATAATTGCTTTCCTTGTTTCAAAATTCCAGGTCGTTCCAAGAACCGATCTTGATCATGTTCCGAACATCTTGCAGTTTCTTGGAACCCAAAACCCCTCAAATCACACGCAAAACGAAGTGTTCGACGTGGGTTTTGGAGATTCTTGGAGGTTAATTTCGTGATCTTGATTCTATCTCTGGTCGGCGATCAAGAGTTCTTAAGCAATCCGGCGAACTCTCTTCCGCCCGCAACGGCTAATAAATGGGTTTTTTGTTCTGACAGGGGTTTAAGCAGCATTAAAACGTTACAAGTTTTGCTGTCAAAAAATAAAATAAAATTACACGTCAGCACTTTTTTTTTTTAAAAAAAAAAATTATGTTGCGCGAAAATATGTAATTGAAGATTGAAAAAAAAAAAAAAAAGTCATTAGTTTTTCCAGATGCTCTGGCTTTGGACACTCGAGATGAGAATTTTAATTAAAAAAAAAAAGTGACAAAATGCATATCAAATCAAATTGGTCTTTCTACTTAAAATAACATAAACGTAGCACGGGTGGGCTTCAAATTTTGTTAATTAAATCACAACATGGACTTTAAGCCCGTTAATCTATTGATGGATAAAAAAATTATAAAAAAAATTAAATTATTTTTTTATTAATTAAATTATTTATATATTATTTTTTAAAATTATTTTTAATTATAATTTTTTAAAATAAATTAAATAATATTTATTTTATAAATATTAAATTAATTTATTAAAAATTATTATTAATTATTTAAAATATTAATTTAATTTAATATTTTTTTTCTTGTATTCATCTACATTTAAATTTTTATAATGATAAATATAAATAAAAATAAATTTAAATATTTTAATTTATAATTATAAAATTTTTTAATTTATTAATATTAGAATTAAATATAAAAATTTATTTAAATTTAATAATATTTAAATAATAATTTTTTATAAAAAAATAAAAATAAAATAATAATAATAATTAAATTATAATATTAATTTACAATTTCACAAAATTTTGAAATGATATATATAATATACAATATATTTTTTTTATTATTTTTTAAATTCAATTATTCATAGAATAATAAACCTTGTTCTTAAAATAACTCATGCATGAGTCAACCTCTTTATAAATTTTAACAATTATTTTACTTTATTTCTTAGATCATTGACATAAAAAAATAACAAAAATATTTATTTATTACATCTTTTCAATTTTCAAGTACAAAAAAATTGTTTTTAACAAAATATTATTTTATAATTTTTTTTCTCATATTTTAATTTTATATAAACAATATTTTATAATTTTATTTAAAAAATTATATTTTTATATTTTATGATGAGTTAATTTATAAATTATTAAATTAGTTAAAAAAATAATTTTTATAGTGTAACATACTCATAATGTTCATTTAATTTTATTAGACGCAAATAAGTATTCTAATTATTGGGTGATTTGTGGTAGTTTAGAACTTTTACACGAGTCATTAGAATTGCAAATTGGAAATAGAGAGCGATAATAGCCTGGCTAGGAAATAGTTATAATGTGAAAGAGCCAAAAGGACCCAAAAAAGAAAAAACCCTAAAAAAAGGGGGGGAAAAATGAAAATCAAAAGTAGGAAACACCACAGCTTAAAAATGAGAAAATCGAAAGTCGAAAAATACCACCACGTCCCTCCAAAATGACCAAAATCCAATTGCCCCTGTGGCCTGGTGGTTACAAACTAGTATTATTATTATTATAAATATAATAATAAGTATTATAATAACTGAACTTAGAGCCCCACCATCATCCATCCATCCAGCCGAAAGCGAGCGCAAGCCCCTCTTGCAATTTCGTTCAATTTGAGTCTTTTATTATTATTATTATTATTATTTTTTTTTTTTTTTGGTTTTTGTGGGCACAAATATGGAAAATCGCATCTGTTTTGTCCCTCCTCTCCTGATCAAAAACTCATAATCGGCGACTTGGTGGCTGCGAATCTTCGTGCTTCCCGCTGAGAGAGTGTGAGTCACCTGTCCATTTTACTGGCTCTGGGTTCTTTTTCTTTTTCTTCCCTTTTGTTTGACCCCCAGCAATTTTCCGATGCCATTGCGTAATTTTTTCCTTTTTTTTTTTTGTTATTTTTGGTTTTTTGGGGTTTGTTTCTTTTTTTTTGAAGCTTTTGTCTAGAGTTCAAGGCAATACGGTCCCAAGATTTTTTTTTTTTTTTTATCTGGGTTTGATTGGGGTCGGTCGGTAGAGTGATGCTGACTAGAAGGGTTTTACGTCTTCTTTCTATTCATTACCTCTTTCGTTATTTCGAGGTGGGGATGTTCGGTCGGAGATGAGGAATTGTAGGAAAATGTGGATCTTTGAGTACTGTTAGGGTTTAGTTTTTTCTTTTTTTCTTTATTGGATAGTTCTTGAAAGCGAATTATGACGAATGCTTCATTCTTGGATATTGGGACACGAAGATTTCTGTCATTTGTTTGAAAGGTTTATTGGGTTTGAATATTTAGGGTTCATGATTATATTCATGTTCTTTTTTTGGGTTTGGGGTGGTGGGGTTTTTGAGCAGAGATGGGGACTTGTGGAAAGATGTGGGGTTCTGGGTGGTATTTTAGTTTGGTTTTGTGGAAGGTTCTTGAAAATGGATTTTATGAAAAGTTGCGTTCTTGGATCTTGGGTGCATATCATTAATTGTGGAACTCGAATTTGCTGTTAAGTAGGTATTTTGCAGGACATTATGATTGATTTATTTTATCTGGTTTGTTGATTTGATATGTGAATTCCAATGAAAGCTATTTTCAGCAAATGCGTATGGCCTTGTTTGGAGAAGGAGAGAGGGAAGTTTAGGTGGAGTGAGATTGCAGGTTGACATAGAGATTGCAATTTAAAGTCAGTTCATGAGGTGCAGGGAAGAGGATGATTGGATTTTTTTTTTTTGTTGTTGTTTCTTGTTACTGTTAGCTTTCCATATGTGTTCTGATTGTGTGGATGCATTTTTAGGATTCGCTTAACTTAGGTCCGATCTGGGCATACATAACTGTAAAATGTAAATGGGTAGCTTAGAATAACAAATTTAATCCATCTTTAATCATTATGTAGTTCTTTTGTAAGGCTTGACATGCATATTTAATTAGTAAGAAGGTGAAGGCATGGCAGATTTGGCTCATGGTCCTAGATTTGGGTCATGACACACCTAGAGGAGATATTTTAGTTATATTAAGGCTATGCTTGGTTGAAGTCTCCAGGGAGATGGGATGCGAGGTGTACTAATATGGCATGCTATTTGTTCTGTTTTGCTTTCAGTTCTTTTTTATTTGTTTGACTTTTCATTATACATAGGTAAAGCGTCTTAGTTTATAAAATTGTGATCTGATGGACTTGCTGATGGAGTTAATTAGATTTTGTAGCTTCTTCTTTTGGACAGTTACACATCTGTACTCTGTTACTTGGATTGGAGATGGAAGAAAAGCACAAAGGAGAAGATGTTGGGAGTGCTTCTGGTGATTCTTTTATTGGGGACTCGGATGACGATGAACCATCTATATCTGGAGAAGATGATACAGTACATCATGAGGCAAGTCACTGAAAAAGTTCTTGCTTTCTCGTTGTTCTCCTTTTTCATCCATTTAATCCTAGATTATTTGATTAAGTAACCTTATCCTTAAACAAATATGGAAACATCACAGTACCAATTTGCATATGGCTAACAAATCCACATTTGGAATACCTGACAATAACAACAATAAAAAAGGTATGCCTGGAAGAGTGGGCATAGCATGTGGAGTGAATGTAAAGATTCAATAACATACATAATCAATGAATTTAAGCCATGTTGCACTGAGGTGGCACATTTTTGGTGTCCCATCAAATTGTACTTATCTTTCCCTATACAAGGGAAGGAAAAGGTTCAGGTTCTAATGCCAAGTTTAAGTATCCAATCCAAGAGTTCTTAGTAGGTCAAGAAGTCACTAGAACATTCAATACTCAACTGTGCTTAATAGATCTGATTTTGTTGTGCATTTGTCTGCTCTTATTACCACTATGCAGGAACCTTTGACCGAACAAGAAATAGAAGAGCTGATTGCTGAGTTCTTAGAAGTTGAGAGTAAGGTACCATAATTGTTTGCTTAAATTTAGCTTTCTTTTTCAGTTTTGTCTGGTCTGTTTTGAAATCCACTCATGCTCTTTTAGGCTGCAGAGGCTCAAGAAGCCCTTGAAAAGGAGTCGCTTGCCAAAGTGGAGAGTGAAGTAAGGGATGAGTTGGCACAAACTCTTACTGGTGATGATGTTAGTTTTTGCTGCTGTTGTTTCTCTTCACTATTTCCTTTCTTGTTGACCCAATGCATATTACTTATACATTTTTCTCATTATCTATTAATAGTTGGAGGCAGCTGTCGAAGAGGAGATGGCTAATTTCAGTGAAGAGTGGGAAGGTGTTCTTGATGAGCTTGAGACTAACAGCACTCACTTGTTGGTGTGCCTCTTTTTCATTTTGAGTAAAATATTTACTTTATGATTCATACTTAAATGGCTGTCTATATTTTGAGGCTATAATTGTGATCTTGGAAGATCAAAAATTCCAATTTCTTATTCCACTTGCATTTTTATACACAAAATCTTCTTATATAACATTTATCCAACTTTATTTTGGGCTCCTTTTTTTATGTTTATTTATTGGAATTTAAAATTTTTTTCTGTTTATTGTAATCTTTTTACATACTTCTTTAGTGTCTATATAAATTAATCTTTTAGGAGAGGTGAGGTTTCGGACCCCCAACATCTCCCTTAGAGACAACCTTAAAGGGATTGACGTGGCCATTGTTATTTAACCTGCTGGTTAATGTGTTTCTTTAGTGTTTTTAGTGATGCATTTTGAATTTTGAGCATCCTAGTCATGTGTCTTGATGTGGCTTTGGGCAAGTTTATTTTCCTAGGGGCAGCATAGCATGGTTGAGACTGAAACTCTTGTTGTTCTGTACCTTTTGTTGTAAATTAGTTGGAGATCAGTAGTCTGAGTTGTTTGTCTTAGAACTAAAAATGCTTGTAGGTTTTAGGTTATCATTCAAAGGAGGCTGGTGTAAATGTTTTAAGTTTGAAGACTGGGGCCTTTAGGGTAATGGAGTAAGCATATATGTTGTTGTTGCAAACTTGGTGCAAATAATTTGCAAGGTGTTTTGTGAGGGTAATAGGGCAAAGAGCCTATCATTGCTTTGATATACCCTACTATCCAGTTGCAAATAAATATCATGACTTTCAAAGGTAGTTATTGTGTTGCAAAGTTGCTTTCCTTGATTCATTATGCTTTTGCTTATAGAACTCTTTAAAGGGTGTCTGAATTTAGTATCATTGGTGGGCGTGGCTTTGTTCATTGTATTTTATATCACAAAAATTTGCTTTTGAGGATCCGTAGGCCATAGCCTAAATTGTTGATTCCTGAAGTAGGCATTATCAAGCTACACTGAAATACATTGCCATTTTGTGCATTTTGTTGATTGGAATTTGTCGCCTACTCTGCCAGGGTAAGTGGCAGTATTGCAAAAATTGTAAAGGTCCTTTAATACACTGGATGCGTAAAACTGGATTAAGTGGTGTGGAATGCATGTATTTTGAATGATGCTAATTGTTGTAGAGCAGCTAGCTAGCTGCCTGGTTTAGTTTGTTCATTTAATCATTGCAAAACAGTTTCCTATGAGCATTGTTGACCCATGAACTCATGGTAGTTCCTAATGTTCATCTGTGCATATTGTGTCTCTAGAATATGATAAGTTAAGCACTTCTCAATTAAATTTTCTTTCTTCCTTTTCTAATAATGTATATGCCATGTTGCTTTTTTATTGTTATCTTGTTGTGAATTTATCTGGGATTAGAGGTTGCTTAGCTGGACATTTTATTTGCTGCTACTTGTTGTCTTGCCTTTGATAAAGCTCCATTAGCTGATGTTCTTTGGTCATTTGTGATCTGTTCGGGTGTTATACCTTACACTTGGATGTAAAAGGAGGCCTTCATTATGTATCAAACTTTTCCTTTGATTCTCTTTTGCCTCCTTATCAAGAAAACAATAAACATTTCCACTTCATATATTGTTGTTTGTAGGGTACTATGGTGGCAAACTATTTAGGTTTTTGCTGCTTTGTTATGCTGTGTTTATTCCTTGACTAACTTATAACGTGTAAGAAGAGTGGCTGTGTAGTGCTTTTGATGGTTTTCTTTCTTTTTTCCCTTTAACAGGAACAACTTGATGGGGCTGGAATTGAACTACCAAGCCTCTATAAATGGATAGAAAGTCAGGCTCAAAATTGTTGCTTTACTGATGCTTGGAAAAGAAGGGCACACTGGGTAGGATGTCAGATGACCAGTGACATTACTCAGTCTTTAGCTGATGCTGAAAAATATCTTCAAACCCATAGACCTGTTAGAAGGTATACTGTTCTCCCTGTTTAGCTTGCCAATGTTACTGGTTTTAACATTCATTGAAATAATCTGTGTTGTGGGTACAGACGACATGGCAAATTATTGGAGGAGGGTGCAAGTGGATTTCTAAAGAAAAAACTTATGATTAATGATGATAAGGAGGCTTTAGCAGAAAATGGAGATGTAGATTGGGCCTCTCTAAAGAATCTATTCTCTAGTAGTGCTTCTAAGGAAGCTATTTCATTCGGCGGCAAGTATTGGGCCTCTGTTTACCTGGCCAACACTCCGCAAGAAGCTGCAATGATGGGACTAAAATTTCCTGGGGTTAATGAGGTGGATTGGTTTCTAAAATTTCCTATTCTGCCTTGTGACACTTTTGTTTTATGTTCTTATGTCACATGCTTTGTCTCAATGCCACTCATCTTGATATTGTATCGTTTGCATTCACATCTGGTAAATCTTAATTATTACTAACTGTGGGAAAAAGGTTAATATGGTTGGCTCAATGCATTAAATTTTGTGTTATATTTTGTTTCTGATGTATCTGTGATGTGGATTCTCCATCTTTATTGATTAAAAACAAGGCTGGAACTTTACATTCTTATCCTAATAGGTTAGGCTTGGTGTGTCATGTATCTATGTATTTGATGTATAATGTACTTTTTAGTTAAGAAAATATGTAAAGATGAACCTGTTAATGATTGTTGTCTAATTTTGCCAATCTATACAATTACTTGACAGAATATCAATTCCGCTTGCATCTTAATTTCCTTTGCATTTAATGGAAAGTGGTGATTTCCTTCAATTAGTGGACAGGAGGGACAATACAATCTTCAATATATTCACTGATCATTGCTGCTGTCTTTGTTGTGTTTCTTATACCACTGCTTGACTCGATAGTATCTTCATTTGTCAGAAACTTGCTGCATCTTGTTTCTGTGCATTTCTTTTCTTATTTTTTAGAATTCTTTTTGTCAGATTGAAGAGATTGAAGATATTGAGGGCAATCCAAGTGATCCATTTGTTGCTGATGCCATAGAAAATGAAAAGGAACTAGTTCTTTCTGAGGAACAGAAAAATAATTACAGAAAGGTTCGTACAAATTTTTGCATTTGTACTTTGGATTATGTGCAATCTTCAGATGCTGATAAGATTCCCCTAATTAGTGGCATTATTAATAATTATGTTATTTAATATTTGACTTTTGATATTTTCTATATTTTAGTAAGAATAACTCATAGAGTGATATTAAGGGAATTGCACTAATGCTTCATAAATATTGGCTTTTCACAGCTACCATGGCTTATGGTTTATTACATGTTGAAACTTTTCTGATGGCAGTTTGAGGGTCTGCTTTTCATTCTTTTTCCCTGATGTCTGGGTTGCTGTGCTTGTTTTCTGTTTACATATTAGTGTCTTATCTAGGGAATTACAGCCAAACTTTTTGATCATCCTGAGCTGCTGGTCACTCTTGTGACTTCCAAGTGAATATTCTTTTCAGTAACACACTTGTCACCGGATACCAACTACCAAGGCCTTTCTTGTTAGGAAACCATGAACTTGTTAAATTTTTGTGATGCTGCATAATTTTTATAATTTTCAGCAAATGGTTTGCATGATTTCATCTTTTTCTTGTTTGCTTTTATTTATATGGTGTTCAAATGCCATTCATATCTGTTTGCTTGCATCTCTCTGTTTGCTAGAATATTTGTGCATGTTTGAAGGTACAGAGTCATTAGGATCCATCATTCAGTATGTGCATCAATGTTTCCTGTTTCTATCCAAGTGTTAAACTTTTTCTTAGCTGCTTGGTTCTTACCTTGTTGGAAGGTTAAAGAGGAAGATGATGCAAAAATTGATCACAAGCTTCAACTCCGTTTAAAACAGAGGAGACGCCAAAGCCGATGTAAACAGGTGCAAGTTTTGCATGATTTCTTCTTCTTCTCTCTCTCTCTTTTTTTTTTTTTTTTTTTTTTTTAGTTGTTTAATTTGGTTATGAATCCTGTAAGTATGTAAGTTTTTTCCATTGGCCTTACCAAATTGTGGGATTCTTGAACTTATGTCAGAAGTATGTGTGACCATTAATTTGTTGCTTACAGCTTCCAGGGATCTTGGTTGTTGTTTTGGTTATTAGTTATTACCATTTGATGCCTAATTGTTAAAGCAATTTTTTTGGTGTTAAGAGCTGTGAAAACTTGTAGTCATGTTTTTCCATGAGGTCTTTCCATCGTGTCAGATAACTTCATAGGACTCTGCCATTCTTACTAAGAAGATTTTATAAGCCGCATACAAACACCACATGTTACATGACAAGATGGGTTAGTTCCACCCGTTTTGTAAGTTTTGTTTCTACGTAAAGCATTTTACAACTTTGTGCGGGGATAATTTCATAAATTTGTGCATATTTTTGAAAATTGAATTATAATTATTTTTAAGAGGCACAGTTAGCCCCTGACCTTATAAAAGCATCCTAGTGAGTGCCTGAAGTTTTATTATGCAACCGGCTCTGTATACTCTTTTTTCGACAAAAATTGAGTCCAACTCATTACATAATTATCAGATGGTAAAACATCCTGCTAATGCAGTCTTTGTAGTGAAGATGGAGATTAGAGAATTAATCTAAAGGCTCATGCAAAGTAGTGATGATGAAAAAAAAAAAAAAGAGGAAATGAGCTGATATAGAATGTAGATCAGTTGATTTATCAATATCTTCAGTCCATAGGCAGGATTAATAGGGTGTTTCATCACTCTATAGTCACATGACTAATTAGATTATGAATTGGACTCAAATGTTTAGTAAAATAGAGGAACAAGGGCTCAATTGACACAATTAAAGTTTGGCACTCATGTGAACCATTTTTGGCAAGTTTGTGAGCCAATTATGCTTTTGCCTACATTTATTGGGGATTCTCTTTGTTAATTCCCTTTTTTTTTTTTTTTTCATTGTATGGATTCATTCAGAAAGAATTGAGCTCGGTTGATTTATCAATTGGAAGCAATGTAGATGATCCGCTTGATAAAAGTGAGAAAACTCATGCTGATGAGGTTGGGTGCCAAAATTTGAAGCAAGAAATGTCTGACAGTTATGAAAATTGTAATAACTTAAACAAGGAAGAGGCAATGAGCAATGGCAATCCAGTGCTTTCTGAGTCTCTATTAACTGATGACACTGTACCTAAAAGGTCCAAGCGTCTGAATGAGAGTCTGGAGTCAAATATAGATGGCAAGAAGGCTCGAACTATTGTTATAGATAGCGATGAAGAAACTGATGATGTGAGGGACAAATCACTACGTAATGGCATTGCAGTGGAGGATCATTCAACTGTGGAAGAAGTCATTAGAGATCCTAGTGCCAGTTGCCATCTTTCAGAGGGTTGGAATGAGGAATTCCACTGTACTTCCTGTGATAAATTTGTTACCAATGTGCACTCACATCCATTTCTGAAAGTTATTGTTTGCCAGGACTGCAAATGCTTAATTGAGGAAAAGATGCGTTTGAAGGTACAAAATCTGATAATATTTATGTGAATTACTAGGCAAGGTTTGTTTCGCACAGATTGAAAATTTTTCATGAAGTCATCTATCTTTTACTTTGTTTAAGATTGAAAATTTTCAATCAGTTTTCTTAAGGGTTTCAAACTGATAATTTTATCAGATTCCAATTGTTAATCGAGGAAAAGATTCATTTGAAGGTAGGGAATTTGATAATATTTATGTAAATTACTGGTTAAGGTTTGTTTCACAAAGATCAAAACTTGACCTAACACAATTACTAGTTAAGGTAGGGAATTTGATAATATTTATACACCAATTTGTATAAAAATTTGTTTAGACAAATATGATGTTTGACCTAACACAATTTTCACTTCTTCAATAAACAATTCTCTTCTTCATCAATCTTAGATTAACAGAGTATAAAAATTTTCAATAAGCAAAGTTGAAGTATTACTTGTCTATATACATGTTGTATTTTTATTATTTGCTTGCCATCAGCATTTAGCACCTTCACAAGCATTCAAATCTGCTGTAAATTGCTTGCATTTTTTTCTTTTTGTAAATGGCGAGATCACTATCGTTACGATATTCTTTTTGTGTCATGATTCGTGTATGAGATTTCTGCAAGGTTGAAGTGTGGCTTGATATGAGTTTTCTTGTCATTGTTAACCTTGAGGTTCAATCTTGGATATGTTGTTGAATGTATTAGTTTTTGCAGGATCCACCCTGTACTGAACGCTATTGTGGATGGTGTGGACAAAGCAGGAATTTGGTAAGCTGTAGGTCATGTGACACATTATTCTGTTCCACCTGTATAAAGAGGAATATTGGTGAAGAATGCTGGTCTTTGGTCCAAACTTCTGGTTGGCATTGTTGCTGTTGTTCTCCTAATCTGCTACAAAGGCTAACACTAGAATTGGAGAAAGCCATGGGATCTGAAGATCTAATGGTTACAAGCTCTGAGAGTGATTCGGAGAACTCAGATTCAGGTGTCAATGGTGCAATCAGGTATGTGTTTCTTTTTCTTCTTCGAGGAACTGAGATCTATTTGCATGTTATATTTTTGGTTTCCTTTTATATGATTTCCTGAGATGAAGTCAGCAGAATTTCCCCTTTATTTGACTCTTATTGATGTTATTTACAAGGTAAATAGTCTGTTCTGTAATCTATTTCAAATAGATTAGGAGGTTTGTTCCTTTGTGATAATTCTCAAATTGCCATATATTTGTACCAGCTTTAAGAGAAAGAAGAAAAAGAAGATCCGGCGGATCCTTGATGATGCTGAATTAGGAGAGGAGACCAGAAGAAAAATTGCAATTGAAAAGGTGCCATGAGTTTGAAATTGAATGCTTTATTTAGTCACCTGTGGTATGCATTGACGAATTATGTCTTAATTTTCTATGTTATACAGGAACGCCAAGAACGCCTGAAGTCCCTACAATATCACTTTTCTGACAAATCTAGGATGACAAGCTCTGTAAGCTACAATGGGAATTTACCTGAAGGTGCCAGTTTTGAAGTGCTTGGTGATACCACAACAGGTTATATAGTGAATGTTGTGAGGGAGAAAGGTGAAGAAGCTGTGAGGATTGCCTCAAGCATATCATCTAAATTGAAAGCCCATCAGGTATGTTTTTTTTTTCTTTTTTGTTTAATGTAACATCCTTCTGCTTCTTGTAACCCATATTATTTGCATTCCTCGATGACTATGCAACTGAGCTTAGCTTTTCTGTAATGTCCAAAGTTGGCATTTTATTCCAAGTATTTGGTTGTTTATTGCCCACTGAAAAAATCATTATATTGTCTTTGGGTTGGATGAATTATTAATGACCAAGTATTGTGAGTGAGGACTTGTTTTATATTCATAGTTAGTACTGCTTTTTGTATTGGCGTAATTTTTGGTTTTATCAGAATGTTTATTGTCATGGCTTTGGCAGTAATTTGATTTATTATTTCAGCTGGCTGGAATAAGGTTTTTGTGGGAAAATATAATACAGTCAATTGGAAAAGTGAAGTCAGGAGACAGAGGCCTTGGTTGCATTTTAGCTCATACAATGGGCCTTGGTAAAACTTTTCAGGTATTGATTTGGTATATTTGGACAAAGAGGACTGCATGTTGGTAGATCTATGTTTTCCTTTCCCTGGTCCTTAGGATAAATATTTATCCAATGAATTTTATGTAGGCTCCAGCTTTTATGGTTCTTAAAATTGCATCTCTAGCTGAAATTTATCCTGATTGGAGGGCTTTACTTCCATAATTTTACTCTCTAAAAGTGTTTTTTTCCCCTATTAATGAATTGTTTTCTTGCAAAAGAGCTACTGCTAGTCTAAGTGAGCATCATTCTGTATGATGTTAGTTACATGTTTGTATGGAGTCTATCAATATGTTTGAAAATTATTTCATTTGGTGCTGCATTCTTGATGGACTGCTGTACACTGTTGTGCTTAATAAAACACTGTTGGGTCTGTGTATTAGAATGTAGAAATTTTCTCCTATGGCACTATCTTCTATAATCCATCTCACAATTACCAAGTTTTATGGTCCTGATTATTCATGTTAGTTGTTGCTTGATCACTTTCAAAATCAGCTACTTGACATTTTTTAGGACTATTGGATTGTTGTCACCACTAATATTGGAAAATTTTCTATAGCTTCTAGAAAATTTAAGCTCTATGTTTTGCCAATAGCTCGCATGATGACCAAAGGGCTTTACTTTTTCATTTGTTTATTTATTGTTTTCTTCCTTTACGTAAAATAATTATGTTTTACTTCTGCATTTCTTTACCTATAAATTCCTTCATCTTCTTGGGTATTCACTTAGTCTTGATCATTTGTTTGGTTTATGATTGAGCTGGGTCCTCACCTAACAGTGACTAGTTGAAAGAACCTAACTTTAATTCAGACTAGCTATCCTTGTCTTGGGCTGAAGCAAGGCTCTTTAATAGCAAATTTGTTTCTGTTTTTATCTTTTCAGTCTTTCAGTAGGTTGCTCAATTTTCTGTCATGCATGCAAATTTTTGTTTGGGGTTCAATTATATTTGTTTCTTTCAAAATCATAGGCTGCTACTCATTTCTGACCTATCAAAATGTATCTGTAGGTCATAGCTTTCCTGTACACTGCTATGAGAAGCGTGGACTTAGGATTGAAAACTGCACTTATTGTCACCCCTGTGAATGTTCTTCACAATTGGCGGCAGGAGTTTTTGAAGTGGAGGCCTTCGGAATTGAAGCCACTCCGAGTGTTCATGCTGGAAGATGTGTCTAGGTACACATCATTGTTCTTTTCCTTCCTTACCTGTGGGTTTCGGGTAGGAAGAAATGTGATTTATGCTTGCAGAGATAATTTTAATACTTTTTCCTTTTTTGAGGCAAATAAATGGCACATGACGCTTATGAGAAGGTTTTCCATTATGCCATGTAGGATTCTCATATTAACTCAAAAATAACTGAAACAGATCCTACATTGTCTAAACATTAAATGAATATTCCCTTTTGTACATTACATGAATTTTGATGTTTTTGCCACTTTGTATCTTTAGTTTGTGAGAAGATTATGCTTGTCCTGTAACTAGGATCATTGGTTCAAAAGAAGAAAGGTCTACTGTGTGTTAGTTGCTTAATATGTGCTTGATGTGTGTTGCTTATTGAAAAGTAAAGGTGGAAAGCTAATAAAATTTCTACTCAGCACTAAAATTCTGTGCATGTCACAATGAGTATGTCCTTCAATTTACTTGCAAAAATCAACCAGATTGAAAAACTTAGTGTCCTCGACCTTTCTGAGTTGTAAAATTTTACTGTACTTTTTACTTTTGGAGCTTGTCATTTTATGATGATGAATAGCAAGAGGAAAAAAAAGGAAGTTGAGTTGTGATAACTAATTGGTATCTGTGGAAAATGCATGATAATAAGAGTGGGTAGGCTAAAAAAGTGCCACTATCATTTTTTGCTTCCAAATTTTTTGTTTTTTTGTTATTCTATAGGATATCAGAGAATTTGTACCCCTTAAAAAAAGATGGTTAGGGAAAACTTCCAACCCTCTCCCTCCACCCCCCCCCCAAAAAAAAACATATAAAAAAAACTTTTAAAGATTTAATTGCCTTAATGGTTTTTAAGTGAGCTTTGTGTTCAATGGCATCAGGGAGAGGAGAGCAGAATTGCTACGAAAATGGAGAGCTAAAGGTGGTGTATTCTTGATTGGCTACACTGCTTTTAGAAACTTATCCTTTGGAAGGCATTTAAAGGATAAAGACATGGCTAGAGAAATTGGTTGTGCCTTGCAGGTAACTCCAGTGACTCTTCATAATATACACGCCATTCTCTTACTGATGATTTTGTGAAAATTTATTATCTTTTCCTTTTTTCACAAGAATATAAAGAGAGAGAGAGAGAGAGAGTGGTTAGGATTCTGCATTTGTAATCTTATAGGTTATGCTACTGCATCCCTTCAGAGCCAAACTTATCATTTGTAGTCACATGAAAACTTTATGTGTAACCATAAGTAACAGATTTTGCTTTTCAATTTTCAGGATGGGCCTGATATACTTGTTTGTGATGAGGCCCATATGATTAAGAACACCAGGGCTGATACAACGCAAGCATTGAAGCTAGTCAAATGCCAGAGGAGGATTGCATTAACTGGATCACCGCTACAGAACAATTTAATGGAGTATTATTGTGTAAGTTTATAGAGTAGCTAAAGGAAGGGTTAGTGTTATAAATTTTATTCTGCAGGCTTCTATTCATTTGAAAGATTTGTATGTGTTTTATGTTCAAAATAGATGGTTGATTTTGTCAGAGAAGGTTTCCTGGGCAGCAGCCATGAGTTTAGAAACCGGCAAGTCTTCTTCAGCCACATTATTCTGTCATCATATTCTTTGTTATTTTTTGACTGAATCTGAACAATGTTTCCTCTTGTGTGTAGCTTCCAAAATCCTATAGAGAATGGACAACATACTAATTCAACTGCTGTTGATGTTAAAATTATGAACCAAAGGTCTCATATCCTTTATGAACAATTAAAGGGTTTTGTCCAAAGAATGGACATGAGTGTTGTAAAGAAGGACCTCCCACCTAAAACTGTCTTTGTGGTAGCTGTAAAGCTGTCTTTGCTACAGAGGAAGTTATACAAGAGATTCCTTGATGTGCATGGATTCACAAATGATAAGGTTTCAAGTGAAAAGATGATGAGAAAGAGCTTTTTTGCTGGGTACCAGGCATTGGCTCAGGTGCGCTGTTAATTACTCCATTTGTCATTTTCTTGGAGATCAGTTATTTACCATGCAGGAATCAAAAGAACCACCATGTTTGCATGACTGCACAATGTTCTATCTCCCATATTTATCATGCCATATATTTGACGTTTGTTTGATTCCCAGGGATTCTCTTTCTCACATATCATGTTTTTAAAATGATAGCATCTGTGGGTTATCCATAGTGATTTTAAGCTTTTAATTGAAAAAGGAAATCGCAAATGTGAAATGAGAGAGCCCTGTTCCAAAAAAATGGAGTTCATTCAAGTGTTCCATTGGGATTTTGCTCAAGTAGTGAAGCTACAAGGCAGCTGGTCTATCTGAGGCTCAATTCTCATTAAGCTAGATAAAAAATCTTTGATTATGTATTTTGCGTGTCAGTTTTTATTAGCATTTTGGAATGGTTTCTTCCTGAAGTACACATTTCAAACATTGTTGAGTTTCTATTGGAATATATAACACCATTTTTTTTTTTATTCTTTTAACCCATTTTTCATTAATGGAATTTGAATCATTTTGGGATGGATTTCTTGTGCCTCATAAAAACTTTCTAGAAACTTTTAGTTAGAGGTAGGCATTTCCAGTGCAAGAAGCTCTGACATTTTAAGGTCTGGGGAAGGGTTAGAATTTAAATCATATTTTCACTTCATTTTACCATTTTTTAAAAAATTACCTTCTTTCTATGCAGTTTCTTTTTTAGTGAGATCTCTTATTGCTGTTTGTAGATATGGAACCATCCTGGGATTTTGCATTTGAGAAAAGATAGAGATTACATAAGCCAAGAGGACACTGTTGAGAATTTTCTTGCCGATGACAGTTCTAGTGATGAGAATGTAGATTGTAATACTGTTAATGGAGGTACTCTGATTCCTTGCTATTGTTTCGTTTTCTTGCCTGTTTGATGCATTGACAACTTTGCACACTGAAGATGATGGGTCAATTTTTTTGTTTAACATTTCCCCAATTTGTAGTTAGTCTTTGATGCTGTGATTTTGGAAGTGTGTGCTATGCACTGCAATTTCGGAGTATTCTAATATGCTGCAAAACATAACATGCCCATGCTACTTATTTGTAATCCTTTTTATGTGCCTGTCATCATTCTGCATTCTCATTGGGATAAATCTAGTCTAGCAATGATGTCTCTTTATTGATTCCCCACTGGTTAAAGCTTAAAGAAGCACTTAAACCAAATCAAATAACCACCAGAGTCTTTTGATTATGAGGCTGCTGAACTTGAAGTATCAGGCTTCCTTGAATCGAATATGAACTGATATTGAAATTTCTAGAAAGGAAAACAAGGTTGACTTGGTACCCTCTACCCTCTATAAGTGCCTCTGCATTAAGTTTGATATGTGGATCACATTACCAGAATTGAAGGATTTATAATTAAGCATTTACAGCCATAGCCTAATATTGTGACTCTTTATTTTTCTCTGTCAGCAAAAACCCTTGCTTTGCTCTTCTGTGTGGATAGCTGAGCCATTAGGTTGGAAAAAGTATTGTATGGATTACTTCAGGTTGGTTTGATCATCACTTGAAGTCCTGCATGGATGCCAAATTACCCAAACTTAGTAATTTTTATGATTATCTGTTTGTTGTCATGTGAAATTGATCCTTCATGCTCGCTTGTCAAACAGTAATAGATGATATTTGTTTGTTTTTATGAGATTTAACAGAAAGGCAAACAGCAAATCCACCTTGCAGTTGGAAGATATAAATGCTTTTGCTGCAGTTAATGGCATATATGATGGATATTCCTAGCTTTCTTCCCTTCAGTTCTTCCATTTTCTTTTTGTCTGAGCTTGTGTTCAAAACGGATGATGTCATTTCCCCCTACCACCTTCAACTCCAGTCTCTCTTGCTCTTGCTTTTTTTTTATTTTATGCTTAAGTACTAATGTTTTTAAGGATGACTTTTGGCAGAGAAGCAAAGGAGTGCCGACAATTATATGCAGGGGAAAAATGATGTAGGATTTTTCCAAAAGGTTTGACCATAACTTATGCTTTTCAATTGTTGATTTTCATTCCTAATTGTTTTCTGTTACTAAGAAATGCATCGTATTGCATGCTTCGGGCATGCGTGCTTCGGGCATATCATGTAGTTTTGGTATCTTCACTTGTACATTTTTTTTGTGGTTATTTTCCCTTTATATGGAGTGCAGGAGTTGTCCTATGATGCTGGAATTTACCACAAATTATTTTGTCTTTCAGGATTGGTGGAATGATCTTCTTCATGAAAATAGTTACAAAGATATAACTTACAGTGGAAAAATGGTATTGCTGCTTGACATTCTAACCATGTCTTCTAATGTTGGAGATAAGACATTGGTTTTTAGCCAGAGCCTACCCACTTTAGATCTCATAGAACTATATCTTTCAAGATTACCTCGACGGGGAAAGACTGGAAAGTTCTGGAGAAAAGGAAAGGACTGGTATCGGTGAGTGTATGTTGTGTTGGACCTTTCAGGATTCTCCTTTCTGTCTTTCACATGGTTTGGAAGTTCTCTGACTTGGAAATTTGATAATTTTTGGGATTTTGTTTAAAAAAAATAATTAAAAAAAAAAACACATAAACTGCTACTTCTGCCAGAGGAATTACTACTGAAGCATGACCCCATTATTGAAATGAACAGAATTGTCAGTTTTTTTCTTCTGATCTTTGATTTGTCCAACAGGTTAGATGGAAGAACTGAGAGCGCTGAAAGGCAAAAACTGGTTGAGAAGTTTAATAACCCTGGCAATAAAAGGGTCAAATGCACTCTGATATCAACCAGAGCTGGATCTCTAGGGATTAATCTTCATGCTGCTAATCGTGTGGTTATTGTTGATGGCTCCTGGAATCCAACATATGATCTTCAGGCCATATATAGGGCTTGGAGGTGAGTTCTGGCTAATGCCCTATTTCTATTGGAACATGAAATGTTTAATTTGTATGCTGAGACCTGATACAAATGCCCTCTAATGGAACATGGATTGTTTTATTTGTACACTAGACCTGATATAAATATTCTCTAAATTTTCAGGTATGGCCAAAAAAAGCCTCTTTTTGCGTACAGATTGTTGGCACATGCAACCATGGAAGAAAAGATATATAAGCGTCAGGTTTAGAATAAAGCAACTTTCAGTTTATTAAGTTGCTTGTTTTCCTAAAGGAATTTTTATGAAGAAGAATGGTCTAAACAGGTGACAAAGGAGGGGCTTGCTGCGAGGGTTGTGGATAGACAACAAATACATCGGACCATATCTAAAGAAGAAATGTTGCATCTCTTTGAATTTGGTGGCGATGAGAATCCTGAAACATTTACTGAGTTTAATCATGATGAAAAGCAAGGAGATAACCAGAATCTTGATTGTCATGCTGCAAATTCATTGAAACAGAAGTCACCACTTCCTCATGTCAGCTGCTCTTCTGACAAGTTGATGGAAAGTTTGCTTGGCAAGCATTATCCCCAGTAGGTTCCTTTATTTTACCTTTTTTAGATTGAATTCACTTGGTTGGATGCACAAGCATTCCTTAAAGTGTACAAAGGGAGTTTCAATGCATGAGACTTCTATACTGTGAAATTTAGGAAATAATGAAATGCACATGGCCTTACTCCTATTCATAGAGGCTGTTTTCCTGACTTAATCATAACTTTTACATGACAATAAAGTTATCTTGCTGTTACCTTTTAGCTTTCATACAAGTGATGTTTGTAAAACATGTCACTGTTGACTTTTCTAGACCTTTAGTCTAGTTGCCTATTTTTCAGGTGCTCAAAACGTTTTAACTAATATATTACCTGACTTTTAGGTGGATTGCCAATTATCACGAACATGAGACTCTTTTGCAAGAGAATGAAGAGGAAAAGCTAACAAAGGAGGAGCAAGACATGGCCTGGGAAGTATTCCGTAGATCTTTAGAATGGGAAGAAGTTCAGCGAGTTTCCCCTGATGAATCTACATTTGAGCGCAAGCCACCAACGTCAAGTGTAGCTCCTGCACCAAATGCTAGCAGGGCACCCGTGCCTGGTGCACCAGGGACTTATAGTGAGGCACCTTCCAAAGGACTTTTGAGGATCCATTCGGTGATGAGGAAGTGTACCAATCTTTCTCACTTGCTAACCCTCAGAAGTCAAGGCACAAAAGTTGGTTGCACTACTGTGTGTGGAGAGTGTGCCCAGGAGATAAGCTGGGAGGATCTAAATAGAGATGGGAGAACCTCACGCTGAGGACTTTTTTTTCGGTTCACTTTTCTTTTATTTTGTCCATGTATATTAATGTCTGATGTAGTTGATTGCAATTGTAAAGGGCAGCAGCTTTAACATCTTTCCCATTATTTTCTGTAGGTCTTTGGCTGCTACCTTGGTCCTTTTTGTGACCGGCGTTTTGGGGTGCAAAACATTAGAGTAACTTCGGGCTGGGGTTGTAGCTTTTATACAGCAGAAAGCTAGGCTTTGTAGATTTAAGGTGGTACATTCAACTTTAACGTACATGCTAGGAGTTAAAAGTACATGCTTTATGGTTGTAAAAGAGAATGTTCCATTAGTCTCATACATCCAATCTTTTATGAAACACAAATCGCATTCAGTTATGACTCCCATGTTTCTTCACTGTGATTGTAATTAGTCTTACATTGGATATGATTGACTTCTGTCTGAAATTCAGTTTTGTATGGAATGATCTGACATTGATTGCAAAACTTTTTCTATTTCAGTGGCACTGAAGTTATTTTTAGAGTTGAAAGTTGTGAATTGGAATTTTAATCCGAAAAAACCACCCTTATTTCGAGAGTATAGCATGTTTACCAAAGAACGTGGGCCTAATTGCCATTGTCGACAAGGTATGGATAACAGGAGGCCTATCATCTTTGTGTTACAGTCCCTGCTGATGGACATGAGCGTCATCTGCAATGACCCTCAATAATTGAGGCTTTTCTGAGCCCATAATAATTAAACGGGCTTGATATGTGCAAAAAAAAACAAAAAAAAAGAAGAAAGAAAGCTGAGACTGACCAAGACCCTTGACATGTGATGCTTAACCCATCTCTATGCGTGACCTATAGCCCATATCCCATGACTCTTGATCTTCTCCACCCCATGATCCGTGGGCCCGGACCCTAAGCGGCAGTGCTATCTAATGACCACCATTTAGAACTTGCAAACGAGAACTGCAGCATTCGCAGAACAATAATTGCTTTGACATCCCTTCTGCCTTTCCCTTTGGCAGGGCGGAACTCTGTCGTTATAGAGTGCATCAATCAAGTTCAGTCAATCAACTATATAACCCAACATATTAACAACATCAAAAAAATTGTTCAACCCCAAAAGTTTTAGATATTAAGTGATGTTTAAGAATTAATTGTATTAAACATTAACAAACAGGATGTTCCTCCAATAATGTAAGCATAGACTGCAATACTAAACGGAGAAATTGGCTTCCATATCCAATTTCTATCTCTTGGCTTTAGGTTCTGGGTTTTGAGCGAAGGCAAGTGAGGAGTGCACGCTTGGACCATATAATAGAACTAAGAAATTAAAATTTTAATCAGGGTAAATTAAATTTATTAATGTAGAAGATCATTTGAAAACACAAGAGCTCTGTAAATGTTATAATCATTTACATGTCAAGCAATAAAGCATGGAGCTTTGCAGGTTTATGCATCTTTTGTTTCCTTCCCTTCAACCCCAAAGGAAAATTAAATTCAATCAAAGAAGAAAAAATAAAGAGAAATGAATTAAACTTCAAAAAAAAAAAAAGAAGAAGAAACCTGAGATCATCTCCCTATCATTTCTGATCTGTGAACTTGCTCTACATAGATTACACCCGGCCTTGGTCATAATGCAAAAGAACCACCAAAGGTCAAACCCCTTGGCATTTTCTATAAAAACTACCATCAGTTCCAGCATCCAGTTAACAATGCAGAGACTGATCAGATCATTACTGCCTGATTCAAGTGGTACCACAGTTGTTTTTCCGGCGAATCTGCGCTGGAGTATACTGCCTGATATTCATTTTTATAGGTAAGATTGACTGTCCACAGAACTAAGATGACAAACTTTCCCATTACCATGTCTTTTCTTGTTGTTTTTTCTGCCACAGGTGATTGAAATTTCACATCCAAAAGCATTGCCAAAGCAGGAAAACAATCCACTGCTATCTGGTCTCTGCCTGTGCCTGCTACGGCGGCTGCTTCTTGATTGTGGCTTCTGTGTATCCCTGTCATAAACTGGGGGCAGCTCCGATCTCCACCTCTCCAGCTTTGTTCTTAGGCCTTCAATACTGTCATTCTCAGTCCAGTCATCAAGGATGGAGGTTCCTGTTCCATCTACATTCTGTGGAGCTGCATTTGCCGGTGTCTTAATCAACCCTTTAGCAATTGCGGCTGCCACCACCGAAGCAGAAGGTCCCAAATCAGAGCAAAGCGATCCATTCACCATGCTGCCATTGCCATTACCCCCATTGTCGTGATCCTTATCTTTGGCATTAAATTTTGGCATAATAGATGAACTTAGCAAGGAACTGCCACCGCTGCGACTACCGCCATTAACAAGTGATGACCCTCTACCACCACCACCGCGTCCACGGCCTTTCACGCCGAAATCATCTTCAGTGGAGGTGAGGTCCGTTTTGTCACTCTGCGTACGGCGCAATTTTGATGCATCCATACTTTGTTTGCTTGTTCTTGCATCAATAAGATCATTAAAGCCAATGGCTGATGCACTAAGTTCGGTTAACAAAGGCATGCTCCGCATTGTACTATCCAGGATCTGCACCCCCATGTTCAAAATCCCCTGAGGCCTGCCAGACGGACGGCGAACCTGGAGCGCAACGAAATGCATTTTGGCATTGCTGTGATTGGAAGTAAACAGATTGCTTATCAGAACCCGGACAGTCCCTATCTGAACATCCCGCAGCCAAGCTGCAGCATAAATTTCAATCATTATAGCAGATGTATCAGCATTCAAGAACGTTTCATCCACGCGAAACACAAACTTCTCGTTCCATTGCGGATTGGTGTGGCCTTGTTGATCCACCTTGGTCGTCAGCTTTCGCTGTGAATGCACCCAAATGACTGCATACGTGCGCATAGATTTCGATACAGGAGCCAAATCCTGAGCGGATATGACGTTGATTTCTAAAAGCTGAAAAGGGTGTGTATTGTATGTCATGATTGTTAACACTACGAACGTGGTCAGGGCATCAGCAGCGGCGGCGGCAACCGGTGGCAGTGGAGAATTACAACAAGACTTCCCGTTCGCCTCGCCGTGCAATCCTATAGGGCTCAATGCAATTCACATATAGATGAATGAAGGGGAGATGGTTTGAGGAGGCCTCTGGGGCTGAGGTTTTTTAGTGGGGTAAGGTGGAAATGGCAAGCATTGCCCTGTTTTAGACCATGATGCTATTATATGGGGTGACTAGGATTCCTTTGCGGGTTTGCCTCCTCTCCAGTGAATTCAGATTGAATCCAACCTGTGATATGCAATGTTTCTACCGTTTTTATCTGTCAAATGGTCTACAGGTTTGGTAACAGCATCTAGAAATCGTAAAATTTGCAAAGTACCTAATGAGGGGCTAAAGCAAATTCCAATTTGAACCCCAAAATTAACAAATTCATCTAACAGTAGTCATTTTTAACGTAGATTGACAGAAGATCAACTGATTTGGATTTTTCTTTATTAGTTCCAACGATATAAATTTTGGTAGGTGATTGGCTCCAACTATTAACTAACCGGTGTGGAAATGAAAAAACTCCATTTTTTTGACAAATATTGAGCTGAAAGAGACAGATGGCCATTTTGAATTTCATTTGGCCACGCCACAAGAATTAATTAAAGCCAATTAAAATGATAATTTCTTAAAATTCATGGTATAAATTCAAGCATAAATGCATATTATATACACAATTTAAAAAATCCATTGTTTGAGATAGTTTTGGCAAAAATAAACAAAGCTACCTTTGTTTAATAGATGCTTTAATTTCTAGAAGCTTAAGAATACATGGTACTCCACTTTATAAGATTTAAAATGTGATATGTATTCTTAAACTTCACTTGGTAACTTAAACTCTTGACTTGCATGGTTTCTTGAAATGATATTAGAAATTTTATAATCGAGGGGTCTTGAATTCAAATCATTGTATCCTCATTCCTTGTTGCGAAATTCAAACCAACAGGTTTGCACGTGAAAGACTGTGTTACAATGTGATTCATTTTGTAAGTTTCACCCAACTAAAGTTTTCAAGTTTGATTGATTTGTCAACAATTTCACTTGGGATAGGCCAGACTTACAAATCCTTGTGCAATTTGATAGAGATGGTTGTGATTTTGGTGGGGTTACATCGATCCCTTTAGAAAGAGCCGGTGACAGAAATCATTATTTTCTTCTGTAGTTAGAAAAGGTAGGTTTGATTATAACTTGAAATGCTAACTCCCCCATTTCCATAACAACCATGTGCCTCCCAGTCAACGACTTCCCTGTATCTTAAGCGAATCATTTTGAAAACCAGCAAAACCCACCAATGACAACTGTCTGATGAAAGTTATGAGCAACCCCTCTGTAGTTCCAATGGTTTCAATCTGGAAGCCATTCTCTCTTATATCTCATGCTCTACTTCTATTACCAACTTTTGTGCTTTTTCTACCATTTGCTAAAACTGATTCTGATTATAAATCCTTAGTATACAAGCAATGTTCAAACCAGACATATACAGGTTCAACTGAGTTTCACTCACAAATTCTTTCCACTTTGTTTCAAGAACTCTCAACACAGTCCTCTCATTCCAAGTTCTCTAAATCCAACGCGGGCGATGAAGTACTGGGAATTTCAGGTCTTTTCCAATGCAGGGGTGATCTAAGCAATGAAGAATGCTATAATTGTGTGAACAGACTTCCTCCTCTCTTAAACAACCTGTGCCCACAAGCTGTGGGCGCTAGAATTCAGCTCAATGGGTGCTATTTCCAGTATGAAAGTGATGGGGTCACTGATGAGACGCCTAACAATAAGTTGCTTCATGTAACATGTGGCCAAGAAATGGCAGCAGTTGCTGGTTTTCCATCGGTAAGGGAAGCGGCGTTCAGGGCGATGGAGAGTGGTCTGGCTAGTGCTAATGGATTTTATGAAGGAGATTCTGGACATGTGCATGTAATGGCACAGTGTGAGGCTGATTTAGGGCCTTGTGATTGTGGTATATGTGTAAGCATTGCAGTGCAAATTGCAGAGAAGGATTGCCATGCCTCAGCATTAGGCCAAGTTTATTTGGATAATTGCTTTGTGGGTTATAGTTACAATCCAGATGGGGCTGCAGGCAACTCATCAGATCAAGGTAAAAACACGTTAAACAAGACTAATTATGGAAGGTTAAACACTCTTCTTTCAATCTTTTTTTCGCCAGATGAAAGCATTTGGAGTCAAATGGCAGTATTCAACTCATTTGCTCTCTCGATTGTTTCTGCAAAATCAATGTCCGATTGACTTGGAAATTTAATGACATTGAACAGTTTTTTTTTTCATTTTTTTTTTATTTTTTATAATATACATAATCATATAGTCCAATGCCATTTCTTTTCTACTTACGTAATTTCATGAACCAATTTTCCTTTTGCAAAAGCTTGATTCCTGCAATCAAATGGAATCACATTATTCTGGCACTAATAGTGGAGATAATATTTTTGATGAGTCGAGTAACAGGAGATGTCACAAGGAAAATCATAGCAATTTTCCTGGGAGGGGCAGCAGCTTTGTTTATGGGATTCGTCGTTTGGAGGGCCATCAAATCCTTGGCCAAAAAAGACCACGAGTAGATCTCTTGAAAACCAAAGCCACTTAACGCTGTATACTTCAATTGATTTATTAAGAATTTTAGCTTACTTGTATTTCTGAATTTTAAGTTCAAGTTTTAATTCGAGTTAATTAACCAAAAAAAAAAAAAAAATTGTGAAGTATTTCACATGTTTCTTTCTACGTGTAAATGTCACAAATACACCTGGATATGAACATTAAATAGTTTTTCTTTTTTTCTTTTTTTTTTTTTTTTTCCTTCCATGGCATTTGTACTTCACGTGAAATATAATATGAAAATTTAGAGATTATTTGTCAAACATAAAATTAGGAATTGATTTTCTTCTAAAAGAAGCAAGCATAAGCTCTTTGGCGAGCACAAATAGAGAAGGCAAACTCTTTAGAAGTCATAAATTTTTTTAATTTTCCACGATTAAATCTTAAATATTTTTTAGTTTTCAAACTAATTCTAAATCTTTAATTTTTATTTTATATTAATCTTTTTTTAAGAAATTTGGTCAAACAGCCATATGTAAAATTGAACCTAAGGGTAACGTATACAGAGATTTAAAATAAGCCCTAAAAAATATGTTTACTTTAAATTATTTATTCGTCTTCATTAATAAAATACAAAAATTTTATATTTTTTGTACATAAATTTATAAAAAATGAGAAAAATAGAAGACTATTATGTGAAAAAGAGAGAGAGAGAGAGAGAGAGAGAGAGAGAGAAACTTTAGTAACATATCCATATCACCTTATTTTTAAACCATATTTTAAAACATGACTTGGAACGCCCTCTCCCTCTAAAATAGAGCTAATTAACCCAAAAAAAAAAAAAAAAAAAAAAAAAAAAAACAAAGAAAAAGAGGGCTTGGGGTAGTGGGGCGGGTAACCTATAGTACCGTGTTTTGGTAGTTCTTCCCGTGAAATGAGGAAATTCGGCAATTACCTTCACGGTCGGGAACCAAACAATGCAGCTTCTAGAGGTCGTAGTTGTGATGTGGCTTTGAGAAAGAGGGCTTTGCCTTCCTTGGATAAGTACTCTTTTGGTGAGAAGAGGCATTTCCATAATCTGAGAGACATAGCTAGAGGTCTGTCTATCAAATTAATAAGCTGTGTGAAAAGTGTTGACAAGTTTGTCTGACAGAAAAGAGTTCAGTGAGAGTGCTCAGACAGAAGGAAAAGGAGGAAAGGCAAACCAAGCGTGAAAAGCTTCAGTCTTTGTGCATGTAAAAGCACTTTCTCAGCACTGTGCACATGCATTCACTTTTCTGCCTTTAGTTGTTCACGAAGATGGTCTTCCTGCTGAGGAAAATTTGTACCAGACATGAAAGTTTCAGTCTTGTGCGTGTAAAAGCACCTTTCTTAGTATCATGCACTTGTATTCACTTATGCTTTCAACTGTTCGCATAGAGGGTGCATCCTGCTGAGGAAAAGACTGGCCCATCAGATTGGGAGCTCAATCTACTGCAAGAGCACTCATTTGTAGTCATTCCTTGGTTAAAATAAAAAAATTAGGTCCCACATTTTGTTGCTATTCCTTTCTGATTTTTATTTCATCGTCAGTGGTCAGTGGTTTTCATGTTTAATCTGCAACTATCATAGAGGTGAACAACATTCCAAAAATTCCCATTCAAAAAACAATCAGATTATGATGAATTTATCTCATGTTCAATGTTAAGTGTCAACGATATGCGGGCAAATACCATATGCTAAGCTGCAGGAGTTGGAATAATGAAAATGCCTAGAGTCTGACCCAATTAGATTTACAGTATTTCTCATAATTAGCCTATTCTTCTGAAGGAAAATGCCTAGGCCTTTTGAACTCATCTCAAAAGTAGGATGCTTTGCAGGTTCGATTCTAAAGTTTTCAATTCTATTCCCCCCCCCCCCAAATTAAAACTTTTTAAAAATCAGTAGGACTTCACCTGACATGTGGGGATGTAGCTCAAATGGTAGAGCGCTCGCTTTGCATGCGAGAGGTACAGGGTTCGATCCCCTGCATCTCCATCAATTTTACCTTTATCCGGATTTTCATTTTCCCTCTTGCTTTGCTTCAGGGACACTTGGGCTTACCTCAGATGCCATACATTTAATATGCACTTTGCAAGGACATTGCATACAGTGACAGGCATGATAACTGGGGCTCCTTTTATTCTCATGTACACGGCAATAATCAGCCGTGAAACCATCTTCAGCAATCAAATCCAGGGTGAGTGGATGCACCTGGCAGTCAAACTTGAGAACGGGAGGTATTGGAATGCATTCGAGCTGCAAAAACCATTTGTGCTCCAAGCAGATGTAGAAGTAGCCCTTAAAAGCATTATGGCAAACAATGCCATTCAAAATACTGTTTACTAATTCTTTGGCAAGTTGTGCACAGAGAGGGTGCCGTGGATGATGGGTTATGTCTTATTTTGCGTGGCCTATCTGTGCACGACTTTTGCATATAGAATTCACAGGCAATAAATCCATAGGCTAAACCTGATGAAAGCAGCCACTGACATCCATCACAGTGGTACTTAAGTTACTTCCTGGAATTGAAGAGAGTAAGTAAATGGGGGTGGCTGAAATGTGCAATCTCAGTTTCTGTCTCAGGCTGGCTTAATGTCCAGCTCTCGCCATCGGCTAAAGGTTCACATTGACATCAAGGTTAAAGTGGCACTCTCTGCAATGAAAGGCAAAGCCAAGGGAGATACCTGTGCATTCCTCGCAGATAAAGCCCTCCAAATACGAAGATTGAGAAGTGGCAAGAAAGCGATAGTTAGGAGATTTAGCGAGGAGAGGGAGTGAGTGAGAGGGGTGAAGAGGGTGGAGCTGTTGTGAGGGTAAGAAAGCACAAGACTTGTGCAGCCAAAAGGTGGCACAAGTATCACAGAGATGGGTAGGACCTTGAATGACTTGGTAGCAGCCATTACATAGCGGACCTTTGATCTCTTCATTCTCATCATGCTGCTCCAAAATGTCCTCAGAGTTCCCTTGATGATTTTACTCTCAGATAATTTTCAGAACCTTATTGTACTTATCCTCACTTTCCTTGGAAAAAGTCAACGGATATTCATGGCCGAAACGTTGAATCTCCATCCTGAAACTCAAGTTTTCTCCGGGGGGGGGGGAAAACAGCTCTGACTGAGAGGCGTACCGAAGACCTGAATAAAATGAATATGGGTTGTATGTCTTATGTGTCATGTCTGGACTGAATCCAAACGTAAGACAAACCCACCTACCTGTGTGCTCGTCCCCAGCTGTTCATTGAGTAAAATTTGATACCTTCAAACTTTGTTCATTTAATAAATAAATGAATCTATCCTTCAAGAAACACTCCAGTGATTACGAATTTGAATTTTTATTTTTGAATTCTAATCTTGAAAAATAAAATTGATAAAAGATAATATAAAAATAGCGAAAGTTACACGCATGAATCGTTTAAATAACTGAAGAATTGCCTTGTGATCCCTGATTCAAGTTTAGTCCTCCAGACAGGCAGCAACACTCACAAGACCACAGATACTAAACATTTTGAGTTAGTTGCTGTATGTAATTGTAATCACCTTCATTGCCCGAAGGTTGAAAATGCTGTTACACCAAAGCTAGCTAGGAAATGACAATTTTTTCAAGCATTAAAATAGTCACAAATACATTCGATTTTCTTCCATAGTACTAAACTCAAGGCCTTCAATACTGCCTACGAGGACATCGCATATCATACAAAGACTTTCTGCCATGCAGTCGAGAAAACAGCTTCGGATTGTTTGCAGATACCCCTTGCTTGCAAATAGAGTAAATATTCAGTTTTTCCCATGAAAATTAAGTACAACAAATGAGCCAAGCCACCAATCATTCTGTACTAATAATTTGAGCAACACAATGCTATCCCAACTGTGGTTTTTTCCTTGTAAAAATTTTCAAAGCTGTTGTTCTGTGCATAAAGTAGAAATAAAATTAAAATTGAAACAAACAATCCCCTTTTCTCTTGTATCTTCTTTCCCACAAAAAGGCAAAAGCCCATATGAAAATGACCAGGCCGAAGTTCTGTTCTTCCACATTAAGCCAGGAGCCAAAAGAGAAAAACAGATACACGAAAATGCACCCACTACCGGCTCTCATCCATGGGGTCGTTTTGATTACAAGACTGAGAATGTAGTTTCTGGTCATCCTGCCTTGAATCCTCAGGCATTTTTGAAACTGAATCCTCCAGTGCCTCCAGGAAAGACAAGACAGTAAACTTGTCTGCAATGATGAGGCAAGCCTTACCAAGGTTAGTCACAGTTAAAAAAACATCATTTGATAGATCAACTCCGTGTGCTTAAAGCTTCTCTAAAACCCAAACTGGCTGCAAGCACAAGCTGCACAACAACTTTTCAATTTTCAAGATTTCCTCTTCTTTTTCCATTTCTTTTAACCGGCGTAGAAAACCACATTGTTTCTGAATGGAAAAATTAGTCTGACAAGTAAAGAAATCCCAATGTTGGATTCCCTTTTTTTATGCAACTCTTTACTAATCAAAAGCTCAAAACACCACAAGAACCTAAAACTTCTAGATGTAAGAGACATAATATACAAATGATCAGGTGAATACAAGACCATAAACTTAATACATGAAAAGAAAATGATAAGAACAAAGCTTGGAACTGCTGACCACTCACATTTACTAGGGTCCACCCCAAATTGAGATAAATCTATCTGTCCTGTTTTGAGTACCTATAAACAACACAAAAATTATCATATCCCTATCCAATATCTCACAAAAAGTAATTGAGAAAGGTGAGCCTCCACTTGCTTATCTTACATAGGTAAAAGAATCTACTTGTTGACGAAAAGGTGGGCTCTGTAGCAACTCTAAAATATCCTCTGGCATCCACTGACCCTGCAACCTCACAGCTCCTCAAAATGTGTGCATGCCACAAGATAGAAGACTCAGGAAAATTCGAACATGACAATAGTTATTACCTCAGGTAAATAGGATGCTAATCTTTCTTCCACTGGCAGTGTCTCAATCAATGGCATTATAAGCTCAGGTATCAAGATGTCCCCTAGTCCCAACCCTAGCAAAAGAGGAGAAAATCGTTGCATTAACGATCATATCAATACATGGTAATAAGTAAGACTTTTTTACAGCATATTCCATTGTGTAGTACCACAGGCTTTTATGAATCAAAGTTGAGTATTGTCTGTATCTTATCAAATTGAAAGAAATTTTGAAACCAGTAAGAAGCACATAATACACAAGGGCTCTTATGAGAGACAACAACAAATAAGAGAGAGAGAGAGAAAGATAGAGAGAGATTTTAACATGAAAACACTAATTTAAGCCTCTTAGGAGAATGAAAAAACTTTTTATAATAAAAATTATGATAAGAAAATGCTAGACAACATCAATCATACAACACACACAAAATCTTGTATTCTTCAATGTACACAGTAACTTACAATACCATTCAATATATTTGGTAGCTGAGTCACAAGAATATGACAACAAAAAAACAAGAAAGCCAGTTAATCAGCTAAAAAGCTCATATCCAAAAGCAATCCCTCACTAACAGACATCATCACAGCCTACTGCACTAACACAAGAAAACATTAAATACTTACCTGCATCTGGATCTCCTGCACTACCTGCAGCATGTGTTGTCACAAAACACAAATCAGATTCCAGAATGATCCAAAGCTACAAGGATAGGGCACAACAAAATTCTAACAGCACAAAACTTACTACCTCCAGGCTTAATATTTCTCAAGATCCTTTGCAGGTCTTCCAATTTCACTGGTCCTGATGACGATGTCACATCACTAATCACTTCTGTTCCTGAGTTTTGGGCAACTAAGTTGCCAGCTCTGTCAGTCACGCAAATATTGCATCAGAAACTCACCAATATTTGGCAAGAAAAATGTCAAGACAATGGTTATAAAGGCCAAGGAAAATGAATCAGCCATGAAATCATTGATCTCTTCTTTTCAATTGACAAACAAGTGCAATAGAAGATTATCATTTTTCTGCTAGCATGGAAATGAAAAAAAATGTACTCCCATTGCCCCACCACAATTTTCCATTTGTTAGTTTGTTTTCTTCCCGTTAACAGGGGATGTTGCCGAAGGTTGGCAAAAGTTGATTGTTACTTGAGTTACTTGAGTCCCAATTAGCCCCTCCAATCTTTATCAGCTACAAAAGGCACAAAAGGAGAATTTCTTCGCACTGATGTAGCTATTATACCTTGATGAAATGTCATCTTCAAGCATGTCATCAGAAACTTGTAGAGGAGCAGAATTATCAGACTCTTCACCAAGGAACTCTGCCATGCAAAATGATAGAAAGGCATCAAAGTTCCGGAAAAATATTTATGAATGATGGTCCTACCAAAAGTAGCACTTGTTCATAGAGTTTCCTGCCATCATAAAATACCATAGCATGGCAACCAAACTGAAAAAAGGGAAAAAAGGCCAGCTATGCTCTCTTACACTTGGAAATGAAAACAATGGGGTAGCACCAATCCATCAAGCAGATGGTTGAAAGACTGTTATATTGGATGCAAAAGAGATGATTAAATCCATTGAGAAAGTGGAGATGGCATACTTAATGCATAAGTTTGCCCAAGTTGAAATAGGAGCAAATGAGACAAGAGTAAGTAAATTAGAGATAATGTGGATCTAAGAAGAAATAAAGATAAAAAGGAGATCAAGACAATACAAATCAATTATGTTCCTAAGAACAGGAGTAAAAACTATCTTAAAGACTCATGCCAGCTAGGGACAATGACCTTGTTTGACTAGTAGATCTACTTTGGAGTATGAATTCATTTCAGTAGTAGAATAGTAAAATAACCAAATTACCAAAAGAGAACATAAAAGTTACCTAGCGGCCGATTAATATGGTAGTTGACAGAGCTACATAACTGGCAGTCATCGTCTTCTTTAGGCTCCTGTAAGTAATATATAATAAAGTTTCAAAACAATGAGTTATACTACATATGGGAGGTGAGGAGATACAAATCAAGGGCAACAGACCTGACCTGCATCCAAAAAAAAAACTTCCGGTTATCTGTATTAAACTTCAACATGTAGACCCTTCCTGCTGCTTGGTTAACCTGTAATGTTTTTTTCGTTAAAAAAAAAACAAAAACCCAAGAATATCAATAATATGAATTATATTTTTCAACTTACAAGTATCAGAATGCTTTATGCCTACTTAAAAGGTTACCTTCTCAAATACTGCCTCATCAGGAAAAATTATCTGATCCTAACAATCACTATGTCAAGAAAAAGCATGTGTTCTAGGCAAAATCAGTTGTGCAGAAACTATTATGCACTAAAATTTTTCTTTCTTAAAATTTTAGAAGTGAGGGAAAAAAAAAAGGAAAGTTCTAGGACTGCATAAAAGATGCAAGGAAAAATCAATGACCTACAACTGCAAATGCTTTAGAACTTTAGAGAAAACAGAATAATATTGCAACCAATAGAGTATATATGAATGATCAAAATCAAGATATTAATGAATAATTAAAAACCTGAGACCACAAATAACTAGGATACATCCTCAACAACATTCTGAATCCTATCAAGCCATTGAAAATGAACCAACCCTTCCTCGCCCTGACACAATTTCAAAGAAAAGGCAGATCAATTTGATTATCATGTTTGTGAAACATAAAATACCTAAATCAATTCACTTGAAATGAATTAAAATATGGCAACATAACAATAATTGGACAATTTTCTCCAGCACAAAAGCTATTGCAAAGAATGACAACAAAGAGAGGAAGTACCCTTCCTATCCGAACAAGTCCTTTACGGGTATCAGGGACAACCCTTTTCCCCTCGAAGAACATTTTCCCAGCACGAAACTCTATCATAATTTCCTGCAATTCAATTTTTAATAACATAAAAAGAAAGACCATGCCACAACAATAATAGAAAAAAGCAGCTTAACCAGCAATTTCAGCAAGTTCCACTACATACATAAGGAATGAGCTATTATAGTGCAAGGATTCCATTAGAAGACAGCTATAGAACATTCTAACAAATTAATTACTTCCATACAACTGCCAACAAGAACATGAGTCGCCAAAACTTTAAAAAGTAACCAACAAGATTCAAAGACAGTGAACAATAACAAAGAACAAAAGAAAAGTAAAAGACATTAGGTATTGGCAGACCTACAGAAGAAGAAATCCTGGACTAAGCAATGACAATCTCTAATAATCACTAATTGCAATCCAAACAATCAATCACCACAAGTTCCCTTGGGCACGAAGAGATAGAGAAAGTGAATCCAACGTTACCAGTATTGCCGGAAAAACCTCATCTGATGTGGACCCCATTGCTAGACTTCGCTAATAAGCTCTTGAACAGTTAAAAAAAACTCCCACAAAGAACTGCAAGCAGATAAATATTCAAAAACCAAAAAAAAAGGATATCATCTAACAAATCAAAAAAAAAAAAAAAAAAGGAATAGAAACTGAACAACGTGGAAATCTGATGCAAATATGAACTGGGTCTTTTGTTATTCCCATGAACCCAACAAAAAAAAAATTTGAAAAAAAAAAAAATCAAGAATCTTGAAACAACCACCTCGCCAATCAAGAAAAAATCAAGGACCCAGATGAGAAACCTAAATAACTAAGTGAAAATTAACATAAATTTGGTACCTTCCGGCGAGGTTTCAAAAATCAGAGAAACGTGCAAACGAGAGCTACAGAGAGTGAAACCTTTTTCCTTTTTCCCGTTCTTTGACTTCTGTTCTTCAAACTCCAAATTAAAAGCCGTAATAAAACGGTGACAGGAAACGTGGAAGTATATATAACGGCAAACGGAAAAGGCGTTGGTCATGTTTTGGTTGGGCCACCGCTTTAGCCGACAAGCCATTGAACGTGGCTTCACGCGCTTCCGGTTTCGGAACACTAACAGAATAATAATGTTTGTGTATATAGTATAAAGACGGTTCATATTTTATTAATCAATCTTACAATAAATCTTCAATCAAATGAATTATAAGAGTTTATATCTTCCACCCTATCTTTTGAAACTGATCTTTAATTTAAATTTTCCCATAATCCTCTTTTCAAAATTTTAAAATACATACTGCCCTAATTGGCTTGCTTTCACATCAACAACAATTATATTAATTTAATTCAACAATTGTATTAATTTAATTAATCTTTCTACTAAAACAATTAGACTAGAAATAACAGGGGCCGCGCGAACGCAGGCCCCCACTACCACAAATTATGACGTAGGCTCTCCTACTTTGAGGAGACCTTAGGCTGGCACCCCTCCGAAGTGCAATGGAGGTCACCATCCTAGGCCATGGGTTTTCTTGGTCACCCATTGACCCCGTCCAGGTAAGTATGTCTAATGGTTGCCCGACGCCTCTTATTTAAACAAGCTTGCCTTCACTCCCTCGTCTTTGTTTTCGATGTGGTACTTCGAGTGCAATGCTCTGTGCGCAAGAGGCTATATGTCGTTTTTGGGCCGTGATAACATTTCTCATATTTGTAACTAGGATCAATAATAGTGTACTGACTCCGATTGTTGAAAGGAAAACAAAAAATAAACACCCTGAATTTGAATGGAGAACTAATAAGCAGAAAATGTGTACGCGCGCGCGCGTGTTAGTCCCAAGTTTTCTTTCCCCCAAGAATCAAATTTTCTAACGCCTTTTGTACTTGAATTAACCCAATGAATTTACGACCTTTGTCACATCAATATAGTCCAGTTGCAGTTAACTGCTCTCATCGGCGTGTTCGAGACTGTTTGAAACCGAAACCAATGCAGTCATTATTCTTGGCTAGTAGTGCAACGCATTGGCTACGCGTGTTCAACATATTGGCTACGCGCGTTCCACCCATTAGCTATAGCTACTGTTGCATCTGGCTTACCAATAACATATCAATATAATGTCCTTGAGGGTTACTGAACCACGTGTCAATCATTCGTATAAGCCGAGAGCAGCCTGACTATGCTTCTTCTCTGCGGCTTCATGTTATATTGCGTTACTGCTGCCTTCCTTTCTCTTCTCGTCGGTATGGGAACGGCGTGCCCGAGACTTGCTCCGCTCCAACATAGCCTCAGGTCAACACAAAATGTTTTGTTTTGTTTTGTTTTGTTGATCAATTTCTTTTTAATTTATTAACAAATTCGTACAAATATATATATATAGTATAAAAAAAATTCCCCACATAAAGTAAAACTTAAAAATACTTTTAAAATATTATCTAGAGTGCATTGTTCTAGATTGGGGGTTTATTCTCTCCTTCTTCTCCATTTGCAAGAGGTGAAAAAATTAGCAATCTCTTACACTTAACGGCATCTAGCAATTCCTAAACTCACGCAAGCCACGGAGGAAAAGAAGTTCCCATGGTGAGAAGACAGAGGGTGTTGGAGACTTGTAGAAGGCAACTTGGATTCAATGCCCCTTTCCGCCATCTCGTTGAAAAGACAGAAGGGTGTTGGATGGCCTGTGGAATATGCTGAATGGTCACGGTGGGTCCACCGTTGTGTGATCAAATTTTGTAGTGGCTCTGATTAAGAGATACTTTAGCTTTTGTGAGATGCACGATTAACCACTCACAAGCTTACCACACAATACGTACATGGATGGCTATCCTTTGCTTGTCCAACAATTAAAGCAAAGGCTCCCCTTTGTGGTGGGGTTCACAATTAAGTACTATTTATTAGTTGAGAACTTCAGCTCTTTTAAATCGAATATCTCATATTTAATCCACTTAATCTAATACGTGGCAATTGATAAAACACGGAATGTCAACTTTAAACTTGAACTTAAGTAAGTTAAAGATTAATTAGATTTTAAGTTTTAAAAAGTTTATTGTTTCAGTACAATTAATCGAAATATTTTTGTTAAAATACTTTAATTTTATGTTTTAGTATTGATGACTGTGGTTTTTGCTTTTTCTTTTTTTTTTTTGATCTTCGTTAATCAGCAAAATGGATAGAATTAGGGGGTGGCAGGCAATTGGGCAAATGGCACTAATGGCCCTTTTAGCATTTTGTTTTGTTTTGTTTTTTTTTTTTTTCAAGTGATGATTTCAAGTTCCCAAAGTGTCTCCCTCCTCGGTACGCTCAATTGCAACTTCCAAGTTATAAAAACATACTTCCAATTTTCTTAACTTCAAAAAGAGCAATGTCCCCACGTTGACCCATTTCAAGACATGTAAAATGCTAGAACCATCACGCTCGAGGCATATTAAAATGACCATATAACTTTAACACAAACACATATAGCCATGTGCTAACTACTATATTAGAAGAAAACCAAATGTCATTTTGTACCCCCCAAAGAAAAAATTAATGATTGTACAAATTTTAGAACAACTAGATTACACTTTAAATTTATTTTATAATAAAATAAAATATTTATTTACTTGATTCTAATTAAATTTAAAATTAATTATGTTGGTAGGATTTAGTCTTTTTTTGGTAATTATGTTTTTTTAGTTTATAAAAATTAAAAATTAAATTTTAAACTTAAAACTAAAAATTCAAATAAGTTTACTATTATATTTCATGACTTATAGCTATATATATATGCAACTATTTTATTTTAATAAAAATTTATTAAATTATAAATTATATAATAAAAATAAATTTTTATTTTTATAAATTTTATATTTTAAAAAAATTAAAATTAAAGGCTTTAAAAACAAAATTTTATGTTTTTTTATCGCTCATGCAATAATGCCACCGTTAACCGAAAAAGAAAAGCATTATGACCCACCAAAAGGCAACTAAAGTCACGGTCCAACTGTTCTAATAAATGGGAAAGCCAGCTGTGTTTTTGGATGTGAAATACAAGTGCAGTGTGGGTCATACGCATAGGGCTGCACGTGAAATTGTACTCCATTGCTGCTGTACCCTGTCTTTGCGAATGGTTCAACAACTTGTACATTACAAAACGTTGCTCCAATGAGTAGGCAATTCTTAATTGTGGATTATTGATTCATAGCTGTTGATGGGTAATCACGACAATGAAATATGTCAAGTGGGGTTAGGCCAACAGAAATGTATTCCAACTATAGATACTGTCCAAATGAACCTGCTCCAAGCGAAACCTTTGTTGCGGTTTTTAAAATGGAGGAGTCAAAAGTTTCAATCTACCAACCCACCCGTAGATACTTTGCACCAAGTGACACAAGATTGCACCCAAAGCAAGTAACTTTGGCACAATGAGAAGGGGGGGAGGGGGAGAGTCGAAGAGAGCAGAATGAAATGTCTGTTTCCTTCTTGGGAAACTGGAGGCTTAGTTTCCCAATGTTCTTTTGAAACATCCCCACCACACCATGATCCTTTTTTCTCTCTCTTACGCCTGCCCTGACAATTCTTTTGCTTCTCTTTTATTTCTGGGGTTTATCTGACAAGACTTTTTTTTTTCTTATTTTTTGACTTTTCTAAAAGAGTCCACATAAACTGGTTATAATTCAAATGTTTCAGGGTTTTATGGTAAGTTGAGTTCCGTGTGCGGGCTTGTCTCTTTGCAAGTGCTTCATGGGACTGCCATGTGTCCTGCTGCGTGCCATCTTCTGTGGAATTTTTAAGCCCGCCCGTTGGTTCTGATATTTCTTTTATTTTCTTTTCTTTTAAATAAGCAATTTATGACCATTACCAATAAAGAGTAAGAAAAAATCATTACTTTATGGTCTCTTCCATTTCTATCTGCTATTGTTCTTGGACTCGGAATTGTTTTCGTTTCTGGGGTTTTTATTTTTCAAGGTTCTCATTGGTTTTACTGAAATTTCTCTTCAATTTTTGTTCATTTTCTATATATTTTTTTTATAGTTTTGGTAAATTTTAATCATTTTCATTTTCTCTTTGCAGTAGTTGGAAGGCAGATAGAAGTGGACCGTAATCTTGGTAATTTTTTTGAAGAGTGAAAATGAATGGCGGTGGCTTGGAAGTGACAAAAATGTTAAGTCCATCCTGAAAGTGACATGCAAAAGGGAGGAAAAAAAAAAGAAAAAGAAAGAAAGAAAATGAAATTTACATGTGAAGGACAAGTTGGGTCGAGAAGTCTGCTTGCAAGTGATTGTAGTTGGCTTGATGTTCATCCCATGAACCCAAAGAAGAGGACTTTTCAAGAGTTGATTCCTTTTTGGGTGGTTCTTTAACTGAAAAAGTCATTAAATTTAGGCTAAGAAGAAAATTATGGAGCCATCAGGCCAAAAGTCCATTGAAAGAGTGCTGTCACAGAGAGCTCTGCAAATGGGGAATTCATTTCCTTGCCAAATCTGTGTGGTGGGTTTTCTGTGTGGAGTTTGTCTCACCTCTTTGTTCCTGGCTGCTCTCACTTCACTTGGGTCTTTTGGGTTTGGGGTTTCATTGTTCTCTTCCATTTCTCAGGGGAATTCTCCATGGAATTCAAGTTCTCAACTCATCAGTGAGTACAATTCACCTGTTATTCACTCCTTATTTCATACTGTTTGTTGTCTTTCATTCTTCTTTTAACAATATGCTGTTTATGTTTTGTTTCTGTATCTTGTTTTGATTAATTTTGGGCTTTGGAAAGAAAAGGCTTTCTATTTCTGTTCTTCCTGTTGTCTTTCTGCTCTCTCTATATTTTGGAAACCCACAAGCTTTTGTAGTGAAATTAAGTTGCTTTAATATGATATGCAATAAAACTGGGAAGGGAAATCTATATTTTTTGAGAATTTAGAAATTTAGGCAAAACAATTTTAGATTAAATTTTTCACTAATTTGTTGAAAGTTTAATTAGAGTTTCTTTGCTTTAATATAAAGACAATAGGACAGACAGAGATTATAAATCATCAAAGAATGAGAGAGAAATTCATGCCTGAAAAGTGTGCATGGGAATCATTAAACAGTGGTTACTTGAAGCAACATAAAGTTTTGAGTAACTTGGGCGCATTTGTGGTTTAACTTATCTGGTTGACTTTGATTGGCTGCCTAATTGCCGCCTATGATAATTAATTGCTGTCAATGCTAACTTCTCTACTTCTCATGGATGCTGGTTATCCTTATCTTTTGATTTACTTATTGGAAAGCAATGTTGAAGGTTCATGAGTAATTATAGCCTTAAAACATTTTCCCTAAACCATAATTGGAATTCTGCTTTCAGTGATCTTTGTCAATTATTAATGGATTTCCTTAAATCGTGGTACCTTAATTTCATACCTAAGAAAAAGCATTTTCTTTTTGCTTGAATGTCAGATTTGGTTACAAGCACAGACTGCAATTGTAAGATGGACAAAACTGAGAGATGGATTGATTCACAAAGAATTAAAAATGTGGTTGATGATGAGAGAGTTCCATTGCTCCATTCAGCTTGGAGTGCGTTAATATCTGAATCAGTAGAAGGAGAAACTGACTTCTTGCAAAGTATTGGGCTTAGAAAATCCAGTGTGCCGAATGCGCCACATTTGGAAAACTGCAAATTGAGGGCGCAAATAAATAAACGGCTTGACAAGCATTCTGAGAATGAAAGCTTCCCTCCATGGACTACTTGGAAAGGGCTATTAGACATGCATCCAGCATTGACAACCAATGGACATCTCAGTTACTTTAGGCACCAAGCTATATCTGACGGTGCTTATCCCCCCTGGGTATATTTCTTAGTCACATAAATGATAAACCAATTAGAAAACATTACAGTTGAATGTGAACTTCTAGAATTGCTATATATGCAATGCTAACTGCATTTATTCATGTGCTGCTACACCATTTACAAAACGACAAATGATTGAATTATTCTATAAATGATCAATCTATTGACAAATGTGAGCTTCTTTACTTGATGTTTTTTCCCAGGTCATTGGGGCAGATGAAGAAAACTTTCCTTTTACTAGAAAAGTGCAACGTGACATATGGATCCATCAGCACCCACCAAATTGCAGGGATCCCAATGTAAGATTTCTTGTTGCTGACTGGGAGAGATTACCTGGCTTTGGTATTGGAGCCCAGCTAGCTGGAATGTGTGGACTTCTTGGTATTGCAATCAAGGAGAAAAGAGTCCTTGTGACTGGCTATTATAATCGAGCTGACCATGATGGCTGCAAAGGTATGTGTGACTGTGAGCAATCATACAATAAAAACTAAGACCATTGGTTGAACCTGCTCATACATCTTGAACTTTCACTCCCTAAAGACTGCTTTTACTGACTAAATGTATGAATTACAATTTTTAAAGGTGATTCCCGGTCTAGTTGGTCTTGCTATTTCTTTCCAGAAACATCCAAAGAATGCCGAGATAGAGCTTTTGAGCTTGTGGACAATAAAGAAGCATGGGAGAAAGGCATCCTAACTGGAAAGGACAACTATACCTCAAAGGAAACATGGGCTGGAAAGACTCCTAGGCAAGTGATCTCAGGCCTTTGCTGATTCAAACTTGGGGGATTGTTAAAGCATTGGTTTTCATGTCACCATTGCCCGTCTGTAACACAGGATATGGGGTGATCCTTGGAGTTACTTGCAGCCAACTACGGAGATAAATGGGAGTCTTGTTGCCTTTCACCGTAAGATGGATCGCAGGTGGTGGAGAGCACAGGTAACTAACATAAATATTTCAGGGATTGTCTCTTTGGAACCTGACTCCTCTGAGCTCCAAATTTCCTGAACATGACTTCCAACAACATTTTTTAATATCATCTATGTCCTCCAAAATTTTAGTCTGGCAGTCACCTGGTAATTGTCTTTATTTCCCGCAGGCCTGTGCTTTTCTTTCCAAAGTAAATGTTGGACAAGTTTCTTAACTTTGTGTGACTTCTATCATCATCTGCTGATAGAGGATTTGACTAATTGATTACATTTTCAGGCAATACGCTACTTAATGAGATTTCAAACAGACTATACATGTCGCTTGATGAATGTTGCCCGTAATGATGCTTTTGGAAGGGAAGCTGCAAAGATGGTGCTTACAAGTCTTGTGGGAGAGTGGCCAGGGGTTGGCACATATTTTGATTCTGAGCTTCCTAGCTTTGATTTTTGATAAATATACAGGCCTTGAATCCTAAAATGTTGGCATTCTTGTTCTTAACCCAGGAACTGAGAGAGAAGCCAAGTTCAGATATTGAAGAATTTGTGTGGTCAGATCACAAACCATGGATGCCTAGACCATTACTAAGCGTGCATGTAAGAATGGGAGACAAGGCATGCGAGATGAAGGTAGTTGAATTTGAAGAGTACATGCGTCTCGCCAACAGGATCAGACAGCGATTTCCACACCTCAATAGCATTTGGCTATCAACTGAAATGCAGGTTCGACCTTTGTTGGCCATAATTTCAATTACACATTTCTTATCTCCTTTCATTTATTCCTCTTACCAATATAACATTGGTAATCTGATATATTTCCAGGAAGTCATTGATAAATCAAGATCATACAGCAATTGGAACTTCTACTACACAAAGGTGATGCGCCAAGTTGGAAACATGACAATGGCAACATATGAAGCGAGCCTAGGTAGAGAGACCAGCACGAACTACCCTCTTGTTAATTTCTTGATGGCAACAGAAGCTGACTTCTTCATCGGTGCATTGGGTTCAACATGGTGCTTTCTCATAGACGGGATGAGAAATACTGGAGGTAAAGTAATGGCTGGCTATCTGAGCGTAAATAAGGACAGGTTCTGGTAGAGATTGATCCAAACTTGGTGGGGTAGATATTATGTACAAATGGTTGAGATTATGATCAACGATTCTTTTTTGTCCCCTGTAAATCTGCAAATTTTTCACTGATGTCCCTCTCAATGCATTATCTTGATGTACATACAAAATAAGCTGAGTAGTGTAAGTGGGCAATAGATGGAGGTGCTCCAAGCTGTAGCTTTAAGGTTTTCCATTTTGAGTAAAGACGGGAGATTTTCCCTGATCTTGGTCTCATATGGTATATTGTATTACTTAGTTATAACTTGCAATGTAATATAACACCAATCTTCATATTATTTACCAGAGGTCTGAATACTTAAATATTTGAAATACTCAAAAGGAATAAAAATTGGGTGAAAACATCTATCATTGTTTCTCATTTGGGAACATAGAGACCTAAGAGATCCTGAATATTTGAATATTTGACATACTTAAAAGGGATTAAAAAGGATAAAATGCATATTGAGACATCTATCATTGTTTCTCATTTGGAAACATAAATAACTACAGTTTAGAAAGAATAGCAATCACAAAAATTCAAGCTTTGTTAAGCAGCATCGCGGATGCAGCTGATCAACATCTAGAAGAAGGTATTAGAAGAAGAAGAAAAAAAAAAAAAAAAAAAAAAAAAAAAATGAAGGTTCGGTTTCTTTCCAATTTCACATCAGGTAAACAACGCTACAACAGATTCGGTAACATCATGGAGTGATTACCTTAAAGCTACCGTGTAAATTCACCCACAATACGATTCCCAAGAAGAGTCAAAGGTCAAGTGTTCACCAGCAAAGCCTTACCACCTCTTCTTTATCTAAAAAATATTTCAAAGTTGCAAACTTCACAGGGATATTTGATCCAATTACTCCACATCTTCACTCAAATGATGTGTGCTACCATCCCCAGCTCTAGCCGCTGAGTGCTTCTTGTGTTTTTTGTTCTTAGCCTTCCTGGCTTTCATGCGGCGTCTCTTCTCATCGGCATCAACCCAGGTATAGTCCGATGGTATGTGGAACGGATCCACCTCATCCTTATACCGTTGACTATCTCCATCGCTTGATTGCCCGCCACGACTTCCCTTCATCCACGAAATCCATGACCCATCTGATTCCTTGGCATCCTGGAAATGAGCTGGGCTCGAGGGAGGTGTTGCAAACTCCTCTACTGGCTGAAGCTCCTCGAATTTTGTAAAGGTAACAAGCACACGAATGGTAGGGACGATAGGGATGGCAACCTACAATGAAAGGAAAAAGAAATTGTCATACAGTCCTCAGTCCAACATTTGAATACCAAGCATGAATAGATTTTTCAAACGCAATTTTCCCCTTAAAATAGTTCTCCCACAACCCTCCGCATCCAGCCTCCCTTTGTTTGCAATCAACATGCCTAATATCTAGGAACTAGTGGAAGAGGGGAGCCAGTTAGTAGGTGAGGGGGCTTCATTCCACTACATAAAATTACAAAAAGAATTCTTGAACATATTATAGAAATCAAAAATAATCAGCCTGATTATGGAAGACATTTCAATCCCAAGTCCTCCCAATACTCCTGCCTTGAGGACAACGGACCCACCAACTAAGCTAAGACTAGTCATTTCAATCCCAAGTCCTCCCAATACTCCTGCCTTGATGACAAGTGGACCCACCAACTAGGCTAAGACTAGTTACCCTTAGAGGTTACCAATTGGCCACAATTTACGGCTGTCCAATCAGAAAATATAAATAGAAATCACTCTATGGTACCCTTTGTTGAATCAGGAGATGAAACATTCAAGCATTTTTTTTTTACAAATCAGGAAATGATAAAAGTAAGTTTAAAAAGAAAAGTAAAAAGAAACAACTGTCAGCCATGAAAAAAAAACTACACTAAAAGATATAAGATTACCTTAATGGGAAATGTTCCAGGAGGTAGTTTAGTTGTCAAAAGCTCCCTAAGCCTCCTAACAGCCTTGACCTTGTTGACTAATATGTCTAGCAGAGGCAATAGTTCCTCTGTTTTTAAAGGAAAATCTCGTGTAAGCCATAGGACAGGTCTCAGACCCTTCTTGAATTCATTCTCATGCTTAGACTCACTGGTGGACACTTTCTTCTTTTTCTTCTTGCTGCTTTTATCCTTTCCCTTCTTGGTATCCCCTACATCCTCCTTAGCAAGCTCAGATGATTTTTGATGATCACTTGACTTCTCAGCACCACCTTCTGGTGCCAACTTAGAAAACCTTTTTGTGACCTTTGAATCTTCAGGATTGTCACCACCATTTTTCGTACCTTTGTTCTTCCACCCAAACCAACTCCTCTTCACTTTGTTTGCACCATTTGATTCACCATTCTCATAGGAACCTGATAAGCCATTCTCAGGTACCCCAGGTTCCTCCTCCTCACAAGGGTCCTCTGAGTTCTCCATACGGAGTGCAGAATCCAACTGCTTCCTCTCCTCAGCCGTCAAGACATCATCAAACTCATCATTTTGGGCACCACTTGCCAACCTCTCTTCCTCTTCTACAGAAAAAAGCTCCTCATCAGTCATTGCACCAGGAACCCGCCTTGATTTCACACTGACCATCACATGAAGCATATCATACACTTTTGCTTTCCAGTTTCCAACCATTTCAGTCTTTTCCTGCCGTCTCCAATTCAAATGAGAAACAAGTTCTGCCTGTGTGACATCAATGCCTGGCCTATACATATTAGTTTGAGACATCAAAGCTACTTCATGGGCAACTTCTGCTTCCGTTGGTTGTGCGCCAACCCCCTCCAATGCATTAGTAACCTCGTTTTTCTTGTGGGAAAGAACAACTAAAGAACCTGGTGGCAAGGTTATATTGCTATCATCTGAAGAGTAACCCTCTCCTAGAAAAAGAAAAGTTTGGTCAGACCTTTGAATGCGAAAACCGTCAAACCCAGCTAGAGTCATATCAGCACGAAGGTTAGAACCCCGCTTCCAAATACGGTAAGTATCCGAGGGAGCAATTCGACTGATAAAAGGGATAACAGAACTTTCAAAATGAAAAGTTATCTCCATGTAAAAATCACGAATACGAGCTGCAGAGGCAACTATTCTCGGAAGGCGACGACACCATTTTGCCCAGGCAAGAGTTTGGTAAAATCGGGCAATTATCATAGCAATTGACTCCTCTCTTGCGCAAACTGCTTCTTGAAGAGCACTCCACCCATTTTCGTTCTGCAGACTCCAATCAACACCAGCTGCCATTAAAATTTCAGCAGAGATGGGATCCCGCAATCTGACAGCAAGATGCAAAGGAGTCTCACGGCCGGGTACATCCCTACGATCAATTACAGCTGAGACAGCATCAGCATGTTGCTCTGCTGCAAGAGACTCTGATTCCGTATTAACTTCGCCAGCTTTGGCAAGCCGTGGAAGGGCTGAAACAATGTGCCTGAGGGCAGCATGATCACGGCGTGCCACAGCCAAGTGAGCAGGACTGTGTGCATATTTGGAAAAATCTTCCATTTCTTTCCTTTCTCCGTATGTATCTCTCCTCTCACTCTCTTCTAATATTTCTAGGCAACTAAAATAGTTCCATTGTTATCAAGAATGCTCACAACTTTGAACACAATTACAGCATTTACATGCTTCCAGCTTCCCAGGGTTTTCCAGGGTTCAAAAAATTGGGGGAAAAAGCAGCAATATTGGGGCTATTATTTTTCAGCCCTCTTCTGCCACAGTCAAGTTCAAGTCTTTAAAAAATCCAAATTTCGTCAACTTTAAATACATCAATTATCACCAAACTTTGGCTGTAAAATCCTACAAAACACTACAATTGCTTAAAGTTCGCCAAATTTCCCCAAATTTCTCCCATTTTCACAGCCTCCAAACATCAAATCATCACTTGAACCAACTCCCTGATCATAAGCTGCACTACACTACAACCAAGATTCCAAGGAACTCAATTCTGAAAAAACAAAAACCAAGAAGAAAATTTAACAACATTACCAAAAAAAAGAAAAACAAAAAGAAAGACGATATTTTTCATTAAAAATATATTAACATTATTGCGACCAACCCCTTTCTTTGTTTTTTTTTTTTTAAGAACACACTTCCATTTTTTTTTTTTTTAAAAAAGATAGCTTTTTGCTATTAAAAGAATCAGGGCAAAAAAAGAAAAAAAAAAAAAACTTCTCAACTAGAACCCACACACAAACTGACAAACCCAATAGCCGTTTTCCTGTCGATTCCATCGTTTTCTCAACAACCAAAAAGAAAGTTGAAATCTTTGCAAGATTACACCCAAAGAGAAAGAGAGAGAGAGAGAGAAACGCACCGAGCCACAACAACCCGACCCGAAGGTTCGGTTCCGGCACTGAGTTGCAGGCACCTTTGTCTCGTAAAAGAGAAGAATCAGAGGGTGTTCGGGTGGGATCCGACGGCCAAGATCCTCTCCGGCAATAAAATGTTCGACCCCTAGACCTAACTCGGTCTCCTGACTCGGTCCCCAACTCAGATCTCTCTCTGGCTTTGGAGGCTATGTTTCTCTGTTATTTTTTGTCATCATTTTTTCTTTATTGGTCCCTCTGTCTCTCCAACCCTCCCTATCTCCTCGCTCGTTCTCTCCCGTCCAAATACTTTTTCTTTTCCCATTTTCTCTTTTGTTTTCGCTTTTCCTCCCTGGAGAGAAAACCAAACGAGGGAAAAACCTAGTCCCCGTCGTGCAATAGACGCGTATTATTGATGTAATGAAACAATTATTAAATCTGAAATAATAAAATAATATATAAATTGTTAAATGGATTGTGCCATGCTGTATATCTCTTCTCCTTTTATGTACTCAAATTTAAAAAATTTTAATACTAATTTTTTTTAATGAAAATTCAGTACTTAAAATGGCATTTATAATGAAAATCAAAATACACTAATACACAACAATTGGTCATAATTAAATAAAATTTATGTCAAATTTGTATATAAAAATGATCATTAAGCTTGGTGGTGAAATTATAGAGCTGTTTGACTCAAATGTCAATGCTAAACAAGCAAAAGAAAAAAAAAAAAATATATATATATATATAAAGTAATGACGTTTTTGAAATTATATAGAAATTTAATTACAAATTAGAGGGACGGTAAACTAGGCAAGAAATTACATTATAAATTTCAAATTCAATCATTATTTAAGGGTTAAACTTTTAATTAAATATTTTTATTTAATTAATTTTATGAGATAAAAACGTCGACCCAGATTTCGGCGAGCTAACCACAAGGTTCACAAATTGGTTGGGTGGTTTGACTATTACATTAGAAGCTTTGTATCTGACCTATATTCCGGATGGAAAAGAGGCTTTCCGCTTTCACTGTATTGTGGAGGGCCACAGCAGATGGAGACACGGCATTGCCGTCCATTTTCATGGAAATAATTACAGTCGCTGGCATTTTTTGAGGGTTAAAAAATGTCAGAAACTGATGGGAAAAAGAGAGAGAGAGAGAGAGAGAGAGAGAGAGGGGTAACTTTCACTCATTGCATTATGGTACAGTTGGAGATCCCACGATGCCTGATGCTGACCCAGCAGTGGGACACAAGATCAGACCACTGTACAGTACTGCAGTGAAAACGAGACTTTTGGTCTTTACTTCAGCCTCTTTTTTTTTTTTTTTTTTAAATTATTAATTATTATTATTATTTCTTCCCAATAAAGTAAAAACGTAGTTGAAGGAAATTCAAGTATTTTTCTACTAAAAACCATCTAAACCTTGGACAACAATAATAAGGCTCCGTTTATATTTATCGGGGAAACAAAAAAAAAAATATTGTATGATTTAAACATATATTAAGAAAATATTATATGTGTCTTATGACAATATCTTAGCAATTAAAAATTAAAATTTATATTTTTGAATTTTCAAATTATGTTTTTAAGAAAAGAATGTAAAATTTATAAAATAAATTCTTATGATTAAGTTCTAATCTTGAAAATGAGTATAATATTTATATGAATAGATAGAGTTATTTTCAATGGTTCAATGAATCTTTCAATGAATAAAAGAAAATAAAAAGAAAAATATTGTATGATTTTTAAGTAATCAGTGTATTGGGTTGCATAGTTTGAGCTAACAAATATATGCATACTCTAAGTGATACACAATACAGATAGTTAAAAATGCCATATAGTTATAGTTCCCAAACAATAAGAAATAGCAAAAATAGGAGTTATTAATGATCATATATATATATTATTTATTTATTTACTTGAAGCATGCAGTAGTTACCTATTATCCTCAAACAACAAAAAGGAGAAACAAAGAAAAGGCTTAAATTTTGTTGATATATTGTTTTTTTTTTTATTTATTTGTGAGAATTAAAAATTAAATCCTAAATCTGAAAATGAAGAGTTCAATTTTTTTTTTTTGGCTAGTAGCTGTTGATATATTGATTCTGTTTCTATACAAATATGAAATTGAGAATCCAAGCCTTTGCCTCATAGAAACCACTATTATTATATATATAGAGTCAACTTGATTGGGTACACCTGCTTACAGTTACTGTAATTACTTAAAGTTATGTGCCAGATTATCCCATCCCAACTTGTTTCTTTTAATCATCTTAGTTGACTTTGGGAGCACATATAACTTATTATAATATTATGCACGCATTACTTGATAGATACATGAAAATAACCCATTGATGTGAATGAGAAAGAAAAAAAAAAAAAAAAAACTTAATCCTCTGAGTAGATTAAAAATTAAGATTAAGTAGTTAGTTAAGATTTTAATAATTGATTTGTAAACAATTAGCTGCTTGTCGCCACATGAGCCACCACCGACAACTTGTTTTAGTTCCTGTCCCCCGCATTAATTCCCATTTCCAAGCCAACCCATCATATTAATATTCAAGAGGGAGGGAGGGGGGAGGGGGGAGGGGAGAGAGAGAAAGAGAGCTTAGAATCACGTGAATTAGATTGACGTGAAACTTATAAATGGGGCACGTGAGAATTCTATTCATCGCTTCCTTTTACGTTCTTTATTATTTTCCTTTACTACCGTTGTTTAATTAGGAGATCCTAATTAATTTTTAAAATTGGTTCGATGCACATAGAACCTAATAAATCTCACGATTCCTTATGATTAAGAATTTTAAACATTCATTTCGGAGTTTTTGGATTCGATAAAATGCAAGTGAAAATATGAAAATTATTTTTAAAAAGATAATTATTTAATATTATATAATTTATCAGCTAATAAATTTTAACTAATAATGAACATAATAAATTTTATTTGGGCCGGTAATATTCAACAATTGAGACTTGAGAGTCTTATTGGAGGAGGATCAATTTTTCTTTGATTCTCACCGTCCGTTAATCTCAAGATTGACAAGAATCATGAAATTAATTATCTGGACTGCTAAATTGATTCTTACTAATTCTATACCACTATTCAATTTGCCTTGGCCCATAAGACAATACACTAATAAATTTTTATGTTCATATACTATGTGAGATACAAAAAAGAAAAAAAAAAAAAAAAAAAACGTATCCCCCTTTTGAGAAGATCTTTGGTTAATTTATTCTAAAGCTTTTACAGTCTCAATTCCATATGTGAAAAGGCTCATTTTTGAGCTGAATTATGTTGTGGGGTTCGTGCAATTTCAACCCAATGAATTAACCTCATCGGCATCTTTAAAAAATTTCAACCGTAATCAGCATCTTCATCGACATAGAATTTACACTGCGTCTACATAAAGAAAGAGAAAAGTAGAACAACAATAAAAGAACAGATAAAAGCTCATTTTATTATTTTAATTATTTATTAGAGCCAGTCCACAGTGTCCCTCAATTGCCTACACTTAAAAGGACAAAACAACTTGACCTGTTTGCCACCAAGGCTTGAACCTTTTTTGTTTTTCTTGTTAATCCAAGACTTTTAACTTATATTTGCACATTTCTGCTCATTTTCTATTAAAAGTCATGCTTATCTTCCAGTGGCTTTTGTATTTTTCTGAATTTTAGTGGACCATAGCCCGGGTCCACACGGTCTCATTGCTGGTGAGCTTATGCTTATATTCTACTTTTCTTGTTTCACATCCACCCATCCATGTTGGGGAGGTTGTGGGGAGGAAGTCTAATTTCTTTTGCACAGACCAAACATGCTTTCTGTATACAACTTTTACTATTGGTCCCCCTCGTAGCCCCTGTGGGCGTGGCTCGCTAAAGTCATAACCTTTAGTTAGGTGAAGCCCCCACACCACCTGCCATGGAAACAAAGGAAACCTTGGCACTCCCCCTTCCTTACCCCCAATAACATCGGTTGGTGCTTCAAATCGTTTTGGTGATATCTTGTTCTATAAGGTCACTTCCAAGTTTGGTACATGGCCAATGCAAGAGTGGAGTACTGGACTAAAGGTAGGTTGGCAAGTCGGAATGTCACCGTCAACAAGAAGTCATGAGCATGGAGACATTGGAGAGGGTGAATATGATAGTAACAATCCTTTCACGCGAGGTAACTAGCCACGCTACTTCAAAGATTGTCTGTGCTTGCGGGTGCGTTGAGGCACACTAGTAGAGTGCTCATTTAGAACTCATTAAAAGTAATCTCTTTACAAATCACAAAAGGATAGCGATATTAAAAAACAAATGAAAAAGAGCTCTCATAAATCTCACAAGCGTGGAGCGTGTCGGGCACTAGGGAACACCACCTTTTTACCTTTTTTTTGTTTCGGGTTTTAGTATAAGTGGTCTCAACTATATGGAAAAGGAAATGATTTGATACTGACGGGAGCTTCCCGATCAGTGGACAAGAGGGACCCTGGCTCTTGCCACCCGAGTAAGCCCGGATTCTCAAAACACCCCATTTAATGATTATGGTTTTTGCCCATTATTTCATCGATGGTGTTTATGCCCATTTAGCCATTTGGCATTTTTAGTCTTCGGGCCGAAGTGAAACCGAATGGTGGTCCAAATTTGGCCTGTCAGTAACAAGGAATTTAGATATTATGCATCCCAGGCCTAGAAGTTGTTACAAAGAGAGACCTGGTCGAGTACCCGACCGAACCAGTCTCAAGAATGGGTTTGGGACTCCATCTTGTGTTTGATGGACCCTTACAAATTTATAACGACAGATTTTCCTTGACATCACGATAACAAACACCACTTTATCCTGTTTTCACTTTTATACGAACGAGTCGAAGGACACTATTTCAGCTATGAAACCGAAATAAGTAAGTTCTTTTGTGTTTTTAATAGCATAAAAAAAAAAAAAAAATCCACCAAGAGGAGCTTACCTTGATGATCAGAGACTCCGCGTGATTCCTTCGTGTAGAACTTTGTGTCATTTTCTCTGTCCGCGCGATTCGCGCAAATTGCGAGAAAGATTTTCCATCCCACTCCTTGTATCGCTGGGCCAAACAGGCAGGCACCCATTTAATTAGTGGTTCTAGGGTAATAACTCTCTCAATAGTCCACCCAAGTGCAGTTTGCACTTGAGGAAGGTCATAGCAAAGTTTCACATGTCAAAAGGAAAATTGGTAATAAAGTTGCAGTACCCATTTCAGATGCTACGTGTAAAATATTCTATGGAAGTAAAAGTTAATTATTTGTACCCTTTACATATGTTTTTCATAAAAAAACTTTAGAAATAAAACAAAATCTAATTAATTTTGGCATACAAACAACAAAATGACAGATTGAAAAGGGGAAGGAAAAAAATCCTATCAATATATTAATGGTCAAATGAACAATCCTCAAAAATTGATAAATAAAGAAAAAGAAGCCTACCCAGCACCCAAAAGATCACCGTTCGGGCAAAAAGAGTAAAGCAAACCATGCACCAAAAGAGGAAATGGCCTTGGCATGGATTATATCTTGCAAACTTTTGACATAAATAATTTTCTAAATGTTCTAAGCTATTTCAACTGATACTTAAAACTAATCACCCCTTGCAATCGCTCCCACCTTTGCAGGAACTTCGGTGCCACAAGCTGAAAATCCCCATTCGAATCCTTGCCACTGTCAAAATTTTCCACATTGGCCTGAAAATTCCCCCTTCTTGTGGATGGAAAAAATACATTACATCCCACTAAGCCTTCCCCTCTGAAGAGCTTAGTGTCTTCATACACTCCATAAGAATGATTTTTTGAGTCTACCGTTTCCATGTTCCCTTGTCCCTCTAGAATAGTCTCGACTATCATTTGAGCATCTTCAACCAAAAAAAAAAACACAAACAAGCCAACTTGAAAATTTCAGACAGAGAGCCAACTGAACAGAAAATAAATTGAAAATTGTAGACAGAAACTAGACCTAATGAAAAACTGTGTGTAACTGTAACTAAAAGCAACGCACTCCATAAACTCCAAAATATAAGTGGAGAAATTGCAGCACCAATCTAAATGAATTCAAGACCTAAAGCAGCCATTGCCAATTTAGACTTAAATAGTGCATTTGTCAGCATTTCAACGTAGCACCAGCATATATGGATGGAGATTCAGAACACCACCTAAGGGCACATGTTGTCTCAGTAAAAGGAGAAAAACAACAAATGGCACAACCACCAGAATCACAACCAAACACAAAATCAATGATGGTTGTCCTACCATTGAATCTTAAGACCTTTCTCCTAGTCATCATAACTGCAGCTAAACAATCTAGGTGAACAATTGCACAGTCAAATCCCTAACCTATCCTCCATTCAATGGCAAATATTTGTTTTACAGAAAATTTGGACCATGTCATGATTACCAGGGATAAAGCATGATACAAACATTCCATAAACCAATGCATTACTTAATATGTGCCATGGCATTTATTATATACATTAAACATTCTGTAAACCACTGCATTCATATGCTTAGTCAAATCAACTCAGACGGCAAGCACCTGTCCATGAATTGTATACTTGAAAACAGCATCGGTCAATACAGAAGGAACTAACCACTGATGGAACTAGTGTCAAATAAGCAGAAACAGCTTACATTATTAAACTCAAAATGGAGCCTCAAGTGATTCATCCCAGACTTCAGCACTTCCATTAGAAGCATCTTCAACATCTTCTTCCATTGAAAGCCTAATGTATTCTCTATGTGCAAACCGATCCCACTCCGTTAATGTTGGATTCTCACGCTCCTGTTTTATTATAATTTCATCAGGGTTTTGTTACCAACAGTATCCAAGCATTAGGCTACTCCAAGTGGAGCAGCAAATATAATTAACTAGCTTTACATACCTGGCGAATCAAAAATGGGTCACGAGTTTCAAAAGCCATAAACTTATTAAGGTTAAAAAGGATATTGAAGACACTTCCACAAAGTTTGCAACCTTTCAGGTCACGCAGCATTATATAGCTCTCATTCTGCATTAAAGAAAACTTGAATGGTCAAAAACCTGAAGATCTCCAAACAATGGTGGGTTTCATTAATAAAGGAAACAAATAACTAATAGGTAGGTTACACAGACTATTCAGTTAGCTTAAAGACTTGATCCTCTACTAGTGATATACATAGGAATCAAACTATGACATTAAAATAAACCTTGTGAGCGTACTATCCAGTAAGCCATTTTGATTTATGCACCATGAGTGTACTATGTAATCAGTGGTGCTGGGGGATAAGGTGGGAATACAAAGTACTAGGAGCACTTTTTCCTGAAGCTCTTACTACAGAAGAACCAGTGAACCACCAATAAACTAAATGAATTGCTAAGGGCAAACCTCTGGTCCAATCATGTCAATTATCTGGCACAAAATATCTTCGAAGAGCACAGGCTCTTGAGCCATGCATTCCATGCGGTGTAACTGTTCCTCGTAAAAGAATTGCATCTCATTTCGTGTTAGAACTCCATTTCCATCCAAATCTATGCACTTGAACCTGAGAATGAAAACTTAAGGTTGTAACTAATACATACATGATGGCCAGAAGCTCCCATTTACCAATGTGACTGATGTCACTATGTACATACATGAAAACAAAGCATATAATCAAGGAAATGAAACTACAGAACATTTAAACTGCAATGAATGACATTCAAAATGATGAACAATTAATAGTTAGGCATATTTCTGTTGGTAAGAGTATCATGATTGGACCTATAATCAGTCCTCAATGAAATCTCTTTCTTTCTCTTTTTATTCCCCTGCTGTTCTTGTCGATCACTTTCTATAAAATTTGCCGCACTTACTTCCTCAGATATACATACTAATGTGTATACAGGCATATAGGCTTGATTTTAAGCTTCATGGTGCTTCCTCAGTAGCTCAGTCATTGTGACAATACAACACCTCATGAAGTGGTTCAATCCTAGAAATCAAACAAATAAAATTTTGTTCATCAAAACACCCTTCCCTTCAGCAGAACAAGGCATGCATAATACCAGTACTCAAGACTAGGCTCAGATGACTTGTCCTCCTCTGACAGTATGAAGTACACAAAATCTTCATATCCCATCTTTCCTTCAACCTTACTTGTAAACTTTCTTGGAACCTGGCATATATTTACAGCAAAAACATAAGCCAACTTCCAGATTTATATAATGGGATCATAATGGAGCAGATGTAAAACATTCTAGACGGAAGAACAAAAACATTTGATGTGGAGGAAAAAGGGAAAAAAAAAAAAAAAAAGCTTCTTCTGCAGATGACAGATAATCATAAAACTTGGTCTAAAGTACAAAACCAACATCCAGCAAGCACTAACCTGGGAAAATATCCTATCCACAATTCGGTAGGTAAGTGCATGATTACCATATCTGATAAGGTTCTCCTTGTCGATGAGAAAATCATGATCTGTGTCCAGCTCCCAAAACTTGCAGTATATCACATAAAAGTGTTCATAAGAGAAGTACCTGCATACAGAAAGTGTTGCTCAAAAATAATCTCACCAGGAAAATCAAATCAAAAAAAAAGAGGGGGAAAAAAGATACCTATCTATAAATCTCATGGTATTTTTACCAATGTACTTTGCAACTGAAAATTCTCCTATTATACATGTTTTGTAACTTATAAGCAACATGCAGTCCTAATTAATGAATGCCTACACCTAAGTTTCAGGAGGCATGTCTACCTTAAAACCTTGTTGATGTCCTCCTCTTCATCTGCATGCTGCATGGCATTAATTAAGTTTCCACGTTTCAGCTCCCTGAGTGTAAGATGACCATTTCCAGATCTATTTATGTAGTAGAATATTCTGTATATTACAGTTTCAGCTGGACAATTGCAGAGAAAAATAATAAGTGTAAATTAAAAGAGGATAGAATATTAAATGTAAAGAATCTATTATGACAAAAGATCCAGATTCTAAAAATAATGAAGGACCTAGCTGCTTATAATGTTTTACGTTCCCTCTCATTCTCATGCAAGCCTTCTCATTGAACCAATTTAAACAACTCAAGCAGGCGGCAAAAGCAAGTTAACTAATTGAATCAAGCTAGCCAACACTTGCAAGCCGTTTCTAACCGACAATGTAACTTTCAACAAACAGAAAAGAATATAAGTAATTTATAGATCAAAACAATAATATATGCAACAATTTAGAAAAATCATATAATTTGAACAGAATATTTGTCCATCCCTTCAATTGTTTCTATCAAAATGTGCAGTTAATCTTATTGGGTCCACTCAGTTACGAACCTTCCATGACCAGCATACTCAGCTCCCATTAAAAAACTATAATTTGGAAACACAATATATGTATGTATATACATTCAAGCATACATCCTTCCAATGACAACGCATTTTGATCAATATATCAGTGTGCCATAATTTTTGAGAAAAAAAAAAAAATCTCATCATTTTATTAACATCATCAACACACTGTCAATTTCACATATAATTCAAGATAGAGCAAAAGAGGCCAGCATTTCCTGCTAAGGCAATAAATCATTGATATGAGCAATTGCTTTGAGTTGAAAAACAGCAATATTATATGAAATAGTCAAAGCTTCTTTTGAAATGCAGAAACAAACCATATCTATCCTGAAACTCTGGTGTACTCTGTAAGAACTCCAATCCAGGATGGGTAGCCAATAGTTCACGAAGCATGGGTTTGAAATCTTCCTGTAAGCAATTTGAACAATATTCAAAGCTACTTGAGAACAGAAACTTTTGCATAAATCATATGCACATAAAAATGAATACCATAACAAATATCATGAAGGTATGGAGACATTAATATACATGTCACCATAAAAAATAGCACATATAACAAAATTAGTACATATGATGCACACCTGAATGAGGTACTTGAGATCTTGTTGCTTTAGAATTGTAAATATTTGGGTCGCTATATCCATTGTCAACATGTTTCCATTTATCCAATAATTGACAAAAGCATCCCTATGGCAGATCAACAATTTTATTATTTGTGAAGGAAAAGAGCATGAACTAGCGTGCAATGATAATTAGAGAGTAAGTGGCCAAACCAATGCTGTCACCTTGTTTCTTAAATGTTGCTAAACTTAATGATAACAAAGTACAATGGTCAAATCCAATGCAATCCAGGTGCAAAACAAATTTCTGGTTATAGTCCAAACTCCAAACAGTGCCAAATAATGAAGAAGGCAAGCATTTCTTTATGGTTAAGGTGTCCAACCCCATTTTACACAGAACCACACAAGTTATGCTCATTAGAAAGAACACAGCAGACTCATTCTACCTCAGTCAAATCATTAATTTGTGAACACAAGGCAAATGAGAATTTATAATTAATGGCAGAAAATCAAGCACCAATTTTCTTTGCATGTATTGTAAATCAAGGGGATGCAAGGACCAGGCCAAGATGAGCCAAAATCCAAGAGCTTAATTCTGATTCACAAGTGCAGGAATGATGTCTAAGATAGAAGTAAGCCAGTAACCTCATGTTTCTATTATAAACTTTTCAAGTTACAACCTAAAATGGCAACTATATCATCAGTCCCACTTGCCCACATTTCAATAATATGGACCCCAGAGCCTATTCTTGCTATCATGGTAATTTTCTAGGTCAAGAACATTTTAACCATATAAAAAAAAGAAAAAGAAAAAATCTCAATGAAAAACCTCCAAAAGGACACAGGAATTCTGGTACAATAAAGATTAGATTAGGCAAAGAACCATAAAGCTTCACAAGATGAGCCAGGATAACTACCATCATTAAGAAGATCAAATAAACTGGAGTTCAGAAAGAAATATTGCATCTCTGATGTTAAGTTGCAGACTAACATACCTTGTCACAAAACCAGTGCAATTAACATCAATCTTTCCAAAAAGTGCTGTGGAGAAGAACGAGGGTAACTTGCAGATTTCCTTAGCAACTGATTTAAATTCTGTACATACAAAGACATTGTGAGAAGATCAGTTTCCAAAATATAAATCTGCTCATTTTCTATAAACACTCACCATGTCTCTGTAGTCCATCTGGGCGACCATAGAAAAAATGACTAATCCTGAATAAGCATTGTTCTTTTAAATCATTTGGAGGTGGACGACCATTCTGGAAGTAAAACTGCAAGTATTGAAGCATCTATGTTTCTCAGCTCCCTCACAGGGGAAAATAAGTTGAGCAATTTAACAACAGCAGCCCAGGGAAAGAAAATAAGGAACCAATGAAACTGAGATCATGGTTCATGAAAGAGAAATGTAGGAGTTTTGCCAAACCTGAGGTATAACTTCCTTTGCTGGCTCACAAACTAATTTTAAAGGAGAACCTAAATTTGAAGGGCCAGGCCTCTGCTTTGTTATACGAGGGGAACCAGATGTACTTCTTGGAGAAAGGGGAGGTGTACTTCCAGAAGGAAACATGGAAGGTAAGGCACTGCTTGAGGCAGCATTTGTGCTAGAGGAGTTGTTAGACACATTCAATGGAGCACCTGCTTTCACATCATTGATCAACGATGACACCTATCCCAAAAAGAAAAGTAAGTAGTTGTATCATCAGAGTGCATGCTTATATGATATACAAGACATAGATTGTAGCAGACTTCAGAAGAGCATTATAAAACAATCAAGGAAGCCAGAAACAAGTTATGGCCATATAATGTCTCCCTCTAGAAAATTAACAGGGCTTACCAAATCCTCAGCACTTCAAGATTTTCAATCACAAAAGGATGGAACAAAGCTTGACAAGCTATCTGTAAAACTTGGCTTTGGGGTGGAAAAAGAACACAACTTCTTTCTCTAGTGAAAGAAAGAAGATTCAACAAAACAATCAGAATGACATCCAGCTTGCAATTTACGAATTTTCTTGTCTTCATCCGTTTAAAAACTCACTTTTGCTCAAGAACTTCAACAAGCAACAAACATCAAATGCCAAATTGAGTGTCATTCACTCATATTCTCATCAATATCTTGATGGAGCGAATACGTCCGATAGAACGCAAATTGGCGATGACTGAGACCACAATTACTCGCAAATCTAAACGAAATAGAGCTACAAGAACAAATTATAAGCGACAAGGAAAAGAAAATGGAGTACCAGCCGGTGAGCGTCCGGAAGCGAGAGCCACTGCTCGAAGAGCTGCTGAGCAAAGTCAGGATACGATTTGAACGCCGACGGTGTGACCTCCGGCAGCTGAAGCAACTCCGCGTCTAGCATCGCCACATCGCCAACAACAGCAACACCGCTCGTTTCCATATCTAACAACAAATCGAATCAAGCCAAACATACAGATCACATCACCTCCAGCCCTAATTTTCCCCAAAAATTCGAAACTCCGCAACAACACCCCAATCTCGATGGATCCGAAGCGCTCGAATCAAACGATTACGCAATTTCGTCGTGGAAATGCGATGGAGAATCTCGAAAATGAAGTAACCCTAGATCTTTCACAAATTTGAATGAATTATTGCTTTGTGTTATTCTCTATGAATTTGATAAAATAATGAGGAGGCGATTGGATAGCGAGAAAATGAAGGAAAGTAAGGGAAAACCTTGTTACTTTCAGATGCGAGTCATCGCAAATGCAGCCATTCGGTAAAAGGGTCCAGAAAGAAAGATATTTAGTTTAATGACACCTGGAATGGTTGAACATGTGATCCCGACCACCATTTCTTAGTTTTTGCATGATTTTCAATTCTCTGGTGACCAAAGAGGTGACGCGACATTATTTTTAGTTAAGCATCCGATGCAGAGTTTTCCCAATAATTTTACCTATCTCTATTTTTATTTTTATGTATTTTATTTAAATTTAAAATTTTAGATAATATTTTTTTAAAATTTTAAAAAATTTTTTAAAATTTTATAATTAATAAACGGTTACATAAAATTTTACTTTTATTTTATTAATAAATTAATTAAAATATCAGTAATGTCAATTAATTTAAATTTTTTAAAAATATTAATTAATAATTTTATAATATATTTTTATTATTAATTATAATATTTAATTAAAAATTATTTATATATAATATAATATAATATATTTTTTATATATTTAAATATATCTCTTGTTAATGTAATATTTTTATTTTTTAAATTTTTTAATCTAAATAAACACATGTCATCTATCCTAAAATTAAAAGAAAAAAAAAAATTCAAAAATTAAGCACGTGACTAGGCTAATCCAACTAGTCCTTTTAGTTTCGAGCAAAAGCTAGTTGGTCGCAATTTGACCGTTAATCTTAACGGTAAATGACTTTCATGTTTTTTTTTTTTTAATGAAATAAAATATGGTCCAATTTAGAAATCGATAAATAACGTTCAAGTTTCAAATAGGAAGGCGTACGGTCCATGAATGATTTTGACAATAATGATATTTTCACTCAATTTGAATTTTTTTTTTGGAAATGAATTATACTAATTTTTTTAATATTATTATTGAAGGGTTAAGAGGAGCTAATTTTTTAATATTTTACAATATTATAAGATTTCTTATTAGTTTGATCTGAGGTGTACATACACGCGACTTGGTAGATCCAAAATCAATTTACAGATAAATAATGCACCGTTAACTTTGTGTTTGCTCATGAATTGTCCAAAATTGCCTTTGCGAAAACGACGTCGTGTCTTAGGCCTTTTTACCCGGAACCCTTTGCTAGCGGTGGGTGAGTTCCTTTGAGATTCAGGCGGAAGGTGTAGAGAGTGGCTTTATTCCTACTTGCCGCATTGCAAACGAGGTCAGCTTCTTTGTTCTTTTTCAAATGTTTTTATTTTTTATTTTTGGGTTTAATTTAGGGTTTTTTTTTGGTTAGATTGCGTTGAATCGAATAAAGTAGAAATATATGATTGAATTGGACAAAGCATATATACATATGGGAATTGTCTCGGTGCACAGACCAATTGCAATGTTAGGGTTATTGAAGGCAGGGATTACTTTGCTTTTGCTTCAAATTGAAACCGTTTTCACCTTTAATCTTTTTTTTTTTTTAAGGTTAATTTAGGGATTAATATTTGTTCAGCTTAAGGTTCTTCGCAATATTTCAATTGGCATTGTCTGGGGTTTTTTTTTTCTTTAAACTTTTTGCTGAAAGGGTCATTGTGTAAAGCTTTAATTTTAAGTAGTAGGCAGTAGTGCTTCCTTTTCTTTACAAACAGAAAAATGAAAAAGAAAAGAAAAAATCAGTCAGGGAGGGGGTGGAGACGGGACAGGGATGGGGACGGGGACGGGGACGGGATGGGAATAAGGTTTGAATTGGGGATGGGGATTGGGATGGCTGTCACCGCTTCTGTCCTGCTTTGTTGCCATTTCCACTACTGGGGTGATCAAAGCAGCATTCTTTATTGCTGGAGAAAAAAGGGCAGACGATTGTCAATAGCTCTGCTTTGCTTTTGATTGGAAAGTCATTGTAGTCGTTTCTTTTTTTTTTTTTTTTTTTGTATTCAAGTTTTTGGCTCCTTTCCTTTTTCTTTTTAATTTTCTGTTTATAGTTATTGTACTCAAATTCAATTCTGAAGATATAGGAAAAGAAATGAAAAAGAAAATTAAAGATTAATCTTTAAAATTGGGATTAAAGCTTTACTGTTGAATCCTTTCTACTAAATAACATTTTTTTTTGCATTTTTCTGACAACCACATGATTCCTATGTCTTGTTTTATTGCAGCCAAAAAAGTCAAGATGAATGAAGACTTGGTCTCAGGAGGAATATATTCTGATCTGTTGAATCAATTTGAAATTATTTTGGACTCTGATCCACTCATGTAAGCATTTTGTTGTAGAATTTATTGATTCAGTTCTTTATTTTCCTTTTGATGGTTGCTTGGGTCTAACTTTTGGGTTTTGCAAATTAGTTAAAAGCAGTCAATTGAATTTATTGTTTTTTTTCCTAAGAAACTTCATGGTTCTAGTTTTTATTCTTGCATGTTTTTGTTTTCATTAGGAAATTGAACCAAAAGCAAATAGAAAAAGAAATGATCTTTTTTTATTGTCAAGTTAGGCTCTTTCATTGTTTGTACTGTGTCATGTATTTGTGTGTATTTGGGTATGGATACATGTATGTGATTGTGCTACCATATGAAAATTTGAAGGCCCTTGTTGCACTCTACCTTTGTATTATTTGTATCCTTTTTTGTGTTTCATGATGTTAAAATTAAATAAATGTTTGTTATTTGTATCTATTCTTTGTTTTTCATTATGCTGCAATTAGTTGTGCTGAATATATGTTCTTTTTGGGACTTGGTTGCACTCTGACACAGTGATGAAGTTGGATTTATCCATCCATCCCAATTTGCCACATTAAATGCAGAAGCAGGCAGCTCCCTCACCACATCTGACAGTAACTCACTGCAATGCATTGATGTTGCAAATCAAGAAAATGCAAGTTTCTGGGTTAGAGATCATAAATTGGGAATCTCAACACATGTTCTTCTTCCCTTGTATAAGGCAGCCAAACATTCATTTATGAGTGCACTTGTGCAACACAAGGTACTGGAGAACCCCCTTGAGATATCTGGGGATAAGAGTAATTTATTGCAGTTTTCGTCCTCTTGCAACAGTATTGAGAGCAAGGTTATGAGGCATAGCAGGGCACTTATATTATTAAGCTGTGATTTTGGCACTGCATGGAATTCCAGGTATCTTCCTTTAATGTAGTCTTTTGTAATTGGAACTTCTATTTCCTGTCTTATTCTTTTAATTGTCATGGAGAAAGAGTGGAAGCTATTTGGAAATAATGCCTGTGAAGCAATTCCCTTCCTACAAGTAGCCATTTCTCTAGTTGTACCCTTTCTTTCTGTTGTTGCCAGTAGTTCATGGTGCAAATGATATTTTGCTGCTCACATTCATGAGGGCATCATGAAAAATTTGTATTCAGAAATTACAATATCAACCCATGATAATAACTAGTTGCAATCTGAAAGTCCGATATTTGCAAATGTCTGTTTTTGCATTTATACAAAAATTATGTCTTGAAGTTGCGTCTCTTGAATATGGCGATGACTGCTTACTGCTTAGCCCTGTCTTGTAGGAAATTAATTGTGTCAAAGCAGCAACACATGTCATCATTTATTGATGAACTCCTCTTCTCAGGCCTTGTCCTTTCATATTCACCTAAAAGTGAACAAGCTTGGTGCCATAGGTAACATCCTCTTCTTAGATATAGCTTCATCTTTTTAATTTTTATGTATGTATGAAAACTATCAATGTTATTTCCTATAACATCTTTAAGGACTTAATTCTTACTCCTATATTGACAATTGACAGACGATGGGTGATCAAGATGATTGCTCAAAAATGCTCTGCTTTGGAAGAGATTGTGCGGAAAGAATCTGAGCTAGTGGAACAAATAGCTGAGGTTTAAGTTCAGTTCAGGAACTGGATACTGTTTTAAAGAAGGTTTATAAACTTTTCATAGAAATGTATCATCTGATACATGTAGGAGTTGCTTTGTGTATGCTCTTTCTACTCTTCAGAAGGATGTCTCCATGACTCTGTAATTGGGAAACTTTTGAAGCTTATCTTGCGTATGGAAATTTAATTTACTTTTAACTTTAAGGAAATTTTCATAATTAGGCTTTCTAGGCCAAATCTTCTACCCAAAAGTTACTTGTATGTGTTAGTGGTCAAATAAATGCCTTTTGCCATAGGCATACCTCATATTTTGGAAGGCCTAATGAACAAAATTAAGATGATGAGGTGAATGTACTATTGAGAACTTAGTCTTTGTAACAGGTGTCTTCTATTTCGCAGAGATCGAAAATGAACTATCGTGCATGGAATCACCGCTGCTGGTTAGTTTCCTACATGACAAGAGAACAGGTCAACTCCTAGGATTATCCAGATTGCATACATGCTTTCCAAAATGCTGTTATACTATTTTTGGATTTAATTGGTGGCTATTTTTGGTTTCCATTCGATGAGGTCCTTATCAGTCTTAACCCCTTGACAAGTCTCTCTCTCTCTCTCACACACACACACAGTTATTGTGCAAAGTTTGCATTGTATGCATTTTTTTTGTGGCCCAATTAATTTTGTGGGCTTAATTTCATGTGTTCAGGTGCTTCATGAGTTGGTGAAATCAAGAAAATGGGCTGGGTTGCATGTTGCTGACAGTTCTTGCTTTCATTTCCGCACTGTGAGTTCCATTTTAATCAAATGATCCGACTATTGATGGGCAACATTGAAGAAATGGGTAACAAATAGGGGAGAGAGAGAGAAACAATGAAATCATCTTAGATATTTGCTAGCATGTCACCATCTTTCTTTCTGTTTATTTACCTTGTTTTCAAAGCATTACTTTGTTGCTTACCAATTGCTGCTACTTTGGATACCATAGACCAATCTTTTGTAGTGCAATAATGGAACTAACTACCATTGCCTCACCTCGTGTATTCTGATACCTGATAATATTTCACAGTGCTTGGTAGTTACTATGAAATCTCAAAACTGTTGGATAAGCATGGATTGAATATTTTTTAATGTTTCTGTTTAATGACCATTTTGAGTTCTGCCAATTTGTAGCGGCTGCTACAGAGAATTTTAGCTGACTCTTGTCATGAACTGGAAGATAAGGTATCTGACATCAGACTTGAAATTGACAAAATCTGGCAGGTATCCATATTCTAAAAGCTAATCTGCTTTTTTTGCATGTCCTGACATGTATGTGCCTTATTCTAGATTCCTTTATAGGACATTCTTCAGCATTTTGAGATTTTAATATGTTGTAAGAAGAAATGTTTGGCCCTTTTTTCTGTTTAGTTAATGTCTTACAAGATATTCCTCAAAATCTAACCAGCCATCTCCTTTGGTGATTTGCCCATCTCTCTCTCTCTATTTTTTTTTAAGTTATTTATACCTTTTTTAGTTAAATCTTCCCCTCAGAGTCTATCTTTCCATTTTCTATACAACAAAAAAGTTTGATTTTCCCTTTTGTATTTCAGACATAGCATTAACAAGGTATAATTATCAAATCACTTCTCTGGTGTGGTTGGCTAAGAAAACCCCTTTTTCCACCATTTTAAATTTCTTTTTTACATCTTGGTACTGTGGGATATAACAGGAGGAGCTTGACTGGAATGAAACATTGATCAAGCGTTATGTGGGCAGAGAGGTATATCTCTCTCTCTCTCTCTACCCTTCTTAAGGGTAGGTTTTAAGAGATTGAGTTAGGTGAATGGGTTGATCAGAGTACATATAACAGGGTTTTTTTTTTTTCCTTTTTTGCAAGAAAACAGTTGTTTATAATGTTAAAACAGTTTTTATAATGCTTTGTTGATTCAAGAAGGATTTATAGCCCATGATACTTGGAAGTGTAGCATGCATTTGTTGGAAAGTTCAATGACTCACCTAATAATTTTTCTCTTTTTTTTTTTATGTATGTGTTTTCTATTCTTTAGTAGGTAAATAGAACCATGCACTAAGAAATACTGAATGGTCTAGAATTCAACTAGTTAATTGCCAATAGTTTTTACTGATCCTACAATCAGCAATGATTTTTAGGTTCTCATTTTTACTTGTTGCAGGCTCTGTGGCTTCACCGGCGTTTTCTCTCGTTGTGCTGGTTAAGGCTCCTTGAAACTGGCCCCAGACTTTCGCAGCACAAATCCAGCATTGCTGCCAATATTATTAGTACATTTCTGGATAATGAGTTATGCCTTGTGAATTCCTCTTCATCTATACCTGATAATGATTACGAGGACTTCCAAGCACAAGCATTCCACTCCACAACTTACATATTATGGTTGACAAAGGTACCAGTGTTTCTCTTAATTTTCCAGTCTGTGAGGCAGTCCAAGGGCTTTTTCTTATAGTTAGTCTGCTGAATGATTGCTCCTCATCCTTATGGGTATTCAGCAAGTTCCCAAATCCCAGAGGATTAAACTGGGAAAGATCCTTAGAGCTGGAAGCCTGAAGACTGTCCTTAACGTGGCCTGCCCTGAAAGGTGTTCTCTTTGGGACGAGTTAATAGGATACCTGGACGCATCTGACGAGGGCTTGGAGGAGACTGCATAAAAGGCTTTTGGTTGGATAATGCTCTCAGACACCGTTAGGACAAACTTCTGACATTTTCTTTTTTCTTTTTTCTTCTTTTTTCAATTTCTAATGACAGTTGTGTGCATCCAATTTATTAGGCAAAGCCATAGAATATGTGAATAGGTATTGCAAGCTTCTTTTTAACCAAGGAATAGCCATTTGTCTAAATACATTCATTCGCCAGAGTTACTGCACCATGCTGCATTTTAGTCGTGGAATTTGAATATAATTTCTGCTTTGTATCCTTTAAAAGAGGAAAAAAAAAAAAGGAAAAAGAAAGAAGCTAACAGCATTTCTGGCCCTTCTTTGTATGAAACTTTACCGGTCTACCGCACTTAATGTAAATTGGAAGAATGTTAATCAAGTGGATGGAGTTTTATTCTTGCCAAAGAATATCAATACCCGAGTCTATTCAGCTCTGAATAGAGCCTTGTCAATCAATCTGGAGCATTTGGTGAAAACCCTGACACTTTCTCATTTTGCTAAAATAGAAGAATTGTGAATATCCTGTTATCATAATTATTAATTATATATTTTTAATATTTTAACGTAATTATATTTAATTAAGAAATTCATATATATATTTAATAATAATGCACCATAAATCTGTCTTATAAGACGTTAGATTGATTGACCGTGACGTGAAAAAGAAAAAAGAGGAAACATTTGCCATTAAAGGCAAAAAGGAAAATGAAAAAGAATTGGCCCTTTGCCGGGTCCGACCCATTATGCCAAAACGTCAAGCCCGCTCTTTGAGTTCCTTATCCAAACCAACGATCTTCGATTTGCAGTCTCAAAGTTCCAGTAATTCTCCGTTACTGGTACGCAGGTTACTCTCTAAATCTCTCTCTCTCTCTGTTTTTTTCTTTTTTGTTTCCTACAATTCTATTGGAAAATGGCTGTCCATGGGCGTTGAACTACAGCACAGATAGTTCATTAACATGTTTTCCACAGAGTTCATTCCCAATAGCCTTCCCTTTACTACCCAACAGCCAAAACCCATCTCACAGTCACATCATAACACTGTCATTAGTTGCAGAAAACCTGGTCTTGATGACACCAATTTCAAAAACCCACAAAAAGTCAGGGCTTCAAGTGAAACAAGGCCAACCCATGTCTTGTCATTTGATTTCAAAGAGACCCATTTGATGAAACTGCTTAATAGGTCCTGCAAGGCTGGCAAGTACAGCGAAGCTTTGTACTTTCTTGAGTGTATGGTCGGTAAAGGGTACACACCTGATGTTATTTTGTGTACAAAGCTCATTAAGGGGTTTTTTAACTCCAGGAATATTGAGAATGCCAGTAGGGTTATGGAAATTTGTGAAACTTATGGAAAGCCTGATATTTTTGCTTATAATGCATTGATTAGCGGGTTTTGTAAGGCTAATCAGTTTGAAAATGCTAGTAGAATGCTTGATAGGATGAAAAGCAGGGGATTTTCTCCTGATGTTGTTACATACAATATAATGATTGGGAGTTTTTGTAGTAGGGGAAAGCTTGATTTGGCTCTTAGGGTCTTTGAAGAATTGCTGAAGGATAACTGCAAGCCAACTGTGATTACTTACACAATTTTGATAGAGGCAACCATTCTTGAAGGTGGGATTAATGAAGCTATGAAGCTTTTGAATGAGATGTTGTCAGGAGGACTGCATCCTGATACATATACTTATAATGCAATAGTGAGGGGGATGTGCAAAGAAGGGATGGTGGATCAGGCTATTGAGGTTGTTAGGAGCTTAAATTCTAGGGGTTATAAACCAGATGTGATGACATACAATATATTGTTACGTGCCCTTCTAAATCAAGCGAAGTGGAATGAGGGTCAGAAATTGATGGCTGAAATGTTTTCTAGAGGGTGTACGGCTAATGTTGTTACTTACAGTATTATGATGAGCTCTTTATGTCGTGTTGGAAAAATTGAGGAAGCAATCAACTTGCTGAAGGATATGAGGGAAGAGGGTTTGACACCAGATGCTTATTGTTATGATCCATTGATTTCTGCATTGTGCAGGGAGGGGAAATTAAATATGGCAATTGAATTCTTGGAACGTATGATCTCTGATGGTTGCTTGCCAGATATCGTGAACTACAACACAATAATGGCCACTTTGTGTAGGAATGGAAATGTTGATCATGCCCTGGAAATCTTTGAGAAGTTAGATGAAGTTGGTTGTCCTCCAAATGTCAGTTCTTACAACACGATGTTTAGTGCATTGTGGAGTTGTGGATATAGAAGTGAGGCCTTGGGAATGATGCTGGAGATGCTTAGTAAAGGAATAGATCCGGATGAGATAACTTACAATTCACTTATTTCGGGTCTGTGCAGAGATGGAATGGTGGATGAAGCCATTGAGTTATTAGTGGACATGCAGAGTAGTAGCTTCCAGCCAACTGTTATCAGTTATAACATTGTTCTTCTTGGGTTGTGCAAAGCACACAGAATTGATGATGCCATTGAAGCTCTAGCAGCAATGATTGAAAATAGGTGCCAGCCAAATGAAACTACTTACACCTTGTTGATTGAAGGGATTGGTTTTCAGGGTCACGAGCTGAAGCTATGGAGTTGGCTTTTTCTCTCTACAGGCTGGATGCTATATCTGAAGATTCAGTAAAACGTTTGAACAAGGTCTTCCCTATGCTTGAAGCTTACACAGACGTTACTCATTTGGATGCCAAGAATTAGTTCTCCCCATCTTCTGTTTTGGTTTTTAACGTTTGAAATCATGAGCTGGCTTGAATCTGATCTTTTCCTATTCCTTCAATGGCTGTATACAGAGTCCTTGAAGGAACTGTAAGCCATGGACTACTGCTCAAAGGGCTCTCCAAAAATGACTCTTTTTAGTCCAGAGTTGGAAATGAAGTTTGGGATCAGCATAATTGTAGTGCTTTACTTGTAATTTTTTGATGCAGAGAGGGGAGATTCATGGCTTGTGAAAAACAACAGAATCAAAAGGACATTATATATTATGGAGCACCTGCAGATTTAGTTTGTTAATTGTACCTCATTTCTTTAATTTCTTTTTATATATAAAAAAAAGAGAAAAAAATATATATGTGTTGTCTGAAGGAACCTACCTAAGGCATCTCGTTGAGTAAATTGTTGCGTTTGTACTCATACCACTTCACAAGGATACTAATTGCAACCAATAGGATATCATAACATTGACACATGGGAGAATCTTTGAAGTGTTTGCATTTGATCTCACGGTAGTTCCCGTCATAGAATCATGTAAAAATAAATATTTTTCTTCCCTTTAACTTTATGGGTCAATTTGCAGCATTAAAAACAGTAACACTACACAATTAGCAGGAAGAATAAATGAATATTGATGTGAGTGTTGTTTTTTTTTTTTTTTAACAAAATTGATGTGAATCAAAATTGACCAACATCTCAAGGTCAGGGAGAACCAAGTTGAACCAAGATGAAGTTACAACGACAGAAGTTGATCTAAGACAAGCTAGCAAGATGCTTCTATCCCAGACTTTCTCCATTGAGACACTATAGTCCTACAATTGCTGACAATGATATTCTGTCCATCAACCCCGAAAGAGTTTCCTGGCATCACAAAAGTACGTGGATAAATACATTGACAAACAAAAACAATTCCCCACAAAAGCTTCCAAGTATTTGGAAAAACCTAAACCAATTTTAACTAAATTACTAGTTGCAAACTTTAAAGTTCAATGGACTTAGCGTTTGAGCTAACATGTAAACATAGTAGCTGTATCCATAACATTAATCATCTAGGATGAAGAGATGCACGGGATAAACTCTGATCTAAACAAGGTAGGACAAAGAGAAATAAATGTGTTGTGCTTTTATGTACAAACTACTAACATGAAAAACATAATTCAAATGCAAAATGAATCAAATCAAATTAGTTCCTAAATCATTTGCCTAAAATTAGATAGGCAAATTAGGATAAGACAACAAACAAACAAATTTTCCCACATAAGAACCATAAGATAATGAGAACTCTGAAGATTAGTCAATCTCAAGGACGATCAACCGTAAATGTGAATACATAACCACATGAAAAAAGAGTATCAACTCACAAGAAAATAACTTTTGTTGTGGCTTCCAGCAAGCTGTTTGCAAAAGCAACTCATTTGATGACTTGCACTTATGTCTGGTTTATTCATTAAGAATCTTTCTTTCTATAAGCTTCAGACGCAATGCATTAGCCTCGTTCGTCATACCAACGTCTGCAACAGCTTTAATCAAAGTGGAGTAAATTCCCACATCTGGCCTGCATCGACTTGAGATCATTATTTCTAGAACTTGTATGGCAATATCCACTTTCTTGTTTCTACACAATCCACGGATCACTAGTCTGTATGCACTATTATTAATTTTCTGGCCTCTCTTTCCCATCCTTCTCAGTATCTCCACAGCATCCTCAACTTGATCTGCCCAGCAAAATCCCCAAACCAGACATCGATGGGTAATGCCATCTGGGGTGATCCCATTCTCTATCATTTCACCATATAATCTCATCGCTTTGTTCATGTAGCCCCTTCTAGACAATCCATCAATGACAGTGTTATAAGTTATCAACCCAGGAGAACAACTGCTTCCACTTAAAAAGCTAAGTAAATGAAGGGCCTCATCCACCATTCCTTCTTTACATAAAGCACAAAGGAGGATATTATAAGTTACAATGTCAGCTGTGCAATTTTCAGAAACCATTTGATTATAAAAGTTAATGGCACGATCCACAAGTCCATGTTTACACAATCCATTAAGTAGAATGTTGTAAGTTATCCTTGTTGGAGGATTAGAAGTCTCCTTCATTATCGCAAGTATTTCATCAACCTCATCCCAAAGCCCAAGATTGCAAAAGGAATGGAGAAGTGTGTTATAGGTTACAGTATTGGGCTCCATTCCATGAGACACTATGTCATATATGATCAAAGCTACCTCATCAAACTTCCCCTCTTTACACAGTAAATTAACCAATGAATTGTAGGTAACAAGATCAGGATAACAACCTTCAATTGCCATATCTTCCAGTGTTTCTATAGCCCGCACAGTTCCAGAATGCTTGCACACCAACTCAATGAGAATTGTAAATGTGATCAAATATGGAGGACACCCCCTTCTTAGTTGCTCCTCCCAAAATCTAATGGCCTGATCACAATTTCCATTCTCAAAAAAGGCCCTGATTATTGTATTATATGTGATCACGTCAGGCGAGCAACCACTCAAGCTCATTTCTTCAAGGAGATCAATAGCAGATCCTATTTGTCCTCTCTTGCAAAGGCCACCAACCATCATGTTATACGTGATAATATCAGGAATCCCACCGGACATGACCATAATTTTAATAACCTTCACAGCTTTACCAATTTGATCAATATTAATAAGGCCCCTGATCAAGTTTATGCAACAAGTGAAGTAAGGAATTTGATTTTTACGTGCCATAATATCTATCAGCTTCACAGCATCAATTAACCTCCCATAAGTGCATAAGTTCTGAAGGATTTCATTATTAGTTTCCTGATCATTTTCAACAAAGGGTGCATCACTAGACAATGTCAAAGATCCACAATTCTTTCTACTCATTCGCTCTGTGAATTTTCCTTCAATAGATTTATGAAATCCCAAGTTCCACTCATCTTGATCACTTTCATCAATTTTGCCAACACAGAAACTTCTTTGCAAACCCCCACATTTCACAGAAAATAATGTTCTTTCAGACCCAAAATTTCCCTTCCACCGCAGACATGACTGCTTTTTGTGATTGCACGTCATTGAACATTCAAGACAAAGATTTGATACCTTCATTGCCGAGCAACATTTGATACCAAAGCCAGATCCTGCTTGTTTAGAACACCAAAGCAAGCCATGCAACTGATGAACATCAACTACAGAGTTTTGCAAGAAAAGCGTATGCCCCATCTAGCTCCACCACTTTTAAAATAAAAACACTCTAATCCTGAAAGGGTATACAAAACAACATTAACTATTAATCATAGAATAAAAATTATCCAGCAAGAAGGCGAACACACCAATTTTTGTATGAGCAAACAGACAAAGAAGCCGATAACAGAGAAAACCCAGAACAAGTTGATTATTTATTCAGATAAAAGAATCAAAAAGTACCTTAAAGCTGGTCTCTTCGAGGCCTCTTGTTTTCAGCAACAAGTGAGAGAGAGGAAGAGACGCAGTTAGTTTTTGTTACGACAGTTGAAGATGGAATGGAACCCAAAGACAGAAATGACGTTGGTATCTAGGGTTTAAGGTTTCACTTTTACGGCTTGCCACTTGTCTGCAGTTAATTTACTAAGTAGTACTCCCAGATATTGCAACTGAGTATCAATTCTTTTTCATATTTAATATTTTTTTATAGAAAAAATTGTATGGTCTTCAAAAAAAATAATTATGATTCAAATTTTTTATACTTGTTTTTAATATATTAACGCTTATAATTCAATAGTAGTAAGCATAATTAAAATTTTTTGTCATTTAAAAAAAATAATGATAAAAAAATTCAATTTAAGTTAATAAAAAATATTAAATTTTTATTTCAGATAAATTTTTTATTAAAAAAATTAAATTATTAATAAAAAATAATTAAATGTTAATAATTTTTTTTTATTTTTTTCCTTACGAGCAAACAGGTAAAAAGGGGTTTTTATTTTATTTATCAAAAATGCAATTCAATAATCCATTTACCTTTTAACCCAAGCACTACCTTTTTAACCCAAGCACAAAACTTTATCCTGCCAAATCCTCTATATATTATTGACACTCTCCCCTACACCTGGAGAGTTTCTCTCTCTCTCTCTCTCACTCTCTCTTTTCTTGCAGCTGCTGCTCATTGTTTTTCTGTTTCTCATTGTTTCCTCAATAGAAAAGTATCGATCTTTAAACTCTGAAGGGGCTATATATTGCATTAAAATCCCTTATTCTTTTGGTTTTTTCATCCTCTTCTGCCTTTAATTCTTTCTTAGTCCACAAAGATCAATACTTTAATTATAATCCTTCTTCTGGGTTCTGGGGTTTTCTTCTTTCTTCTTCTTCTCTCTCTCTCTTTTTTTTTCTCCTTCTTTCGTTGTTGATTGATTGCACAAAGAACCATTTATCTGAGAGGGCCAAAAGATGCAGCATCAAGAGGGGTCGGCCGACTTGGCCCACTTCCTCTCCACGATGCAAGCCATCGAGCAGGCTTGTGCTTCCTTTCAGGTCCCTTTCTTTCTTGATTTTGCTGTTTCGTTCCTAAGAAATTGTGAGAAAATTTGAAAAAACATGTAAAAGTCCCTTTCTGTCTTGTTTTTCTGTTTGATTTCCAAGAAACTTTAAGAAAGGAAACCTGGAACATATCCAAGAATTAAGGAAAAACATTCAAGATTGTTTCTTTGTTCTTTTCTTGTTTGGTTTCCAAGAAACTGTAAGAAACGAAATGGAAAAAATGCCCGAGAAAGAAAGAAAAGATCTAGAACAAGAAGGGGAAAATGGATTTCAAGAATATCAGATGCTGGATCTTGTTCCTATCTCCTACTCTCAATTGGAAATTTACGTTTTTTCCTTCCTTTTGTAATTTTTCTAGCTTAGTAGGAGCTTTGGTATAATGGTAAAGGTTTTCTTTAACCGCATACATTTTACCCTACCGTCTGGGCCTTGTTCACTGTGATGCCATTTAGTAGGTTCTAAATATATATGATTACTCTGATAGAGGTGTTGTTGCGATCTTTTTATCACCGAGTTATTTATGTTTGATCAACTTTTTGTTTTTAGTATAATGCCAGCCCACTTAATGTTGTGCCCTATTTGGTTTGATTGATTGTTTTGTGCACTTCCATGACGATTATGAGTGGCTTAGGCATCGTGGTGATCGTATAATGTAAAATTTTGATTTTTTAAAGATTTTGTTTGGTTATTAGTGGGATAAGGGTTGATGGGTTTAATGAAGTTTACAAACAACCATGCTTGCTGATAAACTCAGATAGTCTTGTATGGCAGGTGTGTATAACTCCAGCTGCTGAGGCAACTATCATGGCATTAAATCAGTCACCTCAGCCATACAATGTCTGTAAATATATACTTGGTATGTTGGTTAATGTGTTGAGTAGTGCTAAATGCATAGCATAGTTAATCATCTCTTTTGTACTGAGTGTGATTCTTTCTGTCAGAGAATTCTCAAGTGGCAAATGCAAGATTCCAAGCTGCTGCAGCAATTCGAGATGCAGCTATCAGGGAATGGAGTTTTCTTACAAGTGAGGACAAGAAAAACTTGATAAGGTACTTATGCTTTAAAATATTTGGTTGCTATTTCTTTAAAGGTATTTTAGTTCCATTTAATTAGGATTTAAAGATGGGGTTGACAGTTAATGCTTCACTTCCTCCAACCTTCTGTGGTAATTTATCAAAGAGGTAGACTATTTTAGAAGGCATTTTGAAAGGTAGAACAAATGGAGTTCCATCTCTCCTTGTATCTTTTTATTGTTATTTTCATATGTTACTTATTTACCTTTTTTCTACTTGAAGGGAGTTAGGGTTTTTCTATAATTTGTCAGTTGTCCCCATTAAAGGTGCTGGAATTGATGTGGAAGCCATTGCCACACTTCGATTATTATTAGTACCAGATACAGTTAACACATGATGCCTAGAACAGATTTTCCCTTGATATTTGATACCAGAAATGATAGTCTTGTAATGCTTTTATCCCATTTTCTTTAACCTACACTAAACATGACCTAGGTATTATACTCTTGGATATATATGTTTCTTGAGGCTGATGATATTAATTAGTTTTCATTATTTTCAGTATTTATTGCACATGATTTGAAATTATTGGTTTCCTTGTAAGAGTAGTATGTCTTCTCTTTAACAGCATTACTACAAATATGATTGCTTGCAGTTTTTGTTTGTCCTATGTTATGCAACATGCCAGTTCACCTGAGGGCTATGTTCAAGCCAAAGTTTCTTCTGTGGCTGCTCAGTTGATGAAAAGGGGCTGGTAAATTGTGCAATTTTTTTTTTTCTCAACCTGTTATCTCTGAAGATGCATAACATGTGTAAATGGAGTGTTCCAACAACTGCATCATACACAGGTTTTATTGGCTCAAAGTTATATATTCTGTTGTGCCCACTGCAGCAGCTGTATCTTGTCAGCAATATGACTGCTTGTTCCATGCATATAAGCCAAACAATGTACGAAACATTGGACAACGAATGATTTGCATGACCATATTTACTCTATAGCTATGTAGAGGACCCCATTTATTTGCCATCTTCTGTTTTTCTGAACATGGAGAGCATTATTGGGGGCAAAAGTTGTCCTTTGACAGCATATTCTGCATTAATCCACATTAAATATTTAAGTCGCTGCTGAAACATAGAGGTGGAAGGAGGAGAGGACAAATTGGTAGGAGTATTTGGTGTTGGAGGAAGGCACGGCTGTTTCATCATTCAACATGGACTCTGATGGTCAATAGAGGAAATGATGTGAATGATGATAATGGGGGTGATAGAAATAAGGATTTTGATATTGCACTTGTTGAACTATGACATATTTGATATCTAGGATTAAAAGTTGGTTGTCACATGTAGTAGCTGAATTCCTGGTGATTGCAATAGATACTCTGGACTTGATGGTGAGGAACCCTTTTTTTTTTATTTGGCTAAGTGCTGCCTCTTGTGTTTTAGGGTGCTGCTTGGGTTTTTTGTGCTTCTTTGGTGTTGTCATTTGTGGTAAACGCATCTTGGTGGCAACATTGAATTTCTACTGCCTCTGAGATCCACAAACTTTTGCAGACTTTTGATGACTGCCTGGTAGCTAATGGTGTGTGGTGTACAAGCCACTTCCTCAATCATGTACCAACAATCTTTGCAAAATTTTCAGATTTTGGAGAAGCATTCCAAACCCATACTGTATCCATGCTAATCAGAATATTCTAGTATCGTTGATATCATGATTACATACAGTCTCAAGTTGACAATTGACAACTGCACAAACCATTATTATTATTATTATCATTTTGCATGAGGATAAATTGCTAACTTGGTCAGTGTGTTGGAAATATTTTATATGCAGGCATGATTTTACAGCTGCAGAGAAGGACACATTCTTTTATCAGGTATCATTCAGAATTCTTTCTTTTTTTTTTTTTTTTTTGTTTTCTGCACATACGCCATTTAACGGACCTTCTCCAATTATTTTTTTTATGTTATCATAATGGCACCATTCCTCAGTCATGTCTGGTAAGCTGTTGGATTGTTGCTTGAGACTATAATCATAAAGGCTTCACTCCCACCCTTGTACAAATTATGTTTCATTTCTTACAGGAAAATTCTACCTTTGCTTCTTTTATCTAGGTTTAATAATAAGCTGCTTTTGACTGCAGTTGAGAAGCCCACCTTATTCAGAATGGGCTTTGGGCAAATAAGTGACACACATCCTAGTATTTGTTGTCAATATGTGGGTACACTTATCCTGTAGTATATTGTGTCTCTTATATAGTATGCTCAGAAGACCTGGATGAATCCATATTACAGCTGGTCAAAGGCAATTGTTGAAGATAGTTTAAACTGCAGGAAATGATTGAGCGCTTTTGACACTACTTCAAGAATTCTGCCCAAGTGAAAACATAAGAGAAATCACTACCTGAATTTTCATCACTAAAATTACTTGTACTAGGGGCCATCTTTGTGACCATTATCCTTTGACATTAATGCTAGAATGCAGCTGCATAATTTTACACACCTAAAAGTTCTCTATGTTTCCCCAGGTGTTACCTATTTGAATGACCACATCATTTTTTATCTTTTCTTTATATCTCAGTTGTTTAACAATGGCTGGGTGTGCATGCATTGATGCACACATCCCAATATGTGTGTGACACTTGTCTAACAGTTTAATAACTACAGGTAAACCAGGCTATTCTTGGATTACACGGTGCAGATGTACAGTTTTCTGGAATCAATTTTGTGGAATCTTTGGTACATTCTCCTTTCCTAGGTTATTCAGTTTTCTGGACATATTGTTTATCTTTTATCATGTTTCCAGAATTAAAGTGTAACAATTTCTTATGTGCAGGTGTCAGAATTCTCACCTTCCACTTCTAGTGCCATGGGCCTTCCTAGGGAATTTCATGAGCAATGCCAGACATCATTAGAGCTGGACTACCTGAAGGTCTTGTCTTTGATATGTATCTGTATATGCCGCATGGAGTTTGGCTCTGTAGGATGTTTTATGTAAATGGCATACATCTGTCCTAGTATCTTACCTTTCCTGAAATATTTTATATTCTTGTTAGACATTCTATTGTTGGGCACGAGATGCTGCTATAAGTGTCACAAATAGGATCATTGAATCTGATGCTGATATAACTGAGGTTAAGGTCTGTACTGCTGCACTGCATCTCATGCTTCAAATCTTGAACTGGGATTTCCGGAACAATTCAAGTGGCAAACACATTATAGACTCTTTCCAGTTTGGAGTCAGACCTGACAGTTCCTCCAAAAGATCTGAGTGTACCGTAGTGCAGGTAACACATTGTTATTCTTGAATTTTGGTTTTTGGCTTCCACAAAGGTTTCATTCATGTCTCAACAACTGCATATAAAAGTAAAATCCAGGCCTAAGGTCAGGGCATCTGTATCTCTCCTAATACTACTTGATATTTATCTAAACTTTTTGGAAATTAGAGGAACTCCTTGATGGCATCTGCGCATTCTAGGTTAAAAGCATTTTTTTTTTTTTCTGGTTCGTAATTTACATTCTTACTGATTTTCCTCCTCCTTCCCCCAACACCCCCAAATCAAAAAAAGAAAAAAATGCACTTCCCATGGAAAACCATTAATCAGCCAATTCTTTTCATATGTTGGCCTTTTACTAGTTGAATATTGGTTCTTGTGGTTTAAATTCTGACCCATTATTGTTGTGGTGCTGCATGTTTGTTTGATTAACTGTTGCACTGCTTGCAGCCTGGTCGAACCTGGCATGACGTTTTGATTTCAAGTGGTCAAGTTGGTTGGCTCTTGGGTTTATATGCAACACTGAGAGAGAAGTTTTCATGTGGTGGTTACTGGCTTGATTGTCCTATCGCAGTCTCTGCCCGGAAGCTTATTGTACAGTTCTGCTCTGTGTCAGGAACCATATTTCGTAAGTTCTTCGTGTCTTGTTTCATTTTTATCTGCTGGGAAAATCTTCCTTCATTTCTAATTATAATTGTTCTTAACACCTGCTTATATTTATTTACTTATAATACTTTTTATCTATTTCTTGGTTGTTGTTCTTAAATCATAACTCGTCACACAGAACAAGCTTGTTGGAGGGGAATGTACAAGCAGTTTCATCCTGCATTCTCCCATGTCCCATAACCAACTGAACTGATTTGACCTGAGATGTGATCCTACCCACACTATCCTAACCCTAACCAAGGGCAAGGATGGTCTGGAGCATCAGAAACTTTGAGTAGTTTCTTTGTTCTTCTTCATGGCTTGAGTAACATAAATTTTGTGACAATGAAGAATCTTTGTTTACTTGAAAATGGTTCTTATGTTCAAATTTTCCATTTAAGATGAAAAAGAAAGAGGCCCTATAAGATTGCTACTAAAATCAACGGTTCAGTTGGTATTCTATGTCCTAATACAAAGCTTATGCTAGATTGCATGAGTGTTGAAATGCCTAAAGAGCTAGTTACTTATGAAGTAGACTTTCAGTCATGATCACATGGTTTTCATGACTACAACTTGTTGTGGAATTGTATTGACAAATTACTGTGGGTTCATTAATATTGCACTTAGTCCATAAAACATTGAAAAAGAAGACAAGGGAAGAGGAGGGTGGAGCTTTATGGTTGGATGCATATTTCAAATCTAGGCATTGATTGCCGGATGATTTCATTCAGATTATCATGAAATCATATTTTTATCTTGCAAATTTGTTCTTTCTGTATATTTTTTATTTATTTAAGTAATATGCTTTTGCAAGAAGAGATTCATGTAGTCGACCCCAATTAAATTTGGGATGAAGGCTTTGTTGTTGTTATCATTGTAAGTAATATGCTTGCCCAACTTGATAGACAACAGGCAAATGCAAGAAGGTCATTTGCTACAACTGCTTTCTGGAATAATACAGTGGATTGATCCTCCTGATGCTGTTTTGCAAGCAATTGAATGTGGAAAAAGTGAAAGGTTGTGTTCTTGTGTGATACATTTCTTCCAATGACATGTTCTTCTTCAAATGAAATCTTACAACTGGTCATTTTCAGTGAGATGCTAGATGGGTGCCGTGCATTATTATCCTTGGCAACTGTGACAACACCCTTTGTGTTTGACCAACTCTTGAAATCCATAAGGTCAGTCATAATCTCTTTTCATATTTTGTTGCTTCAAATTCCTATTGATCCATTTCAATAAGGAGGGTTTGCTGTTATATTTTGTCTGTATATTGATAAGTACTCTCGTCTTTTTGATTTTGGAGTACGTAAAACCTTTTTTCCTTGATGTTCAGGCCCTTTGGCACTCTTACCCTGTTATCCTCCTTGATGTGTGAAGTTGTCAAAGTCCTAATGAGTAATATCACTGAGGAGGAGACATGGAGCAGGGAAGCACGCGACATTTTATTAGATACGTGGACCACCCTACTCATGGTATATATTCTTGAAGGACTACATTTCACTCAATTTAAGTTTGTTCTTTACTCCATGTCTGCAATGGAAAACTTTCTTGCCTGTTTGTTATTTATGGATTTTCCTGAGAATTGCAAGGCCAGCCTTTTGCTAGTCTGTACATACGGTTGCATTTGATCACTGCAACATGGCTCATTTCACGTTGAGAACTATTATTGTCAACAGTTTGTCTTAAACTTGAATTGATCTTAGTGTTGTTCTTCTTCAGACAGTGGATAGTAGTAGTGGAAATGCAGTGCTTCCACCAGAAGGGATAAATGCTGCTGGTAACCTTTTTGCTTTGATTGCAGAGTCTGAGCTAAGAGGTAAGAATATTGCCTTACAATTGCTGCATTTGTTACGCTGTTAATCTTTCCAGTACAACTTTACTGGTTTGACATGGCAAAAGCTCTGTGGGTTTGTAGTGGCTTCTGCATCAGCAATGAATGATGATGGTGACTCTGACTACTTTCAGGCTTCTGTTTCTGGTATGAAAGAAATATTAATCATTACATTTGTTCAGTCTCTTGAATACCTATGATTTTTAATTAATTTCATGTTGATTTGTTTTTCTCTTTAGCTATGACTAATGTCACTGAATTTCTATTTTGTGCCCTGCAGCCATGGACGAAAGGCTAAGTTCTTATGCTCTTATTGCAAGGGAAGCTGTTGATGTAACAATTCCTTTACTCACAAGACTCTTTTCCGAGCGCTTTGCACGGCTTCATCAGGTGCTCTTATTATGATTGTTAACAATTGCCTTCCTTTGCATCAATTGTTATCTGCCAACATATGTTGAAGTCTTAATTTTGTTCTCTCAAGTTATCCTCCAGACTCATTGGCGATATCTTGATACCCTAGCATCTTATTACAAGGCCTACGTTGGCTTCATTTGGCCACTGATGCATATACCTGCTAAAGAATATGTTTCAAAAAAAAAAAAGAATGATAGTGGTCTACCTCCCTCTTCATGCCCTCATTTTGTTTTTCATACTTATGAAAAAACTATTTTCTACCATGTATTATGGAAACAAGTAGAAGAAGCCTACATAAAGAAGATGAATCTCACAATTCAAATCAGCAGGGCTTTTATTTTGCCTTAAGTTTAGTGTCATTTATATAAAAATTTTCTTCTTTAGTTCATGATACTGTTTTTCCATGTATCATATTATTTGCTTTCTTTGTAGGGCAGAGGCATCATTGATCCAACTGCAACTTTAGAGGAACTTTACTCATTGTTGTTAATAACTGGGCATGTAATAGCTGATGAAGGGGAGGGAGAAACACCCCTGGTATATGATTTTTTTTCTTTTTTGTTATTTTTTTTTAATTTCTTTTTAGGTAATTCTGAGTTTTGTTCTTGCAGGGTTGTTTAGCATTGTTCATGCATATGACAAATTGGATAATTTTCCAAAATGTTCTCTGTTACATGATTAACCATTTATTTCAAGTTGTGCAATGTTATTTATAGTGTTTGTCCTCTTTTGAGAAAGAAAACCTTTGCAATCTCAAACACTAGTTCAATATATATTCTAATACATGCTATCATCCTTTGATACTACTAGCTTGTTACTAGCATCTTTTGGCAATGCTAAAAAGTCTCATATAAGAGTATTTTCTTTCTGAACAAAACCAGGGAATCTAGAAGTTTAGATCTCTTGGAACTTATGATAGATATCCATGTGGACTTTATAAGTGGAAACTGCCACAGGGTTTGAGAAAAATATAAATGAGAGTAGCTAGAATGAAGCGATCATTCATGCTCTTCTGGCCTCTCAAAGCACGCTAGTGTCTGTAATTACTGGTTACAGTGAGAAATGCTTAACCACCAGAAGTGGTGGCACCTCCCATGGTTTTCATTTGTTAGGTATTCTGTTGAAAGCATGCTGGACTTGTGCATCTTGAGGGATTGCTCACTCATTGAAAACATTTAGTACAACTGTGATTTTCTGAATATTGCATCACTTTGTTTTCAGTGCCTGTTCTAAATATCAGCTTTCTGTACTATTTATTTCTGAATAAATATAGTGATTAGTTGATATGCTGTAAATATTATGACTTGACTTGAAATGAATCCCTTGGGACTTGAACTCATAAATTATGGGGGGCACTATGTGATAACCAGGTCCCATTTGCCATACAAACTCAATTCCAGGATGCTGTAGAAGCAGACAATCATCCTGTTGCTGTGCTGTCTGCGTAAGTTTCCCAATTTCTACTTGGCTGAGTATAAAGTAGATATGTTGAATCTCTGTATGTGTGTGTGTGTGTGTGTGTGTTTGTTGTACCATTACAAGGCAAGAATTTGACATTTTCCACAACTATTGTAAATTTTTCAATGGTAGAAGTGACAATTTCTTGCTTACAATTTTTCTTAAACAAATTGTTGTTCAGAGATGGTTGTTCACCATATTAAATCTTTTTATGTTCTTCAATCAGGAAAACAGCTATTAATTTGAGTTGCTTTTCCAATATGCTGCAGTTCCATTATTAAATTTGCTGAGCAGAGTTTAGATCCTGATCTGAGAATGTCAGTTTTCAGTCCTCGACTTATGGAGGTAGTGCAGCATTTTGAGTTGCCTTTTAATCCCATGTCACAAACTTTTCTTTTTTGTGAATTTATTTTTTTTCACCACTTATACATGTGTTTTCTAATATGATGGCCCACCTACTTGACTTCTGTTTGCAATACATGCTTGTGAAGCCCTATGCCAATTTGGCTTTTGTATTAATATGCAAGGCATATGTACATTGTGTAGATCCATTGTTTGCTTAAATTTCCATCAACTGTGTTGTGCATGGATGTGTTCTAAGCAGTAGGTTAGCATGTAAATATTCTGCCACATGCATGCAGTTATCCTGTAGAGCCAATATGTATTATACTTTGTCCAACAATGAAAATTACTGTGATAAGATTATTTAATTAAATGACCTTTGATTTCTTTTGCTTTGGAAACAAATGTACAATTTGCATATTTATTTAACAAGTAGTTTGAGTGAATTGTCACTCTTTGAACATATAAATTGTTTCCTGGGTAATAGCATTTGCCTTACTGTCTGCTCTGATGCTATCCAGGCCATTACATGGTTTCTTGCAAGATGGTCTCGTACATATCTGATGCCAGAAGAAATTAGAGATATTAATTCTAATTCAATTCATGATCACGACTCTAAGTTTCGGCAACTACATTCTAGAAGAGCTTTGGGCAGTTTTTTGGGGGAACATAATCAGGGAAAAGTTGTGCTTGACATTATTGTACGCATCTCAGTTACAACACTTGTGGCATATCCTGGGGAGAAAGATTTGCAGGTACAATTTATAGGTTTTAATGTGTATTCCTTGTTGCTTGCCCTTCCCAACACACAGTTGGGCATGGGGGAAAGGGTCCCTATTCGACTTTAACCACATCAATTGAGCTGGGAAAATAATCCCTCACTTTTCTGCAGCTGATTGAGATACCAAATGCATGCCTGCTCTTTGTTTATACTGTTCTCCAATTTGCTATGTGGTGGAAAAACATGTCAACTGTTGCATATTTTTCATGTTTGCTGACTACACGTGCAATATTCTATTTAAATCATCAATCTTATGTTGCATAATTATTGTTGTCCTATTAAGGATGATATGCAAAGGTCCTTGAGAGAGAGAACGAGATTAAATTTGGGATTAAGGCTTTGTTGTGATTGTTGCATTACATTATTACAGAATTATTACCTTATCTATGTCTTTTGCTTACCAACATTCATGAGGAAAAATGGTGAATACAGCTCATATGGTATTTATGTACTAGCCAGGTTTTCTTAGAACTTTTTTGGAACAAAAATGGTAGAATTGGACTATTATTTTTGTCAATCTACGAATAGAATATTGTCAACATTTATGGCATACTAATCTGGTTTGTATTCTAAATGAATTCATCTTGGCTGATCTTAGTGAAGTTCTGTTTTGCATCTCTTGTTACTTGGTTATGGTGTTCACATTCAAAAATCATTTGGAAGGTGCACAAAAGTGCAGCCACTCAATGATTTATGGCTTTTTGAATCCTCAAGACAATAGAAAAACTCTGACTTGCATGTCAGTTTCAATGTTGAAATCTAGTCTCAGTTTTTCATTTCTATCTGAAAGAGGGGTTACAATCTTCATTCTTCTCTGACAGGAGCTTGCTTGCTCTCAACTACTTCATGCACTCGTTCGACAAAAAAATGTTTGTGTTCACCTTGTTTCCCTGGTCAGTAATATACCCTTCATATAATCCCTTTAAATATTGTCATATTCTGGTTTATTTCATTGCTACCAAGGCTCACGGTTATGGGCTGTCTTTCATTTTGTTTTTCTGTATTCTTTTTGTTATTTCCATATTAACAAATAAAGAATTAGACAAAGTAACTGTTGTAGCCTGGCCACCCAAATCTGTTTAAGATTCCAGTCAATGTAGAGTGGAAATTATTGGAGTCAAGATTTTCTTTTGGGATAAATGTTATTTAAGATGGTTTATGTCAATTTTTTTACAGGACTCTTGGCGTGAACTAGCAAATGCTTTTGCCAATGAAAAGAGTCTATTTTTGTTGAATTCTGCTAATCAGGTAATAACCTCAAATTCCTAGCATGCTCTTTTTGTTCTCAGTTTTTTTTTTTGTCAAAATGTTATTATCATGTCTCAGCGTTCGCTGGCTCAAACCCTCGTTCTTTCTGCTAATGGAATGAAAAATTTGGAGGCATCAAATCAGTGAGTCTTCTTGATGTCTATGTCATAATTGTAGCTTTTATTCTATCAGCAACTTCATATCTCTTTAACCATTGCTAAAGGTATGTAAGGGACCTCATGAGTCACATAACCAAATATATGGTAGAGTTGGCTGGCAATAGTGACCTCAAAATTGTTGCTCAGCGGCCAGATGTGATTGCATCAGTAAGAACTGGGTGACTTTTGTGATTCAATGTTATTTTGAGTTATAATATTATGTTGCCACCATAACTAATGAACATCATGTAGGTGAGTTGTTTGTTGGAACGGCTACGTGGAGCTGCCAGTGCCTCTGAACCTCGAACACAGAGAGCTCTTTATGAGATGGGATTCTCTGTGATGAAACCCATTCTGGTCCTTCTTGAAGTTTACAAACATGAGGTACTTCAACATATTGGGCATCACATCCAAAATGGCAAATACTCTTTGATAACAATGAAATAGCAGACTGAGCATGTTTTCTATGTTGCAAAATCTACATTATCTAGTTTTTGTGGTCAATTGTATCTTGGCTTCTGCAAAACTTTTTGTATGCTGTTCTGGGTTTTCTATGACATCATAGCATAACCAATTCTGATGATTTCAATTTCATTGTTTTAAATTTAAAATATTTCTTCTTCATATGTTTGAAATATTTTGTTGTAGTTACTAACCTTTGATTATTGCTTAGTCTGCAGTTATCTATATGCTACTTAAATTTGTTGTTAATTGGGTGGATGGACAAATTTCATACCTAGAGGCTCAAGAAACTGCTACAGTTATTGATTTCTGCATGGGCTTGCTTCAGCTTTACTCGTCTCACAATATCGGAAAGGTAACTTTCATGACTTCCAGGCTATATAAGATCACATATTATCATTCTTCAGCTTATATAGTATGGTCTAAACTCCTTTCTCTACTATTGTTATTGATGGCACTGCAACTTCTCATGTATCTTGTCCTCAAAAGGAATATGCATTACTGTTTTTTCAGATATCAGTGAGCCTTTCTAGCAGCTTGCTTAGTGAGGCAAAGACTGAGAAGTACAAGGATTTACGTGCTCTTCTTCAGCTTCTGTCAAACCTTTGTTCAAAAGATCTGGTACCATCTTTCTCCACTGTGTATGACTGAGAGTGGTACACTAACTCTTTCCCACCTTACCGAAGAACCACCTTTGTTACAGGTTGACTTCTCTTCAGATTCTACAGAGACACAAGGACCAAATATAGCTGAGGTAAATTTGTGCTAAATGTCCACAGTCCATACTGATATGAGTTAATTGGTAGCTAATGTATTGATCTTACAGGTTATCTACTTTGGTCTTCACATAGTTGCCCCACTGATTTCTTTGGAGCTGCTGAAATACCCCAAGCTCTGTCATGATGTAAGAGCTGGTCTGGTCATGTTGGAATTATCTTGCTTTTACGTTGAGGGATCTGATAAATTGTCTATAATTTGTTGCTTATGTAGTACTTCGCTCTGTTATCCCATATGTTGGAGGTCTATCCCGAAACAGTAGCACAACTGAGTAGTGAAGCTTTTGCTCATATTCTTGGAACTCTTGACTTTGGCCTTCACCATCAGGTAGATGGTTGTCCTTTTTTCCAGTCAATGTCCATTTGAGGCACGAGTATTTACAAATACCAAATTATTGTGCTATAAGATGATGTAAGTATGCCATTTGCAGTTTCCACATGCTTACGTGCCTTAGTTGTGGATTAAAATGATTTGAGCCGAGTGTGTGCACAGTAATGTATGCATTGTGTGAGTAACTTACTATTGTAAGAAAGCTGCTGGCAAACCCTTATTTTTATATAGATTTTTATGATCTTTGGCTGAGCTATTTTTCACTTTTCCCCACTATGTTTCAGGATACTGAAGTGGTTAATATGTGCCTGAGAGCTGTGAGAGCCCTGGCCTCCTACCACTACAAGGAGACAGCTGCTGGCAAGATAGGCTTGGGCCCACATGCTACGGGTGTCAAAGATCCACATGGCAATTTGCTGGAAGGCATTTTGAGTCGATTCCTTCGAATGTTACTGCAGTTACTCCTTTTTGAGGATTATAGGTAATCAATTGTTCTTACAATAAGATTATGATTGGTTTCGGAATTTGTCAATCCTTCAATTCAACACTAAAGTTCTTAACGTTTGCATTTCCAGTACTGATCTTGTCAGTCCAGCTGCAGATGCTTTGTTCCCATTGATCCTTTGCGAGCAAGTGCTTTTCCAGGTTATCTCCCTTGCTTTTTAGGATATGCTAGGTAGACCATATCAGTGAAATTTGACTGAAATGGATTTTTATTTAGGGACTTCCTTAGACAAGTCATTCTATTACATTCCATTACCACAGGTATCATTCGTGTTTTGATTATTTGCATTGCCTTATCACATTTTCCCATTACAAATAGAGGTTCCCATTTTCAAACCGGATAATTACATTGGCTTTCAAGCACTTGGAATGCCGATGAACCTACCACAGTTACAATTCAGGTAATTTTGATTGTTATATTATAGGACATAGAGAACGTTAAGACTTTGGGTAGCAACTGCTTCTCTCATCAGATATCACCATTGGAGGAAGTTATTTGGATAGAAACTTCAACTAGATTGATTGTTTTAATACATCTTTGTTGAAGTAACCTTTTAAGTTAGCTAAAACTCTTATTGGAATGTCAAGGCGTTTTGGTACTTGATTGAAGCATATGTTCATCAGGAAGAGAAACACTATCAAAATCAAATCTGGAACACTGTAATATCTTTTAACATCCCATCTCCCTCAAGGGTTCAAAATCATACTGACATGAGGCAGTTATTGAATGCAGAAATTAGCAAATCAGTTGATAGAGAGTCAGGCAAATGCAGCACTCAAGTCAAGGCTGGCAAATGCACTTCAGTCCCTGACCAGTTCCATTCAGCTCTCATCTGCTCTTGACCGCATGAATTACCAGAGATTTAGGAAAAATGTAAACAAGTTTCTTATTGAGGTTCGTGGATTTTTGCGAACAATTTGATTTTTTTTTTTTTGAAAAAAATATTTTTGCCACAAATATTTGATGCGTGTAAGTTGCTGGTTGAGGAGAAATTTTTAATCAATTATTTTCGTTTCTTTTCCTATGTTGTAAGTATCAAAAATTTTGGAATTGAACATTCCAGTTGAAGTAAATAAGCCAGAAAAGGAATTGCTCCGTTATCTTTTACTCATGTTGGGAGGAGTGTTGATTTGTTTGCAGGCTAACAACTAGCAACAGAAGCCATGAAAGTACAGAAAAGAAAGATCTCAAGTTTTGCATACAAAAAATTGTGAGAAAATCATTAATGTAATTTTAATTAAATTTGAAACTAAAACTTTATTGTTATTGTATACTACATGTATGCCACCAAACAAGTTTGCATGGATGCATGGATTAGAGTAGGTGTGATTGCTAATATGCGCATATGTGCTGGAAGTCTATCAAATCCAAGGCAGTAATTTCATCCAAGCAACGGATACAACGAAAGTTAAAGCATGCTTCTCATCATTCTTTCAGAGCAAATACCCACAAAAAAGGTGGAATATTCAAATAGCACCGAGATTAAGAATAAGACCAACAATGGAGACAGGTACAAAGATTTCAATCATTTGCTTCCCAATAGTGACCTCATAATGCTAATACTTCTTGGTTTAACATCAGCATGTACAGAAGTTCTGCCATACGTTAGAACCAAGTTTGAAGGTGGCCGGTATCGCTTGGTTGATTAATCTTGAGGACATTATATTTGGAGGCATGTCCTCATGCTTACTTGTGCAACACACTCTTTTTTGGGAGCTTTGCTTTCTTATGGCTCTGGTTCTGACAAGGACATGAAAAATATTCAACATAAGCAGAGCCAATGCAGTGAAAATGAAAAATTGTAGTTTCAGGCAATGTACCTTTTGCCTTTCTAGTGCCTCATTATCCGTCCTTTCCTTCCAGTTGCTCTTGCGTAGTTTGATGGGCCGATTTCCCACATACTTACCTGAAAATAAATGTTAAGGAGAATAAATTGACAAGATCTTGGCAAAGACACTTAAATAATTTTATTTAATGGACTTGGTATCTAGCTTGAGAGCATTTCAAATAGAATGTATATATTATCATAAAACAAGCAAATGAAAAGAATGCTTACTCACCATTCATCTCCTTAATTGCTGCAGCAAGGTCAGAGGGATTGGAAAAGCTAACAAATCCATAGCCCTTTGTTTTGCCAGTCCTCTTATCTCTAACAACCTAGCACATGAGAGAGGTATCAGCTTGTATACTTGATATACAACCATACGGAGTAAAGAAATTTAAGTCAGTAAACAAATATGAGACCAAAATTATGCTGTCTGCCAACACACAACATCAAACCCTAAATACAGCATGATTACAGTACAAATGGCCCAACCAATCCAAGCAAAAGGCAATTCTTAACACGAAGAATTTTTTGAAAGCACATATACATGTAGGCAAAGCCATCTCAACATCATTCACATAACAAATAAAACAGAAATCTGAGTATAATCAGATATATAAGCTAATGAAGGTTGAGCAGTCCAATAACGGAACTAAAAAGTATTACACCCTAGGAGAACCAAGAAACCATAGTCAGATCCAATACTGTGCCACACCCTTCACAGCTTCAATCCAACTTGCACTCAATTCACCACTGATGCTCAATCTGCTACTCCATCCAGAAAACAAAAAATGCCTAAAACAGTTTGGAAGATACAGACAAAGTTTGGGTCAATGAAAGCCAAACACTTGAGATCACTACCAAATCAGAATAAAAGAACTCACTTGAAACTTTAATATTAACCTGACTAAACTTGTTCTAATCAAGTCACTCAGCTATATGACACAGAGAGTTCACACGTCGCATGAAATATAACTGACTCATGCTCCTGGTGTCAATTCCAACTGTCCATCAAATATTAAATGGCCATCCTAATCCTTTCTCCACAAAGATTTCAATATTAAAAAATAAAATGTCACAAAGAATGAACTGAAATTCTAGCATACAAAATCCAATTAAACAAAAGGAAAACACTAAAATAATCGGTTGAAACCTGAATCATAGACATGATTAAACATTCAATAACTTGGAAAGTTGCAAACACAACCCACCTCAAAGAAAACAGAAAAACATAACTGCTCTGTGCGCTTCAAACAAGTATCTGAGGACCACAAATACACAGTTCACACAGCAGGCAACCAATTATTCAGATCAAAATAAATGAAGAAATCAACCGAAAGAAAAAACTTACCCTGGCCATGTTAAAGGAAGGAAATCTAGAAAATGCTTTTGAGAGAACATCGTCGTTCACCTCATTACCAAGATCACCACAGAACAGGCGATAATCATCTGCCAAAAGCAAAGCACAAGCACAAATAATGATTGATAACAACGGGAAGCACTGGAAATACAAACAATCAAAATTGAAATTCAAAAGCTTCACAACTAAAAAAAGACTACACAGGATAAGACAAATCATACTTTCAGGCCACTCTGCAAGTGTGGGATCCTCCCAACTTTGCCCAGCCGCTTTACGCGGAACTGCTTTCTTTTTAGTTTCTGCTTTGTGCTCCATCTCACTGCTGGCAAGCGCCGCCTTTACACTCTCGAGTGCTTCCGGGGTGATTTGTTGTGCATCCTTCTGAAACAACTGTTGCGCCTGATTCAAAATACACCAACAAATTATAAACTTTTCCAAAATTTATCGCACAATTCCACCAATATCAACCCAATTTCACCAACTCCACTTCACACGAATGAAAAATTTTTATAGTCTAACTCTCCGGTCTCGCAATTTTTGAAACGATAACGAAAATTCAACAAAGCAGATATAACCGATAAATGGCTATATAAAGTGCAAGTACAGATAGATAGATGTTGACCTGCTGGTATTGGGGGTAAGGGTAAACTGTTCCGACAGGGGCGGCGGCGGCGGCGTAAACCGGGGCAATGACGGCGGGGGCATGAGGTGGAGCCACGTAGGGTTTGGAATATTGGGCCGTGAGGTCGGGTTGCTGGAGATGAAACGGCGTTGGAAAATACGAGCCGTTAGTTGATGTCGCCGCTGTTGGTTGCCCTGCGTATGTGAATTGGGAGGCCGAAGCTGAAGGCGGCGGGATCGACATCGCTCCTTTCTCAGAGATCACAACGACTCGTCGTTTTCGCTTAGGGAATGCGATTCCAAAAAGGAAGGAAGGAGTCGAACGAATAGGGCTCTGCGAAATTTCCTTTTTTCAAAAAAAAAAAAAAAAAAAAAAACACTAGATTTAGTGATACAGTTTTTGCCTAATTTATACGAATATATTAAAACAATAGAATTATATTAAGAATTTTTTTTTAATATTTTTATTCCTGTTAAAATAGAATGTTGTACGTCAGTTGAAAAAAATTATTCTCACATTGGTCGGAACGAATATTTTTTATTTTGAAAAAAAATATTGCGTGGTACGCAAGTTTTAGAGAGAATTTGATTGAAAACTAATAATAATAATAATAATTTTTATATTAAAATATTATTAAAAATTTTAAATATATATTATAAATTTATTTTAATATATATATAATTGTAAATATATTAATTAATTTAAATTTATCAAAAAAGATATCTTAAAAATGTAAAATTAATTTTAAAATTTTAAAATTTTTTTAAAAAATTATATCATAAATATATTAATAAAATTAAAATTTATTTGTTATTATTTTTTATATTAAAAATTTTAATTATTAAAAATAAATAATTTTTTTATTTTTTAAATTCTAATATTAATAAATTTAAAATTTATTATTATATATTTTAAATATTTAAATTTAAAAAAATTAAAAAAATATATTAATATGAGAATTCGAAGAGACTCGTTAGAAACGGCAACAAAACTATCATTTCAAGCAGTCCTCGAACCCTTCAGCCGTGGCCGTTTCTAATTTCCGCGACTGAAAATTCAGCAATGAGCGTCTCACATGACTGATAATTAGCTTTTATAAGTGCAATTCATATAATTATTTATTTTAAAAAAATTATAAATATATAATTTTAATATTTAAATTTATTTTAAAAATATATTAATTTAATAATATTTTTTACATAAAAATATTAATACATTTAATTTATTTTTAAATATTTTTTTAATTATTAGCTAACCAAAATTTATGAATTATTTAAATTTTTTTCATATAATAGTAGTTATTATTATAATCACTTTATTTAATTCATTATGAAATTGACAAACAAATGCCCGAACCTGACGTGTTCGATTGCTCTGTGACGTGTCTCTTAATGCCATTGACTTGTCCGCACGTAGACGCCTTTTCTTTTCTCGCAGCCATATCGCCTTTTGATTTTGACCGATCACCAAAAGTGGGATAACATATTCATTCACTTATTAATTTTAAAAAATTATTTACAAACAAAATTTTTTCAACACAAATAAATATAAAATAAATTTTTTTTATATAAAATATTTTATAACATATAAAAATTTAAAATAACATAATATAATTTTATTAATTTTTTACATAATTAACAAATTTTAAATTTAAATAATTATTTTTATTTTTTAATATAATATATATGTTTTTTTTAAAAAAATAATATACAATAAAAATAAATTAACGATAAAATTTTAATTAAATCAAGTAACACACATTAATATCAATTTTACAAAATTTAAAATATTAAACATAAAAATATTTAATTTATATTAAATTATATAATTATATTATTATTAATTATAATTATATATTAAATAATTATAATTAATTATAATATTTTTATATAATATTAATATTATATTATAAAAATTTTTAAAATTTCATAATTCTAACTATATTTTATATTATTTATCAAAATTTTCTTTTTCAAACCAGTTTTTACCTTAAAAATTTTGGTTGATTGAAGATATGTACAATAACTGAAAATATTTAATCCAAAAAATTGTGTGCAACGAATTGTCAAATAACTTTAGAATTAAACAGTCAAATACATTAATTTTTTTTTTTTTGGGTAACATTTAATGAGTAACAGTCAGATTGTTTTGTATTAATTTTTTCGACTCCAAAATTTTAGTCAAGACCCAGCAGCTCCGCTCACAGTGACAATTGCAAAATGGCAGACAATACCTTTGATTCCTCCTTTGAAATCGCCACTTAAACTCCAATTACTATAAATCATCTTTTAGATTCTAACATCCTTACAAAAAAAAAAAAAAAAGGGACCCTCAATGCTTTTTTTAATTTTTGTACCTTTCAATGCATACACAGGTCAATCCCACCAAGCACTGAACAAAAAATCTCCAAACTTTCACCAAAATTTAAGGTAAGACTCCCTTTTTATTTTTATTTATTTTCATTCCCTTCATCACAAATCTGACCTTTTTACTTTTAAAAATAAAATACTAACAATAAAATTACTTCAATATTTATATATAATTGATTTAAAAAAAAAAAAAAAATCGCACAACCCCTTGGGCAACTCTTAATGCATACGCAATTGTTTTTGTCCATTCACATCCGCCGGTTAGACCAAAACAGCTTTCAATAACACGGGCTGGGCGTCGCCACACGTTTTTGCCCATCGTGCTTTCCTTTTTTTTTTTTTTTTTTTTTTTCTTTGTCTTTCAAGCCAAAGCAACCTTCAAAGTAAAAAATCAAGAGAAGTAGCAGACAAAAAGGCAACAATTTGAGGTGAGTACAATAAACCTACAAAAAAAAAAATCTCTAATTTTTTTTTTTTTTTTTTTCCAATTCTCTAAAAATTATTATAAAATAAATTAATTGGTTTAGTCAGAATTAATTATTTCAAATTCCGAAATTACTCCTAGATAAAAATAACCTTTTTATTTATGAATTGATTCTTTTGGTTGGTCCCAGTTCAATTTCTGCCATGAAAAACAAGTTTATGAAAAAAAAAAAAAAAAAAAAAAAAGAAACATTAGCTTTAGAGTTCATTAATAAAAAGCACATGACCCCCTAACTTAAAAATAATAACAATAACAAGAAAAAGGGAACAATTTTTTTTTTTGTTTCTTCTTTATATAACTTTCAGGTACATAACATTATACATACATATGCTTTCTCTTTGGGGATTTAGGAATCTAGAAGAACACTTTAAATTTCAAATTTTATTTTTTTGGGAAAGATTTTTTATTCATTAATTTCATCTGTTGGATTAGATAGATCTGATTTAGATTTAAAGATTAAGGATCAAGATTGTTATGTGATTGTGTTTGTGTGTGTGTGTGTGTGAGGGATGATTCAATCAGGGTTTGTTGGCCAAACAAGAAAAGGAAAATAAATTTTTTTTTTTATTGTTTGGTTCCAAATTTACCCTTATCTACACTTGGGGGTTGATTGATGCTGGTTTATTTTTAGGGGCATGGAGACCCAAGAGATTTTTGGTTTCAAATTGAATTGATTGGGTTCTAGAAACTTGTTGTTGATGGGCTGAGAAATTGAAAGTTTGTGTGAGAGGGTCTGGTTTTGCATCTCGGGATTTGTGTTGGGAACCATCACTGACCTTTTTTTTTTATTTTTTTTTGAATTTTTTTTTTTTTTTTTTTTGTTTTTGGAGGTTTTGACTGTAGATTGGGATTGGATTGAGGTTCTGGGTGGGGGTGGGGTTGGGGTTAGGGTTAGGATTGGGAATAGATCTGGTCAAATTCAGAGTTAATTTTGGGGTTTTGAAAGTTGATTTTATGGAATTTTTTTTTTTAAAATTTTTGACTGTTATTCAAAATCTGGATGTTGTGAAAGGTGGGGTTTTGAGCTGCTTTGAGTGAAGTGGAAATTTACAAGGTTCTGGATCAAAAACATGTAAGCTTTAATGAACTTTCTAATTTAGTCTGTTACTTTTTATGATTATTGTGTTATTAATTTTTTATTTTGTTTAAGGATTGTCTTGAAATTTATGGGTTTGTCTAGAAGTGAAGTTTTCAAGGGCTTTATTTGGTAACTTTTGTTTGTTGATCAATGCGTGGACTTCAGCCTGATTGTTGATTATTCTGTGATTTGGGTCCTTGATTTTCATGGATTAGTCTTGCAGTTTTGATGAAGGATTATGGTTATGTATGTCGTGGGTTTGTCAATTCAATAACATCCCACTATTATCCCTGAGGATCGGACTTGTAAAATTGAGATCATTAACTGCAGAACTTAGTTGACAATCGAGAGTTTGCACAATGCAAGTTCAGCTTCTATCCCTTGTGCCGATTTCTAAAACACTCTGCATTGAAAATATTGTCACTGCATTTCTCAAACGAAGAATTTCAGTTTGTGTTATCCAATTTGCAAATTATGTTTTCTTTTGTGCACTGAACTCGCAAAATTTGTGGTTGCATCATCAGTGCATCTGTGGATATTGTTTGTTGATCCTCATAATAAATGAAGCTTAGGCATTTAATGTCAAGGATGGTGATACCATATGTGCCTAAATGTTATTATAGAAGATGCTGTATATTAGTTTGCTATAAAGTAAACTGGCATGAAAGAAGCCCATGCCAACGAATACATGAATTCTTGCTATTACCATAATGGCCATTCTAGTTGTTTGACTCCACTTCTAGAACTAAGTTGCATTGATGTAGTTTGTTTGTCACTCTGCTGCAGCACTAATGGGGACTGAGCTCATGAGAGTTTGTGTTAAGGAAGAGAATGATGATGTTCCATCAGTGCCTCCTGGTTTTGAGTCCTTTGCAGCTTTTGCCTTAAAAAGGGCACCAGACGTACAGAAAGAAGAAGTTCAAAATACAATTAGTTGTTCGCCTGCTGCAAGCGCTTCTGAATCACAGTCAGTTCGTATGGATGTGGATTGTGACAGTTGTGATGCTGTTAAAAGTCTGAGGTCCATCCGGGGTCGACATTTCACAAACTATGGGCAATTTGAGGACAGTTCAGAGGATGAATCTGATCCTGGAAAGCTTGATCAGGTTAGTTTCCTCCATTAGTGTCATCATTTTTGAATTTTGGTCATATTTATGTGCATTAGTAACTAGCTATATATGAGAATATAAGTGCATTTCCCCTGTAAGTGCTATGTGTCTAAAAGTGACTTTTGTATATGATTTTTAAATGCAGAATCACACTTTAAGTTCTCGACTTCCTAAGGGTGTTATCCGTGGATGCCCACAGTGCAGTAACTGCCAAAAGGTCTCTTCATTTCAATGTCTTTGTTTGATTCAATTAGCTTTTTATGCAAGCTTGTCCTATGATCATAATTCTGCATTGCTATTGCCCAGCCATTTTCTCACCTTACTCTTTTTATTAGCACCAACCTGTGGCATTATTTCTGTATTACATCACTGAAACTAATGGTTGTTAATGCCCCTTATAGTGGCAACCATATAAAAGGGCCACTCCCTACTTTGAAGCAGCATAATATGACAGGCTGCTGGATTTTAGGGTTTTAGAGAATCTTATACCCTGTGGGATCTGAACTTATGCTTGTCTAGTTTGTTTGCCTCCTTTTGATATCATGTCATTGATATTCGAGTGTTTGATTCAGGTCACTGCAAGATGGCGTCTAGAATGTGCTTGCAGGCCAAACCTTGAGGATGTTCCCGTTTTCCACCCAACTGAAGAGGTGTGTATTTTTATTTTGCAATTTAGTTGTGGTCTGAATTTCAAAGATTTCTAGAATCATATCTTTGCTTGAATTGTAAATATGCAACTTCTTTATATCTGAAAAATAGGGTTTCTCTGTGTGTATAATTTCTTCTCAGGAGTTTGAAGATACATTGAAATATATGGCTAGCATACGGCTAAAAGCTGAACAATATGGAATATGTCGCATTGTTCCACCCCCTTCTTGGAAGCCTCCCTGTCCTCTTAAGGAACAAAACAGATGGGAGGGTTCTAGGTTTGCAACTCGTGTCCAGAGGGTTGACAAACTGCAGAATCGGGATTCCATGCAAAAAATGTCAAAGATGCATCACAACACAAAGAAGAAGAGGAAAAGATGCATGAGAGTGGCAGCAGATAGTAGAAGTTCCTCAGGGTCTACTGGTGATGGAGTTTGTGCTGAGACATTCGGTTTTGAACCTGGTCCAGAGTTTACTCTGAAGATGTTTGAGAAATATGCTGATGATTTCAAGGCTCAGTACTTCAGTAAGAATGATTGTATCTCGAATAAGGGTACTAATGTGACAACTCTTCAGGATGACTGGGAGCCAACAGTGGAGAATATTGAGGGTGAATATTGGCGTATAGTGGAGAAAGCAACTGAAGAAATAGAGGTAATGTCTTAGAGTGTCAAGGTTCTCACTATCTTGTAGTTGCCCAAGTATATTGCCTATTTGTGTTATCATTGTTTATGCAGTGTCACCTCGGTCCCTTTCTCACAAAATGAGCTGAAAAGTGAGCTATATTTCTTATTTGTTTGTTGCTAGGTGCTTTATGGGGCTGATCTAGATACTGGGGCTTTTGGTAGCGGGTTTCCGAAAAAGTCCGATCCAATTGGTTCCACCACAGATGAAAAATACACAAAATCAGGATGGAATTTGAATAACTTTCCAAGGCTTCCTGGATCTGTCCTTGCATATGAAAGTGATGATATATCGGGTGTTTTGGTTCCATGGCTATATATTGGGATGTGCTTTTCCTCCTTCTGCTGGGTAAGATGGATTTTCTGTTGTTGTGTGTATGAATAAAGTTTTGCTCCAGACCAGAGTGAAAAAATAGTAAACAGATGAGGAACATTTGGTCAACAAATGGTGCATTGTGTTGTTCTGTCGGGTAAGATGAATAAAGACATGACATATACAACAACAGCTCTGCCTGTGTCAGATCCAACCAAACATTGGGTTTGTCGTTGCCAATCTTAACCTTGGGTAAAGCAAGGAGGGTTGCAGTACGTTGGTGGCTAGCATAAAACTAACCAAATCACTTATGACATGAATCTTTGTAGTAAAGACATTACATTTATTATTGCTTAATTTTATATATTAGTATTATTATTTGCCTGTGCTTGCATGCAAATTTATGCATGGGTTAGGCATTTCACAAACGAATTAATCTATAAGAAGATTGAGAGTTGAACAGTCTTGGAAAAGACTGCCAAAACATTTTTGAGAAAAAACCTGTAATGCCTAGCAGTAAGCAATAAAAGTTTTTTCTTCGTATCTCCTATTGTTGAGTCAATGAGTTTCAGTTTGCAATTTGAATAACCTGGTAACAAAACTAATATTGCAACTAACTTGTCCCTGTAATCATAAGCAGACATGGAGATTATATTTGGTGCGTCTGTTATAAATTCTGACACTGAAAGTTTCTTGTTTCTTATTTATTTATTTAATGTGATTGTGAACAGCATGTTGAAGATCATCACTTATATTCTCTGAATTACCTGCATTGGGGTGCTCCAAAATTGTGGTATGGTGTCCCAGGGAAGGATGCCATTAAATTGGAAGAGGCTATGAGAAAGCATTTACCTGATCTTTTTGAAGAACAACCAGATTTGCTTCATAAGCTGGTGTGTAGAAGTTCCCTGCATTGTGCTAGCTTCAGTGAATTGAATTTTTTTTGGTCATCAGATCAAAAATTAGAGTGGAATTTGCTCTTGTTATTTAATTCCTCTTATAACATAACTTCCATGGAATTCTGCATTGCCCTTGCCCTTGCCCTTGCCCTTGATTTACATGCTTGAGTTCTCCTTTCAACATTATGAGTCTGATTGAATGGTATTATATACTTGATTTTCTAACTTTTACTCAAAATACGCATAGCTTTCTAGGGCTGCCTGCTTCTCTCCTTCTTGGTTTCTCCTTTCTTTGTCCTCTCTATGAACCATTGATGGGTTCTGTCTGTAAGTAATCTAACTCATGGCAACTAAATTGCATCTTTTATGCAAGTTTTTAGTAAATTCTCATAGTTTGCTTTGGTTAGAGGCTTTTTGGAAAAACTGAGAGTTGAAGAAAACATCTTTGTTCTCTTGGTAAAATGAAGTTTACAGGGTCCTCAAAGTTATATAGAATAAACAGAAAAATGTATGTTCTGAATAGGTGACGAGATGCTGGTGGTGCAATTTAGGGTTTCACTTATTCTGCGAATATCTTCCCACATTTTGCCCCTGTGCCTTGCTGTTACTTGTGTGGCTGTTTCTCTTTCCCTGGTTTTGAATACCCTGAACTTTCTTCTCCACTTTTCTCCCTTTCCTCTTCTTTTCAGGTTCTCCTATTGGGTGTTGTGCATTAGAGTTGTATCCTTTTTTTTCAATGATCTTGGCCCAAAAACCCATTGTTCTTAAAGATGGAATCTGATAGGGGTCACATTTTTTTTTTTAAAAAAATAATTGTTGTCTTATTCTAGTGAAATCTTCAAGGTTAGACTTTAAACAGCATGAGTTGCCCACCAAGCAATACCTGGGGAATTTGAGACATTACGTTAAGTTCTCTGGAGATTTTTTGAATGAGTTTATATAAAAGGATCTCCAGCTATCCATTTCTGTCAATGTTTATATATTGTTGAGTATGCCCTGAATTTTTTATATTCACATGCAGGTGACACAGCTTTCCCCCTCTCTTTTAAAATCTGAGGGTGTACCAATCTATAGATGTGTCCAGAATGCTGGAGAGTTTGTCCTAACCTTTCCTCGAGCATATCATTCAGGGTTTAACTGTGGTTTCAATTGTGCGGAGGCAGTAAATGTAGCTCCAGTTGACTGGTTGCCGCACGGACAGATTGCTATAGAGCTATACCGTGACCAAGGACGGAGGACTTCTATCTCTCATGATAAACTTCTACTTGGGGCTGCAAGGGAAGCTGTGAGAGCTCATTGGGAAATTAATTTACTAAAGAAGAATACATCAGACAACTTAAGATGGAAAGATGTGTGTGGAGAGGATGGGATATTGGCAAAAGCACTCAAGGTAAATTTTTGCTCTAAATGTTTTTCTTTCTTTGTGGTTTTTACTGTAGCTATGCAATCTAAGTTTAAATGTTCATTGGGATATTAGGCATTTTCTACCATATAATGAGAGAAAAATATTGGAACCTGGTGATGTTGCTAGCACTAGCTGGTTTTGACATTATAAACAACTTTATGTGCATGCCTTTGTGTTTGCGCAACATATGTGGACTGAGGCTACTCAGATATTCATGCCAACATGAAAGTATAGAAATTATTGCCTAAATGCAAGAGGGTATACATAACAAGATGATATGACTTGCCATAAGAGATTCGACCAAGTGTGTTTTGCTTTTGGAATTGGAATTCTGCAATTATGCCATTAAGGTACCCATATCAATCAACTTTGATGTCATCCTTTCTCCAATTGACTCCTATATTTTCTTGTCTAGACTAGGGTGGAGATGGAGCAAGCGAGGAGAGAATTTCTCTGCAAATCTTCACAGGCACTGAAGATGCAGAGTAATTTTGATGCCACAAGTGAGAGGGAATGCAGTATATGCCTTTTTGATTTGCACCTCTCAGCAGCTGGATGTCGTTGTACTCCAGATAAGTATGCATGCTTGAATCATGCAAAGCATTTGTGTTCATGTGCTGGGAACACCAAATTTTTTCTCTTTCGCTACAATGTCAGTGAGTTAAATATCCTGGTGGAAGCTTTGGAGGGAAAATTGAGTGCAGTTTACAGATGGGCAAGACTAGATCTTGGACTTTCCCTGTCTTCTTATGTCTCAAAAGATAACTTGCGAGATGTCAAATTATCTTATTCACCAGAAATATTAGCAATTAAGGAGTTGGGATCACAATCATCAGCAGATTCCACTAAAGATTTACCAGGGAAAAGAACTTCTAGGGATGTCACAGTGACTTCATCATCAGTCTTAGCTGGGACCTTTTTAGAAGAGAAGAAGAAGCTAGTTGATGCTGCTGTTTCAAAGGGCTTGAAGTTTCATGGTTCTCTTCAAGAAACAAAGAAGCAAAATCATAATCCAAAGTTCATTAAAGACGAAGCCAATCTGGTATCTACCAATTTAAGTACCTCCTTTTGCCATTTTTCTCGAGAAGATGCACTCTACTCATCAGACCTCACTTCGCAAGGATGTCGAGTGAAGAAGTCTTCAACTGGGGGTCATGAAAACATTATTGTGCTTAGTGATGATGAAGGTGGTGAACCAAAGAAGCCAATTTTGGAGAGGGCAAAAGAAAATTCTTTTGCAAGGAATTTAGAACTTCCTTTAAAGCCATCAAGTTCCCTTGATAGTCCATGTAATGACAAAAGAGACTTGGTTTTGGCTGCATCTGTGAGTGATACAAGAATAAAAAGTAAATATGATGTTAATTCATCACCCAATGGGCAAACAAATCATTTATTGACTCATCCTAAGCAAGAAAAGGATGAATGCCTTGAACATAGTGGAACTGTTCCAACTACTCAGTGGGAATCTCATGGGAAGGTTGAAGATCCATTAACTGGGAGTGCAAACAGTAAAGAACAATGCATGGAAAGTGCTGGGAGTCAACATCAACAGTCACATGGCAGTGTGAAGCCTAGCAATGAAGATATGATTGGAGTAAATGCCACCTCAAATTCAGTAGATAACTCAAGAAATGTTGCTGTTCCATCTTGCTCTCAAAATAATTTGGATAGATATTTTCGCCAGAAAGGTCCTCGGATTGCCAAGGTAGTGCGAAGGATCAATTGCAATGTTGAGCCTTTGGAATATGGAACTGTGGTACCTGGGAAGTTGTGGTGTAACAGCCAGACAATTTTTCCTAAAGGTATGTTGCATGTGGTTTTTTGTAGTCCTGTAGGGAAATGAAGTTTCCTGTAGTTAAACTTATTTTTTCTATTTAATGCAGGATTTAGGAGCCGGGTTAGGTACATGAGTGTTTTAGATCCAACAATCACATCTTACTATGTCTCTGAAATTCTGGATGCAGGACGAAATGGGCCTCTGTTTATGGTAATTATATTCTTTATTATTATTATTATTGAAACTGCGAATGTAGAATGCAAATATCTTCCTTATTTATATACTTATTTTGGCCTTCTGAAATTTTTGTCAATATTGCTGTTAGGCTAGCAAAATTTCAACCTTGAGGAAATTTGGGAATTCTTTTTTGCTCTCTGCATCAGTTATTTAACAAGAATTTTTGTGATAGTGTGTACACAATCACAAACATTTGGAAGTAATTTTAACATGTTATACATACAATTGGTGAGACAAAGAATGAAATTATTGATATATCTATGCATTGTATTGTGGTTCATTACAGTAAATGTTTGTCAGCACATAATGCATTAAAACAGCTGCACTTGTTCTAAATATCTAAATCATGTTGATAACTTAACCTACATCAGCTGCTTCCGATGGAACTCTTGTAGGTATAATTTTCCTCTGAAAAAACATGAATTTCAAGTATGAAGAAGTCCTTTGATTTGAATTCCCCAGTGGGCAAAGATAAGGTTGCTAGATACAATATAACCTGTTATTCCATTCGTAACATGGAAGTGTGATTATTTACTGTTAGATTTTGATGTTTAAATGTAGTAGTGCTCGTCAGAATAGAAGCTGACAACCACTAAATCACTTGTCCAAAAATTTTTCCAGGTTTCTTTAGAGCATTGTCCAAATGAGTTATTCATTCATGTTTCACCAGCGCGATGCTGGGAGATGGTAAGAGAAAGGGTGAATCAAGAGATCACTAAGCAGCATAAATTGGGACGGGCGAACCTTCCTCCTTTGCAGCCTCCTGGAAGTCTTGACGGCCTTGAAATGTTTGGTTTCTCTTCACCAGCAATTGTGCAGGTAAAAGGCTGATAAGCAGCCTCCTCCTGGAATTCACTCGGATTATTTTGGTTGATCTTTTGGTTTTTGATATCATTGGACAGGCCATAGAGGCACTGGATCGCATTCGAGTTTGTACAGATTATTGGGATTCCAGGCCATACTCACGGCCTCAAGGACAGATTCCTCAACATTCTCAGTTCAAGGAGAATGGAGGAAATTTCCATAGAACCTCCAATGAACAAAATGATACGGAGACGCCCGGGTGCCAGATACCTGATGGAGTGAATACAGTACTCAGAGGTTTATTCAAGAAGGCAAACCCAGAAGAATTGCATTCACTCAATCAAATTCTAAAGGACAATGGGGCAGCAGCTGGTCGAGGCCTAATAACACAACTACTTGATGAAGAGATTCATAATCGACGTAGATGATACGTTAACTGGGTCTCATGAGGATTGCAGACCTATTTTGACACTGTAAATACCAAATTCAACCTGCTCATTCTTTTGTTCAGAAGGGAGAAAGAAATGTACACTGATAATGATAAGGAGAAGGATCTTTTCCCATGTAATTCTTCTCTTTTAGTGAGCTCTTAATAGCTAGGAAGATGCTGGGAATTCATTTTGCTGGGTATCCTCTTTTTTCTTTTTGTTATAATGGTGACAACAATGTTGAGCATAATCTTTTGAGATTAAAATTGCATTCTTATCTTACATTTTTACTTAAAAAGGCATTAAAATGCAATGGAACCATAGAGTTTCCTTCTCATTAAAATTCAAATTTAGGGTGTGAAAGAATATATTCCACAAGGACAAGGGGTACAAAAAAATTGGAATGAAAGGAACTGGTGAGAGACAAAATGAAGGAAAAGACAACATTGTCAGGAGGAAATTGTCTTCTTCCATGGGATCAAAATGGAGAGGGAGAAATGAAGATGTATTCCACAAGGACAAAGGGGTACAAAAAATTGGAATGAAAGAAACTGGTGAGAAACAGAATGAAAGAGAAGACAGCATTGTCAGGAGGAAATTGTTTTCTTCCACAGGATCAAAATGGAGAGGGAGAAACTGAAGGTGGGTATTATTTTATCTTTATTATGATATTACAAGAAAATGAAAGCCAAGATCTGAGATCTTAGACATATTAATCATCCCATGGCTACTAAGTAACAAGAGAGAGTTTTCAATAATTCAGGATGTTTTTATTTATTGAAACTGAAGTTTAAATTCTGTATTCTTTCATGAGAGGCTTACGTGGCATAGATATCAGACGTCAAACCTCGAGATGCGTGGGCGACGTGCGGTACGGGAGTCCATGTGGAAGAATGGAGAGTGTGGGGACCACAAGACCTGTAGTGGTAATAACCGTAGATTGCGGGATCTTTTGGTGTACGGCCTTGATTTATTGTCTAGTGTGCCTCGAAAAAGTAAAATAATAATAAATGATTTGAACAGGTTGGCCTTTTTTTTTTTTTTTTTTTTTTTTTAATATTATTTGCTTGACTCACTTGATGTGTTTTCGTTTCTTTATTTCTTTATTTTATTACATTTTGTAGATTAACATGAGCTAGCTGGAAAACACTGGCCTCGTCTGCTTCCTCTTTGCTCAATTTGTCATTTGAACAATTTCTAATTTCTTTTTCCAATTCCTGCCTCTTTTTTTTTTTTTTTTTTTTTTTTTTTGTGGAAACACCAAGAGTACCTATATTAGCTGTTGGTCATTCAACTCATGCAACTTAAGGGATCCTAATTTCGGTCCATTGGCTCTGAAATGTAGTGTAAACGGTGCGTTTTGGCCGTGAAAACTGCCGTTTTTCCTACCTTTTGGTGTTTGAATAATGGGTCGTTCCTATCTCACTACATGGGTATCCCCCCCCTTTATCGTATCGAACCCAGTTACCTGTCTTGCAATGTCCCAGGCTGTTTTAATTCTCTAATTTTTATTTCTTCACTATATTTTATTATATATATATATATATATATATAAATGACAAAGTGATGATATCTTGTCAGCAAAAAGAGAGCTAACACACACCATAAAGCAATCGAAAGAACCGCTAGACGGGCACATGCATAAAATCCATTTTACACATGTTGAATTCGAACGGTTGATTCTTATTATTATCATAATCATATATTAAAGTCTTTCACATATTGTATTAAACCCACCATCACTCCAACAAAAAAAAAAAAAAAAGATTACTCACCGTTAAGAATTAACATGTACTTTATATTTTAAATCTTGTATATCAATTTATGTTCTTAAATTTAGTAATTTTTTAATGTAATATCCAAAATTTTATGATCCACACATTCTAATTTTAGATTTGAGCCATAAGCAGCTTAAACACAATTCACTTGCTTGTCATCAAAAAATGCATATAGCATCATCACCTGGGATGATTAAGGCAAGAAGAGACTCGTAGGTCAAAAGACACCACAGAAAGAGGGAATCCTACTTGTGTTCGTTGAAAAGCCTGTGTATAGAAACATTGTAATGTTATAGACGCGGGATGTCACTGTAGTGTTGGAGCATTGCTCTTTCCATTTGGGATTTTATGCATAGTTTTAGATGTCATGAGTGTAATAATCTCACCACTTTCAGAAACAAAAAGGACCAACAAAATAGACAACTCTTAACGCTTTAAAAAAAGGAGAAAAATAAGGAAACTGTAGTAGCATTGTCAAATTCAAGGTTTGACGTCATAAGAACTGAAGACAAGTACTTTATATATGAATATTGAAGATATGCACATTCAGGCAGTGTCTAGCCTTCCTTGCTATCTCAAAGCCAGTCCCATTGGCCCTGTTTCTAAAGACTAAAAGGCTTTTAACAATGGAGTAGCATTCCCAAAAAGCTTATGGGCGAGGAAAATGAAAGAAAAGCAAAAGAACAAACATAGGATTCAAGTAAATCAAAAAAGGAAAAGCACCAAAGGAACGATCTTTCTTAGAGAGTATGCTGGCATAAACTGATATAATCCTTTTAAACAAATATTGCGCTATTATTAATGAAGGAGATCCATACATCAATCTTCCATCTAAGTGAAGCATGAAAACCAGAGGCAATTCACTTTTGGAATCAAACTTCAAGGTACATGCAAGATTGAAATCAGGGTCACTAACACATTTTTATCCCGAATATCATATAAAATTTTCTTAAATACAGGCAAAGGAAAATAACAATTGCTACAAAATACTATGATGAATTATTCATCAAAAAAGGAAATAAGAAAAAATTCAATTGACTAATGAAATGCAACTATTGTTAGGCAACAGATAGGATGAAGAACTTGTAGGTTATGTTGAAGAACAAATTCTTGTAGCAATCCTCATATGAAGTTCACAGTTTAACACATATATTTAAAGAATTGCTTCTTGGAAGAAGAGAAAAAAAAAACCCAAAAAGGAAATATCAAAAAGAACAAACAAACCCTAAATTGGAGACCAGACAATTTCACAATTGACATTAGGATCAAATCAATGTCAAGTGGACAAAAGAGAAATAAAAAAAAAAAGAAAAAAAGGAAAAAAAGAAGAAGAAGTTCATGAACTGTGGACCTCTGATGCTTCTAATCCCTACACCCATCGGTAATTCCCTCTAAATTAAGCCTTCCACCTCCAATCTTACTAAAACAATATAATGATTAATGAATCGAATTCAAGGCAAACCGAGGTCAACCAGCCATTAAAAAACACACCCAAAATTGTTAATCCAGTTTGCAAAGTTGGTCGGTCCATATGGATCATGAAACAAGCCTCAACTTCAGATGCCTTCAAAGGCTCAAATGTTTTTAATTACTTTGGAACATGTGTGTCTTTTAATTTGTCTAGATCTTCATTTTCTTTATATGGATGCAAAGTCCACTGATCCTATCACCTCTCTCAAATGTGCTTCGGTAGAAATACTACATTGTCTACTCAAATTTCCATGGAAACATTGAAAAGAAAAAGAAAAAGAAAAAGAAAAACAAAGACAATAAAAAAGAAAAGGCCCTTTGCATGGGATAGAGATTTAGTGCAAAAAGCAACTTGAAAAGTCAAGTATAGACAAAGATTGCTCGCTGCTATACTCTTCTGGATACTAGTGATCATCAATGAACCAATCTGAACAAAAAAAAAACCACGGCATTGTCATTCCAAATTATACTAAAATTTTGACTGAAATCATCACTAATTCTAAATCACCAGTTCAGTAGGGGACTGAATATCTGGATTTGTTTTCGTATATAGGAGAGTTCCATACATTTTTTGCAAGAAGTGATTGCCTTCTTTTGTTACTTTTGTGAGACAGAACGAATAATGTAAAGTTAGCTACCAAATTGCCAAAGGAAAGGATATATTGCCAGGCTAAAACATAAACAACCAGTAATCATGTATGTTTAAGTACAAATCAATTTACAACCACAAGTTTAGCATACATTATTGTGTTATACCATCATTTCTGCTGCTGGTCTATTATCACTTGATAGATCTTGACAGCCATACCTACTGGAACAAGGTCCCTTCCATTCTGCTGCCCTCTAAAGGCATTTCCAATGGTGCCCACAAACCTTTAACATTTTCGTCAATTGGAAAACAAAACAAAAGGTCATTATGGAATCAACCTGTTCAATAATCTAAACAATAACCATCTAGCTACTTGGCTTGAATAATGCAAGATTCTTACTCGAGGATGGTTAATTTATTATTCTTTTTCTCTAGCCTGCACCAGAATCAGGTGGTGGAAGTGCTGCTGGCTGCGATGCTGCTGCTGCTGTTAGCTTTGGCTTTGGCCTTTTTCTCTTCTTCTCATAGCTAACTCCTCTTGCTTTAGCCTGAAAATCCCTCACCTCCCTCAAATAAAGCCTCACTGCTCTTGCACCAAACGGGTTGCCTTCAGACCTTCCACCATGCTCCTCATAGGCTGCTCTGAGCCTTCCGATGAGTGCATCGAGGCTTCCCCACGCTTGCCGGAGCGGGCACGGGCAGGGTGCTGGCGGGTTGGGGAGGCCAAAGAAAGGACAAGCTTGGTTGTGGACTTTGGTCTTGCCAAATTGGTCGAGGTACCTTAGGAATTCAAGGACATGGGCGCCACTACACATGGGGAGCGCTAGAGGGGGCCTGTGGTTCCTGAGATACTGGCAGAAAGTGTTCCAGTCTCTGCGCTTCTGGTTCTCATAGCGACTACTGCTTGTAGTTGAAGATGGGGTGGCAGTTGGGGATGTCATGTTGTTGATGGTGGTGGTGTTGGCCCTGCTGGGGCTTGAAAAGGTCGGATTTGTTGAAGGTGTGGCTGAATCCATCTGCATGTGAAAAAACGAAGATCCAGATGTTTTTGAAATTGGGGTTTCCTTCTATCAGGATCTTGAAGCTTGGCAGATTTATTGCTTAACTGCAAAACTTGTACTTCTTCTTCTATTGTTCTTCCTTTTTTGGGAATGCTCTAGGGTTTTCACTGCTTCTTGTTGCTTGCTTCCTTTCACAGCTGAGCAGAGATATATAACTACTGTTCACTCCGAGAGAGTAAAGTAAAAAATTTTGTTTTAAGCTCATTTGCAGCTCAAAAAACAATGGATATTCTTCGAGTCTTTCTTTTTCTATTTTTTATTTTTGTGAAAAACATGAAGGCCCTAGAAAATCCAAAAAGGGATCACCAGGGCAATAATTTGCATGGTTTACATTACATATATATATTATATATATAATATCATGGGAGTGAGGTCAGTGCAGAATTGGCTTCTTTTTGGGTTTTTAGGAACTTGATGATTGGAGAGGTGAAGAAGCAATTGACACATAGGAGGGTTTTTATTACATGAAAGGCTCTTTGTTTAAGGTGGGTGCTGCAAGAAACGTTGGAAACTACAGTTATTGGTTGGACTTTCTGAAATTTACTTAAAGAGGATCAGGTCATCAGATTTTCTTTTCAGGAAAAGATCCAGCAACTCAAGTTAACACTGTAGATAAAGTTGGAAAAAAAGTAGAGAGAGAGAGTCCATTGGCTCCGGTTAAAATTGACAGATATGGGGTTTTGCTTTTGCTATAATAGGACAGGCTTGGCAGCAAGCAGACAGGTGACGGTGACTCAAGAGGCCCTCCCCCCTGTACCAATGACCTATGCTGTAACTAGTCACTGCAGCAATTTTCAAAGCACGTGCACATTACGCGCCAATCCAATAGCAGAAGCATTTTATGGCGACACAAGCCAACCATTGCCGGAGGAGGGAACCTTCATGGCACGTTCGTGACATTCGACCTCTTGGGTTGTCGACAATTTTAATGTTTAATCACTTCTCCAAAAGAAGAAGAAAACTATGAGTGTGTGTAGATGTCCTTGATGGAGGGAGACATGGATTGTTTGTGTAAAGAATCTAAATGGTTAGAAAAGCTTGTGTGGCTCATCGTGCCAATGGACATGACTTTGCCTCTTTCCCATAAGATTTACTAGTGTGAATTGATCTGGAGGAAGCAAAAGCTTTTCCCTTTTTTTTTTTTTTTTTTTTTTTCCTTTTTTCATAACTTCAATAACACTGTTTTTCCGCACATACTAACTTGAATAATTGTTATGGAGAAGATATAGGGGTAAATGCTGTTTTGCATGGGGTAAATCCTGTTGCAGGGTTTGAACTGTACGTCTTTTTTTTTTTTTTGGTTTGCTGAACTGTAGATCATATGATATCAGGTTTGCTGATTTTCCTGATGACTTATTAGATGTAACGAGTCGTGGGTGTTTAGAGCAGGAATAAGCGCAGGGGGGGATGACGTGCCATTACAAACTATTTTCCTTTATTCTTTTTTTTTTTTTAATGTAAAATTAAAAAATAAAGATATACTTACAATTTCAAAAAATAAAATTATATCGAATATATACTATAAGATAAATCAAATCTTCATACTAGAGTGAGAGGGAGTAAACTTTGTTAAAAATATTATTAATCATTCTAATATTTCATAGCATCATATATATATATATATATATATATATATATATATATATATAGTTTTATTAAATTTTTTTGATAAATAATAATTTATTTTTTCTAATTTTTTTTTTTAAAATTAATTTATAGTGGTAGTAACCAATTATTGTAAGTGTGAAAGGGAAGCTACAATAATTTGAAGAGGCTGTACTAATCTATATGGTATAGGTCTCTCTCTGGGTGGCAAGGTTTGCGCTCAATCAGGGGAGCTCCTCCCCCTCAATCATTTGACACTTTGACAGCGCTGGGGCCTGAGACAATGTTGGTGTTTCAAAGTTGTCTCAACATAGTCTTTTGATTAACTTGACAATGGTGTGATGAGCTTGTGATATCCGCATATGCCCCACTTGGCTTTAAATTGATTCCCTTTCCCCCTTCTCCCAATCTAAACACAGGCCAAGCTTGGTGGTGACAGTTTCGTGTGTAATAGTTAGGTTAATTCCTTGGGTTGATGCACCCTGAATTAATGGATTTGAATACACTTGGTGAATGAATCTAGACCATTAATTTGAAAATTTAAAAAAAAAAAAAATTAGATTTCTTAAAGAAGTTAAATGGACAAAATTTTTATTTTTTTTTTTAGTTTTTAAATTAATTTTTCAGTCATTAATTTTTATATCAGTAGAGTGAATTCATCTAATATAATAAAATATATTAATCTCAATTAAAATTAGTAATTTATTACTTAATTCATAGTTAAATACTATTTAGCTACCCATCTCATTAGCTTTTTACTTTCCAACCATCTCTAAAATTTGAGCTCAACCCACGTCTCTCCTCTCGCCGGACTCTTTTCCTTTTGTCTTTGTTAAGTCTCTTTACATTTCCTTGGCCGTCTCTTAGCACGCTCTTAACAAACATCTTTTAGTTCAGTATCCTATATTCGTACTCACACTGTTGATGTCATGGGGTCCATCCCTTTGTCTCCTGCCTCTTGTATTATTATTATTTAAAAAAAAAATAAGAATTAAATTTAAAATTATAACTGATGGCTGTGGGCATCATGTTTTATTATTAATTAAACAATAAACAACTTTGTCTGTAAAGATTCCATGGTTCTGTCTTTTTACCTGTTAAGCCCTAAAGAAAACTTCAGCAATATTGAAATGAGAGAATCAGGAAATGAGAGAATCAGCCATATCCCTGTCTTCTTGAGAATTGCAAAGAGACAAAAGGGTATCACTAAAACGAAATTTCCTTGCTAAAATTTGAGTATTTTATATATATATATATATATATATATATTTCAAATAATTAAAAAAAATAAAAATGTGCATGTGATTGTCTTGGGAAAGGAGAGTTAAAATTTTGTTTTGATGTTTTGTATCTACAAATATTAAATACTTTTTTACTATTATTTTAAATATTTTTTTAAAAAATAATAATTAATTAATTAATTAATTAATTATTGTATGTGTAAAGACAAGTGAAAATATAGACCCTCGTTGGTACTGTAACCTAGGCTGGCTTAGATGACCAGACCAACAAAAATGGCAGTGCAGTGTGCTTCCATTTACAGTAACAAACGCATTCCTGCATTTGGAATCCAAAAACAAGCTGCAAATTGGTTTCATGGTTACTGCAAAAGGTAGCATTACTTACATCATCTTCATCCTAATTCTCAAGCCAACAACCATCCACCCATTATAATCTTAAATTTTTTTTTTTTTTTTTTTTTTGGATGTATGAAATTATAAGCTACTTATATATTAGAAATAAAAATAAATAAATAAAGACTGAGCCTTTTATAACTCAGAGACAGTCAGAAAATCAAATTCCCTAATCCTTGAAAAAGCTCCCACATTAAGTAGAATTTAAGTGACATGCAGAACACTTTTTTTCTTTTTTTTTCTTTTTGGGATGCCTTCGAGTCCCTATATCTTTTCCTTCCCTTTTAACAACCAACCATATATATATATATATAAAATAAAAAAGGAGAGGAATTCAAATACTTTCTCACAACTAACAGCTGTAATCCCAGGCTGTAACGAGTTTCAAATTGAAAGAGATTGTTAATCTTGAATCATGGCAGGTTGATCTTTAGTGAAGGAGTGTCACAAGGTGGGGTAGCAGTTGCTCGAGAGTTTTGAATTTCAAGCTAAAAAGGTCCCTAGTCGTTCAAATCTTTGGATGGGATGCAAGAAAATTTGTGGGGCAAGCCAGCACCACCTTTATGAAAAGTTAGAAAATTATTATGAGTGTACCTTGCAAGTGAAAAAGAATTGAACTAGGAATTGAGTATTACCTTGAACATGTGGGTATAAAGTACATTTTGATTTTCACTAGCCAGAAAAATTAATACAAACTTTAATTAGAATTAATCCTTCTGGTATAACAAATAATAATTAAACTTAGTGCTTCTACAATAAGAAATTTCCTTCTTTTAAAAAAAAAAAAAAAAATATATATATATATATATATATATATATATATATATTATTTTAGGAAATTTCGAGGAAGCTCCTTATGAACTTTCGTTCTGATGTTGTACGTGGGAGGCTCATCATAAAACAAATCGTAACTCTTATTCTTCACCGTGTCAATGAAGGTTAGTCCCCCACAAACGCAAACAATTTCGATGTAAAATTACAATTAACGGGTATGGTCATAAATATGCATTTACTAATTTACTAATTATGATTATGTAATGTAAATTTATATTTGGGTCTTAATTAAATTTTTTTCTTGTACCCAAAATAAAATTGGTAAGACGTGACATGCCCATAAAAGTCAGCTTTCGTATTAATCTTGTGGCCTTTTGCCGTGCCCTTCTGGGTGTATGGGGACCCACATGCTGTGAAAAATCCAATCATAAAAAAACCCAACAGAAACCCTAAAGAATCCAAACCAAATCCCCTGCTTTTTTTTTTTTTTTAATTTCTTTTTTAACATAAAAAATTATATCATTGATTATTATATTTATAAATTAAAAATAAAATTATTTATTTATAATTTTTTTAAATTTTTATAAAAAAATTATTATTTAAATATTATAATTTAATTTCAATATTAATAAATTTAAAATTTCAATACTCTACATTCTTAACAAAAAATATATATATTTATTAAGAAAAATTGAACCAAAATTATTACGAAATAAATTGCATCAGTTATCAATGATCGGCTTCACATTGGGATCTACCACTGAAGTTTGTATCTTCTTTTACCTTTTATATATATATATATATATATATATATATATTTTTTTTTTTTTTTTTCCTTTTCAATGGGAGCAAAAGAGTTATAATTATTCCTTATTTCCTGCCAATTTTCAAAGAACCCCAATGTTAGAAGGTGTTTGCTTTAGCTTTTGGACTCCTGTTTAATCACTATCAATTATTTTACAATGTTTCTCATATCAGATATTCAATATTTTAACTTTTAATTTTGCCTAATTAGCTACAAGTTATAAATTGTTAGTAGGGCCCTTAGCCTATGAAAATTTATGCTTGTTAATACCTTTTTTTGAGTGCATATGATGATAATTTATAATCTCTTTGTACCCTACTTTGACAGCTTAATCTCTCTCCAGAAGTAACACATGCTATTGCCTACAAGAAGAGATAAAATTCCAAGTTCCAAAGATATCTTTTGGACCCATAAACCAGTTTAGGAGATTACAAAAGCAATTAATTATTCTTAAGCTCACATTTGGGTGATGAACATAGGGAATTTTCAATTGAAGTGATGCAGAAAGCAATGTCTTGAACTAGCTGCCATCTTCAGCTTGCACCCTCGGATAGATATTGCTGCAGTTTTTGCATAGAGCAGAAAGTAAATTTCAAGTTCCAAGAGAGTTTTTAGGGCGAAAGGTAGAGATCACTGTTGAGCTGAGCAGCTGATTACCTTAAAGCAGGATACAGTGTACTGGACATCACTTGCTGAAATCTGGTGGTGAAGGACAAGCCTAATGCTGTTAGGACAGAAACCAACATTGACTTTTCTAACCAAGAACACAGTTCACTTTGCAAGTGAATATGTTACTGATTCACACACACACACACACATCTACATATCTGAGAGATAATTTCTTAATAGATAGTTATGGCAGAGATGGTTTCACTCTAAATGTGGTTAGGCTTATGTGCACAGCAGACAATGTACATAAAAACCAACAACAAAATAAAGGGGTGTCCCGTGCATGAGACTCTCACATTATGGGTGGGTATAGTTGTGAGAGTTGTAGGTTACTTTGTGGCTCACAATTCAGACCGACATCTTCCCTACACTACATTTCCAATCAAATGTTTGCATAGTGATGGAATTAAATATGCAGAAGTAAGCAGATACCCTTTTGATCGATAATCCTCTGAATATATCAGCAGAATCAGTTGCAGTCAGCATAAATATACTTGCACACTATATTGGACAAAAGAAGGGCAGTTTACTGGGGCAATGTTACAGAAAAAGGCTGAATAAACAGACCTGAGTGACCCATATGTCATTGACCGTATACCATGTTGTTCCAACTTCAAGCTTAATTGTTCTGCTGTAAATTTTGAATCCTCTGCCATGTCCACAAATACCTTCACAATATTGGTATAAAACATTTAGTTTTTGGAACCCTGAATAAGAGTCTGATATTCACCGATCAAAATGCACACAAATTAGCACGGCAGAGCCTTTGTTTTTTGGCTTATGAATTGAGTGCATAGTAGGATTTTAAATTTAGCTTTTTTGCATTTCAGAAATGAAGAAGCTCACAATGTTGGTTTCTACAGCTGACACATCCACTCTCAGTCCCTTAATGTTATTCAGTGCCTCTGGGAAACAGGAAAAAAAAAGCAGGTAGTCCATGATTTTGTGAAATGAAAATACATATTGTGAAACGAGAGAACAATTGAGCAAAGAGATTGGTATGAGAACCTGCCAGTATCTTAGCATTCTTGTGATCATCAGCCAGCTTTCCAATATTTTCTTGTATGGCAACTAGAGCTGCGGAACAAAGAATACCAATTTGTCGCATCCCACCTCCCAAGGTCTTCCTGAGGATTCTAGCCTAAAAAGGTTACATGTAGAAGAATTAAGACACCATCCTTCTGCAGGAAAAAAGAAGATGTGCTGCTGTTCGTTTTCAGTGCAAAGTTTCATTGCTACCTTGGCAATAAAGCTTTTGGAACCAACAATAACAGATCCAACAGGTGCTCCCAAACCTTTCGATAGGCATACCTGGTTTGAAAGTTTATAGTGATAGATAAAGGTGCTCAATACAGAAATTAGGAGAATGTCAAGCTTAACAAAGTATGATTGGTAATTTCTTGCTGTTTAATCATACCAAAACTGAATCAGCAGCTTGCACAAGGCGATCAACAGGAACTCCAAGTGCCTGAGAGATCAACCCTTTGGTGTCAGAAACAAAACATAGCAGTTCAATTGTATTTTTACAGCAAAAGACACTGGAACGGCAATATAGGTGACCAGAAAGGAGAGCTTGGACCGACCATCAGCTTATGGTCACAATTAACAGAACAGGATTAACGTCCATGTCCAGTCTTTAGCACTAAAGACAAATAGCATCATTTACTTGCAAAACAGGAATGTGGTTGAATTTCCAGTGCACGGTCTGTGAAGATATTGCTAAAAAGATTTCACTTACAACTGAAGCATTGAAGATGCGAGCACCATCAATGTGGAGCTTGAGGCCATGCTTCTTAGCCAATTCTCCAACAAAGTATATTCTACAGACAGGCATTTACCACCACAGCTGCATAGATTAAAAGAAGACATGTTCAACTATGTTATTCATTCTTACTGTAGACGTAAAAGCCAATGGCAACACGTCAATAAACACGGCACAGCTCAGCCCCCAAAGAAACAGAGGAGCACCTGGCAGAACTACTTACTTGGCTTGGGAATTCTCCAGGCAGATAAGCCTAGTAGTTGGATAAACAAGTGGCCAACTGGGATCTCTAATGGCAGCTTCAATTAAATTGATATCCATAGTCCCATCTTTGTTATTCTTTACAGTCCTTGAATGAACACCTCCAATGCTTGCAATGCTCCCATTCTCATATGTATGGATGTGAGATTTGTCTCCAAGAATGATCTCACTTCCTCTAATGTCACAATGGGTAAGTACACTAATAAGGTTACCCATGGTGCCAGATGGAACAAATAGAGCAGCTTCCTTGCCCATGATTTTTGCCATTTCAGTTTCCAAGCGCAAGGCAGTCGGGTCATATCCCAAAACATCATCATCAACTTCTGCACTTGCCATAGCAGCTCTCATTTCTTCAGTTGGTTTAGTGACAGTGTCAGATCGGAGATCCACCATTCTAGTTACCATTTGTGCTGTAAACAAACCCAAATAAACAAAAAGGAAAATGAACTGTAAAACTACCATCTTTAACAAGATAAAGATACCATCAGTACTTCAGGCAAATAAAACAAAAATTGTTGATGCTTACATTCTGGCTTTTCTGCAACCATTTTTGCTTGATATCCACAAAGTAGTTGTCTGCTAGTCAAGAAAATTAGACGAATCATGACAATGGAACAGCAAAACAAACATAACCTTAAATAATTTCAACTAAAAGCCACTGTTTTGAACAAAATATTCAATAGAACTTGATTTGATTCAGCTGAATTCCCGACATCATATAAGACAACCACGATAACTACATTGTACCTGAACTCAAAGTGTTGATTCCTAATAACATTTTTATTAAGCTCTTCAGGCCAACTCAAAGTTGTGAGGGATTAACAACTGGTGGTTTTCCAACCACAGCCAAATAGCAATGCCAAATGAAATTTGAAATATCTAAAGAACATCAAGAAATTTTGGTTCAAACTGGGTAAGAACCTGAGTGTTTGCACGAGGAAGAGGGAGTCCTAACACTGCTGCGTTTTTTCCTCCCTTCTCTGCAATAATTCAGAATGTTTCCAATCTGCAAATTTGAGCTCCAGGAACTCCCTCAATTATAATGACTATTGACCGTTTTATAGTCTGCATGCAGGCAGAAACAAGAGGCCATTAACAGATTTTCATTATATTCTATAGTCCAGATACAAAACCCACAAATTTATCAACAGAAAGGAAACAGATTTGTAAAAAACCACATAAGAACCAACCCAAACAAGTACCAATATTACAGAACATGGGCAAAAGCAGAAACTACTTGTGCGACCAACTCACAAACTCTGGTTTGTGACACTTTCATGGCAACAGTAAGCCCAAGGTGAGAAAAAAGACAACTTGGAATTAAGTCAAATTCTCATATGAACAAGTTCCACATCAAAACAAGACTCCATTTTACTCAAAACTGATAAAATTTCGTTGCTCAAAGAAATAATTGCTTCTTATTTCAATGGGCGTCATGCAATAAATGTCAAAAATTCAAACCCCGATCAACCCCACTACTTAATTTTACAGAATTCCCATCTATTTAGAAAATTTAAACAGTTCATATAATCTAAAAATGAACCCTTTTGGAATTCTAGAATGGGCTAGATGAACTACCAAAATTCTTCAACAGACCGTGCCATGAGACAACCTTACTACTGAAACAGATTCGAAACACTGACAGCATTTCTGTGCGTGTATACTAGATAGATTGTCTACCTGTGACTAAGCCATGCAAAGGCCAAATGCCAATTTTTTTTTTTTTAAAATAAAAGCACCATGAAAAAAAATAATTGATTATAATTTAATTACTTCTTATTCTGTCCCGATTTTCCAGATCCACTTTAAATTTGGAGTATTTGCTTATGAGTGCAAAGAGTGATGTCATGTGATACCACCTAACAATAAATAATAAATATTTAAATATTAATATAATATTAATTTAAATTAAAAATTTATTATAATAAAAATTAATTTAAATTTAAATATTTATAATTATATAAAAATATATTATTTATATTATTATATATATTTTTCCAATTATTATTATATATATTTTTAACATATTAATAAAATTAACTGTATTTTTATAATTTTTAATAGTAATATCATAATTATTGTGCTTATTAGTAGTATCAAAGCCAATTTAGTCTGAAAATTAGTATTAGAGTAAATATTTTTGATTCAAATAGGAAGAAAACATATAAGTTTCACAAAAATTGCTACAAAAATTGCTAAAACTATCACAGAAGTTTAGAAGTCACAAAAATTATTGCTCATTATCGTTAGAGATTTGTTGTCCACACCCCATGTACCTTGAAGCAACTCCAAATGTGGTAAATCTACAAAACTCTAAAAGTTCACCATTGTCTTCCATCACCAATTAAGACCATCGTCGATCGAAAGTTGTTGCCACTCTAAACTTAATCATCTCTACTTAAAGGTTACTACTCCGCCTCCTCATTCCACCAATGCGTTATTATTTCACTAGAAAAACTTGCACTTTTTTTTTTATTGTTGTTTAGTCAAAGTTGATGGATTTAATTAAAATTAACAAAAGTTTAAGAATTTAATTGAAAATAACAAAAGTTAAAGTGTCAAATTAATAATAATAAACATTTTAAGGGTATCATAAGCTTAATGGTCAAATCAAAAATCATGAATTTTATTATAAATAACATGATCCCAATATCAAGGATGAAAAAGAAATTACAACTAAGTATTGGTGAAAACAAAGTTATATAACTCATAATAAATCACATATAAATACAAAAAGTTATTTACTAAAAATTACGAAATAATGATAAAAAATTATTTAATTTAATTTAATTATTTAAATAAATTTAAATTTAAATATATAAATTTTAATATTTATAATTATATAAAAATATATTATTTATATTATTATATATAATATTATTATAAAATTATATCATTCTTATATTCTTATAATTTTACATCAAAATTATTATATTTTATTATCATCCACCGCCGCCCCCCCCCCCGCTCTTCTTCGAAAGGAAGTTAAAGGGAGGAGTACGGCGATCCATTTATGCGGCGGCAATGAAACTTGCATATCAATTGGTGGGTTACCGTTCAAAGCTAACGCCTGCAAGCAAATGGCAACGAGCTTTTCCATATTTGTTGACTCCTGCATCCACGAAGGCCATAGCGTAGCATCCATCAAGCCTCTGTGATATAGAAAAGTTAAAATAAGTGGCAGGCAATAAAATGGGTAATATAACTGCATTCAAATAACGATAGGTAGGTTTTCCTGAACCATTATGCGTATGTTGGTTAAGAAAGGACAGAGAAAGAGAGAGAGAAAGAGCTTTTATAGAGTTCCATGTTTGGTTTGCGTTGATGGTACAGCTAGAGAGTTTCCGTTTTTGTTTGTGCTTAGTTGGGACGATAACCTTGAAGGTGGCTCCATGCTGGAGATCGGTAGATCCATGAGCTAACAGAATAATTGAATTCTTAGACTCGTTTGACGAGCCAAGGAAGCATTGGATAAGTGTAAATCGACATATTAGATTGGCGTCCCCTGAAAAAGTGTTGGACAAGTGTGCATGGAGGTATGGTTGCTTCTCTCTTTTACGTGGGCTCATCATCACCCATTCAACTCAATAAATCAAACAAAAAAAAGAAAAAAAACAATAACAAAACAACGGCTAATTGTTACTCTCGCTGCGTTGTCACCAAGTTCTTTTCTCTTATCAAATAGCACAAAATTTAGGATTCATGGCTCCAGCTCCATCCACCATCATCTTATATCAGAATTGCCAAAGATGTCTTTGGCTTTTTCATTCTCTCGATAAGCACTAAGAATTTTCATTCAATACCCTATCCAATTCAGTGATCTACTATATAAAAACATTTTCCACCTGAGCAATGGCATCCCGTCCATAGGTGGTAGATTCAACTCATTCCCCCTCCCCTCCCCTCCCCCCCCCCCACTCCCCAACCATACGTTGTGAGATTGGAAGAAAATGGCTTATGTGTACAGTTTTAATCTCGTGTATTTTCACAAAAAATTTATATCTGTATATCACAAATAGCATTTAACATTATAATTATGTTCGTGCTTCTTAAAAACGGATTACACAAATGGCCTAAATAGTAGGTGATTAACATGGTTCAATTCTCTAGTCTACATAATGCAAAAGGAATTAGGTCCATATCATTTAAGTAAGCACTCGTGGTATCAGGTTGGGATACTGTGGCCATTGTGAGTAATATGATCTAAACGTGGACCGAAAGTGTTTTATATTTAATTCCCGATGCACCCAAAAAATAAAAAATAAAATGAAATAATTATGATGTATTTTCTAATAACATTTTCTATTGATAGGGGTAGAAAATTCACGCTAATGGTCAATAAACATATGCAACACTTTGACAATTTCCCCCCCCCCCCCAACAAAAAAAAAAAAAAAAAAAAAAAAGCTAACATGTGGAAAAGCATAATTCTTTGTCTGGTCAATAAACTTGTGCAACACTTTGTGGAAAAACATCGTTCTGATTTATCTTGCATGAAGAAAATCCCGACTGCGGACAAAATTTTCTTCCATAGACATTACGTGGACCGAAAGTGATTTTATATTTAATGGCCCGATGTACCAAAATAAAAAAAAAAAAAAAAAAAAATAATTATGATATATTTTGTGATAACTTTTCCTATTGATAGCGATAGAACATTCAGGCTAATAGTCAAATAAACTTGCGCAACACTTACATTTTATCACAAAAAAAAAAAAAAAAAAAAAATATATATATATATATATATATATATATATATATTTTGTGGAAAAACAGAATTCTTATTATCTTACAGAAAGAAAATCCCCACTACATACAAATTTCTTTGCTATATACATAACGCCAACCTAAAAGCTTTTCAAATTTGTATAATTGAGTATTATGGGTAGATAACCGATCACAATCTGTAGTAGTTATTTTCAGAAGTAAATGTCAAGGAAGGTTAAGCTCACAGTCAACTTGAATATACCAATAGCAACCTAGGCAGTGATTTCATATTCCTCTCCCTAAATTTGAATCTTTCTATTATTATTATTGCCCTTTTCTTAATAAATAAAAAATTATATCAAAAATATAATATCAAATCTTAAATTTATTAATATTAAAATTAAATACGAAAATATCTACTTGAATTTAATAATATTTAAATAATAAATTTTTTTATAAAAAAATTAAATAAAATTAGGATATAAATTTTTAAATTTAAACAGTAAATTTTTTTAAAAAAAAAGAGAGAACATTAATAGGTAATCTATAATTTTTTAACACAACATAGTCATATATATATATATATTGTGTTAGTAATTCATTGTTTGTGTCAAAATACGTCGTTTTGTGCTCGACACGTGCGAGCTCTACCCGCTAATAATTTTATCTTTTTTTTTTTTTCTTCTGTCAACGTCAAGTTTGGCCATTGTGCCAAGGCGGGCCAATGGCAAAATGACCTAACCCCCCTGTAAGAAATCAGAAATTCCACTTCGGCTCTAGCTGGCTATCTGGGTCCACGTCTAGAAGAGTTACTGCACATAAAGATGTGCGTGGCGTCCATTATTGTAAATTACAAATCAAGACCACGACAATGACTTATGTAACGACTTTAGCCAAGGCATTTAATACAGCAAATTAGAGAGAGAGAGAGAGAGAGAGAGAGAGATTTGGACTTCTGGAAGATTGCTTGGGGGTGTCATAAATGGCCATGGCAGATGTTCAAAGCGGCACCACACACAGCACATTTCATAATTTGAAGCTCCTTTTGAATGTGAATCTATATGAAAAAGGAGGAATCAAATTGACACTCATTTTGTATAATTAAACTCAAACAAATAGGTTATCGACATCATAGAATCACTACAAGTGAACCAAACTCAATTTTGATGTCATCTAGTAACTGGGTGTGTCAGGTACTAAAAGATCCCATGTTGGTATGTTTTGGAATGATGTTCAGAAACACTGAACGGTATGCAGCAGCCTCTCCATCATCATGTTGACAAGATCATGCCTCGTGTTCCACCGAACACCTTACCAAAGTTTTTTTTTAATAAGAAATTGATTAAATTATGCAATATGCCGACCATGACCTACTCATTCGACAATACCATAACGATGAAATGAAATTGTCCGTTTGTTCTTTTCAAATTTTCCAAGAAGTCATCTTGTGTTTCTAGTCAAGATAAAAAACTGAAACATGACCAAAATTGGCTCTACTCTACTCCAAAATAATTCGCCTTAAATTAGAAAGAGACCCCTCTTCCGGAGCCAGTAAAGCGGCGGGCGGCTGCCAATGCTGGAATTATGGTGGGTTGCGAGTGACGCCGTGAGCCTCATCCCCTGAATGTTGTTGCTCCGAATACAACCACATGGCCATGTCAGTCAGCATATGGGAGCGGGGGTGGACTTTAATGTGCTTCTTCTCCATGACCAGTAGGTTCCGGGATCGCCAAATGGCCCAAGCAACCATAGCAGCTGCGTTCCAATACCTCACCAACATCACCAGACGGTAGAGAAATAAACCATGCAAAGAAATCGCCTGGAGCTATCTCCCGTACCTGATGTCCAGGCGGGCTCAATAGCCGAACAGTGGGGGGTCCCTCTTTCATTAAAGAGTTGGGAGATAAGTCTCCGGCTGCATTCCCCGCCAAGTGCCGTAGCTATGCAATTATTGCTGGATGCATAACGAAGAGTGAGGTCATGGCGCTTTTTGTAAAGTTGATTGATTGACTTTGATGGGCATTTATCTTTTAAGCAAAAACAGTTAAATTCCACCTTAGAAAATTTTTGGATTCTGATTCACAGTAGATTTCCAAACAAGAAGACATCAAGTGAACCTTTGATAACGATGAGAATTTGGTTTCTGCGTATCCAATCAATCCGTTTGCTTGAATTCAGAATCACACATTATTGGAGAAGCAGTCTGAAAATTGTTGAGTTAATTGGATAAATATTATCTTCAACCTTTTGACCCCATTAGTAAATTTTATATATTAATTTTTTTCACTTTATATATTTTCTTAAAGTTATTTGACTCCATCTGTATTATTCGAATCAGCACTGACGTAAAACCCATTCTAATTAAAAAAAAAAAAAATTCTCTGTTATTACATGGAGAAACCAAATTAATTTTGAGCCTTTCAGAAAAATGTCTCCATGGATGTAAAAAAACCAAATTATATTTTCCTACATTCCCAACCCAAACTTAAAATTTCCAACTTTCTCTCCCACAAAATCAAATCAAAAATAGAAAGAAAATCCCCTTTAATATTAAATGCCCATAGATCCAACAACACATCGTTAAACTCCAGAAAACCTTTTAATTAATTACCATTACCCCCTTCTCTCCCTATATATCTTCTGACTTTAATTCTTTTAATCCCATCTATTTATCAACTAATCTATTAAGATTTTTAATCATGACAACGATCTCCCCCAATAAGTAATAAATTAAAATTCATTCCTCTTTTAATTCAATTGTGAACGCGGTGGGTCTTCGTTGGGCGTTGGGTAACAGCAATCGGAATATTCCTCAAACTATACCTCACTCACTTTCCTTTCTCTTTCTATAAAATGTCAACTGAAAAAACAGACCAAAACTAAACTCAACCACAAAGCCAAACAAAACCTACGGAAAGAAAAAAAAAAAAAAAACACAGAACATAGAACATGTGCGAGTTGCTAAACAGCCATTACCAAACCTGCGAGGAGCTTGGCCGCGGCCGATTCGGCAAAGTCTACCGCTGCTTCTCCGCCGCCAAGAACCAATTTTTAGCCTGCAAAACCATAGACAAGACCCTTCTGACGGACCCCATCGACCGCGATTGCCTCGTCAACGAGCCAAAGATTATGTCCCTCTTGTCCCCCCACCCAAACATCGTACAGATTTACGATGTCTACGATTGCGAGGATTCTCTTTCCATTGTCATGGAGCTTTGCGAAAGTTACAGTCTTTATGATCGGATGGTCTCCGGCAATGGCGGCCGGCTCTGCGAGGCGAAGTCCGCTCGTGTGATGAAGCAGCTTCTCGAAGCCATCGCCCATTGTCATGGATTTGGCATTGTGCATAGGGACATAAAGCCTGATAATGTTTTGTTTGATTCGAGGAACAGAGTAAAATTGGCGGATTTCGGTTCGGCGGTTTGGATGGCGGAGGATGACGGCGAGGAGGGTGGCCGGACGAGGATTAGTGGGGTGGTGGGTACGCCGTACTATGTGGCGCCGGAGGTGGTCTTGGGGAGGGAGTATAATGAGAAGGTGGACGTTTGGAGTGCTGGCGTCGTTTTGTATGTTATGTTGGCCGGGGTTCCGCCGTTTTACGGAGAGACGGTTCCGGAGATTTTTGAGGCGGTGATAAGAGGAAATCTCCGGTTTCCGCCGAGGATATTTCGGACGGTCTCGCCGGCGGCTAAGGATCTGTTGAAGAAGATGATTTGTAGAGATGCTTCCAGGAGATTATCAACTGATCAAGCTCTGAGTAAGTGTTTTATTTTTATTTTTATTTTTAATTATAATTGTCTTCTTTTTTTCCCAATCAAAAGTGAATTTTTGATTATAGTCTAATTTAAAATTTTTCCTTTTAATTTTTCTTATCTACTAATTCAAATTTGGTGGTTGATTTATGAGTTTTGACTCTGGATTCTTCTTTCCGAAATGCAGGACACCCATGGATCCAGAGCTTGGGAGAGTCAAACTCAATGGACTAATTTGTCCTTAAGAAAGCCTAGAAATTACAACTCATAACTTATCATTATGTAGGTCCACTGTACAGATCAAATTATCACGTTAGATAGCCCATAGCCCCCCCTTGACGTCAGTGGCACGCAACCCCACGATGGGGACTTCCAGAATTCCCTGTTTTGTCACTCATTCCAAGTTTGGGACAGAGAAAGTCAAGTTTCCGACACAGAAAGCAGACGGTGATCACATGGGATGAGAGTCTGGTTGCTGACAAACTGACAAGCTTTTATGCATTTTTGTTTAACCCTTGTTACCTTTTTTTTTTTTTTTTGGGTGTTGGGGGGTTTGGTTTTCCTTATGTGATGGAGAGAATCTGGTGGAAAAAGATGTAATGTGTGGTAGGTAAAGGAAGAGGGCGAGCATTCTGTGTGTCCCGTCTCTCCCCGCCTTTGCCTCTTCTTTTCTTTCTGTTAAGGAAGTGAGAAAGCTATAGAAACTTTGTATCATTATTGATCTTTTATTATGATTCCTGTTACCTTTGGTTTGTGTAGCAAGACGGTACAGTTCTAATTATGGGAATGATGTGGAATTTATAGAAATAATTTAATTACATAACAACATAATAAGAGGAGCGTGAGAAAAAAAAAGTGACACAATTTATTTAACACTTTATATTTATTAATAAATTAAGTTACATTAATATATATTTATTATATTATTTTTATTAAATATTTTTGTCATGAAAATAAAAAAAATAATATAATAAATTTAAATTAATATGATATAATTTTTTAAAAATAAATTATATATATATTTATATTAAGTAATCAAGTCTTAAAATCAATGTGCATCTCTCCCTTTGACATTGGAGAGAGGACACACAAAAATGTTGAATATTGTGCATGTGGCTTTGAATATTGTGGATTCTTAAGAGCTTACGAAGAGTATTATCTGCCAGCCAAATCCGGGATTATGGTTCATAAAATCAAAAGGAGTTAAACGGGAAGGCCCACGTCATGCGGAAGACTTTAACATGTGGCATATTCCATTTCGTTGCCGTGGTTTCTTGTCTTAATGTGTGGAAATTGCTAGAGTCTTCGAAGCAAGAGTATGGAAAAACTGATAGCTTATTGAGGTGGCTTTGTCAATCCCAAGAAAGTGGGTCCTCTCTCTTTTTACGTAACCTGTGATTCGTCAAACTTTCCAAAAATCAATATTTTTATGTCCGTTCATGGCCCATTCCAGATTATGCTGTGGCCCAGATGGATCATGGACGCATGGGGCATGAGGTGTGCGCTTCGTATGCCGCCCTTCCTGCAATTTTGTATCCTGAACGGCCTACCAAAACCATTGACCAGAGATACAAAGGTAAAAATATATATATATATATATGTATCGTTTTTACGTCAGGGGAATTAAGATTTTTGAACAACCTGACGAAGGACTCTTAACTTCAGAAGGATCATTGAACAAGTTGCTGACAACTTGACAAAGCTTTTATGCCTTTTTGTTTAACCCTAGTTGCCCCTTTTTTTTTTTGGGGTGGTGGTGGTGCCCCGGGGGGGGGGGGGAGGAGAGGTGGTTTTGCTTATGTGATGGAGAGAATCTGGTGGAAAGAGATGTGGTGTGTAGATAGATCAGGAAAAAGAGGGTGAGCATGCCTATCTTTTATTATGATTCCTCTTAGCTTTAGTTTTTGTAACAGGACGGTCCCCGTCCTAATTATGAGAAGTGTATGAATTTATTAAAAAAAAAAAAAAGACTATAATATATAATAATAAGAGACATAAGAGGGAGAAACATACTTATGTTCATCCCACAACTCTCTCTCTCTCTCATATATATTAAATTTAATAAATTTTTTATCGCATTAAACCATATGTGTTTATTATATATTTTTATTAGGTTATTATTAATTTTTTATTATAAAAATTTAAAAAATTACTCTTATGGTGTGCAAATTTAATATACCAAAAACATAATAATAATACAACGAGAACAATGAAATAAATGCAAATTAATGTAACATAATTTTAAAATTTTCATTAAATTCAAAATTATATATATATATATATATATATATTGGAAAATAGATTGTATATATGTTTCTTTAAATAGTTGAACTCTAGAAAGATGTGCAACTCCCTTTGATATTGAAGAATTCTAGAGAAAATGTTGAGTAGTATGCATCTCCCTTTGGACACGGTGTATTCTTGGGAGGGGCCATTGACGAGGAACATTACCTGTCCCCCAAATGCCGGATCATTGTCTATAGAATCAAAAGAGGCGGGGGGGGGGGGTTTCAATATGAAGACCAACGTCAGACGGAAGACCTTTGCATGTGGCATATTCCATTCCATTGCCCTCCACTCTCCTTGGCTTTATGTGTGGAAATTACCAGAGGGTTCACATTTGGCATATTCATTAAGTATTTGGGTCCTCCCTCTTTTATTTTTCAACCTTGAGAGAGTCAAAGAAAGAGTACAAGTGTCCTTTGAGTTGGTCTTCGCTGCCCAAATTCCCCAACTCTTCTGAATTCTCATTCCTTCCCCGCCACGCCCCTGGAAAAAACAATAATAATAATACTAAATAAATAATATAATATATATTATTCAAACACACATGGTTAATTATCATGTGATAGTCTCGATAACTCAACAATAAAATTAAGGATACATGAATCTTATATGAAAATTTTGAAAAAAGAAAATAAAATTTCTTTCGTCAAAAAATTCATGAAAACATAAATTAATTCTCTTTATTATTATATATCTTATATTCTTATTCTTAAAATTATATTTTGAGACATGAAAATAAAAATTTAAATTTTTAAACATTAATACAAAATGTTGACAAAATTGTGTCGAATTTATTTATTTATTTTATTTTTCTTTTTGCCTCTCTGGGGTTGTGTTGAGAGAAATATGGTCGGTTAAATAAAAGATGAACCATAAATAGGCAAACGGGCATCAGACATAGAAATACAAGTGAGAAAATACACGTTCAATTTCAATTGGATTTGTACTCTTCAGTTGGACTGCATTCGCCCCAAAGCTTGATTGTGTTTTCAGAGCCTAAACTCGACAGCTGGAGACACGAACACAATGACTTCTTCAAGGTTTTGGTTCATGCTAAAGAGATCATTCACCAAGGAAAATTAGTTCATGTCAGCATCTTGTGAAGTTGACAGCTTCAATCTCTCAAAGTCCATAAATCGAAAAAGAAAAAAATAAAAATGAAAAGAGTTTTCTTCAGAAGCAAAGCGAACACATGTTAAAAAACACCCCATGTTACATACATGGCAACATGGAAAGAATTCAAAGCAGTAATTCTAGCGGCTACTTCGTGTACAGTCGGGAAGAGAAATGTACAGCCTTCTATCTTGAACCCAACTTTATAGAAAGGCTAGCAATCCTTTGCATTACTATCCCCTTTTCTTCCTTCCAATTTATACAACTTTTAGTGTTCCATGTAAAAAGTAAATCAACTTCAAGTTCCCTCTGCCAGCCTTGGTAAGTCCATGATGCAACTAAACTTGGCCTATTTCTTTAAATCAAACTGTCATACTTTTGCAATGGGGAAAGACTGCAAAGCGAACAAAGAAACAAGGATGGTCAACAGATTTTATGGATTGTGAATGCATAAACACCTAATGTCAAGGATGAAAAGAAAGTGAGTAGAAATAATGCTAAATTGTCAAAGCAACTATATGTAATTTAAAGCTTGATGTGGAATTGAGGTTGAAGTAGGATGTGATATTTACTCCCTCAAAAAAGAAAAAACTACATACAATCTTCTTCCATCAATCTCTCACAAAGAATAACTCATTATGAGATGAGAAACCTTTTAACAACTGAACTCCCAAGACAGTGGACTTTATACACGAATCAACATCATTAATCATTGGATAAAACCTGGAAAAATAGACACAAGCCATGTATAGTTGATCTAGATCTTATGTTTAGGTTAATTTATTTACAAGTTATAGCCAGATAAAAAAGTGAACCACTTGGGAACATTGAGTTTGAGGAATATTACTAACAACTAAGCTATCTGTGTATGCTTAACAAGTCAATTAAGGACAACAACTAACATGGTAGCCACATTTCACCACTGACAGGAAAAATACAAGCAACAGTTTTACTGGTTCACAAGTTGATTAATTGTCTGCATGCTTTATTTTAGCGAGGAAGGCTAATTAAATATGTTGTGATAAACAATCACATTTTGTTCGACAACACAACAAAAAAACATCATCAATTGAAACCCCGTATACTCACAATGATCATAAATTAACAGAAACAAGAACAACAGACAGAGAGAATCCACTGGCATTCAATCAATTTTGAGTATTCTGCCAATGAACTCCTGCCAAATAAACAAAAATTTTCATTTTATGTTATGAGTCTACCTTTGCTCCTCCTGGGGAGTTTCCAGGCTTAGCTGTAGTTGGGCTCCCCCAAAACACCAACTCCTGTTGAAGGGTTTCCAGGCTTTCCCGCAGTTGCACTTGAAAAGTTAAATTTTGACTTCTTATCAGCAGGCTTTAATATTTGGAAAGAGCACATTAATGTCTCATCCACACTCATCATGGCACCAGCATTGTCAAACTCCCCACAATAATTAGGTGCTGAGAAAATAGTTACGAGTTGTCGATTGGCAAAGAACTCATAGCCATCTTCCACAACCTGCACCAGTATAGAATGGAAATGGTAATAAGAAAACATATATAGGTCAACCAAAGGAATGCATAGAGGTGTAGAATCATTAGAAGGCAAATCAAAAATTCAATCATTACTTCAAAACTTAAAAAAAAAATTAGACTTAAATAAAACAAATGTCCATGCAAAGGTACACACATAATTCTTGATAGCTTATTCTATACAGCCTTACAAGCAATTTCCTAGAGGATATGACCTCATCTAAATACCAAAAAGAATAAAATGCAGTACAGTGAGATAGTAGGTAAAACCTGATGAGCACGGCAAATGATATCCAAATCATGCTTCCGAAGAAACTCTGTCACATTGTCAGAACCAAATGTATAGGAGACTCCCCTGTCATTCATCCTCCAACCTTGAACTTCTTTACTCGGATCTGACCAAAGAAGATCACACAGCAAACCTGTATCTGGTACATCAGTTGGGCGTAGCAAGGTTCTGATCTGATCTAAATTATGCAGGTCTGGAGAAAGGCCCCCATGCATGCAGAGAATCTTCTCATCAATTAAAGCAGCCACTGGAAGGCAATTAAAACAATCCGTGAATACCCTCCAAAGTCTAACATTGAACCTTCTCTTACACTCGTCATAAAACCCATATATACGGTTGATAGAAGCACATTCATGGTTTCCCCTTAAGAGGAAGAAGTTTTCAGGGTATTTGATCTTGTATGCAAGGAGAAGGCATATAGTCTCCAAACTTTGCTTGCCCCGATCCACATAATCCCCCAAAAACAAATAGTTGGCACTTGGAGGTAATCCACCATACTCAAACAGCCTTAGAAGATCTGAATATTGGCCATGGATATCACCTACATGTCATCATCACATTTTATCAATAAAAATAAAAAAGCTGCCTCAGGAACAAGAGACCCAGTTCCACATGAAGATGATTATGCCACATGTAAGGTTCCCATTCACACTAATCAGCCTTCAAATCCAGTAAACGAATAGATAGACATTTGAAATCAATGACTTCAAACACCAAGGGTATAGAAAATATGAAACTAATACCAGCTAATTATCTGCAAAGAAAACATAGTCACTTGCAGCAGAACTGAAACTTGGTTGCACAACACATCAAATAGCAATACAAAAAACCACAAATATGGTCAAATAGTTTCAAATCCATCACTTCAAGACCACAGTATGACACAGGACATGCAAATCCAATGCTATTTCAATACCTGTACAGGATAAAAAATAGCACTCATATTCAGCAACTAAGACTTGATCTTACAACAAGCATATTAATAGAAAAGAAATCACCTCAAATGTAATCATACTCAAAGAAAACCAGATGTTGCACCAGCCACAGTGAAAAAACCAAGTAATGCATACAGCAATCACCAAGTTAGGTTCATCTATGCCAAACTAAAGTTCATAAAACAAACTTCCAATAAACAGTGATACACAATCAAAAACTGTGTTCAAAAGTGAGACCCATGGAACAGATGTGCTGGCACAAGCACCACTTACTTTGATACTAGAAGCATGAATAACCAACAATAAGCTCAATAGAAGCAATAAAGCTAATAACCAACCACCAGCAAAGCCATCAGAATCAAAGAAAACAAATGCAACGAAGCATTGCCAATCCATCAAAATGTAAAGGTTGATCAATGGAGATCTTCCACATATGTAAAATAATGAAAGGAACACATTGGAGTGAGCTGAAGTAGTAGGATTCCAAAATAATAATTATAGGGCTAAGAATCATATTCCATTCTAAGTAGTAGATAAAACTACCGAAAAGCAAAAGCATAAACAGGTTCAGCCCATAACAGCCTTGCATTGCATCCAGAAAGATAAGCAAACACACTGGATACCAAACCAATATCACATATAACTTTATAGTTTAACTTCAATAAACACAAAATCATAACTGAAATACCATTTCACAGCATCAAGAATTACCTATGCTGACCCAGTAAGCACAAACCGAAACAACAAATTAATCCTAAGCAGAAGAATGAGGTTGCACAAGCCAATGTAAAGACTAAGAGGTCCCTGAAAAACCAGGACACGAGGGGGTTTTCTAGTACAACCGAAACGCAAAAAGGAGTTCCACTATAATCATTCCAGATCTTTAATGACTATGTTGAATAACAGACTTGGGTCCATAACCTTCACTTCCAACTAGACAAGTGAAGCTACAAATTCACATATCAAAAAACAAAAAAGGAAACCCCTAATGCTAGAAACCCCGAAAATGGGTTCAGAATAACCCAAAAACGAAAAAAAAAAAGTCTCAGGACAGCCACCGTAGGTTCAAAGACAACTCTTCCGACTACCCAAAAGAAGCAACAATGCCATGTATCAAATGCAAGTTAATTGGGAAAGACTAAAAAAAAAAAAAATCAAAACCTCTAATCAAGACAACAAGACCAAAACAGCAGGGCGGTTCAGTTCACTCCAGCTAAAAAACACCAACCAGACAAAAACAAAACAACCCCAAAAAGATTCAAAAATCAAAAAACATGGTTTTGGACAGTTGAACAAGAACAACGAGTTACCACAAATCTTGACGGGTGCTTCGAGTTCCAACAAATTGGGCTGTTGCAAGAAAATATCTCTAGACACAACACACAACTTCTTGATCTCGGATTCAGACAACTGGACCTGCTTCCCGCTTCTGCCTCGAACGTCGAGAAGCCGGCCGACAATATCATCAAGAACCGATTGTTCCATTTCTTCTCTTGCAGTTCTTGATCAAAATTTGAAAGCCAAGAAAAGAAAGTCAACGTCTTTCCCTATTTTTCACTTCTTTTTTCTTTGTTTTTGTGTCTATTGGGAATGAAAACGAAAAGGGAAGGCCGCGGCGGCGTGGGAGCCCGACGACTTGGCTTTTTGGAGCTGAGACTGTAGCAGTGGAGTTGGAAGTGGTGGGTCGTCGTCGTTTTGTGAAGTAATGGGTGTCGTTTTGGGAGGCTTTAGTGGGAATCTGGTGGCATTCCTTCGGATGGACTTCAGTTTTTTTTTTTTTTTCTTTTAATTAAAGTTTCCCTAAGCTTTAGACAGAGAAAGACATGGAGATATTTAGAGAGAGAGAGAGAGAGTTGGGGGGTTGTGCAAATGGGCTGGACCTACAGAACCTATCAGCACGTGTCTTTCTTCCTATGACTAACTCAATTTATCATTACATAGTCAACTGTAACAAGGGTCTCTATGATCGGAAAGATTCAAAATAACTTTGACTTGTATGGCATATTTCTGAAGTTTGAGTTGAGGAAATAGTCTATTTAAATTAAAATTCTTCCTCTGAAACGCCTTGCTTTTTATTTTTTATTCAATGCATTGTTCTAATTTGACTGTATAATAACAGCAACCCTATAATCGAGAAACCATTGTTCCTTGCTTGTCACGTTTGAAGTAGTCAAACCCCATTCTATTTTCATGTGTGGACGGCACGAGGCAATGACCAATTTGTAATTTGGCAAAAGAAAATGGTTGTCGGAGGAGAAATCGTCAATCAACTTGGCAAATGGAAATAGTTGTTAAATGGCGCCAATAGACCATTTCCGCATCAGCGCGTGTGTGTGTGTCTATTTATATAATATATTTATATATTAGAGGAATGAGCAAAAGGCTTGGACTTGTTCAGTTGAATTCCTTTTTGGATGTTCCGTTCTCTCTCTCAGAATGTTGGCAGTCTCCAATTTCCCCTGGCTTTGGATCCGAACCTAATACCTCATAAAGGATAATTTTTGTTTTTTTTTAACTATTAAATTAAATGATAATTTAAATACAATTTAATATACAATAATTGAAATAAATTTTAGTGGTTGAGGTATCCCCTCGACCAAAAATGGAAGAAGAATAAGAATACAAAAAAGAAAAATTAAAGTCAAATCTGCAACGCGGCATTTAATAGTCAGATCTATCAACATATTGAATGCCTTCTTTATCATTTACTTGTCTAAAGAGGAAAAAAAAAAAAAATTAGAGTGCTTATCAGGAAGGCGAGCTTCGTGTAACTTTGCAGTTAGGAGAGTCTTGTGTAAAGTTTATAATTTTTTTTCTAAATTTTGGTCTTCTGCAACGATCTATCAACAAATCCAACTGTTGGGTTGGGTTTGGTTTGTACAATGAATGATATTATTTTACGTTTGCTCACTGTCCTGTTTATCCAAGCGCTGCTGTTATCTTGCCATTTTGGCTGCACTGTGGAGGCTTCTGCAGGGCAAGCTCCTTGTGGGGGTTCGTCGTTAGCCCGAATTTCTCCTAATAAAGGATGTTTTTTCCCCGAGTTCAAAGCAGAAATTAGTATGAAGGCCTCCCGACGACGATTGACCCCACCAGCTCCTCAGCTGAACCGTCCGCGGAATTATAAGATTCTTCCTAGTCCTCCTCCACCACCGCCGCTCTCAGCATCTAACACACGCCCACCACCGTATCCATATTGATGGTAGAGGCTATGTGGCAAGATGAATTTGCCATCACTTAAATGCCTTCTGATTTCCAGGCTAGTTCGTTTGTATACCTACAAATAAATTGTTCTTATTGACTTTCTTCTTTCTTTTTTCCCTTTTTTTTTTTTTTTTTAAAGCCAACTTGTATTTTCTGGAACTTTGAAGGTGGCTAGAAATCAGTAGCGTTGATCTATGTATCAAAGTCTGTGAACAATTGCACTTCATGGTTGGTGTTCATTGATTCGTCTCGATTGGATGAATACAACCTAATACCTCATAAATGATAATTTAAATACATTTTAGTGGATATATATATATATATATATATGTAAATAAAATACTAAGTTGAGGGTTTAAGGGGCAAATGCCCCGCTCGACCCCCTAAATCCACCCTTGTAGCCACATGAATATTATATCCGAGTGCTTTATTTTCAGTGTTGATGCTGACGGGGGTGTGATATGTTTCCTACCTCATATCACATTTGGATTTTTTATTTGAACTTTCTTTGTGTCAACCTGGAAAGAATCAAATTCTTAGGTGTTGGGATATCCTCTCAAACTACACCTCATTTAACAAGCAGTCAGCGTTGTCGGCTGCTTTGGAGAACCCAAAAAAGAAAAAAACACCAATCCTCTATGCTCATGTACATTTCTCCCCCTCGACCAAAAAAGAGGAATAATAATAATATTAAAAGTCAAATCTGCAACGGGGCATTTCATAACCTGCCACATCTATCAACCAACAAAGTCAATGTCCTACTTGTCTAGAGGGAGAGAAAAAAAAAAATAAAAAAAGCATTTAAGGTGTTTATAAGGAAGGCGAGCTACGTGTAACTTAGCAGTTAGGGGAGTCTTGGGTAAAGTTGATAATTTTTATCTAAACCTTGGTCTTCTGCAACGATCTATCAACAAATCCAACTGTTGGGTTGGGTTGGGTTGGGTTGGGTTTGTACAATGAGTGATATTATTTTACGTTTGCTTACTGTCTTGTTTATCCAAGCGCTGCTGTTATCTTGCCATTTTGGTTGCACTGTGGAGGCTTCTGCAGGGCGGTCTCCTTGTGATGGATCTCCTAACAATGGATGTGTTTTCCCCGAGTTCAAAGCAGAAATTAGTATAAAGGCTTCCCGACGACGATCGCCCCCACCAGCTCCTCGCCTGAACCCTGCACCGCATTGGTTTAGGGTTCCCCCACCACCGCCACTTCCTCCGCCTCCGCCACCGCCGCTCTCAGTATTTCACGCACCCCCACCACCGTATCCATATTGATGGTAGAGGCTATGTGGCAAGATGATTTTGCCATCACTTAACTGCCTTCTGATTTCCAGTCCAGTTCGTTTGTTTACCTACAAATAAATTGTTCTTATTGACTTTCTTTTTTCTTTTTCTTTTTAAAGCCTACTTGTATTTTCTGGAACTTGGAAGGTAGCTAGAAATCACTAGCGTTCATCTATGTATGAACAATTGCACATCATGGTTGGTGTTGAGCGAGATGAATACAAGATAAATAAGTGCAACAGTGAAAAATTTTCAAGAAGACACAAAGTGTATTGATTGTTCTCCACTTTCTATGATACTGAAAATTTCCTGTAATTTTACTCTGATCTGATTGTGCGTTATTTCTTATGTTGAACAAACGCCAACATAAAGGTACTCTATATCTAACGTGAAAATCTCGTATGAAAATCAGACATCAATTTCCGACATTTGGAAACCGGATGTTTGAAACTTTGAGCATTGGATCCGTCTATAATTTAATGTAATTCCCAGTTTGGTCCTGCTGCAATGTCCCCACGAGACGTTAATTTCCAAACATTAGGAAACTGGAAATTACAGAGCACTGGATCCCACTGTTTACATTTTAATGGCAACTGACTGCTGCGACCCGGCGGCAATAGGGGCTTTTACTTAACAATCAATTCGTCGGAGGCTTGATATTTTATGCCTAGTTTCCTGGAAAAGATGCATGTAAAGGGAAGTACCATCGTAGGCCAGTAAAAATTTACAATTTTAAAATTTTATATTAAAACAAGAATTGTAGTTATAAATTAAATATTAACAAAATATTAAATATTCTTTTTTTTTTTTTTGTCTATGTAATATAAAAATGAATAAACACGTTGAGATTATTATTTTTTTTTTAACATTGTCAATAAATTTATTTTTTGTTGATAAGGGAACAAAATGTAATTTTTGGTGTAAAAAGAAAACCTATCTTTTACATTGGCATTTAACTTTAATTAAATTCAATAAAATTTATACCAAATAATTATAAATATGATTCATTAAATTATTTTATAATATATAAAAATTAGTCTTAAATTCTTAATATTTTAGTTTCCTCTCTCTCTCTATATATATATATATAACCAAACAAGGGTGGACCCGAACCTAAAACCTCATAAAAGATAAAAATTTTATTATTATTATATTAGATGATAATTTAAAATATGTTTTAGTATATATATATATATATATATATATATATATATAATACTAAGCCGAGGGTTTAAATCGCTGCTAATCATCTTTAAAGGCGATATCCTATTTTTAAAACGTCATAGATATGTATTAATGATTAAAAATATTCTGCCACAATTTAGAATAATTTTGAAGTGAAAGGCTATTCTATTTTCATAATTGTACCGTCCCTCTCGGCTATACTATCTGGGATTCCATTTATCAAAATTATGTCATAAATTTTATATTTATTTTCTCTTAATATATATATATATAATTAAATTTATTTTTATAAATTTCATATATTTTTTAAATTAATTTTTGAAACCGTTGTTTTTAACAATTAGTTATAAAATAAAAATTTTTATTTTTATAATTTTTAAATTAAAATTTAAAATTTTATTTATTTCTATTGAATAGTCAAAAATAAATTTTGTGACACTATGAAAAAAAAAAATTTTTTTTACACCGTTCATGTAAAAATCAGTGCAAAATTGCGTCGATACTGACGGGTGTGATATTTTTCCTACGTCATATCAGAGCAAACTTAACTTGAAAGAATCTTAGTTGTTGAGATATCCCCTCAATCTACAGCTCATTTTATTATCAGTCAGCAGTGGCGGCTGCTTTTGGAGGACCCATAATAATAATTAAAAAAAAAAAAAATCCTCTATGCTCGTGTACATTTCTTCCTAGTTTTGATCCCCTCGACCCAAAAAACAGGAAGAAGAAGAAGAATTAAAAAAAAGAAAAAAATTAAAGTCAAATCTGCAACTCGGCATTTGGTAGCCTACCAGGTCTATCAACAAATTGAATGTCTTTTTATCGTTTACTTGTCTAAAGGGGAAAAAAGAAAACATCAATAGTGTTTTGTAAGGAAGGCGAGCTCCGTGTAACTTAGCAGTTAGGAGAGTCTAGCGTAAAGTTGATAATTTTTATCTAAACCTTGGTCTTCTGCAACGATCTATCAACAAATCCAACTGTTGGGTTGGTACAATGAGTGATATTATTTTACGTTTGCTTACTGTCTTGTTTATCCAAGCGTTGCTGTTATCTTGCCATTTTGGTTGCACTGTGGAGGCTTCTGCAGGGCGAGCTCCTTGTAGGCGGTCGTCCTTAGCCCGAATTTCTCCTAATAATGGATGTTTTTTCCCCGAGTTCAAAGCAGGAATTAGTATAAAGGCCTCCCGACGACGATTGACCCCACCAGCTCCTCAGCTGAACCGTCCACGGAAGTGGTTTAAGAATCCTCCTGGTCCTCCTCCACCACCGCCGATCTCAGTATTTCACACACACCCACCACCGTATCCATATTGATGGTAGAGGCTACGTGGCAATATGAGTTTGCCATCGCTTAAATGCTTTTTGATTTCCAGGCTAGTTTGTTTGTTTACCTACAAATAAATTGTTCACGTTGATTTTCCCTTTTTTTTTTTTTTTTTTTTTTTTTTTTAAAGCCAACTTGTATTTTCTGGAACTTGGAAGCTGGCCGGAAATCACTAGCGTTGATCTACGTATCAAAGTCTGTGAACAATTGCACATCATGGTTAGTGTTGATTGGATGAATATAAGATAAATAAGTGCAACAGTGAAAAATTTTCAAGAAGACACAAAGTTTATTGATTGTTCTCACCTTCTATGATACCGAAACTATAGATAATGAGTAATTTTTCCTGTAATTTTACTCTGATCTGATTGTGGGTTATTTATCATGTTGAACAAACTCCAACACAATATACTTTATATTTAATTTGAAAATCTCGTATGAAAACTAGACATTAATTCCCACATTAGGAAACTGGAAATTATAAACTTTGAGCATTGAATCCTACTGGTCACAACTGAATGGCAACTGGCTGCTGGGATTCGGCAATAGGGTCTTTTACTTAACAATCTAACAGCCGGAGGCTTGATAAATACAATCATAGGATCTACATCAATATAGTTAAAGAGGAATAATAATAATTATTATTATTATTATCTAAAATTAAATATGTATGTATATAAGTATTAATTTTGTGCATATTAAATTTTTTTGACTGTTGTGTGTATATATATATATATATATATATTCTTTGACCTATTTGTATATTTTATTTAAATTATATGTACATTATTTATTTCAAAAAAAATATAATAAATATGACTCAAGTTAGCTTTACCCCATCAATGTCCCACACTCATCTGTCTCCCCACCCGTTCACGTAACATTTTCTTAAATATTAAGTCATCTACATTAAAAATTACTTTCAAGAACGAGAAAAAGTCTTAAGTTCAAGGTTGGCAAAGTTGACTTTTTCATATTTTTCCGTATCCCAAAAGGAAAGTTGACTTCAAAAGTCTTTGGTTCTTAACCTATTATTGGAGGATGGTGCTTCTTGGTACAAATGTCCGACTTTTGTATTGACCAAAAAAAAATCCATATATATCTCAAATTCTTGTAGGAGTGCATCCTGCAAATATTTTTTTTTTTTTTTTTTTTTTGCTTTGATGGATGAGGACTAATATTTGAGCATTAAATCTTAAATTAAAATTCAAGTAAATTTATCACTCCATCTTGTGCTTAGTAATGCGCAGTCCCATGTTAAAATACTAGGAAATCTGATAACTTTCTTATTTGGTTTCCTTCAAGAATTACGTCATGACTAATATATTAACCATCACTAATATCAAAGAAAAAAAACACAAAAAAAAACAAAAACGACCGAATACACTAGGTTTTCACCCGGGGACAAGAATTATAATTCTTTCCAAACCAGGAATTATATAAATTCCATGCTTTGACAGGGAAGCCAATTAGGGAGAGACTCTTCCAACAAAATTACAGCACAAAAGATTGCTAGACCCTTTAATTTGTTGTTCAGGGGGACCTTCTAAAATCAGAAAAACCTGGGGTTTCCTGCCTTGCGTTGTCCAGAAATTGCCGTAAAAATATCCCTTCATTTTTTCTTCCATTGCATGAAGAAGAATTGCCCTGATCACGCAAACCTGCAGAATTTTCTACATTGATTCCTGGTTTTCTCTTCTTGGCAATTTCTTTCAGGCCTATCTTCCCATTCACTATCTGCAACTTGCAATCCAATGAATCGGCAAGAACCATCAGAGATTCCTCCGGCAAGGAACCCCAAGTCTCAGAAAACTTCAAAATTAAATCTTTCTTGTTCCTGTCTTGTTCTTCTTTTTTCCACGATTCTGATTCATAGTCCCTTCTTTTTTCCCTGACTGTTTCTCCTTTTCCTTGGCTTTATATTTGATGAGAACATCACTAACAGCGATTACATCTTTTGGCCTTGTGTTAACTTTTGCCATTGGGATCGAAACAGATTGGGCAGACAGGAACGTCACACAATGCTGCAAGCTCATGGGCTTTTTCCTCCGTAGTTTTAGTCCTCTTCCCATAGCTAACTTTTCCATGTGATCTTGGAGAAGGATGGTGATAAAAGAAGAATCCTTATCTGGGGTGGATCTAAAAGTTATGTGGGGCTCAGGACATGGTGGGTAGTAATGGCACGGTAGAAAATGCCCTTTCGCACAGTCAATAAATGTATAAAATCTTTGAGACTTGAGACCAAGTGCCACTGATAGTAATTCAAAAAGGGTCAACCCCAATCCTTGAACTTGTGCCAAGTACTTGACCATCATATCCCTGCAATATGTGGACGGGACATAAAATATATAAAATCTTTAGTAAATCTGGAATGAACAAACTTTATATAGAGTATGAAATCGCATATTAGTTCATGACTAAACAGAATTTGCGTAGAATTTAGGTATTGAGTGGCGAAATCCATAGATGTTATAGATCAGATTAGTTCCTTGTACGAGATTTTATAGTCTAGAACTTGGAAGTGCCCCGATAAATGTGAAAAAAAAATAATAATCAACAATAACCTCCAGACATCTGGAAATTCTTCATGGCTGGGGGGCGGCTGGTGCCATGACAAAATAAGTAGAGTTTCTCCAATTTGCAGCTTTTTTCTCATGATGATAGAAGTTCATTTTGGCTTCCATGGGTAGTTCATGTAATCTGCGGATTCCTTCGATGATCTCGTAAAGAACATCTTTAGCTATTCCATTGTTCACAACTTAAAAGGAACCCCATTTCCCTGAAGCCCTCCTGAATTTCTTTTACAATTTTCTCACGCACACTGTCATTTTCATGCACATCTTGCATGTCTATGACAGAAATTTGCAGATGGGTCGGGCCTCGATTGTGATTCACGAGGGACTTCAATTTGTGGCAGGAAAAAGATGGAAGGTATTTTCAAAATGCCAGCATCCACGAGCCCTTTGACGTCAGCCTTTGCTACATCAAAGGCCTTCAGCTCTCTCTCTCTCATAGGTTGATCTAACCATATTTTCCAAGTATTGTTGTTGCAAGTGGGGGTTCTCCATGGCTCCCTCTGTCCTTGATGTCTAGTGTAAGAAAAAGAGCTTGGGAATCGAACGTTAACTGCTCGGTGTTACAATAATTCTTCTCAGATTTAAGATATTTTCCGCCATTATTGAAGAGCTCTCTCCGTTGGTAACTGATTATTACATCGGAGTGCTAACACCAAGCGAAAGTCTGATACTTCACAACCTTTATTTGTCATGTATCCAGTTCGGGTTTCATCATAAATAATTATAATTTCATTTCATTTTATAACAAGATATAGTTATAACTAATGTTAGCATACAAATTAAAATATCCTAGGGCTAACTAAATCTCTGAGTCAGTCTAGTAGACCGACTGTAATACTAGAGGGGAGGGTGAAGGCTTGCGAAGAGTGAAACTGAGACAATAATGTAATTTCAAACACGTACGGGGTTTTGAGTGTGGGCGTGGGTGCTTCTTTGTACATTATTTAATCATTTGTTTAATCATATTTTTATCATATATCTCATTTTGTAATCAAACAAGTTATTTTTGTATGCTGCGGGAGCTCCTGTTAAAATTACAGGTCTCAAATTTCGGGGGAGCTTTATAATTATGAAGCTTCGAAAACATAAGATAATTTACGGACTTGGAACTCACGGTAGGCCAAAGAAGCAGGTGTATAAGTAAACAACATCACGGGCTTGATAAACCACATACACTACTGCAGCTTCTGCAATCAGCAGAAAGCAACATATACTTATTGTTGGTTCTACCAATCATGCAAGATCCAATTGCATAAACATTGATAATTCAAACGCTAATATAGCTTGTAAATGGAGATGCAGATGCCTCCATGCTGTTTCATAGCTTAAAATGATCGAGGACGGAGACACCCGCACCATGCTTGGTTACCTTGAACTGATTGAAATAGTCCTTCACTGAAATATCCTGGTATAACGGAGGATTGTTGTCTGATAACAGCTCTTTTATTGGACCATAAAGCCTGTTTGTTAGGTACGTATGTGTTGAGAAAAAGAAAGCCGCTGATATTCTTGGGCCATTGAGTTTGGATAGTACTCTATGCTCAGCACTCCTGAACTTGGCATTTGATACAAGCTGTTCCGCAAAAACACTAGATAAGTAAATTGACAAACAATGCAAAAATTGATGCCCGAAGAAGATCCTATGTGGAGTTACAGGCCATAAATACTCCTAGGATTTGATATAATTAAGTAACCATGGTGTGTTGTGTTTACCTGCAGGAAATCACCAATGTTGACTATAAAAGCCCCTGGAACTGGATCGATGTCAACCCACTGTTTCTGGTGAAAAACTTGGAGGCCACCAATATGATCCTGGAGAAGGATGGTGATAAAGGATGCATCCTTGTGCGGAGTGGCTCCAATGGTTAGGTGGGGCTCAGGACACGGTGGATGGTAATGACACACGATATAGTGCCCTCTAGCGCAGTCAATGTCTATCAGGTGATTAGGCTTGAGGCCAAGGGCCTCTGCCAGTAATTTGAAAAGGGTCAGCCCCAACCCTTCACTTGGGCTGAATAACTGATTATCATGTCCCTGCAATACGGATAACCATGAGTACGTAAGGGGTAGAAACCGGAGAAACTTCACCTGTAAGAATAAATGGTAAAAAAAGATCACCTGCAGACTTCTGGAAATTCTTCAGGACTTGGGGGTTCTGGTTCCATGATAAAATAAGAAGTATCCCTCCAATTTGCACCTTTTAAATCATAAAGATTATGGTTGCTATTGTACTTCACCTTTTTGTCGTCATCTCTCGAATAGTACTTCATTTTTTTCCTCCTTGGGTAGCTCATTGAATTTGTGGACTCCTCCAATCATTTGGTCAAGAACATCATTAGATATTCCATGATTGACAACTTGAAAGAACCCCCATGTCTCTGAAGCCCGTCGAATTTCTTCTATAATTTTGTTGCGTCCAATGCCATTTTCATCCAAAGCTTTCAGGTCCACAACAGGAATTTGCAGATTGGTTGGCTCTGATAGCTTCGATTCACAAGAGATCACTTCATTGGGCAGCAGGGCAAAGGTGGAAGGGATTTTCACGATGCCAGAATCTACAAGCCCTTTAACCCCTGCTTTTGATTCATCAAAAGCCTTTAGGTCCTTGAGTCTATCATAGTTTGATCCCTCTTTTCCTGAATATAGTTGCAGCTGAGAGTTCTCCATTTCTCTGTGCTACGTTGCGAGAAAGAAAGTGACTTTCTATGGTAGCACAATAATGCACTCAAGATGATCTGATTTTATACGTGAAGAATCCCATGGACTTCGATTATAATTGGTAAGATTGTTTGTTTCTAAATTGTTTTCCACTATATTTAATCAAGGATAAGATAAGTAAGTCTTTTCAGTCTTCATCTTCTCCCTCCATTGCGGTATTATGGAGTAAACAAAGCTTATATACCATTTGACTTGAGATTACGTACAATTAGCATGAGGTTCGCCAACAATAAATAAATATTATTATTATTATTATTATTATTATTTTGAGAATTATCTCACAGATACGAATAGACTTGGATGAACCTTACACTTGATAGCAAGACTCCCAAAAGTCCCTATAGAAGCGCCACTATATATTTTATCAGATATTATATTTGCTCTCCCAAATCAAATGCCAGAAGCGCCGCATGGTAACATAAAATACACTGACCAATAGGGTCTCGAGATCTACCAATAGGGTCTCGAGATCTGTGTTGATGTTTGTAAACAAACATACAGTGATAATAAGGAATGGAGAAATGAGGGCTACGTAGATATGCTATTGTTTGAAGCGGAAAAGGCGCCAAGTTGGTTTCTAAAAAAGACACTAACTCATTCTTGATGCCATTCGTGATGTTCGTCAACAATAAATAAATAGTATTATTATTATTTTTTGAGAATTATCTCACAGACAGACACGAATGGACTTAGATGCACCTTATACTTGGTAGCAAGACTTCCAAGTTTCCCAGAGAAGCGCCACTATTTATTTTATCAGATACTGTATTTGCTCATCAAATCAACTGCCAGAAGCTCCGCATGGTAACATAAAATACACTTGCCAATAGGGTCTCGAGATATGTGTTGATGTCTGTAAACAAACATACAAAAGGAATGGAGAAATGAGGGCCACATGCAATATGTCAACGTGAAGGCTTTTGTCTGCATCAATGGTTCACGTGGGCCTTTTGGGTTGTTGGCAACACAAAAAGATTTGAAAAATAAGAAGCTAGGATAGTCAAAGGAATGCAATTCATTGAATTGCAGTGTAAACGGTCATCACTAGTTACGGCAGTTTTTTTTTTCCTTTTTTGTTTTTTAAACAGAGCAACGTCTGAATTCCCCATAAATAGCGGGTCCTCCCATCCTTTCAATACCATCCCAAGGAGAAGAAAGAAAGCAAGAGCTCTGCATCTTCGATATATCCCACAAAGAAAATTATCAAATTAAACTTACTTTTACGTTTAATTTATTTTAATTAAATTTTGTAAAAAAAAAAAATATCCGAAAAGTAATTATGTTCTAGTTTTAGAAATTATATATATATATATATATATATATATATATTAACATGTCATCATTACGTGAAAGATAATGGTGAAGGGTCGAATCTTTGAAAAAAGAAAAACAGAAAATGGGTAAAAATCGGAAAGGGTACAACGTTGAGGTGAAATCTTGTTTTGGTCTAAAGAAAATGTGGAGTAGATATTAATCACACGAAGCAGGTGCATAAGTAAACAACATCACGGGCTTGACAAACCACATACACTACTGCAGCTTCTGCAATCAGCAGAAAGCAACATATACTTATTGTTGGTTCTACCAATCATGCAAGATCCAATTGCATAAACATTGATAATTCAAACGCTAATATAGCTTGTAAATGGAGATGCAGATGCCTCCATGCTGTTTCATAGCTTAAAATGATCGAGGACGGAGACACCCGCACCATGCTTGGTTACCTTGAACTGATTGAAATAGTCCTTCACTGAAATATCCTGGTATAACGGAGGATTGTTGTCTGATAACAACTCTTTTATTGGACCATAAAGCCTGTTTGTTAGGTACGTATGTGTTGAGAAAAAGAAAGCCACTGATATTCTTGGGCCATTGAGCTTGGATAGTACTCTATGCTCAGCACTCCTGAACTTGGCATTTGATAGAAGCTGCTCCGCAAAAACACTAGATAAGTAAATTGCCAATCAATGCAAAAATTGATGCCTAAAGAAGATCTATGTGGAGTTACAGGCCATAAATACTCCTAGGATTTGATATAATTAAGTAACCATGGTCTGTTGTGTTTACCTGCAGGAAATCACCAATGTTGACTATAAAAGCCCCTGGAACTGGATCGATGTCAACCCACTGTTTCTGGTGAAAAACTTGGAGGCCACCAATATGATCCTGGAGAAGGATGGTGATAAAGGATGCATCCTTGTGCGGAGTGGCTCCAATGGTTAGGTGGGGCTCAGGACACGGTGGATAGTAATGACACACGATATAGTGCCCTCTAGCGCAGTCAATGTCTATCAGGTGATTAGGCTTGAAGCCAAGGGCCTCTGCCAGTAATTTGAAAAGGGTCAGCCCCAAACCCTTCACTTGGGCTGAATAACTGATTATCATGTCCCTGCAATACGGATAACCATGAGTACGTAAGGGGTAGAAACTGGAGAAACTTCACCTGTAAGAATAAATGGAAAAAAAAGATCACCTGCAGACTCCTGGAAATTCTTCTGGACTTGGGGGTTCTGGTTCCATGATAAAATAAGAAGTATCCCTCCAATTTGCACCTTCTAAATCATAAAGATTATGGTTGCTATTGTACTTCACCTTTTTGTCGTCATCTCGCGAATAGTACTTCATTTTTTCCTCCTTGGGTAGCTCATTGAATTTGTGGACTCCTTCAATCATTTGCTCAAGAACATCATTAGATATTCCATGATTGACAACTTGAAAGAACCCCCATGTCTCTGAAGCCCGTCGAATTTCTTCTATAATTTTGTTGCGTCCAATGCCATTTTCATCCAAAGCTTTCAGGTCCACAACAGGAATTTGCAGATTGGTTGACTCTGATAGCTTGGATTCACAAGAGATCACTTCATTGGGCGGCAGGGCAAAGATGGAAGGAACTTTCACAATTCCAGAATCTACAAGCCCTTTAACCCCTGCTTTTGATTCATCAAAAGCCTTTAGGTCCTTGAGTCTATCATAGTTTGATCCCTCTTTTCCTGAATATAGTTGCAGCTGAGAGTTCTCCATTTCTCTGTGGCTATGTTGTGAGAAAGGAATTGACTTTCTATGGTTGCACGATAATGCACTCAAGGTGATTATATGCGAAGAATCCCATGGACTTCGATTATAATTGGGAAGATTGTTTCTAAATTGTTTTCCACTATATTTAATCAAGCATAAGATAAATAAGTCCCCATTAATTTTCAGTCGTCATCTTCTCCTTCTATGGCGGGTATTATGGAGTAAGCAAAGCTTATAAACCATTTGACTTGAGAATACGGACAATTAGCATTATGTTCGATATATCCCACAAAGAAAATTATAAAATTAAATTTACTTTTACTTTTAATTTATTTCAATTAAATTTTGTAAAAAAAATAAATTATCTTAAAAGTAATTACGTTCTACTTTTAGAAAATTATATATATATATATATATATATATATATATATATATATGTTAATATGTCACGTGAAAGATAATGGTAAGCTCATAGAGACTATATATATATATATATATGTCACCATGTCATCATTTTTCTGAGGACGTGACATTTCACTAAACAAGAATTGACTTACATAATATTTCACTGTTGATTACGTGACAAAGATAATGGTAAACTGATAGAGACTAATTTAGAATGGAGAAAAAGAAAAATGTGAAGGATCGAATCTTTGAAAAAAGAAAAAAAAGAAGATGGGTAAGAATCAAAAAGGGTACAACGTTGAGGTGAAATCTTGTTTTGGTCTAAAGAAAATGTGGAGTAGACATGAATCACACGAAAGTAGAGAAGTGACAACTAAAATGCTCCATGACTGTCGTGGTGGAGACCTTGAGGGGCCTCTCTCTCTCTATGGCTTGTGCAAGAAGTCTTTTGTGATCAGTTTGCCAAATGAAGCATAAACATAGACAATGAATTCCGTCAATTAAAGTCCCAGTAAATGAAGGAAAAGGAACTGTACTAGAATCAACATCGAACTGAAAAGAATCTACGACTAAACTTCCACACACACACAACAACTTGGTTCCCTGAATTTCTCAAAATAGCAGCATCTCCAATGAACATACAACTTACAAAGATAATATCTATACAAGCTTACTTGTTTTTCACCCAAAAAAAGAAAAAAAAGCAAAAAACAAAAAAGTAACTGTTCACGCCACTCTCAAAGCTGTGATCTTGATGTCACAACAACAATTGGACATTTTATGTGTTCTTTTATACTTTCGTAGACATTCTACTATCTTTATTGTACATTGTGCATTTTTTAGGCTGTGGAATTTATTATGTCAACTCACTCTTCTCTCATGGATGTTCTCTGTCCACCGTCATTTTCTAAAATCACAAGTTAGCCAAAAATATAGAATCAAGTGCATGGGAGCATCGTGCATGGATGGCAAATCGTAGATCCATAGACACCGATAATGCAGAAAAAGCCCTGCGGATAGATGACTGGGCTGATGCCCAGACCACCCTGCAGGTTTTTTTTAAAATTTTTGAGCTCTGGCCCAGTCCAATGGCAAATAATGCCATGCATAGCTGCACCAGCAAATTTGGTTCCAAAGCTTGGGCTGTCTTCCAGGCTAAAATGAATTGCCAAGTTTGCTGCCAGGCCCAAGTCACCAAACCACAACAAAACAAATAATTTTGTCGGAGTTTTTTTAAAATTTTTTTTATATAACTCGATCTTATACAATATTATAATAAATGAAATTTGTTTAAATTAAAAAATAATAAAATAAATTTATATAATATAAAATTAAAAATATATTATATTAAAAAAAAAAAAAAAGAAGCCCCACTTTTCTCCCACAATTTCCTACCTCCTCCCTGGAAATATCAGGAAACAACATTGCATCTGATTAGTTGATAAGGCACATAGGCCCCTCTCTCTCTCTGTCTTCCCACTCACTGTTTCTCACTCACTCTCACACGCACCATGCTTTCTGCAACTGTGAACACTTCATTCATCAAGCCACTCTCTTTTTCCAACCCCAATAAACTGTTTTCTTCTACTAAAACCTATCTTAAACTAAAACCTATATCAGCAAAACTGATACCTTCCTCTTCACGACCACCACCACCACCACCTTCAAATCAAGAACTATACCAGCCATTTAGGCCACCTTCATCTCCTCTTCCCTCTCAATTCAGCTCCCTCGACACCGCCGGCCGCCTCGACATCCTCGCCAACCGCCTTGGCCTCTGGTTCGAATATGCTCCTCTGATCAGCTCCCTTATTCAGGAAGGATTCACCCCTCCTTCCATCGAAGAATGCACAGGCGTTTCTGGGGTTGAGCAGAACCGCTTGGTGGTTGCTGCCCAGGTTCGTGACTCTCTTGTTCAATCTAAGGCCGACCCGGATATTGTCTCAGAATTTGATACTGGTGGTGCTGAATTGTTGTATGAGATTAGGCTTCTGAGCGTTAGGCAGCGGGCGGCTGCCGCCGGTTACATTGTTCAGCACAGGCTGGACGCCAAGGGGGCGCAGGATCTAGCCCGGTCTATGAAGGATTTTCCTCGTAGACGTGGGGATATAGGTTGGGAGAACTTTAAGTATAGTCTTCCTGGAGATTGCCTGTCTTTTATGTATTTTAGGCAGGCTACAGAGCATAAGAATCCATCTGAACAAAGGACTAATTTTTTGGAGAAGGCATTGGAAGTTGCAGAGTCAGAGAAGGCGAAAGATGCGATCTTGAAGGAGATAGGGAGGAAGGGTGAGGAAAGAACAGAGAAAGATGGGAACTTGGAAGATGGGGTTCGGGTTCCTGTTGTGAGGATGAAGATTGGTGAGGTTGCGGAGGCGAGCAGTGTTGTTGTTTTGCCTGTTTGTAGAGCTGAGGAAAGGGAAAGGGAGATATTGGAAGCACCATGGGAGTGTAAGAGCGAGGGTGAGTTTGGGGTTGTAGTGGCAGAGAAAGGGTGGAAAAGGTGGGTGGTGCTACCTGGGTGGGAGCCGGTAGTGGGGTTGGGGAAAGGAGGAGTCGTGGTGGCATTTTCAGATGCGATGGAATTGCCTTGGAAGGCGAATAGGTCGTATAAGGAGGAGGCTATTTTAGTGGTGGCTGACAGGGGAAGGAAAGAGGTGAGTGCAGAAGGTGGCTTTTACATGGTGGCTGTTGATGGCAATGGTGATGGTCGTAGTGGTAGATTGAAAGTGGAGAGAGGCTTGGCGTTGAAAGAAAGGGGTGTGGTGGAAAGTGTAGGGACTGTTGTATTGGTAATTAGGCCACCAAGAGAAGAAACTGATGATCAGTTGAGTGATGAAGATTGGGAGTAAAACAAAAATTTTGGATTCCTAATAAGAAATTCATCTTGATCATATGGGGATTAATGCAGGTCATGTAGAATTTCAATAATGAAGGAAACTGATACTTCATATTCCTAGGCATAATTTCAATGCCCTGTAGCAAGAATCTTCTCTTCATGTTGTTGATAGAACTAGTAATCCTATTGCAGTTCTCAACTGTGTTATTTGCTGGGAAGCGGCTTGTTTTTTGTACCACACACAATTTATGATGCCTGCAGCGATTAGGAGTTCACTAGACATAAGCCTGTCGCAGTTCAATGCTGTTACACTCGTTACAATTAGTTAGTTTTCCTAGTACAGCGGTTTTAATGTCTCTGAATCACATCACACAAAACAATGTTCGAAACTTGAACCTTGGTTCTCAATGTTACAAACAGCAATTCCATTTACCAGTCTTCCTGTCGCATTGGTAACAACATTGGTTGATTTGGCCGGGCTCGACCCTTCTTAATTTATGGCCTCACACCATTAATGTGGAGTTTGAACACAACATGGACTGATTTCAGATATCAATGCTATTGGCCGTATGTTAGAAGAAAACCTACAGGATCATGAATGTGAAGGACACCAAGGATGTTACATCAAGAATTTTGACATTATTCATAATCCACTACTCATTGATACAAATAACAGTTAAAGATTACAAACATGTTAGAATATTCCAATTCAAGATGTGCGTCCGAAGTTTAACTCAGAGAGATCGCTAGCTCCAAACCCCAAAAAAGGTCTAATCTAGCAAATATACAAATTTATTTAACACATCATCTTCAATTCCACCATGTTGTATTCGATCAAAAATTCCACCATCTCTCGTCTCCTCAATTCTCCAATATCTGACCACAATCATCAATGGTGACAGTTTGTTTTGTCGTCCCACTTTGACTGCCCACCTTTTCCATTTCTTTAACAACACCATAGCCATCAACAACTTTCCCAAAAACAACATGCTTCCCATCAAGCCAGGAAGTCTTCTCGGTGCAAATGAAGAATTGGGAACCATTAGTGTTTGGTCCAGCATTTGCCATAGAAAGAACACCGGGGCCAGTATGCTTCATACTGAAGTTCTCATCTGCAAACTTTGCCCCATAAATAGACTCTCCTCCAGTACCATTCCCCCGTGTGAAATCTCCACCTTGACACATAAAGCTGGGTATAATTCGGTGGAAAGTTGAGCCCTTGTAGTGCAGTGGCTTTCCAGATTTCCCAATTCCCTTCTCTCCTGTGCAGAGGGCACGGAAATTTTCAGCAGTTTTTGGAGTAACGTCAGCAAATAGCTCCATCACCATTCTACCAGCTTTCATCTTGCCAATAACAATGTCAAAGAAAACCTTTGGGTTTGACATCTTGAACAGTCAAATTTAGACACTGCAAAACATCAAAACAGAAACAACATTTCAGTAACTAATCCAATCAAGAGGGCTGCATATAAATTTGATTACTATCACCAAAAGGTGCTTTTTCAGAGAATTCCTTCCTCACTCGTGAAAAACTTGATTTTGGTCCCACAAATGTTCATGAGATGAGAATTCATCCAAAGGTTTACGATTCACAGTCAAAGAGCTAAACAACCTTTCATGTGATGTCATGATCAGAATGCTAGGAAAACAAAAAATGCAATCAGAAGGGAGAAAAATGCAATCTTTAACACCCATTTAACAGAACAATTTCCAAATGGAGAAAAAATGTAGCAACTTGTTCGAGGCCTCATCAAAACAAGAGATTTGGCAGGCACGGAGAATTGCCATTATTATTGCCAACCTTCAATGCAAATTACGCCACATATGACGCCCTTGCTCTGCAAATTGGCTCAATTACAAATGTCATTTGATAAGGAAAACAGATCTGATACACAGAAAAAGATTAAAAAAGGAAAGGAAAAAAAAAGTAGCACAGTAAGTTTTCATACATTTCTACATGAACAAAGTGAAAAAAAAAACACACAAGAAATGTAGCAACTTGTTCGAGGCCTTATCAAGACAAAAGAACGATTTGACAGGCACGGAGAATTGCTAACAGTTATCGCCAACCTTCAATGCAAATTGCGCCATTTTAGACGCCCTTGCTCTGCGAATTGGCTTAATATAACCCAAAAAGATAACAATATTAATCCATTGTACACAACAGAAACATTTACAATCATATGCATAGATTCAAACATACAAGAACAAGAAGAAAAGTGTACTAACTCATAAACATAACCATATTAACCGAAATATGCACAGAGAAACACTCATACACTACTACACTTACATATGACAAATGGGGTCCGAAAATTTGAATCATCCAACACCAAACCCAAAAGCAAAATAGTGAATTATAGCCAAAAGGGAATTTTTTGCGATGGATGATTTAAGATTTTGCACAGGTTTTGAGCTCACAGATCTTTACAAAAATATAAACTGCAAGCCTTCGATATGTGCTTTTACAGACACAAACGTCTGTGCGTGCGCGGATGGAGAAATGGGTTGAAATAAGAGAGGAAGTGGAGCCAAAAAGTGCGTACCTTTTTGGAGAGGTTGGACCTGGCGACGCTTGACTGAACGTATGGAGCACGAGCTATATATAGGCTGCACAGAGACAGAGAGGGTTTTTAGGGTTTAAGCTAGATTTTCTCTTTTTTGCGATGTAACCCCTCGTCTTTTGATAAATTTCAATGCTATCCCCTAGCAATAATGGCTTTTAAAAAAAAAAACAATATAATATAATATTTTATCTTATATTTATTTCACAAATATTATTTTTAATTTTTATTTCTCATTTTCTAATTTTTGTATAATTATTATGGTAATTTTTCTTTGTATTTCTGTGCTCCACACGGTTAAGACCAAACTCTACTCAAAACTATCAAATGGATGAACTCAAACTACGTATCTTAACTTAATTAATTTTACTTTCTTATTCATCAAATCGATTTCATTTTTGGAATTAGTGAAAAATTAATTAACTTACGCCACTAAATAAAGTTCAGACCAAAGTTAATAATTTTGTGAAAATTCAAGATTTATTTAATGATTAACCTTAAAAAAAAAAAAATCCTTTGACCTAAAAAATTCATCCTTTATTCTTTGCAGAATTGCAGGGGCAAGAACAGCATGCTTTGCTGCAAAGATTGGGCCCAAACAATCTCAAGCCTTTGGATATTTGCATTTCAGGTCCATCCTAGGTTGGTGAGAGGTTTGCAAGAAGTGTTCGGTCAGAACGTTTGGTTTTTCCTTATTAAACTGGGCCAGGTCTTGTTAACGGGTGATGTCAGGTCAGATTAAACTCTTGTGCTTCAAAGTCCAATCTTATGTCAATTCAGGGCTACAAATGTTGACCAAGTTTTATTTGAAAAAAAAAATGAAAAAAAAAAAGACCACAAAACAGGTATCTTCACACTATATAGTTGACCAAATAATTAATCCCTCTTAATAATAAATCGCTTTTTAAGGAAAATTATTATGATAGCAGATTTTCCAGTCAAAGTTTTAATTGATGAAATATTTTATTCAATTCGATTTTTATTTTGGGTGTATTAGAAAGTTCATTGTACCATTTTCCATAAATCTTACATTACATCCAAAAATGATGTATAAGTTCCCTGAGGACATTCGGTTAGTGAATTAGATTTTAATCATTATAAGCTATGTTTATTATTATTATTATTATTATTTATAATATTGTAGTCATTTATAGGATTGAAAGTCTAAAATATAAACATTTAGTCAAAACACATTGAGCATAATTACTAATAATTGTTGAGCAGAAACTGTTTTTTTTTTTTTTTTTTTTTTAAATTTTTGTTGTGCATTCAGATGAATTCTTAATGGCTGCAGTTAACTAATGTCAATTTTTGCTGCTAAGCAAGATATCTAAGTCAATGTATAAGAAGACTTTGACTTTGAGAAAAATATTATACTCATTGACATTATAGAAAAAGCATCAAGTGTGTCCATGGTAAAATATGTAATAATTATTGAGCAGAAATTGTTTATTTTTTTAATTTTCTTTTTTATTTTTGTTGTGCATTTGTACAAATTCTTGATGGCTAAGCAAGATATCTAAGTCAATGTATAAGAAGACTTTGAGAAAAATACTATACTCATTAACATTGTAGATAATGCGTGCATGTGCAATTGTTTGTCTTGAAGATGCACATACACAAAGAACAATTTATTATTTTCTTTTTTCATGGAGAAAATTCTACTTCAGTTTGTATTTGTAAGAGAGATCCACTCAATCCTTCCATCACAATTGGACCTACTTCTTTTTTTTTTTTTCTTTTCTTTAATTCCCTACAGAACTAGTTTACAGTTGCTTACGAGAGAATACAAGAAAAATTAAACAATAATAAACCAAAAAGGTGTTACAATAAAAATAAGAATTAAGCCAATAAGATTTTGATTTTGAACAACTAGACAAGAATGTGAAGTGAGATAGCCAAAAGAATTAAATATTGAAACAACTTGGAGTATAGATCTCAGCCTTAAAGTTTAGTGGCAGGTTTTCAAAGGGCACTAATAAAGTATGAAAGGAAATTAATTTATTGATAAATTAAAGTGTCAATATAATTAAATAATTGATAAAATTCATACCATGGAGAACGTTAATGATTGGAGCACAAAGATTTCGGAAACAAATGAGAGGAAAAAAAAAAAAAAAGTGGGGGGAGGGGGTAATAAAGGATACTGCTAGAGTTTCTTCTATATCAATTATTAATTATTTATTTAAGCTTAATTTATTGAAGCATGGTAGCCAGATTAATCTGAATTCTTTGCTCTGTATGGGTGCATAGGTCTATGTGTCATCATATTGGTCATTACAATAAACAAAGATACATCAAGAGTTAATTCATTCTTTCTTTTCATAATCATTAAGTATGGATGAGAATGAGATTCATGAATAATAAATAGAGACTTTATAATCATCCAATTGTATAAGCAACAATATTTTTATTTTTATATATAAATATTTAAAAGAATAGTCTTCTACCAATCCAGTGAAAGGAAGTGGTGAAGAAAACAAATATATATATATATATATATATAAAAATTGAGTTAAACTCTTGAAATTTGTGAAATAAAAACTTTGCAAATCAAGGTTACCAATGGCATAAAAACATAATTCAACAACTATTGCACTATTTTCTGATATAATTATAATTATAATTATCTAGTATATAACATTGTGAAGTATGCAGTAAACGTCTACATATCTTATTATTATATACATATATTTGATAAATAAGTCTATATCACACAGCATCACTTTATAAATGTTGGAACGTGAGAGAAGGACGTGTATCCCACCATTGTATATTGAGGGCACGCGACCCCACATCCAAAGCCCTAATTTCCATGGTGACCACCATCTTCTCAATTCTCTGTTCTCAATAAAATATGCTCAAATAAGGCTAATGTAGAAACAAATTGAGAGAAAGAGCCACAGGGGAAAAGCATATCATATTGGGAGAAAATTACAAGAAACTCACATCTGCCTAAGACCTCTGAAACATCCCAATTCAAGGCAAACACCAAAAAACACATCCGTATGTTAATCCAAAGAGAGAAGGCTCTTAAATTAAGGTCTTTTTCTGTCTTGTATCAATCTCAAGTGTCTAGAGTTCTCTCTCTCTCTCTCTCTCTCTCTCTCTCTCTCTCTCATACTTCTAGTTTTATTCTTTGATCAGTTTGTATATATATATTAGCAACAAGCTTGCTACCTTCTTTTCTTTTTGTAAAGAAAGTGGATGCAACTTTTTCTCTTTCTTGTTCTAATTAAGATCACTTCATTTTACATTCACCCCAAAGTTCATAGCTTGTAGATGTGTAATAGTACTACTTCCTTCTCCGATCTACATGTTCTACAGCTTACTGCTACAGGCAATTTATATATTGATTTTCTTTTTAGATCCAAAAGAAAACTTGTAATTGCGGGGTTGATCTTTGGGTGCTAATCATCATCTTGCTTGTTGAGACGACCATGGCAAACCCTTGGTGGACGGGGCAAGTGGGGTTGACCGGATTGGGAAGGAGCTCATCATCTCCCATGAAGAAGCCAGATCTAGGTATATCCATGTCCAATAGCAAGAGGGATGGCTTGGAAAGGGAAGAGGATCAAGAAGAGGAAAGAGAGCATAGCGATGAGCCTAAAGAAGGTGCTATAGAAGTCCCTTCTCGCCGGCCAAGAGGCCGGCCGCCAGGATCCAGGAACAAGCCTAAACCGCCCATTTTTGTCACTAGAGATAGCCCTAATGCCCTTAAAAGCCATGTAATGGAAATAGCTAGTGGGTCTGATGTTGTTGAGAGTTTAGCTTGTTTTGCAAGGAAAAGGCAAAGAGGGGTTTGTGTTCTTAGTGCAAATGGCATGGTCACCAATGTAACCCTCAAGCAATCTTCCTCACCTGTCATGGCACTAAATGGCAGATTCGAAATTTTATCTTTAACTGGTGCTTTCTTACCGGCGCCGGTGCCTCCTGGGGCAACCGGATTGACCATATATCTAGCCGGAGGACAAGGCCAAGTGGTAGGAGGTAGTGTGGTGGGATCACTTGTAGCATCAGGCCCTGTGATGGTGATTGCAGCTGCGTTTTCAAATGCTACTTTTGAGAGATTGCCTTTGGAGGAGGAAGAGGAAGGTAGTGGTGGTGGGACTCAAGCATGCCCTGGTGGCGGCAGTGGTGATGGTAGCAGCGGAGGAATGGTGGATCCGGCAACATCAATGCCGCCTGTATACAATTTGGTGCCTAATGGGGGGCAACTGAGCCTCGAGGGATACGGGTGGGCTCATGGAAGGCCAACCTACTAGGGAGGTTTGGCTCTGGAGCTTTAGCCATGTAAGCACATGGGGCTAAGCGTTTGGGAGCCAAGAAAGTAAGTTAGTGAAGCAATAATAAAAAGAAAATTCATCATCTCTAATTATGAATGTATCCTGTAAATTTCATATTACTCCTATGATCATGTCATGTGCTTTCACTTTTCTTTTTTTTTTTTTATCTTTTTGTTTCCTTCCTTCAACAGAGAATAATAGACTGACTGAGACTTGAGTTCAACTGAGTTTCAATTTTCCATGGGTCTTGAGTTTCGTGATTTTAATGCCATTCTGAAATTTTTGAATGGGATTATGCAGGCTGTGTACAATTTATTATAATTGATGAAATTGGCCTTGCTGATCTAATGAGGCTTCATGACCAAATGCTCTGCCAAGGCCAAAGCATTGAGGCATTAATTAAATTATATGAGGCATCTCATTTTCTCTTCCATAGTCTCCCAAGCAAATTCTATGTATGTCTCTTTCAATTGACCAAAAAAAAAAGAAAAAAATGATGGGCTGCCGCGAAGAGTGGTTTATGGCGATGGTGGCAGTTCTGGGGAAGGTAGCATCTCATGAGTATGACTGTTGCATGTACAATTTCCAGTTGAAAGTTGAATCCTTTCAAAACTGTCTAAATTGGAAACTTCTTTAATTATTTCAAGAACACAGTCTTTGATCCACCAATCAAAAATGGCAACTTGTATAATGTTTTACCATCTCATTTCTTGTTCAACTTTATTTTTCTTTTTCTTTTTTTTCTTTTTTGAACTTCCAAAATATTATCAAGAATTTATCTTCCATTCTTCCAATCCTTATTAACAATTGATACCACCACACCCCAACTAGTGATCCCACACAGTGGCAGATTTAAGAATTTTGTGGTAGTCGAGACAAAAAAAAAAAAAAAAAAAAAAAAAAAAAAAGAGTAGAGCAAAATAAAAACTTAATATATGAGTGGAAATAAACATAGGAAATAGCAATAAAATGGCAAAATGCCTGCGAAAACGACATGAAAATGAAATTATGCAAAACTCATTCTGATACTGTTAGAAGGTGAGGACTGCAAGAGTCTACGCCCGCGATCATTGATGAACTCTCCCCCCGCACGGATGGCTATTCCAAAATGCATATTTTAGACTAACTTTTTGTGCCTGAATAAGGAGGAAGTCCAGTATAATCAATGCACCTGCTTTGGTATGATGTTTGATGATACTCATAATTAAATTCCAAGTGCCATAAAGTTTCATAACATTGGTGATTGGAGCTTACCACAATTCGTCCGTGCAGTCCATGTAACTTTATGCTAGGCTTTCTTAAGAAATGGGTGTGTCCGTGAGAAAGGAACACATTTGTGCATGGTACTCCTTATATTTATTTATTTATTTATTTATTTTAATATAATAAATTTGCAATTTTATGTTTCATTGAACTGTGTCTTAATTAAATTTATTTACTTGACTATTTTCCCTTACATTTTGATATTAAAACAACTTAATTTTCCCAAGAAGGATGTCAAATTAAAAAAATACCCACCAAATTGTCTTTTTTTTTTTTTTTTGGTTGAAATTGAATATTAGGGGAAATGAGAATTGGGAATTAAGTTTTGATTGTTGTAGGATATTGCTTATATATAGTTGAGTTGGTTGGAAAGAAAAAGGGGCACTAGACACGAGTTTCTGATTATGATCAGTACAATTTTCCTCAAAGGATATTTTCTTGGCACTCAAAGCATCCAATAATCCTTTTTTTTTTTTTTTTTTTTTTTTTTTTAATGTCTTGGCAACACAAGGGACCCTCTTCACATGGATTCACATGCCATTGTTAATGAAACCCAATTTTATTATTTGTCATTCCTTAATCACCTGCATACAAGATTCTATGGTAAAGCACTTGTGCACTTTGTGCCCACCTCGGGTTTAATAATCAAAACTCGTTTAATAATCCAAGCTATTTCCACTTGATTAAAATAATCATCATTCTTCTTGCTTCCAAAAAAAAAAAATAATAATAATAATAACTTTGACTCATTTAAAATATAAATTAAATTAATTTAATTTTAAAGATAAGTAAAATTGAATTAAAATAAAAAATAATCATATAAAATCTTATATTATAAAATTATATATTTACTACATTCATAAAAAAAAAAAAGGGAATAAAATTAAGAAGCACCGAATTTTTATTGTGCAAATCTCCCTTTTTAAATTGTGATTTTACCACCATTTTACATTCGATTTCAAAATTCGACTTAATTAACCCAGTACAATTCTTTGAAAAAACAATCCTAAAAAAAAAAAAAAGCCGGCATTAAGGGAATGGGGGCCACCAGATTAATCATAAACAATGCAACCAATTAATTTAAGGGGAAAAGTAGGGAGGGGGGGAGGAAGGGCATAGGCTGCCCCTACTCTTCACTTCAATTAAAAAATTTTTTATAAAAAAAAAAAACAAAGGGAGAGAGAGAGAGAGAGAGAGAGAGAGAGTTTTATAGAGAAAAAAAAAAAAAGAAAAACAAAAAACAAAAAAGGGACCTCTTAATGAAATCATTAATTTAATGACAGGGATAATCCTGCGTCAGGAATATTGGAAATTTGACAAGAGACTTTCCGTGTCCTCAATTACATTCCCCCCGCACGCCGCTGGGCGTAAAGTCCACGCTGCCTCCGGCCACATCACGTGCCTTTTGACCCAACTTTTTGTACAAGGTTGTGCTTCTTCTTTACCGATACACGGAAAGTACTCATGGCTAAAAATTTAGAATTTTAGATTTTATTTGAATGAATCTTTAACTATATATATATATATATATATATATATATATATATAAAAGGGGAAACCCCATATATTTATTTATTTTATTTATTATTATTGACATGGTAAATGAAAATTATCTAGTGGTATGACCACGGAATCACTCTTGAATTAGACAACGACAGTAGCAACATGGCCAGCCAGCTACTTGGCAACTAGCCTTCCTGAAAAGATGATGATGATGATCAAATGAGCATTATCTGGGATAGGTGTGCTTTTTAAATAAACTTAAAGTAAATGGTCGTCCAATGAAATTAGCCATTCTAGAAGAGAAAACCCATAAAAATTAAGATTAGTCTGAGTTATTAATCATAAGCTCTCTTTTGTCTCTACCTCAATATATATATATAAAATATTGGTCAATCAAATGCTTACCCTAAGCATTTAAAACTAGAACCGGAGTGCTGACACGCTGCTCTTTTGTAAATAGATCGCATTATCTCTCGTCCAATAGATTTGTGAACAAGGGGTTCAATTTGAGATTTAGAATTGTCATCAGACATGCCTAATGGGCAATTCGTTCGTTGACTAGTTTTACCGTTCTTGTTATGTAGCTCAAATATTGACACCCCACTTGCTTATTGCCCCACCTCTATGACTATTAGTGCCTTTTTTTTATACACAACAATTGCTCTCATTCATAGATTTCTGAGTTGTTGACAATGTGCATTTTGGGTTCAAAGGAGCATTGGTCAAAGGAAAAAGGACCAACTTGACACCCACCACACCGTGTAGTGCTAGAAAATAGGTCACCCCATTTTTTTTTAATGAAATGTAGTCATGAATTTTTTTTTTTTCTCTTTGTCCTTATTAACTCATCTCTTAACGTCTTTTTTCAATTCCTCAAGTAAAAAGACCAAACAGCTAAGTATTGGTGGGCTTCCACGGTCCCCTTCACATGCAAGATTCCAGGACAACCCAAAATAGGCAAGACTTCACAGCTCAATTAAACCCCAGAACTTTGACAAAACACAGTTCATTGCACTTCTACCTCCAGTCTAATGATTCTCCACCGAACGGTATTTGACTCTTAGTTAGAAGAGATGCAAATGACAAGTAACCTACCCGAAAAACATCACAACCATTCTTAAACATAAAACTCATTTAAACTACTTAATAAGAAGATGCAAAGAACATTACAAATTCTTAAATATCCATACAGCTACATTAAAAAGCATCCAATCCCCCATCTAGAGCAGCGAATTTGGGGCCATTTCTCACCCAACTGAAGCAACTCATCGCAAGTCGCATGCACTCACTTGGTTAGCCATTTGACAGCATTTGAAAATAATGAAACAGAATCAGGCACAAATTCTAGTATGCAAAAACCATGTAAGGAACATTATAAATAAAGGAACAGGATCACATAAATGATGATTTCTAGGCTCGAGTATGAGTTAATGGGATTTGCAGACTGAAGCTAATCTATAAATACAAAAGGTACACTCAAAGAAATGAAAAAAGTGCTATGTGTATCTTCTGGTTAAACATATGTGTACTGTGGGGAGTGAGAGGAAGAGACAGGGGTGGCCAGAAATTGTTTCAAACACAAAACCAGTTTCTACTCTGGAAATTGTTCATAGTCACCACTTTCGGGGGATTGGTGTGCTCCAAGAGCTGTTCTCCCTGAAAAAGGGAAAAAAATACTACTTGTCAGTCTCTGTCTCTCTCACCCCACCTTCCCCTTCTCTCATGTTGAATGCAAGAATACCTGTCAAGTCATAACCGATGTTGGTTTTGGCATCTGCACCAATCCTCCAGTCATGTTGTGGAGGCATCACTTGCATCTCATGGTCTTGAACTGTACAAGGATTTCCTGCAATAGATAGAACATCATTATTCCCTGACTGTTTTCCTCCCAGAAAATTCAACAGGAGAGGAAGCCAATGCTTGATATTGAACACCCACCAAATGGTGATGGCAACTTGCCCACTGAATTATCATCTTTTAAACTAGCATTGGCATCCTTTTTGTTGTTAAGTAAGAATGTACCAACAATGACCTACACACATATAATATACAGTTATTTATGACATAAATAGTTAGAGATTAGAATCTCCCAGGCCAGGACAAACCACCCCCCCCCCCCCCCAACACCTCAAAAAAAAAAAATCTCACACATGAAAGCTATGTCTTTAAGCAAACTACCTCAACAGGACCAGCAGCCTTTAGGGGTCCACGAAGTCCTCCTCCAATGATCTGGCCATCTGTGTTAGATAGACATACACTAAGTCCACCTGTTCTTCCTCCAAGATCAGTGCGTACATAAGATCCAGATAATGAAATGATCTCAAATTGGCCCTGTAGTTAGAAGATGCAAAAACAATGCATATGGTGGATTGTGTCAATAATAATCTGTCTAAAACTTCCCATTGCACAGGAAAATATCCAGTTTCTTTGGGATCACAAAATTATTATTTAGAAGCATATTCCAGCATTTATGCAACTAAGAGTAATAAACCAAAGATAAACATTTTTGTGTTCTCAAAACCTTAAAAATAAATAAATAAGGCATAAACCAATAGGTGGGCAAATGTTTGATTATTAAACTTCCAATTCTTCTGGTGCAAATTGGTGCCTACACTTATTACACAAAAATTGTTCATTTTGTTGCATGAGCTTGTGGATAAATTTTTAAAATTTCAAAAAAAATGATAATATACATATAATCCCTCACACCTTTTTTTCCCTCTTTTTTTTTTCAAATTACATCACTGATCTCCTGGCAGACGCACAAAATTTTTTTTAAATGAAATTGTGAAGCAGAAACAAAAAATCAAATTGCATTGGATCAATTGGATCTGGAACCATATGAAAAAAATAAAGTGAACAAACCAAATTACAAATTATATACTAACTTTTAGACATCAAATTCAAAAAATCAAATTGCATTAAATCAATTGGATCTGGAACCATATGAAATAAATAAGGTGAATAAACCAAATTGCAAATTATATACCAACTTTTAGACATCAAATTCATATATTTTAACATTTGTTTTTACCTTTGTGGGCCAAAAATTATATATTCAACTATAAGCTCATTATCCTCAACCACCTGGCCAAAATGTAAGTTTCAGTTTTTACCCTTCGATGTCATTTGGAATTAAGTTCAGTTTGATTTTAATCCTTGTTACGTTCAGCTCAGTTCACTCTCATATTGGCACCTATTCAACACAAGAAAAGAAAGGACAGTTTCATTTGAAAAAGCAAGTGCAACCATACACAATTACCTCATAAGTAACGTTGCCTACTGACATTCCTGGTTGACGGAGAGATGCAATTGAGATAGAACCAGAGGCAGACAGAATGCACATTTCACGCTTGCTTTTTTGCATGAACAACATAAGTTTCTGCCCTACATCCTATTCAGCATAAATGTATCATGTTAACAAACAATGCACAAAGAGGCAAGTTGATAGCACTTGCTTGACCCCTAAATCCTATGTTCATTAGAAATGCACTCAATTATTGTCGCATCTAATAACTGGTTGATGTTGAAGATAAGTGCCAAACTATGTACCTTTGTTTATATATTTTTGTGAGATCTTACATAAGAACTACCTACATCCATCCAATTCTTCATCTTTATCACTCAAGTGCTCAAGTACCAAAACTATTGAACGGAGCCATATGATGTTACACACCAAAATTAAGTTCAGAGCTATGATTCTTATCCCAGAACTAAAATCTAAGGTAGGATGTACTTTATAAAATAAAAAAGGTGGAACAGTTCCATCTTTTCAAGTGTGCAATCAAAATTTGAAAGTGGACTGCTTTCTCAGTTATGTATCTGATCATTGATAAACCTATGCAATATGGTACAGGAAATCAAATGGTAAACAAGTGAATTTCAGATTTGATATTAAGAAAACTTGCAAAATTATTCTTTCACATATGATCCCAAGGGGGTTAAAAAAGAAAAAAAAAATAAACAAAAGAAGCTAGTTGTATATTATCCTCACCGAAGAAAAATAACAATCCACAGTATTTATCATTCAAGAATTTGAAGGTTGCATACCTCACCGGCACTTACACTAATAACATGTAGAGTAAAACCCTGCCCAGTGTTCCCTGTATCACCATTCATCAAACATGTTACCATGAGTGTCCTTGTTTGGCTCAAGCAAATATTTGATCAGAAAAACATCCACAAGTGAAAGAAACATAAAGATACCAAACAGAAAAATATGAAAGGAGCACAACTTTATTAGTAAATAAAATTTTACAGAGATATGATGCGCAACCAATTTTAAAGAGTTGAACAATAAACAAACTGCAAAGTACAATATCCTCAATAAATAATGCATAGAGGCATTGAGAATCATTGCAGAGAGCAAGTCCACAACTTATTAAAGATCTGCTTCAATCCAATCAAAACAGGTGCTCATCAACAGTAATGTTGACACAAATGAAAAGAAAAAGGCCCAAATTCAGATTTTTATCGCATGATGTCCAAGTTATGAATACTATGGCTTCGACCAGATAACATTTTTATCCAGCTCCAATAAAAATGCACAAAATGTCAAAAACCCTTCCCTTGTCAACTAGAATGAGCATAAATAAATCTTAAAAATCCACCAAAAACAGAGAAAGAAGAAATGAACAGAATCAAACTCAAACACAATGCATCAAATTCCTAAGAAGTGCCAACTCAAGCTAACAAGTCCCCGTAAAATTGCATAAAGAATTTGAATCAGACCCATAAGAGAAAGCTCAAAGTACTTTGCTACAAAATCCCAATTAAGAAAGCAACATTTAGGATGCAAAAGATTTAGATGAAACAAAATTTCCCCTTTTAGTGCTAGTAAAATGCAATAAACTCCTAATAAGACTAAATTCACCAACAGACTACCAAAAGCTAAAGGAATTGCAGCAATATCTCACCAAGTGCAACCAGATGAGAATTTTGAACATACCAGAAATGCAAGATGTGGATGTGTAAATGCATGCATAATAAGCAATTTGCAATTAAAACCATTAAGCTACCAAATCCAGAAACAGATGCAGTCAAACTAAGGAGACTACACACTAGTATACAGTAATTATTGCCACATCCGAGCACACGACAAAAAAATGATATGGAACAATCCCTTGTGGAATTTGCTTAGTTAAGAAACCACCAAAAATTGATTTCATAAATTTAGAAACCAGTAGATAAGCAGTAAATTAAAGGCTCCTGTCCCAGGTGATCAGGTATTAGAGACTCCTAACATCTACCAAAAAAAAAAACACAAAGACAGTCAACACCACTCCACAAGAAAGGAAACAGCCCCAATTAATGCACTGAAATTCTTACAGGTTCTGTGAATATTGAAGCATACTTCCTGCAAATTGCAGCGTCCCATGTCGATTAAATCGGAAAAAGAATTGAGTGGAGAGAGGATGGTATTATAAAGGCAGAGAGCCCACCAAAAGACTTTCATAAGAGACACAGAAAAAGCAAAAGAACAACACGCCAAAAAAGGAAAATGCACACAAATCTCTTCAGTTAATAAAAATTGCCACAATATTATGAAAAGATTGAATCTTTATTAAACACCCATCAGCCAAAATCACCCAAAAACAAGAGGCATTCTCCTAGAAGCAAAATCTTCCAATAAAAAAACCAATTCAGGAACGATGAAGAATGAATCAACTCACTGGTCAAAATTCTACTAAATCAAGAAACAAAACTCATAAACAAACCAAATTCAAAGGAAAAAAAAACAAATAGATAGAGAGAGAGAAAACAACCCCACTGAGCAGAAAATGGCGGTACAAATCCACCAAGAGCAAGCCGCTGTTGCGACTTTTTCGATGACTCCAAGTACGAAGCGGACTTCGAGGCCGCCGCCGCCGCCTTCTTCTTCGCCGGCAAAACTTGCTCTGGAGTCCCGTACTTCCTCGGCCGGCCACGCTTTCTCCTGGGAGGCTGCTCCACCGGAGTGGTCGTTATCGCCGCCGATGAGGGCCCCACGGAGTGAGGGTACCATATGGGGGGCCCAGCGAGAGCACCAGTATCGGTGCTATTGTTGCTGTTGATGGTGGTGGTGGTGGTGGTGGTTGCGACGTTGTTAGGTGGCAGAAGGCCATTTGTCGGTGAGGGGCTTACGGTTGTTGGAGCGATGGTGGTAGTAAAGAAAGAGCTAAAATGGTGGCTTGGGTCCATTTTTAGTAGATAGAGAAGGAGAGGAAGAAAGAGAGATTTTTTTTTTATTATTTTTTAATTTTTCTTTTGTTTTTTTGGAGGATTTGATTTTTATTTGAGATTTTTTTAGGGTTTCTAAATGGGGAGATGGATTGTGAGCCGTTGGATGGAGGATTAACTAATATCTTTTTGACTTTTGAAATGGGGATTGGTGTTTTTTTCAAGAATTTCCCTAGAAAGTCAAATTAATTAACGTTTGGGGAACGATTGGTAGCCGTTGGTGCTAAGTTCCTTCCTCTTTTCCTTTATTAATTAAAATTTAAGGAATTTTTTGAAATTCAATTTTATTTACAACAAAACAACCTGTCTGAAAGCTTATTTCCTACATCAACATGGAAGTAAGCAGAAGAGTTGCCTGAAAACATGAAAAAAGGTAACTTTGACATATGATTTTTCAACTTATATTATCAAAATTGTAGGTTAGATATTTTTAGCATCCTAATATATGATGATAATTAATAATTAATAAAAATTTAAATATATCTTTAATAATCATAATATTGTAGTATGAGCATAAGCTTCAAATAATTGTAGATATGGTAAAAATAATAGTTGGAATATAATTTTATTTTTTTAAAAACATTTTTAATATTAAGAGACTACATCCATTACAAGTATGCTCAAGCTCAGACCAACTACTATTTCTGCATACATATCCTTTCCTGGCAGGGAACTAGAAAACACAGGCTTCATCTTCAGTTTTGCAAGCATTTGGACGATTCATGGACCCGCTAATGTGCAGTTAGCATTGGCGATGTGTTGGTGAATCTAATGGTTCTTTTATTTGCAGACCAAAGGGAAAAGTTTCTTAATGCTCAAGCATCCAACAAGAATGGAGTCCAAATTGTCAAGACTTCCTAAAACGTAGAAGTTGAAAAAGATGTTTCACTTGTGCCTTTCTGATTTCTTCCCACCATTCCTGTTTGATCTAATGGCTAGTCTATGCAACAGGATCACAACAGGGGGCAAACAAAAGGTGGGACAAATGTAAGCTTCAACCCTTCATGTTGATAGCCACACAGAAACTGCTAAAAGTGGAAGCATCATTGCCAACCCGTAATTCACCAAGGAATCGACATCTTCAATTCTGTTTAACTTGTCATGGAATGTATTCATCATTTGAGTAAAAGGGCATTGCTTATCCTGCGGCATATGTTCGTTGGCCTTTCAGAGACAACATTACATGGAATAATGAACGGAGAAACTAATGAGTCTGAGCACAGCACAATTACCTGTGTCTCAGTTTGATCCTGATCATTCATTAACGTTCTTCTTGCATCATGGTTGAGTGATTTTCCCAAAGGTTTTTCAATTTTAAACTTGTCAGTATTTTTCCTTGGGTGGGCTCTATAAGGAGAATCCGTATGTATTGCTTCCATTACTGAACCAAAAAAATTAGTTACTGGTACCTAGAAGAGAGAACAATAGTTACAATTAGTAACAGAAAGTCCATTGTAACAGCCAAACATGGAAAGCTTCAATGGTAACAAACATATTTCATGTTAGACAGGCAGTTCATTATGGCCACTCAACTCAGCAAATACTCTACAGAGGATGCTAATTCAAGGCAAATACCTAGAGCCATGCCAAAAGATAGACATGTTCCTCCCTACCATTTGGCTAATGCAATTAATAGATTGAGATATATTTAATGAAAGGCATTTTGAGATGCACTAACACGTTAAAATAGGTTTGACTAAAGGATTTTTAAACATCAAATGAAGAATAGACCTGTGCTGTTTATTTTCACCCAAGAGAATGCACAAAATTCTCAGATGTATCAGAACCAAATTAGGCTTGCGACCTTAAACTTTGCTCAAGAGTCATCAGGGATAATCATATAAGAAAGTGAGATAAAAAAATCAAAGAAAAAAAACTTGAAGAAAAACTAGCACCACAGTTGCAAGACCAGTGGATCTCCAAAAGTACCACAGAAAGAGGAATATCAGAAACTCAAAGACTAGTTGCAAGATTCCTAGAATACCATTACCACTAAAAAAAGAATACAATAACAAGCGAGTAATAATGCCTTCGAACTTGGAAGCACATTCAATCAAGCAATATAAAAGCAAAGGAAGATCAGGAGAAATAGTGCCGAATTTGGAATGTCAATACCTCATCCAAATGCCGCTGGTACAGATCTGTTCGGTAATAGGCAGTCGACATCAATGTGTTTGGGTCATATGAATTAAAAAGACTGCAAAACAACCAAGAGTACACAGTTCATTGCCCAGTTAGTACGCAGCTGTAAAATAAGTGCAAAAGCTTCTTTCTTCTTTTCTCCCATAAAAAAATTATACCTAGGAGCTGGTGTAGAACATTTCATGAGTCTGTCTTTTTATGGAAATATGAAAACAAAAGGCTGATCATATCAGCAAGTTTCAATAGGCCCAGCATAACTGCTATGGCAGTGGATAGCATACACTGATGTAGACTGGTACAGATTATGCTCAGATAAAGTAAAACAGAAACAATTTTCAAAGGTAAAATAGGCCATAAGCACACAAACCCAAAAGCATTAGGCAGTTGAAGGGCTTTAAGTGCAAGAGAAAAGAGGGTATCAGCTATTCAATTTAGAAGTCAAAGTTCCTCAATGTATGTACCTGCTCAATGAGGCATTGTCATACATATTTAGCCTCTCAAAGAAGGCAAGGGTATAGAATGTGAAACGATCTACGACAGAAACACCAACCTGTCTAATAATGAAATTCATGTGTTAGCAAATCAGCAGCAACTTAAAAGTGAAGGGAAGTGGAATAATTTGGAATCAAATGCATGGAATCTAGAACAAATAGGTTTAATTAAAGGGCACAAAATGATTGGTTTCATCAATCAAACTTACATCAGAGTCCAAGTGATGTGAATACGAGTTCTCTCCTTTCATACTACTTCCAATAGCCAAAACACCAGGAGAATGAAGCTGAAAAACAGCAAAATGATCTCTTCATTGTCATAATAAATTCAAAGATGGAGTAAATGTTTCCATCATCAAAAGTTGGTTAATAATTGTTTGTTATATCTAGTTTACACTAGAAAACACTAACTTAATTTAAAGATGTTAGCCTTGTCTAATTCCTTCGCTTAGGTAAGGAGAAAAAAGGAAGGCAATTCTGAAATTAGATGTCAAGTTATATTGCCTTGATGAATTAATTTTTTTATTAGTGTCTAACATCATCTTAAGATCAGAGTCTGACCCTAGAAAATTTCAGATTGTGTCAAAAAAAGATTGGTTTGCCGTAACAAGAATCCAATGTATTCTAAACAGTGCTACTAGCTCCTCCCACATTGTTCTGCCATTGCTTAACCTAATGCTCACTAACAATTGGAACACTTATAAGCAATTACAGCAAAAGCAGCAAGTGATCATCAGCCCCCTATGCTAACTAGTTTATTGAGTAGCAATTGGACAACTGCAATAATCTCCAATGAATCTTATCTATGTCCCTGATAAACAAATTTCATAAAATTGGAATAACAAGATACACTTGGAATAACAAAAATATAATGTAGTAGACTATTCATCATTACTGTCTCCATTGACAAAAAATTATGCCTAGAATTTAAGCATCAAGCTAAAAGTATGGAATAAGATTTGGCAAGACCTCTGTTAAAAGTTAGAACAGCATCCATCAGAAAGTAGACTAAACCTGATTGAATAGAGTTGCAGCTTGGCAAGTATCCACCATTATCAGCAGCTCCTTGAATCTAGTTTTACAAAGTAATCATAATTATGAACTCATTTGCAGCTTAAGCACAAAGGTTCTACAAAGATCAATCTCAGGAAGCACAGATAAGTGTTAATAGGGACATAGTAATATCACCTATGCTTTTCCTTCATTTGCCTCACAGCATCAGCTAAATCATGACTCTGAAGCTCCTCAGAGTCCTGAAACTTTAAGAATTCGTCTCCTCCATGCCCTGTCATGTACAGAAGAATGTGGCTTCCTTCATCACTTAAAAGGCGCTTTGATCTTGGAACAGCAGGAGCATGGCGCCCAGTTAAAACCCGGAAAAAATTTTCAACTGTCACTTCATAACCTCGATAATCTACCTGAGAACTGAATCTCATTACAATAAGGCTCTTTAAAAGAGTCTACAGAGCTCAATGAAGAACCAACACAGACCTCGACATTATCCCCATACAGATTAAGCCTATGGTTTTCATTGTTGAACACTTGAGCAGGGAATTTGTTCCTAGAATTGCAAGCCATGTCATCTGCCAACATGAGAATAATCCTTTCATCAGGTATCCCCAGTCGCTTAACCGTCCTGCAAAAACCAAGCAATACAAAATTTATCTGGCAACAAATTATCACAAAAAGATCAAACATTCATATCATTATTATTGCGCAGCTAAAAAAAAAAAAAAAAAAAAAAAAGCAAACATGGGGTTTGTAGCTCTCACCTATACAAAGATAAGGTATTTGCCATATGCCGATAATTAAACCTGAAGAAAGATTATCACAAGAATCATTTCAACACAAAGCCACTCATCAAAACTTTGCAAAAATGAAAATATATATATATTAAAAGAGCAGTGAAGATGTGATTTCTTATAACTGTGAAGTCCGGCCAGAGATCAAATGCAGGCAGTCTTACTCTTACTTTTAATACGGAGACTACTTTCGCGACTCGAACTTGTGTAGCCTTACCGTTACACTAAGGTCGCCCTTCCAAGATGCGATTTTTATTTTTTATTTTTTATTGAAAATCAAAATTTTCGAGGAGCTAATTTACCGAGGAAGCAATGGAAACAAATAAATTGAGAAAAAATGAAGTGTGGTTGGGCTTAGAGTTACCAGAAGCGAGAGGTGCAGACCAAGACAGCCCAGTTGTTGGTGTGCATGGTGGTAGTGGTGGTGGGTTCAGTTGCAGAAGAATGAGAAGTGTAAGCCACTGAATAAGAGAAAAGGCTCAAACTTTGAAGCAGTAGTAACAAGAACACCATTTTTGAATTGAATTTAAGGAACCCCAGGAGTTTCATTTCTTGTTTCTCTTTAAGTTCCGCCGCCGCTGTTGTGGTGGTGGAGGTGGATTTAGTTTTCCGATCGAACTGGACGATATTAGACGGCATGTCGTTTTGGTACATAAAATTAGAGCAAAAGAATATATAAATATATATTAATAAATAAAATGTGTGTGTGTGTGTGTTAAAATGGAGATTTGTAAAACGACCTGTCGTTGCCATGGGAGCTGCTCACACGTCATCAGAAAATGAGGTCACCCCACTTCACTCGGAAGTCTGGAACTTCTCAAAAGTACACGACACAACACCCCAAGTTTCGGAAAAACGACCTGTCGTTCTTATGCAACAATCGACAGAGAATCCCTGTAAAAGAGATACAGCATAGAGTAGAAGTGGCTACCTGCAAAGGTTCTCTCTCTCTCTCTCTCTCTCACTGTAATGTTTTTTTTTTTTTTTGGGGTAGCTTTTAGTTTTTAAACACAAATTACCTGGTTTTGTATTTTTGGTACTATGTTTGTTTTGTCTTTGAAAAACATAAAATTTTTAAACATTTTAAATTTGCACTCATGCTAGAAACCTCCTATAATTTTGGGGGCCTTTTATTTGAGAAGGATCCCATGTTAAATTTGAAAATTTTGTTCATTTGTCTTTCTCTATTAGTAGGCTTGAAAGGTGTGAGCTTTTGCGGTAGATGATCCAATTTCAAGTGTGAAATTCTAGTGGAGACATTTCCCATGATAAAATTTCAGTTTTTCTTGTTTGTGAGCTTAAAAGGTGTATTCTTTTCTGGTGACGAGCCATATTGTGTGTCCTTTATATGTTTCGAGATTTTTTTTTTTATTTTTGTCAAATTGGGATGATAATTATGTGAATTCCGTTGGTTTTATGAGAATAGACTAATCTGTGATGTCAAAGAGGTAGTGAATGAGTTCAGTTTAGTTCCTTTTTGCTCTGAAATTAATGCATGGTTTCTTGATGGGCAGTTCTGGGTGAGTTTCTTTTGAGGTATTCTAGTCAATTGTAGATACAAATCCTTGCTGTATTTTGTAGTTATGTTCACAAGCATTGCTTGTTGGATTGATGGGGATGAATAATTTAATTAGCCCAATTCTCCTTGCTTATGCATTTAATAATGGAGATGTAGTAGGAAAGATTGTATCCAGAAAATTTTAGGTTAATCCAACCGTTAAGCTGCATTAGGTTCTATCCATATGAAACATGGTGCAACCAAAGTTTTGTACATTTTCATTCTAGCCAAACATATCACTTGGGCTTGAATCACAGATTTCATAAGTTAGATAAAACTATAGCTGTTAATGGCATAAACAACAATTCATGTGATTCCATTTTAATTGAAAGGTGTACTTTTTGTGAAGTGTGATAAAAAGCGTAAGTTGACTCTGAATGGCTACCTTTTTGTGATCTTAACCAATGCAGTGGTTTTGTGTCCTTCAGCGGGATAATTTCTTTATGAGGCGAAAGATGAGGGGCATTGATAGCGTACATGCTGTGTTAAGCTCTGATGATATCATGTGTGAGATACTGCTCAGGTTGCCACCCGAAACAGTTTTCAGATTAATTGTTGTGTCAAAGAGGTGGCTGCACTTTATATGCAGCTCTTCTTTTCGTCACAACTACATGAGCCAGTGGCATTTGAAATTTCCCCTTTTAGGCTTCTTTGTGTGCAATACATTATACCTTGGAAGACCTCGAAATGGTCTCCGCCGGCCCCGATCTGAACCTGCTCTTCCTTTTCTACCAACTAGTAAAGAGGGTGATGACCTACAGGATTCTGGGATCCTAAAAGAACTTGGTTACTTCATTGACTCTTCCAATGGTCTTCTCTTGTGTGGCCGTCACCCAAAAACTTATTTTGTTTGGAATCCTTTCACCAAACAACAGTACAAACTCCCTCGTCCTCGAGTGTACTTTGAAGAGCTGTGCATGGCGTTCCTTTTTGAGGAAAGTTTTGATGACAATATGTGCTATAAGGTCATTCGTGCAAAATGTGAGCGCAGACTTGAAGATATCAAGACTGTACCTATAGAGACTTTCAATCCCAAGACTAGCACATGGAACTATTCTACACTCACCTGTTCTTCACAATTGTCATTGTGTCCTTGGACAGTGGGAACTGTGATTAAAGGTGTTATTCACTGGTTTGCAGAACATGGGAACCTTGCCATATATGACCCAGTTCATGGTGAGAGATGCATCTCCCTAATTAAACTGCCGGACTCAAATGATTTTGATGAACATATTCTAGGTGAGTCTTCCGATGGTCTCTTGCAGTATGGTTGGAGCAATGTGTCAGTCATGGAGATATGGGTTCTTGAAAGGGAAGAAGTTGCCTCAACAGCTATGTACCCAAATGATGCACGAGCAAATATCAGGTGGAACTTGAGATACAAACTGAGTTTTAAAACAATGTGGAAGATGAATCCTTCAATCGTGACAACATTTCACACACGTGGTAAAGAAACCCAGATACTCTCCTTTGTTCCCCAAAACTCAGAATCTGTTTTCATCAGATCTGGATCAGACATATTTCTGTGTCACCCTGTGAGCAAAATGGTGGAAGTGGTTCCTTATCAAGGTCGTGGCTCATCCATCTTGTGGGATCACAGCAGGGTGATACCTTACTTCAGCCCAGCTTGGCCCCGTTCTTCTTGAAGTTGTGATGGAAAATTTTGGTGATTAATGTACCATCGGGCTATTGTATACAAATGATGCCAACTAAGGACAGTTATCTTGTTTGGTAGCTTTATGTAAAATTGATGGACAATGACCATACACTTGAAGGCTTTATGTCTATTTATGTGTGCTTGCTTTTGCAGCTTCTGGGTTGCTTCTCAACATGCATTTCAAGTAAGCATATCTAACTAATTTTAATGTTCGCATGCATTCCATAGTCCGTTCATCCATGGCTCACATTATTCTTGATGCATGGCAGTGGATGTTACTTCTGTTCAACAGAACATATCTTCATGCCATCTCTTCACGATCATGCTAAAAAGTTTCTGCTGTATTGTCTGGTAGCACACCCAACTTAAATTATTGCAATCTCTTTGGTTATTAGTGTTACGAATGAATTGAAATTCCTTTTTTCTTTTTTCTCTAATTTTACCTTCACAGTTAACAGCCTTGGCATGGCCTTGGTCAACTGCTGAAAACTATATTCAAAAATCAACTGTGAATCCTTTTCGGTATACCTGGAAAAAAAAAAAATTTCTGCACATTTTGAGAGAAATTGATGTAAGCTTAAATTCTTTTTCTACAAGAAAATGCTGGATCTAGTTGTACAGCTGAATAAAGAAGCAATACATTTGGAAGGGAGCAAAGGCATTCCTGATTCTAACATTATCTATCTATAAGTAGTTCAACAATCTTATCTCTATGATGCCAAAATCAGAGAAACTTGCAGAGCAAATTTACATGTTGGCACTTTCAGTGTAGAAAGATCAAAGGCAACTGTTCTAGGGATGCACCAATGATACTTAATCGGTACGGGGCAGCAAGAAGCTGAAGCCTGAGTTCTCACGAATAAGAGGTGGAGGTTCAATATCAGAGATGTCAATTTGTTCCATTGATTTCGACAAGTCATCTACCGAAAATGGAATGCTGCAATAAGAAAAAAATGTTTCAAAGATGTCAGTGGTTTCAAGATCTAAGTATGAAGCTGTGTATATGACATTTAACCAGGTTTCATCAGCTCTTGAGCATTCCTCTTATGCTAGAAGTTTTTATCGTTAAAATCAGTGATCCTTTATTTGCGTACTCAAGAATGTGTTTTGAGATAAATAACCAAGGAAAAAAGGGGAAGAAGAGCCTAAATAAAAGGGCTGAATGGAAGCCACATGTTTGAATGCTGTAGCTAACCTTGAATCATCATCCAGGAGGAAAGAATTGCTGACAGCACTGTTTGAATCTTCTGTCATTAACACCCTCATGTTGGATATAACCTGGATGAAAACATTTGCAAGGAAAAGCACGACAACTCAGCCTTCCCTCAGATGCAACAAATTCAAAAATTTACTCCTGTTCCCTTTCATGTGACAAGGATGGCCTTAAAATAGTACAAGTAATTGTATTGTTTTACGTACATCTGGGGACACGCTATGTGTGCCATACTTGTCATCCCAGTACATTGTACTGATTCGGTACAGCTGCTGTATACCGAGAACCTGTAATGGAAAAACTAATTTGTTTATGACATAGGGAAGACGCCAGGAGAGTAATGTTGCATATTTTCTTATCCTTAAATTTACTTCACTCACCGGGCACAGGTCATGGCTGATTTCATCCAGGGTTTTCTTTGGCTTTTGATGTATGACCTGTATCAGAGAGAACTAGCTTAGGATGTGGGTCTCATTTTCTGGCTTTACTGCATTTAAGTAGAAGAACAATAGACCAAAAGGAAAGTGAAAAGATATACCAGAAACCCGATAGCCTGTCTAATATGTTTGAGCTCATCCCAGGCAGAACCAGCATACTGCATATATAGTTTTTCTTAATAGTTAGTATGTTTGACAGAACATAAACACAAAGTGTAATGAAAGAGATTCCAGGTTACCTCATCTGTTGCTTTGTAGCACCAATGTTCCAATTCAGCCAATCCAGCCTTGACATATTCCCCATTGCTAAATGAACAGCATTCTCGCCTCAACAAAAGGCTGACAAAGAAAAGTTTTGGCAAATCAAAAAGTACAGCATTCAGGTCACACCCAAAAAGAACTTGAAAGCACAGAGAGAGACGGAAGCGGCATCAAATCAGTACCTGTTAAATAGTTGAACATTGATAAAGGAAAATATTTGGGTGAACACTTTACGAACTAAAAATGGGGGTACCTAGAAAAGGAATTCACATAGATGGGAAAGTAATCAGAAGAAACTACTTTTGACAAGGGTGGATGTGGATTGAAAAGTAGGGTCAACAACTATGTTGAGAATTAAGGCTGCATAAAATAAATTACTGTCATCTGTTTGTAGGACAGAAGGTGGGAAAAATGTGATTAGGGAACAAACAGGGAAGGTCTCCCTTACATGGTTTGCTTTCAAAGTGCTTAGAAAGTTTCCAAGGCTTGTCACAATCCCTTGCCAGTGGGCAATCAAAGCTTGCTGAGCTGCAGCATTTGCAACTGAACGTACACCCTTAACTAAGCTTGCTCTGGATGTTCTCGGTGCCTATGTAAAATCATAGTCACACAAAGAGCTAAGTAGTATGGAGATAACCATTATAAGCAACAATCTAGCAGGCCTTCCACGTGTTTATAAGATATACCTGAATGCACAACCCAAGCAAAGGAGAAATTTCCTTCTTGAGATTGTCTCTAATCATTCCATATATTTTTTCTACATATGCTGTAAGCTGCTGTTTGAAAAGCAAAGCTGGGTACTTGGCTTCGACTTGCCGCAAAGCATCCACTCCACCACCAATACTGCCGTTTATTAAGTTAAGATTGACACCTTGCGGTGTTCCACGGAAACTCTAAATGAAGATAACACCAAACACCTGAATTAATTAAAGAAATAAAGCTCACCTAATGGCTTTCTGTGATTCCCAAATAATAATTGATGTTTACCTGTGTCATCCTTCCAAATAGAGTAGCAGATGATGATCGACGACGTTGTGGAGCCATTCCTGCTGCACCACTAGCTTTTAAAGTGCGCTGTAGTAGTAAAAGAAGAGTTGAGGCATTTGATAACCAATATGCCAAGATGTCATTGTTGTCCTGGGTCTGAAGTTCAAATTGCAACAATTTGTTAGTGGATGTGGCTTCTGATGGAAACAAGAAGGTGAATAATGAAAATATCAGCACATAAGGTTTTGAACTCCAAACCTCTATAGCATGGCCTATGGTCTGAATGATTCGATCAAAGACACTAGTGCGCTCAACTTCAAATGATCTCCACTGCAAAAGGCATTTGTATATGATGCAGGCAGCAATAGGCCTGTTCCCTTGGAAGCCTAGGTGTTGTGCAATACATCGAATGAGCAACTCCTGGTTCTCCTGCTGTTTCTCATTTAGAGATTTCTGTGGTCTCTCCTCTTCCCTTTGGTTTATTGAAGCACTATGCAGGTCCTGAACCATTTGATGATGTGAAAGGAAGCAAAAGATGATGCTGAAACAACGGAAAGAAACTGAAAGAAGCGCTATACTTACCAAACCTGCCTTGTCCACTGGAATATGACTATCAACCCTCTGCCAATTATCAGAAAAAGTTGTGACATCTTTCTTCTAATAGAAGGATAATAAGTATCCAAACATAGTATTCATTTCTCAGGTACCTGCATAATTGATCTGGAGCGTCCTGAAAGGAATTTGTTGGGAGCCAAGGATACAGCCTGTTGCCGCAGAACTTGATTCTCTGATTCCAAGTTAGTATGTGTCTCTTCTAGCCTGATTACAAAAGTGAAAGTTGATTGCTGAAATGACAAGCTAAAGTGATATATATTTCTCCAAACATACAGATGTAAGTATATGTTTCATAAGATTGCAAGCTATATTTTCTAACATAAATGTGGTTGACAGTTTAAAGAAGCACCAATGGGGACTGCTTTTCTTGATATATTACCTATGCAAGGATTCCTGGAGTTGTTGAACCTTTTTCTCTGTTTCTTCTAGTCTTTTCTGTCTCTCTTCATTAGTCTCTTGGGCTGCATTGTACTTCTTTTCAGTATCCTCAGCTCTTTCTTTCTCAGATTGCAGTGAGGTCTAAAGAGGCACAAGTGAAATTAATGGATGGTGAGAAAATGACAATATGCAGTTAGCACTAACTTCTCCCCCCCCCCCCACCCTCCTTCCCAACAAAAAAAAGGGCCTTTGAGAATTCAAGTCTTTCCATTGGCAGAAATTTGGATTTCTTCAGCTTAATAATTGAAATTTCTCACCTTCAGATTTTCCACTTCTACTGTTAGGGAATTAATCTTCTCCGTGTCTTCAACAAGCACTTGTGTCTCCTTAAAAACTGGAGGTGCTTCTTCAATAGCCTTCTTTGCAGCTTCACGTTCTTTTTCAACCAATCCATTTGCTTCTTTTATTTTATTTTGCATTTCTTCCAATGAACTCTGGTATTTTGCTGCCTCCTGTGCCTTTGCTTCTTCCAAGTCAGTCTGCATCATGATTCCAGGCCTTGGCATGAGCATACATTCATTAAAAACCATCAATTGGACACATTCTTCAGAATGTTAGGCAACGGAACAATAGTGACTGAAAGATAACAGATCTGAACAATGTGCTTTAGATTTATAAATTGACTCTAAACTGATTTTCTTTTAGTGCAATGTCTTATAAATTTAAATACAGGTCCTCAGATAAGAAATCTATGACAGTTTTTATAATACCATCTTTATGCATGCCCATCTGGAAAAAGAGAAATTACCCTTAAGCGTTTTTCCAATTGCAGACGCCATGTAAGATCCTCTACTTGTTTTTCAAGCTTATTCTTGGCCTCTTTGAGTGCACCTGTCTCCCTTGCTTCCTACAGAAATTTGAAATGAATGATAAAAAAATGAGTGAAAAATATAACGAAAGAAGTGTGAAACAGATTGAAAGGATCCAGCAAGAAAGAGGAATTTTTTTTGAAATATGGTTCATATCCACATATGTTGGAATTCAGATTAGCTTTGTGTTGAGGACCAAAATCCTTGAGGGTTCAATGCTGGTGTATTGTTCAACTTAATATTTTACACTTTACTCCATAGTTTGACTGCACCCATGTTTTTCAGTTTACTTAAACATCACACATTTTGAAAGAAGGCATTAGCAAAAACTTATTCAATGCTGACCATTTTGAGCTTCCTTAGCTCTTTCCGGGCAACTCTTCCTCTCCATCTGGTTTGTGAGACGATGGCTCCTCTCTTCAGCCTCTTATAGTAGGTAGCAGATCTATGACAGTGCCACCGGGCCTGCATTTTGCAGTCCAAGAAAAGTGCAACGTCTTTCACAGTTGGATATATGAGAAAAAAATTCCAGCAATGTAGAATCATAAAGGAGGTACCTGAACAAAGATTGCAGCTTTAGTCAACTTCCTAAACCTGAAGTCCTTACGGGCAGCCATTGCCCTTAAACCAGCTTGCAAGAAACGTGCAGAGGCATGGAGTTTCTTGTAGGCTTGTCTAGCTTCATATCTGCGTATATGCTTCTGAATTTTCAGAGAAGCTGCCTCCCTTTTCATATCTTCATAAACTTTGCAAGCCAATCTTCCTATAAATAATACAAAACAACATTAAAGTAAGTGAAGAATGAAAAATAGAAATAAGAAAAGAAAAAAAGGGATAGCAGAAGTGAAAAGAAGTAAAAGTCATTAGTATATTATTCTAAAGAGGAAGCTGTGATAACTTTAGGAGGTAAATAAATGCAATGCAAAATTGTTGCATCACCTCTCCATAGTGATTGCATGAATATTGCAGCTTTTCGCATTGCAACAAATCGTTTATGGGCACAATAAGTCTGTATGCGCCATTGGATTTTTTTCGCTGCATTGTTGAGTACCTGAGCTCTCATTGCATCTAATTCAGCCATCTGCCCCACTCTCAAAAATACCTTTGTTTTACCTATCTGCAACATATTTCAAGGCCAATTCAATAAATGGCACTGATCACAACATATGACCGGGTGAACAAGGACACATTTTACGAGTAATCTATTAACCATGCAATAAAACTTGTATATCAAGTTTCAGAAATGTGAATCAGAAAATGCTACCATATTGATGTCAGAAAAAGCAGCAACAAGGCCATCTGTTGCAACAAAAGCAGCAAAAGATTACTAGTATTACCTGAAACCCTTTAAGCCCTATCTTTTCCAGAATCTTTGTGCAAGCAACCATTTCCTCATGGCTGATAAACAACAATTTCATATGAGGCGAACTCTCATTCATTAAAGTGCAATCAGAGAAGTTTAAGAAAAATTTTCACTTGGCCACATTTTGCAACTAAACAATCCCATAGCCTTATTCACTTGTACCACAGTTTAGCCTAAAAGAGGATACTTACTTTCGTTCAATAACTTCTCCAGCAAGAAGCCCAAATCGGTTTAGGAATTCAAAGAAAGGTTTGCGAGTAGGATACCCAGCACAGCTTATTCTGATTGCTTCTAGAACGCCCTATAGAGATAACCTTTAGTTATAGATTAACAAACAAAACAAATAAGAAGAGACACAGGTTTGCAAAGACCAACTACAAGCCATGTAAATATAAAATTTTACTTACACCACAACGCAGTTGTTGCATGATGTTGACATTCTCAAATATGGCTGGTTTTAGTAGGTTATTTGGCTTTACACATCTGACATAGTGAGGTTCAGTAGAATTTAGGGTCTCCATTAGCTGTTGTAGTTGTAGCTGCATCATTAAGTATAAAACATTAGTTTTCAATTCCTGAACCATAGAAAGGCATTGCAGTACTTGTAAGGAAACAAATACAAGGTGCATGAGATTTATACATTGCATATTGTTTCATGAGGTAAAGATGGCTACTGTAGTCACCAAAATAACAGAAATAAGACTACCTTAAAACGGGACCCAATTGAAGAGAACTTTGAAGATTTACTTGTCTCTTCTGGAAGTGGAGGGAAAAGACGGGCAACAAAAGGACATTTGGATGCACTCAACAAGTCTTGGTGTTCCGGGACAACATAGTCTTTGTTCTTGTCCAAAAATTGGTCAGATTGATATTGAACCTGAAATAAAATTTTCATGGAAAGAATCTCAATCAAACAAGAACTCATGCTATGCAACAAGTAATGCTCTTGTGACAAAACTTACATCACCAGCATAATGAACAATGGTAAAATCAGTGCGAGACAACTTGGGCTTCACGAAGCGCTTGTGAACTTTAAATGTCTGATAGAGCTTATTGGAAAATGTTTCATGTGTTGACTTCGGAAACATACTGAAAAACAAGAATCCATGGTTAACAAGAATGACAAAGAGTAATTTGTTATGGGACTGAAAGCATAAAGTGAAAATTGATGCTACTGATGAGAACCAAGCAACAACATTTTACATAGTTTGAGTGGTCATATCTCCTTGGAGAACACTAAAGATCATGAAAGTAATGACATCAACTAACATACCAAGCTTCATCAAGAAGAGCAATGATTCCACCAGGTTTCTGTAAAGATAAGAGAAAATAAAATAAAATAAAAACTGAGGAAAAAGAAGGTGGTAAATCTGCAAGCTAAAAATGCACATTAAAGTGGAAAACATGAGCCCAAAACAACTAGATGTTTAGAATGGCGCAAGAAAATAGCACATATCTACATTCACAGTGTAGTATAGTAGGTTGGTTGATTTGAAGCATGGAGGAATAACCTTTTCAATAAGATCCAACACATCTTGATTATCAACAAATTCAATGTAGCTCCAATCAATCTGCTCTTTTTCATATTCTTCTTGTTCCATTTTGAAGACATGCTGAAATTCATTTCCAGCACTCTTGATTAGAAATATTGACTAAGCTCTACCTGTGGTCAACATGGTCTGAAACATTACCTGGTTGAAATGCTGCTGCAACTTCTCGTTTGTAAAGTTGATGCAGAACTGCTCAAAACTGCACATTCAGGTAGTATGATATTATTATGATAACAAGGTTATATCCTCCAAAATGTATGGCAGAAAAAATAATTTGTTCAAGTATCCAAATGCCGTTTTCTGTATTTCTCACCTGTTAGATTTAAAGCTTTCAAAACCATAGATATCAAGAACCCCAATAAGAGACTTTGAATTAGGATCTTGGCCTATGGAGTTGTTAATTTTATTCACCAGCCTGTACAAAAAATAAAAGCCAGCATCTAAGTTCTTACTAAACTTCATATTTCTAATGGGCAATTATAGATACATCAATGAACCATGTGCCGATATCTAAGATATTAATGTCCTTACCAGTCAAACAATCGAGAGTAGACTGTCTTAGCCAAGCCATCCCTGCTAGTTGCTGCACTCTGTGGATCCAAGCTTCGTTTTATAACCTCCTCAGGGGTGATCATGACACGCTTACATAAGGCATCTTCCAATGCTACGGGATCACACCTAAAATAATGAAAAATTCAGTCATTACCAATGAATGCACAAAGATTTCTGTATGTTATCCATGGCAGCAACATGAAAACACAGCTCATACATGAGCAGCTCTGCTGCTGTTTTGAGATGAAATTTGGCCTGATCATCTTTTGGAACTGATGAATCAATTTCCTTTCCCTTAGCAAAAGCAATATTTCCAATATGAAGGACAGAAGCAACAACTCTGAAAATTGCTTCCTGAAAACATGGAACAGAGAGAAACTAAGTGACAGAGTAGGAAAATCAACCTACCTATATCAGACAAGCGCAAGTCTTTTTAGATGCCATACCTGCTCTTTTGCACTTATTCCAACAATATCCATAGCTCGTCTTGTAGCAATATAGTCATGGGCGTCACTTACACCAACAAGCTCAAAACATTTTGACTGGTTAAGATAGTGGAATGACTGGGGGGGTCCCAATTTATATCTCTCAACTTCCTGTTAACAACAGCAACTTTAGCTAGAAGTACAATACTAGAGAATCATAGTCAAAGAACGTAAAAGCAGCTGAAGAAGTACAACATCAACAGAAAATAACCTCCTGTGGTGCAGCACAAAGAAGGTAAAAGCAGTGGTAGTTGCGTTCAGGATCAGAAATTTGGCAAACACGAGATCTCTCTAACAAGTAAGTTCTGATGGCAGCTCCAGAAATTCTTCCCCGCTTATCAAATTGGATCTCGACAAATTTTCCAAAACGGCTGCACCAGTATTTAGGTATTAGCCACACCTTAATGTCTGATCACCAACAATTACAGATCTGAAAATTCTTAATGGACTATTATAGGTCAACTGCAGGGGTAATTCAAGCCATGTTAATCATTTTTCTGTCTTTCAGAGGACCAGTTCTAGAGCATGCAGCAATTTGGCTGATGTCATCTTCTTCATGCATCATTAGATGTAAAGGCAATATTATGAATGTTAAGTAGCAGGGTTTACCTGGAATTGTTATTTCTCACAGTTTTAGCATTCCCAAATGCTTCAAGAACTGGGTTTGACTGCAGAAATCATGTAAGATACAATTTTCATAAGAACTTGTAAGAAAGGTTTACTGAGCTTTACCCATAGAAGACAACATCAAGTAATGAAACTTCATTAAATTCAAGAGGCAGGTTTGCAAATATACTTCAAGAACTTGTTGCTCAACTGTCCGTCCTTCAGTGCCAGAGCGACCACCTAAAAAGGCAAGGTACCTCATAAGCATTTTCGTTGTCTCAGTTTTACCAGCACCGCTTTCACCACTGACCAAAATGGAATTGCTTTTGTGCTCATTGACCATTGCCCTGATTTGGTAAACCATGTTTACTAAATATATGTTCATTGACCAAAAAAGAGCAATATAACTCAAAAGAATGAGATTCAGAGTGCAAATAACCTGTAAGCAACATCAGCAACTGCAAAAACATGAGGACTCAGCTCTCCAAATGGTGCACCTTTGTATTGTTGCATCATGTGACCATCATAGAGATGAGGCAGTCTTTGAAACGGATTAATAGCAATAAGAATATTTCCAGTATAAGTCTGCAGTATAATTGTTGAAATTCACAATATTGAATAGAACAGAAAAGCACAAAGTAAAATTTCCTGCAATTTTTTTTTTTTATTTCTCCATTTATTTCAAAAGGAAAAGATCAAGAAAGAAAGGATTGGTGTGATCTTACAAGATGTTATGTATTTGAAGAAGGGAAACTTACATAAATTTCATTTAGTTCATATCTTGTTTTTAAATTCTGCAGCACTCCGGGCTCGTGCAAATAAGAAAGCTTTGTCATGTCATCAACTCCACCAGCAGGGGCTTCCATATCTTTTGGATATATTTTTGACAAGTTTGCTGTGATCTTACATTTACCAAAAGAGAAGAAAAAAATTCAGGAATCCGCAAAATTAAATATTAAGGATTGCATGAAACTCCCACACTGTGGGGTCTAGGGAATGTGCATCGCATTTGATCTCTTTGTTTTCTCCTTCTTTGTCATTTGTTCTTTGTATAGCCAATGCAATTACATTTTTAAGGCACAAACATTAACTGCAAGGATATTTTTTCAATGCAGCAATTTCAGACACATATTAGTGGAACTAATATAAGGATCCTAGAGAACAAAGAGCTTGCCCATTTCAATTTGAAAACATGACCAAGTCCCTGAAATGCAATTGCAATTCAATCATATAGGGACAAAGCATCAAGTGCCATATATATATATAGATATTCCTTTCATTTGAAAAATCTTTTGCAAGTTGAAACCAATATAATAGTACTATGCAGATAAAAGAGATCAAATGCAACAGGTTTATCTAATTAGAGCAGAGCACTCCACCAACCTTCTTCCTGGTTGAAGTCTCAATCTCTACATCCTTTCCAGTAATTTTTGTTACCAGTCCATCTATCCAAGCCAAGTCTGGGTCTTCAACCCAGACGTGGGAGCCCACGATGATATTCTCTCTACTTCCCTGCGGACGCAGATGTGAAAGCATGGTCACGCCTAATAAATACGAATGGCATTGCAGGAACTGATATATAACACACAGATTTTGTTCCACAACAGCATTGAAATAAACCATTAGGGCATCTTATAGCAATTCTATTCCCAAAAGTTCAAGTTCTACAATCTCCTCAATATCGTCGAGGATCTTAAAATATCAAACATTTACTGCTCATCCCAAAATTGTGCATCACTCTCTCAACCCCATTTGCCAAACATCTTAACTGGGTCTGCCATTGTTTCAATAGATAATCTTGAGCAAATATACAGCATAAAAAGGAAAAATTCATGCAACCCACATTAGAAACAAACAATATAATCCAAAATCTTACCATCATTAATCTTTTTCAGTCCAAGTCTGGGCTAAGCAAGAAGTTCCATCTCAATAGACTATGGAGATCTAAAATAGCTCAAGATCCTGTCTTTTTGATCACCAAAAAAAGTTTCCATGAATGGGCCTACATGCCCCCATCAATCAAGAACCTCTTAAAAACCAACATATCATAAATCAAGATTCAAGAAACCAACTTTCATTGAAACTGGGAGGAACAAGGAAAAAGTGACCCAATAGCCAAAGGTAGCAAGAAATTCAAAAACAAAAAGAACCCAGTTCATAAAAAGGCATAACAAACAACAACCAAAAAAAAAAAACAAGAATAAAAGCAGAAATATGTGGATCAAGATTGGAGCGAAAGAAGATGATTCTTGTCTTCTTTTTCTTTTTTTTTTTTTCTTTTTCCTGTATTAGGAAGAGGGGTAAAAGGAAAGATTGGAGAGTGGAGAGAAAGAGAGAGAATTGTGGATTTAGTGATGCTGTTGTTGAATGGCTCGTGAGAGAAAGATGAGACATTCTTCACAAGGGCCTTTGAGTTCGGTGTTAGCTTCCTCTTATTTCGCGCTAATTCGTGGCTCCTAACCCAGTCTTCTCTCTCTTCCCCCCTCTCTCTCTCTTCTTAACGGTAATTTCTCAACATTATGTGACTGGTACTACTGCAATATCCTGCAACCTATTGCACTGACCGTGGATTATGATCAACGGTCTAGAATGGAGAACCCAAAATTATTTTATATGGGGTTGGCTTTGATTGTATATTCTTTTTATCTTTTTTATAAAATTTTGACACACTAGAGAGAGAATTGCTTAAATGTTGCCTTTTTAAAAAAGCTAAAATATTGCAACAGTAAATCATTTGAAGAAAGATATTCATCACAATTCAAATTTTTAAATTTTTATTGATTATATTATTTTAAAAAAAATAAAAACCCATGTAAAGCATTTTTTGACTTAACTTTTAGGGTCTTAATTATTAAAATTATTTTTTATATTAAATAATTATAAAAAATTAAAATTAAATCGTGATATATTTTATTATATAAATACTTTGTTGTGACATGTTAGATTGGTGACTCTAACGAGTAATGCTAAAATAGTTTAATTTTCCTTTTTGACTTTTGTCCTAATTCCATTGAACGTGGACGAGTTACTTAAAATAATCTTATCATTTAGTTATCATTTTTTCACGAAATCATTTCAAAAATTTCAGGGAAACAATAATTAAATTATTTATTATTATTTTACTATTTTTATTTTGCATTGGATGATATGAATATGTGCAGAAGTTTTAGGAGTGATTAACAACGAAAATTGACCCCATTGACCGAAATCAACTAGCCGTTGCAGGCTATAGATATGCTGTTAATGACCATAATTTCATACATAATTCATCAACGTTTTAACCAACATGACACAATCTCATTTGTTTTTATTGGACATTCAAAGGCCATAGGCATGTTTGGATGATTGAAATTCCCCTAGAACCGTTCCATCCCATGTTGGAGAATTGATCTGGTAGGAATGGTGACAAATGCACAAGATGGCTCAAGAACACTCGAAGAAAATTGAGAAAACACATTGTTAAACAGTAAGTAACGAAGAAAGATAAACAGAACCAGGAACAAGAGCATAACAGAAGGTGAACTACTGATTTTCATAACTTAGCATGAAGGTGCAATGTCACAACAGACAAGCAAGGATTTGGGGTTTAAGGCCTTCAGCATGCTTTTGCATCTTAATTCATACAAGTTTTTCTAGGCGATACATCACGTCTTGACTATGTACTCCTACTTTTGGATGCTAACAGAACCATTAGGCCTACTGATTAATCTTACCTCTCAGTTCCCATCATCAGCACTTTTCAGGTAAAGAGTTTCACCCCCATCGCCACTCTGGCATCCAGAGCTCCCCCCTCGCCCTTCGCTGGACCCTGCACTCCCGATATCTTGCTTGCTACTGCCTGCCATCGTCAGTGCTCTACCTGCATTGTCACGGCCAAAATCAGGGAACACTGCTGCAGGCCCTAGCACTCCACTTCCGCCTGCTGTGCTGGCCTCACTTTGTAGCATGTGGAGTCCCAAGTTTCCACCCGAGCTCATGCCAAATTGGCCATGCAATTGTTGCTGCAATGCTGCATATGGTTGCTGCGAGTACAGCATGGGGGAGCGTGCAGTCAAAAGAGACTGTGGTATCATCTGCTGAGCTTGTTGGTGCTGCATGTAGAGCGCTCCAGGCTGCATAACGCCAGTGGAAGTATACTGCAAGAAATTTGCTTATTGACAAACTAGCTTTTAAAAATCCACCCACCACTTCAAGCCTTATAAAGACCATGCTTTCTTCATCAAGAAGTGAACCCATGAACAGGTACTTTCAAAAATGTGATTTTCACCTGGCTATGCAGGGTAGGTGGTTGGGGTTGAGAATCAGCAATTGCAGCTAAGTACATGAGATTTCGCTGTAGCCTTGCTTGGTTTCTACAAGAAGAAAGAATCATTGTTCAGCAATTCAAGCATCAAAAGCAAACAAATATTTTGTACACTATAAGAAACAGGTTGCTTCTGCTGCCTCTTTTGCATCTGAATTTCTTGATGAGTCAAATCCCTAAACCATGAATGAGTGTACAATGGTAGGACTTGACAATATATAAACACCAGATTACATTCTTCAAAAACATAACTGAGATAGTCAAAGACTCTAGAATCTCATAGAAATAGCACACTTAGGTACTACTTCCTCATTATACTCCATATAATTGTCTGCTATGCTTCAGGAGTTCGAATTTTCAATTTGAAACTTATAAAGGTTAGCGCTTACTCTGCACACTCACTGAGCTTCCCTGAATTCTGGCTCTCAACAATCTTCAAAATCAATGACTTGTTCTCATCAAGATACTGCATGCACAAACAACAAAGCAACATCATGGTAGAATTAAAAAGCAGCAAAGAGAAATAGCCAATAAGAATAGTAGTTTAAACTCTCTCTCTCTCTCTCTCTCTCTCTCTCTCTCCAAGGAAAGGTCGCCTGCAACATCAGTTTAGCCAGTGGTTGATCCATGAAAGGGAGAAGGAAAGCAAGTGTGTCAGTATACAAGAGAAAAAGGAACAAGAAGAAGGAGCAAGTAAGAAAGAAAGAGAACCAGATTCTGTTAAACTCAGTTGAATTATCCATCAATCTCCGAAAGCATTGAGTTAACGTAACAACACAATTGTAATCATGTCAAGCCTTTAAACCACTCTTAGATGCCTATCAATGTCTTAATAATCACTGGTAAGGAATTATCAGTTTAATTAACCTATTCCAACTCACATCAAACAAAGCTGCAGCTCCAAAACAAGGAAAGGATCATAAAAAGTTGAAAAAATGAAATGGATTACAGCAGAAAACTGAGTTTTTAATCTGTGTTCATCACAAGTTTAGGTCTCAATTAAGCAAATTAACTAATGCTACCTGCCACATAATTAAGAAGAAAGATCCTCATACTACAGTCTTTTTTTTTTTTTTAACATTTTTTCACTTTATTTGGTACCTTCTTAGGGGCTCATGAAGGCAAGAATTACAGGGGATACACAAGCACACAGGAAAACTATACAATTTTGCATACCATGTTAAAATACCTAAGTTCCTTTAATGAGATTGCCATTTGCATGCAACCAACAATAAAGACTATTAATCTATCACAAAAAAAGAACCATAAAGACTAGCAAAATCACGGTTCTCCATGTTGGAAATTTGTCACAAAGCTCTAAAGCATGTCATGACAGGAATAAAATGCTAAGAGGAGGACCACTCAGAAAGAGTATACCTAGAAGGACCACATATGCAATAACAGTGAACATGTCCAAACAAATTACTCCTATAAAACGAGACAGATTAAGTGAGGACCACCAGTAGAATTTATACCTCAAAACATTGCAGGAGACACAGAATTATTTATTTTTTCTGTAGTGATGTATCAAACTTATAATGTTTGAGATGGAATTGAGAAGCTCAAGAAGTGAGAGAAAGTTACCATAAACGTCACGGATAGCGTTGTGTGTGCCAGCTCAAGGTTTCTTATTTTGACATAGCCACAAAGTTTCAAACTTTCCAAGCCAATACAATGCACAATTTTGAGTGCTTAATTGCTTCTTTTCGCTTCTAGCATCTCCTTTTCTTCTTAGTTAGGATTTAAAAAGGAAACTTACCACTGCAAATCATCAATTCGGTAACACCTGCTGACTTGTATACCCAAAAGATTCTAAAATGAAAGGAAAATGGTAGCAGAACCCTTCTGTACAGAAGGAAAAAAGAAAATCCCTCTCCTTATGCTTTAACAAGTTGATTATATCACCCCACTTCACAGCAATAAACCCCAATAAATGTAGTATGAATCCCATGTTTAATCATGATTCCATTTAGCTGAAGCTTGTCTATGAAAGAACCAAAAGTACAACTAAAAGGCAAAGAATAAAATTTTCCATCTCAGTTGAATAAGAAAGGCAGGTACAAGCTCTACTGTAATGAAGTTGTTGGTAACGGCATCAGATCATCCTTGGGATGTCCAGATAGGGAGCAGAAGTGAGATTTAAAAATAATAAAGATCTATCAATATCATACTAAATATGGAATAAACGTTAAAACATAGCTGAGACCCACCAAGAAAAAGTTACAGCAGTAACTAATAGGAAGGTATCATTTATGGGTGCTGATATCGGCCTCCATTGTTCAGTTACCAAACCATAACGCTAGGATTCTACTGGAAAAATTGGGAAAAAAAGGCACAGAAAACAGACACTATGGTCCTCCAACATGATCATGACACAAACACATAAAAATAAGACAGTTTCATAGAATGGTTTCATAGCATTATTCTTGTACCAGGTGTGACCGGAAATTTGGTCTTTTGAGAATAAGTAATGAAAGAAAAGGCAGATGTGCACCCAGCTGCAGCAAAGAACTAGAGGTAATCCCTAGAACACCCCACGTCCTTCAACTTAAAGATTAGCAGCATATGTGCGGGGAAACACAATATAAACAACAAGGATACCAGTAGACATCAAGATTACAATGGCAGCTTTAAAAATGTCAATAAAAATCAGGAAACATATACAGCATAATTAAAGAAAAAGCACCGAAAAGAAAGTAAAATATAATCCATATGTCCTAAGTAATGTGAAGGAGAATCAAAAGGGAAGCAGAAATATTGAACAGAGACATATAATATAGAAACAAGTGACATAACACAAATCAAGTAACATAGGACAGAATAAAAAAGAAATCATCAAGATATCATGAAAACACAGGCAAGAAAGACAGCCAAAGGGAAAAGGAAGAGAAGAAAAGAGATAAAAGGAGATAAAGAACAAAGGCTGCTGTGTGGAAGAGCAGAGGAGAAGAGAAGCGAAGAGAAGAGAAGAGAGGACCTGTTGAATATGATCAGTGGTCACACTGCTGGGATAATAGGCTGCCATCATGGGCTGCATCTGCATCAGGTGCTGCTGCATTTCTCTACTTATATGCTACCAACCCAATAACTCTCTCTCTCTCTCACTCACACACTCTCTCTCTCTCGCCCTCTCTGTAACACGCAGAGCTGCTAAGGCCGGGGACACTCACTGCAGGCAAGTAAAACAGATGCCTTTGCCCTTTTTTTCCTTGTCTTCACTTTCTTCTCTCCCCCACCTCTCCCTCTATCCTTCCCCCACTTTAAACAGACATAAGACAGTGAGACAGTGTGCTCTAGTAGATATTATGCGAGGGAGGGCTTTTGGGTTTTGGCCTTGTTTTTGTTGTAAATAAAAAAACAGTCCTTTTCAACATCTATCTCTTTCTCTCTCCAAAGATTGGGGTGTCACGTGCTGCAAGAGAGAGGGACAGATGGAAGAAAGTGTGGATGAGACCCAGGCACACAAAGACTTCAAAAGAGTACAGGGAAGAGGAAAGAGTAAAAGGTAGAGAGTACTCCTGTGTTGTGTAGTAAACTGGTAAACACGGCAGTGGTAATGCTTTGCAATGTGTACAGAGATGCTAGCTACTACCATGAATCTAAGAAGGGGAAATAGGAAATCACATTTAACATGACAGTGTGTGTGTGTGTGTGCGCGCGCGCGCGCGCCTGCCTGTCTTTGGACTAGAGCAAAATTTCAAGCTTGGTCCAAAAGTTCTCTTCATCTTCAAAGATGCAGCTTGGATTTTTGTGAAGTTGTCAACTTGATTCCAATGGATTGGATTGAACTGCCCCCCCTCCTGCCACTGCCACCCCCACATTATTTTTTATGGAGTTAATATGTGATCTGCGGGAGGTCGTTTCATCGTGATCATGGGATTAAAAAAATAACTATTTTTTAACCTATAATAATTTTTAATTACTTTTTTTAAAAATAGTTCTTCACGTTATTAAAAGTTTTAATTTTTTTTAATTATTTATCTATATTAATACTTTTAGTTAAAAATATATTTTTTGTTATATATTTTATAATTAGATATTAAATATAAAATATAAAATATTAATTAATATAATAAAAAGTATTTTTTTTTTACATATAATGTTATGGTGAAAAAAATAAATTTTAAAAAAAATTTAAATCAAAATATTTGTAACCTAGGAGAGTTTTTTTTTTTGAAAGAAAAAATAAAAATTTTTTAATTAAAAATTATTATAATATTAATTTAATTTTTTAAAGACTCATGTTTAAAAGAAAATATTAAATTTAATACATAATTTATATCTTTCCTCAGCATAATAAAAAATTCTGAGTTGAGTGGTTTCTAGATGGTATTAAAATTTATCTCACGTCAAATGACTATTAACATTTCAATTCTTAGTTGAGCTGAAAAGAGCTGAAGGTAGCTATTTGTTTTAGGTAGTCCTCCACAACACAACACCAGACACTACTAGCTAAGCTAGGTATGTGCTATTCTTATCTTAAACTTGTCTGGGTGCTTGACCAAACCTGGCAGCTATTAAATGTGTGTGAATCATTGTTCCAAATTATTTTGCGTTTGTTTAAATGGCTGTAGATCCTGCACACGAGCTATTTAATAGGGCAAAAGGTGGATGCCAGCGTGCCACTTAAAAAAAACTCGGAAAAAAAAAAAAAAAGGAAAGACAAAATGAAAAACAGAGAGCAGGAAAAGCCTGGTTTTTGTTAGGAACAGCAGAATAGACTGCCATTGGAGCTTGTCCAGCAACAATTTCCCTAAAAAACCAAAAAGAGAATTTTTCCCAGTAGCCTATGACAGAAAAACAAATTTGAATTCATGGTGGCATATGCAAATCATGTCAACTTGAAAATCAGATATTTAAAAGTATGGGACCCAGGAGTTCACAGCTTCACATGCCTTCTGCTGTTTTAGTCCAGTCCATTTCTTACTGGCCACTTCAGTTCCTCATGGACAAAATAATAACCAGGGTCAAATTGACCAAAAACTTATCCTTTGGCCACCACTCCTCAGGAATCCAATGGTAAAGTTCAGATGGCCAAGCCAGCAAATGGGTACCTTCACTTAACCATGGTCTGCTCTAACACCGCTTACCCATCAGCCCCACAAACAACAAGGGTTTATTCTGTCAAATATCTTTTAATTGTTACCAGATTTTTTTTAATTTTTTTATAATTTTCCCAGGAATCTTTCAGGAAAATTTCGGTCATTAACCACTGACTATCAATTTCAAACCATCAAATGAACAACAGCCATCACTGCAACATGCCATGGTTTCTGGTATTTAGATGTCACAACCATTATAGGAGGAGTACCTTTGTGGGGATGCCACAAATAGCAAGAAGGGGGTCATTGCACAGTGGGAAGGGGAATCATGATAAGGTAGATAGGTAGGTGATGCTCCCAGCTAGGGTGGTTAGGCTGTCTCATTGATTGGTGTACTTAAAATTCCAATCCTGTCTTTTCTTTTTCCTGTTTCTCTTCTCTGCTGTTGCTACCTTTGTGAGCAGATGCTTGCGGTGCTCGCCCTGTCCCCCATGATGCAGATAACTCCTTTTCGCTCCCCAGCTCTATGTGAACTTAACACCGTTCAATTGATACAAAGACTGTTTTTTCATTGTATGGACTAGAGCAAAAGGCATTACTAATGCAGTAAAATTTAATGACTTAATTCTCTTTTGAATTGGATTTAAGTTTTGGATATTTTCATCAATAACTTATTTCATTTTAATTTAAAAATTATAAGTTCGATTCAAAAAAACAATTTCTATATAAAACAGGAAAAATATTATTTAAGTTTTTATAAGAGTTTCTTGGAATATGGCACTTTTTATTTTATATAACATTTCCATAGACAATTTGACTGAAATCTTTGTAGAGAAGAATAATCCCAATGCCTGCCTTAACAATGGAGTCTCCCTAACCAATTATACAATTGAAAGTCAAGTTTCATGTTTCTCAGCTAAAATAAGAGTTGCATCCTCTATACCACTATAACGGGTTTCTTTTGGTTTTTAATTAGGCCTTTTTTATTTAGATTATGACTAATTAATCATCCATTAAACTAATTACTCGCCAAGTATAAGATATTTGTTTATGGGAGGTATTTATTGTTTATGCTTTTTTTTTTTTTAATTTTATTTTTAAGGACTTGTAACCCAAACTTTAAAAAAATAAAGTTTACTGCTAGGACCAATGCAGAGACTCAAATGAAAAACAATTACCATGTGTCGTCTTCCATACTTGGGGTGCGAGAAGGAATAAATGCCTGGCTCATACTTTGCCTCAGCATTTGCAATTGCCGATTCCACTTTGATGGGGATTGAGGCTTATTAAAGCGTGTGCCATTGCATGCATTTGCCTAGGTTTTGCTGTAAAAAAAAGGATGGAACAAATGGGACCATCCAGGGCACTTTTTCTTTTTTTAAAAAAAAAAAATTATATATATATATATATATACATGTGGTCAATTTAAATTATTTCATTCTATACATTATATTATTATAAAATATTTAAAACAAAAAATTTCTAATAATTAAAATTAAAAATAAAAATAATGTATTAAATAATTATAATAGCGCAATGTAAATTGAATGTCTCAAATTGGTTTTTTTTTTTTTTTTTTGGTTATAATGAACGAAAATGTAATCAACAAGTAGGTTTAGATCATTGATGGGTGCATTTACCTGGTGATTTTGTGTTGTGCCTCGCAAAACAATTGAACTCAATCACGGGTTAAGAAGATTTCCATTTCCACATAAGCCAATCGATGTTGTATGCTCATCCATACTCTTTTTTTCTTTTTTTCTTTTTTTCATCTTCTTTCCGCTCAATTTGGTTGGTAAACTTTGCCAATATAACGTTTAACAAGCCATTAGGTTTGGATTTCCATCTCCATGCAAACCCACACTGTCCTCTGCATCGCCAAGCAAAGCTTTTAGCTACGTATTTTCTTGTCTTTTTGTATAGGATATATATGTGACAGAGCACCTACCATGTGACTGACAGTAAAAGGACTGTTGTCAGTGACGTCCCATCAATGGAAACCTCCGGGAACATGCACACTTTCGTGGCCTTGAATGGCAGATATTAGTCTCCTGACTAACATCTCCGCCCAAGGGCAGAACCGCTTTCAAGGCTTCAACACGAGGTGTAGCAAATTGCCGTTTACGTTAGAGGTGACAAACAGACGGGTGTCGAATTATCTTTAAGTCTTTGTTCATTCTAGTTTTGAGCATTAAATTTATTAAATTTTAAGTTTATTAAATTTTAAATCATCTAAATTTTTAATATTTTGATTATCGAGTTGATTATATATTAAATTCATCAAGTATTGAATTGGACAAATTTTAAATATATTAAATTTATTAAATATCATGTTTGAGTATTAGAATTTTTTAATATTTCATATTTTTTATGGGTTTAAACTAATTAAGAATTAAATACATTGAATTTTAAATTCATCTTAATTATAATTTATTAAGTTTTAAATTTGAGTTATTTGATTTTTAAATTTTATAAATTTGACTTATTTATATTTTAATTTAATTAAATTTTATATTAATTAAATTTTAAATTATTTTATTTTTAAATTTTAGATAATTTATATTAAAGGTTCTTAATTTTTTTTTTTTTTTGGTGTCAATATAAAATTGATCGAACTTAAATTTTCAACTAATAAAGTTAAATTATTCTAATCAAATTAAACTATTTAGATGAGATAAACTTTTGCTACGTGGGCCGAACACATGCAAAACCGTTAATTATTTAAGACAATGGTTTTGGCACGTTGCGTGTAAATGTCAATTTCCCTGGCGCCATAGTCAAAGTGTTATTAAAAGTCAGCTTACACGAATCGCGTTAAGTCTATCTAAATCAAAAACAGACAAATTTAACAAGGAATCATGCAACCGAAACACAGGTCAGGAGACGTCACCCCGCCCTGGAAGAAATATTCAAGTCCTCCCCTTCTTGCTTGGAAATCCATTGGATCTCTCCAAGCAGTGTGATTGGGCTCTCTGGAGAACAGAATGTCAGAAGCCCTCCAACCCAACAAAGACAGAAAAGGCCAGGAATGGAAAAATTCAACCCATGCAGGTGAAAAATATTACTTAAAACAAGATAAAAAAAAAAAAAAAAAAAAAAGAGGTGAGCTCAATAAAATTATTTCATTATATTCATTAAGTTGTAAATTCAAGTTGTGAAATAATCACTGCATAAAATTAAAATTAAGATTATATATATTTCTTGGAACCATTTGATTACTTGAAAATCATCATCATTGTTTCTAACATCATATTTCTTGGACAAGATGACATGCCAAATACATATGAAACAAGGCAGACATGTCTTCTTGTCTTTTTTTTTTTTTTTTTTTTTTTTGTTTTTGGAGTTCCTACCACATAAAGACTTGAAAAGTGCAAAACCTCTATATGCTGAGGAAATGCCAATACATTTAATTTAGAATATGGGAAAAAGTTTGACAAAATAGGAACAAAGAAAGCATTAAACAAGAATTAATATTTGATTTTATTTGTATAGCAACTCTATACCTTTCGATAAAAAAAAAGGGGTTTTTTTCTTTTTCCCCCTCCATATGGTTTTTTATCACTTTTTTTTTTTCTTTTCAGTCATATATATATATATATATATATATATACACCTTGGGATAACTCATTATGCTAAATTACAAAAGGTATGAAGATCTCGAATATTGTTTTTGAGGCTTGGTAGAATTAACTAGAAGTAGAGGCTGGTACAAAATCCATGTCAACGTGAGGCAAAGCAGGTCGTGCATTAGCAACATGGCCGGCAACGTTCATCTCGCTCAGCGTGCAACGGCCGCTGCCACGTCCCGGAATGTGCGTGCACGGCGATCCGGTAGACGGCGGGACCGGACCCCGGGGAAGAGACTCCATTAAGAGATTTTTCTCCAACCACCCCTCTACTTGTAATGGTCTCATCCCGGTTACTTCTTGAGAGCACAAAAACAAGAGAACAATGGTAAAGGGGATTGCTATTGCCGAGTGCTTATTCCTATGAAAACCCATTTGTGACACGAAAATTCAATTGTATGACAAGGTCTTGAAAATGAAGAGGATTCCAAGGATTTTTGTGATAACAATGGAGATAGGTTTGTTATGTTGATACATATATATATAGGCATCAGTTGAGTATATTATACGGTTTGATCTTTGTTACTTTTGTGGAGATATTCATCTAATGCGTTGACATTGACATTGACATTGACAAAAAGGCCGCGGATTTGCAGGTTGAATTGGAGATGGGGTCTAAATCAAAGAGACGGGCATCTAGCAACAATCAATGGAACCTTTTTTTTATTATTATTATTATTATTATTAGTGAAATCCATTGGTTGAAGAAGTCTTCAAGCTTGTGGCCATTTGGTTCTTAATAACCTAACCCGCCTGACCAGCCTAGCTACAGAACATCATTTTTGGTATTTGTTAAAATCAACCGTTGTCCAAACTCATCCTGTTTCTGTCATAATTTCTACTGGTCAATCATCTGAGTCTGGCTACCTATTTTTCCGTCAAAACTAGATGCGCAAGGACTAAAAGATGGGGAAAACAGCGTGTCATTAAAACTCAAAGACAAAAACGGAACGAAGACAAGTAAACAAAGTGCCCCTGAAGGCTCGGGTCGTGAATCATCAATTCTAGGTTACGGCATCCGCAAACTTCTGCAGTATTCCAAGCTTCATCGTCAACTTAGATATTTTGCTGCCACGTTATACGACCATATGACAAATTCAATGCGTGAGACTGAGCCAGTTTCCTAGCTTCTTAAGTTACCTTACTCTTGCCGTTATGTTCAGTCCACAACTTTGAAAAAACTAATACAAATTTATGGTTGACCATGTGTCCTTTGTATGAAATAGTTGAGGCCTCATTCAAGAAATGATCAAAGCCGCTGTGATCATGATGAGTACAGCACAAATTCCTGGTGGTAGTGGGGCATGCAGTCTTCAATGGGTATAGGGGAAACATCCAATGGCTATTGCTAGTTGAACTAGGTACAAGGACTTTTGACGTGCAAGATGGTTAACCTGCTTATTCCAAAGACGTGGCAAGCAATCAAAAATGTTTCAAAATTCAACTTTCAAAGTGGGCTATCTGCCCTCCACTGTAAGCTGAAAACCAATATATGGACCAATCACCATGATGAAAGGTCAAATGATGCTTGAGACAATGCAAAAACAAACAAAATCTACTTGGAAACTGGACATGGGGGCAAAAATGATATCATGAAATTGCCAATTCATAGCTTGTTCTCTCTCTCTCTCTCTCTCTCCATGCCAAGCTACCCCTAATTTTCTACCTCCCTTTTAGACTCAGTCTGCAATCTGATTAAAAGTTTTTCCTGCAACAAGTGAGGAAAGGGCTTTGCATTGGATATGCTAACTCTTGATCATCTTGGTGATGCTAAAGAACAAAAGATGTCTTGAGAACCAACATCTGCTGATAGTGCAGTGCACTCAAAATCATGTGATAAAAGAATCACAAGGCAATTGTTGTGGTATTTAAGGACTCAAATATGATTCCCAGCCATCAACTTGTAATTTCTCTGCCTTTTCCATGACTTCATTCCTTGTGTCTTCTTGATACTGGCTCATCCTGCGGGTCAATAGAGAATTGCAATTGATGAAAATTCCTACATGTTTTATAGAATTTGCATCATCTGTACCCACGAATAGAGAGAGAACCTTGCTAACAAGTCCGGATCACCAACTCCCAACATCCTTACTGCCAGTAAACCTGCATTTGTGGCATTGTTTATTGCAACAGTTGCAACAGGAACACCCCTTGGCATCTGCATGATAATGGATGATAGATCAAATGGCTGGATTGGCAGAAAATTGAGAAGGCAGAGCACAAAAATAAAACTGAATGCAAAGAATAATACAAGGAAGCATCACACTTTGATGAAGGCCACCACATTGAATCCACACAAAAAGTTATCAGGCATCTACATATGATAAATTCATGTATCCCATAAGCATGGTGCCACAAATCTGCAGTAATCATTGTGCATGTATGATAGAGAGCTCTAATAGAGAAATAAAAAATGCCAATAATGCGAATCTAGTACTTGATCATGCAGCACCAAGCCACCTTCAAAGGACTATATCCAATAAAAGCATCTGGATGAATATAACTTGGCCTCCAACTTCTTGAAAGGGGAAAAAAAAAAGAAAAACAAAAAAGACTGCCATCTAAAACTCCTAGTACATTAATAAGTTGGCAATCACACAATTTCCCACCACCCCAAAAAGGGGATTTCATTCAAGCATAGAGCAATTTACCTGCACAATTGACAAGAGTGAATCCAGCCCATCCAACGAAGAACCACGCACAGGGACACCAATAACAGGTAAGGGAGTCAGTGAAGCCACCATACCTGAAAGCCAAACAGATAATTAATTCACATCAACAAGACACTTGTCATGTTACAATTATGTGGGCATGATTCATGAATAACTAGCCTGGCAAGTGGGCTGCACCACCAGCACCGGCAATAATAATTTGGATTCCCCGGTTCCATGCAGACAAGGCATAAGAGAACATCATTTCTGGGGTACGATGTGCAGACACTATTCTCACCTGAAAATGTTATTTCAGTGACCATAACAATGAGAAACAGACAAGTAAATCCAATGACAATGTCTTCCACAAACGAAGATGTAAATTGTCAAAACATTAACCTCACTAGGCACGCCAAACATATTCAAAATTCTGGCAGCATCCTTCATGACTGGAAGATCTGAATCGGAGCCCATAACTATGCCAACACGTGCTGCATCTATACTTTAGGAAAAAGGGCAGCCAAAATTAACCAAAAAACATAAAATGAATACAGCTACAAAAGGATAATCCTATGGACTTGAACAAATGCAGGTATCTAACATTAAAAATGTGTCTGATTGCATGTAGCAACATAATGCCAGTAACAACTGAGGTATGCAAGAAGTTCTGAGAATATGAAGCACACTTATGGTATTTTAGTCAATCACATGATCACAAACTTCAGAATGCACCTTCCAGAAATTTGAGCAACGAAACAGCTCAGAAAACTTAGTAGTTGTCCACCAAGATAATGCTACATGGCCATGATACAGAGCATCCAAACCAAGTATCACTAGGAGTGCATACCTGCAGATTGACCCTTAGAAGCTTCTTCCCTCAGCATTGAATTTAGTCGTGCCTCCACTATGCCCATTGAAGGGCCAACAATGGTTATATGACCCATCTTCCGTTGCTTTCGCATTTCTGTGCAATCACTATGACAATTGACATTCTAGGAAGGAAATACTAGAACGTGTATGCAAGAGAGAAAAAGATAGAGAGAGAAGCTTGAATGGATGGGGGTTTGGTAAAGGAGACTGTAATTACCAGGCATGAGTTGAAGTTAAGCTAGGCACAAGAAGAAGTTGGGCAAAATCATACCTGACTTATCATACCAATGAACAGTAGCCCCTGGTATATTCAATGCCTTTCCAATTAGCTGATGAGCCAACTGGAAACCAGGTTCTCCCTGAAAAGATGGACGTCAACATTAAAAAAAAAAAAAAAAGTTGAATCAAAACCAAAATGTCCTGCCCCAGATTCCTTATTAAACTACATAAAATTTTTAAAACATAAAAAACTTAAGTGTGCATCAAAATAAGAAGAAAAAAAAATGACCTCATCTTCACCCAGTAGATTGTACATGACAGCAGCAAGAGTTTTCATTGATGGATCACCAAGTGGAAGGCCCACAACAGCCCGCAAATGCTGTTCAAATTGTGAGGTGTAGCAGGACTCAATTGTGTGATGACCACTGTTATGAGGCCTAGGAGCAACTTCATTCAGAAGAATCTGTCAAAAAGTAAAGAGAAAATCAATAGATTGCCTTTGTCATAAGCAGTTGGAAGGCAAACAAGAACACCAATAGCATCCCCAGAATAAGTAAATGAAATTGAAATACAACCTGACCATCATTTGTCAGAAACAACTCGACTGCAAACACACCAGCACCTTCTAATGAACTGACAGCTTTGTGTGCAACATCACTGGCAACTTTTCTGATCTTCCATGGCACATCAGCTGGTGCCTTGACTATGTGACATATGTTTTCCCTACAAGACTCAGTGATACTCAATTAGACAAAACATGGAGCCAAACTAATAAAGTATGAATGTCAAGGGTGCAGCACAGCTGAGGACACTCAAACTTAGTTAAGATCCAAATGCCACTAAGAAATCAAGATAGATAGATACAGACCAATTAATTGCTAGTCCTTATCTTACTTGTGAATGGTTTCAACAACAGGATAGCATGAGATGGAACCGTCTCTTCCTCTTGCCACCATGACAGCAAGTTCCTTTACAAAAGGTGCCCATTTCTCAACATATAAACCACGACTGGGTCCTCCAAGAACTGGATAAGAAGAGACAGAAATTTAGGCCCAAAAATGCATATGAATCCTCATAAACCATAATCAGAAGACAGAATACCCACAAGGATCTTTGTGTAGAAAAAGTAATCATGAGCGGCCATTGATGCAAGTTTAACAAAAGATTCACTTAGTTTTTTGAAAAATCAACATAAACAAATAGCAGCAAGGATGAGAAAATTCAAGCTGGTTTGACAGAATTGGATAGAAAAACAAATATCAGATAGGTAATGCACATAAACATAAGAACAAAGGAACAACTGTAAGACAGAGTGAAAAAGAAAGTGACTGAGAAATGAAGCAAAAAGAAAGAACAAAATCTACGCCAATTTACTGAAAATTTTAAGGAGGGGGAAAGAGATGCATAGAAAAAGCTGCTAGTTAGATGACCACAGATCCAATGAGAAAGGTAAACAAAACCAAATATGTAAAGAAAGCAAAAGCATTCCCAAGCTCCAAATGTGTGTCGGTCTGCACACGTGTGTGTGCATAAAGTCAGCCATCAAAATGTACTATTTTAAGCTAGCAAGCTCTTCAATTAACAAGAAATATCCTTCCACATCTCAATTTGATTGTGCAACATAGACAAATTAGACTTTCCCATTGTATCTGACATTTGTCTCAGACAATTAATTTTTATCAAGCACTTAGGATCAGTCAGTTTTGTCCTATATGATTACAAAATCCAAATTCCAAATGCCAGCTCAAGGAAATGTAATTTATCATAAAAATGAGTGGAAACTAGAAAAGTCAAATATGATATTTCATCTAAAAACTTAATCTGGAATTCAGACTACAAGATGTTCCTGATTTCCTCCACTCTTCATGGTCAGATCTTCAGTTATGGACAACTTACCAGCTACAGCAGAAGGCAGCTCCTCTTCACTCTTAGCAACTGCATTTCCACGTCCATCATATGCCAACCTTTTGCTCTTAATCATAAGAGGGTAGCCAAATAAGTCACCTGCCCTCTTGGCAGCTTCCAGACTGTCTATCTGTCTCATATGATACGGCAAATCAGAGCAATTCCAACTAGTAGCCAATAAAAAGTGAAACTCTTATCAACTGGAACTTACCTGCATAAATTCAGGAAGTGGAATTCCCTGCCGGGCAAAATGAACCTTCTGGAGATATTTATCCTGTATGTTTAGAAATACACATCTGTTATGAAAAAGAAATATCAAAGAGAATTTTGTCTGCATAAATTACATTGTGGAACAGCAAGAGGAAAAAAAAAAAATAGTCCTAGTTGGTTTCAAACTGGATAAGCCAATCAGGTACCAATCTAAAAGGCATCATTGTTCAAGGTACAAACTAGGAATCATTACTAGAGAGAGAGAGAAAGAGAGAGTGTAGTTTAGCTCTATAGCAATCAGGGAAAAAGAGCAATCATGGCAAATCATACCACCAATATTTCTGCACTTTTAAATGCAAAATCATAAATGGCTTTGCAACTAAACTAGCGGACGAAAACTAAGACATCAGTTTTCCCATTTAAATAGCTAAACTATGTTGCAACAAATTGAGCAGAGAATTCATATTCAACCAAACGTGAAGCAATTTCCCCAAACTTTCAATAAAAATGGGACAAACCTGGATAATTTTTATGGTAGACGCTTTTGGTTGGCAATCAACTCCTTGCTGCTCAAGCTTCTCCAGTGTGGCAACATTAACGTGTTCAATTTCAACAGTCAATACTCCACATCTAGCTACCCAACACAAAATCAGCATTATAAACGCATGGTTTATAACAATACAAAAAAAAAAACCAAAGAAGAGCGATAACGTAAAAAGAAAAAAAAAATATATATATATAGAGAATAAAAACCAAGTGCAAAGCATAATTTCGTCAAGACTGAACCTTTGAGCAAATTCTTGAACAGTGGCACTGTCGTCAAAACTGCCAACCATATGATCATATGCCAAGGCACTAGCTGGGCAATTCTCAAGAGGATCCAAAACCATTACTTTGATGGCCATTTTTGAAGCTGCTTGGCATAGCATACGACCCAATTGGCCCCCTCCCAAGACACCAACAATCATCTCAGATAGTCCATGGACAGACAGCTCATCTTTCCTACATCACAATCATCACAAAACGAAATAAGTTGCATACTTTTCTGCAACTTTTCAAATTCAAAAAAACAAATATATATATATGGGTATCCATTATTAAGTGTGGGAGTTCCAATAAAAACATTAAAACTAATCAATTTCCACGAGAAATCAATCAACCGGGTTACGCACCTTGACGAGACATTGTTGGAGCCATGTGAGGCTGCAAAAGCAAGAACAGGGCTAAAACGTTGGTGGGTCTGCCTTAGAAATAAAGAAGATGAAGAAGAAGAGGCCTGAAGCTTCTGTTTCTCCATGGAAACCCCAAGAAGCGTTTTTGGAGGGCACAGACAAGAATTTAGGGCTACAAGTTCGAGATGTTCAACGTTTTTAGAGAAACAAAACGGACCGTGGTTGCTTTGCATAGTCTGCTGAAGCATGTTTTTCCCAAGAAAGGCTGTAAGAGCGAAAATATAAGAAGATTCGCCGCAGAGCAAGAGCAACGCTACAGTTCTGTGGAGTTTATGTTATATATAGGAGATTATAATATTTGTATAATATTAATAATTTATCAATATTAATTATAGTATAATGATACAGTAGAAATTGATGTATTATATAATAAATTAATATTTTGTTTTTATATGAATAATATTTTATGTTGCATAAAATAGATTTCATGAAAGATATTAAAAATTTTTATAAATTTAATAAGGTTTAGTGTTGATCATGTTGCAATTGTTAAAAAAAAAAAAAAAAAAAAATTGATTTTTGTAGTTTTTGATTAGGAGAAAGGAGTTTACGAGAATTGCGTCTGAAAATATTTTTTCATTAAAAAAAATAATTATAAATTATAACTTTTTTTTTTTTAAACCTTTGTCTGCAAAATATGAGATTGTTAGCATTTTAAACTCTAAAATTTCAAATTCTTCCTGTACATTTCAACAAGATAAGTTAGGTTCATACGTTTGCCAAGTGAGTTAGATCTTCGAAGTCAAGGCAGGGTTTAAGGTTTATAGTTTAGGGGTTATACGACGGGGGTGGCCTTTTCACTTGAATCATTGGCTCAACTGTTGCAAACATGACATTGGAATTTGCAAAATGCATACCTCCTTTGGTATGCTGACAGTATGCATGAACAGTTGGAGAACACACTGTGTGACATCAAATACTACAACTTTGTAAAGACAAAAACAAGCTTTGTAAGCTGTACATTTGATTGACTGCAAATCTTTGCTACCGGGTGCCGAGATGGTCTGCTCATTGATCCACTCCAACATCTGTTGCCTTCAAATGGGAAGCTGCAGGTTCAACTGTTTCATCCAATTGTGATTCTTCCGGGTACTTAATCCTATAAAATTCCAGCTCTGCTTCTAGATCTTGAATCTCTTTTTCCCTCTCTGCAAGGAGGTCATTTGTCTTTTGCAATGCTTCCATGTCATACTCAGCTTGCTCTTCCATCATCCTCAGGCACTGCAATGCTTCCATACGAAGTGTTGCCTTCTCTTCTTGAAGCTTTGTGATCATGGCCATTGCCTGATTTGCGGCAATTGCAGAGGCACTTCTTTCTTCCTCTAGTTCTCTGTACAAAGCACTCAACAATTTCTTGTCATGCTCAACCTGCCGCTTTAATCGATCAACCACACTTTCGCCTTCAATTTCACTGACATTGCTTCCATCCACAGATAGGCCAGACTCGTTTCTTTCGAGCGAAATTCTCTTTTGAAGTAATTGCATTCCCATCGAACTGGAAGCATCATTTATCTTCAACTCATCACTGTTTAAAGAAACTTTTGGAGTCATCAGCAGTCTGGGACTCATGTCATTTGTCTGCTCTCGACTGGCAGACAATTGCGAAATTAAGAGCTTTAAATCTTCGCTAACTCTTGATGAATCCTTCCCAACCCATTGTTCCAAAAGTTTACCAGATGACTGTCTTCCCCGATTGCTAGTAGCCAGCTTATAAGCATCATTGAGATCCACATATTGGTGGCTTGTACAACATTGTCACCTGAAGTGAAGTTTGTTTCTGAAGCTATTTCAGTGGCTGTAGCTGGCCTACTTCCTGTCTTGCAGATATCCTCACAAGTAAGGCATGTCTGCCAAGCCTCCTCAGTTCTCATTGAACCTATGAAATGGAACGGAAAAGAAAGGCAAAAAAAAAGCCAAAAGGGTAATTAGAACTATGCACCATCCACAATAATTCAAGTATTAAAGGGGAAAGAATACTGCTATGAAGTGATCACATCTGCATCACACAGATACTTTTCAAGTTCTTATTCAGATGCATCGCATAATACTTTTCAAGTTCTTATTCAGATGCATCGCATAATGCCTTTACATGCCGCCCATGTGAAATCATTTCTTTGGTCTGGTAGTTGAACAATATTTTCAGGCATCCTTTCTAATGCTGCTTTAATCAAAGACTTTTTGGAATGTAGTATCTATTAAATGAAAGTGTGAATTGAGCAAATAAATACAAATATGCACGTGTACCTTTTTTATTGTAGATATCCATAAAACAAAATAATTATGTGGTGTCTAACAGAGAGAGAGAGAGAGAGAGAGAGAGAGAGAGAGAGAGAAGAGAGAGAGCCATGGGGGAGAGGAAAGGGAAGGAGGTAAAGAACACTGGAACTTACTGCTCCCTTCTAATTCTTGAATAGGCGTTTGTGCTCCATCTGATGATGGAAGGAAATCAACAAGGGAAATAAGCTTGCTATCTTTCGATATTTCAAGAGGAGCTTCTCTGGAATCTGCTGACATCGGAACATGATCTAGCACACTCAGACTACTCTGCTTTGATGTTTTGAGTGGAGCCTCCCTGGCATCAGATAATGGAGGAGATTCATCCATGCAAATAAGCTTCTCTTTAGATGCTTCCAAAAGAGTTTCACCACCATCAGATGGTGGAGGAACATCACCAAGGGAAGTGGAAGTGCTCTCTTTTAACACTACATTTGGAGTTGCTTTCACATTTGTTGTAGGAACTTCATCAATGGATATAAGCCCAGGAAATGCATTGCGCCCAGCTTTACTATCAGCTTGTTTCCAATCAAGTTCTTCCAGATCATGCCCCATTGGCACTTCATTTGCAATAGATGTGGCACCATTGGAGTCAATAACATCTGAGTGCACCTGTGAGACTAATTTTGAAGACTCAAATTCAGAAACTGAATCTATCAGCTTCTCTGAGGGTAAATCATCTGGTAGGATGATAATGCAAGGCTCTGTCTGCACACATTCAACTTCAACATCTCCCTTGGTATTTGTCTCAATGATAAGATCACTAGCATTGCCATCATCATCAGCAGAAAACTGGGCTTCAGACTCAGTATCAGAATTTATCTTGAGCTCTGTGTACCCCACATGAGATAAAGGATCAACACTTCCATTTTTCTTATGTGTAGCTCTAAGTGAAAATGATTGAGTGATTTTCCTTCGATTATTCCAATCATGTTCCAGAGGCCTTGACAAAGGAGGGGCATCAAGGTCAGCAACCTTTGAGCTAAGCGATAAGCTCTGCATCAACTTTTGGTCACACACTTTTGGAATCCATGGCTTATTACAACAAGAACAATTTCTAGTATTAGAAGTATGATTCTCAATATGTGGGTCGACATCCAAACCATAGTCCCCCAACTTACCCACCAATAATCTATAAGTTTCGGCATTGGACTTATTGATTGTGGCAAATGAGAAGAGGCAGCTTTCACACATTCCATGGACATCGACAAGGTTATTGTGAGCATAGCAAAAGACCAAGGATGAGATTTCCAACTTATGATTGCCACAGATTAAGTTCCAATAGTGTTTCTTCTTTTTGTTGCCTAGAATATGATCAAGTCTTGAGCACAGCAGACATGGAGATTGTAATCCATGGCGGCAGGAAAATTTTGTGATCAAGTATGAGAACACAGCATCAAGGAAGAGCAGGAAAATTAGCAACCATTCTAGAGCAGCAGATTCCAAAGCAGCAGTAATTCCATGGGGTTTCATTTTCTGTGACTTAGCAGATGAAGTTTCTTTTGCAGCCATGTTGAAGCAGGATTAGGTGACTTCAGAATCAAAATATGAAAGGGAGCAAATTCCAATTCTTGTAGAATTTTCCGAGCAAGCTTTGAAACTGTAGTCCTCAATGAAGATAAATAAAATCAGAAACAGTTTGAATCTTAAATATATATATATATATATATATATATATATATATATAAATTATAAAAGAAAGGCTATAATCCTCTTCCTGATCAAAGAATATGAATCCACATTTCATGGAAAGTACTTTGGATTAGAATACAGGCAAAATCCTCACAAGAAAAATGCACTCATTTCACACAGAATAACTATGAACAGTTGTCAGTAGAGGCCCCAAATGCCCATCACATGATGGAATCTACAAAAGAGAGGCAAACAAAAAAGTTCAGGACATGCTTTTTCTTCTTCAAATAAAAAGCAGATGGGTATTGATTAAAATAGCAATCCAGATGTCCCCTGATAATAATAACCAAAACAAAAATTGAGTACAAACCATTTCAGAGGAGCAACAACATACATTAAAAAATTATCCTAGTGCAAGAGGAACAACATACAGACTTAGTTGTCAAACTAAACAACACTGATGCAAACTTTTGCTCATAGGACTTAAATTGCCATGAAGCATACAGCACATAACCATTCATCACGAAAGAAGGATTGAAAAAAAAATGCAACCTTAAATCCCAAAATAGTTCATAACCATTAGAGGACACTATATTCCATTGAAAAAATAGTGGTTTATCACATACAAATCCATGGTCAGAAAATAAGATAAACTTTGAATAGGAATTGGCAAAAAGCGAAATTTTAAGCTTGCAAAAATGATATGGTAAAGAATACTAGAATATGGCACAAAAAGAACACCTAGAGAAGGAAAACATCCTAGCAAAAGGCAGATGTGTTTGTAATTATCAGAAAAAGAAAAATCACTTAAAAACCCTTGAATTATAACCAAAAATAGAGCTGATAGACAGAATTTCAAGAAGGATGGAATCCCCTTCCGCAATATCATCAAACATAGAACCCCATATGACCAAAGATTAGGAGCTCAGTTATAAAACAGTGAGGGAATCTATAGCCATATTAAGAAGCCAACATGGATAAAGAAATCAACAATTCAGGACAAATTCAGAGAAAAAAAAGGCACTTTTCAAGATCGAATACGAAAGATGCAATCTTTGAGAAGCAGATCACGATTAACACAAACTAATAGAGAGAGAAACAAAAAAGAAAAGGAGGAAAAGAAAGAAGTCTACCATTAACAGTAGCAAAAACCGACCTGTGCATATGATATGAGGAAGGAATGAATCTTAAGGAACCACCTAGGATTCAAAGCCAAGTCGCCAAATGAGGTAGTGCCATTTTCATGTTCAAGACAATAAACAAAATCCAGAAAGAACTACCCTTGAAAGAGAGATTCCAATCAAAACAAGACAATAACACAGAGTGTCCCACCATGTAATTTTTTTCCTTTTCTTGTTTCTTTGACAATATTTCGGGTCTTAGCAATATTTAAATCCCACAAAGACAATGGAAGAAGAGAGAGAAACACAAAATGGTGGAGAGCCCCGCCGACCAGGGCCTGTCAAGTCGGCTGTGATGACAAAGAGAATTTAAAAAAAAAAAAATTGAAGGTAAAAACTACCGAAAGTAATAAACTTTTTAAAGAAGAAAAGACTAAACTGAAAAATGACAAAAGGGAAACGCAAAAAGGAAAAGTCTTTCGTGGTTTCATCATACTGAAGAGGATGGACATAGACAGCCAGCGAAGGTTGTTCTTATTTAGACCGCCAAACTACCCAATCAATATTCTTGGGATACGACAAGACAATTGACAGGTGGCGTGGGGGTGAAGTCTGTTATTGAAGAGATCATAATTCTGGTTAGGCCAAGTTGTTTTTTTTTTCCTTCTTGATTTAAATTAAAGAAAATCTATGTGGATTTTTTTTGTTTTTCACTTGGTGGCTATGGGTTTGGAAGTGATTGAATTGATGAATCTGGGACACTAGTCTGATGATTTGTTGTAAATTTTGAGTCTTTTGATGCTTCATCCATAGAAACCGTAAAATGAACAATTAACACTATTATTGCTGCAACTTGTGCTAACGTATGTACATTATCAAATTTATAACATCTGTCTAATAATGAAATTGGATTGTTTTGTTCAAAAGATGAGGGTGGGGTTTTAGGTTCTTTGTGCATGTCACACGTCAAGATTCTTGTGTAATGGTGGAATTAGCAGGAGAGTTGTTCTGTCCTAAAGATGATTTTGAGCGAACCTTTCATTTTTCATGAAACCAAGTTGTCCCCATCAATATCTACATGATCAGCAAAATTCTAATAACAGTGACTGATTCTTTATAAAACTATCAACTTTATGTTATCAAAATTCTTTTTCTATTGAAGGATCTATTGAAACAATTTTTAATTGCGTGCCGCGTTCTTGTTCTCAGTCGTTCAAATTTGGCAGTTGGAAAAGTCAGAAAATATAGCTCTTAAGCCAATGTTTTGTTTTGTTGGGACTTGGGATTAGGCAGAGATCGCTTTTCTTAACCTGGAAGGAATGGACAGAGCTGTGGGGACAATCTGGTTTCCATTCTCGGTGGGATGGGCTGCAATCAATAATTGAATGTTACATACAATAGAGAATGAGCATCCTGGGCTGGTTGTAAAGTCTTAAAGATACTATAGATATGGGGTTAAAAGTGCTGGGCCTTAAATGAGGACTGCCCACTTAACCATATGCCATAAGAAAACAGGGGATGCTTGAAAGATGAATCTTGAATTTCAGCTCATGGGTAAGGGTCTCATTAACTTTGTTTTTAGAGCATACGAAAGTGGGTATGAACCACAAAGGGCAAAGGCTCATGTTTTGCCATGTCATGCTTTTTGCTGTGCTGTCATGCATTGATTCGCACCAAACAGGTCTGCCATATTAAACAACGTTTGACTTTATTAGGTTAGGTCCTTGAGCTCCATGAGAAACTGAGGAAGAGCACCACAATTGTCTGGACAAAGCAGATTCCACAACTCGGTTCTTTTTCCATTCTTTTTTTTTTTTTCTTCTCTTTTTTGAATTGTTGGGAGAGTTTTGTCCGTAATCAAACTCTAGTTTTTTCTTACATTAATTTTAGATTCGGTGAATCTCTTTGCTGTAATTTCTCTCTCTTTATAAATTGAAAGAGAGATAGATACATTAGTCAATTTTTTATTATTTTTTTTAATATTGTGGTGGTCCCAATTCATGTGAAAATTCTTTCTTTATCACCAGACCAATGTATCAGTCCATTTTTGTGATGCACAGATAAAGGTAAGATTAAATGTATCCTAGTGGTCTAATGAATTTAATTTTCAAATTTGGCTTCTAGCAACCAAAAAAAAAAAAAAGGGGGGGGGGTTTTCTAAATTTATTCTCTGAATGATAAAATTATGGAAGAATTTATAAACAAATCTTACAAATACTTGAGAGTTCTGGAGGCAAATCCCATGATTAAATTCAAAAGGAAATATTGTGATGAGTATACAAAAATATTTGTAGAATTTTCTTATAATAGCTGTTTGTAAGAATGATATTGCAAAAAAATTTGGAAAATTATTATTCTATATGCTAACATGATACAACATTAAATCACATAAACATCTCATTTTTTAAGGAAGGTAAGTGTAAAAAAAAAAAAAAAGGAAAAAAAAAAGAAAAGAAAATCCAAACAAAACAACACAAAAGTTATTCTTCAATTAAATTTTTATGGAACCCAATAAAAAAGATATTTTAATATTTGATGGACTCTACTATATATTCATCTAAGTCACCATCATCCAATCTAAAAAATAAAAATAAATAATAATAATAATAATAAATCAGGAATCCCTAAAAACTCCTCTTCAACAAAAAAAACCCACAACCCTTAGAAAAAATTGAATGACATAAATACCCTTTTCTCGATTGCAAACCAATCCACTGTATTTCCCTTCTCAACCCTCACCGCTACCCACACTGCCTCTTCTGCCCTTCTCTCTAATATCCCAATCTTCTCCCTCTCTCCCTCACTGATAAAATTTTTTGCCCTTCTCTCCCACTCTTTCCCATTTTTTGCTTTTCCCGATCTTCTCCTCCAATCTTTACCGCCAATTTTCAAATTCTCGTTTCCAAGGCCTTTCTTGCCTGCAAACCTAAATAGAAAAACAAAAAGAAAACGAAAAATAAATTTAAAAAAAAGGTTGAAATCTTTGTTGTCTCTATGGGCTCGATTCGTACCATGTTGTCCTGTGTTCGTGTCTACACGTCACTTTTGATGGTTTTGATGGACACCCAGTTGCTTTCCTCGATTGTTTAGCTTGTTCAAGGTGGGTTTTTTTTTTCTCTTTTGGTGGTAAAGTTTGTAACTTTAAGATAGGGTTTTTGATATATATAAATATAAATTTTTTTGTGTGTGTGTTTTGATTTCTGGTAGTGATACTTTTAGAATTGTGTTTGTTGTGGAGTTTTGATCGATACCCAGTTCTTGTTTTTTGTTGGTTTAGCTATTTCGTGGTTGGCTTTCAGGCTTTGATCTGCGTTTTGCTGGGTGCTTTTTCGTTTTCAATTTCCTACTGTATTTTTAGAGATTTTTATTCTTTCGTGAGGAGCTTATTTTTTATTTGATCTGCTTGTTTACTTACTTTTGGTTTGTAAATTGAGGTTTTTTTATGGATGTTTTGAATGATTTGCATGTTCTTGTTTATGTTAAATGTCCTTGTTGTGTTTGGTTTAGCTCAGTAGACGTGGAACTAAGCGTTTTGTTCCACATCTTTGTTAATTTCTAGGTAGTTTGGGCATTATAGCAGCCAAAGGTAGGGTCTTCGAGTTTGTGTTTTTTTAATATTCTTTAGCCCCCTTCCTCCTGACCGGATAAAATGACTCTTTCTTCCACTATTCTAGTGGCTATGGTGTGGGCTCTAGTGACAGTTGTTTCTGTGAGCAATTTGGAGGCCTGTGATTTTTGTTTTTGTGTCACCATGTCAATTGAATGGGCGATAGTGGAGGTTAGGGTGGATGGCTTAGTCTCGTGTGCGTATTTATATTATGGATGCTGGGCTCTTAGCTCTTTGATCTTTCACTGGAGAATAGTGGTACAGCTTTTAACCCCTTTAATTGTGCATCAGACAGGATAGAAGTAACATGAATTTTTCTTTCTTTCTCTTAGCGTTGCAGTATTTCTAGGATGGATTATTGTAAAAGATTCTCTTGTTAATTTGTTCATTTAATCCGGGAAAGTTATATCCCCAAAGAAAAGAGTAACTAATAACTGTTAAGTTTGGTGTCTCATTTTGTTTGATCAGTCTGTCTCTGCATCTTTACTGTGAACTTACTCATGTGATAATATTTTTTATTGCATTTCTCTTTATGCTATGAGTTAGGTACAAAGGTATTTGGAATGTATCTTTGAACTTATAGTGAATTTTGCTTCATACATGTGCAGTTATTTTGAGGTTAGAGTTTAAAGTCAGTTTACAAATTGGTATTTTGTTCTGGGTGCTCAATTACTGCGGCTGTTTATGTATTGTGTTTGATTCCAATGGCTAAACATGAGTTGATACTTGGGCAAAGTCACAGTTTAGGGCTTGGGCAGAATCAGCAGGTGGTCTTGGGTCATAACCATGGTTTGGGTCTGGGCCAGAACCATGATTTGGAATTGGGACAAACACAGGAACATCATTTGGGTTTGGAGGCAACCCATGATCATGGAATAGGATTAGGACATCATCATGACCATGAATTGGGTCTGGGGCATAGCCATGACCATGAAGAGGATGCTGATCATGGTTACGAGCATGAGAACGAGTTAGGTATGGATCAAAAACCTGAAGATGAAGACCACGAATTGTCTCTTCCTGTACAAACCCATGAACTAGTTTTATCAGAGCATCATGAATTGGTGGTTTCAGAAAACCAAGAGCTTGATGAGAACCTGGAGCTGACTATCGATCAGAATCAGGACTTGTCATTGGACCCCACTCACGATTTGGCTCTTCAGCAGTCTCACCTTCTAGTTCATACTCCAGTCCTGCAGGCACGTACTCTTGCTATTAATCCTAGTTATCAGTTGTTGGTGGGGCAAGAGTTCCCAGATGTCATGAGCTGCCGCAGGGCATTGAGGGATACAGCTATTGCCCTTCACTTTGAAATGCAAACAATAAAATCTGACAAGACTCGTTTCACAGCCAAATGTGCCAGTGAAGGATGTCCCTGGCGCATACATGCGGCAAAGCTCCCTGGTGTTCCAACTTTCACAATTAGGACCATCCATGAGACCCACAGTTGCGGAGGGATTGCACATCTTGGCCATCAGCAAGCCTCTGTTCAGTGGGTTGCCAACTCTGTGGAACAACGGCTTAAAGAGAACCCCAATTACAAGCCAAAAGAGATATTAGAAGAGATTCATCGGATGCATGGTATCACCTTATCATACAAGCAAGCCTGGAGAGGGAAAGAACGCATCATGGCTGCCATGCGTGGATCCTTTGAAGAAGGTTATCGCTTACTTCCACAGTATTGTGAACAGGTTAAAAGGACAAACCCTGGGAGTATTGCATCTGTATATGGAAACACAACGGATAATTGCTTCCAGCGTCTTTTCATATCATTCCAGGCATCCATTTATGGTTTTCTGAATGCTTGTCGGCCTGTGCTTGGGCTTGATAGGACATATTTAAAAAGCAAGTATCTTGGTACTTTGCTTCTCGCTACTGGATTTGATGGAGATGGTGCTTTGTTTCCTTTGGCATTTGGTGTTGTTGATGAGGAGAATGATGAAAATTGGATGTGGTTTCTGTGTGAACTTCATAACCTCCTAGAGGTAAATACAGAAAACATGCCAAGGCTTACAATTTTATCAGACAGGCAGAAAGGCATTGCAGATGGTGTGGAAGCAAATTTTCCAACAGCTTTTCATGGATTTTGCATGCGCCACTTGAGTGAAAGCTTTCGTAAAGAGTTCAACAATTCAATGCTTGTCAACCTGCTGTGGGAAGCTGCTCATGCTTTGACCATCATTGAGTTTGAAGCAAAAGTTCTAGAGATTGAAGAAATATCACAAGACGCTGCATATTGGATACGAAGAATTCCACCTCGATTATGGGCTACTGCTTATTTTGAAGGAACTCGTTTTGGGCATCTAACAGCTAATATAGTTGAATCATTGAACACTTGGATATTAGAGGCCTCTGGGCTTCCCATAATTCAGATGATGGAATGCATTAGGAGACAGCTCATGACCTGGTTCAATGAGCGCCGGGAGACTAGTATGCAGTGGACATCAATACTCGTGCCTTCTGCTGAGAGGCGTGTTGCAGAAGCTCTTGAACGTGCACGTACATATCAGGTTCTTCGTGCTAATGAAGCTGAATTTGAAGTTATATCGCATGAAGGAACAAATATTGTGGACATTCGAAACCGCTGTTGCCTTTGCCGTGGCTGGCAGCTGTATGGTTTACCCTGTGCACATGCTGTTGCAGCACTCCTCTCTTGCAGGCAGAATGTACATCGATTTACTGAAAGCTGTTTCACTGTAGCAACCTATCGGAAGACATACTCACAGACTATTCATCCAATTCCAGATAAGAGTCTCTGGAAGGAGTTATCTGATGGGGATCCAATTGCCACTATGGCTGCTGAGGTTGTCATTAACCCACCAAAATCACTTCGGCCACCTGGTCGACCGAGGAAGAAAAGAGTACGAGCAGAAGATCGTGGCCGTGTAAAGCGAGTTGTGCATTGCAGCCGCTGCAATCAGACGGGCCACTTTAGAACAACATGTGCAGCACCCATCTGATGTGTGACTCTGAAGGTCTTTGATGATTATCATCTTTGGTTTGATCAATTCCTGTGCAGTAGTATCTGTTTTCCTCCACATTTGTAGTAGTGATTAGATTTGCAATTAGAAGCATTTTTTATTCCCTCTAACAGTCATGTGAATGGAACATAGTGTCAAATCTTCCATATTGACCTGTGCAACATTATGGACGATTGCATTCTCAGTTTTAGTGCTCAATGCGACATAGTTACTTTATGATTTCGGGATGTACTTTTGTCACCTTTTCGCAGCTACCCGGACCTAACCCCTTGAACACACACACACTCACTCAATTCCATCCCAGTAGTCTTTCTGTTGTTTTTTCTTTTCCTAGTTGATATGTCCTGCTGCATTAGTTGAGGGTATCGAAGTTTAGTGGTGACGATGATGATAAATGAAAGAAAGACCTGATGCTTTTGTCTGTCTTTTTATGCTTATTATTCAGGAGCCTCAGCTGTCAACTTACCCATATGGTAGTATGATAAATATTTAGTGGGGGATGCAATCTCTCCTGTTTTGCCAATTTCTGCCGCATTGTTTTAGAGGGTTGAAATATTATTTTGATTGCTCAGGACCCCGCGTGTTGCTGAACAAGTTTTCTAGATCTGACTGAATCAGAAATCTCATTAAACTGCACGTAGCTCTAGGGTTAATTTTGATTAAATCAAGGGTGAAAATCAACCATTTGAGGTGAATTAAAGCAGCAGTGATTATCTGTTACTGGATGATTTGAATTCATCACAACCAATCACTACATGCATTTTGTGCAGCAACACCACTGCTATGGTAACATCCATTAAAACAAAATCGGCAGCAAAAGATTGTAGACCAAGCTGCTTATTTCTCTCTCAAAGTTGCAGATCAACATGCAAGCCAACTCTAATTCTTCAATGAATCTGGCTAATTAGCGTTAATAATAGCTACATTAGGCAACCAAAAAGCAGAAAGAGAGTACAGAGTCAATGGTAAAGGAACATTCTCCCTGTAGACTCCTACATTCCAGCGAGAAAGATGAGACATGCATATCTTACCCTATATATTTTTACAATTTCTACGACTGGAATCCCGAATCAGCACGGTGAAATAATCTTATTATTACATCAAGTTCAACTTTCTACAAAGACAATAAAAAGTCAAATTTTAACTGGTACAATGGATCTTGTGAGTAGCTCCTCATTTAGAGGTGGGACATGGGAACCCTGTATGGGCTACAGCCTACACTTGGCTTAGAAGTGGTTGCAGAACAAACACAGAGCTCTTTAATCTTCAACTACCAACAGCAATAAATGAACAGGTAGATTTGAGTTACCAGTAAGGAAGTACCTGAAAGAAATAAAATCATATCCAGCTAGAGCAAACATACACAACTTTTCCAGTCAAACAAAAAGTATAAAACATTGTCACGCCAAACCCCATGGATGGCCTAGTGTCATAGAATAGACCTAAAAAATTGTTGCTTATCCTAAAAGAGAATCTAGCAGAATTGGAGGGGTACAAGGAGACCCCACCCACTTAATTTGCAATCCCTCAGTCTTGGTGAAGATAAAAACCATACCGAAAGGCTTCTTGCTTAATACCCATAATTTGTGCCATAAACAGAGCCATAGCCTCCAGCATGGCTTGCATGCCCTTGGTTAGATGGAGGAGATGAATAAACAGAACCATGAGTTGCATAAGGGTTATATCCTTGGTCTGCAGACCCGGCAGCTTGTGTCTGAGTTGGAGCTGCAGCTTCTGCCATGAAATTCTGCATAATAAAACAAGAGCCATCAGAAAACACAATCCATTGCACACCCGTTAAGCACAGCTATGCCAAAACTTTTAACTTGATCTCCAAACTATTTGGATGGGGCAAAAGTGTTGAAATGGGATCGTTAAATAAAAGCTCATATACTTAATCCACAAGCCAAAAGAAAGGTGTTACCGGTCACCCAAGGCCCTGTCTTATTTGCAAAATCAACAATCAAAGTAGTTCAAGTTGTTTTTGAAGTACCCTAAAAACCAGTAACTCGAGTAAATTTTTCATGCTGTGACAATTATGATGACCATATTAAATTGATACCGTTCTGGTTACAATGTTTGATATATCTAAAAACAAATGGACACACACTTACAATGCCATATTGCTAAAAAGTTTTACGACTTATACTTCACCAAATCATGACCATTGATTTGAATTCAAGGGCTGAGATTGCACAAACATGACCTATGACATTAGTATCAACATGAGAGGAGCTCAATTCCACATATCCTACTAAAAAGTTTCACACACAAAAACCAATCCTCACCCAAATCAAGAAAAAATTTATCATGAACCTAAGATTCATTTCTAACCTCCATCAGAGAACCAATAGGGGAGACCAATAAGCAAAGATTAAAAGGCTGTCACAAGCAACAGCAAAAAATACTAACTAATGAAGATCATATTCACAGATTATCTAAAAAAGAGTGACATACAATATTGCTTTGTCTGGGGCAACTTTACCTGTATTAGTTGCACTGCTGTTTGGACATGGGAAGCAGATCCACTGATTTCAACCGTCATCTCCCCAGGAACCCCTCTAGTTTCCTGTATAGTAACAGTTGCCCCACTTGCACGCCTAATGTAGCTTATATTTGCACCAGCAGTCCCAATAACAGCATCAGCATAAGATAAAGGAATTTGCATCTGCTGTGTAATCTGCAAGCAATTATGAAAAACAACAATTTTTTATGCACATAAACTTTTGAAAAAACAACCATTTATCTATGTACTTCATGTACAGGTGAATTAATAGGCCATTCCTTTGTCTCAATATTAAGACATCTTCTTATACAGTACTAGACAAATCCTATTATCCCTGGACAATCACTCCTGAGAAGTTCACCTGTTAGCTACCTAGTATTGAGCCCTAAAATGTTTTTCAGACTTTGAGGAATACTGATATTCCAATGAACCAGTGAGAATGCATGCAACACTGATTTTTCACACTGTTTTCCATGTCAAAAGGTGTGGGAAACACCAAACCAAATTTTCAAAAGTATACCATAGCCTTCTTTTTCTTCACTTATTCTGATTGTAGACATAATGGAAGAAGGCCAAAAAAGGGAGAAACAAAAGAGAAAAAAAGGGAGAAAAATAATAACCTGTGTGATCATTGATGGAGCAGCTTGGGTATTAGATGATCCATGGGCACCTATGGGAGCTTCCCTTCCATAGGCAGATATACCCTGGTGAGGTTGCTTTTCCATTGGAGGAGCCAAGTCAGCAGGAGGATAGTAATTGTCAACTTGTCGTGGAGGTGGCATATATTGAGGATTAGGCCCGTAACCATGGCCACCAGCACTTGGAGGAAAACCCTGAGTGGGGCCCCAAGACTGATGAGGTGGCATGTGATCCATCTGAGAGGTTGGCATTTGCATCTGGCAAACAAATGAAGAAGTCAACAGCAAACTGAAAAAAGGATAACTTATTGCTACTCTAACAAACAGTAGCTTACATGCATTTCAAATAAAGGGATTATACTGCGGTCAACCAAAAACTTCCTCAGATGAGATGCAATTAACTCCACTGCCTTGTGCACACCAGCTGGATCTCCTGCTACTTCAACAACTCTATCATCTTGAAGTGCAAAGACTGGAAGATCCTCTGAAGCATTCATTTCAGAAAATAAAATAAGATTCACTACTGTCAATTCATCAGAAAAGAAAAAGATATATTGATCATGATAACAAACACAAGAGGCAAAACCAAACAATAGTTATGGAAAATGATAATATGAATCCAGCCCTCTCCCTTGGGCTTGACAAGGATGAAGATCAGACCAAGGAATATTTCAACTGCCTTAATATGATCCCCAATCCATCCCTCTATACTAATTATCTTTGTTTGCGGAACAGTGCAATTCAACTTGCCCCCTCCCAATAGATTTATAAACTCCAAAAAATTTAAGAAGATGGCAATATAACAAAAAAGATAATTCCATGTATAAATGAAATTTTCATCAAAGAAATACCATAATAAACAGGGTGGCCAGATAAACATTGTGGGGAAAATGGATAAATTGTATGAAAAAAGGAGTTTGACAAGGAAAACCTGCTCCAAGGACTCTAACCATACAATTAGATGCTTCTTGAATAGATTTAACCGTGCCTCCCTGTTTTCCAATCAAACTTCCTGCTTGTGAGGCTGGAACTAGCAGCCTTGTTGAAGCCTTCAATATAGTGCCTGGTGGAGCATGAGAAGAATCACCCTCCAAACCATCTATAATGCGCTTGTGAACCCTCAAAAGACCATCCATAGCTGGAGGAAGAGAAGAATCAGGCTCCTCCTTGGCTGATACCATTACCTGCAAAATTTACCAGGTTACACACTATGTTATATGGTATGATGCATCACATGGCACCCAAAAGCCTACACAAAAAGGTAAACAAAGAACCCAAAACATCTAAGATTGAGTGAAAAACAAATAAAAAAAAGGTATATGCACCACAAAGAAACAACCTCCTAACCAACATGAATTAGGCTGTGTAGTTGGCCAACAGATATTACACACATCTATCTCTTATATAAACAATACCCATAAGTCCTCAAACCACACCAAACATAGATCCAGGATGCATAGAAACCATGCAAATTAAATCAGGATGAGTGGCAAATAAAAATAATATCATCCTAAAAAGGAGAAAATCAAAATCAAAAATAAGTTTCCTCTCCTCTGAGTTATTGTAAATTACTATGTATATTTCCACACTTTGTGTCAATAAAGAATTATTATTCAGAGATTCTTCAATGCCAGTTGAAATTGTAAGGAGAAAAGATCCTATACATACAATTTTCATGTGCATCAAATGAAAATGACAACACTTAAATTCCTTTGGCACATAGAAATCTCTTAGATAACTTGCATATAACCATCTTTCATTGGCAAAATCATGACAACAAACAATCAATTTTGCTACTTCCACACATAGTTTCCTTGAGCATTATCATATTGATATTTGTGTCATCTATACCTAAAGAGAAGATAGCCCTACTTTAGCATCTTAGTAGAGTACATTCCTCTTTTCTGATCAGATAAAAAAAGGAAGGGTCATGCACAACTTCTGTTCTCCGTATCCCCTCTAAACAACCAACTCATAATCCATTGCATAGAGGGCCTTTTACAACCCAAAGATCAAGCACAAATCCTGCACCATGGTTTTTATGTTCCCAAAAACTTCAGGCATAGCTTTATGTTTCCCATGACCTGATAAATCATCACTTAAGGTTCAGAATCTTACTAGAGAGAGAGGAAACACACACATGGATTAACAATATTCAGTAGGTTGCATATGTTCACTAATTTTTGTTGGATACTTTTCGAGCTTAATTGTCACTAGCATGTTTACGCCATTTTAGAAGCCGTCCAGCATTATCAATATCTTCTGCAGCCTTCACGCTTACAATCAGCACTTTTTGTGCACTATTTTTATAATTGGCGGCAAGCAATCAATCATCTAGGTTCCGGAGTTACCAGAAACAATGCAGAGCTTCTTGATACAGTAGTTCGACAAGGTATCTGGTATTATTCAAACCAAACATTCAGCACTTTGTAATGCTCAGCTGATCCCTGCAATCTGGATCTTTGGTTCTTCAAATTTTGGGAATTAAGGATGAATTGATGATTGATTCATGCCTTTAAATTTGCGGGCAGAACCTGCAGAGACTCATTTTGGTTATTGCAACAAAGGAATTCCATCATTATTTTCTGAATTTCTTTTTAAGATGCTTCCTTAGTATTCTGTCCATTACAAAATTTTTTATGATAAAAACCCACAAAATCTCCATCCTAAACTATATCTCCACGATTTCTTTCTTAAACAACAGGCAAAAGATTTCTCTTTGGAAACAGCAGTGCTTAAAGGTGACAGACTAAACAATCACAATAGCAAAATTCTCCTTCAATGTAATCACAAGAACCTATCCATGGAACAACCACATTCTAAACTTCCCAAATCTCTAACGCCAGTAAATAAAATGAAATCCCAAGAATTAGAATTTAAAGCACCATAATACTGCATCTCTATTGATATATTTTTTATGATTATGCATCACTTGTATTCAAAATTTAGGTCACTGAATTTATTGTATCTTTCATTGATGATATAATGTTTATTGCTTACTAATCACTTTCAATTTTCTTTTTATCAGGTTTTTAACATTTTTATCATTCTTTCTCAGTATATGACTCCCTTCTTCATTGACGTTAAATTCTCCACCACAATAACACCATATCAAAAATATTAGACAACAGTTGGCCAATGTTGTGCTCCTTTCACATTGAAGGTCACACAAGCAGGCAACACATATATCCAATTATGCAAATATATATATCACAAGCATGACACACACATTGAATTTAGAGAGAAATTACACAAAACAAGAAAAAGAGCAAGACAAATATATGTCGTCTGTGCAACCCCCCCTCTCTATAGATGTCACAAAACGGGAGAGGGAGAGAGAGAGAGAGAGAGATGAGTGCATGTATGGTAGAACCATGAAACACCTGGCAACGAGTTCTTTGCAAAGTCTATCCAGCCTGCTTCTACATTAAACATTTAAAATATGCTGCACATTCAAAAGAAAAGGAGGGTAACAAAAATCATACAGCTCTTTCTGTTGTCCCTGGAGGTCCATCCAGAATTTTAATTCGAGCTCTTGTCTCTTCAACTATTTTCTTGATGAACTCCCCCTTGCGTCCAATTATACTGCCAACTTTCTGGGCAGGAACCAGCATCCGAAACACACTCTCTCCAGGCCATCCAGGCCACTTTTTTTCCACCTCCAGCAACCGTAGTCTCTTCATGTCCCTGTTTTTCCTGGTCCTGAAAATTCTCAGGCACTTGATCAACAACATTATCCATATGATGCTCATTGGTCTGATCCTCATCATCATCCACAAGATGCTCCACATCATGCTCAACAGACAAGCCATGATTGGCAGAATGTTCCAAGACCTGGTCAGCAGCATGATCCAAGTCATGGCCTACATCATGATCTACATGGGGCTCCATAGGATGGCCCATACCATGGTCTACAGCAAGATCCACGCCATCAACTGTGGTATGAACTACATCATGCTCACCAACAGTTTGATCAACTTCAGCCATAAGTACTCTGCTGAATAGAAAATAAAAGCACACATTAAAGGAAAACAATTCAATCATGACAATGAACAGGAAAAGCTGCAGATAGCATACTGTAAAAAGGTTCAGCCAATTGGATATTACTTTCTGGTTTTTTACCTTGGGGTGAGTTAAAATGGATATATGATTGGATATGTGTGTGTGCAAATAAATATATCTCTGTGTGTTTGTGTGCGCACACGCACGCATGTGTTTTCTTTGAGTTGAACATAATTAATTGGATATATTTTCAATTACAGTGGGTTGGCATTGAAACTTCATAACAAAACTAACAGTACCCAAATTCAATTATGCCCTTTAGTGTTAACAATCAAGGTCCTGTCCCAAAAAACCCAACTGCACAAAATTCATAAGGGCATATTCAAAGCATTTAAGAGCTGGATAGCATAGTTAGAATGCTTAAAATTCATCAAATCACTAAATTTCAATCTCTAGTGCTAATTTATACCAGGAAATTTGCTTTACTTACAAATCTCTTAAACCAGACTATTTCCAGGACAAACTTTAAATACAATTTCGTAATAGCCATGGTTCTCTTTATTTCTAAACACACACACACACACACACACACACACAAAAATTAAAAAAAAAAAAAAAAGGCGAAAAGTGTTCATTTGAGGAGACCTTTATAATTCTGCAAACTTTAGCTAAAAGAGAAGCAGCTGCCACAAGCCCTCAGTAATTCCTAAAACCCACTGAAAGGCAGTAGTAACAGAGAAGCTAAAGACAAAGGAAAGACAAAGACCAAACACATAATTCTCATACCATGCATAAGAAACATTTATCTAGAGAAAGAATGTGTATTTGTGTGTGTGTGTGTGTAGATGTGTTTATGTGTGTGTGTGTGTGTGTGTGTGTGTGTGTGTGTGTGTGTGTGTGTGTGTGTGTGTGTGAGAGAGAGAGAGAGAGAGAGAGAGATTGACAGGAACCACTCAAAACCCTAAATACACAATCTCATCCCACCTAGCCCCACAAAAAGAAAAGGGAAAAAAAAAAAATCCAATATCAAGAACAATACAATACGCAATACCAAGAACCCATTAATGGGCCAAAGCCTAAAAACCTTAAAAACCATAACTTTTTCAAGATCAAGAACAAGCAATAATTAAAAAAGAAAAATAACCGCTAATTCAGAAGAACCCATTTGTGGGTCGAGCTAAAAAGATACACACCCTAAAACCCCAAAACGAAGCAACAACAAGAACCAACACATCTATCATAACATCAATCCAACCAAAGAAAAGAAAAGTAGCCATAAATAATTTTCAAAAAAAAAAAAAAAAAAAATTTCCAGAAGAATACTTACCCCTAAAAAACAATAGAAGAACTAAGAAGTTTGGGAACGTGGAGGACGGGGTGTTTGTAAAGAACGCTGTGTGAGTGGCGAGAGATTGATTGAAAATCGATAGATTTTTATTGGCTTAGAGGGTCTTCCTGGAATAAGAATATTTCTGGGTCCCAAATCTTTTAAATTTTTTAATATATTCTTAAATATTTAAATTTTTTTAATTAAATATAATAAATAATAAAAATTAAAATATTAATAAATATAAAATAATTAAATAATTAAAATTCATATTTTATATTTAAATTTAATTTTAAATTTACTCAAAATTAATAAAAATTTTTATATAAATTTGAAATATATTATATTTTAATTATTTTATTTATATAATTAATTTATTTAATTAATAATTTGAGTAATTATTATTGTTAATTAAATTTAATTTTAAAATAAAATATTTAAATTAATAAAAATTTTGAAATTATATTAAAAAAATTAAAATTAAAAATATGTTTATTTTTTATTTTTAAAACATAATAAAAGACAATAAATAAAAAAAAAGTGTTAACGAATAATAAATAATATATATATCTATATATATATATATTAAAATTAAAATTTTAAATATTATAATTTATAAAATCTTGAATTTACACCCGTGGTCGTTGCTGGGGTGTGTTGAGAGAGGAATTAACCAACCCAAAAATTGGCCGCCCATTGGAATCGTAACTGAGTAAGGGCCCAATCACGTCACGTTCCAGGTATTTATCAACCGGTTCGAACTTGACTGAACTAGAAGCAAAACCGGCTTATGAACCGTAAGCTTGGACACCAACACAGCCCGTGTTGGGTCTGGAACCAACATGTATGACTGATTGTCTGTGCATTCAACACCCCTTCCCCCCCCCCCCCCCCACCACCACCTCTCTCTCTCTCTCTCTCTCTCTCGTCCATCAAGTTTCAATTTTTGTTTCAATACGAAACGTAATGTACCATTATAGCTCTAAAAACCAACACACAATCTATCATGATGGAAAGTCTGGCAAGAGCCTGACACCCTAAAATGTGTGAGAAAAATTTGAGTCTTACAACACCTGCTTGAGCTTCTCTACAAACTGCCAGGTAGCTTGTTCTTTGAGGTTCACAAACACATTCCTAAGTAGAAGAAACCAAGCACATTCATAAGAATATGGATCATGATTCTTAGTAAAATTTTGAAAGGGGGGGTGAGTGGAACTTACTCACAGATTGCTTTGCTAGCACCCCCCCCCCCACTGTTCTTCTGCAGATCTGCTAAAAGTGCATTGATTTGTTTCTAGGCGCAATATTCATATTAATGATTAAAGATTTAAGCAATTCCCATTTGTTCATCAGAAAAGCCGATCAAATGCCATCCTCCCTCCAATTTAAAGGATCGAGAAAACAAAGAATCATGCTAAAGTATCTATAAACATGCAGCAGAAATGAGAAAAGAAGGGATGCGATGCTATAACATTATTTCATTTCGCGTAACACATGGTTGCCTAGCATCTGCATACTTCGAACTGTTTGATAATTAGAAAAATAATGGCATGGCCTAATGCTGAGTCAATGTAAATATTGAGGGGTACCTTAAAAAATAATCAGGATCCATCGAGTTGGGGTAGCTGAAATGGATGGAATGCAAAGGCTTATTCAAGACCACTGCAGAATACCCAATGGCGGCCAGAGCAATTTCCACAAACAACGCCTAACCAATACCTAGGGTACGCTGGAAAATGCCAATTTATAAGTCCTTAATTAGTCCATGATTGCAAAATTGGCATGTTTATGCATTAATTAAATGAAAATATATTAGTGACTCTAGGAGTTATCTGAATAGCATCATAAATGGCAGTTATCCTCATTTTCCGTTACAAGAAGAAAACTGCAGGCTAAGTAGAACCTAGTTTCTAAAACCAAACTAGCCGTTTAAATTTCTGGTTACAAGGGAAGCCAAAAGGCCAAAAAAGAAGAACAGATTCACTAGGGCTAAAACACAGAACCAAGAGGCAATATGTACCCCCATAACCTGTAGCCGCCAGCAAGCGGAGTGCAGATAAGTTAAATTCATTAGTTTCAGCAACACAAACCTGGAGTAATAGCTATCACTGATTGACCAGCATTTCAACCGCTCTTGAAAAGAAAGGGACATGGGGTTGCAAATACAAGCATCATTCAAGGATGAGTTCAATTTAGAACAAGTTCAAAAATATAAATTAATGGGAAAAACACAACACATCATCCTTGAAAGAAAACTTCAGGGATCATTAAGAAGAAACATAATGTCTTCCGGACGAACAACTACAATTGCAATTATCTCATTATGTGTTACATTTTTCGGATACGGTCTGTTGGCCATGTACCCTTTATGGCAGTGGTACTTTAATGAAAACAATATCTATCAGTCCTACTTATCAGTACAAAGAACAGAAAGAAATAGTACAAATATGCAACTACAAGAAGTTAGCATCAATAATTCCCTGCCATTTCTCATCATTCATTGTCTTTGGTATCTGCTTCCGGTGCTGTATTGGCAACGCTCATCAGATCATCAAATTTGTCAGACTTCCCCAACACAATCTCAATCTATCACTCGAGGAAAAATAAAATGGTAAACAATAGCCATAACAAAATAAGATGATTTTGTAACACAGTTTTAACAAGCAGATGTTGCTATAAATGAAATCAATGGAATGGCAAAGAGATATCAAGAGTACCTTAGCTTTCTGAACCATGCGTCCTTTGTTCTCATCTTTCATGCCTACTGTGGAAGTTAGTACTTCTGTTTATTCCCCACATACACAGATGGATAGAAATATAAAATCAGCTGAGTGTGTTAGACAATCCTTGGCACTAGAGAAGGGTGGATCAGGAGGGAATCTTACTCTTCTCAGTAGCCAATCCATTGTTCTTCAAAATCTCCGCTATTGTGACAACTGTGGTGATTGCTGTGTCAAGGAGTAAAAATACATTTAAGGAAGCGTCATGACTGAAACAGAAGCATTCCTTTCTCTGTTTCTACCCTCCCTTCAAGAGGATGCTTGTCCAAAAAAAGAAAGGGGAAATTCCATATAACAGAGAGTGTATTTTGCAGAAACCGTTTTCATCTTTAATTAGCAATGCATCACAACACTATATTCCAGACAATAGTATGCTATAATTGGGGGAGGGGAAGGGGGAGAGGGAGGGGGCATTGTAGCATTCCTTTACTTCAGTATGTTTACATCCCTTCCCCATGCTAGATCAATACATGCTATAATTGGCGACAATGGCCTATCGTTCCTTATCCTTCAACCTAAAGTCATAATATATTCTTTCATGGTAGATAACTCCAAAAGCAAGGCAAAACCTCTCCAAATTTAGACAAAGAGGTTTATTGGAAAGACCCTCCTATACAAGTAAAGCTATAAGCTTGTCGCATTGAACATACCCATCCCCAAGGCTGAGAGCTCAACTTCATTATGCTGCTGTATATATCTCTGAAACAAGAAGTAGCCATTTTCAGGAGTAGAAGCCATAGATAGCAAATGATGAAAGATGTCCTTTTTAAACACATCAGATTGATGCAAGAAAACCCTTTTACTGATGAAAAATAAAGAAAAGAGATTAAAAATAAGATTTGAAAACATTGGATCAGATGTTTACCTAAACAACAATACAAACAACAACAAACCTTTAATCCCAAATTTAAATGCAATTCGGATACATGACACTTTCCTATCCCACGGTTCCTCATAGACCAAGAGATAACCACATAATTTTATCATTAGTTTCCGCGTTGATTAAACACCCATGACATGTAAAACACCAATTCTTCACCAGAAATTAAGGATCCATACCAACACAACTAATCCTTTTCCAAAGAAAATAAGTCTTTAACATCACCACAAAAAAAAAAAAAAAAAAAAAACAAATGCCATGTTTAACAATGCCAAAGTCATATGGAGAACATAGTTAACAATTTTTCCCACGAACAAAAAACAATGTACTGTGGTGAGTGCAAACAAGAAGAAAAACACTCAAAGAAACATCAAAATTCTACAAATATCACCCCAAGAAACAAAAACAACAACAAAAAAAAAAAGACGGAGAGACAAGGAGGATGAGAACATCATGATAATCCCAAAAGAAAACAAAACAACACTAAATACAAGACACCCATTTGAGGAAAACACATTACCTTGGCGAGATTAACATAAAAGAAGAGAGGTTTCTTGGTGTTAGACACTTGAATTCTGTTCTTCTTCTGCGATGCCTGAGCCGCCCCCGCCGCCGCTGTCACTTCTGTGGCCAAAACCGAGGCCGGTGCTTCCGGTGCGGCTGTTGCGGTTACTGTCTCCACCGTCATTTTCTTTTCTTTTTTTCTTCTTCTTCTCACTCTATCTATCTCTCTCGCTTTGTCTTTTCTTGTGAATTTTCTTACACTTCCTCTGGCCTTCCTACGGAGCGGGAAAGTTGGGCTCTTGAAGAAAAATGATTGATGGGTTCGTGAAAGTAGAGGAGACCGTTACGTCGGTTTGGTGGCTAGTGGTAATGAGACACGTGTTGGAATTTTAGTGTTCGTTGACGTGGTAAGAGAAATAGACGGACTTTCTTATTTGAATTGACGAATGTGCCCTCCGAGGCTCTCAGCATCCGGAGAGGGCCGAGTTATTACAAAACTGCCAGATATTGAAGTTATGGGCTCAGCCTACCTAGGTGGTTCTAAATGTTTGTACATTAAATTATTATTTTTATTATTATTATTATTTTAAAAAAAATTATTTAGCAGAGTGACATAAGACATTTGTCTTTTTTTAAATTTCATGATTTATAAGAATTTATGAGACTTGAAGTTTGAATTTTAAATATCTCTTAAATTTTACGCGCGAGAGAAAGATTGTCGGTGAATGGGATGGACGACGGTGGGCGAATCACAAATGCTTCAAAGTGGAAACCAAACGGGGACAACAGCGTCTTACAGCAGACATGTCCTGTTCGGACACGGTTGAGATCAAAACAAAGAATGCCTGCGTCGTACCGGAACATGTACACATGCCCCTCCCCACCCTCACAAAGCACCAAAAGAAAAAAGAAGAGATTTGTTAAGTTGAAGTCACCTGAGGTAGGTGAAATAAATACGAATTTTTATTATATTATTATAATTTTTAAATATGTATTTATAATTTATATATTAATTACAGTTATACGCTGAAAGAGTAAAAAATTTATATTTAATATAAAAATTAAAATAGAGTTATATTTAATATAAGTGATTTAATTTTCATCCTTTTTCAGCCTTTCTTGATGGGCATGGGATGGGGTTAGCAATACGGTGCTATCCAATTAAGTTTTGTATCTTGAATCACTGACCGCTTCCTTAAGAATAATTGAGAGTGTGTTTGGAATTATAATAATTATTTAAAAATTTATATTTTGAGTCAAACATAAATTTATTAATATTTAATAAACTGTAAAATTTGTATTGAAACATGCATCGATGACCCTTTAGTTGTTGAAAATAATATTTACATTCACTTGATTTAAAAGAAAAGAAATGGCCAATAAATTATAATTTATTAGTATTAAAATCATTCTTAAAATTTAAAAAATTTGAATATTAATCAAAACCAATTAAAAAAAAAAATACAATGACAAAAATTCGAAGGCCTTGAACGCTTGCAATGAATGGTTGGCGCGCTTTATCTATAGTCTCTCAGTCACTATCCTTTATTGTAAAATATTATCAATTTACAAAATTTATTACTACTCTCATATTTTATTTAGTAATCATTAAATTATTTTTCTTAAAAAATTTTATTTCTTTTTTGATTTTTTTTCTTTAAAATTAATATAAATAATACTTGTTTGGATTAACTTTCCATTCAAGTTTAAAAATCAAACCAATTATTGAATTAAATAATTTAAATATTTAAAATTTAACTAATTTAATAAGTTAAATTGATAAAATTAATATTTTTAATTAATCAAAATAATTAGATTGATCAAATTAATATTTAATATTAAATATATAAAAAATTTTAATAATATAATTTTTATTTTTTAAACAAATAAAATATAATTTTTTTTTAATTTTTTTCTAAATTTTAAAATTAATTCATCTATTTATATTACAATCGATTAATTTATTAAATTTTAAAATTAATTATTTTAAAAATAAATTAGGTCAAATAATAATGTGATCTTATTAGTTTAATTGACTAATATAGCTTAATTTTTAAAATCCTACCAATACCATGCACCATCATCAATCACCAATAAAGCAATCATTTTAAAAATTACTTCAATATGAAGTCTGATTTGGATCGGGTAGTCACGAATGCGTGTGCTTCCATGAGATCCACTTTTCTCTTTATTGGAGTGAGAGCAGAATTAGAAGGATATGCATAAAGACGTGGGTTCCCCCACCAACCGGCTTGGCACAATCACAATTGCCTTTTCTTGATCAAACCATTTTGCCGCCTAGTGCTCCTTCCACGTCTATTCCACGAACACTTTCTTGCCAATTGGTACACCAGAATTAGGCCATCCATTGGTCCCCCCCCCCCCACCCCTTTGCTAATTTGACATACTTAAATACGAAAAGGAAATGGGACCACAGCCCCCTTTTTCACGTACATGCTTTCCCATTTCAAATGTGTACTCAATTTCCCTCTAGACTTCTCACGATGCCAATCGTTTAGTCGTCGCTACCTGTTTTGTAGCACAAACAGTTGTGATTTCATTGTTCCACTTTCAACTTTTTTTGAAAAAAGGCAATTCAAAAAACAGAAAAATAAAAAATAAAATAAAGAAACTTGTGGCCAATAGATCTTTGCTTGGCTTCATTTACTTGTGGTATTATTCCATTTTCCCCTATTGGGGTCAAATTTTTACTTGGTCAATGATTTTCCTTAACTTTCGGGTTCATGTGGGTCCTAAGGAAATTCGTAATACCATAATCTTCTTAGTATTTAATGACCATTCAATTACCATAAGAGTATGATTAGCTAGTGAAATTTATTAAAACACATATAAAAATAAGAAAGTAATTGAGTAACTTTTTATTTATAATTTTATTTATTTGTGACAATAAAAAAAATTATAATTAACTTATATATTTTTTTAAATACTTTTCATGCACCTCAATAAATGTTATCAACTAATTTTTCTCTTAATTGCTAATTAACTTTTCTAATTAAGCATTAAGGAAGACAAAAAAAAATCATGTAATAATGAATCCTGGTGTGGTGGACCATTGGACCGGTTCGATTGATTGAAGGCTTTTTGGCGTTTGAAGACGGAGACAGATGAGGGAAAAGGATGGGATGGAGGGAAAAATTTTCCAGGAAAACGGTTCATCCTTTTTGACCATATGGAGCCTTGGATGGCGACGGAATTTATGAAGAATTGGCAAAAAGTCTAACCCATCTCGAACGGCAGTCCAAATACGGCATCGAATTAGTATTTTATTCAACCGGACCCAACTAGTCAATGAATGTCCAAAAGAAATTCCTAGAACGAGTGTCAGCTCTTTTGGATTCCACCATTTTGAAAAGAAGAACCTCATATAACAAAAAATAATACCACAATAATATTATTCCATACATGTTTTTTCTCGTCACATCAACTTTTTTTTTTTTTTTTTTAAACTCGAACTAGTCAGAGTATTATAAGTTTAAATTATATTGTAGTGAATATTAAATATGCATTTATAATTTTTATGATTAATTATGTAAATACTGAAGTAGGTTTATTGTTTAACAATTTTCGTGTATTGGGTACCTTTAAGTAAAATGGCAAGAGGCTTTTGTATCTTCTCTCTGTTGCAGAGCAGCCGAGGGGGGGAATGTTTTCTGGGAATCTAAAAGGATTAACTACTCAGATTCATTTCAAATCCATTGAGACTTGACTGTACTTTCCAATGTTTTTGAGTCGTGGCCATAGAGATAAGTAAAAAATTGATATTAAATTTTTATAATTAAGCTTTTTATATTTTATATTTTTATTTAAATTTTATATTTTTAAAATTTATTTTTAATCAATTTTTTTTTTTAAATAAAAAGCATCCAATCCTTTAATGATTTTTATTTAGTTAATATATAATCTTTAACCTTAAGATTTAAAGCAAAATTTCCATTATTTTCACTTCGGATCTGGCCTGGATAGCACCAACCCAGAATTTCAAAAATCAACAAAAACTGTTTTGCATCTGTTCTGTATAGCTAAACTTGGATTAAGACAGTGGGGTTAATTTGGATTATTCCAGCATTTTATGGAAAACAGCTAGAAATTCATTGTCATGTACATCCTTTTTTTTCTTCTTTTTTTTTTTTTTTTTAAATAATCTCTTTCAATTTCATCTTCCCCTCCCATTAACTTCTTGCACAATAACAGTACTAAAAAATCAGACTTTCAGATTGATAGCATTCCACCATTTATGATACAATCCCTAACCCAAAATTCCCTCCAAGCCTCCTCAAATTGAATTCCTGAACCTGCCATGAAATGAGAATTATTCCCCTCAAGAGGCCATGCTTCTAGCATTAAATGGATTATGGAGAGTTGCACACTAAGGAAATGGGATGCTGTGTCACCATGGCTTTGTAGCCCATCAAGATCAAAACCTCAACCAGACGTGGCAGTTCCAATGGCAACTCAATTGCCCCATTTTCAATTATTACCTGGAATATTACTATATATATTATTATTACGCAATTATTCTTATTAAGACATATAATAATTATTTCATGCCATTTAATTGAATGTCAATTAAGTTTAAATTCTAAAAATGTTGATTTATTGACTTATTATTTCTCCTGCTGTAAATCGGTGGGATTCTTTCATAAAACACAACAGTTGTGAGTTTAATGTTGGTAACTACTGGACTTTCAGTCTCACTAACCGACTAAAAAATAAAAATATTTCAATAAAAAATTAATTTCATATAATAATTTTTTTTTTCATTTAAATGCACACATGGTATATTAGAATTGTTATATATTTTTTTATTTTTGAATATATAATTAAAAATAGATAATAAATATTATATATAAAAATGTCATAATAATATCATTAATCTTATTTTTATAATTATAATTTTTTTATATTTAATTGTCAATAAATAAATTTTATTATTAAAAAAATAAAATATGTAAATTTTTTATAAATAAATTTAGAGTAATGATATTATATAATTTTTTAAAATTTTATTTATAAAAATACGTCATAATTCCCGTTAAACTGGAAAAACCCACTCTATAAATACCAAACTCCAATAAACAAAAAAGAAAAAAAGAAAAAAAACAAAATCATACTGTTCCAAAAAAAATAAGGCAAAATCATGGAAAACATTTTTTTCTTGATTATTATTATAAACTTTTATTTTCAGAATATAGAGAGAGAGACACCGAGAGACAAAGAGACACAGACACTTGTAAGAGAGAGAAGCTCAAAGATCTTGTCAGATCGGCCCAGAATTGTAAGAAAATTTCCATCACATTATTGCTTTTAACGGGGTTACGTTTTGTGCGTTTTGCTGATTTATATGTCTTTTTGTTTTTTATTTTTTGGGTTTTCGTTGTAAGAAGAAAGGCAGTGTGGGTCGATCTTTGTAAGGTTATTTGCCTTCCTTCTTTGATCTTTTTGGTTCACTATTTTTAACCTTTCTCTTTCATTTTAACTTCCCTTTTGTGGTTCGAGCTGTCCGGCGGTTTGTCTCTCTCTCTCTCTGTTTTTTTTTTTTTTTCATTTTTTTGGCCTCTTATTTTCAATATTGGATTTATTATTTATTATCTTTTTTTTTTTTTAAGAATTTGAGGGGCTTTATTATGCGTGCTTAGAAAGGAGGGATCTTGGCAGTTTTCATCCATCTTTTTCGTTCTGGGGTTTTCAAGTTACGCCATTGGTGATACAAAGTTGGGTCATTTCTGTTTTCTTGGTTCATCTTTTTGTCCTTCTTGGTTGTTTTTTGTTTCTTTGTTCCATTCTTTTTAAACTTATTTTGTGGGCTTCCTTTTCCTTTTTGATGAATGTTTTTTTTTATGGGCTTTTTTTTCTGGGATATTTGGATGCTTAAATGAATTTGTTTTCTTTCCATTTTGAGTGCCTTGTTGTAATTGAACTTCCTTCTCTCTCTTTCTTTCTCTGTTCTCAGGGTCTTCCTTTATTCTTTTTGATTTTAAGTTAACATGTGAGATTGCGCTTTTTGCTTAAGTTGGTTGCTTGGCCTTCAAACATTTTTTTTTTTTTCTTTTTTATTTTAAATTTTTTTCAGTTTTTTTTTTTTGGGGGGGGGGGGAGCTAGTCTTTCCCTTAGTATCACTCTATGTAGATAGGTAACCCTCAGTTTCAACTATTTTTGCTTTGCTCCAGATACATTTTTTGTTTTTTAGTACTTGCTGATCTACCAATTTCCATGTATTTAACTACTTCATGTGATTTCCATGGGGGAAAAAGGAACGAAAAGATTTTAAAAGAAAAATCATAATCATTACATATCTGATAGTTGTTGAAGAACTTGTACACCTCTCATTTCTTAATTTTTTTCCTTTATTTTTTTAAGTGAGGACATGGAGAACTGGGAAGAGAGTTGATATCATTTATAAAATGTCAAAATAGGCAAAATTAAGGCAACATGGGATTGTCGGTTAGGTGTTCTATGGGGGCCTTCCATTTTTTCACTGATATTTATAGGTTTATTTAGGATCTCTCTTTGCCCTCTCCCTGTCCATATATGCATGCATACTGTAGTCATTTAAGTATGTATGTAGGAACCTATGTATGCACATCTACATATATGTATGGATGTGTGTGTGTGCACGACTTATTATCCCAATTCAACCATAAGAATGCACAAGTTGCCAACAGTAATGGACCTCTTTGATTCCCAGCATGAATTTTCTGGTTATTTGGTGCTTTCTCTTGCTATCTGTTTGGTTTTTTTCTTTTTCTTTTTTTTCACAAATTTTCCTAGTTTTTGCTGTGAAAGGGTAGGAAAAAGAGTTGTCTGGTGATATCGGTTAAAGTGGTTGAGTTGTCTTTTTAATTCAACATCTTTGGCACTTTCTATTTGTTTGAGTGAATAATGAATTATTAAAGCACTAAAAGAACTGTGCCTGTTCACGTCCATGGTAACATAAGTTTCTTTATTTTCCTAGTCTGTGTTATCTTTGCATCATACTAAAGTAATTTATTTGTGATTCCATGCTAAAATATCTTCTCTTGTTAAGCATTATGAAGCTAAAGCTGTTACTTTTTATGCAGTTTGATGGGAAGAGAATTTACTGATGCACACATGGACAGAATGCCAAATGGTGTTGTACTGAAGTCGAATCGTGTGTCACATGATATAGCCCTTGTTGCTCCTAGAATTTCTGAAGATACCATTGAAGCAAAGGAATATGCGAAGGAATGCACTGCAGGAGGCTTCATTGTTGAAAGCTCTAGTGAAAAGCATGATGTGTTATGTGTCAAAAACACAAATTTTGGTGCTGATCTTGTTGAGGAAAAAAATCCAAAACCTGGTGCTCAGAAGTCAAGCGATGATAAAAATTCAAATTCTCCAACACCAAAATTTGGTGATATTGGAAATGTGTGTGTACAAGAAATGGTTCCCCAGCCACATGCTCTAGCAACTGAAAAGCCTGCAGTTGCGAATGAGTCGACGACTGTGAACAATTTGCAGTCCCCCACTGCCGCAAAGATTTCACAGGTAACTACAATGCTAAATGTCGTTACTTTGAAACAAGCAAAGTTTTCTGTTCCCTTTTCACTAATTCAGAGCCACGTGCATTTTAGTTTGTTGTTTTTTCCTTTTCCTCCCTGTCCCTGGTCCCAAAAGTTTCCTGTTTTGTGTGCTGGCTCTAATTTGTGTCCATTTGCAATTTTTTGGTTGATTTCTGACATGTTAGAGTGGTCTACCTCTTCTTGTTTCTTTATTGACCAAAGTGGTACCACTCTGATATGTTTTAAACTCTTTGTTTGATTTGTGTTGGATTGGATTTATCCTAATACTTAATCTGACCTATAAGTATTCCTTGATTTTCCTGGTTTGCCACAATGGTAAGATGAGGAATGCACCTAAGCTTCATTGCTCATTGAAGTTTCTATTTGCTCTCATGCAGCTGAAATTGTGGGACAAGCTATGAATTTACCCTCCATTTTAATAATGCTATAAATTTTCATTTGAATACACTGATTTGGAAGTTTTTCCCTGCAGCCAAATTCACCTCTTATGGCAAAGAAGCCATTACAACCAGACAGTAAGGATCATCTTGATGAAGATGACAATTGGTCTGTTGTTTCCTCGTATCCTCTTGTGACTTGAACTAATTGCATTCTACTATGTTTCTGCCAAAGATGTGGGAAAAGTAGAGGGCTTGTCCTTGGGAACCTTTGTTCTCTTTTGAATATTGCTTTGTTGTGACTGCAAATGTTATCCTTAACAGTGTGTAGTAATGCTGCATCTGTAAAAACAGTTAAATCTGTAACCATTGGAACAGCTCCAACATTTAGATCTACTGAACGTGCAGAGAAACGGAGGGAGGTATTTTCGCATCAAATAATTATGTGAAGCTTGTTCCTCGAACTCTTTTTTTTTTTTATTAAATTCTTGACAGTTGTATCACAACTAATAAGCTATATTCATTTTTCGTGATCTAGTTTTATTCGAAACTAAAGGAAAAACACCAAGCTTTGGAGGTAGAGCGAAGCCAAGCCGATGCAAGGAGCAAGGTAGACTTCTCTCTTTTTTGTCTTTTTTAGATACCGCATTTTTGTGGGCAAAGTATCTCTTACACTCAATATGTCTCTTAGAAGCAGTATATTTACATGTTTTCATGTCTCTGTGTTTTTGGGGGTGGGATGCGGTAGCTGGTGGGAGGTTTGTAGTTTTCCTGCTTGTTCAAGCAATCATTCAAAGGATTCTTTTTCCATTTTTAGGAAGAGCAAGAAGCAGCCATCAAGCAGCTTAGAAAGAACATGGTATACAGAGCAAATCCAGTGCCTAATTTTTACTATGAACCACCTCCGCCAAAGGCTGAATTGAAGAAGGTATGTGGTTAGAACTTTTGTCCTCATTCTGGTTGATGCTTGTGCAGGATGTCTTTACATACGAGCTTACATTTTTCAATGCCAGCTCCCACTGACCCGACCAAAATCGCCAAACTTAAACCGCAGAAAGAGCTGCAGTGATGCAATTCAATCATCTCAAAAGGATGTGGGAAAGCATTGTGCTCGGCATCGCCACAGCATAGGTGACCACAAAGAAGTTTCTATTGTGCCCAACTCTGCCAAAGTTAAGATTCATGTCAGCCCACAAGCTGCAAATGGCACCCGCAAGATCAAAGTTCGAGCTAAACCAGAACACAATACCGCAAAAGCCAATTCTGACAAGATCACCGAGCAGACAAATTCAGACGTCTCTGTCAAGTCATGAATTACTGGTTTTTACTAACTCTTTACATCTCTAGTTTCCTTAGTTGTGATATTAGATGTTTCTGAGAGAGAAATAGCCCGCCTCTTTTCGGCTGCGAGGACTTCATGTGGTTTGTGTCAATGTGAACTGTATATACATGTCATGTTTTACATAGATAGCGTTTATGATTCTGATATGCACTACGTCTCTTACATTCGTCATCTTATGTTGCCTCATATCAGCAATGTACTTTGGCTTGCAATTTTTTAGAAACTTTGATGTACTGGCTGTTCTTCTATTAGGTGTATCTTCCTGTGACTTTTGGTTCTCATCTATCGCTGAGGATGCATGACTACTTTCCACCCTAGCATTACCTCTCTCTGTTCTCTTGCTTTCCAACCTCTTCCAAACTCCATCAAAAGCCATCAAATCTGCTCTCATATTCTTCAACATTTCACCACCCAGAAAGCCCTGACAATGACTTGCAATTCCAAACCCAACAGAAAGCGGCCCCTCCATGGATGAATGGCCCCGGACCCACATCCAAGAACCGCGCAAGAAAACGTTCAATCAAACAGCAGGCTATCTTCAGTGCCTCAGTTCCCAGTTTTTTGAAAAATTTCCAATAAATTGATCCCAGATTCTGAATGAAGACAAAGAAATATGCATCATTCATGACCGTTACTTCGCTGGTCCGTTGCTTTTAAAACAAAATCATAAAGAATTCACTCCAAAAAAATGAAAATGGGAACAAACGGCGAAGTCAGACGCGCTTGTAATGATTGCGCCAATTAAAAGCCCAGACGTGAGTCCTCCAAACTCCGTTAACGTGAACCGGCGATGCAGAGACAGGGAACTTTTTTAAAAATCGATATCATATTGACAAAGGAGAACACCTTCCATAATACGATTAACTGAGATAAAACCTAATCGGAATCGCCACTTGTCATGCAATGATTGGCTAATAATAATAATAAAAGAGAGACAAACATTTGAAGAAAACTGAAATTTCAAGCGACGGCCATGTTAGTTTAAAGCTAACCACTACATTAACCAAGCTTTAGCTAGCGTATTTACAATTTTACCCCAAATTCGATTCCTAACCCCTAACAGAAATACTGGATCCCCACCCTCACTTCTTTGCCTTCTTTGCCGTTGCTTTCTTCTTCGCCGGAGACTTTAAGGTCTTCGGCCTCTTCACGCTTTTCACCGGAGCCACCTTCTTTCCCGGCGAAGTCGTGGTAGCCGTTTTCGCCGCCTTGGCTGGCTTAGTCACCACCTTAGGCTTTGGCCTCCCTGTTGCATTTGCCTTAGCCTTGGGCTTTGCAGCTGACCTCACCTTGGCTACTGGAGCCTTCGCTTCGGCCTTTGGCTTTGCCGCAACTTTAGACTTAGAACCGGATGCTTTCTTCACCGCGGGGAGCTTGAAAGAGTTCTTGACCTTGACGAGCTTGCCAGAGGCAACGAGCCGCTTCAATTGAAGCAAGAGAAGCTTCCTGAAATTCGCAGGCAAGTCCTTGTGCCTCTCCTCGATGAACTTCGTGATAGCGTACTGGCTCGATCCGGTCCTCTCCTTCAACGACACAATCGCCACGCTCACCATCTGAAAATAGACCACCTCTAAGGTAATGAAGTTTTAAAAATCTAGAGATAAAGAGAGAGAAGATGAAAATCTAAGTGTCTAGGGAGAGAAATATAACGGAGGAGGGTAAGTTACCTCATAGAAGGGCGGGTAAGCGCGTGGAGATCGTGGCTTCTTTGCACCGGCGCTGGCTGGCTTTCTGGCTTTCAGCACCTTAGGCTTGGTGGTCGCACCCGCCGGCGCATGGGTGGTTACAGCAGCGTCCGCCATAGAATTAAATCAGCCGATCGGAGTGAACTTTTACACAGAGAGAGAGAGAGAGAGAGAGAGTTGGCCCAGATGTGAGACAACGGGAAAGGAGAGACGGTTTTAAATAAAAAGGGAATGGTGTGTTGTGATTGGTGGAGAGGCGTGAGGCACGGATCGAGAGAATTAAAAGGAGTTTTGAATTAGGACTGTTGGATCGCGTGCTTATCTATGGTTATAAATCAAACGCTTGGGCTGGTGGTGGATCGAGGGGTGCAGTAGCCTAAACGAACACGGCTGAGATGGGAGTGGCCTCTCTTTTGGGGTTCTCCTGTTGATTTGTGGTGGCCGAAACGTGCGCTGTCATTATTGGATTTTAACCGTATTTGAAGATTTAGATTGGTTCAACGAAGCATCGTATATTACCGAAATGTCCCTGATGGTTCCCAATTACCACGATTTTGGTCTTTCATTCCAATTATTTATTTTTTTGGGCCGCCCACATTAATCTAAACCATCGTTTGGGCCTGATTCAGGGTTCTTCTTTTGCCTTGGCCCAATGAAAAGGATAATGTCTACTTTTCCTTTTGTATATATATTTATGAACAAATAGACGTAAAAGATAGTTTTTTTTTTTTAATTTTTTTTGCTGAAAGGTGAAAAGGAGTGTTCCTTCTTGATGATGCCACAGTTCATTCACAGCCTGTGTGTCTCCTTTTCTATTCTGTCGCACCCAAAACCTCTTCAGTAAGTTGCTTTCGACACCACAAAATATGCCCCACTAAACATCAGGCCCATTGTCCATTACCTTTTTCCAGGGCGATCAGTTTGAGTGGCCTTGGCTTTTGGACTTCTCTTCTTTTTTTTTTTCAGTTCGTACGCTTGATTCCGAATATGACTCGGAACTTGAGATTTTGTTGGAAATTGTAGCCGAGTTTGAAAGGTTCAAAAAAAAAAACAACAAAAAAAAATTCATTTGGGTTGGCTAAGCAAAAGTGCATTCCCCTAGTGCATGAGGCTGCTGGCTTTGCTCTGTTAGAGTTGGGGAAGAGTGGCCTATGCAGCCTTCCTTTTGCATTTTTGCAATACACAATATTCCAATCTAATCCGAACCCATAATTCAAAACTAAAACTCAAATCGAAACGAGAGATTTAAGTTTAATATTTTAAGCTAGAGCAAGTTTACAATTTTTTGGAACCACCTATTCTCTTCTGTATAAAAGCAACTCAAACCAGAATCACCCATAAGGTTAAATAATAAATACTCTAATCCCTACTATCTCTAGTTTCAGATTTGAACCATATGATAATATATACAGCAGTGATTTACATAAAAAGTCCGTTCAAATTTGGTTGGATCACAACACAATTGGAAATTTTGCCGAAATAAAGATGGAATTGAGACATCTACTGCCTCTCATGCATTTGCAGATTCTGATGCAAAGTATCTGGAATGGTTGTGCTCGCCTTCATACGTGACAATTAGCATAGAAGGGTCCTCTAAGCATCTCTCAACGTGCTTCCTTGCCGGACAACCTCTGGCGCTGCTACATTTATAGTATCCCCTGCACCATAGATGGTGTGGCAATAATCATGAAAGCATAGTTACATGACTTGCAGTAATGATGTACTTTTAGCACAAAACAGCAGACATGTAAATGCACACATCTGTTATATTGAAGAGGATATTTTAAGGAAGAAAAATTTTCCAAAGTCTTCTGTCAGCATACTTTGAAATTTAAAACAGACACCCACAAAGGATTTATGGCTAAACTGTAGGAATGTGTTACAGAGAAGCCTGATTTAGATGTACCTTGGATGTGGAGAGCCCTTTATTGGCTTTTGCCCATATTTCCTCCATGAAAATTCATCAGGAGGAATGTCTGCCACCTTATTACTAATAGCAGGCACCCTTATAGATCTTTTCACCCTCAATTTCCTGCAACAAGGACGATAAGAATTACAATCAAAATGAGATTTAAAAAAAAAAAAAACACCAGATTTGATTTTTGTGTAGGGATTTGAATCTGACCTCCTCTTGGAACAGTCACATTTGCTGCTACTACCACATTTGGCATTACCATCTTCTCCTCTAACAGAACACCTCCTCCGTGTCTGCTGTGAGAACTTATTGGATGATTGAGGCACACCTATCAAATGGAATGATTCTCCGCCAAAGTTGGTTGCAGTACCATCCAAGCTCAAAGAGGATACAAATGACCTTGTTGAAGACATGGTTGGTGTGCAGCTGGAGCCATCAAACTCGAGGTTTATGGCACTATTACTCCTAGAGTACAAGAGATCAGCCTGACGTTTCATTTGTTGCTGGTGCTGCTGAATCCGCATCCTCTGTATCTGTTGCTGCTGCGGTTGAAAAAATTGGTAGTGCTGTGATGTTCTTAGTTGGGAAATTTGGAGAGAAGGCCTGGTTTGTGAGTTTATCTCGAGTACTGGTTTTTGCAGAAACATGTTCCGCTTACTTTGCATACAAGCTCTAGACTTGGAATCCATTTCAGGTGGTGGGGTATCCAGAAAAGTAGGAGGCACAATTTGGAGGGGCTTTGGTGCAAAAATTGTTTGGCAATTGGGACTCTCTAGGAGAATTCTTTGAGGCAAAGATGAACGAAAATTCTTGAACTTCCGTACTTTTCCATGACCTAAACTAGCGTTTAAAAGAGAAACGACTCTCTTAAACTTGAACACTGCCTCTCCAGTCTCCACCATCAAGTTCCTATACTGAACTTGATCTTTGGCTTGGCTCAACAGGCCGAGAACTCCATGGCAGCTCTCAATAGCCGCCTTGTGTGCCTCCTCAACCTCTTCCATACTCAACTAAACTCGGAAAATAGGCCTTAGGTTGTCAAGACCTTCAAATCCCAATAAACAATGACATCAAATCAATTAGCTAAAACTGTTATCACAAAAAAAAATTCTCAAAAACCCATTCCCAAAAAATGGCTTATACACAGTTGGAAACATAACCAAAGGGAGGACTAAAGGCTCAAAGTTAAATCTATACAAAAATAAAAACTTGCCCTTCTTCTTTTGCCAATCCTGAGTAGCAAGAACTATGAAGAAAGGGGGAAATTTTGTGGCAACATCAACAAGAACAGACCTCGCAAGATTTGATCAGTGGTGTCATATTAGATCACCCCATGGTGTGAAAATCAAGATTCAAGCTTTTATTTCTGGGACTTGTTAAACTGACCCAAAAGAAACAAATTTCCTCTTTAGATCACTTGAAAACTACAGCTTAATAAACCAAACCATTTTAGAAATAAAAAAAAAAAAAAGGAAAAGGCAAAGGATCCAACAGAGAAACCAAGGAAGAGAGAGATTGCTCTTTAGTTTTAGTAAGTTATGCTCAGTAGTGCCAGTGAGATAGACAAAGAGAGAGAGAGAGAGAGAGAGAGAGAAAGAAACAAAATTGGGTCTGACATCTGTCAAAGATCGTGATGGTGGTGCATTGTTTTTGTGTTTTTTTCTTTCAATTTCTTTACTAGGAAAATTTTCCCTTTTAATTCCATGAATAATCCATAGGATTACTTTCACACTTTTGTCAAACTGTCTGATTAAGGTGGACCCAATATTCCACTCTGATCAGTGGACATCTCAAAGCAGCAGCAGGAGATGGAGCATTCAGACTTTGACACCTACAACGTTTGACACTTGTCCCAAGAAAGGTGCATGCCTCTCGGCGTCTGTTTCTGCAAAGAAAAGACTATGGTTTCTGGTAGGACCAACAATGTCAGGACACAGTTGACTCCCATGGAGGTTGCCTTCCCCTCTGCGGCTTTGCCCTTTCCTGTACAAATTTCGGCCCACCATATATTCGTAACACATGTACTTCCCCACCTGAGAATTTGACCTCACTTTGACATATCATTTTATTTATTAGCCTAAATTTAATTTTTTTCAAGTTTTAAAAATTAAAAAATTTATGATAAAAATATGATATTAAATATTAATCCGACAAAAAATTTTATTTAGAATCATCATTATTTAAGCTATATTTTCTATAAAAAAATTTAAATTAAAATATTAATGAATAAATTTCAATTTAAATTTATAAAAATAATAAATAATATTCTTAAAATTTTTCTTCTCTTTCTTTCTTTTGTGTTTTTTCTGAGAGATAGGAACCTGTGAGCCTGTGCCAGGGCATGTGGCTCCCCACCTTTAGCCTACTCTAAAACAGGAGGTTTTCGTCCCAACTATGTATCTATGCTGAGTCACGGGTAGCTCGAAAGTCAATAGTGGGAGAATATCAGAACAGAGCGTTTGGTCCAAGATAATGATTTATTGTTAATACTATGCTGCTTCGTCTGTATCTCCAGTTTATCTTCAAACAGGCGATGGCTTCGATATAAAATAGCATAAAATCCAACAACTACAACATTTTTAACCATTGCCACTCTCAGAGTATTGCCTGCACGAGGGATTTCCGTTGATGGGTGTCCTTGAAAAAGAGGTTTTTTTTTTTTTCCAACAAAAAAAAAAGACAAACCATCTTTTTTTGGTAAATTTTTTAAAAATATATTATAAATATATTAATTATTATATTATATTTATAGGTTAAAATTAAAATTATTTGTTAAAATCCTCGTCCAACTTTTTTTATAAAAAGAATTTACCAACCGAATATTATCAAACTAAATAAATATTTTTCACATTTAATTTTAATATTAATAAATTTAGATTTGTAACACTATTTTTTTATATAAATTTTTATTTATATGTAACAAATTACCAGTCAAATTATTATATTAAGTGATTTTTTGTTGGTTAAAATTTATTATAATTATTATAATAAATAGATCATTTTATTTGATATTAAATTCTAAACATAAAATTCAACTAATCTCATGATATTAAGTCAACATTTGCCTTTTTTTTTTTTTAATTTAAGAACATAAATGAAGAAATATGAGTAGACATATGTTTATAAATATATAATAATAATAATAATAATAATAATAATAATATTATTATTATTTCTTTTATATATAATAATTAATAATTATAAGTAAATGATATAAATTTAAATTTAAAAATATCTATTTATCAATATTATCATTATAATTTTTTTATTATTTATTAAAAAGTATATTAAATAATGAATTACATAATAAAAGTGTTTTTTTTTATATTTATGAATATTATATATATTTTAAAGATAAAAAGTAATATTTTAAATTTTTATTTAATAAAATATTAAAAAAAAAAAAAACAACTAGTTTTGAGACCCCAAGCTTGGCAATTTGCCTCACATTTTTACATTAAATAAATAAAAAAATCCTAGAGCATGACATCAGGCATCCTTTTGGGATGTTCTAACATATCTACCAAAAGGAATCAACACAAAGCGATGAATAGATTCTTGTAATGGTACGAAACATTTCCTTTCTGTAATCCATCGCTTTAACAATATTCAAGGTTCCTCCCAACAATTCTAAACGGGCTTAGTACATGATGCGATCAACTTCATACACATACTCACATCGCATTATTATATCAATATTTATAATCTATAATTATATATTGAAAATATATTTAATTCATTTTTCCCACATATATATATATATATATATATATATTTTGAAAACATAAGTGTAAAAGATTGGATGCAATCTTAACAGTAACTTGGCAGGGACTGCAATGTGACACTTGGCATGTAAGAGGATCAGTTTATGGATCCGCCATCATCACCTCACCCCATTATCAGAGGCCTCGAGATGTTGGTTTCTTGGCTGCTGAATGGACTGTCCGAATGTCCATTGAGTTTGACATTTTGACCAATTGGGTGATATTAATTTGGAAATCTATGTAAACCCTTTAATGATATCGCCCACTACACGATGACAAACAAGCCGACCATAGGATTTTGCCTTTACATTTTAAATGCCAACTGTAAGAAATTGCCTTTAATGGTCACTTCTAAGCTGTTGTGCATCCAAGCTTGATTTCAGACTAAGACTGCTATTACTGGATACATCAAATTAAAATAGTAAGTAAAGCAATCTTAGGTAATTGAATGTGACACATAAATCGTCCTATTGTAAGGTCACCTCACATGCTTCTCTATTTGTCAATCGACATGGAATTGCAACTGTTTCACGAGACACTTGCATCAATAATTCAGTATGAAAATCTCTTTGCCTGGCTTGTAGTTTCAGGTCCATTCCACTACATCATTGCAAAAAGACATTGAACTTTGCATACGTTGGATGTGTGTTAATCAATCATTATTGAGCTTCTAGACATTAAGCAACCGAGTTTTACAAATACCCAGTACGCAACTACTGACCTTTTGTGATTGTCTTTGTTGTCAAAGCACAAAGCAGGTAACGCCAAATATTCTCTAATAAACAATAATGACTGGATAAGAATGATCATAATATCACGAAATGGATCCCACGGTGTCTCGCAAGGTAAATTGTTTGATCGATTAGCACTAATTATGTGATATTATTTAACTATTTGCTCTCCAATTACAAAACCTTAACGTAAATTGTCACGAGTGGTGGCGTTAGTGTAATTCGAGTGGAATTTGAATGAAAAATGCCAACCACAGTTAGATCCTTGTAGGGTTCGAACTCCCACATGCACATGTGCCACTTTCTTTGATAGAAAAAAAATGGTTTGGTGGCAAGTTGACATGGGTTTGATGCCGCCTGTGTTTTTTAAGGTGTAAGATGGCTCGCAGAGTTCCCGCGAATGAAGGTTGAATTAAGATGTAAACAGTAATAATACCTATTGATCTAGAATTACAAGGTGATGACTTATATTTTTATAATATCTTTTTTAGATTAACAAGAAAAAAAAAAATGTTGTGCCGTGGATGATTCATCCTTTCATCAAATCGAGAGCATCCACTTACTGCCTTAGTTACAATTTGAAAACCCATGTCAGGACTCCACTTCCTGTACCTAGTTGATGGGGTTGGGTTGCCCCCTGAGACAAGCATTTTCCCCATAGCACACGGCCTGCTCAGGTAAAAATGCAAGAAGGGATAGTTTCTCAGGTTAATGGTTATGGTAAGTAAGGTATGATAATATACACACAATAAACAAAAACTGTGACAAATTTATTTTATTCTATGTGAAATTTCTACAAAATATTAGCTTTTGAACGGATATGTTATCCAATAAAGTGGAGTCCATTATCATCATATGCCAGTGGAGCAAACATGATAATTAAATTATATGTATTTGATCATTTTAAAAATATTATAATATGATAATTTTGGTATATCAAAAGTTTTAGTTGTATATGTTTAATCATATTTGAGCATATTAGTGTAAAAAAAAAAAAATTAAATTGAAATCGAAGAATCTAAAAATTGATTCTAGCTTTCTATGAGATGGGTACATACAATAATCTATAAGTTATATTGCAGTTACAAATAGCTATATTAAAGTTCCAGGCATGATAGACTTGACCCTGTCTCTCAAATTCTGCTTGTGGGGTACAAGTTGTTCCACTACAACACAAATAGAAATGTCATTTCACAACCAAAACAACAAAAGATAATATTCTTTTATGACCAAGAAAATGTTACTTGAGTTCCATGGTTTCCGATGTTTATATCCAATTCCAGTTGAAAGATTGCCAAGGATGTTCAATTCATCGCCCTTTTGGATTGGTAATCTGGGAGAAGATATCAGTAGAGCCATCCGATGGAATACTAATCTCATGATCACTCCCAGGCCACGGGTTATCGTGATGTGATACCAAGTTTTTTCCTACGCTCTCCTCAGAAGTGACACTTCCCTCACTGATTGAACTGTGCTTTGAACCATCAGCATTATCCTGTAATTGGAGTGCAAATTCAAGGTTCCACAGCACATCACCCATGCTTGGACGTTCGATTCCAGAGTCAGCCAAGCACTTCTCAGCTGTGTCTGCAAACTTCTTGAGGCATTCTGGCTTAATTTGCTTCTTGATCTGAGGATCGACGATATCTTCCAGATTGCCATTTGTTTGGCAGTGACGAGCCCAATCGGCAAGACTAACTTGTTCTCTTGGAAGGTTGGGATTCAAGGCAGGCCTTGAACACAATGCCTCGAATAAAACAACTCCAAATGAGTAGACATCAGACTTCTCAGTCAATTGCTGCCTTTTAAAGTATTCAGGATCCAAGTAGCCAAAACTACCTTTAACCACAGTACTAACATGTCCCTTTTCCATGTTAGGACCGGTTTTTGAGAGCCCAAAATCTGAAACCTTGGCAACCCAATTCTCATCCAAGAGAATATTTGTGGTCTTGACATCCCTGTGAATGATTGTGTACTTAGCCCCAGTGTGCAGGTAGTGGAGTCCTCTGGCAGCACCAATGCAAATCTCCAACCTTCGCTTCCATGACAGCTTAGGTTTCTTGCCATTGTAAAGATGCTCCCTCATAGTCCCAAGTGCCATGTAGTCATAAACCAGGCACATCTCATTCTCTTCCTCACAAAATCCAATCAAAGATACCAGATGCTTGTGTCTCAACTTAGAAAGCATCTCAATCTCAGTCTGGAACTCGTTAACTCCTTGTTCTGATTGGGGATTTGACCTTTTGATGGCTACCTTAACAGTCTGATCAATGACACCTTTATACACCTTGCCAAAGCCTCCAACACCGATGACATTGGACTCATCAAAATTCCTGGTTGCCTTTTTCATCTCAGACAGCGTGAAATGGCGACAAAGACCCTGAGCCAGTGTTGTAAGATGGCTACTATTGCTCTTCCCAGAGATTGTTGATTTGCTTCCAGTGGTATGGGAATAGATTGGCAGCCAGCTAGATGTATGCGAATCAGGGCCAGGATGCCTTTTCCTCCTTTGGTAGACAGCAATGCATATTGCAGCCACCAAAGCAAAGCCAGCAGCCCCTCCGGCTGCTCCCTTAATCACAGCTTTGTTATTTGATTTAAAAGCCTTTGGGTTACTTTCAGACACATCGCGGGCGAGCATTGCTGATAGCTCAGGGTTCGGTCGTGCCAAGTTCTTCTTTGCATCACTCATCTTGAATATCTCTATTCCGTTTACTGATGCATCATAGTATTCAGGCTTTAGCTCAGTTGATGGATGCAATGCCACCCAAATCTCTTCATCACCGGGACTATCAGTGACAAATACAGCATAATCTTTATAAGTTGGCAGGCCAATCTTTCCTGTCCAGCCGATTATATCAGCTGGAGGATCAACTTGGGCAGTTTTATTGTTGATATAAATGTCAAAGACTTTCTGGTTGATCTTGGTCAAGTTGAATTCACAGAAATGTAACCTAACAATATATGTGAAATTGGCATCAACCTGAAAAAGCCACGTTAGATTGTATTGCAGGTTCAGGTCCTTTGAATTTCCCATGCCTCTTGCAGTTGCGTAGACATCAGCAGGAGCTGCATACTCTGGCAATTCGCCATAATTGATTTTAACATTGTCAGTGGTCTGCAAATCCATCCCGGTTGCAGCACCATATAAATAAGGCATGTCATTGTACCAAGTCCTTGCCAGACCACCAGAGTCTTTGCTTGGAGGAATCATCTGCCCTCCAACATTCAACCTATACATTGTCTGCAAGTTCGAGCTGGTTGCATCAAAAGTCTGGTCTTCAAACCCCACCATTGTCCCTGAGCCAAACAGTTCAGGAATTGGGATCAACTCAATGCCATTAACAAAAGCAAAAGATTCAGGTTTGTCTGCTGCTGGCCTAAAAGTGACGTCAAGCTCATCAGATGCCATGGGAGGCAGAGAATACTCTTTAATAAGGTAGGCTTGAGTAAGGGCCTGAGCAGTGATTGAAGCACTAAAATTGTTCAGGAGGGTAACACCAGCTGCCACAACTGAGAAATAGGATTTTGAGATATTAAGGCTCGAATAGTCAGTTGGATAAAAGTGCAGCCTCAGCCAATAGCGAGTTTTTTGCTTGATGGGGAGCTTATAGGTAGCTTCTGATGTGAAGATTCTTCCATCCATGTATGGAACTTCTGATACAATTGAAGAGTCTTGGTATTTGGCTCTGCTAACCAGGTAATTCCCAGCAATGTACTTGACATCTGATTCCCATTTTCGTCCATCACCATCTGCACCATCATCATCTGAACCACAGTTCAAATACAAAACCTGTGGCCCTTCGCTCAAGACCAAAAGGGCATTAAAAAGAACAGAAAAACAAGCAAGAGAAAACAAAACGTGGGTATTAGTGTACATGGCTGAAGGAGGAAGGACCAAAAGGCCACACACCTCGGCGTACAGGAAAAACAAAAATTCTTTTTCACTAGAAAAGGGAAGATTTCCTGTACGCCGGAAATTAAATGTTCTGCTGCTGCTTTCCCTTTTGTTTGTTTGTAGAAATCTTGGCCTGCCTAAGTCATTTTTATTTATCCATGGATGTTCATGCCTGGACTGGACAGGAACAAGCCAGGCAAGAAGAGATCGTAAATCTTCTTGTGTTATTTTATGGTATTGGTTCTTTTGTTAAACATCCATTGTTGAAATTGGCAGGCGGTTGAAAATTGATGAAGGAGAGCACTAATCTCAGACCCCTCGTGATTGATTGGTTCTAAAAGGTTTTCGATATCCATTATGAAAAGGCTAAATTTAGCAAATGGTTCCTATGACTTTTTTTAGCTTAGTACAGGTTGGTGAACATAAACAGAATAAGAATTGCAACCAACCATTTGCTTTTTTTAGGTAGCTGGCTTCACTAGAAAGTTGACTTGCACAACTTTACCTTAGATTCTCCTGCCATACGAGATTCTACTGGTTTGAGACCATGGATCCATGAGGTTTATCTTTAAACAGCAAATGAGCAATGCACATTAGTGAGGCATTAAATAACATAAACAGAATGAATGCAGAGACTAAGATTAACTCACCATCATGTAAACTTGAAGATTTCAATAAAACGTCAAAAGAAACAAGAACAGTTTCAGGATTTCAGCATTGTCATTTTACTCTCATTAACATCAATATCACACGGTGACGTGTTCTTTTCTTGTGGCTAACAAAAGATTCTAAAAACATACCTTGGCAGCTCATCACAACATCATGATTAAGATGTTTATCGACTAACTTATAATTATGCACAACTTCTGATTGATATTATTTACAGCAAATAAGTCCAATCGGCTAGCTCAGCTTGCAAAACTTGGATTCTACATAATTACCCACGTAAGCAAATTCTTCATAGTAGAAGAGATCAGAATCTCTGCACACCCCCCCCCTCAAAAAAAATAAAAAAAATAAAAACCAAACCAAGACATGAAATAGCGTACCACACAAGGTGTTAAAGCCAAAATGAGTTTGTTGCAAGGAATCCGGAAAGTAATTTAATATCACTTGTCCGAAATATCTGGCACTGAATTGTTGAGTGTCCACATAATAAGCAGCACAGATACACAGGCATGCTAAATAAGAGAATTCTGTTTGAAACAATTTCTAAAACCTAATGTGCATAGCCCCACTCTTTCCATGAACATCTTACAAGATGATAACGAAATATTCCAGAATATATACATATAAGCGTTTCAGTGTATGAACCTCCCACATTTTGGTCCGATTTACATAGCTTTACCCTTATTTTCACGTAAAGGTTGTTTCTTTTGCTTGAAACTGTGAACTCCGAGTCACACCATTAATACACCCGAATTGGCCAATCTAATGTAAACCCTCCACATTTAACCAAAATGGAAGTTGCTGCTGACAGTTAAAAATGAATGATTGATAAGGAAAAGCTTACCGAAACCCCGCCTCCCAAGGATAGCCGTGGCAGCCATAACCCACCCAGCTGCCTGCATGGCCATGCTAACCCCAATTAAAGCCTTATCCGTCACGTTCTGGAGTCGTTGCTTCCCCTTATATTCATCACATAAATATCTCCTCGTTCTTGAAGCAGAGCTTTGGTCTTCTCGCACGGGCCCGGTCCCACCCCCATCCCACGTTGCTGGCGGGAGACAGCAAACTTTAACGTTGCTGTCGTCGCCACTGTTAAAATATGAGAAAAGAGAAAGACATGGACAAAGAAGAGAACAACGAGGAGACCATTGAAGAAGTTAAGTCGTCATCGTCGTCTCCGTCGTCGTCATCGTTGTCACAATCATTTCAGGACTCGGATTCCGAGGACTTGCAGCGAATGCCATTGGCGCCACCGAGGTTGATAAGCAGGAAGCGGCTGTTGAAGCAACTTTCAATGGTGGAGACGACGCGGGACATGGCGTGGGAGAGGCGGCGCCGCCAGTTGCGGAGGAAGGATGGGAATAACCTTGAAAATGATGACTTGACCGACGAGGACTTGCACGAGCTTAAAGGGTGCATAGAACTCGGGTTCGGTTTTAATGAAGAGGAGGGCCAGCAGCTTTGCAATACTTTTCCGGCTTTAGACTTGTATTTCGCTGTCAACCGGCACCTCTCGCCGAGCCCCGTGTCGACTCCGCATAGGCGGTCCACGTCGTCGCTTGGAGGACAGTCGTCGTCTTCGTCGTCGTCGCTCGGAGGACGGTCGTCGTCGTTTGGTAGTCCGAACAGTGAGCAGGATTGGAAGATATGTAGCCCAGGTAAACAAGAACAACATTATATATAACATCGTTTTGCTTTTCATTTTTCTGTCAAATGGGGTCTCGTAATTTACATAATTGATCAAAAAATAAAAATAAAAATGATTTCTTGTTCGCATTCATGATAAAATGTTACAACAGATGCCTTTGTTGATTATACATATATAATTATTTAGTATATAGTCATAATTAATAATAAGAATTACAAATATAAAACCTACATTTATATAATAAAGGAATTGTAGTTAAAGCAAGATTTTCATATGATTTAAATTTTTGGCCAAAAACAAAGATGGGGGGTGGGGAGGAAGGATTTTTCATTGAATATGCTTGATACATCAACAATTAATGGAATAAATTGACAAGAAAATAATATTTGGAAAATTTTCTTACATGGGGTGATCAATATTACATGTGTAGCTATGCAAAGGATTGGAATTTATTTGCATTTTTTTTTTTTTTTATGGCTGGACATTGCAGGGGATAATCCTCAGCAAGTGAAGACTAAGCTAAGGCATTGGGCACAAGCTGTGGCTTGTTCAGTAATGCAGTCTCATTAATCCAAAAGGTGCGTTGGTGCAGAGAGAGACAATTGAGAAAAGGGGTTTTAAAATAAAAAAAAAAAAAAAAAAGCGGAGAGAGAAAACTCTAAAAATAACACAATACAGAGAAATTAACGGAAGTCAGAGAGCTAGGGTGGGAGGGGTAGCCATAGATTGGCTTGACTTTTGTAAAGATCACGAAAGAAAAAGTTCAGCCTTGTTTAAAGCTTGGCACTTCAGGCTAATAAGAAAATGGCCGCGGCCAACACAAGAAGACCAACGCGTATAGTCCCAGTTAACGGGCTTTTCACGCCAACGTTTTATTTTTACGCACTAGTCATCTTCAGGTGAGCAAATGGCATTTGTCCTCCTCCTTCTTCTTAACCTTGTTACAAAAGAAAGAAATTAATTGCCAAACTTTCATGCCATTGTCTCTCTCTCTTTCTCTCTCTCTAAACTAACCACTCAAATTCAGTTGATTGCATGTGAAAGGATCACCCAGTACGATGTACCATTCCTCTTCATCGAATGTTTATGTTACCACAAGGTATGAAAAGGGTTAGAATATTGAAAACCTTCCTCTCATCTTCTATTCCTTGAGACATTAGACCTTTGCTCTCTTGCAGCTTTTAGAAGCAATCAATAATCCAACGTACAAAATTTGACCTATTGCTCCCCATTTTATTGCTTGCTTTGGAGACAAATGCGCTCCCACCCAAGGCATTATGAGGAAGAAATGGCAGTTCATTTACTCACTACACTACACCCATACACCTACTTTTTCACACACGCCAACATAAGAAACCGACTAGCCAGCCTGTTCATGAAGGTCAAAAGTTCCAGCGTATATTAGTTCATCTCCCAACTTCCTATTCTCCCAGGCACACGCAGGCAGCGTAACAGATTACACGCAGGTGGATTACTGCCTTGATATTGATATACCCACGTTTAGAACCTGACCCGTGATTAGCAGGAAGGGAGAATTTACCAAACTTCAAATTTTCCGTCTGATGGATCATATACGGTGGGGTCTACAGAAGAATGCAAATGCAAGTTAGCTTTGGGATGAGGATGGAAGTCTTCCACCCAGACTTCCTCTTGCAGGGAAACTTGAAGATGAGACGCACGGGGCTCAGTTACAAAATATGCCCAGATACAGTTTTAAACTATCTAAAAGACTTGCAATTGTATCACTGCTGGTAAACCATCTCCTTGCCACTCAATCTCCAAATGGTCAAACTGCATTTGATAAATATGAGAAGCAATCCCAAGGTTTACTTGGGTATATAGTGATATTCACAGCAAAATAATGCCCAGGTTGCAGAACCACCAGCAAGTACAGAACAGCAGGTGCTAATTGTCAAGCAAATGAAACAAAAATTTAATAGAGAAAGCAAAACCTAGACCGCACAAAAACTAGGTACAACTAAATCTATTAAAATATCCCCATGACCCCGTTCACTTAAGATGCTGCTGGTTAACGAATGGGAATTAACGAAACCATAGAGTAAAGCACATCTTACATCATATGGGTTTTACTAGCAGAGTTCAGATAATTAAGACCCTCAGAAGGATAATTGTGGATCTTGTTATTAAAGCTACTTCATGGTGACAAACATTTTCACCTGACCTATGACTATCTGCTAGATCACCACAGTAACATGACCCCCAGAAAACCTTGCAAACTGTCCCTCAGAGCAACACCCACCAATTCTCATACCTTTACTGCCTGCCATTCCTGCATTGCAGAGACACTACCAAGGCACTACCAAGGCTACTAATGAAGAATTAGATGTCTAATCATAAAGCAAGCTCAAACGAAGCTGAAGCCAGTTTCTCATGAGTCTAGTCTACTCATAAAGCAATCTAAGGTTCAGTTACAACACCCTATATTTAGCTTTTTAAATCAGAGTCCAAGATCCACCATAAGATTAAATAACATAAGGAAAAAGAAACAGATTGTCACTCTTTCTTCAGGACATTGTTATAGCATTCAAATCAAAGTGTATGAGATGTTCATCAGGAACTGCAGAAATATATGGTCTAGAATGCTTCAAGAGCATGATTCTTTCAACATCCTAACCTGAAGTCCATGCAAGATCCAAAAACCGGGGAAAGAGAAAACAAAAATTACTTTAAAGACATTGATTGGCATATAAACTGATTTATTATTTAAGTGGAAGCCACGACAACTCCGTGTAAGTGCCAACATAAAATAAACACAAAGCTTTTATTTTGAGCAATAAATCAATCAACCAAACTAATCCAAGAAAATTTGCAATTACTTAGCAAAAAACTAAACAAAGGAACAAATTTAACCAGCAACAATTAAGAGCACAAAGAACAAAATTGACATGCTTCAATACACAAACAGCAAAACAATTAAAGGTCTTTGATCATTCAAGTGCTTCAAATTTTCTGCTAAACAAAAAAGATAAAGTTTCTATTAACAGTCAACAGAAACTGACAAATTAATAATCACACTTCAATGGCTACAAAAAGTTGATTTCTAAAGTACAAACTCCAATTTATAGCAAAGGAAAAAAAACAAAAAAGAAAAGAAATCATCTCCCTTTTGGATACCACCAGCATGTTACCAATTTGATTCCAATAACTGTATGCTTGTCGGCTTGCTAAGTAACTGATCAATCCACATTACAATAGCCATACCATTCTAAAGAAAAAACTCCAAACCACCAAAAACCAGTCATTGCCCAATTGGTCATTAGCTATCAACTTCATCCACCTCTTACATGTTGATTCTCCAAGTAGACCTTCTCCAGAAATTGCACCTATAGACACCAAAAACAAAAGAGAACCAGCCAATCCACCTACAAATCAAACCCCGGATCACAAAAATGAACACCTGAATCGCCTCAAATCCGAGTATAACCAACCGTGGGCCGCAAAGGCTGACCCCCAACAACTGAAAGCAACCCACCTTCAGCGGCAGTCTCCTCATCAAGAAACAAATCCTCGGTGCCTCTAAATGCAGCGTGTAGGCCAACAACAACAACCCCAATAATCAAAGACACCAAAACATTCAACCCCACATGAGTAAACACCAATGCCAGCACAGTCACAAGACCGAGAACCAAAGATACAACTCTATCATCCAAAGTTTTATTGAAAATCACAATAGGGTTTTCACGGGAGAAATACAGGAAAAACCAAGCAACAAAAATAACGATAAAAACTATCATCGAAACCGGATGCCAGAGCAAGCTCAGAAAGAGAATGGCAAGGAATACCATAGCGTAATTGACCCGGAAGTAATTGAGATTGAACTTAACCCGGCTCATGGCTTCTCCGTAACCGTAAGGGCGGGAGAAGCCAGAAATCTTTAGGAGTTCACCCCACGGCCGTTGTGTCGCCATCACAGCCTGGGTTCTGGCAGTGGCGCGTGAAACGAACGTTAAAGACGCGGTGGTTGCATTGGGATTTGGCTGCGGGGGTTTGGTGGTGGTTGTCGTGGAAGATGAGGGAATTGTACCGTATCCCGCGGGTGATTTTAGCGACATTGACGACGATTTCTCAGGGAATATCGCAAAGCGGCTTTGGATCTACAGAAATTTAACCGAAGAAAGCAGCAAGACAGATGCTAAAGGCTCCAACTTTTGGCTTCAATTCTTGAAATTAGAAGGAGAAGCGCAGACCCAATAACGAGGTTTATAGCCGGAGAGGAAGAGGCGATTAAACAGTTATTTATTTATTTATTAATTTTGACTCGTTTTAATCTTAATTCTTATCATAAATTTATTATTTTATTTGTATTTTTTAGTTACAGAGCTGCCGAGAGAAGAGACTTATTTTTAGGAATGTACCACCAAATTCAGATATTTTAATAATAGTGTCTTAATTAGTATAAAATTAGTGTTTAAATCATATATATATATATACACAGAGTGTTTAATTGTTTTAATCTTTTAGATTTTAGTATTAATATCTTGTAAATTTTAAAAATTTATTTTCAAATTTTTGTTTTATATTGTAAAAAAAAATAATTCAATTCTTTTTAATTATTTTAAGTTTTGAATTTTTATTTTTATTTTTTTGACTTTATGAGAATTTAAAATTATAATTATTAAAATTTAAATGCAGAGTTAAAAAAAAATTCTAATAAAAATATTTCAACCAATTGTATTGAAAGTAGGAGATTATATGGTTAACTCTTTTGTTGAGTATATTTATTTTATCTCTGTCACAAATATTTTAGGTATAAATAAAATTATATAAATATAATTAATTTAACAAATTTTAAATATAATTTCATACAATAAAAATTAATAATTAATAATATTATTATAAATATATATCCTAAAATTATAATAGTAAAATATAAATTTACATTCAAAAGTCGTCAAATTTGACCACACCGTTGATGGAAGATAATTTGTTTAACCAACACTATAATGTATAGAGCTCAAGCGCATTAAGCCATTTCCTTTGTTCAATTGTGAACGTATTAAATTCTTGCAATTTATGATTAAACTCTTCATAAGCCGAATGATTAGTAAAATTTTGTTAAAAAGGATTGATTTCATGGTTTTGCTTATGAATTTAAATTTCAGATACACTGTGGCCTATGACCTGTAATTACATGATGCACATTCAATGGCTAACAGTTTCCTGACATTGTGTATTTTCTTAATGTATTTTAAAAGGGGGTGTTTGTATTTAATAAAAAAAATTTAAAATATCTTTAATATACGAAATTCTCTCAATATAATTCAAATATATTCAATTTTATTCTTGTTTCACAAAGAGAGGCTGCTTCTGCATTTTCACTGATTAAAAGGAAATTAGCAATGAGAAACAATAGTTTTATCCAACCGGGAGGGAAGAAACCACCCCAAGATGGATACCATCCAAGTCAGACAGCATGCATTATAAACTATCTATGACAGATAGCTTACATCAACAAGATACAACTCCGAAGGAACCTAACAGAACTGTACCTAACGAAGTAGTTTAAAAACAACCAGACTGAAATACCAACTTTTAATGAGTTGTTTTCCTTGGCTTTTGAAAGACAAATTGATGAGGGTAACAAAGTAGCTAGAGTACAAAAACCCCTACCCATCAATCCTCCTCCAGGTTGATGGAGTCCCCAAACTTCCCATACAAAATTTTCTTCAACACGGCCATCTGTGCTAGAACAGAATCTTTCTCTTCCTCGAGTTTTTCCAAGTTCTTGCCGGTCACTTCTTTCATCTCTTCTATTTTGCTCTCGACTTCTTCCTTTGGAACATGAGCAAAAACTTCTCCAATTTGGAATCGGACCACATCTTCATCAGTTAGAATCAACTCATTGCTTGCATCTTCTAGATTATCATTTGATTCCTGAGAAAAGGGAGCCAAGTGTAAGAGGAACAGGTCGTAATGGGGAAAGATACAAGGTGAAAAGGAGACAAATTGGCACTACTGGCGGCATGTTGTAAATCATGCCTCCTTGCAGTGCTGTTGAACTACAATGAGAATTGAAAAAATGGAACTTTTTGGCAGCTGCTGCAGTTAACTTAGGTGAGATAAAAATTAAACGGTTTAGAAAAAGAGATGCTTTGAGGAAGGACTTGTTTGACCAATGTTACAGTAGACTCTGAAGTCATAAGATACACCAAACCATTCAACCTACCTATGAGCTTTATGAAATACACTTTCTCAAAAATCATTTGCAATCTTTGTCTTCCGACTATGTCCACTGGAAGTTCCCTCCGGTCAAGCAAACAGCAACAACTGCACCCTAATTATCCATTAACATTTTGAGTTGCCAACTAATTTTATTTTGATAAAAAAAAATTCCCCAATCTTCACACTTTTCAGTCAGAAACTTCTTGTGAGTTCTCTATCACCCAAAAAGCCAAACGTGACATAACAAATGAATGCAATTGTTTGTAAAGATAACATTGCCCGCTACCTCTACCAACACAACATAACTAAATCACCCTTTAAAGCTAAAAGAGCGCTTCCAGTGCAGACTCTCCCACTATGGGGTCTGAGGAAGAGTGCAATACGCTTGTTTTTCACAAAGAAACTATTTCAACGGCTGGAACTTGTGACCTCCAGCCTCCAGGTCACAGTGTTGTACTCGCCCATTCCTTTACAGCTAAAAGGTCAAGACTAAATTCTACTTGCTACCAACTATCAAATTGATTACAGCAAATATTGTCAACTCTAGCTTTTACCAACTAACATTTCCCAAAAGCACCCAACTTTCATCTGCATAAACATGCCCATCAGCCAAAACATAGAATTAACACTCTAATTAACTATAATTCTCCATACCCACATCCACAGATAACGGGAAAAGATCATCCATATACCATAATTCGAACCATATATTTATATGATACACAGTACAGGTGTAGAAAAGCTCACCTTGGCAATCTTGATCTCATCTTCGAGCTCGTGGAATCTGTTGTTCAATCTGCCGAACTTGTTGATGTTCTGCTGGTCCTCCCATGTCACCTCCTTGTCAGATCCCCCGCCCTTCCACCATTAAAATTGTCGCAACATTAATCTTTCATTTGAATTGAGCCCAAAGAGAAAAAAAAAAAAAAAAAAAAAAACTGAAAATAAAATTATTAGAGAGATGAAATGGGGTTTTTGATTACCTGCTGCATGATGGGTTTCAACTTTCCAGAAAGTTTCCGACTTTCCAACAGGAGGAGAAGACAGTTTCGAAGAATGAATCCGATAAAGGCTGCCTTAAAATTGCATGAGCTCTGCCTACGGACTACGGCCCATTTTGGTTGTCAAAATATATTACATTTGAAATAAAATTATTTTTCTTTTATTCGATAGAAAATAAAATAAAATTACTTCACAAGAATATTAATATTAATTATTATACATTTAAATTATAATTAAATATATTTTATTTTATTTTTATTTAATTTTTTTATTAAAAAAATATCATTAAAATATGAGTGAAACCAAATAATTTTCTCTCATTTAATTTTGATGTTAATAAATTTTAAATTTCATTCAAATATTAGTAAATTTAAATCGAATTTTTTAATTTAATTTTTATATTAATGAGTCTAAAACTTAAACTCCAATAAATCTCTTTTTACTTCATCTCAATATTAATAAGTCAGAAACTTAGTAACTCTCACTTGAGTGTTACTGAGCAGGAACCTACACTGTGTTTGGTTACAGTGATTTTAAAATTGTTAACATTAAAAACAATTCAGGAATTTGGTCATGGGTTTTACAGGTCCAAACTTTCTGCCCTTGGATACCCTCTCTCCAAGTTTGTGATTGATGCTCAAGGCAGATACAGAGACTATTAGATTTAATGGAAGATAGTTTTTCTTTCTTTTGACATTTCTTCTTATGTACCCAAAAAAAAAAAAAAAAAAAATTTAATTATGAAATTGAAATCATAAGTTATCAAACAATTTGCCCAGATAACAAAGAGCCTCGCTTTTTTTTTTTTTTTTTTTTCTTTTTTTCTTTTATTCTTTTGTGGTTTTGGAGAGGTGGGGGGGGGGGGGGTTGTTGTCTGAGAGAGCCTCACTTGCTGAGAAGCACATTTGTTAGTGCCAATGGAGCTGTTGGGATGCTGGCCGTGTAGTGCACCAAGGATGCTAGATGGGCTAATAGCCCGTTTGTGGGGGCCTTAGTGCTGTGTAATGCGGACATTGAAACGGCTATGCAATGCGCCATGGTTGTTGATGGGCTCTGATAGCCCTTTTGCTGCCGTTGTGTAATGCTGGCATTGAGCCGGATGTGTAACCATGGTGCAATGTATAGCCGGTTCAATGTCCGCATTTTCTTACATGGACATAAAACTTTGTAGCAGAATTCAACTGATTGGTTAATTTATCATATTGTTCAATGGAAAGAATGGCCAACAAGCCAAGTAAAATCAAATTAATCAAATCACGTACCCATCAATATATGCTAGACCGTATGGTTGAGAGTATTAACCATATATAGATTTTGGAGATACCGTTGAAGATGCATGCGATAAATGAAGATGAAAAATTGATTAAAGAGCTAAATTAAGGAGCTTGTACTTTTCGACAATATGACAGCACCATCACAGAGTCCTTAGCTGATGAACCCACAGATGCTGCTATTTTCTTTGATGTTGATGCTGTCCGAAACCACAAGTCCAGTAGGTCGTGTAACTGCAGCGTTGGATGCACTGGCAGGCCACGGCACAGTATTTCCACCTGCAAACAGCAATGGATATAATTCAGAAGCAAAGTCATGGTGTGTGTCGATTGTTCATAATTTTCACCTATGGTCTCTATTTGCTAGCTCTTAAAACGTCAACGTAACACAAACACATCTTTTGGAAAGGCAAGAGAGATTTACTCACCTCAGTCTCACTACTAAGATCCAACTTCTTTACGAGGTACTTCTGGATGAATGCGACAGGCATTCGGCCATTCCTGTGATGAAAATATTAAGAAGTCTGTTACATAGAGCGTCCAAGGATGAGCATGACCATTTTGACGTTAATCAACAGCTCAATCAGCTAAGATGCAAGCAAAGAATAATTAGAAAGTATAGCCATTGACTGAAACCAAGCCAAACGGAGGCCATTGAATAACAGTGAATAGGTTCATTGTCCACTAATACAAGCTAGATAGATTATAATTTATTAGAAGACACAACATTTTATCAGTCATTTTAACACAATAGATCTCAAGATCTAACCGTGGAGATAAGACCATACCATGAGGATGGCAGGAATTTTAAATAGGTGGGTAGACTTAAAAACTCACTTGATCCTCAAGTAACATGCAGATATCTGTGGCAAGGAAGCATGACCTTTCCTGAAGCCATTTCACAAAAAGTCAAACAAAAGAAGCAAAGCAATCTTTAACTGATTTCTAGAAGTAAATATGTATCGTTTGGCACACATCTTATGAAAATCCCAAGGAGTGAGGAGTCCCTTACTGGTCTTCAGAGGCAACCAATGAGAACCAAATTGGACAATCTTTCCAATTGCTCCTGGCACCTGCAACATCCAGCAAGGCCTGCGCTGTCAGACTTAGATCCTGAGACATAGCTGCTCTTTTTCGTGCTGCTGTTAACCTTCTACGCTTCACTGATGCTGGAAGGGTATCTGTTCTAGACTTATCATCTTCATCTTTCATGCATTGCCTGTGCTCTTTATTTTTGTTCTTAGGGATATATGACTCAGTTTCATGGCCATTTTGTGATCCTATTCCAGGTTTCCGTTCAGGTGAATGAGGTTCGAAAGCAGGAGTATGCATTGATTCTGATTTGGCAAGAGACAGCCCTTGTGAAATTGATTTAGACAACTTGGTTCTGTTTGCAGCTTCAACAAGACAATATAATGGCGTCCATAGATCAGCTTTCCCTTCCATTATTTCACTATCGTCCTCTGCATTATTTGGCTTTTGTTCATCAGAAGGCTCAGCCACAGAAAAATCCTGCATATTCTATAAGAAAAAGTAACTATAAGCACAGTGGAGAAGCATTCTGAAATAGTATTGCTTGCAACAAAGTAGAATTTGGAATTCATGCCATTCGAGCACAAAAGCCGGGGAACTGCCACCATTACCTGCTTTTTATTTTGTGCAATTTTGCTAGAAGAGTCAGGTGAGCTTGAGCTCATTCGATGTTCATCAGTAGAATCTTCTTTCTTGTTGGCTTCCCCAGAAGCAAAACTACATCCTCGTAAAGTAGCAGCCTTTCTTGCACCTGCTCTAGATCTCCTTCCCGTCAAGCCAGTTTGCATTGGTACTTTGGGAGCACTCACAACCAATGATGATAACGACCTCTCCTTTCGTTTTGTGGGCAACGCAACCAACATCATAACTTCAGGGGGCTCAATTTTCCTCCTTTTATAAGGAAATATTTTGGCCCTTATATCTCCCAAATTATGGTCTGGCCTATAAATAATTAGGAACATGAATAGATTAACCAGTCAGAGCACAAAACTTCAGAATGTCAAAAGAAAGATGAAAAATCATATGGCCTAGGTTGAATATTTTCACAGGAGATTATCAAAAGAGACTCAAAAGGATGAGAAAAAATTCAGGCTAAAGTTTAGCATCACAGGTAAGAAGGAAAACCAGAATAAGGTGTGGGTAATTGATTTACTGTTAATTGGGGCAAACTGTAATACAATTACCAGCATGTAGACAAACAATGTCCCAAGCCAATCCAAAAGTGAAATAAGAAGCCATCTATCAAAGTAATGACAATATAATTTTCATAAATCCTATGAAAAAGCACACTGTCCAGTCTATGAATGACCCGGTCAAGCAAATTCAATTTGAGTATAAGAATTGCACCCAAAAAAGGACAAAACTTCAAGAAAGGAAGAACGCTTGGAATGCAAGTGTGCCAGAAATTCCCAAGGGAGCATAAGAAAATGTTTCCGCCTAGTCAGAAAGCAACCTCCAGCCCAACAATTTTAATAACCTTTGAGAGCTCAACCCTATCAAAATCACAGTTATTCAACGAGACCAACCAATAGCTAACCTCGTTCCCAATTTGAGTAACGCATAATCAAGTATTGAAAGCTCAAATCATTGGAACTACAGGATCATTAGTGCCACCACCAATTAATTCAACTTATCTGCATACAATGCCCTGTAGATTAAGCAGAAAGCAGTGTGCATGCAACTTACTAACTAAAATCATGAATATGCATTTTCATCCTTGTGGCTCAGTTATAACAGAAACGAAGTTAAACCTTAGTTTCTCCACTGGCAAGCAACCCAAATCAATATTGCACACAGGACAGAAATCTGCCTCTTCATCTGAGAGCTTTTCATAAATACATCTCCTGCAAACTGGTTTTGATTTCAGAGATTCGTTAGAAAAGAGTAGCTAAGAGCTAACTGATTCCAAGTTAGTAACAACAAAAATGAAAAAAGGGGGAAAAGGAGCAGAAAATATCAATGGACGACTTAAACAACAACAATTGTAACAACAATAGCAATTTGAGACAAAACATAAACAAATTGATTCCACAGATAGCATTGGTACGTGGATAACTTATCAGCAACCTCAAAGCAAGTGCCAATGGACTTACGCTAACGTATCATAATTAGCACACTTTATGGGGAAGTAACAATCAACAGTAGCTATTTCTGTAAATCAAGGCACCGTGAACAGGCCAGCTAGTAAGCTTGGAGATCGTGCGTGGAAGTAGGGAGTTATTACTGATGATTAACACCAAAGTTACAATCATTCAAAATAAGCAACAATTCAAAGTTTTTGGCTTGGTTTTGTTACCAATAACAGAGATCAAAGCCACAATAAGGGACTAAATAATCTCCGCCATGAAAATAGCTTATGAACATAGTACTAATGGAACCGACAACATCTCCACGTAAAGATCGCCGTATCAGTTAAGTAATGAATATAATCTAACCCAAATTTTCAATCAGAGTGGGCGAAGCACGTAAAAGTGCGGCTCCAAGGCCATAATTTGAAGCTATACATACATGCAGACACAACACAGATTGACATGCTATGAAAATCAAACCAATCCCAAGAAGCTCTTAACATAAGGAGCGGAATTCAAAAGGCATCGAAATTGCCAAATTAAGACACCCACTCAGCCGGTCGAATAAAAGCCTGGACGAGGAAATCCAGCAAAATTGGAAACAAAGCAAAAACCCCAAGGCAGATCCATAATAATAACAAGAAGAAGAATCGAAGCAGGCAAAGAAACTTACACGTGTGGAGACATAAAGATATCGTGGTGGCATCGTTGAGCAGCTTATTGCAAAGCGGGCATGTCATGCATGCTTCCAATGTCTCCCTCCTCACTCTCACCACCTGTCCCGCCATATCTCTCTTTCTCTATCTATCTATCTATCTATGTGGAAAAAGTTTCCAAGTGGAGAAACATTACACCCAGAAGAGAAATCAGCAAATAAATGATGGGCAATCGATAAAAAAATCAAGAAAGAGGGATCTAACGAAGGATTGAGATGGAAACATAATTCAAGATTGGTGCTTTGTGGGGGGGAGGGGGTGTTCTCTAGAGAGAGAGACAGGGAGAGATAGGAGGTGGGGGGGAAGTCGAACTACTACTTCTCGTTGTGTCTGTGGGAAGCCGTGTAAGAACTGTGGAGCTTGGACCACGCAAAACGGCAGAACACATAAAGAGAGAGGATGCGTGGGCTTCGTGCCCGAACCGCTGTGTGTGTGCGGTTGTGTGCGTTCGATGTCTGTTGCTGTTGCCGCTGTCGTTCTTTTTTAGAGTTATTATTATTTTTATTTTTTTTTGGGAGTGACGTGAAATTTTAAGGCGTGGAAATTTAATGAAATTAGTTCTTTGCATGTGCTTCCTCCTAACCCCAGCGTTCCTTTTTTTTCTTTTTTTCTTTTTTTCCAGTAAATTTATAGGGATAGGGTCAATTTTAACTTATTTTAATCTGAATTTTAATATTTTGATGAGCAACAATAATAATATTAAAAAAGATATAAATGTGATGGTGTCTTGTCCATCTTCAGACCATAGCTTTTATTGATTCTGTTTTCAGGCGAAAAGGTGAAGCTCTAAAAGCAAACGGAACCATCCGCTAGCTCTGTGAGTTTACTAAAACTTTTGTGAATGAAAATCTAAAAAATCGTAATAATATGAGAGTCAAAATAGACGCTTGTGTGTGTGTGTGTGTGTGTGTGTGTGTGTGCGTGTGCGTGTGCGCGTGTGTCTGCATATGTGCGTGTGTGTGTGTGTGAGAGAGAGAGAGAGAGAGAGGGGGGGGGCAGCCCAAATTTGAATGAATTTTTGTCGTACACCTCGTTTTTTTGCTTTTTCTTTTACCTCTGATATAAAAAAAAAAAAAAAAGTCAAAATGAAATATATATTTTCTTAAAATTGACATAATTAGGAGTCAAAAAAAGGCATCATGGCGCCCAAGAATTTCCACTACTTTGAGATATCACGTTTAATTTCAGCAATTAGATCCAATAATCAAGGCCCCCCCGGCACCGGCTGGTTCCTGACGGAAAGTTAAATAGTAAAAAAGATATCTTAGCTGTGTCACACCATTGTAGTCTTTTCTTGTTGCTTAAATTTCACGAATACGCTTTGTTTCGTTGTTTTACTCATTTCAATAGTAAAAAGATATCATATATATATGTATATTTACACGTTCATACGATGGGTTCGATTCATTGATTGATGGGTGCAATCGTGTATGTTGCGTCTGCACCACACCCAAATGGGTATCCTTCTGACGGGTCATCTCATTACAATGTCGTTATGGTGTCAGCAGCCCATACCAACGGTGGCCAGAGTTGCATCCAGACGTGAATGGACACATCTTTTTGGGGGCATACAGACAGTTAAAACTGAATTTAGGGAAGTAAATATTCTTATTGATTTTGAATGTTTTCATAACAATAAAGCATAAACCACAGGTGGGAATCACCATAAGTGTCCCCCAATGTTTATTTTATATGTTAATCTCATAAAGCTAATGCTTTACTTCATGTTTAGACCCCAACGATATGTGACTTGTGGAGAATTTGCATCAATCTCCGCAGTTCACAAATTGGTAATTCACCGTAAGATGACCTTGAGCATTGCCTCTTCCGTCCGTGTCCAATTGTCTGAAGACCCCAATGTCCAGGTCCAACCCCCCATTGCTACACTGATCAACAATCCTCACCGTTGTCTGGGCTCCAGTTGCAGCATTTGTCACCTACATGCGCATAAATCAAGTCATTCATCCATCATCTGCGGTTATATCACCGAGGAAGGATGCTTATTTTTTTCACGTTTTCTCAGGTTGGGCCTTCAGAACTGCATTTGGGTCAGTTTTTACCAGGAGGGCCCTCAAAAAAGAATAAGGATAATATGCCATTTAGGGACTGTTGGGCTTGCCCTGATTCCCAGGCAGGCTTCAGTCCATCCATAGATGAAAACAAAGGAACAAGTCAGGAAAAGAGGACCCATGAACTTTGAAATTGAAGGTTTTCGGAGCAAAGTTAACCAAAAACAAAAAAAAAAAAAAAAAAAAAAGGTTACCGGCTAAAACGGCGACTAATGAGAACGGGAAGCTAAAGGAAAAAATTCAATTAGAATCATTGGTTGCTAAAAATTATGATCATATTAACACAATTCAATGATGATAATTATATTTTTTTTTATGAGATTATGTTATTTCTGTGTGAAAAATTCACGTATGGTTGCAATTCTTACCTTTAAGCACTTGCCACAGGAAGCTTGTCCATGGGCTCCAACCGGTCCACAAAAGGCGGTCCAACCGTATCTGCTACGCCATGCCAAAGGCTTGTTGGCATCCCAAGTTGAACAATAAGCACTTACGGCATTCAAGTCCCACCCATGTTGTTCAGGGTTGTACAAATGGTACGTAGCTCTCACATTGTTAGCACTTTCACCTCCTGTAGGACTGCTTGCGGCAGAACCTCTACAATTGCTTTGACAATGTTTGGAAGGCGAGCAATGGTCATCACTCGTCCCACAATAGCCCCACTGGCTGCAGCACATGTTGTTAGCACACGTTCTGCCTCCAGCTTGCCGCCCACAGTTCTGACCAATGGCGCCATTGGCTGCTAGACAGAGAATGAGCACAAAGGCTAGAGTCAGTCTCCCCATTTTTATGTGTATATTTGGTTGCATTGAGGGCAGCCCCAGGCAAATGCCTGAATTTATAAGGAGAAGCTACCAGGAGGACCCACATGCACAAAAGTATTAAAATCCCACTAAATCCATTTGCAAAATCACTTGCTGACTTTCTTGGCTTTGAATAAAGAATTCTAGATAACTCAAACAATTAGTTACGTTCCCAAAATGGTCAGCATCTCTATTCTAGAAAACCAATGCTGAAATTCTCTAACCGCGTCATTGTTCCAAAGGGCTAAAAACAATAATCAGTAATTAGCCTGTTGGAAGTTAGTAGAAATGGGAATGACGGGTCTAAAACAGGATAGAAGCACCCAACACCTCAACCACATTATTGCAGGTAACCCACAAAATCGTGGGGTTTATGGGGTTGAGAAGGATTATAATTGAAATTAATAACTTAAATTCATATTTATCCATGTATTGATAATGCATATACATGAACGAGATAAGGACGGCTCTTTGTGCAAGTTGAAGTAGTCGTATGTGTTTAATAGAACAAGTAGTTAGGCAGCTCAAAGTCAACTAATGCAATAGATTGGCCTCCTTGACTTGACTCGACTCGAAGACAAGTCTATGAGGTTGAATTGAGAGGCTGCAAGGAATTCGATTGGCAAGAATTTAAAAAAGAAGAGACAGCGGATGTCATTGATTGCTGACATGTTCGTGCTTCTGAACGTTTGTGAGTTTCTTTCTTCAGACGGAGCACCCTCAATTTGAATTTACCGAGAAGATGTCGTTACGTTCAGACAAGATACGCATTTCCCTTTTTTCTTTTTTTTTTTTTGATGGGGTTAGCAACATGGGATGTATGGGGAGACGTGACCCATATTCAAATAAGATATTAAAGGTTGAACGACGCATTGGATCAAACTCATATTTTTAATGCAATTGGATAATTTTGCAAACTGGTTTGTCTCCAATTCTTAAAGAAACCACTCGTAATGGATCTGTATTGGGTAAATCCTTATTTTATTTTTAATCAATTTGATTTAGAAATTTACAAATATAAAATAACTTGCCTATTCATTTCTTTGTGTGGTGGGAGATGCTGAAGAGGAATTAGGCAATTAAAAATAAGATTTCTCTATTTGGCATCTCACAACAGTGTAATTGTTGCAAACTAATTATAGAGAAGATGACTCTGTGGCTGTGGAAATTACAAGAAGACAGCCAATAATTTTTTTTTTTTTTTTTGGTTAATTAGTTTCAACTGAAGCTCAAATTGGAGATTTCCAGTTTTAAAAAAAAAAATCCAGTCATAAAATCATTTAGCTTGAAATTTTAAATATAAATAATTATTATACTCTAACATATATTTTCATACAAAAATTCAATTCATTTAAATTAAAAATATAAATAACTAAAACTCTCTTAAACTTCAAAAACATAATTATTTAATCATAAAAATACTAATACTATATTATAAAATTTTTGATCAATTTTTGCTCAAAAAATTTCTGCCCCCTTTTGGGCCCTCCTTAGAAGTTACAAACAAGGCTTGTAATCTGGCCCAATTTTGATTGATGGTTTGCAGAACTCTCAACAGATTCATAGCCAGTAGCTCGATGGCTTCAAAGGAAAAGGCAAACAGCCCGGCCCATTAAACTATTTCTTAACAATGTGAATGGCAGCCCATACAGATCATACGAGAAAGTTTGCAGGCTAATGTTTGTTCCTGAAAATTCACCAGAGAAATAGGCACAACCTCCAAGTTGAGTGCACAACTGATGGACCCCTTCTATTCTCTGCTTCAGTCAGCCGACATGCTAAGCCTAGAATGTCACTTCACCGGCTAGCTTTCATCTTAAAGATGACTAATGCAATAAATAACAACAATGTCTGCAGGTTTTCACTTTATCTTCAAGCACTTGCCACATGCTTCTCGGCTGCTGGGACCATTGGGTGCACAGAAGGCAGTCCAGCCGTACTTTTTACTCCATGCCAATGGCTCACTGGCCTGCCAGGTCGAGCAATAAGCATTTGCAGCCTTTTAAGTCCCATTTAATTTTCCTCCGCTTTGTAGGAATGGAAGGTAGCATTTGCACAATCACCTTCTCCACCTCCACTAGCGGTAACATCATTAGTGGGGGGGAACTGCCACACCAGGCTGAACCGGGCCAAGGGCTACAGCAGAGACCGGGGCCGCATCCTCCATACCTATCAGCAGCAATGGCACATCCCACTAGACAGAAAAAGAAGGCTGTAGCTAGCCTGAAGCTTCACATTGTTATTTATTTATTTTTTTTTTTCCTTGGATGCGTTCGTTGCTTTGTTACCCTGAATTTATGAGGAGGTGCTCCATGTTTGAAAGCACACGAGTACCCTTAAATTTTGCATGGAGGGGGAGTGCTACTTGAGAGAGTGTCAATGCCTTTGAGGCAGCTTGTACCGTTGAGAGGGATTAATTCAATATCTTGGCTGTCACACGAAGCCATCAATCTCATAAATTTCCCAGCTCTATTGCAAATTCCCAAAGAACAGGACATCTAGGAGTATCAATTATTTATTTATATAATTTACAATAAGATAAGATTAAAATTAAATAATTATTTTTTAAAAAAGACAAAGTTATTTTATCCTTTATATATATATATATATATATATATATATAAATTGTGTTTTCAGAAGTCAAGATCGCTAGGGCATCGGTCCAGTAGAATAAGGGCGATTGTTTTAGAGTTCAAATTGTACTCTATGGGAACCAGAAAAAAATAATCACGAAAATTAGGAAAACGGGCCCAAAAGCTTTTCATTAACGTGACAGCACCGAGCCACAGCTTATCTTGAATTCTCCTATTCCAGAATTTAATTATGGAGTAAAGCACTGAAATTTTATGGTGCAGCTAAGTTGATCTCTTTCCTCCACTCTCCATTGCAGGCCTCTGCATTTGAGACAACATACAATGGTCCTCTGTGCAATGATACCTTGTCACACCTTTTTGCCTTTTGTTTTTTTTCCCTTCCCTTTAGTGGGGACTTAAAGATCAATGACCACATCATGACACCACCGAAATGATTTTTTTTAAAAAAAAAAAAGGAAAAAAAAATCTTTGAAATAGGCCTGCGCCTGATGTGGGTGAAGTGGAGACCCTTTTGGGTTAGTGGAGATGCTCTCTGGAAATCAAACTCTGAAACGAAAAGAAAAGGATTGATTTATACTTGTTGTGGGACTTCTTTCTGTTTTTCGATGCACAAATAATTGGGTGAGGTTCTGATCCAATCAACTGAAATAACCCAAAAAAAAAAAAAAAAAAAGGAATTATTTGGAATTTATTTAATGATCTTTATTTGACTAGACAGAAAAGACCAATTCAATTGGTGACAGAAAATATTTCAAACATTAATGCAAACTTATGTTGAATAAAATTTGGGGTATTTTTCATTTCTCCAAATACACTTTGAAAAAAAAAAAAATCAACTTTTTCTACACATGCACAAATATTAAGAAATAATTCATTTCCCCAGAAGGTATATGAGTTGTACAATTTTTGGTAGGCTAAGGTACATTATACTAAAAGGTAATTAATTTGAAAATTCACATTTTTTTTTTAGATATTGGACGAGGAATTCAAGCACATGAGCCAACATGGTCATTGCCAAGTATTGGCATTGATGTCATTTGCTTGTGAATTCAACAGCCCCAAGATACAAGAATCCTATTCTCTTTTTTCCCATTTGTCTGACTGTGTCAGATCAAGTTACAATTGACGTAAATTCGTTGGTTGCAGAGATTCTTTGAACAAAAACAGAACATATGTTACAAATCCCTAGTTTTATGGTGGACATCTAGAGGAGCAGGATTCTCCCTTCGCACCAGAAGAAAAGTCACCATGAAAGCTTCACTGATCAATCGCATTTTATGCAGCTGTATTTCTCTTCTTAAATCCTGAAATCCCACAATATAAAATTATATGAACGTGAAACAAATACAAGTACGCACATTATGTGAGTATAATCATCCTTATACACTTTTCAACATTTTAATGCATAATTATAGTAAATAATAATAATTATAATTATAATTATAATTATATAATTTATAATTATAACAATATAATATAAACAAACACACGTTTCCCTTGTTAAAATTTTCATGAGGTGATAAGGATGAATCATAAATCATAAAATTTTAAATATTCCAAAAACCACCCATCATGCACTCGAGGATGAGCAGCTCAAAGACAGGGACAACATAAAAAAAAAAAAATGGGTTGGAAGAATGCCCTCAACAGCTAGCACATGGTGGCTGGCTCCACCTTATCACTTTATTCATGGATGTTGTTCACTGCCTCTTCAACAAACAACGTCAAATCAAACAACAAAGATAACCATAAAAGATTAGAAAATTTAGAAATATATACACAATGGAAGATAATCCAGTCATTATATTACAAAAATATAAAAGACATGCCATTAGGCACACTACAAAATGAAGGAAAACAAAAATCACTCACAGTAAGTTTTGACAACTAGAAGAGTAATTAAACAAGCCATTCTGACGAGTAAGACAGGGTCCAGAATACCCTTGATTCCTACCATATTCCTTATCACAATATTTCTATGTGCTAAATGACCATATAATCTCGTTCAGTTTCGGTTCTTGCACTTCTCCACTGCTCTAGGAGCTGTAAATCATGGTTAAAAGAAAAGGGTTACTTAGGATTCTCATTCACATTTTTACTAAGAATACAACAATTTTGTACATAGTTGTAGTTTATTGATGGCACAAACCAAGTCCAATTGCCTCGGACCCTTTCATTATCCTCAAGCGCTTGCATGAATCAACAAACATGCTGCGAGATTGCAAAGAAAAATCAAATTTATCAGTAACCAAGTCGTGAAAATAAACCGCATATTGCGTGATTAAGGAACAAAACTAAATTTTTTATAACCTTAGAATGGAAAAAAAAAAAAAAAAGGGACTTACTCCCATGGCACGTCTCCTACAAGCATCCAATCTCTGTCCTTGTCTTCGTATGTTGGCACATACTCAGAACCATTCAAAAGATCAATCAATTTGCTTTCATTCATGAAATCCTTCATTCCTTGTGACCCGCAATTACCTAATTTAATTCGGAAACAAAGACATCATTTACCGTGGGTCGATTATATAGCTAATTAACGTTCAACATAAGTTTTGAGCATGGTAATTGTTATTATTTATGATGTTCGTTACCAATTGTGAAGGAACTGAACATTTGGCCTAGCGCAGCAAAGAGTTCCTGGTAGCTCTTGTACAGCTTCAAGTCCACTTTCCGTAGATATGGCGCACCGTCCATGCTAACCTTAATGAAAGCCGCGCCACCGCTGCTGCCAACCTCATCGCCGGTGGTCTTCTGCACGGCCATGACATTTTTCCGGAATGATCTAACTGGTGGCCAACCCACAACTTGTGCCCTGAAATTTGTTTGTAAACACAACAAAGATTTTGTCCTATTAGCCCTTTCTCCCTCCATGATTGTTTCATTTCGTGTTGATAATAACCCAATTCCACATTGCAAGGAAAATTTAATTATTAATAAGGATTAATTAACATCCTGCCCCTTTGTGCGGATGCGAAATTATTTTCAGAAAAGAAAAAAGCAAGTATTAAATCCTAATTTTATGCTTTATACTAATTAATTTTTTTTTTTTTTATCAAACATGGACTATTTAACTGGGTAATTAAATGGCTAGCAGAAAAATAATGTCCACATAGAAATCATACGGTCAACAAAAAAGAGTTGAATTTCATGTGATCTCATCCCAATTCAATTATTCTCCCTCTTATTTCAGAAAAAAAAAAAAGAGAGGAAATCCTATCTTGAATCGTTTGGTTGGCAAGAAAGTAAAAGGATTCCCATCTTCAAGTGAGAAAATGGCTATTAAAAAAAAGAAAAAAAAAAGAGCTAAATGAGAAGGCAAAAACAATAAACACAAGGACAAGAAATCAACAACAGGAAAACAGGAAATCAAGAAATAAAATTTAACAGAAACATACTTAGCCGGTGGTTTTGCAGGGTCATTAGGGCGAGGAGCAACAGTTTTCTCCTTCAAAATCTTCTCCTCTTCATTCTTCTCCAGTCCTTTAGTTGATGAAAGCTTGAGTTTCAAATCAACAGTCTCTGCAAACCCTCTTTTCACACTATTCTTCACGGCCTCCCCATCATTTCCATTTCCAATTCCATTGCCCCCAGGCAATCCTAGACGCAGCTCTGTCTCTTCAAAATTGATCATGATATACTTATCCCTCTCTGCATCCAAAATGCTGGACATTTCTTGCCAAATCTATGTGAAAACCCTTCAAGACTGTTGAATAGACCAACCCTTTGCTCCTCCTTGCCCCCCCACCTCTCTCTCTCTCTCTCTCTCTCTCTCTCTCTCCGTGGCTTCTTCGGGCCAATTGTTTATCTTGCTGTAGGCTGGACTGTACTTGCAATAAGAGACATAGAGATATGTTTAAGTTTGAAGAAGAAAAGACGAAACCTTTGTGATGGGTGATAATATAAAGTTTTTTGGGGTGATATTTTTTATGGGGGAATTTTAGACGGCAGAGATGGTGACACGTGGTTCTCGGTGCAGTTTGTTGGAAAGTCCACTGACTGTCGGGTAAGCGATGTCATGGATGATGTCATATTTAGAATAATGGTGCTGAGTGAAGGGATTGGACAAGACATTTTGGCACTGTTTGATGGCCTTTTGCTTCCTCAGGCTACCACCAAGATAACCATACACAGGACACCATAAATAAATAAAATAATGGGAGTTTGGTTTCATGTTGGGTCTTTGCCCCTTTTTAGCTTCTCCTTCGTACATGATCTCTATAATTTTCCTTGCTAATGAATATTCTAAATGGGATTGTGATAGCATTGTGGCAAATGGGTTTTTTGGGTTAGGCCTAACAGCTAATAATTTGATCAAATTAACCACTTGACATTAGTGTCATTCAACAATTTAGGCAGTCATGTGCACTTTGATTGCCTAAAATTATAAAGCACTAATTGCATCTGAGTTTTTGCACATTATGGTAAGTCAGTACTTTGGCCCAGTTAAAGTCAGGTTAATTATCCAACACCAAATGCATAATCAACTAAGAATTTTAATTAATTAGAGTCACCTATGCATAATCTCATCATTTCATTCAATCACAATTCTCATCCTTTATTTGAGTTTGGTTGCAAAGAGAAGTAACCTTTTCCATCAATAAATTAGAATTATGAGTCCAATTAAATGCTGATAAATATTTAAAAGATTCCCAATTGAAAAGATTTGCCAAAACTCAGGTCCTGGCAAGGGGTGCTGATCGACAGCACGAGAGATCAAAAATTTCTGATGGGTTTTCAAGATAAAGCGAGTAATCTTGTGACCCCAACCAAGGTAGGTTACTTCAAGAATCTTTTCAATCCTAATTATAGCTAAACGCAGACTCCACTTTCAGTGGTGATTATTCAAAGGCACCCACGTAGTGGCACGTATGTGTACCACCACAAATTAATATTCCCACACAAAAATGGCAAAAATGCAAAGAATAGTAAATGGGAAGAAAGGCTTGCACACAACAAAGAGTAGGAATCTGTACATCCATCGCTGTTACACCGCATTCCCACTTCACATTTCAAAGGCTTTAGAGATAAAGTTTGATCTCCCTCCTTATCTAAAGTACACTGTAAAATTTTTGACCTTTATGATATAATCATGTTCCAATCAACGTGGGTTATTCACACTTTTTTTATATTCCAAAAAAATTATTCATATAATCACGTTATAATCGAGGTGATAATGACAGCTTATAACTTTTCATAGATCTCACACCATAGAAATCAACCTTATAGAGTTTAAATTTGCTCTGCTATTGAAATAAAAAAAAAAAATTATGAAACACCATCCTATTAATATCAATTGTTAATATAAACTCTTGACTAACAAAATAAATGTATAAGAAGGATACCCCAACATCCTAGTTTAGAACAATGGGAGTCGATTCTCGATACAGTCACTTCCAATGAATGGAAGGCCCGAGCTGGCACGCCTTTTAACACAAATTCCTTTCCTTTCCTTTCCCTTCCTATCTACCCTTTTAAGAATGCCGCCCTCGCAAGATGGTCACGAATAAGAGACTGAAGTTGACTGCCTCGTGGCCAATTTTCTCTTTTTTTAAAAAAAAAATTTTAATTTTAGTATAATTATTGTTTCTGTGGGCTTAATATTTACCTTTTCTTTTTCTTGAGCAGCATGCTTTAGCACCAAACTGCTGTGACAATGAAATTAACGGAGGGAGCTAATGGTTTTGTGTCTTCCATTCTCCGGATTGTCCGCGAAATTGGTGTCGAAATGGAAAAATAAAACTTCATTTTCATTAACTATTTTACCAACTGATTTTATTATTTTCACTTAATAAAAGCAAGAGTTGATCGGTAATTACAACGAAATCTACGTCCTATGTTACATCAATCTACATTATACGTAGCCTCTAATTCAATCAATCTCCAATTGATTTTCCTAATCCAGCGGCCTGGCACATGGGATACTGGGTTAGTTCACCTTCTGACTCTGGTACGAACTTGCAAGGAATCAACGACAGCCGTGTGGACGAAGTGGAGCCCACGAGGCCAAATCGGGTTGGTCAGACTAGGAAAATCAGCGTAAAACCCCAGTTGATGGAGACTCCGAGGTGGGAGATGGAAATTTGCCGGGCCCCAACCGGACCCCATCAAAGAGTACATGCTTCAGTCACCCAAATAGGTTCTTCTGCTGTTAACACCGCATGTGCCCTGCATTAAGAACACCCAATAAACAAATCCTTATTAAAACATGAACATGGTCTGGATCCACAATGTTGTCTAATGGGAAAAGCCCATTGGAAAAAAGATTATATGCATGAAAGGGGGTGGATCATTTAACACTGATTCTGTTGGGTTGGGTTGGGTTAGTTTTTCTTTGATAATCATGTCTTAATCACCAAATTATAACTCCATTAGCATCAAGCACGTTAGTAATTGATAATTTGATATATAAGTTATTTAGGTGATGCTTAAAATTTCAACTTTTAACATTTTTTTTTTTTAACAATCTATGGTAATAATGTTCATGAAGTGCCTCATTAATCGGAGCTTCACATGATTATTGACTACGAATCAACCATAATTCAACAAATTTTTAAGTTGGGGCTGTTTTTCCATCTACTGCATGCAACAATTTTTTCTGAGTTTCTCCCTGGATTCACGGATCAATTAGCAAGAAAGGAAATAGCTGTTAAGGATAAGGTTATTCTTCTCTTCTCTAATTTGTTGAAAATCAGAGTGCTACAGCATACTTTAATGCATGATCTTATCCCAGATCTTGTCTTACACAGTCTAACGGATTCCCTACTTAAGTTTCGTGAAGACCAAGTTAACTTTTTCAATAAAAAATATATTAAAATCGAGTTAATTAGCAAGGATAAGTTGTCATAATTTAAGGGAACCTTGTTGAATTCGGATTCCTCTTGCAAAGCCCCTGTGAAATGTTGCCAGGAATCAGATTCCCTTCAAAATGATTCTAAGGCTGTATCCAACGAGACGCCAATGGCATGATGGCCAACAACGAGATTGATCGGAACTTAATTACCCGAAAAAAAGGCTGGCAAAACACAGAGAGTGAGGTTGATAAGGACATGCCCTCTACCCCAATGCCCTGGTTGGAAAAATGTGAAGGCAGGGGCCATGCCAGCCAGCCCCAACACCCAGATGTCTCCTCCCGTGGAGCCCCTGAAAAGACCCACAAAAGCTTTTATTCAGCCCACCCCATCTGAATTGGGAGCAGTATCAACACACAGAATAGAGATACCACACGTGTGGGCATTGATCTATAACTTTTTAAATTTGTCAAAAAAAAAAAGAAAAAAGAAAAAAAAAATAATTTATCTAAAAATTTAAGTTAATTTATAAAAACTTAAATTCATTTGTAAAAATTACAATTAATTAAATATAAAAATAATATATTTTAAACACAAATCCTTATATTATATTTTGAGATGTGCTTCTGTCAAGCAATTGACCCGTGACCCTCCCAAATCAATAATAATAATAATCACTGGCCGAACGCTTGGCAACAGACTAATTATTATCACCTCAAAACGTCTAAGCATCCATGTAAAACAGACTGAGACGTCAAGCAAATCATCCAACCCATTTTTTCATATGCCCCATTCAAGTCCCACGTACGTCCTGCCAATTAAAACCTTAACGTGGCGGCGTTAAAGATCCTACTCGCAAATTGACAGCAACAAACCAACAAGTAAAATGATTTGGTGCATGCACCCTGGTAACTTTAAAAAGTTCACATGCCATTGATTATAATCCAAAAAAAAAAAAAAAAAAAAAAAAAGATAGCGTGCAATTCTTTGTGCTGATAGGCTAGCCTTTCCCTAAAAGGTTTATATAGTACATAGTTATTTTTTTTTTGTTATTTTATTCTTAATATTATAATTTAAGATAATAAAAATAAAAATTTTAAATTTTAAATATTGAAGTGTTCGTAAGAAAAGGTGTCAATACTATTGGCAATATGTACACCATGTTGTGTCATGTATCATGCTTTTACCGGATACACCATAAAGATCCATTACATGCCGTTGGGTGGCAAATGGAAGAAAATAGAATTGAAAAATGTTTTGAAATATTGAAAGCAGGATAAGGCGAAGATGGGGATGATCGACTTGAGGTGGTGGCTTTCTCGCATGGGACCCAAGCTGTGCTGGAGTACTGGGGTCTTGATTGGCTGGCTGCTAAGTGGAAGGTGGACCCTTAGCTGGACTCAAAAGTAAAAGCTTGTAATTCAGTGTCACAAGTCAACAGGAGTAGTGGACCCCTCCGTGCCTCCTTTGCTTCCTAAGTGAAGTTCTGGTCACGTATCATACGACCATTTTTGCCTGTGGGTGTCAATAGGCAAAGAAAATATGAATGTCATTGCCCTGCTCAAACTATGCAACTTTTATTTTTAATAATGCATTTAGAAAATCATTGGATTTATCTTTGCGTTGGATAGAGGAAGCAGGAGCCTTCCTCCATCCATGGCTGGCAATGACTTTTGGAGCCAAGACCATACCCACGTTCCGAATACTTGATCACACACCATGCCTCGCCCATCAACGACAACCCATGTGGGCCCAATTCACATGGGCTGCTCCCAGCCTCCATTCCGTCTTCCTTGATCCAACGGTCCTCGTTGCTTCCCGCGGGAATCCCATCGTCTAATCGTGATCGTTGAATGGGGCGATGCGGTCTTCACCGTGGGCGGCTCTGCATTGTCCCCACCTTGTCCCTGAATTTTAGAGACGCATCATTCCGTTTGGCTGTTCACACTGCAAGCACAGTTGGCTGCCCTGTGCACTGAGATTCCTAGCACAACGCTCTATTGCACTTCCTCTTGGGGAGCGTTTCTTCCACGCCCCTTCACGACCTTTTTTTTTTTTTTTTTTTCACATTAGTCGGAAATAGGCGTAACAAAACAATCTTTAAATTTCTTACAATCTATTTCTTTTATTGTTTTGTTCACTAATAAGATAAAATTGTACTTATAAAATGCAATTTTTTTAATTTTCAAATTAAGACTAGTTTTTACATATTTTTTTTAATATAATTAAGACAATTTTAATCATAAAATTTGTGCTAAGAATGTCCGATGTTGTGAACTTAAAATGACAAAATAATGTGTAACGAAGAACAAAGAATGTTGAATCAAATGTTAATCTACATTTTCAAAGTTTAATGTACATTTTTTTAGTCTACTTTTTTAATAAAAATTTTTATATATATATATTAATCAGAGTTTGGCTGCTGACCAAATTTTCTGGCCATAAAACTGCAACGCATCACACGCTTGCACATCTACAAAATACTAGTGTACGTGACTTTCTTGGATATCACACACACTTTCTCTCTGCCTTATCCAACATTTGCACAGAGGAAACGTTGAAGTTTCGGCTCCATCTCAGGTTAGAGAAGTAGTGGAAGTCTATCCGTTTGTCCATCAAGAATTCAAGGATCAGGCAAATTATTCAATCTTCGTTTTTCGGGTTTGATCTACAAAGGAAGCAAAAAGCTATGGGGTTTGAGAGAGATCTCAACCATGAGGCCACAGAGCTCAGATTAGGCCTGCCAGGCTCCACTAGCACTACCACCCCCAGCCAAGATCATGTAGCGTCTCCTAAGACCAACAAAAGATCATTGCTCGACATGAATGAGGAGTCCACAGAATCGAAGGATGACAATTGCATTAACGTGTTAAATAATGAGAAAAAGGGTCTTCAAGAAACTCCTCCACTCAGCAAGTAAGCCATCTTAAATGATTTCTTCCTTTTTTTTTTGAAGTCTCGTGTAGAAATGTTGCATGAGATGTAATCAAACTATCTGCATTAATTAAATGCATTGTGATCAATTATGGCTTTAGTAAAGCTGTTCAGGCTAAAAATGTTAATGGGTTTTTGTATCGTGTATACATGAGCATGTGGTTGTGATGTATGGCTAATGGGGTTTTGGTTCTTGGTTGGCTTGTGATATTACAGGGCACAAGTGGTAGGGTGGCCACCGATCCTATCTTACAGGAAAAACTGCCTCCAAGCAAAGAAGACTGAGGTTGAAGCTGCTGGAATTTTTGTGAAAGTTAGCTTGGATGGTGCTCCTTTTCTTAGAAAGATCGATCTGAAAGTCTACAAAGCCTATCCAGATGTCCTCAGAGCCTTGGAAGAAATGTTCAAATTCAGAGTTGGTATGCAAACGCATACACATGCCTTGTTTCTTTAAACCCTAAAATAATAATAATAATAGTTTTTTTTGGGGGGGGGGGGATAATTAATTATTTTCAGGTAAGTTTTCTGAGAGAGAAGGCTACAATGTGTCAGAATACGCACTCACTTACGAGGATAAAGATGGTGATTGGATGCTAGTTGGAGATGTTCCATGGCAGTAAGTTCTCTTTATAAAAGAATTAATTACTTCTCCCAAGGCAATAAATAATCTTACAATTCTCTTGTATTTTTATTACAGCATGTTCATCAACTCTTGCAAGAGGCTAAGGATCATGAAAGGATCGGAGGCCAGAGGCCTGGGCTGTGCTTTGTAAAGACTCTCACGTATAATTCCAAGACCCCAGCAGCCGGCTATGTAGAGAAGAGAAGGAGATTTGCATCTTGTAAAGTGAAAATCCGATCGGCTTGGGGCTATCGGCATTAAGATTGAATCTGTTCATTTAAGACAAGTAAAGAAGAGTTGTGGGTTATAAAGAAATATTTGTAATTGTTAAAATTAATATTTAATTTTAAATTTATTAATATTAAAATTTAATGTGAAAAGTTTACTTTAATTTATAAAAATAAATAAATTATAAAAAATAATTAAAAAATATTAACATTAATTTATATATATAATAATTAACAGATTTTTTTTTTTGACTAAATAAATTTTTTAGGTATTCCTGTTGCAATTACTTTCTGTTTCTCAATTCCACCGTAACAATCATCATCATCATTAACCATTACTGAATTAAAGTGTCGCTCTGGGGTGCTGGCATCAATCTTTTCCGGAATGATTGCTGCAATGCGCTCGGCCCATTAGGCTGCGAGTTTCCCTTTTTTTTTTTTTTTTTTTTTTGTGTGTGTTGTTATGAACCATCGGACTTGGAGTTACACACGTGACCAATAGTTATGGGGTCCACGAGGTCATCAATCAACAATTTAAGTCCAAATTAATAATTAATTAAAAAATAAATAAAAATAATGTCTTGTATTAACCACGCATCTCCCTGATGATTCTTACGTTATGTTAGTTATAGGGGATGACATAGATGTTTTTGTTAAAGTACTCAATCAAATTAAATGTTTATTTAATTTTACATAATTTTGAGAATAATTAGTTGTTTTTTATTAATTATTATAGGGTTTTAAAAATATTTTTAGTTTCTTGATTCACTCCTAAAATTTGGAAAACTATTTTGATTTTGCACTATCTTTATAAATACAACAAGTTGCAAAAGCCTTTGTCACAAACGTACCAAAGTCTTCATGTCTGAAATTAATCTCTCTGCCTCTCTCTCTGTCTCTCTCTGTCACACACACACACAATCATCCATTATGGTGCATCAATGGCTTTCATTAAAATTCATTCGACGTTCCTCTTCATGATGGTGGCCATGGCTGTTCCCTCCACCATGGCAGCTGTTCATGGAGCTGGTGATTCTGCTGGCTGGACAGGCAAGCGCCGCGTAGATTACCGAGGATGGGCTGCTAGCAGGCACTTCCATGTGGGTGGCACTCTTCCCTTCAATTACAGCCAATACTGATTAAGAGCCAACTTCTCTTCAATTTTCTTATTAGAAATTAGAAAGGGTTAGCCAACTTCTTCTGAAGTATGATGCTTTTAATTTTCTGAACAATTTCTTCGGATTAGAATTTTATTTTCATGTTGTGAACTGCTTAGGGAAAGTTCGGCTGTTGACTCTGGTTGCTATTTATTTGATTAAATCAATTATTTTCTTTAATCTTGATTTCTTTTATCATCAGCCAAATTGCAAATATACAGCAAATTAAATTATTATTTTTTTAAAGTTTAATCTGCTGAACTGGGAAAAAAAAAGGGAATTTAACAGGAAACTAAAAGATTTACATTGATTTGCTTTGGCATTACCCACTCTTACACTCACCTCATCTGTTTAAATCAGAGTTCTGACTCTTCATGCGGTTGTTCGTGAATTTTACCCATATGCAGGGGGGTTTTTTCATTGTAAAGTCGATAACTTTCTACTCACGCCCGCTATGCTAAATGGAAAAAAAATAAAAAAAAGGACCAACAAATATATAATCAATTTAAAGTTCAGATTTCACATTTTATTTATAGTTAAAAGTCTCTCCTTCATCATCAATTAGATTAATAATAAATAAAAAAATATAAATTATAAATATCTTAATTATAAATATAATTTAAATATAATAATATTATTAAAATTTTTATTAAACATTATTATATGTTTAATATCGATACTTATATTTTTTTATATAAATTAAACTAACAATATTTGTATAAAAATTAAAATTATTGATAAGTTTATAATATTATCATAATAAGATATTTACATTTTTAATAATAAATAATAAAATTAATTTAATATATTTTATATTTATTAAAAAATAATATTTTTTTAATTTTTAAAATTTTATTTATAATTAAAATTTATGTTAAATTTTAATTAAATTATTAATGTATGTTTTTTATTATATTTTAAGTGAATTGAATTTATTGAGTCTTATTCAAGAAAAAAATTATAATGATAATTAAAAATTTTTATTTTTAAATTCTTAAAGTCTAATTTAGGAGAATAGGAAAATTTGTGTGGCTCAATAATTTTTTTTAATAAATAAAAAAAATCTGACTTCAAGAAAAAAAAAAAAAAAAACTGAGACAAGAAATTATGACGTGGCAAAAATGGTTAAGTGGGATCCACTTGTCCAAACCTCTCTCTCACTACCATATATATGTGTGTGGATTCTATCTCTCTCCTCTATTTTTCTAAAGAGAGAAAAGAAGGGGAGGCTGAAAGATCCGACTCGAAGCACCTCCTCCCCCCAACATTCACACCCTGCCGTCATTTGCTTCTGAAGAAGGAAATTTCCACTCAAACACAAAAGTAAAACAAAAAAAAAAAAAAGGTCAAAATAATCAATTGAAAAGATTCAGTAGAAAAAAGGAAAAAGAAGAAACCCTAGCGTTGATGAGGAGAGATCCGAAAGAAACAGAGAGGGCAGGGAAATAAAAAAAGAAAAGCCCTAGACTTTGGTGGAGTTCTTGGGAAGGTAGGGGAATGGCGGAGTTAGGGCAGCAGACGGTGGGGTTCTCGAAGCTGGTGAGCAGGGCGGCGGAGGAATCGTTCCTTTCCCTCAAGGAATTGGTGGAGAAGTCTAAATCCGCCGCCGCCCAGTCTGACACCGAAAAGAAGATTGGAATCTTGAAGTATCTCGTCAAGACACAGCAGCGGATGCTCCGCCTTAATGTCCTCGCTAAGTGGTGCCAACAGGTGAGAGGGGTTGAGTTTGAGTTGTGTGAATCTTTTTATGTGATTTTGCCCTCTCTCTTGCCTTTTGGAATCTTGAAAAAAAGAAAGAAGGGTTTTGGTTCAGTTCCCTTGCCGGGGGGGGGGGGAATGTAAGCTTTAGGGGAAAAGAAACATTTCTTTGTGTGTTTTGGGATGAATTAGGTGGAGTGGGTTGTAAATTGCGAGTTGGGATTTCTTTTCTTTTTTATTTTTCCCTTTTACGTTAAAGAATTTATAATATTTGGATCAAGTAATTTTTCATTGTTTTATTGGGAAAGTTTGTGAATTTACGAATGGGGTTGTGGAAAATTTTTGACATTTTCCTCAAAAAAAAAAAAAAAGTGCAAGAATGCAAGTTAACTGACTAGTTGAATGGCGGTCTTGAGTTTCAATACTTTTTAGGTTGGAAATTTAATTGACATCGGTTAAAAAAGTGGTACTTTGGTTTCGGAATAGGGTTGTCGATGTGTGTTTCTTTTATTATAACTGTACTCCTTTCTCTCTATTCTGTGGCTTAGCGAGAATTTTGTGAAATGCATCACTTTAATGTGTTTCTGGTTGGGGACATCATTGTGTTACTAGGCCCTCAAGTGCCCTTTGACTTGAAAATTTGGTTTTTAAAGGGAGCTTGTGTTCATTTGCAATTTTACAAGTCCTTGATGGATTAAAAACTAAGAGGCATCCTTGTGCACAAGACTCTCACATCCTGGGGTCTTGGAATGGTTAGATGTATGTGGCCTAAACATTGTCTTTTTAGTGAGACTTTTCCCGGGGAATCAAACTTGCACCTATAGGTCACAATGAAGTAACCTTACTATTACATTTAGACTTGGAAAATACTAAAGAACTGTACACACTGACCTTAAAATGCCTGCCAAATACATATTTTTCTCTTTTACTAGTATTCCAATCTCAAGATTTCCCCAAAACTTTGTGGTTATTGGAAGAAGATTAGTTGAATTACTGCAGCACATATTTTGTTAGATTTGCAAATGCACCCAATTCCAATGGACATAAATGGGAAAAAATTTGCAAGCTTTTGGTTGCTGGTTGCATTGTATGTCATTTTTTTTCCATGCTCTTGTTTTGCTATTAGATTCTGAATATGTGAACTGTCGGTGAAGCTTCTATGCACAAGGCAGAAGGTTTTAGAGAATTGACTCCTTTTTCTATCACAGTCAACTTTTCCTAGATCTCACGCACATGCAAACTGAGACTCACCCCTGCATATGAGCATTGTCTACTCTGGCTTCTTAGATGTGCTTAGGATTCTTGGACTAGCTTTTTAATAAATATTTGATGTAGAGCTGGAATTCTTTTCCTACTGTATCTTCATTTGACCTGTCCTTTTATCTTTAGGTTCCACTGATACAGTACTGCCAGCAACTTCAATCCACTCTATCAAGTCATGATACATGTTTTACCCAAGCTGCAGATTCATTGTTTTTTATGCATGAAGGCTTACAGCAAGCTCGGGCTCCTATCTATGATGTTCCATCTGCTGTAGAGGTCCTTCTTACTGGATCTTATCAGCGTTTACCAAAATGTATAGAAGATGTAGGCCTCCAGAGCACATTAACTGGGGACGAGCAGAAGCCAGCTTTGAACAAGCTGGATTCACTTGTGCGTTCCAAGTTGCTAGAAGTTTCTTTGCCAAAGGAGATTTCCGAGGTAAAAATTTCTGATGGTACAGCGCTGCTTCGTGTGAATGGTGAGTTTGAGGTGTTAGTGACTCTTGGTTATCGTGGACACCTATCAATGTGGAGGATATTACATTTGGAGTTGCTTGTTGGTGAGAGAAGTGGACTTGTGAAATTGGAAGAACTGCGACGACATGCCCTTGGAGATGATCTAGAGCGCAGAATGGCAGCAACAGAGAATCCATTCGTGGTATTGTATTCAGTTCTTCATGAGCTTTGTGTTGCCCTCATAATGGATACTGTCCTTAGGCAAGTGCAAGCACTGCGTCAAGGAAGATGGAAAGATGCAATTCGGTTTGAGTTGATAGCTGATGGTAGCTCCAGTTCCTCACTACCAAGCCAAGAGGGAGAAGCTGATTCACATGGTTTAAGAACACCAGGGTTGAAGATTATGTACTGGCTAGATTTTGATAAAAGCTCTGCCGCATCTGACCAAGGAAACTGCCCATTTATTAAAATTGAACCAGGTCAAGATCTACAAATAAAGTGTACTCATAGCACTTTTGTTGTGGATCCATTAAGTGGGAGAGAGGCAGAGTTTTCCCTCAGTCAAAGTTGCATTGATGTTGAGAAGCTACTACTAAGAGCAATTTGCTGTAATAGATATACTCGTTTGCTTGAAATACAGAAAGAGCTAGGGAAAAATGTCAATATTCGTCAGACTGCGGGTGATGTTATTCTTCGGTCCCATATGGATGAACCTGAGGTGGGCTATAATAAGGTTGGTTACCCTTTTGCTGTCCATTTACTCTTAAATGTTGTTTGCTTTTGCATCAGTTTCCCTGTAAAGGTACTTATGGACTGTCAAATGCTATCATCCTTGTAAACGGAGTTATAAGATGACATTTTTTGTTTTCCAATTTTTTAATCTACAGAATTTTGTGATCATTACCTTATTGTTGACAGCTGAATGAGTTAGCTTGATTTGTTTATTTGTGCCTGCAGAAAGATACTAAGTCTGCTGATAGGGAGTATGAGGGGCAGGAAGTACTGCGTGTTCGTTCCTATGGCTCTTCATTTTTCACCCTTGCAATCAGTTTAAGGTGATCTCCCTGTTTCTTTTTGTGCAAATATAATTTGTTTGTATTGCCAAATGCCAAGTATGGATTCTTTTGGCAGTGCAATCACTTTGTTTTTTTCCCTAATAGAAGACTTATGGTGCCTGCTGCTCTTAGACCTTGAAATTGGATTTTGACCTGTTGATGCACTTACTAAGTTAGTGAAAGATTTTTTACTGGGCAAAAAGTGGGAGAAAAATTCCTAGTTGGGACTGGGAAATGGGTTGGTCTAGTTTTTTCCGGTTGTGATTAGCAGCAATAACCTGGCACAATAGCACTGCTGATAGGAAATGAAGTGAGAGTTGTTCTTTGAGCTCATTTTTGTTTCTCTTGCATGGTGGAATTTTGTAAGTTAATTCTTATATTGTGTTAGGTTGCTTTGAGTGGTTACAATCTTGGCACCTTTTGAAGATGGAATTTGGCAGTTTGTGTTAAGCTATGATTTCCAATTGTGACTTGCAGGAATGGTTGCTTTCTTCTCCGTTCATCACAAAATTTGGTTGCATCATCAGTGTTGGTAGATTGTGAAGATGCTTTAAATCAAGGCAGTATGACTGCAGCTGAAGTTTTTAGTAGCTTGAGAAGCAAAAGTATTTTGCATTTATTTGCATCTATTGGCAGGTTTTTAGGCCTTGAGGTAAATATTGCTGTGCCTTGTTTTTTTGGTTTGGGGGGGGAAGGGTATGTATAAATACAGTTTATTCCATGAAATTTGGACTATGCCACAGTTAAGGAATTTGATTTTCTTTTTGTTTTGTTGATGAAAGTATTTTTGTCTTTTGAAAGTTTTTAGTATTAGACCTTGAAATGAAATATGACATAGAGTTTGCATGTTTGAGTCAGGGAAATGGCGATTCTGTAAACTGGTTAAGACTTTGTATATTTGACCCTTCAATAGATCGCACATTATGGGAGCCTCATTCATTGGGACTATATTGTTGTTGTCCCTTTTTCTTGGATATATTAATATAACTGCAGATATAGATGCTTGAAATTTTTAAACCAAAAAAAGGCACTGGATTTCAGATTATCAATCACAATTGGTTTGATTAGATCACTTGAGGCATGATGATGTGAAATTTGCAGGTGTATGAACATGGTTTTACTGCAGTTAAAGTACCTAAAAACCTTGTGAATAGCTCAGCCATGTTGCTAATGGGGTTCCCAGACTCTGGGAATTCATATTTTCTGCTGCTGGAACTTGATAAGGATTTCAAACCTCTGTTTAAGTTGCTAGAGATCCAGCCAGATCCATCTCGAAAAGCTCATTCTTCTATTGATTTGAGTAATGTTATGCGCATGAAACAAATCGACATCAGTCAGATGCAGATGCTGGAAGATGAACTGAACATGTGTCTTTTTGATCAGACAAAATTGAATTGTTTTTCATCTGACAGAGGCGGTTCAAATCAGACTTCAGACCATTGTATTCTTTCTGAACTCGGTTTTGGGGGTCCTGTGCAAATCTCAGGATGTCCATTCTCAGCTTTTTCATCCATCGTTGATGATGTTTTTGAACTTGAGAAAGGGGTATCTGCACCTTTCCACCCTCTTCAGAATCATCCCTCTTCATTCAATTCATCTCCTGCTTCACATTTAGGTTCCATTCCAATGAGTCTTCAGTCTGTCAAGGCAGGAACTCCTAAGTGGGAAGCAGGATCCCGGGTGTCACAAATAACCACTGCTCCAAAAGGTTCAAGCCTGGTTGCCCACTATAATGGTTCCTTATATCCACCGAGCAATTTTAGGGGCCCACAACCATCCAATTCATTTGCTTCGCTTTCTTCTGCCCAGGGAAGGAACACAACTTTGAAAAAATTACCAAGTTCGAAATCTGAACAGGATTTGGCTTCTCTTAGATCTCTACATTCTGTTGAGTTTGGTTCTAATTCCTCTATGGATGATGATCATCTGAGACTGTTAAATGATACATCAAAGGATGCACTATCGGGGAGTAGGTCATCTCTACTCTTGTCTCCAGCACAAGCAAGTAGTTCACGAGTCTCAAATCCAAGTATGAAGATGAATGACCAAGAAGCTTAACTGGATCTGTTAGAGTTGCTGGATTAAGCTCTTCAGTGACATCACCCATATGTAAGTTCCTCTCAGTTTAACTTTATTCCTGGAATGTGTTGGATTTAAGATTTGACTTTTATCTTTTCTGCTTTATATGAGCCATGTTTTCACTGTTGAAATGCACTTTTCCAGCCCAGTCATCAGGAGACGTTGCACTATGCCAGGGCTCTGGTAATGACATTTCCAAATGTTGTCAGAATCCAAGAAAGCGTACAGTTTCCAATATATTGAATTTAATTCCATCGCTTCAAGATATTGATGCTAAATCAGTGTTTTCCAAGAGGAGGAGGACCTTGGAATCAACTCAATTGCGAAAGTCTTCGTCACAGGCTCTTATGTCTGGGGAGATAGTCCCTAGGAATGAATGGTACAGTTATGGGAACCTTATAGCTGAAGCAAATAAAGGAAATGTGCCTGCCAGCATTTATCCATCTGCTCTCCTTCATGTGGTTAGGCATTGTTCACTTTGCATTAAGCATGCCCAACTAACTAGCCAGATGGATGCACTGGATATTCCTTATGTTGAAGAGGTGGGATTAAGAAGTGGATCTTCCAATATATGGTTCCGGCTTCCATTTGCCCGAGACAATTCCTGGCAACACATAAGCTTGCGGCTTGGCAGACCTGGAAGCATGTATTGGGATGTCAAAATAAGCGATCAACATTTTAGAGATTTGTGGGAGCTTCAGAAAGGAAGCAGTAAGACACCCTGGGGCTCTGGGGTTCGTATTGCAAATGCATCTGATGTAGATTCTCATATTCGTTATGATCGGGAAGGTGTTGTTCTAAGTTATCAGTCTGTTGAGGCTGACAGTATAAAGAAACTAGTAGCAGATATTCAAAGGCTTTCTAATGCTAGACTTTTTGCTCTTGGAATGCGGAAGCTGCTTGGAGTAAGAACAGATGACAAACTAGAGGAAGGAAGCACAATCCCTGACATTAAAGGACCGGTAGGAGGAAAAGGTGCAACTGAGTCTGATAAGCAACAACATCAAATGAGAAGGGCATTTAAAATTGAGGCAGTTGGACTGATGAGCTTGTGGTTTTGCTTTGGATCAGGCGCCCTAGCTCGCTTTGTTGTTGAGTGGGAATCGGGTAAAGAGGGATGCACAATGCATGTTTCTCCTGATCAACTTTGGCCTCATACTAAGGTGTATTATCTTTTGTTTTTTATTTTTTTGGTCTGTCCTTTTTGTTTCTTTTTTCCAGTTGGTTCAAATCAATCATTTCCCTGTGTTTTTAGATTTTTGGCTTTGCATTCCTTTCAACTTTTTATGCATGTTGTCACGATATGATCTTTTTCGTCCTTGGGTCTTTTTTTCCTATTTTAGTTTGTCTTATTGTAGTCTTGGGTTAAAGCATTGTAGATTTCTCATGTTTAGCTGATATGTGCAATGTAATCCTTCCAATTTATTTTTGTACCGTTTAGTGTTGGAGCTATTTAAATTGTGTAATGCAGGGCTAGTGAATGGAAATTAACTGCAGCTAATGGGAATTGCTTGTGGGAGACTTAATAACTTTTAAAATGATGATGCAGACCTTAGCTGTTATAATGAATAACATGCTGCAAGGTTCACCATGTGGCAATGTTAAAAGTCATCTGATTTCATCTAACACTTATCATTCCAAATTGTGCGACGACCGTTGAGTAATCTAAAACAGTTAACTGATGAATAAAGCTAATTGTTGGACATAGTTTTCATTTAACTCTCATCAATCTAGTGGCAAACCCAAATCCATCAAATTTGGCAAAGCCTCTGTAAAATATGGCAAAAACAGGGGAGATGAAACTTGGTGAAAATATTCTGAATGATTAAATAGTGAAAAAACTGATTGTTGAGCCTCCCAGGATTTCAGTTACATACCTGTCAAGTCTTTATCACCTATCTGGAAGTTTGAGTTGAATTTAAAGATATGAGAAAAAGTGGTGAGATGATAAATTTGTTGAAGACAGCAAAAGATGGAAGTGTAGAAACGATGGAGCAACAGAAATGAAGGGTGGTTTCATGTTTGGTTTTTGTCTTTATATTTCTTCTAGCGGAGTTTTCTGTATGTCTTTATCACTATTTCCTTGCATGTATTAGGTTATATCGATTGCAAAACAGCATAGAAAAAGGACTTTGTGTAAACCTGTGCAAGGATTCTAAAATGCATTACCCATTGGATTTCATAACATTGCCATAACCTTAGTTGTCCTTTGGCAATGTGGATGTTGCTAATGCAACTGTCTGTCATATGTCCTCATATTGATATAGTTGAAGTGATCCTGCATCACTAGTTAGTTTAAAGGTGGAAGTTAAACCAATTGTGGCAGCTAGGTTTTGTGTCATGTTGTCAAAGATAATTATTAATTAGAACAAAAGATCTTGTTGGCAAAACTTCAATGTGACATATGCCTTGTATTGGTCATTTCTGCTTTGAATAATTTGCTGCATTTATTTGTTTGCTACTAAAGGTGTTATGCACTTACAGTCGGAAATTTTGATGTTCTGTCCAGTTTCTGGAGGATTTTATAAATGGAGCCGAAGTTTCATCCCTGTTGGATTGCATTCGTCTCACAGCAGGTCCCTTGCATGCTCTTGCAGCTGCAACTCGGCCTGCAAGAGCTGGTCCTGCTCCAGGGGTCCCTGGAATGACTCTACCCATTCCTTCAATGCCAAGGCAGGCTGGAAACGTACAATCCCAAGGACTTTTGCCAAGCAGTTCAACTAATAATGTTAGTCAACAAACTTCTGTTCCTGTAGGAAGCACTGCTGCATCTACTGGTACTGGCATTCTTGGGAATCATAGCCTTCATAATGCTGCCATGTTGGCTACTGTTGGCCGAGGAGGTCCTGGCATGGTTCCCAGCTCACTGTTGCCAATTGATGTCTCTGTTGTACTGCGTGGCCCTTACTGGATCCGAATTATATATCGCAAGCACTTTGCTGTTGACATGCGATGCTTTGCTGGAGACCAGGTTTGGTTGCAGCCAGCAACACCGCCTAAGGGGGGTCCTTCAGTTGGAGGATCACTACCATGTCCACAATTTCGTCCTTTTATCATGGAGCATGTTGCCCAGGAATTGAATGGATTGGATCAAGGTTTTGGTGGTAGTCAACAGGCTGTTGTACTGGCTAATTCTAATAATCCAAACCTTAATTCGGGTTCTCAACTGTCAAGTGTCAGTGGTAATAGAGTCAATGTTCCTAATACTGCAGTAATGTGTAGGGCCATACACCAAGTGGCTGGCATAAATCGTGTTGCAAATGCTGCTCCAGCATCTTCAAATTTGCCTGGGGTGAGTTCAGGATTGCCTATACGTAGATCACCAGGTGCTGGTGTACCTGCTCATGTGAGAGGAGAACTGAACACATCCATTATTGGTCTTGGCGATGATGGAGGATATGGAGGTGGATGGGTTCCCCTTGTTGCTCTTAAGAAGGTTTTAAGGGGTATTCTTAAGTACCTTGGAGTCCTATGGCTATTTGCTCAATTACCAGACCTTTTGAAAGATATTCTGGGGTCAATTTTGAAGGATAATGAAGGCTTACTCCTGAATCTGGACCAGGAACAGCCAGCCTTACGCTTCTTTGTGGGGTGAGACAGTTCTTGAGAAATATTTCTATACATGTTTAGTTTTCTATACATATTTTGCTAACCATGAAAGAGTGGTTTCAGTTCTCTACATAGTTCACTTTTGTGAATTTCCATTCCCTGATAGTGGTTTCAATATTCATGTTCTTAAATTATTGGGTGTGTGACTGGCTGTGGTTTCTGCTGCTGTGCAAAGAAATGATTATTTTTTGTACATTGTGATCTCTAAATATTGCTAGGTTTTCAATTATGCTTGAGGCAGTTTATAGGAAGTTCTCATTGTATGTGTTTCAAACAACAATGGGTATCAGCATGTGCTCATACTCTCTGTACGACATGCATTTAAACATTTCCATCTTTGCAGACATTGTGAAAGGGTCCTGTTGAAAAAGGACAAACTCTTTCCTTTAGACTCAAGGTACACCAACATTATACAGCTTAAGACAAAATGAAGTTGACATGTATACATATGGAGATTTTATGCCATATTGTTTTACATTGGCTGTGAAACAAAAGTATAAATTTGGAAATTGTGGTTGCCATCATAACAGTATCTCTTGGCCTTCTGCATATTCACTGTATTTACTCCAGTCTATTTATTTCAAACTCAAACATGGGTTCATCTAATTTAGTTTTGCTATGTGATATTCATTGCTTGGACTTGTTCACCTGCATGCTGTCACATGTCACTACATATTAATTTTTAGGCCTTTACTTGCCTGTTGCCTTTTCCTTTTTTTGTTGGGGTACTGGGCCTTTGGTTTATCTTATTTCATCCCTTTTTTCAGGGGCTATGTGTTTGCAGTAAGTGTGCATAGAGTTCAACTTCTCCTTCAGGTAATTAGTGTAAAGCGCTATCACCATCAACAGCAGCAACAACAGCAACAGAACCCTACCACTGCTCAAGAGGAACTAACTCAATCTGAAATTGTAGAAATATGTGACTATTTTAGTCGTCGTGTAGCATCTGAGCCCTACGATGCTTCTCGTGTTGCATCATTTATTACACTTCTCACTTTGCCCATATCAGTTTTAAGAGAATTTCTGAAGCTGATTGCCTGGAAAAAAGGATTGGCCCAAGCACAAGGCGGAGAAATGGCTCCTGGACAAAAACCCCGTATTGAATTATGCCTTGAAAATCATGCTGGGCAAAATATGGATGGGAATTCAGAGAATTTGTCCGCAGCTAAAAGCAACATCCAATATGATCGGCCTCATAATTCTGTTGAATTTGCACTGACGGTTGTTCTTGATTCTACCCATGTACCTCATGTCAATGCTGCTGGTGGTGCTGCTTGGTTGCCTTATTGTGTGTCAGTGAGGTTGAGATACTCATTTGGTGAGAACACTAATGTGTCTTGTCTTGGCATGGAAGGAAGTCATGGAGGCCGGGCTTGCTGGTTGCGTGCTGATGATTGGGAGAAATGTAAACAGAAGGTGGCAAGAATAGTGGATGTTAGTGGCTCTTCAACAGGAGATGGATCTCAGGGAAGGCTAAGAATTGTTGCAGATCAAGTGCAAAAAGCACTACATGCTGCCTCCAGGGGTTTGAGAGATGGCAGTGGAATTACTGCAAGTTCAGGTGCCATTTGACTAATTGGTTCTTACTAGTGTTGCTTCTACCACCATAAATCTTGTGTTAGTCTTAGATGGCTTACGCATTTCTAGCTTCAATTCAGCTGCCAGGGAAACTTTGTGGTGATTGTGGCGATGTGGAATCATGGCAACAATAGGGTTTCTGGTGTAAAAAAGATGTGTGCAATCATTGGCGGTGTTTCTTGGACTCCTCGTAGTTGGTTAGTTAATCTAATATTCTGATGAATAGGATGTACAATGTTTTTGAGGGTGAAAGTTCTGTTGTATCAGTGGCTTTCCTTTGTACAGAAAGTAACACCTTGGTAGACAATGCTGTAAAATAAATGAATAGGAAGAATAGCCCAAAATCCTGCTATGAATTTGTACTTAATCAGACAAGATGCTCAAGATTGTTATCTAGGGTTTACTGGCCTTTAGTTTCAACCTCCTGGTCTCGGAAAAACAGAACAATGGATTTGGTTTTAATGATTTAAGCCACAGAGTAAGGAAAATCTCAAGTTTTAAGACCCCAGTAATGTAATTCCGTCTGTCAGCACAAGCATTCATTCTAGTCTTCAAAGCTGGAAAAACTGCAAGATTCGATCTTGGTTGCAGGACAAAATATACGTAATTCAAGCAAATTGGAGAACTTACACTGTTTGATCGCATGCAATGCACAGAAAAATAGAACCCACTTGTGTGGTGGAATATTAAGGCAAAACTATAGGAAACGGTTGCTGGTGGGTTCAAGTGTAAGTCTGGCAGATGTAACAAACATAAAATCAGAAAGAAAGAATTCAAGTTTGTCCGACTTTGGGCCAAAGCGAGTCCATTCTAAGTGGGTTTTCTCCAACAACAATGGTATGTTTGAGTGGAGGCCACAAAGTTCGATGTTTTATCATGTTGTTAAGCAGCTTATACTGAAATTAGATTTACAAGTGTTAGTTCCTCCTAAATACTTCAGTAGTTAAAATAGGCAAAAAAAAAAAAAAAAAAAAATTACAAGTGATATGTTTGATCAAAGGATTCGATCAAGCCCGTCCCATGTTAGCTTGGCTGAAAATGAGCTGTTGAAGAAATCTCTGAGTTACCTTGGCCACGGATGATAGCAGGACTTGTAGTGTATGTTCGTTCAACACTACAATGTCAAGACAGTGGAATTAGAGAGCTCCTAGTCTGATTGTCTCAATAAATCAATTTAAAGCAATGCAATGAAGACGTTTTTGTCAAACCAATAACTCCTAAAAATAGCTTAATAAGACAGCAGATTCCCGTGAATCTCAGGTTTTCAGCTTGCATACAAATAGTACATCCATACCCATCGATCCCCTTTGATTGACCCCAGGTTCCCACCACTAACCACGGAAAGAAAATGGAGACCTTCCATCACTAACATTTTGGTCATCCTCCACTAACACCACCAGAGATATATTCCAACAGGTAAAGGGCACATCAATAAAGCTTTTCAAGAAATTTTCCTCATTTGAACAAGGCATAGCTTCAAATGCCCTTAACTTTTCACCCCTTTGACGCTAAAATGATTCCTTCACTTATAAAAGTTCGGGTACAAAAGAAAAGCACAAGTATGATATCTTTTCCTCGCTGGTTTTCCAATAGAAAATAAGGAGGAACTAAAATTTGGATTTCCATACGCCTGCTGGTATAGAACATGAGCACATCAAGTTGCACGTTCGTGTTTTAAATCATGAAGGGGTGTTTGATTCAGGCTTGGCCACGTTTGTTGTGTCTTGTGGGTGTGCCCGGAAGATTGCAGAAGTGAGTGATATAGGCATGATACAGAGTGACTTAGACTGAAGAAACTGCATGGCAGCTCCAATGTCTTCTTCCATCAACTTGGCCACTTGTTCTTCAGTGCCATCATTATACCATTTCTCCCATGCTTGCTGATTTGCTCCTCCTTTGACGCCCCCTCCCTCAATAACATTAAAGGTTGAACACAAAATTCAACAGATGCTGAAAATATTTCCACTACATTATACAACATTAAAACAAAAACATCTACACGCACACATGTAAGAAGATCAATAGAACAGCAGCCTTGAGTTACAAATCGTCTAACATCATTACCTCAACTGGTGCCAATGGTAAGTCAGCTACAAGCTGAGCAACTGCACCTGCTGCACTCGATCTACTCATGCTTAAGACCTACATATAAGTCATTAAATTAAAACAATATAGAGCTCAAGGAACATAAAATTACTGCTCATAAAAAATGAGAAAAGAAGCACTACTAGCAGTAGAATTCAGATCCATTTCTATTTAAAAATTACTTGATCACCAAGGGTATTTTTATATACTTGATATCTAAGACCCTGTAAAAGGGTGTTCCCGCACTCCAGTTACAATCGAGTAACTTCTACTGTTATGCTAAGACTTGCCCTGTACACCTAAGACTTGACATTTTAACCAAGTAATTAAAGAAACAACTAAAGGACTTCAATTATGTCTAGGGTGTTCAACGTGTTGGGGCCTACCATGATATGAGATGCACTGAAGGCTTTGCAAGACAGTGATGAAACCACTTACTGGTATCAGTTTGTCATTTTGAAACAATAATAAAATCCAAAGTACTCTGTGGTACCAGGAAGATATCTAGGGAAAATATTGGTTGACAATGGATCTCACTTTAAAATTTCAAATACCTTGACTTGGAGCCTTAGAAACTTCACATATTCCAGAATTTCGTCGAGCATAGCTGCCTTATCTGTCTGCAGACAGTTTGGAACATGTTTAGTGCATATAATACCAAGTTCAACCATATAAAGGTTTTCAAGGTCAAATACCCATTTCATAGGTTCAACCTGACAAATTAACCAGCTCATTGAGGTTGTTCAGCGTTATACACGGCGTGAAGACAGTCACAAAATTGGAGTGAAAAAGATTAAAAAATGAAAAAAGGTCAACTATATCTTCTAGATCCTCCTAACGTGACACGCAGAAGACACATAGGATGCACATAGAATGCAGCAAGGTTTGAATTGGCTTATGTGCTAAGAACACTACAAACCTTGTTGGTGGTGGGAACCAGCTCCTGCAAAGCCTTCATCCTCTCTGCAATTCTTTCCCTGCGTAGCTGCACATAAAGCACTCCGTTTCCTATTTACTATATCAATAAATATTCTCTCAAATATGCACAAGAATTCATAGGCTTAATCAACATTTGCTCTTGCAAAGGAATTATCACAAGAGGGTGCATGTTGAATCCTCTGTATAACTACCAGATTATTCCCTACGGGGTATGAAAAACTTGACACTTTAAGAATTCAAACTTCAGCTTTCTCAGATTCCTACAAAATGTGAGTCTTAATTTCCATTTGCTGACTTTCCAGTTCTGCAGGCATTCGTACTAAATTTACACTGGCATTACTTAACATTGAGGCTAAACTAAACATGTATCAGCAGCTCCAGAGTTCACAAGGCCAAGTCATTCTTCCAAATCCTTCTCTAACCTTAATTGCCCCATGATGGGCAGTACCTCAAAAATCTTTAAAAGTGCATTTGACACGAGAAGAGCTCTACAATTAAGGAACTATTGTAACAGACACAGGAACCAATTTTACCCGCTCAGCAATGCTGTGAGGATCTGTGGCTTGCCCTCGTCTTGCTCGCACCCTTGGACGGATGGCAGGCAGATTCTGTACAGCAGAAACTGTTCCTGCTGTTGGCTGGCCATGAAATGGCTGCAACAGTAACACCGATTTCCCATATTAGTAGTGTACCGAGTTTTATACACAATGGAGGAAGCAAAGAATATGAAAAGCATACAGGCGATATGTCTATGCAACATGTTGAAGAAAAACCCCCCTGGAAAATCATTTTTTCAATATTAGACGTAACAATTGCTAATGTCATGGAGACATTAATTTAAATTCAAGACTTTAAACTTGAATTAAACGAAAGTTATCAGTAAAATGTACTTAATTAGTGTCCATTAATTCATTTTAACAATCTAGAACAAAAGGAACCTCAGTAGTAATCATAAAGTAAAGTGGATTATAAAATCTTAGAACATGGTTGCAAGAAACAAAACTCAGAAATTCAATAATTTGGTCCGAAAGTCACTTCAAAAATCCGGAAATTATTGCATGACGACGGACTTGGACCCTTTGGGGGGGCCCAAGACATGAGTAAAGAAGAAAGTCAAATGTGCGTGGGGTCACGCTCAGTCTCACTCTCGTGGTTCTCGTTCTCCCGGATTTGATAGATCTGCACCCAGTGGATGTCCTAAAGGACCACTCGGTTCCGTCCATCCTTTTGCCAACCTGCACGTTTGGTCGCACGTGTACCCCCCATCGCCACTCTCACAAACTGTCATCCTCACAGAAGCGTGGACATAACAAAACTAAGAAACCCAAAAAAAAAAAAAAACAAAAAAAACCCCAAAAACTGGGTATTAAAAAATGGTTTTTTTTTTTTTTTCCTTTTAGATGAGTATGAAACGGTATGATAGCTCAACGGTACAAAAATATGGACTAAATGAAGAAAAATAAAAAATGATTCACACCTGAATAGAACTTATAATTTTTTTACTCAATTTTCTATAATTATTTGTCAGTTTTGCATATAATTTATAATTATTGTATCACACTCATATATTTCGTACTAAAAAAAAATCTGTTTATTCAACCAGCCCGTACTTAAGTAAAACCCCTTGAATTCCGCAACTTTTTATGCAATTGGGTTCTTTAATCAGGAGAATTGAAGTGATCAAAAGCACTCTGAAGTGAAGTTTTGTGGGGTCAAGTAGAAGTAGGAGTGATGGATTTTCTAATTTTAAGTTGATCCAATATTAAATTTAAATTAAAAAAACTAAGTGAGACTCAATTTAATAATAAAAAAAAATGATGTGTGTGTTACACTGAAATTAAACATAGAGTAAATATAGCCAAAAAAAAAAAAAAAAAGAAAAGAAACCAAGGGCACTGTAGTAAAGAAAGCGAAAGCTTTCTACCTGGTGGGTTTGAAATGGACCAGGCGGTGGCTGTGGTGGTGCAGGGCTGATTGACTGGGTTTGCAATTGTCCAAATGCTGGGAACAGAGCTGACATGTGCACAGAATGCCCGTCCTGCCAACCAGAAATGGTCCAGAATTATTTGACCCGAACACCAATTCTGTATGTCCCAACAGCAGCAAATACCCATTACCAACTACATTAGGTAGCGGCTTTTGTTTTGAAATTTTGATAGGTAGAGCAGGTAATATTGCTGAAAAATTTTTATTTAGTAAGGCCATAGAAAAAGAAAAACAAAGGGGGAAAGTTGAATCTTGGGAATCTTTGACAGGAAATTCTCTAAAAAAGTTTGTGAAAAGGGTACAAGACATAGTATTGAGGCTATTGACCTTCCATTCTCTTCAGCCAAAACTCTGGAACTGTAACCCATATCAGTGACCAAGTTTAAACGAAAATATATATTACATGAAACCTAAAGTGAAAACCCATGACTCAAAACTTGCTAAAACTCACAAAATTCAATGAAAGTTCCCAACCCACATGCCTGCAATAAGTTAACAATACCTCTCAGATGACGACAAAGGAAAAAAAATACAACTAACAGTGTTCCCAAAAAAAAAAGAAAACAAACTGGGAGAGAGAGAGAGAGAGAGTCATAATTACATTGATTCCAGTAGCAGTAGAAGAAGAGGAAAAATTATTGCTACTGCAGTTATTATCCAAAGCACCACCTACATCTGCCTGCTGCCTCAAGAACCCATGATGCTCCAAATTCAATCCTAAGGGCATGAATCCCGCATTAATAATCATTGTTCCTCAACCCAGCACCACTGCTGTACCCCAACTGCAAACCCATCATCATGTTTGAACCAACCACCTCCCCTCCTCCTCCTCCTCTGCCATACCCATCTGGTTGCACTGCCAACAACTGCTCAAAGAAATCATCACCTAGCACCTCAGGTGGGTGACCTCCTGCCATTCAGTATATAAACAGAAAAAGCACGAAGCTTTGCTTTTGCTATCAGTAATAATGATTACAGGCTTCAAGAAAACCAATAAAGACTTCTCTTTTATTGAGTGTTTGTGGAGAATTTCTTTCACTGTATAAAAAACGATGAATGGGAATTATGGGGGGGATGGGAATGTTTTGGAAACCCAAGAAAGAGAGTGCGTTGGTGAATTGTTTGGCAGATATGAAGCACAATAACCCAGAAAAAGAATTTTGTGGGTTCCAAAATCATTAATGAATACGATCATTCTTGTTTTTGAATAATTAAGAGAAAATTCTCAAGAGAGAGAGAGAGAGAGGCATTGTCAAGATGCTGTAGTATTTTTAAGTTTTGGCTTTTTGGGTCTGACTTGAGTGAGTGGCTGAGTGCTTCTGTGACTTTGACAGGGGCATTTTTTACGTTCATAATAATAACCAACAACTAAAGCTTCTAAGTCTGTATCTCCCTAACTTTCACACACACACATATATATATAATATTGGAAAGTTTCATTTTTTTTTTATGTCTGCGGCTGTGCAATGGTGGGGTGGAGACACACTAGTGTTCCTAAGCGCTAAAAAACAAAAACTAAAAAACAAAGCGTTCCTACGCGCTTTTATGGAGTGACTGCTTTCTCTGTGACTGGAATCTTTGCAATAATTTTGCTCATTTGATGATGGTTGAAGCTCTAAAAACTTGGTTTTGGTCGACATGAAAGTATGGTGTTTGTGTAAGTTGTTGTGGTCTCCAAATAATTCTTGGAGGTGTGCATATATTTCTGACATACATCTGATGCAATTTTGCTTTGATTCCACAGTGTAATGAATACCAAAATAATATTTGATTCATGGTCAAGCAAATGGTCTTGACGACCGAGGCTCTTGAGTTCTGAAATGACTCTCTAATACTAAGGGTCAGGATTCAGGATTCGATCGAGAATGTGATCAAATAGTACTACGGTCAATTACCTGCACTATTGGCCCATATTTGTGCTAGCAGATTCTAATCTAAATCTGTGGTGTAAGTCATTTTTCGGCCAAAAGAGCTCATCTGAGTTGGATATGGTGACTGAAATGCTGCAACTCTGAGAATTAACCTTCTTCAGACAGCTACACTCGACTTCAAGACCACTACTAGTTGGTGCTTGTGTTAGTTAATAATCGATACACTATTGAGATTTTGCTTAAAGAATTGTGATCAAAGCCGTGATTCATCAGACATGCAACTGTTAGCTGAAATTCAAATTGAGAGATGTGATTATTTACAATCAATAGCGTGAAGTGATGAAAAATTGACCCCAAGATTACATGTTCATTGTACTGTCTTAATGTAACGTCCTGTTGCCTGTGATGCTAGCATGACGCAGCAGACTTGAACCAGAGAAAATTATGTGCTCAATTATTAAAGAGCTTGTTAATCTCTCAACTTGGAAAGTGGATTGATAACCGACAAATTTGGAATCTCAAATGCACTAACTATAATATTGCAATGATAGATTAAAGTTCCTCACTCACAGACCTTTGTCCCTGCCTTTGGCTAATCTTTAGCCTCGCCTGCACCCCATAATGGTTTTTCCAGCACTATGTGTTCAGAATCATCACCATCCCCATTAAGTTCCGTCCCTTTGTTTATGAAGAAAATCTGGCAAGTGGGTCAGAAAGGTGGCTGCCATGTTAGCTCGTAATGACATGAACTAGAGTTTATTTGCTCAATTTTAAGGTTATTTTAAATGTTCTCCTCTCTGGTCGGCCTATTATTGGAATGGCGGAAAGTTGCACACCATAAGATGGATTTCGTAAGGTCATTGTCAATTTTCTTTTGAACGACAGGAGGTAGGATCGTAAAGATGCAACTCATCGCCCTTGTAGCCTAAGGTGGGAGTCACCATTGACAAATTCAATCAAAATCTTCATTCCAACCAAACCTAAATTATCCTTAACAAAATTAAGAGGTTCCAAGACATTATCTCCTTCTGCACCTTACTGATATAGTGGGCCTAACTTACTTTGATTTACAAGCCCACATAACTTCACAACTTCTTAAAATTATCCACCCAAGAGAGCCAGGTCCACATATTAAAGTCCAATCATACCCTGCCAAAAGCATGTGAAAAATGCCCATATGTAAGAGAATTGGGTTTTTGCCAGCCCCAAACTCTGATTCACAGTAAACGCTCCCTATGATTGTACACTCTTCAATTGAAAACTGAGGTTTCAAAGAGAAAAAGGACCAAAAGAAAGAGCTATAGATATTGGCAAATTCAATACACTAGAATGAGCAGTCCCTAATGGAAAATTTGAAGTATAACTGTTGACTGCTACTACTGCCTCAATGATTTCATGTCATAATTCACTGGAATCACAACAGCAAGAAATTTGGTATCCTTCTGATTGGTGTTTCCTCCATGCTGACTGATCTAGTTGACGCAGGCATCACAAGTATCAGATGAAATTGAGAATGATTATTTTAGCACCTCTGATGGGAATTCCTTATACTACTTTGGAAATGAATTAAATATGATATTAACACACAAGCAACACAGATGAAAGTTGTGTTCATACGTATAGTAACTGAAAATTTCCACACCATCATACACTCTCCCTTGAGCCCGAGACTTCAACATCTTGTTTCTTCTCTTCACTTGCCACATTTAGTTTCTCTGCGGGTGCCTCTGGTGCTGAATCAGGATCTTTTTTAAGCTCTGACTCAAACTCTTTTGCAGCCTGCAAAATTTATGGCAATCATGTGTGTTAACATATCTCAAAAGATTGCCCAGAATTTTTCGAAAGCAATTTTCAAATGTAATAGCAGGAGACACTTTATTTTTGCATGTTTGACTGATGGGATATGAACATTGAAGCTTCAAAAAGAAGAAAGAATAGTGGTCAATTGTCATGTGATCTGAAACAAGCCACCCCTGCTTCTATGATTCACAAACTGTATTTGCCTTGGCAATTGCTGTCAATAAGTGCATTACATAATCAAGAAATTACTTATTTCCAGAGTAACTTGCTAACACTTTCTCTAAATGGATAACAAGAAACACAAAAATGAATGTGTATACTCCCTCCACATGAACAACCACATTTTGTTTTTCAAAAGAGAAAAAAGGAAAAAAAACAATTTGCAACCAGCTGGAAACATAGTTCCTTAAGTCCATCCAGTGGAAACATTGTCTATTGCTTATAACAAGTTATATAACATCAGAATGACAATAAGCCTGAAAATGTTTCTGAGGTGCAGTGCATGCCACACTGCACAGGCTGCATGCCAATATATCTTTTCAAGTCAACAATTACAGGGAAGCAAGATTTCATTTTGAGCCTATGGAAGGCTACAATGAAAATCAAACAAGTTACATTAGCCTTACAGGCACAGAGATTTATAATTTCCTGTAACCAGACAATATAATGGAATTTTATTGGTAAAAGCTGGTAACCAGACAACTCTTGTTTTGCAGAGTGTAGACGGATATCCTCCAACAAAATTAGTACATTCTGAAAAATTTTTCCATCTGAATTGAACAGCAGTGTAAAGAATCTCCACAGAAGCTCACTCCATTTTCATCAATACCAAATCTAGTTGATACAGCCCAACAGAACCTGAAAACTATAATTTCTATATCTCCCTCCCAACCAATCTGTTCTTGAACAAGTGTCCATAGTGATGCATTTGTTCAGGGATACAAGGTATGATTTGTAGAGAAGAAACAGAATAAAATAGACGAAAAGTGGAGAAAGCTCAAAACATTATCAACACCCTACCCAAGAAGAAAGGTATGGTGTTGAGACTGTTCATGAGAATCAAGTAACCTGTATAGTACTGTTCATAAGTTCACTGTCAATTTACTTCTGATCATTCAAGTTCATGTGGAAAGAGGTTAACTGCCAAAGAACCATAAATGTATTGATGTAAACCCTTCGTATAAATATCCATAATATTGTTAGTCATAAGAAACTAAACCTTATTGTTGAATAAAACAAATGCAAAGCTAGGGCTCCTGTTCCAACACTGCCAATCACATTAAGGCTATGCCGTCCTAGGCGCCAATAAATGGAAGGATCTATCCAAAATATTGGGTACCAGCTAAATCAACTTGCAGTTTTTTAATTATATTTTCTCCGGAAATTAAGCCTGACACAGCCATCTATCACAAACTATCTCAGCTTATCATTTCTTTGGAATTAATGAGCTAAACGATATACCTACGAGAAGTCATAACTAACATTTTATTACTCTTCGTTATCTTTTCTCACTTTCAATACTGAATCTAATATGAAATTAATGGATTTTAAACTAATAATTGACTCGATTTGAATTACGTTCTAAAATTTTTTCCCCTACCCAGAAGCATCCAGCAGCAAAACAAACAATAAAGCTCCAATCTTTCTACAAATCAATCAGAAATCAAATAGACCCAGATGAAACTACCAACCTGCTGAAAGCTCTTGACAGTTTTTCCAATACTCCTACCCACTTCAGGCAGCTTTTTAGGCCCAAAAACCAGAGCAGCAACTCCAGCAATTACAACCAGCTCAGGGACTCCCAGCCCAAACAAAGCATTGCAAGTGACACCTTTTTTGGCTCCATGTTCTCTACTTCTGGTTTTGACTATAATCAGAGATTTGCTGTAGGACTTCTTGGTTCTGTTGACGAGCGCAGTGCTGTTGTAGAAAGTTGAGTGAGAAGAAGAGAAGGGCAGACAAGGTGGGGGTCTCGAGAGAGATGGAGCTACAAATGAGATCTCCATGGCTTTATTCTGTTATTGTTCTTTTTTGGGTTTTTGGAAGGTTTTAGAGAAGACTTTTTGGGGTGAATTATTGGCCTGAAGAAGAATGAAAGATGGGATAGCATTGTTAAAGAAATGTGGTGTAGATAGAGGCTTTTGGATTTTTGACCACATTATCAATCTTTTTGTGAGCACACTGTCATTGGATATATATTTATTTATTATTGATGACTCAATGTTTTTTTTTTTTTAAAGAAAAGAAAATTTTCCCTTAATTTTTTTAGCTTGGGATTCGTAAGATGAAGACAGTAAATTTTGATGTAATAGTAAAATTAAATCTCAAGATTTCATATAATTGGAACCAAAGCTTCTTTGTATGTGTGTGTGTGGGTGTGTGTTTGTGTTTTTTTTTTTTTTCCCCCTTGCAAAATGCAAATAGCCAGTTCTAATTTGGAGCTTTTGTAATTCTGTAGGCTTTTTTATGTTTTCCTTTTTCCATTCTTATTAGGCAAAAGAAGGGAAGTAAGAGTTGTTTTGCTCAGAATTCCGGATGAATTTCAGTAGGTACAGAAAGAGGTTGGGGAAAAAACATGACAGCTCTATTCAAAGCTGTTCTATACTAGCTGTCACATGTTCAAGGACAAAATACCCTCTCATCGAACAAATGGTTGACACAATTAAAGAATAGGACCTTGTACATGCACTTAAACCAGCAAAAACAAATCTTTCCTGACATACTTCGGTAAATTCTTCACATTTCTGCTGTATTTTGTTTGTTACTCCTGCGTCCCATTGGAGTGTGGCCCGGGAGAACTTGCGCCCTCACGATTGCGCTTTTGTAAATGTTCTAAGCTGGCCACACGCTGCATCAAAGCTGTTTGTCCCATCTTGCTCCCGGCTAATCCTGCTGCTCCAGAATCGGGCTGCAGCTTCTCAGCTGAAGAGATTTCTGCCAAACTGTTACTGGTGCTCCAGTTATTAGTGGAATTGGGACTATTTGGAGTGCGATAGAAGTGATGTTTTGGATCATCTTGGACTGAAACAGCAGCATCTGCTGACATCTCAGAAGGACTTCCATCGAACAATTGCATGCTCATTGTGGATATCTCAGGCATGGCATGGAACATAGGGTTCAACCCAGTAATCCGTTTAAATGTTTCCTCAGCCATCTTTACCTTCATAAGCAATCATTAAAAAAAAAAAAATCAGTTTCCTTCTCTTGTCATAAGTACATCTGGGACCCCAGAATTAACATGCATGCTCCCTAACAAGCATTTCTACAATCTACATGTTGATGCACATACTCACGAAAGAATGGGTGCATGTGTGCACGTGTGCATGCATGCAAGAGATTTTCAGTATCAGATCAGAAGGCCTGGCAAATACTTGGCAGGAATTTAGAGTGGTTATCAGTTTTTGAGGATCCACATCAAAAATGCTGTCGAATTGAAGATAACAGGTTTTCAACCAACTTACTTTTGCCCTCAATGTCTCAACATCAGCTTTTAAAACTCTGTTGTTAACAGCTGCCTCACTGTACTTCTGGTTTATGCCACCCAGACGTTTCAATAAACTAGAATTTTCAACTCTCAGGTCAGCAACCTGGAAAGGAGAACAATGCTTAGTTCTTCGGGAAAGATGGAAAATTATAAATGAAACAAAGTGGGCGCTAGCCACACCTGTGTCTCAAGATCGGTCAAGTGTGCCTGCTTCCTTCTTCTCGATCGTCTTGCGGATTCCCTATTTGAAAGCATTCTGGAAAACACCACATATTATAATCGCGAATGGAATAAAAATGATAATTCTCTGAAGCATAAAAGTGATCCACCAATGACAAAATAGACAGCAATAACATCTTTGCACACCTCAGGTGTCATCTGAGGGATAAATATCTTACTATTAACTTGTTGGTGCAAATTTTATTCATTGTCTAGGAGAATCAAACTCATACATGCAATTGAAGCAGCAGAGATGCTGGTTACCTCCTTACACGTTTCACATCAGCAGGATTCCTGATCTCAGTTGTTTCAGTTTCACCTTCATTTTCATCAACTTCTGACTGGTCTCTCGAAGACCCACTTGTTGCTGGCCTGGCAGAGCCTCCAGGCATCTTTTGTGCAGCAGGCAAGGATGAAATACCAAGTGATCCATTAACATCCTTGTCTTGTAGCCTGGATAAATCATGTCCAGCTCCTGCATCCACAATAATAGAGTGAGATAATCAGAGTAGAATATATTAGTCAATCAAGATTTGCTCAACCCTGTACTACTTGACCAGATTTTCAAGATCAAAATAACAGCTAATTATCACATTTAGCCAACAGCAATGCTAGTTTTCTGACTTTATTTCCTGCTAGAGAAGTTCTTCAGCTTCATGCACATTGCTCTACTTCTAAAACTTAACAACAATATCTAGTATTTTCTAAATGCAAAATCTTTCCTGTGCAAATGTGTATGGCTAAGTTGAACTTTTGAATGACATAACTTTATAAACATGGAAATGCAAACCTTCAGAAGGAGCATGAGATCGCAATTGTGGAGTATTTGAGGCCTGAGATCCATTGTCAGCTGCAGCAAGAGAATCCTGTGGTTTCAAAAAAGATGCCTAATACAAGAGAAGATAGACTGTTACGTAACCAAAATCAAACTTGAAATATGTTTAAGAAAAAACTACTATCAAAAAGGGTTCATATTTCTCTATGCAGGAATAAGCAGATAGTAAAACAGCTAATAAAACAAAGTAGTTTTACTGATCCCAGGCATTAAGCAGACCGGGTTCATAACAAGGGATTAATAAATGTGACAATAACTTGTGACAGAAAAACCGTGCTAAATGAACACAACTCCAAAAGAACAAGATGATCTGTCATGAACATTATATAACTATCAATTATCATACCTCATAATTTCTGTACATAAATTTTTTAACTTACTCTATTAACCTCGTCTACACGATTACATTATAGCATAATGGTAACAATTAGCCACCAGCAGTTCTGATTACTCCATTAACCTTCACTTCCAGATTAGCATGCCATCAAGAAAAAGAGAAATTTATATGGTTTGGTCTTCAAAATCTCAGGCTTGGATTCTAAAACAAATTTCAATCTGAAGCTCTTAGAACTTGGGACCACTCCAAAAAAGAAGAGATAGCAGACCGATTTTCAATCAATAATTGTCTCTTCCATTTGACAATCGATCATTTTGGATAAAAAGCTCTTATGAACTCCTCTTACTTTCAGTCAAATATCCAGATAGGCTTCCCTATATATATTATTAAACTTTCTATTGTTTTTGTTTCATATTTGTGGAACAAGTGACAGCAAAAAGGCTGCCCTTTTAGACTTTAGTGGATTCTTTGCTTCTGTTTTAGACAAAGCTTCAAGCAACCATATCTTGACAAAGCTCATGCCTATTTTGTCCCTGGCCTTTCATTCACCTTAGAGGCAATTCCTTGTTATTGCAAAAGCTGCTTTCCTCCACAGACACCATAAATGTCCACTACCAAACTGTTAGCCACTTAAATCTGGAAACCACAAACAGATATGGATTGGAGATAAGAGTGACTTGTCAAAAAGTTAAAAGGGAACCTTCACGGTGCCTGTACCAGAACCTTTTTGTTTTTTTAAAAAAAATAGAAAGAGCAGAAAGAACGATGTTTCTTACAAAAACAACCAAATATTTTATGATAAATCCATAAGGGGATGCTGAGAAAAGGACAAAAGAATAATAATAAAAAAAAGAAATTGTCCACCTAATTGGATCCAAAGTGATTACTTTAATAACCGATATTGAATTTTGTATTCAGCAGTATCACAAGCGAAAACACACAAACAAAAAATACTAATAAAATTACTTGATTTTCTGTTTCTTCAATTTTCTCAACAACCAAGCACAGCACACAAAACAAATTGAGAAAACCACACGATAAAGGTAATTGCTTATAAGCACAATCAAAATCATATGGCCATGGCAGACACAGATCTAAACAACCTTACTAAACCCCAAAAATCCAAGTATCCAAGGTGTCCATTTTCTTCAACTGTCGCTTCCCATTTTTCTGGATAACCAAACACAACGAAATCAAGGATAAGACAAGCTTAAGGTCCCACCCACAAATGCAAGATCCAAACTTTCCATTATCTTCAACCTCCTCAAGAACCAAACAAAACACATTTGCCTACCTACACACTAATCTATGCCAACCCACATACAGACTCGCACACACACCTACATGCATACATACATACAACCACACATACATACATACATACATAAACAAACATACACGCATACATACATAGACAGTTGTGGAAATGCACGTGTGGAAAATGATAATCCTTACCCGAGACAAGGCAACAACAGCGCAAGCTAAGTTGAGTTTGCTTTTAAGGAACGCCTGGTATTCCTCGGAATCTACCGGAATATCCGGAGCAGGCGCACCACCACCACCACCACCAGAGGCAGCCACACTAAACGCAGCTGAGCCACCACCGGACATCCCATTACTGGTGACACAGGAATTTTGTTCCTTGATTTCAACGACATCGTTTCCAGCCGAAGAGGCCTGCGGCGACGAGTCGGAGGTAGAGGCCGCCACCGCCGCCTCGGCGGACACCTCTTGGAGAAGCCTCCGGAAAGCCCACTCGGACTCGCTGCGGTTCATTGTGGTAGAGTCGTCGGGCTTCGCCGTCGGAGGCGGCGGAGGAGGAGGAGGATGCCGCGGCGACCAGTAGTGGTCGGAGACTTCGTCAACGGAGAATACCCTATCCATCTAAGGTTGTCTGCGGACTTCTTCTTTTGAGGGGAGGGGTGGGGGGAGATCTTTATAAAGGGTTGTCCGAAATTTCCCTGGTCGTCATGTCAATGTGACTGGTGTTTTTTTTAATGTTTTACCTGATGTGGCTCTGAGGTGGCTTTTGGATAAGTGTGGGCCCTACTTTATAATATATATAAAATTTAAATATAATATATATTATATTTTATATAATATAAAAATTTATTTTTTTATACGCACTGAATTTTTTTTTTTTTTTTAAAGTTATGGGGATTCCTCAAATTAGTGGAGAAGATATCCGCCACTTGCGTTTGCATTTTGTAGGAAGATAGGGTTGCATGATGCACACCTTTTTGTAATGTTCTCCAGACAATATTGCACAAAGAGATTTTTTTTTTTTTTTTTTCTTTCTGGCTAAGAGCTAAAATTTCCCCCATTTTTCTTTAAATTTTCCCTGTTTACCTAAAAAGAAAAAGTAGAAAACATATATTATTTAATTATCTTTTTTTTTTTTAATGTGTAAAGTAAATGTTATGCTAGAACGTGAAATAATTAAAAGGTTTATTTGAGTTTCAATGATAAATTTGACTTCTTGAACACGTTATTTATCATCGAACATTTAAAGTCAATTTTTTTGTAGGGATTAGAAAGGCCGTTGGGACGATTCGTGTTATTCATGTGTTTTCGGGGGGTCTTGTCAACACGAGCATCTACGGTATTATTCCTTTTTTTGTTTTTTTTCTTGGGTTATCAATCGAAATAGCCGTTGATAACATAATTTGCAGTAGGATTAAGTCATAAATATCAATTTTAATTACTAGACCTGCGATTAAAATTTTATAAATTAAATTATAAATTAATAAATTAATTATAATTTTTTGTTTTATTAATTTTAAAATTTTATAAAAAATTTTAAAAATATTTTTTAACATTTTAATTTTTAAAGATAAAAATTAGATTATATTTAATATTAAATATTAATTTAATTTTAATTAAAATCATTTAATCGTTATACTTTATTTAATAAAATTTTAGTTGGAATAGGAATGGACGACTTTTCCCCAGAAGAAAATCATGTGGCTGCTACCATTGGACGTCTCTCCGAGGGATGCGGCAGCTCATTTCCCGATACATATTGCATTTTGGGCTTCATATTTGTGGTGGGCCACGGCATTATGCATGAAGTTGCCTTGGTATTCTTCTATCCGGTGATCCTTTTAGCATTAAAAATGGAAAGAAAGAAAGAAAGAAAGAAAGAAAGAGTTAAACAGATATTTTGTTATATAAAATCCATGGAATTTTCGTTCGCGAAGATGATGTGAGCGTCCAAAACAGCCAAAACAATAGACCTACTCTTTTTATATAAAAACATTTAAGTATTTAATATGTTAAACTTCTGTTTTTGAAATTTTAAAATTTAATTATAAAAATAAGGTGTGAAATTTTTACTAATAAAGAAAATTATTTTTATTATATAGTTTATAAAAAAAAAATCTTACTGAAAAAAAAGGAAAATCACCGTAAAAATTATCTAAATTGCAAAGTATTAATGGGATCTTTCCTTCTTTGGTTTTTGCCATTTTGTCAATTAGATGCTTCAGTTTTAGTTTTATTATTTATTTTTTGAGTGCAGTGATTGGACAAACGCTTTGGGCCTTCCATGAACGGAAGTCTCACTCATAAGTGAGTGCATCATAACCCATGTGGATGCAGACGCCCGTGACAAGGACTTGACATTGGCAGCCCTTCGTGCCTGCTCAGGTTCAGGTCCTGAGAATTTAGAAATTTAACTTTATGCACAATCAACTTGTTGTCTGCTAAACTTGAAAGGCAAACTTATACTGTCAATTGGTATGATCCATTGAACGTAGCGCGAGCAGACATAAATAAATTGTTTTGAAAGGGAAATCTTTGGCTTTGGCAATTTTCCTTGGAAATAGTAACTTGGACCCTGGCGTGCGTTTTCATGGCCCTTTTGATAGTAACAGGGAATATTATTAAATTCCTTTTGCCTTAGAACTTATCTCTTGGGACTCCATGGCCTAGATCAGATAAATCAGCAGATGACCACTTTTCACCTCATTACCTGGATTGCTTTATTTTATTCGGTTATGACAAGCTTTAATTCTGCTTTTGATGTGTCGGATATCCTGCTTGAATAGGAGCAAGATCAGCAATCAACCATGTAGCCACAAACCATTGGAGCTATCCAAGTAGGGCTATATTCCAAGAGACAACATGTGCATGCAACCTTGGGAACCTGGTAAATCTCACCAACTTGAAAATATCATGATCCTGAAATTCTGTTAATTAATTCTTCTATTCATTGACAATCCACTCATAGAAGTTACTAGCAAGAAAAAGATCATGGGTTTTTGCTTTATTTTGGACAAAACGGTATAAGTAAATAGCAAAATTGAGCGATGGGATGAATCATGATGAAGTTCAAATGTATGTGCAGAAGACAATCATTTAACACCACTAGATGGGGCAAATGATGCTTAAAAAGTGCAAAGCAATGGTTTCAATGCCTTCCAGATGCAACAGATTCACTGGAGAATAGGTGCTTCACTCGTGAAAGAACAGAATCATGAGCAGGATCATAGGGATGGTCCTTCGATGGAATCTCTAAAATTGCTGGAATAGGCTTATTGTAGCTATCCACCAGGAACCTAATCATGTTGGCAACCTGACAAATGAAAAGTAGAAAGTTTTCAGAATACAGCAACAGATTCAAATGAAATGCATTCGATAAAATGGAGGCACTTTGGGCAACAACCCAGAAAAGAGCGATAGTCCAAAAAAACCCAGAAAAGAGGAATGAGACACTGGCTGATGACCAAAGGCAACCATCTGTGCTGCCAAGATGTTTCAACAAATAACAACTGCTGAACATTCTTAATTCCTCATCAACGACTTCAAAACCATTAACATAATAACACATGGCATGAACTTACATATTGGCTGATTAAGACAATAGCAATGTCCTCCTTTGAGGTGAATTCCTTGAATGCATCTTCAATTGCTTTAATTGTTGTTTCTGAGCACAAAATCAAAATTATAACCAAATAAGAAGAATCAATACAGAGCTTCCTACTTCAAAACATAGCCTCAATCTTATTTGTTCAAGCTTCTTGTTCTGATATGATCCAAAAAAGTGGGATCAATGTTACTGTGGTTAAACTATCAGCAGACCAGTTTCATGGTTGACTGGGTGAACATACTTGAATCAACAATTAAGTAGTTGGAATTTCTCCGGAAGTCCACATTTCCTACCCCAGCGAGCAAAAATCCAGTTACAGTATCCTATATGAGAAAAAGCAATACACTATAATTTTTTTCTCAATTACACGAATTGCTCATAAACAGTCACCAACAAGCTCACAACTAGAACGTATATATTATATAAAAGTATGCACACAAGTGCTCAACATAATCAAGCATAAAGTGAATGTAAACTTACAACCAACCTTTCCAACACCCAAAACAGAGACAATTTGAAAAAACAATAATTATCTATAATCTTATGGATAAACGTACTACATTCACTATAACTAATAGACACAACTGGTAATGGTACTGACTCCCCGTCAAAATGCAAATGACTCAAACAAATGCCTTCTTTTGTACATTAACAACAAACTCATGTCATCAGTGTAAGAAATCTTGGTTTCTGCACTTAAATCCATATCATAAGTTTAGCAAATATCAGTTTCCGCATTGTAATCTGAGAAGCAATTTTCCATATCAAATTATAAAAAAAGACATGACACCAATATCTACATTCTGGAGCATACACACAAATGAGGGAAAGAAAAAAGATATGAAAATAAAAGATCATCAACCCTCCTTTTCCCATGCATTATCTTAATCCTAAGACAGATCAAAAAAATATTTCTAACGCTAAATTCACCTCAGTAATTAAACTTCCGGGAATACCCATGGCAAATTTGTGTTTACATAGCCAATAGTCAGTCTTGATATAAACATTTCACATCAGACAACACAGATTTCAGAAATTGGTTACAAGGAAAGGATTCAAAAATGTCAGACTCGAGACATGGAATGCCTGATTCCACCCCCTGCCATCCCCCTCCCCACCAAAAACTCCCAAATGATTATCTTTGAGGCTTTGTGGTTTTACAACAACACAAGAACACTACCCCTAAGCCAGAGACAAAAATTTCATGATGTATTGCAGATGCTTCAAAACAACCAAATTAACCTCGGAATAGCCAAACAACCATTTTTTGAGACTGCACTCATCTTGAAACCCCATTGAGATTGCAAATTCCATAATCTCACACAAAAGTGAATCAAAGATGCAAATATTGGAAGAATTACGTGCAATTTTTGCATAGTTTCTTTTTTTTTTTAAAAACAAATTGGAATAACATTTAAGCATAAAGGCAATAGCACAACAGATCAAACCTCATCAGCAATCATGGCGATGAGGGCTGAGTTACTGGTACGTATCTGAGTTCTTCCAGCCATTTCCAATACCTAAAAAAGCAAAAAACACCCAACCGCAACAATATTCTCTCTCTTTTTTTTTCCAAAATAAAAATAAGACACAAAAATCCGAATTGTTAAAAGAACAAATATTGGAAACGGAACAATCAATAACAAAAGCCAACGTTGTTTTTCTTCCCGACATCCAAACAGAATCCAGACAGCAATGCAACCGACAACAATCGAGAATTAAAAAGGGACAAGATGAACATCAATAACAATGTAGAAATTCACGAACCTAGTTAATCAACTCGTCTCCCAAACTTGTTCGATCGATCCAACGAATCCCTGGTGTGTATCTTGAGTGTTGTTACCAATGTATGCAAGAAGGACTTGATCCAACGACAAGTCGTTTTGTCAAGCGTTACGCTGAGACCAAAGCCTAAGCCGGGCCAGATTGCCTCCATTTATGATGTTTGGGCCTATTTTTAATGGTAAGCCCAACCCAACTAAAATAAATATTCCAATATAAACAAAACACATTCTAAACAGAATATATATATATATATATATATATATTTTTATGTAGAAAAAAAGTATTAAATTTTAAATTTAAAAGTAAAAATTCAAGTGATTTACTATTAGTCGATGAAACGTAAATATTAATGGGCCGAAACCTGTATGGAGTATGAGCGTTGAGATGGTTGTATGGTTTATCATGTAGACATGGTCATGGGCTGGGCCCAATTGTTTCAAGGGTCATGACCCGAATAAAAGAACATGGGCCGGACGACGCATGAGCTTTTTGCACGTGTGGTGTTGAAGCAAGCTGCAAGAACGTTACAAAATGGCTGGCCTATGTAGCTGCCAAGCTGAGCACTTTCCAAGTAACTTCCGATCGCAACCAAAACAAACAAGACCAGATATTTCAATTGCAAAGGCACTTTCCAGGAATTTTCTCTCCAAGGACCCACACACCCTCTCCCGCCATCCCAGGAGAAATGGATAAAATGAGCCCAAAAACCACAAAGTTAAAACGCTTTAGGCAAAACAATCCCAGAACAGTTGCAGTCAAATCAGAAGTTTTGTTATATTTTTGCTTTGTTTATAGCAACTGTTCATTTGACAATTACATTTCCAAAACAATACATTCTAATTCCTTTCTTTCCTTCCCGAAAATTATATATATATATATATATATTTTTTAGAACGGACTAAAGGGACTACTTTTATTATTTCTTTTTTTCTAACCCCACTGAAAAATGTAAAAACAACCGCTGGTTTAGGGGTTCAAGGACTTGGCTCGGTATTCTTGTAATCGGGGAGGCCGGTTCGATTTATGGTCTAATTCGGCGCCGGCCAAAACCTGGTCAAGCCCATCTCAATGAAAGTTAGAAGATTAAATTAAATTAAACACATGTACACCAATATACAGCACATTATTTCCAATTTTTTTGTGGGATAAAGATTGAAACTTTAGCCATATATGACAACATACAGCACGTTATTTCCTTTTTTTTTTTGGGGGGTAAAGATTGAAACTTTAGCCATATATGACAAAATGCAGCTCATTATTTCTTTTTAAGTAAAATTGGAATGCTGTTGTCTGGCTGATTAGTATCACTTCTAAAGGTTGGGGGAGTTGTTATTTAAATTTAACAATAAAGCTACCAGCTTAATAAAAAATATTAGGATCCGTACGACAATTACGCTTCTCCCCCCTAATTATTGAAAGAGTGATGCCCCACTGCAAGAAGCCAAAAAGACCGGAAATAAAATGACACGGCTGATGCCATTGCTCCACCTAATCAATAGAAAAAAGACACAAGTGGAGCGAGAAAGAGTTCTGTAATATATTATATAGGCGGTAGTTTGAAAAGAAACAAAACGATTGCTCTCAAGGGTCCTGTTTGTGTTGGAGGCTGCTGACTCTCGCTCGCTCCAAATTTCTCTATCTCTACTGGGTTCTATAAATGTCATAGCATTGACATTGCAGCCTTCCAAATCAAACCCTTCCTCTTTTGCTTTATCTGCATTGTTTTCTTCTCTGTTTATCTTAGCTTTTGGGACACCTAATTTCCAGACGTTGAAGGTAATAATCCCTACTCTGCACTTTTGGGTCTCTCGTCTCGCTCAAAATTCTCTCTTTTTTCTTTATTTTCTGTGATTTGTATGCAAGATTTCGTTGTCAAGCCTTATAATTTTGTTGTGTGTTTGTTTTAGAATTCAAAGGTGTTTGCTTTGCAATTTATGGATCTATTGATTGCTATTATTATGTCTTTTTTTCTCCAAAAGTACATTCTTTTCTTTCTTAGTAACACATTCTTCAACGTGTCTTCAATTTTGATAATATTTCGTTTTCCTGCGTACTCCTTTATCCTAAATATGTTTGTCTTTTAATGGAAATTTCCATCTTATTGGCGGCGAAGTTTTTAATTTACAGTTATAGTGCTCATGATTTTCCTCCTATTCTAGTTATTTTTGAATGAGATCTGTTCATGGAATTGACGTATAGCACTTTTTCAATCCTTTTCCTGCCCTTTCCTTGTCACTTTGTTAGTGTCATTGTGCAATTCCTGATAATGTTTACCACACTTTTTGGTAGAGAATTGGTTTACCATGAATCATTGCTTCCTTTTGTTGTAGTGGGTCTCACTATTAGCTCTCTGTGCCTTTTTATTTTTCTTAAACCTGCCTCTTTTTCTTTTTGTTGAATTCTTGTCTTTTGAAGCATGTGATGGAGTAACGTGCAGTCTTGTTTTTGTTTTTAGCATCTTATTAATGCTTTCAACTTAATCTCCAATACTTGAGTAATCCAGAAATGGGAAGCACTGATGGAACCAACTATGGGGCTTACACCTATGATGAGCTTGAGAGGGAACCTTACTGGCCAACTGAAAGCCTCCGAATTTCCATTACTGGGGCTGGTGGTTTTATTGCCTCCCACATCGCACGCCGTTTGAAGAATGAGGGCCATTACATTATTGCTTCTGATTGGAAGAAAAATGAGCATATGACAGAAGACATGTTCTGTCATGAATTCCATCTTGTTGATCTGAGGGTCATGGATAACTGTTTGAAGGTTACAGAGGGTGCAGACCATGTCTTCAACCTTGCTGCTGATATGGGTGGGATGGGCTTCATTCAGTCCAACCACTCCGTTATTATGTATAACAACACAATGATCAGCTTCAACATGCTAGAAGCATCCAGAGTCAATGGTGTGAAGAGGTTAGTTCTTGTAGATAGATCATCCTGTGATACTGTGGAAGCTCCATGTAATTTGAAGTTGCATTTTATTTTCAAAGTTTAAAGATTTAAGTCAATGATCTGCAGGTTTTTCTATGCCTCTAGTGCTTGTATTTACCCTGAATTTAAGCAGCTGGACACTGATGTGAGCTTGAAAGAGTCTGATGCTTGGCCTGCTGAGGTTGGTTGCTGTTGGTCGTTAAGCAAACCATTTAAGTTACTTTGTTTTTCAATGGAGCTGAAATCCAATTGGCTAAATGCAACCTGTATGTAATGGAGAACTAATGAGTGTTATTTATCAACCTGTATTTTAGCCTCAAGATGCTTATGGATTGGAGAAGCTAGCAACAGAGGAGCTGTGCAAGCACTACACCAAGGATTTTGGAATTGAGTGCCGTATTGGAAGGTTCCATAACATTTATGGTCCTTTTGGGACGTGGAAAGGTGAGCTGTTAATAATCACCTGAAGATATTGGGTAGTTGTGTTGATTTTTAGATTTATGAATTTTCCCTTTTTAAGATGCTCTGTTTTTGTTTTGTCATTTCTTTCACTAGGTGGCAGGGAGAAGGCGCCTGCTGCTTTCTGTAGAAAGGCTATCACTTCTACTGATAAGTTTGAGATGTGGGGAGATGGAAAACAAACCCGATCCTTCACCTTTATTGATGAGTGTGTGGAAGGTGTACTTAGGTAACTCTTACATACGCTCCTTGGGATTTTTGAGTTCTTAGTCATGTTAATCTATTGTTCTTATTTCTTAGTTATATAACCTGGAAGAAAATTTTGATACAAAATGTTCTTTTATTTATTTATTTTTTTGTCTCAGATTGACAAAGTCAGATTTCCGTGAGCCCGTGAATATTGGTAGTGATGAGATGGTTAGCATGAATGAGATGGCTGAGATTGTTCTCAGCTTTGACGACAAGAAGCTGCCTATCCATCACATTCCAGGTCCTGAAGGTGTTCGTGGCCGTAACTCTGACAACACTCTAATCAAAGAAAAGCTTGGTTGGGCTCCTACAATGAAGCTGAAGGTACTTCTGTAATAAGATGTCACCTTGGAATGAAACCCTTTTTGTCACTTATGCATCTTTAGTGGCTTTTTTTCTCATTAACACTAAGTCTGAAATGCTACATTGCAGGATGGGCTGAGAATAACATACTTATGGATCAAGGAACAAATTGAGAAAGAAAAGGCTCAAGGACTTGATGTTTCCATTTATGGATCATCTAAGGTGGTGGGAACTCAAGCGCCAGTTCAGTTGGGCTCACTCCGTGCTGCAGATGGCAAAGAATGAAGTGGTTGAATCTGCAATGATCTATCAGAAGTAAATTTCCATTATGATACTGGGGGTGGGTGGACCGTTGATGGGATGATCTACTATATTGTGACCCAGTTTGCATTATGTTTGTTGGAGTGTGGGAAGCTTTGTTAGCTTCCAATTTACCAGTATACTAGCTGGCACTGTGTTGTATTATTATTATAATAATCTATGTGTTTCCCCGCTCAGTCCCATTGTTGTTTAATGAATCACATTTTTCAATACTGTGACCTTTCTTGTGATGTGAGCAGTGAACTTGCCTTGAATTGTAAATGTTAGCTATGTTATCCTGTATTTGGAAGGTATAGCAGGAGCTATAGAATAATCAGTGTTATTAATGTTTGGCCATTGGTCCCTATTTGTGGGGCTCTTTGATCAGGACACGTTACCATAAAACTTAGGCAACTCGTGTTGGATTCATAGGCCCTGTTTTAAACATGCCCCCCCTTGGTCAATTCCTTTTTTCGTAAGATTTGATATTTCTTGCCACAAGATTGCTCAATTTATTTCTTATACAGGGTAGGTCCAGCAATAACTAAGACTCAAGGGCTACAATGTATTTTATTCTTTTTTTTTTTTTGAACATGAGCTACGACACTAGAAATTGAACTTGTTCTGATGTTGTCTCAAGAACCCCTTCACAAAAGTTACTGGCTTTCAGGCATTGTCCTTAATGTTAAGGGACATGACGAGTTCTGAGAGAGTGAAAGGGTGACTTTCATTAATGGGCTTTGGAGTTAACTTTAGGAGACTGGATTTTGGCGGTTCACAATGTAGGAAACTGGATGATGCCAGACGTGGCTCATTTAGAAGGGCTAAAGCTCAGAAGAAACATGGGGAACTCGATCTTGCAACGTGGAATCACAATGAGTGCGCAAGGAGCTTCAATAGTGCTTGACGCTCAAGCTCTCGGCGCTTTTTGTCAAATTCCCATATCTAATGTCTGAAAATGACAACGTACTGTGACTTGCCTGACTTGGCTAGTGACTGAAACGGACATGCATGTGCTGACCCTCTCCAACAAGCTCTTGTAAGAGAGCCTAGTTGGAGAAAGTCAGTGGCTTCTCACCTTTCTCATAAATAATAAAGACAATTCTTAATTAGAGAAAGTCAAAGATAAATCTGGGTATAGCAACAAGGCTAGTTAACTGTGACGTTTAATTTACAGATTTAATCCACAAAAATAATATTTTGTAAAAATGAAAATAAGACTATATATAATTGATCTTTCTTTAAATTTCAGTCTGTTGGGACATTTTTTTTTTTTTTTTTGTTTTCTTTCAAGGTTTTCTTCACCTGGAGTTTGGGTGGATCTGTTAAAAGCAAGACCCACTAGGCTGTGATAGCCTCTTCACTCACCGGCAAAATGAATGGGCTGAAACAAATGCAACTTAAGGTCTAACCCAAACCACGAACAAAGTCTTAAACATGCATGGTGGACTCTGAGATCTCTACCCATCTAGCCTCCAACCCAACTTGGCCCGTCCCAATTCAGAAGAAAAGCTTGGCTAATGACCAGGGTTTGACTAGCTGAGTTCAATGCATGCAGCTAATAGGCCGACATGATGTGGGAAGTTCCGAAATCCCCTCGAGGCGCTAGAACAAAGCCATCGTTCAGCCATGAGTTAGAGTTGATCATCTTCAGATAGGTAAGATGTACGAATTGGAATCTGGAATGCATCAAAACCATGTATGAAACACTATTTTCTATGTTTACCAGAAGACTGGTAAGATGGTAGGATACAAACTGAGGGGCAACCTACCACCCAAAAATCCATTCTGAACAAAGCAAGTGCGACCCTCCTTGTATTGGTTGGAACACCTAATACACAATATTCCTTTACTCCAAAAATACCTCCTGTGCCACATGCATTGAATTGCCAATTTGCACCTTGAAATGTACGAGAAACTTTCAGCACCATACATTGAATTAAGCATCAGTTCATGAGTCTCTGGTTTCTCGGCATCATTACTTGAGAATGTAAAAGCTTCCTCACCGTGTGTGCCACATAATCGCCATTTCGTAATTCCTGATCCGACAACCCTAGCGGAACAATATTGTACAAAAAGGTTGCATTTCATCTTGGAAATATCAGTTTTTTTTTTTAATTTTGTTATTATTATTATAATTATTTTTGAGGTTAGATATTAAGATATGATATCCCAATTCAAAATTAAATTTGTCAAATATAAATTTTTTTGAATAAAAAAATATTATATCTCTAAGACTACGTCGTCGAATCCGGTCCAGCCCATCCAGAGCAGGCCGGCGGCCTGCAAGCATCATGATCAGGTTGCTTGTTCGGCGAGAATCTCTCCCTATCTTTTTCCATCCTCGGGCCCACCTGTTAATTAAGGACTAGGGGGATTGAGAGACAATTCGACATCTTGGACTAGCGGCTTAATCAGAGGCATTGGCCCTTAATTAAAGATGTGGGAAGCATACTTATTTTTCAAATTCTAAGAAGCGCCAAAAATGGCACAACAATCTAAGTCAGCTTCTTAAGTTATTAATTAGAAGTTTATAATCGAGAGTTTATGATTGATATTTAAATATATATGACAGTTTTATTAACTAAAAATGTTATATTTATACAAAATATACGTAAAATTATAACCCTTTTTTTTAAAGAATATTTGTAATCATTCAATATATAATTATAATTAATGATGATAATTTAATAAAAAAATGATTATAATCACTTACTTCTGTTTAGCTTATGTTGAGATAGTTTGGATAAAACTAATAAAGTCTATTAATCATGTTTCGTAAAACTAGCAATTTGTGGGTTTCAGCAACTAATTAGTCGCTGCAAGTTTGACTTACCCCGTATGCTGCAGTGCAACCGGCAACACCAGAGGAGAGGTGAATGACATATCCTCCTTAGAAGTCAACAATCTCAAGCTTGGCACGCCACCCATCCTGGCGCCATATACTAAAAGCAGCAATGGTGTACGATGACGTTGGCCACAATGGCAGAAATGTTACCCAAGCATTAAAATTCATCCCTCCCAACAGCGCCCCCGCGATCAAAACCAACGTTATACAAGCAAAAAGGCCCCGAAAGAGCACCATTGTAGCCGTAGGAAATGACCCCAGAAATGCTTTCTCTACCAAGTACTCCGCTCCCAATGCAACGTCGGGTTTACCCATAAAATTCACAAGCTTTTCTCCAAACGACATGCGGGAACACAAACCGACCCACCATACGAGAACCATTGCATGGGCATAGAGGGACATGAAAACCGAGTTTATGGCCCATTTCTTGGTGACAGTGCTGACATTAGGATCACAAGTCCTGGAATGCTTTGAAGGGCCACGAGTGTTGCTGCTGGAAGCTGCCATGCAGTGTCGTCCTTGTACATCCAATCTGGGTTAGCCTCGCGAGCGTTTAGATTAGGTGGAAGCTCCATTGATCAAATCTTCTGAACAATTAATGTTTGGTGATGTTTTAAGTCAAGTTTGAGAGTTTGACATTTTATTCGTTATTTATTATTATTATTATTTTTTTTTACAAAAAGGATCATATATGAAAATTATAATCATCAATCTTCCATGATGAATTGTTGCACATATATTACATTTATTTATTTATGTATTTATTTTTCTGGGGACTGCAATAATTTATCACATATATATCGTATTGATTAAGGGTCTAGAAGATAATTCTTTTCTTTCTTTGACATGAGGGTGAAAAATAGAAGGAAAACAAGAATTAGAGAGAATTAATTCAATACCATCTATGAGTTATATATATATATATATATAAAGAAGTGAATAAATATAATAAATATTTTATTTAAATTCAAGTGTAGTATTCTTATTTGTGCAAATCCTTGACATCAACACCGATACAAACAAAAGACCCAAAAAAAGGCCTCGTGACTATTATTATTCGGATTCTTTATTCCTTGTTGAACAAGTCATCGATCAGCAGAATCATGGATTAAAACCTAATGGTGAACAATAAGTAAAGGAAGAGAGAATCCAGGGGATACACTGCAGCTATCAAGTTGTTTGTTGGATGAATCGTTAAAATTATGGCAAATTTACCAAACCCTTAACATGATAGTGAAAGATTCAAGAGATTTAAAGTGTACAAGTTCGTGTTCAGACATTTTTTTTTTCCCACTACGTTGGAATCAAAGTCCATATTTTATAGGAATTTAAAAATTATTAATTGGATTCTCTTTTACACAAAATGACTTCTTTGGGTGAAGACAGAAAATATGCATCCTTTTCCTCTTTTCCTCTTCTTTTTTTTTTTTTTTGTGAGTAGGGTCTGTTTTTGCAACTAATCATTAACACATCTCGGGCCACGTAGGAACAAATTTGATTCTAAGTGTTGTAGTCTCCAATATTATAAAAGAAAAAAAAAAAAAAAAAAAAAACCTAGTTGACACAAAACTCACAAGCCATATTTGTTGTTTTCTATTGACTTGAATGAGAGGGCAATTTGTCAAAGAAAGTAGGCGAATTCAGTGTTCTAGATCTAGCTATATGTCAGAGCTGACGATTCTGTGCATGCAATGCACCATTTTCATGCATCTAGAAATCGCACAGGCCAACAATTCTAATCCTTATATGGGAAATAAATTGCTAATTCTTATGGTATGTTCCTTTTCAAATCTTGCTAACTACACTTTTAAGTACATTTAGAAATTTTTTACGTTGGATTTACTAATATGCTTTGTTAAATTACGAGCACCGTGGGATTCATTACATTGATTTTACATCGACATGGGGAAATGACAATAATGTATATATACAAAAGATGGAACAGTTGTCAATGTGTGTAGTTCGATTCAAAATATACGTTATTAAGAGGAAAATTACTTTCGACCCCCCCACCCCCTCAAAAGGGAAAAAAAAAAAAAAGAAAGGGAAAATTACGTTACTAAGCCATTTTGTCAAGTACTACAAGTCAAGCTTATAGAAATAAAAAACACCCAAGTAGAGAAAGATGCCCGAGATTATCCTTGCCTCCGCCTTGTTGGTTGGGTTTCTTTCGTTGCAATTAGGAAGTCGAAGGATGGATGGTATATATACATATAAACAATATATAAGCGAAAAGATTAACAAATTTAATACGATAAAATTTTATATTAAAATATAAGTATAAATTTATAAATTTATTTTTTACCTGAATGCACTCGAAATCTCTATTCGATTTTGGTTCACACTTTTCCAACAACATTCTTGCCAAAAAGTCAAACCTTTTGGTCAGCCAAATGGTAAGACCAAAGACCAAAAAGTTATCTTATCAATTACCAGCAACAACAAAGAAATCAAACCTTGTGGGCAGCGAAAATACGTGAGAATCACAAAGTCTGGGCCGTACAAGACTTTTGAGCTTTGACAAAAAACACACATTTTGAAAAACAAAATGAGCTGAAACTTCGCATACACGTAAGTTGGAAAAGTAGCACTTAGTGGTCAAAAATGGCATATTAGAGCCATAATCGAACGCTAAGTATGCGAGATATGCGCGCACGCACACCCACACACACACATCCTCTTGCCTCTAGGTATCTTTGAGCGTCTGATTCATATATTAGCAGCTTAAGCACAGCTGTGAAAGATCATACTCCAAGCATCCATCACTGCTTTCTCTCTCCCTTCCGGGGGCCAAACCAGAAGTGGTTTAGTTGCCGCAAGTATGGTGGGAGAAGTCTTAACTGGAAAGCAGATTGCAGAGTTTCAGGAAGCCTTTTGTTTACTTGACAAAGATGGAGATGGTATGTTCTTTATTTTTCATTCTTCTTGTTTTGTTCTCTACGTCAGAAAGAACTTGCATGCATGGAGTTCACTCGTTTGATATCTTGAGGAACAAGAAGTGACCTTCTTTCCACCAGTTTTGTTATTTATTTGTCCCCTTTAATCCCTTTCTTCACTTTTGAATTTCTTGGAACTATTTAGCCAAAGATTAAGATATCAAAATTTGGAAGTCTCGATTTACTTAATTGACATTTTGTTATTGGCATTCGAGGTTGCATTACCATGGAAGAACTGGCCACTGCAATCAAGTCAATAGGCCAAAACCCTACAGAAGAAGAATTGCTGAACATGATCAGCGAATTTGATACTGACGGTAATGGAACGATAGAGTATGGGGAGTTCTTGAATCTCATGGCAAGAAAAATGAAGGTAATCCATTGATGATCTTGACAACCACAAAAGTGGGGAAAAAAACAGAAAAAACCTGTGACTTACGATAAAGACTAAGATGTTCACCTTGGTTTGTTCGCAGGAGAATGAAGCAGATGAGGAACTGAAAGAAGCTTTCAAAGTCTTTGACAAAGATCAAGATGGCTACATTTCACCTACTGAGGTTGACTTTCTTATTTTTCTTCCTTTTTCTCGGTACTTTTTGTGAATCGATATGGGGTTAGAACTTCAAACCCTGCTCTCTAAGCAAAAAACAAATAGGCTGGATTATACCCTTTCGTTTATTTATTTTTTTTAATTTTTTATTTTACCCATTTCCTTTCTGGAAATGAAAATCATGCTGGTCTCTCGACAACCACGTTAATTCGTTGGCTGAGTTGCTTTCATGTTGGTGAGGTAACATTTGAAGAAAATGTCAAGGACCACCCAACTTGCTCACATTAGTTAACAGAATTTATTACATGGATGCTAGCAAATTAAGTTCTTTCTCTCTCTCTCTCTCTCTCTCTCTCTCTCATTTATTTTTTTTTTGAATTTGGATTTCTGGTTTGCAGTTGAGGCATGTCATGATGAACTTGGGAGAGAAACTCACGGATGAAGAGCTCGAGCTGATGATTAAGGAGGCTGATATGGATGGAGATGGTCTAGTTAATTACGACGAATTCGTCAGAATAATGTTGGCTTTTTAATCATATTTGCAAATTATAAATGACACTATCTGGATGTAAAAGAAATTCTATATGTAGACATGGAAGGAGAAGAGATCTACAGAATGTGCCGGTGTGTGCATCAATACTAATAGAGGGTTTTACAGCGAATTTGGAATTTCACACGTATGACTTATAAAACCCCACATTTGGAGCCGCAAGAAACAAAAGAAACCATTTCCTTCTTTCTTTCTTATAATGAATCAGAAGAGCGAGCCTTATGGTCATGTTGCTCTATTTTAACGCACTTCTCTCAAGCTCAATGTCCAAATTCAAACTACTCCAATTTTGACACACGATTCGTTTGGTTCATGCTATGAGATTCCGCTATGGTTCCTCTTCTTTGGGTCATTTCCCCGCATCTCTGCACCGGTTGTAGCTGTGACCAAGTTACAATGACCTTATAACTATGCATGTATTTTCTGTTCTTGATTATCTGAACATAAAAGCTAACTGGGTCAATCAAAGATTCTCCAATTATGTAGTTTTTTTTTTTTTTTTTTAATTTTTGTTATCTCTGTTTGCTAAGATTTGAATTTTAATTAATGAAATTAAAAGTCTAATTATTATACCACTAATTCACTCGGTTGGTAGCTTCTCCAATTTATGTAGTTAGTATTCTCAACTGCTAGCCTCCTGTCACACCTCGAAATAACCACTAATGCACGTTTGTTTACTTCAAATTTAACAACCAAATGGCTAATAATTAATAGCTCTTAATTACAAGTTTATCTTATGATTAATAGCTCATGAACCCATATTATTTCGTAACCCAGTACATGTGTGGCTTTGACAGTTTTTCATAAGAATAATGGGCTCTTCTTTTGTGCGACGCTCTCCCAGGTCTCTTCAAGACACAAACATCCTGGCCTATAGCCTTCACGCCCCGCCCATTTATCAAACTTTATGGCCCTGCTTGGTTAGAGCCGTCTGCCCATATGAATTCTAGAATTACGAGAGATTTCATTTGCCATTAAAATAAAATCTTAATATTTCTTGAGGGTATTTTAATAATTTAAAATTTAAAATTTGGGTTAGTAATGGGATTTGAATGATTTTTAGGTTGAATCACTTGATAGATTTGAAGAAGAGTGTATTCTTTTAGTGGTTGGAAAATCCAGGCTATTTTCCAAGCTGAAGAATTAGGATCAATGCTGTGTTGATTTCCTTTCAAGAATATCATCGAGCTTGGCGAGTACGTTCACGTGTTTCCAAGAATATCATCGAGTGTAGCGAGTACGTTAACGTGTTTCCCAAGGAACGAATCTGTGCCATAAATTCTGACACTTTTTTCTGCGCGTGACATGAAGGTCCAATGGAAAGTTCTCCGAGTTGCAGAGGAAATTGCTTGTTTTTTTGTCCTTTAATTTGTGCCGGAAAATATCAAAGGGAAGAATAAATCATCAGAACTCTTCGTTTCGTCAAAAAGAACAAGATAAATGATTACGACAAACTGATTTTAAATTTATTAAAAATATTTTATTAATTAAAAATTTAAATATTTAAAATTTAATTTTAAAAAAATAAAATACAATTTATAAAAATAAAAATAATTATTTTATTATATAACTTGTTTGGTACAAGTTCGAAGAAAGATCAATGAAAAAATGTTCAAAAGTTTTGTTGCTGCGTTATATGAGAGGAGAAATACCAAAACTTAAGCAGAAAGTTATGATATATATATATATATATATATTACCGAAAGTATCCAACACCCATTAAAGATTCGCCTTTTTCTTGTTTCCATATTCGATTAATGTGAAATTCAACAAAGCAAATATGCTTTCTTTCACTGGAAGAAGATTTCTCCAATAGGAGTAATGGCTTTGAAGAAGAATATGAAGTAACGTGGTGGAAAGCTCATCTTTTATGCCTTGTTTTCGGGGGAAGAAAATAAACTAACTAAAATCGCGTTGACGAATACTCGGACCCCCCCCCCCACCCCTTTTTTTAATTTTTTTGAGGGGGTCGGGTACTTAACTTTGAAGTTACATCAATTATAATTATAATTTCCCTTCAAGATTATCCTATTGAAATTTCGCTTTTTGTAATTCTCTTTCTTTATTTTCGGTTATTTTTGCAAGAATCTCGCTTGCATGTTTTTTTTTGGCAATTTAAGATTCTATTTATTCATTTTAAAGATCTCAAATTTGAACCTCTAGGGAATGCATATTTATGAAAATAAAAATAAAAATAAAAATTCCTGTGTTTTTATATTTTATAGCCTAATGCACTTCTAATTGAGAATGAATGGAATCTCAGATAATGATATTGCTAATGGGTTAGGTTCAACGACTTGCAGTTAGGCAGGCCGAACGCAACCTACCCATCACCAAATACACGATCACAAATTTTCTTATGTTTGTAATATTTTTTGCTCCCTTTCTTACAGGCTGTGGGATTAAAATATTTCCATCAATCTGAAGGGGTTTTAGATTCAATATAAAATCAATTAAAAATAATACATAATACAACAAATATTACAAAATATTATTTTTTAAGTTTTTTAAAATATCATTCAATTTAATTTATGTGATTTATTTTAAATATTTATTTAATGTATATAATTAATTAATTAAATTATAAGGTTTTTAAAATTTCTCAAATTTAAATTAAATCCTTTTCGAGTCTTTCCCAAACATTTCTTGTCAAGGAGCAGCGCTCTCATCGGGCATCCGAGGTCACCTAGATGGCATACAGAAAAACTATAGTGCTCATGTCGGATGAAGGCCTTGCTGATGCCTTAGTCATTGTCATGTTTTTATTTCTTTCTTTTTTCTCTCTTCTTTTTCTTGGTCTTTTTCTGCAAGGAATATGACAACTATCAGATTCCGTGTAATAATATTCAATGATGGTAGGACTTGAAAGTGCATGGAAATTTCAATCTTGTTATTGTTTTGTAAATTTATTGTGAATATTAATATGCCTATTAATTTAGATAATATAATTTATTTTTGTTAATATAAGAAAAGATAATTATAAAAGAAATAACATATAATTCATATTAAAGGGATATTCATCTTAAAATTCAATTCTAATAATAAATTCAATTCATCTTAAAGTGAACAAGTCTATTCCAGTCTTTCCCAAAACATTTCTTGTCAAAGGAGCCAGCACTCTCATCACGCATCCCAGGTCACCTGGATGACATACAGAGAAACTAGAGTGCTCCCGTTGGATGAAGACGTTGCTGATGCCTTAGTCATTACTGTGGGTTTAAATTAATAAAATTAATACTTAATATTAAATATACAAAATTAATAATATTAAAAAAATTTATTTTCTTAGTTTTTTTTATAAAATTTTAAATTAATTAAATTTAAAATTTATATTTAGTTCATTAATTTATAATCAAACTAATTAATTATTAATTTTTAAAATTAATCATTTTTATATCAAACTATATTATATTATAATTTTCAATTTTATTGTTGTGATGAGTCTTTTTGTAGTGATGAGTCAGTTACGTTTAATTTGCAAAACCTTTCATGGATATACAAGAAGAAAAGGACGGAAATGGAAAGAGGAAACAAGGGAAAATAATTACTTGTCAAAGAAGGGAAAATGATTCAAAAGAGCCCAATACAAAAAAACGAAAGAGTTATCAATAGGAAACATGCGAAGACTCCTCTCTCTCATCATAGTCAAATAGAAAAGCATTAATATTAATTTCAATCGATGATTATATAACCTACTAAGGCAAGCCAACATATGCATTTTATTTTTGTAGAAATAGGGAATCCTATGAACAATTCTTGTGTTTTTTTTTATATTAAATAGATTAAATATTAAATTAATTATCAAATTATTAAATATCTGATGATTAATATTAATACAAATAATATAATAAAAAAATATTTTTTTATTGTGTATAAAAATAATTATAAAAAAATATAATTTATAATAAAAAGAAAATTTATTTTGAAACTCAATTCTAATAGTTTCTTTTATATTAAAAATAAAAAATCAAAATAAAATAATTAATTTTATATATATAATTATAATTATTATTAAAAATAAAAAAAAATTTTAAAATTATATAAATATTTAATTATAATATTAAATTTTGTTTTTTATATGATATAATATTATTAATTTAATTTAAATCTTAATAATAAATATTAATAAGTTATTGATTGGGATAATAAAAATATTTAATTTCTCTCTCTTAAAAGTATTAACAAATCTTCACTTTAATGCATTGCTTGGACAAAAACTTAGGAGGAAAGGAAAAGCAAAGTGAAGAAAATCTGAGGGGAATAAAAAGTGAGGATTAAAAACTTTTCTTTCTCTCTGCATGTGAAGGAAGATGATTTAAGAAAGAAAAATTATAAATCTTTTGAATAGAAAATATGAAATAAATAATATTTATTATAATATCAAAATAAATAAATTTAAATAATTTAAAATTAATATGAATATCAGTTGAAACAAATTCAAGCCCGTAATTTGAAACCTATGCTACAATTGAAAACCTTCAACTCAAGCTAAGCCCTATTCCATGCCGTTTTAGTTTTTCGATTTTTTTTTTTTTCAGGCTGCAATTTTGGCAAATATGGGCAATAAAGTGTTTTACTCAACACTTAACGCGTCATAGTAGCCAGTTACTCTTCCCTCAATTTCGAGGAAATGCTTTTGTGGACCGGAAGGAAAATGTTCCATCTTTCCTCCTCTCCAATTAAATTTTATTGTTACAGTTACAAAATTGATGATTAGAAAATTTATAATTAATAAATGACAATTAAATGTATAATAATTATATATAATATATACTTTAAAAAGTATCAAAATAAAAATTAATAATTTTTTATAAAATTAAATTATAATTATTTTATGTGATAATAAAAATTATTATATTAAATATTTAAATTATAATATTTTTTTATAATTTTTTTATTGTACTATATATCTAAATTTAAATTATAATTTATTTTTATTAAATTTAAATTTTATAATCTATTTAATATTAATAAAAATATTTTAATTTAAAATATAAATTTTTAAGTTGCAGTGCTTAAATTCACACACACTTTCCACTCCCCTTCCCTCGATGCCCAAGTAAGCGGAGCTTACCAAGAAATTGCGCGATGGCAAGTTACAAGTTACAATTACACGCTTCTGTTCCATTATATGTATGTTGCAGAGCCGGGAATATCTCACATCCCACATTTTCCCTGAACCCTAATAAGGAGGAAAGAAAGGCACAGCGCAGCTTCTTGCAGGAAAAACCGCCCTGTTACTCCGTTTGAAAACACATTACTGTTCAACTCATCGCCTTTTTTTTCCTATAAAAACACGTTACTGTTCATTTCATCTTCCATCTTCAAGAATCCTTTGGTCCTTTACACAACCCCTTTTCCTCTACTTGCAAGTTCCATTGCTTTCTAGCTGTTTTCCTTCTAACAATGATGCACCTGAGGTCTCAAAACCCGAGCGAGAAGCGGTTTCTTGATGCGAGAGATGACTCAAAACTTCATCGGAGAAGGTGGCGGACGGCTTTCACCGCCATATATTTCACAAAGCTTCTTGTTACCTTGTCAAAGAGAGTCGTTGACCAGACTAAGCTACTGCGCTCCCTCTCCTATGTTTCCATCAATGTCCCTGATGATACCCCACGTTTGACTTTGATGGGCATAGATCAGAAAATACTCAGTGACGTGGTGAAGGAGAAAAATCTGGAGTCTTTGGATCAACTGGGTGGAGTCGTGCAAGTTGCTGCAATCCTTGAAAGTGACATGAAAGATGGTATAAGTGGTACAGAGGCTGATCTTGCTCATAGAAGGGCTGTTTTTGGAGCAAATGAGCACAAGAAGCCGCCCATCAGGAGCTTTCTCAGCTTTTTTTATGATGCACTTAAGGATACAACCATTATCATTCTTTTGGTCTGTGCCTTCCTGTCACTTGCGTTTGGTATTATGCAGCATGGCCCAAAAGAAGGATGGTATGATGGAGCTAGCATCGTTATTGCTGTCATTCTTGTTGTTGCTTTATCTGCTGTAAGCAACTTCAAACAATCCAGGCAATTCACGAAGCTATCTGATGAGAGCAAAGACATCAAGGTGCAGGTGGTGAGAGATGCGAGACACTGTCCCGTGTCTATATTTGACATTGTAGTGGGAGATGTAGTTTCTCTGAAGATTGGAGATCAGGTACCAGCTGATGGCTTGTTCTTGGAGGGATATTCCTTGAAGTTGGACGAGTCCAGTGTGACTGGCGAAAGTGACCATGTTGAGGTCAATGGTAGCAGAAATCCATTCTTGACGTCCGGAACTAAAGTGGCTGATGGTTTCGGTTCAATGCTTGTTACATCTGTTGGCATGAATACTTCTTGGGGGGAAATGCTAAGTTGTATCATCTACGATGTAAAGGAGCAGACCCCATTACAGGCTCGCCTCGACAAGCTGGCATCTTGGATTGGTAAGGTTGGGTTGACAGTGGCGATCCTTGTGCTTACAGTCATGATGGCTCGCTACTTCACTGGAAGCACCAGGGATGAAAGTGGTCACAGAGAGTATGATGGAACTAAGACAAAGGTCAATGATGTTCTGAATGCAGTTGTGAAGATCGTTTCAGCAGCAGTTACCATTCTGGTGGTGGCAATTCCTGAAGGTTTGCCTCTGGCTGTAACTCTAACTCTGGCTTATTCCATGAAAAAGATGATGGGTGATAAAGCCATGGTTCGCAAACTCTCTGCATGTGAGACAATGGGTTCAGCCACAACAATCTGCACGGACAAAACAGGCACTTTAACCTTAAACCAAATGAAGGTTATGGAGTTTTGGCTCGGAAAAGAAAGAATTCAGGATGATGCTTCAACAAAGATAGAAGAAGAGGTCTTCAAATTACTCCATGAAGGGGTTGCTTTAAATACAACAGGCAATGTTGACAAATCACATTCAACATCAACGCCAGAGATTTCTGGCACTCCTACCGAAAAAGCAATACTTTCATGGGCTGTCTTAGATTTGGGTATGCATATGGAAGAAACAAGGCATAACTGTCAAATAATACAGGTAGAGTCCTTCAATTCAGAGAAAAAGAGAAGTGGGGTACTGATCAGAAGAGGCAACAAGAAGGAAATGCACGTGCACTGGAAGGGAGCTGCCGAGATGATTCTAGGCATGTGTACCAACTACTACAAAAGAAATGGAGAACTGCAAGCCATGAGTCACGAAGATACCACGCAATTTGGTGCAATAATTGAGAACATGGCATCCAAAAGCCTGCGCTGCATTGCCTTTGCACACAGAAAGATTGAAGAACATAATGCACAAATCTCTGAGAAGCTTGAAGAAACCGGACTCACGCTATTGGGGCTTATCGGATTGAAAGACCCTTGTCGACCAGGTGTCATAGCAGCAGTAGAAACTTGCGAGAAAGCAGGAGTCAATATTAAAATGATTACTGGTGATAATATCCACACGGCAAGGGCTATTGCTATTGAATGTGGGATACTTGGTTGTGAAGATGATACAGATAACAAAGCCGTCATACTAGGTGTTGATTTCAGAAATTACTCACCTGAGCAGAGAACAGAGAGGATTGATGATATTCGGGTAATGGCAAGATCATCTCCATTTGACAAGCTTTTGATGGTGAAATGCTTGAAGGAGAAAGGTCATGTGGTAGCAGTCACTGGTGATGGCACGAATGATGCCCCTGCTCTAAAGGAAGCAGATATTGGGCTTTCCATGGGAATTCAAGGGACTGAGGTGGCAAAGGAGAGCTCAGACATAGTCATCTTGGATGATAATTTCACCTCTGTGGTGACAGTATTGAGGTGGGGAAGGTGTGTCTACAACAACATTCAGAAGTTCCTTCAATTTCAGCTGACTGTCAACGTTGCTGCCCTTGTGATCAACTTTGTCGCGGCTGTTTCTTCAGGTAAAGTCCCTCTAACTGCCGTTCAGCTTTTGTGGGTCAATCTCATTATGGACACCTTGGGAGCACTAGCCTTGGCGACTGAGCAGCCTACTAATGATCTCATGACAAAGCCACCAGTGGGGAGATCTGGGCCACTAATCACCAGAGTCATGTGGAGGAACCTCATTGCTCAGGCCCTTTACCAGGTGGTCATATTGCTGACTCTGCAGTTCAGAGGAAAATCCATCTTTGGTGTGGATGAGAAAGTAAAGAACACCCTCATCTTTAACTCTTTCGTTCTCTGTCAAGTTTTTAATGAGTTCAATGCGAGAATGCTGGAGAAGCAAAACATTTTCAAGGGATTGCATAAGAACAAGTTGTTCTTAACAATCATTGGAATTACCATAGTTCTTCAAGTGCTGATGGTGGAGCTTCTGAAGAAGTTTGCCAATACTGAGAGGCTTAATTGGGGGCAATGGGGTGCTTGCATTGGCATTGGAATGGTGTCTTGGCTGATCAGTTTTCTTGTGAAATGCATCCCAGTCTCTAGCAAGCAGCTTCCACAGAGGAGATCATTTAGATCCTGAAGCACACGGATATGACAAAAAAAAAAAAAGGGTTTCTTTTAGTTTTTATGGCTTTCATTCCTATTAGCAGAATATTTTAAAGACATATGTGAAACGGACTAGATATCTAATCTAGTTGCCGGTTCTACATCATGAAGAAGGAATTCCATGCTTTTAGTCCTGTTGTCCTTTTCTAGCTTTCAGGTGGTCCTACTGTTAGTTGCACCAACATGGAAATGATTACAGAAGATCAAACAAACTATCTTTAAAGACATATATCCATTGATGTCGCAAATACGAGGCCAATGATAAATTTAGCCTATGTACTTGGCTTCAAAAAACAGTGTCCCCAAGACGAAGGGATGTATCAATGTATGTGCAGCATGCAATCAATTATAATTTAGATATATACCTCCCAAGCACTGCTCATGGAAATCCCATTGACAAACTAATTTTTTTCTTGATTTACAAAGAAAATTAAATGCGAAGTACTAAATGCATGACTATTGGTGCTTTCCAGCACTTCAAGTTTAAAATTGGGTAGAGGGGGTGAAAAGCAAAGGTGACGAGACAGGGGAAAAAGTGGTGGGTCATAGTGTGGCCATTCCATCACCACTTGAATCACAAAATTCTCTACACCCCACTTGTCTCCCTTCCCCGCCACAACCCCTCTCATTTCAAGTGTTAGCAAAGAGACAAGGGAAGTAGATACTGAAAACCAATTTTCTTTTGCCAACTCTAATTTGTGTTTTGTCTCTGCTACAAATGCTAATAAAATTGGCAATAAAATATATATATATATATATGATCCTAAAGCAAACCGAATTGTATAATTAAGCTTCAGAGTCAATAGAGAGAGAAAGAATACCTTGCAATGTATTATAAAATGCCCCCACCATCAATAAATTAGAAAGATTGGAAGCGATCCAAAGAACGCCGAAGTGGGGACCCAAAAACATAGTCCAATCATGTCTAGGGTTTCCAGAAGAAAGCAGCACCGTTTACTGTACACTGTCAAAGCACATTGACGGATGGGTTTAACTCTGCACGATTCATTTCCTGCAACATATCTTGAATTTCGGAAACGAAAAGCTTTCCTTGCAGCCGGGAATTTGCAAGAGCCCGGTACCACATGCCGGCCGAATTTTATCGCCTGTGAAGATTAGAATGCCGGGTGCTTAACCTGGTGTGAGAAAAAAAATATAAGAAAAGTCATGTATGAACACATGAATACTCTGAACCATATATATTTTTTGAGAATTATTTTAATAATTTAAATAATTTTTTTATTTAAATCAATTTTTTTGTTTTTAAAAAAATTATTTTAATTATTTAAAATATAATTTATTTATTATTTTATATTATATAATAATAAATTAAATAAATTTAAAATTTTAAAATAAATTAATTTATATGATTTAAAATTCTAAATAAATTATATTTATAAATTATTATAATAAATATTTTGTATTAATATATATTGAATAAATAATTAAAATATAAAATAAAAAAAATTAAAGATAAAAAATATTTTAAATATTGTATGAAGTTGTTACTTTTTTTAAGTAACATTCTCAAAGGGGTAACACGAGGGAGACGTGGAAATTACACGAAGGCAATGCATTCACCCGGCAATTAGTTGGCCCATATCCAAATGACAATTGGATTTTCAGCCTAGCATTTTGGATTTTAAGAAGACTTAGTAATCCAATTAAATTAGAAAAATACACAAAAAAAAAAATATAATATAATATTAAATAATTTTTTTAATATTTTAATTTTATTAAATTAAATTTATTTATATAATAAAAAATAAAGTTATTCATATAATTTAATTCAGACTAAGTGTCACTACTCTTTGAAGAAACTGGCCGGAACAGGACCTTGAAAGACCTAGTAACGGCGACCTTCGAAGTGCCGCCTACAAACGGCGAATACACAGTCGATCGCTCTGCTCTCGCACTCGTTAATTAATTGGTTTGCCATCTAATTAAGGCAGTGGACGCTGCCGCCTTAACTGCTTAGGTTTGGATCTGCCGAACCCTTGACTTTGCAGTTTGCAGTTCGAAATAATATATTACATGAAGATTGATCGAGAAAGATTGTCAAATGGTATGGATGTGTTTTGGAATTGAGAAGAGACTCCACGATCACATCTCTACTTGAATTAATTTTAGAGTAATTGTTAATTTATTATTTATATTTAATTGACCAAATAATATAATATTTAAATTAATTATTTAATTATTAAATATTTATTTATTAATTTATATAATAAAAAAAATTTTTTTTTTTTTTATATAAAAAAATAATATTATAAAAAAAAAACATATAATTTATATTAAAGAGAAATTTACCTTAAAACTTAATTTTAATTAACTATTTTGTATTAAAAAAAATAAATAAATAAATTTATTTTTTGTTATTTTAATTATTATAAAAAATAAAAAAAATTTTGAGATTATATAAAAATTTAATTATAATATTAAATTTTATTTATATGTATAATATTATTAATTTAATTTTAATTTTAATATTTAGTATAATAAATTAATTTTTATTATATTTTAATGATAGTAGGATTTGAAAGTACATGGAAATTTCTATCTACTTCGTATTGTTTTGCTAATTTATTGTTAGCATGACTTGACCAGATGGTATAACACTAAATTGAGCCAAAAATTCTAACTCGAGAAAGACGCAACGCAATTACTCAACAAATACCCATATTTTTTGAATTTAGAATTCTTTTAAGGAAAAACTTTTTGAACTCACACCTCCAATTAGTAGACAAATTTACTTCCGTGGTGGCCACTCAATCTAGCCTTCGATCAGACCAAGGAAAAAAGGAAAAACACTCAGTTGCACAAAGGTGAAAGTTAACATAATAAGGTAAGAATATCATTGAGAGTGAGCCATAATTAAATTAACAGATATGACTTAAAAGCAGAATACCCAAAAATAAAAAGTAGAGGTTTAATGAACTTGACTCGTTAAAAATGAAAATAAATATTTCTAATGTAAGTGTGAGTGGATCCGTATATGATTAAAATCATATTATAAATATATTATAAATAACTAATATTAATTTCCACAAGAATTTTTGTCCATATTCTTATGTGACTTAATATTTAAATTAATAAAATTGATATTTAATATAAAATATAAAAATAAATAATATAATTTTTATTTTTTAAAAATTATCTTCTTAATTTTTTATAAATTTTTAAGTTAATTAAATTAAAAATATTACTAATTTATTGATTTATGATGAAATTAATTGAATTTATTTATTAATTTAATTATTAATTTTTAAAATTAATTATATTTAAAGTAAATTAATTAATTTATAATCAAATTAATTAATTTATTAATTTTTAAAAATTAATTATATTATATTATAGTTATAAGTTATTATAGAGTTGTGATCACAAAAATAAAAAAAGAGAATAAGAAAAAATAATTACTTGTCAAAAATGAGAAAATAATTCAAAAGCACCCAATAAAAAAAATAAAAAAGTCATGTGGCATTAAGATTAATTTCAATCGATGACTATATAACCTATTAAGGCAAGTCAACATATAAATTTTATTTTTGTGGAAATAAGGAATCCTATGAACGTGACTTTTGATGTTAAGATAGATTAAATTTTGGATTAAGTGTCAAATTATTACGTATCTAATTATTAATTTGGATAATACAATAAAAAGGTTATATTTTTTTTATTATATATAAAAAAATAATTATAAAAAATAACATATAATTTATGTAAAAAATTTTATTTTAAAATTTTATTTTAATAATTTTTGTTGTATTAAAAAATAAAAAAATTAAATAAATTATTTTTTTTCAGTTATAATTATTATTAATTTTTTTTTTAAAAATAAAAATTATATAAATATTTAATTATAATATTAAATTTTTTTTGTGATATAATATTATTAATTTAATTTAAATCTTAATAATATATATTAATAAATTATTAAAATAATAAAAATATTTAATTTTTATCTCTAAAAAGTATTAATAAATATTAATTTTAATATTTTATTTAGATAAAAATTTAAATAAAAAGTTATGTTATATATACATATTTACGTATTCTAACTTTGTTTATATCAAGAATAGAGGAAAAAATATATATATATATATTACCGAAAGTATCCAACACTCATTAATGATTTGCCTTTTTCTTGTTTCCATATTCGATTAATGTGAATTCAACAAAGCAATTATGCTTTCTTTCACTGGAAAAAGATTTCTCCAATAGGAGTAATGGCTTTGAAGAAGAATATGAAGTAACGTGGTGGAAAGCTCATCTTTTATGCCTTGTTTTCGGGGGAAGAAAATAAACCAACTAAAATCGCGTTGACGAATACTCGACCCCCCCCCCCCCTTTTTAATTTTTTTGAGGGGGTCGGGTACTTAACTTTGAAGTTACATCAATTATAATTATAATTTCCCTTCAAGATTATCCTATTGAAATTTCGCTTTTTGTAATTCTCTTTCTTTATTTTCGGTTATTTTTGCAAGAATCTCGCTTGCATGTTTTTTTGGCAATTTAAGATTCTATTTATTCATTTTAAAGATCTCAAATTTGAACCTCTAGGGAATGCATATTTATGAAAATAAAAATAAAAATTCCTGTGTTTTTATATTTTATAGTCTAATGCACTTCTAATTGAGAATGAATGGAATCTCAGATAATGATATTGCTAATGGGTTAGGTTCAACGACTTGCAGTTACGCAGGCCGAACACAACCTACCCATCACCAAATACACGATCACAAATTTTCTTATGTGTGTAAGATTTTTTGCTCCCTTTCTTACAGGCTATGGGATTAAAATATTTCCATCCATCTGAAGGGGTTTTAGATTCAATATCATCACCATCTATGTGATTAATGTTACTTGTAGAATAAAATCAATTAAAAAAATACATAGTATAACGAATATTACAAAATATTATTTAATTTAATTTATGTATTTTATTTTAAATATTTATTTAATGTGTATAATTAATTAATTAAATTATAAGTTTTATACGATTTCTCAAATTTAAGTCTTTTTTAGTCTTTCCCCAAACATTTCTATTTATATTGGATGAAGACTTACTGATACTTTATTTATTTATTTTTTTTCTTGGTCTTCTTTTTGCAAGGAATATGATACGAAAGAACTATCAGATCCCATGTAATAATATTCAATGTAAATAGGATTTGAAGGTGCATCAGTATTGACTTGACTAAATAATATAATATTTAAATTAATAATAATTTAATTGTCATATATTTGTTTATTAATTTAGATAATATAAAAAAAATAAATTTTTTTTTATGTATAAGAAAAGATAACTTTAAAAAAAAAATAACATGTAAGTCATATTAAAGAAAAAATTATTTTAAAATTCAATTTTAATGATATCTTTTGTACTCAAAAATAAAAAATTAAACAAATTAATTTATTTTTTTTTTTTTTTATTTATTATTAAAACTAATTTTTTTTAAAATTATATAAATATTTAATTATAATATTGAATCTTATTTATATATATAATTTATTAATTTAATTTAAATTTTAATATTTAATATGATATATTAATTTTTATTATATTATAATAAATATTAACGTGTTATTAAAATTAAAAAAAATATTTATTTTTTTTACAACAATTGTTTTTAAAAATATTAAGATATAATAAATATAGATTTTGATATAGTAAATAGAAATTTTACTACCGTACTCACCTTAATATTACTTTCGGCTAAACATATTTAATTTTAAAATTCTAATAAGTAAAATCGCATCTGCCATTACTCGCATAACAAATCTCTAGGAACTTCTCCCGGCCATCTCCACTTGCAAGAGAGACTGTCTTTTTTAGTGCTCACGAAAGTCCAAGACACCCTATAAGCTCCTCTCCCGATTTTAATCTCCCCTTTTCTCCACCGTCGAAAGAAGGAATCGAGAAAAAGAGGTGCACGGCCCCTAAGAACGTAACCGTCGTATGAAGTAACTCCGTGAGTCAAGTCACCTTAAAGAAAGTGAACAAGTCTATTCCAGTCTTTCCCATAACATTTCTTGTCAAAGGGGCAGCACTCTCATCACGCATCCCAGGTCACCTGGATGACATACAGAGAAACTAGAGTGCTCCCGTTGGATGAAGACCTTGTTGATGCCCTAGTCGTTGCTATGTTTTTTATTATTTTTTTTTAAACTTGGTCTATTATTGCAAGGACTACGACACTAAAGAACGATCGGATGCCGTGTAATATTCAATGATAATATGATTTGAAAGTGCTTGGCAATTTCTATCTACTTGGTGTTGTTTTGCTAATTTACTGTTGGCATGACTTGACCAAATGGTAAAAGACCATATTGAGCCAAAAATTCTAACTTGAGAAAGAAGCAAACGCAACGACTCAATAAATACCCCTAAAACCAGCCTATTTTTTTAATCTAGAATTTTTTAAGTAAAAATAAAAAAATGAACCCTCACCTCCATTTAGTAGACTTTTATTTCCCTAGTGGTGGCCACTGCCTTCGATCAGAACAAGGAAAATAAAAAAAGAAAAAAAAAAAGGGGGAAAAAAACTCAGTTGCACAAAGGTGAAAGTTAACATGATAATGTAAGAATATCATTGACTGCGAGCCATAATTAAATTAACATATATGACTTGGAGCAGAATACCCAAAAATAAAAAGCATGGGTTTAACCAGCTTGACTGGTTAAAAATGAAAAAATATTTCTAATGTAGGTGTGGGTGGATCCTTATATCCATTGTATTTAACATTTATTCCTACGAGAACTTTTGCCAACGTTCCAATGCAATGTGACATTATATTTATTTCATCCTCAATGCAAGCTGAAAAATATAAAAATTTAACATTTAATTAGTTTGATCGATTTAACCTAAATTGTTAAAATTAATATTTATTATTAAATATTAAAAATATTATCTTCTTAATTTTTTATAAATTTTTAAATTCATTAAATTTAAAAAATTATAATTAAATATATTAATTTATTAATTTAATTATTAATTTTTAAAATTAATTATATTATATAACGGTCTAATTCTCAATTTTATTGTTGTGGTGAGCAAGTTAAATCTAATTTTCAAAACCTTCTAGGAATTTACGAGTCGAAGAAAAGGACAAAAATGGAGAGAGGAAAGAAGGGAAAATGATTTAAAAGAACCCAATAAATAAAAACAAAAAAGTCAAGTAAACATGTGAAGACTCCCCTCTCTTGTCATAGTCAAAGCATTAAGATTAATGTCAATCGATAACAATATAACCTACTAAGGCAGGCCAACATATGCATTTTATTTTTGTGGAAATAGGGAATCCTATGAACAATTTCTATCACTTTTGATGTTAAATAGATTAAATATTTAATTAATCATCAAATTATTAAGTATTTAGTTGTAATTTAAATAATATAATAAAATAATAATTTTTTTTTATATACATAAAAGAGTAATTATAAAAAAAAATATATGTAATTTTTAATAAAAAATATTTTATTTTAAAATTCAATAATTAAAATATTTTTTTTATTTAAAAATAAAAAAAATCAAATATATTATTATTTTTTAAATATATAATAATATATAATAATTATTAAAATTTTAAAAAAAAATTAAAGTCATATAAATATTTAATTATAATATTAAATTTTTTTATATATCATATAAATTTATTAATTTAATTTAAATTTTAATAATAAATATTAATAAATTATTAGAGTAATAAAAATATTTAATTTCTCTCTCTTAAAAATATTAACAAATCTTGTCTTTAATACTTTACTCGGATAAAAACTTAAGAAGAAAGGAAAAGTAAAAGGAAGAAATGTGAGGGAATTAAAAAGTGAGGATGAAAAACTTTTCTTTCTTTCTCTTTGGATGTAAATGTAAAAGAAGATGATTTAAGAAAGAAAAATTATAAATGTTTTGAAAAGAAAATATGAAATAAATAATATTTATTATAATATCAAAGTAAATAAATTTAAACAATCCAAAATTAATATGAATATCAGTTAAAACAAATTCAAGCCCGTAATTTGAAACCCATGCTACAATTGAAAACCTTCAACTCAAGCTCAAGCCCTATACCATGCCGTTTTAGCTTTTGGAATTTTTTTTTTTTTGGTTCAGGCTGCAATTCTGGGAAAGATGGGCAATAAAGTGTTTTACTTAACGCGTCATAGTAGTCAGTTACTCTTCCCTCAATTTCGAGGAAATGTATTTGTGGACCAGATGGAAAATGTTCCATCTTTCCTCCTCTCACTGAAAAGGAGTCTATTGAGAGCTCCAATGAAATTTTATTGTTACAGTTACAAAATTGATGTTTATAAAATTTATAGTTAATAAATACTGATTAATTATATAATAATTATTTATAATATTATTTTTAAAAATTAATAAAATAAAAATATTTTTCCTACAATTAAATTATAATTATTTTAAATTGAAATATATATTATATATTTTTTTATTATACTAAATACATAAATTCAAACTATAATTTATTTTTATTGAATTTAAATTTTATAATTTATTAAATATTAATAAAAATATTTTAATTTAAAATATAAATTTTTAAATTACAGTGTTTAAATTCACACGCACTTTCCACTCCCCTTCCCTCCCCTCTCCTCGATGCTCAGCGAAGCATTCCAAGAAATTGCGGGATGTCAAGTTACAATTATACCCTTCCTGATCCATCATATATATATATGTAGGTTTTGCAAGAGGAATCTCACACATCCCACCAAACAGAAACGAACTTTCCCTGAACCCAAATAAGGAGGAGAGGAAGCTACAGCGCAACTTCTTGCCGGGAAAACCGCCTTGTTACTCCTTTTGGAAACACATTACCGTTCAATTCATCGCTCTCTTTTCCCTATAAAAACACGGTACTGTTCATTTCATCTTCATCTTCAAGAATCCTTTTGTCCTTTACGCAACCGCTTTTCCTCTACTCGCAAGTTCCATTGCTTTCTAGCTGTTTTTCTTTAACAATGGTGCACCTGAGGTCTCAAGAACTGAGCGAGAAGCAGTTTCTTGATGGGAAAGATGACTCAAAACTTCATCGGAGAAGGTGGCGGACGGCTTTCACCGCCATATATTTCACAAAGCTTCTTGTTACCTTGTCAAAGAAAGTTGTTGACCAGACTAAGCTACCGCGCTCCCTCTCCTATGTTTCCATCAATGTCCCTGATGAAACACCACCTTTGTCTTTGATGGGCATTGATCAGAAAATACTCAGTGACGTGGTGAAGGAGAAAAATCTGGAGTCTTTGGATCAACTGGGTGGAGTTGTGCAAGTTGTTGCAATCCTTGAAAGTGACATGAAAGATGGTATAAGTGGTACCGAGGCTGATCTTGCTCATAGAAGGGCTGTTTTTGGGGCAAATACGCACAAGAAGCCGCCCATGAGGAGCTTTCTCAGCTTTTTTTATGATGCACTTAAGGATACAACCATTATCATTCTTTTGGTCTGTGCCTTCCTGTCACTTGCATTTGGTATTATGCAGCATGGCCCAAAAGAAGGATGGTATGATGGAGCTAGCATCATTATTGCTGTCATTCTTGTTGTTGCTTTGTCTGCTATGAGCAACTTCAAACAATCCAGGCAATTCACGAAGCTATCTGATGAGAGCAAAGACATCAAGGTGCAGGTGGTGAGAGATGCGAGGCACTATCCCGTGTCTATATTTGACATTGTAGTGGGAGATGTAGTTTTTTTGAAGATTGGAGATCAGGTACCGGCCGATGGCTTGTTCTTGGAGGGATATTCCTTGAAGTTGGACGAGTCCAGTGTGACTGGCGAAAGTGACCATGTTGAGGTCAATGGTAGCAGAAATCCATTCTTGATGTCTGGAACTAAAGTGGCTGATGGCTTCGGTTCAATGCTTGTTACATCTGTTGGCATGAATACTTCTTGGGGGGAAATGCTAAATTGTATCATCTACGATGTAAAGGAGCAGACCCCATTACAGGCTCGCCTTGACAAGCTGGCATCTTGGATTGGTAAGGTTGGGTTGACAGTGGCGATCCTTGTGCTTACAGTCATGATGGCTCGCTACTTCACTGGAAGCACCAGGGATGAAAGTGGCCACAGGGAGTATGATGGAACTAAGACAAAGGTCAATGATGTTCTGAATGCAGTTGTGAAGATCGTTTCAGCAGCAGTTACCATTCTGGTGGTGGCAATTCCTGAAGGTTTGCCTCTGGCTGTAACTCTAACTCTGGCTTATTCCATGAAAAAGATGATGGGTGATAAAGCCATGGTTCGCAAACTCTCTGCATGTGAGACAATGGGTTCAGCCACAACAATCTGCACGGACAAAACAGGCACTTTAACCTTAAACCAAATGAAGGTTATGGAGTTCTGGCTCGGAAAAGAAAGAATTCAGGATGACGCTTCAACAAAGATAGAAGAAGAGGTCTTCAAATTACTCCATGAAGGGGTTGCTTTAAATACAACAGGCAATGTTGACAAATCACATTCAACATCAACGCCAGAGATTTCTGGCACTCCTACCGAAAAAGCAATACTTTCATGGGCTGTCTTAGATTTGGGTATGCATATGGAAGAAACAAGGCATAACTGTCAAATAATACAGGTAGAGTCCTTCAATTCAGAGAAAAAGAGAAGTGGGGTACTGATCAGAAGAGGCAACAAGAAGGAAATGCACGTGCACTGGAAGGGAGCTGCTGAGATGATGGTAGCCATGTGTACCAACTACTACAAAAGAAATGGAGAACTGCAAGCCATGAGTCACGAAGATACCACACAATTTGGTGCAATAATTGAGAACATGGCATCCAAAAGCCTGCGCTGCATTGCCTTTGCACACAGAAAGATTGAAGAACATAATGCACAAATCTCTGAGAAGCTTGAAGAAACCGGACTCACGCTATTGGGGCTTATCGGATTGAAAGACCCTTGTCGACCAGGTGTCATAGCAGCAGTAGAAACTTGCGAGAAAGCAGGAGTCAATATTAAAATGATTACTGGTGATAATATCCACACAGCAAGGGCTATTGCTATTGAATGTGGGATACTTGGTTGTGAAGATGATACAGATAACAAAGCTGTCATACTAGGTGTTGATTTCAGAAATTACTCACCTGAGCAGAGAACAGAGAGGATTGATGATATTCGGGTAATGGCAAGATCATCTCCATTTGACAAGCTTTTGATGGTGAAATGCTTGAAGGAGAAAGGTCATGTGGTAGCAGTCACTGGTGATGGCACAAATGATGCCCCTGCTCTAAAGGAAGCAGATATTGGGCTTTCCATGGGAATTCAAGGGACTGAGGTGGCAAAGGAGAGCTCAGACATAGTCATCTTGGATGATAATTTCACCTCTGTGGTGACAGTATTGAGGTGGGGAAGGTGTGTCTACAACAACATTCAGAAGTTCCTTCAATTTCAGCTGACCGTCAATGTTGCTGCCCTTGTGATCAACTTTGTCACGGCTGTTTCTTCGGGTAAAGTCCCTCTAACTGCCGTTCAGCTTTTGTGGGTCAATCTCATTATGGACACCTTGGGAGCACTAGCCTTGGCGACTGAGCAGCCTACTAATGATCTCCTGACAAAGCCACCAGTGGGGAGATCTGGGCCACTAATCACCAGAGTCATGTGGAGGAACCTCATTGCTCAGGCCCTTTACCAGGTGGTCATATTGCTGACTCTGCAGTTCAGAGGAAAATCCATCTTTGGTGTGGATGAGAAAGTAAAGAACACCCTCATCTTTAACTCTTTCGTTCTCTGTCAAGTTTTTAATGAGTTCAATGCGAGAATGCTGGAGAAGCAAAACATTTTCAAGGGATTGCATAAGAACAAGTTGTTCTTAACAATCATTGGAATTACCATAGTTCTTCAAGTGCTGATGGTGGAGCTTCTGAAGAAGTTTGCCAATACTGAGAGGCTTAATTGGGGGCAATGGGGTGCTTGCATTGGCATTGGAATGGTGTCTTGGCTGATCAGTTTTCTTGTGAAATGCATCCCAGTCTCTAGCAAGCAGCTTCCACAGAGGAGATCATTTAGATCCTGAAGCACATGGATATGACAAAAATAAAAAAAAGGTTTCTTCTAGTTTTTATGGCTTTCATTCCTATTAGCAGAACATTTTAAAGACATAGGTGAAACGGACTAGATATCTAATCTAGTTGCCGGTTCTACATCATGAAGAAGGAATCCCATGCTTCTAGTCCTGTTGTCCTTTTCTAGCTTTCAGGTGGTCCTACTGTTAGTTGCACCAACATGGAAATGATTACAGAAAATCAAACAAATTATCTTTAAAGACATATATCCATTGATGTCGTAAATACGAGGCCAATGATAAATTTAGCCTATTCACTTGGCTTCAAAAAACAACGTCCCCAAGACGAAGCGATGTATCAACGTATGTGCAGCATGCAATCAGTTATAATTTAGATACATACCTCCCAAGCACTGCTTATGGAAATCCCATTGACACGGAAAACCATTTTTTTTCCACCTTGCATAGGTCATAAAAAATCATTTTTAATGACACGAATGTAACATTTTTTGCTACTATGAGATTGTTGAAAGGGGAAAAAAAATGAGATATATATTTTCTTCTCAAAACTACAAATAGAAATAAAGTAGCTATAGCTTGCTGAAGCATCAACTGGTGTGAGAATTAAAAGGAGACAAAGTGAAGATGCCATCAAGTTGCATCCAAAGCAACTGAGGCAGTGTAGACTAGTTATATCTTATACAGAACCAACTTCAACCATTTATCCTATAAGAATCATCCGCTGCTTATTTCAGAATATAACCAGCAAATCAACACAAGCTTCACACAGAGAAAATTCTGGACTAAAAGTATTAAAAAAGAACATTGAAACCATATCCGAGTTGATCAGATGAAAACTGATAGGTTAAGGCATCACGTGATGACGGAGCAGCTTAGTTCTTATTTTCAATTCCTAGACTGCTCCATGTATGGCATATTTACATGTCACACTCACTTATTCTCCGCGATTACAAACTAATTTTTTTTTTTTTATTTACAAGCAAAATTAAATGCCAAGTACTAAATGCATGACCATTGGTGTTTTCCAGCACTTCAAGTCTAACATTGGGTAGAGGGGGTGAAAAGCAAGGGTGATGAGACAGGAGAAAAAGTGGTGGGTCATAGATTGGCCATTCTATCACCACTTGAATCACAAAATTCTCTACACCCCAAGTTGTGGCAGATAAGAAATATCACTTGTCTCCCTTCCCCGCCACAACCCCTCTCATTTCAAGTGTTAGCAAAGAGACAAAGGGAAGTAGAAACTGAAAACCAATTTTCTTTTACCAACTCTAATTTGTGTTTTGTCTCTGCTGCAAATGCTAATAAAATTGGAAATCCCAAAAAAAAAAAAAAAAATTCTACAGCAAACCGAATTGTATAATTAAGCTTCAGAGTCAATAGAGAGAGAAGAATACCTTGCAATGTATTATAAAAAGACCCCCAACAACAATAAATTAGAAAGATTGGAAGCCAGACAAAGAACGTCGAAGTGGGGACCCATAAAAATAGTCAAATCATGTATAGGGTTTCAACGAAGAAAGCAGCACCGTTTACTCTGCAAGTACACTGTCAAAGCACATTGACGGATGGGTTTAACTCTTCACGATTCATTTCCTGCAATATAACTTGAATTTTGGAAAAGAAAAGCTTTCCTTGCAGCCGGGAATTTGCAAGAGCCCAGTACCACATGCCGGCCGAATTTTAACGCCTGTGACTATTAGAATGCCAGGTGCTTAACCTGGTGTGAGAAAAAATATGAAAAAGAACACATGAATACTCTGAACGAGAATTATTTTAATAATTTAAATAATTTTTTTATTTAAATTAATTTTTTTATTTTTTTAATTATTTTAAATATAATTTATTTATAATTTTATATTATATAATAATAAATTAAATATATTTTAAATTTTAAAATAAATTAATTTATATAATATAAAATTATAAATAAATTATATTTAAAAATATGAAATTCTTATTTTTTTTAAGTAATATTTTCAAAAGAGTAACAGGAAGGAGGCATGTAAATTGCAAGACGGCAATGCATGCACCCAGCAATTAGTTGGCCCAAATCCAGATGACAATTGGATTTTTCCCCTAGCATTTTAGATTTTAAGAATATTTAATAATCTGATTTAAATTAAATAAATATATTTAAAAATTTATAATGTAAAATTAAATAATTTTTTAATTTTTTTTATTAAATTAAAATTATTAATATATTAAAAAAATAAAATTATTTGTATAATTTAATTGATGTAATGGTCGGAACAAGTGTCATTATTCTTTTAAAAAACAGGCCGGACAAGATTGATCTGTGCCTTTTCGGTACGGTAGGAAAATCAGATATATAGGCCCGAAAGGCTTGGTGGCCCAAATTCATATTCGTCGTAACATGGGCCGGATCTAACTGGACAGCCGCTATTTTCCCCGGTGTCTACTTGAATGGAGCCCAATTTCCTAGACTCGTTATCATGTCATATGCGAAAATGATTTGATGCCGCTTCTCACTTTTTTTTTTTGCCCTTTTTCCTTCCATCCAAAGAGCAAACGTATTTTGCGGGGATGTCGGCACTTGCGTATTTTGCGGAAATGTCCGCACTTATGAATCGAAGTCGTGCTGAATCGAAGTCAAATGTAATTTGCGGCATGTCGGCACTTATGAATGGTATTGGTAAGTTAATTTTTAAATGTTTTTATTTAATTATATATAATAAAAAAAATTAAATTTTAATTAATATAAAAAATATATATTAAATTATTATCTAATTTATTAACTTAATTTTAAATTAAATTTAAAATAAATTTTATAATAATTTTTAATTTTTAAAAATTTAGTATGATAAAATTAATAAAAAATAAAATTATATTATTATAATAATATTCACAAAATAATTTTTATTTTTTTAAAAAAATTTGATATATTAAATTTAAGTTAAAATAATAATATGATAAGAGATATATAAATATTATATTATATTATTTAGTAAATTAATTAATAAAATATTAATACTTATAATATTTTTTTTTTATAGAAGACAAATTAAAAAAAAATAAAATAATTTTAATTTTGTAATAATAGAATAATATTTAAAATTTAAAATTTAAATTTTTTTTAAAAATAGAGTTAAAATTTTAAATTTAAAGTCACAATAACTTTAAATTTATAAAAAAAATTTTACTGACTTACTAATCATAAAATATAAATAATTTTTTTAATTCTAATGAATTTTATATTTTATTTTTAAAATTATAATTAAAATTTTAAAAATAAAAATTTAAAAAACTAAGTTTCAACTTCTCTCTCATTAATTGCTTAAAACATTTATTGAAAATATGAGAAGAGGTAGTGAACTATAACACTAAATAGTTTTTTATTTTTTATATATAATTATTTATTTTTTAAAATTATAATTAAATTATATTATTAAAATTAATAAATATAATTAATTATTTAAATATTTTTTTAAAATTAATAAAATGAAAATAATAAAAAATTATATAATTAAATTATAATTATTTTAAATAATAACAAAAATTATTATATTAAAAAATTAAATTATAAAATAATTTTTATATTTTTTAATATACTAAATAAATAAATTAAAATTATATTTTATTTTTATTAAATTTAAATTTTATAATTTATCAAATATTAATAAAAATATTTTAAATTTAACATATAAAATTTTAAACCACAATAGTTAAATTGACGCACATTTTCTTCTCCCGATGAGCTTACCAAGAAATTGGGCGATGGCAAGTTACAATTATACCCTTCTGTTCCATATATATGTGTGTTGCAAAGTCGAGGAATCTCACAGCCCACCAAATAGAAACAAACTTCCCCTGGGCCCAAATAAGGAGGAGAGGAAGCTACAGCCCAGCTTCTTGCCGGGAAAACCGCCTTGTTACTCATTTTGACCACGCATGTTCAATTCCTCGCCTTTTCTTCCTATAAAAACACGGTATTGTTCATTTCATCTTCATCTTCAAGAATCCCTTGGTCCTTTACGCAACCCTTTTTCCTCTACTTGCAAGTTCGATTGCTTTCTAGCTGTTTTCCTTTAACAATGATGCACCTGAGGTCTCAAAAACCGAGCGAGAAACGATTTCTTGATGGGAAAGATGACTCCTAGGGTTCGAAACTTCAACGGAGAAGGTGGCGGATGGCTTTCACAGCAATATATTTCACAAGGATTCTTGTTTCCTTGTCAAAGAAAGTTGTTGACCAGACTAAACTACTGCACTCCCTCTCCTATGTTTCCATCAATGTCGATTATGATACCCCAGGTTTGTATTTGATAGGTATGGGAGGAGTCTGCAAGTTGCTGCAATCCTTTGAAAGTGAGAGATGAAAGACGGTATAAGCGGTATAGGGGCTGATCTTGCTCATAGAAGGGCTATTTTTGTTGCAAATACACACCAGAAGCCTCCCATGAGGTGCTTTCTGAGTCTTTTTCTTTATCCACTTAAGGATACAACCATTATCATTCTTTTGGTCTGTGCCTTCCTGACACTTGCATTTGGTATTATGCAGCATGACCCAAAAGAAGGATGGTATGATGGAGCTAGCATTATTACTGCTGTCTTTCTTGTTGTTGCTTTAGCTGCCATGAGCAACTTCAAACACTCCAGGCAATTCAAGAAGTTATCTGATGAGAGAGGCACTATCCGTTGTCTATATTTGACATTGTAGTGGGAGATGTAGCTTCTATGAAGATTGGAGATCAGGTACCGGCTAATGGCTTGTTCGCGGGTGGATATTGCTTGAAGGTAGACGAGTCCAGTATGACTGGAGAAAGCGACCATGTTGACGTCAGTGCTAGCAGAAATCGATTCTTGATATCCGGAACTAAAGTGGCTGATGGCTTCGGTTCAAAGCTGGTAAAATCTGTTGGCATGAATACCTCTTGGGGGGAAATGCCAAGTTGTATCATCTACGACGTGAAGGAGCAGACCCCATTACAGGCTCGCCTCGACAAGCTGGCATCTTGGATTGGTAAGATTGGGTTGACAGTGGCGATCCTTGTGCTTACAGTAATGATAGTTCGCTACGTCACTGGAAGCACAAGGGATGAAAGTGGGCACCGAGAGTACGATGGAACTAAGACAAAGGTCAATGACGTTCTGAATGCAATTGTGAAGGTCATTTCAGCAGCAGTTACCATTCTGGTGGTGGCAATTCCTGAAGGTTTGCCTCTGGCTGTAACTCTAACTCTGGCTTATTCCATGAAAAAGATGATGGGTGATAAAGCCATGGTTCGCAAACTCTCTGCATGTGAGACAATGGGTTCAGCCACAACAATCTGCACGGACAAAACAGGCACTTTAACCTTAAACCAAATGAAGGTTATGGAGTTCTGGCTCGGAAAAGAAAGAATTCAGGATGATGCTTCAACAAAGATAGAAGAAGAGGTCTCCAAATTACTCCATGAAGGGGTTGCTTTAAATACAACAGGCAATGTTGACAAACCACATTCAACATCAACGCCAGAGATTTCTGGCACTCCTACCGAAAAAGTAATACTTTCATGGGCTGTCTTAGATTTGGGTATGCATATGGAAGAAACAAGGCGTAACTGTCAAATAATACAGGTAGAGTCCTTCAATTCAGAGAAAAAGAGAAGTGGGGTAATGATCAGAAGAGGCAACAAGAAGGTAATGAACGTGCACTGGAAGGGAGCTGCTGAGATGATAGTAGCTATGTGCTCCAACAAATACAATAGAAACGGAGAACTGCAAGCCATGAGTCACGAAGATACGACGCAGTTTGGTGCAATAATTGAGAACATGGCAGCCAAAAGCCTGCGCTGCATTGCTTTTGCACACAGAAAGATTGAAGAACTTAATGCACAGAGAAGCTTGAAGAAACCGGACTCACATTATTGGGCTTATCGGATTGAAAGATCCTTGTCAACTAGGTGTGGGAACAGCAGTAAAAACTTGCGAGAGAGCAGAGTCAATGTTAAAATGATTACGGGTAATAATATCCACATTGCAAGGGCTATTGCTATTGAATGTCGAATACTTGATTGTGAAGATGATACAGATAACAAAGCTGTCATACTAGGTGCTCACCTAAGCAGAGAAAAGAGAGGATCGATACATTTTGGGTAATGGCAAGATCATCTCCATTTGAGAAGCTTTCGATGTTGCAATGCTTGAAAGAGAAAGGTCATGCGGTAGCAGTCACATGTGATGGCATGAAACGATGCTCCTGCTCTAAAGGAAGTGGATATTGGGCTTTCCATGGGAATTCAAGGGACTGAGGTGGCAAAGGAGAGATCAGACATAGCTATCTTGGATGATAATTTCATCTCTCTTGTAACAGTATTAAAGTGGGAAAGGTGTGTCTACAATAACATTCAGAAATTCCTTCAATTTCAGCTGACTGTCAGCGTTGCCGCCGTTGTGATCAACTTTGTCGCGGCTGTTTCTTTAGATAAAGTCCCTCTAACTGCCGTCCAGCTTTTGTGGGTCAATCTATGGACACCTTGGGAGCACTAGTCTTGGCAACTTAGCAGCCCGCCAATGATCTCATGACAAAGCCACCTGTGGGTAGATCTGAGCCACTGATCACTAGAGTCATGGGGAGGAACCTCATTGTTCAAGACCTTTACCGGGTGGTCATATTGCTGACGCTGCAGTTCAGAGGAAATCTTTGGTCTGGATGAGAAGGTAAAGAACACCCTCATCTTTAACTTTTTCATTCTCTGTCAAGTTTTTAATGAGTTCAATGCGAGAATGCTGGAGAAGCAAAACATTTTCAAGGGATTGCATAAGAACAAGTTGTTCGTAACAATCATTGGAATTAGCATGGTTCTTCAAGTGCTGATGGTGGAGCTTCGGAAGAAGTTTGCCAATACCGAGGGGCTTAAGTGGGGGCAAGGGGTTGCTTGCGTTGGCGTTGGAATGGTGTCTTGGCTGATCAGTTTTCTTGTGAAACGCATCGCAGTCTCTAGCAAGCAGCTTCCACAGAGATCATTTACATCCTGAAGCACATGGATATGACAAAAGAAAAAAAAAAAAAAGATTTGTTATAGTTTTGTAGCTTTCATTACCATTAGTTGGTCCTACTGTTAGTTGCACAAACATGTAAATGATTACAGAAAATCAAACAAATTATCTTTAAAGACATATAACCATTGATGTTGCAAAAATGAGGCCAATGATAAATTTAGCCTAAGCACTTGGCTTCAAAACATAAGGTCTCCCAGAGAAGCAATGTATCAACGTATGCGGGGGATGCAGTCAGTTATAATTTAGACATACACCTCCCAAGTAATGCTTATGGAAATTCCATTGACATGGAAAACCTTTTTTTTTTTCCACCTTGGACAGGTCATCAAAAATCATTGTTAATGTCCCGCATTTTTAACTACTAAGAGATTGATGAAGGGGAAAAAAGTGAGAAATGCAAAGTAACATTTTACAAGGAAAATTAAATGCAAAGTACTAAATGCATGACTATTGGTGTTTTCCGGCTCTTCAAGTTTAAAATAAAGGTGGGGAAAAACCAAAGGTGGTGAGTCGGGGGAAAAGTGCTGGGTCATAATGTGGCAATTTCATCACCTATTGAATCACAAAATTCTGTACACCCCATGGCAGATAAGAAATATGACTTTTCTCCCATCCCCACAACCCCCTCGTCGCTTTTCTCCCTTCCCCACCACAACCCCCTCATCTCAAGTGTTACCAAACAAGGAAGGGAAGTAAAAACTGAAAACCAAACCAATTTTCTTTTACTGACCCTAGTTTGTGTTTTGTCTCAGCTGCAAATGCTAATAAAATTGGCAATTCCATAAAAAGAAGACTTTTGGTTTTAATAGAATAAAGCAATAAAGACCTATTCTTGATACTCAATTAATTAATTTTTTCTATTTCTTTGTTTTTTTAAAAAGGTAACACAACTCACCAAGAATATATGATTCTAAAGCAAACCGAATTGTGTAATTAAGCTTCATAGTGTAGAGAGAGAGAGAGAAATACCTTGTAATGTAAATCAGACAATATAAAATCCCCCACCATCATTAATCCCTTGAAAATGTTATGGTTCTCTGGCATTCTTTCATTGAACTCATTAAAAACTTGACAGAATGAAAGAGCTAAAGAAGAGGGTGTTCTTTACTTCCTCATCCACACCAGAGATGGATTTTCCTCTGAACTGCAGAGTCAGCAATATGACCACCTGGTTAAAGGCTTGAGCAACCAGGTTCCTGCACATGACTCTACTGGCCCAGATCTACCCACTGGTGGCTGTGAGATCATTGGTGGGCCGCTCAGTGGTCAAGGCTAGTGCTCCCAAGGTGTCCAGGATGAGATTCAAACACAAAAGTTGGTCGGCAGCTAAAGGGACTGTACCTGAAGTGACAGCTGCGACAAAGTTGATCACATGGGCAGCGAAGTTGACAATCAGCTGAAACTGAAGGAGCTTTTGAATGTTACCGTAGACACACCTTCCCCACCTCAAATTGTCACTAAAGAGGTGAAATTATCATCCAAGATGATTATGTGTGAACTCTTTTTTGACTAACAGCCGCGACAAAGTTGATCGGCAACGTTGACCGTCAGCTGAGGTTGAAGGAACTTTTGAATGTTATCGTGACCACACCTTCCTCATCTCAATACTGTCACTACAAAGGTGAAATTATCATCCAAGATGACTATGTCTGAGCTCTACTTTGCCACCTCGATCCCTTGAATTCCCATGGAAAGCCCAGAATATGCTTCGTTTAGATCATTCGTGCCATCACCAGTCGTAGTTTAGGTTTTAAATCACAGGCTGGGTTTGTTTAAACTAATATTGATATTGAATTTAAATTATTTAAATTTATTTATTTTTATTTTATATAAATAATAAATTTGATATTATAACAAATATTTATTTTTTTTCTATTTTCTATTCCTTTTCAATCAAAGAATTTAAAATTTTTTCTTTATTAAATCATCTTTCACTCATTTTTTATCCCCACATTTCGCAAAAAAAGAGAGAAAAGCTTTTCATCCCCTCATTTTTTATTCCCCACATTTCGCACATGTATCGGTGCACATCCATCGATAAGCAGACAGGCAACCCAAGTTAGAAATAAAATAAACAAGAGAAGATAATGAATAATTTCGATAAGAGCAACCCATGTGCCGAGGCGTAGAGTGCGTGCTTATATCAACTTTTCCTTGTGTCGCCGGAAAATTTTATAGATTCTTATGAATATTTTTTCAACAACCCAATAAATTCTTGAAATAATGCGACATATTTTATATCATTATTACAATATATATATCGAGAGAGATAGAGGGAACTATTTAGTGTTGTAGCCTATCCCTTATCTCGTAACTCCCATGAATCTTTTAGCCAATTTATAAGAGAGATAAGTTAAAATTTAACCTCTAATTTTTTTATTTTTAAAATTTTATATTATGATTTTAAAAATAAAATATAAAATTTATGAAAATTATAAAAATTGTGTATATTTTATAATTAATAAATTTATAAAATTTTTAAAAATTTAAATTTACTTTTTACTTAAAATTTAAAATCTTAATTCTTTAAAAAAATTATAATAATTTTAAATATTAAAAATTATTCTATTATTATAAAGTCAAATTTTTTTTTTTCTTTGTTACTTATTTAAAAAATATTATGACTATTATTATTTTATTGATTAATTTATTAAATAATAAAAAATAATATTTAGATATCATCAATCATATAATTATATTAATATAATTTTGATAGACTAGACTATCTATACAAAAATAAAAATTATTTTAATAATATAATTTTTCTTCTAACCAATATTAACTTTTAGTAATTAAAAATTATGAAAAAATTATTTTTAATATAATTTAAAATTAAATATAATAAATAATATAAAAAAATTAATAAATTAGTTGATAATTTAATATATATATTTTTATATTAATACAAATTTAAATTTACTTGTTATTATTTAATATTAAATATAAAATAAAAAATTTATATTCAATACATGATATTAAATTTTAAATAAATTAATATTAAAATTATTTAAATTTAATAAAAAATATATTTTTATAAAAAAAAAAAAAAAAATTAAGGAATAGCTGACTCTCTTTACCCATACCTACCGACATGACTGCAAAAACGTGATAAGCAGCATAAAAAAACATGGCTGCTTATCACGTGTTTTTATTCTTTTATCACGTTTTTGCAGCCATGTCGGTAGGTATGGGTAAAGAGAGTCAGCTATTCGTTAATGCGAGTCTTGGAATTTGGGCTCCATTCAAGTAGACAGCAATATGGGGAAAATAACGGCAGTCCAGTTAGATCCGGCCCATTTTCTGAAGAAGATGAATTTGGGCCACTAAGCCTGACAGGCCTATATATCTGATTTTACTACCGTACCGAAATGGCACAGATCAATCTGGTCCGCCCAGTTTCTTAAAAGAAACATGACACTTTGCTCCGACTCATTGGACCAATTAACATGGGCCGGATCTAACTGGACTGCCGCTATTTTCCCCGTGTTGGTGTTTACTTAAATGGAGCCCAAATTCCTAGACTCGTATCATTTTCCATGCGAAAATGATTTGATCCCGCTCATCACTTTTTTTTTTTTCCCTCCCAACCAAAAAGCAAATGTATGTTGCGGGGACGTCGGCAATCGCGTATTTTGCGGGCATGTCCGCATTTATGAATCGAAGTCAAATGTATTTTGCGGGCATGTCGGCACTTATGAACTTATGAATGGAAGTAGGTGGTATGTTAATTTTTAATATTTTTATTTAATTTTTTAATAAAAATTTATTTTATAAATATTATTAAATAAAAATTAATTTATTTAATATTTAATATTAATATTAATATTAATATTATTTTAATTAAGTATCATATATTCAATATAAATTTTATTTTATATATAATTATATAATAATAAAAAAATTTAAAATTTAATTAATATAATAAAATATATTAAATTATTAATTAATTTATCATTTCTTATAATACGTTACTATCATATTCAATTTTAAATTAAGTTAAAAATATTTTTTTTTTATATTTTTTTTTACTTTTAAAGATTTGATGTCATTGAATTATTTAGAAGTAAAGTTATATTATTAAAATGATATTTTTAAAAATAATATTTATTTTTTTAAATTTATAATATTAAAATTAAAATAAATTAATTATATAACATATAAAATAATAATATTTAAAAATTTTTTTTAATAAATTATATATATAAAATATAAAAAAAATTTTTAATTTTATAGAAATAAAATAATTTTTAGAATTTATAATTATAAAGCTTTTTTTTAGATTAGGATTTTAGATTATAAATAACAAAAAATTTTATTTATTAATTAATTATAAAATATAAATAATTATTTTAATTTTTTTAAAATTTATATTTTTATTTTTAAATTATGGCTAAAAAATGTTGAAATAAAAATCTAATAATTAATTTCTACTTTTTTTTTAAGATTAAAAAATTTTTTAAAAAGTATAAAAAAAAGAAATTAGACTGTAATAATATATATATATATATATATTATTTATTATTTTTTTATATAAAAAAAAAAAATTTATATAAAATTATAATTAAATTATATTATTATAATAAATAATTATAAAATTTATAGTTAATAAATATAATTAATTATTTGATAATTATTTATAATATTTTAAAAAATAATAAAAATATATAATTATAATTATTTTATATTATAATAAAAATTATTATTTTAAAATTTTAAATTATAATATATTTTTTATATTTTTTATTATATCTATGTAATATTAATTTAAATTATAATTTAAATTTGTTAAATTTATATTTTATAATTGGTTAAATATTAATAAAATTATTTTTAGTTTAAAATACAAATTTTCAAACTGGAGCCGCTAAATTAACAGTTCCTTGGCACTTTCCTCTCCCCTTCCCTCCCCTTTTCTCGACGCCCAAGCAAGGTAAGCGGAGCTGAACAAGAAATTACGCGATGCCAAGTTACAATTATACCCTTCTGTGCCCTGTATATTCAGCTTGTAAAGCCAAGAGGCTTAACATCCCACAGAGCAGCCCCACTTACCCTGCAAGTACACTGTCAAACCACATTGACAGATGGGTTTAACCCTTCACGATTCATTAATATATCTTGAATTTCGGAAAAGAAAAGCTTTCCTTGCAGCCGGTACAGCATGTAATTTGCAAGACGCCGGTACGGCATGTGAGGACACTCTAGACCATCTACTAAATATTTTGTGAGGATTATTTTAATAATTTATACATTTTTTATTCAAAAAATTTTCATTTTAATTATTTTTAATACAATTTATTTATTATTTTATATTATATAATAATAAGTTAAATATATTTAAAATTTATAAATAAATAAATTTATATAATATAAAATTATAAATAAATTATATTTAAAAAATTAATATAAAAAATATTTTATGTCAATATATATATATATATATATATATATATAATAAAAGACTAAAATATAAAATAAAAAAAGAGATAAAAAATATTTTAAATATTGCGTGAAGATGTTACTTTTTTTTTGTAACATTCCCAGAGGAGTAACTTGAGGGGCACGTGGAAATTACAAGAAGGCAATGCATTCACCAAGCAAATTTATTTTGCGGCACTTGCGTATTTCGCGGGCATGTCCACACTTTTGAAACGAAGTCGTGATGGATCGAAGTCAAACGTATTTTGCGGGCATGTCGGCACTTATTAATGAAAATAGTAAGTTAATTTTTAATAATTTTTTTTTATAAAAATATATTTTATTAATATTAATAAATTTAAATATATTTATTTTATATTTAATTTTAATATTAATATATTTTAAATTAAATATTACGTATTTAATATAAATTTTATTTTATATTTAACAATATATGATTATAAGAAAACTTAAATTTTAGTTAATATGATAAAATATATTAAATTATTAATTAATTTATTATTTTTATTTTTAATTATTTTAAAAATAATTTTTATTTTATATTTTTTAATTTTTAAAAGTATAGCATTATAAAATTAATTAAAAGTAAAATTATATTATTAAAATAATATTTATAAATTAATTTTTATTTTTTTAAAAAAATAAAGAATTTTAAAATTAAAATAAAATAATTATGTAACAGTGACACTTAAAAATTATTTTATATTATTTAATAAATTAAATAATAAAATATTAATACTTATAACATATTTTTTTATAATAAATAATAAATTAATAAAATATTTAAAAATTTTTGATTTTATAATAAAAAAAAAATATTTAAATTTTAAAATTTTTTATTTTTGTAAAAAAATAAAAATAAAATTTTAAATTTTAAATGACAAAAAACTTTATATTTATTAAAAATTTTATTAACTTATTAATTATAAAATAAAAATATATATATTTTTATTTTTATAAAAAATATAATTAAAAATTTTAAAAATAAAAGTTTAGAAATTAAGTTTCAACTTCTCTCTCATAAATTGACTAAAAAATTTAGTGAAAATACGATGGTGGATTAAAATACTAAAATAATATATATATATATATAAAAGAACTATTTATTATTTTTTAAATAAAAAAATTTATTAAAAAAAATTTTATTCAAAATTATATTATTAAAATTAATAATTTTAAAATTTAAATTTTATAAATATAATTAATTATTTAATTTTTTTTAAAATTAATAAAATAAAAAATGTATAATAATATTATAATTATTTTATATAATAATAAAAATTATTATTTTAAAAATTTAAATTATAATAAATTTTTTTATATTATTTATCATACTTATACAATATAAATTCAAATTATAATTTATATTTATTAAATTTAAATTTTATAACTTATTAAATATTAATAAAATTAATTTTAATATAAAATACAAATTTTCAAGCCGCTAAAGAAACAGCTCCCTCGCACTTTCCTCTCCCCTCTCTCTCTCTCCCTTTCTCTTTTCAAGCAAAGTCGGTGGAGCTTACCCAGAAATTGCGCGAAGTCAAGTTACAATTATACCCTTCTGTGTATACAGGTTGGAAAGCCGAGAGGAGAGAAGCTACAGCAAACCCCCTTCTTTCTCCTTTTGAAAACACATTACCGTTCAATTCATCGCCTTCCTTTTCCTATATAAAATCACGGTACTGCGCATTTCATCTTCATCTTCATCTTCAATAAGCCTTTGGTCCTTTACACAACCCCTTTTCCTCTACTTACAAGTTCCATTGATTTCTAGCTGTTTTCCATCAACAATGATGCACCTGAGGTCTCAAAAACCGAGCGAGAAACGGTTTCTTGATGGGAAAGATGACTCCTTGGGTTCGAAACTTCGTCGGAGAAGGTGGCGGATGGCTTTCATGGCCATATATTTCACAAGGATTCTTGTTTCCTTGTCAAAGAAAGTTGTTGACCAGACTAAGTTACTGCGCTCCCTCTCTTATGTTTCCATCAATGTCGACGACGATACCCCACGTTTGTCTCTGATAGGTATGGGAGGAGTCTGCAAGTTGCTGCAATCCCTGAAAGTGACATGAAAGATGGTAGAAGCGGTACAGGGGCTGATCTTGCTCATAGAAGGGCTGTTTTTGGTGTAAATACGCACCAGAAGCCGCCCATATATTTCACGAGACTTCTTGTTTCCTTGTCAAAGAAAGTTGTTGACCAGACTAAGCCATTTGTATTTGATGGGTATGGGAGCAGTAGTGAAGTTGCTGCAATCCTTGAAAGTGACATGAAAGATGGTATAAGCAGTACAGGGGCGGATCTTGCTCATAGAAGGGCTGTTTTTGGTGTAAATACGCATCAGAAGCCGCCTATGAGGTTTAGGATCAAGAAAAAGACCGAGAAAGAGAAGAATCTGGAGTCATTGGACCAACTGGGTGGAGTCGTGCAGGTTGCTGCAATCCTTGAAAATGACATGAAAGATGATATAAGTGGGACAGAGGCTGATCTTGCCCATAGAAAGGCTGTTTTTGGTGCAAATACGCACAAGAAGCCGCCCATGAGGAGCTTTCTCAGCCCTTTTTTTTTATGCACTTAAGGATACAACCATTATCATTCTTTTGGTCTCTGCCTTCCTGTCACTTGCATTTGGTACTATGCAGCATGGCCCAAAAGAAGGATGGTATGATGGAGCTAGCATCATTATTGCTTGCATTCTTGTTATTGCTTTGTCTGATATGAGCAACTTCAAACAATCCAGGCAATTCATGAAGCTATCTGATGAGAGCAAAGACATCAAGGTGCAGGTGGTGAGAGATGCGAGGCACTATCCCGTGTCTATATTTGACATTGTAGTGGGAGATGTAGTTTCTTTGAAGATTGGAGATCAGGTACCGACTGATGGCATGTTCTCCGGTGGATATTCCTTGAAGGTGGACGAGTCCGGTAAGACTGGCGAAAGCGACCACGTTGACGTCAATGGTAGCAGAAATTCATTCTTGATATCCAGAACTAAAGTGGCCGATGGCTTCGGTTCAATGCTTGTTACATCTGTTGGCATGAATGCTTCTTGGGGGGAAACGCTAAGTCGTATCATCTACGATGTGGTGGAGCAGACCCCATTACAGGCTTGCCTTGACAAGCTGGCATCTTGTATTGACAAGGTTGGGTTGACCGTGGCGATCCTTGTACTTACAGTTATGATGGTTCGCTACGTCACTGGTAGCACCAGGGATGAAAGTGGCCACAGAGAGTATGATGGAACTAAGACAAAGGTCAATGATGTTCTGAATGCAATTGTGAAGATCCTTTCAGCGGCGGCTACCATTCTGGTGATGGCAATTCCTGAAGGTTTGCCTCTGGCTGTAACTCTAACTCTGGCTTATACCATGAAAAAGATGATGGGTGATAGAGCCATGGTTCGCAAACTCTCTGCAAGTGAGACAATGGGTTCAGCCACAACAATCTGCATGGAGAGGTTAGAGCATCGCATTTGTAATGCGATGGTCATCAGTTCAACTCCGATAGCTTGCTTTTTTATACTTGTTTGTATATTTTTTTTTACATAATATCTGTTTTCGAAATAAAAGAATATTAAAAAAAGTTTCTCCCATCTTTTTCAAAGAGCAACGATTATTAGCAATTTTTAATTATAATATGATTAAAAATTAGAGGAATTCAATTTTTATAGAGCAAATCAAGAACAAAAACAGAGATCTTTTTTCTTTCATTTGCATTTTAACCTTAAACCAAATGAAGGTTACGGAGTTCTGGCTCGGAAAAGAAAGAATTAAGGATAAGGCTTCAACAAAGATAGAAGAAGAGGTCTTTAAATTACAGCATGAAGGGTTGACAAATCACATTCAATATTAATGCCTGAGATTTTCTGGCACTCCTACAGAAAAAGCAATACTTTCATGGGCTGTCTTAGATTTGGGCATGCATATGGAAGAAACAAGGCATAGCTGTCAAATAATACAGGTAGAGTCCTTCAATTCATGGAAAAAGAGAAGTGGGGTACTGATCAGAAAAAGCAACAAGAAGGAAATGCACGTGCACTTGAAGGTAGCTGCTGAGATGATGGATGTGGAAGAAACCGGACTCACGTTATTAAGGCTTATCGGATTGAACGACCAGGTGTCAGAACAGCAGTAGAAACTTGCGAGAAAGCAGGAGTCCATGTTAAAATGATTATGGGTGATAATGTCCACACAGCAAGGGCTATTGCTATTAGATACATGATTATGAAGATGATCCAGATAACAAAGCTGTCATACTAGGTGTTGATTTCAGAAATTACTCACCAAAAGAGAGGATCGATGCATTTTGGGTAATGGCAAGATCATCTCCATTTGACAAGCTTTTGATGTTGCAAAGCTTGAAAGAAAAAGGCCATGCGGTAGCAGTCACTTGTGATGGCATGAATGATGCCCTGCTCTAAAGGAAGTGAATGTCGGGCTTTCCATGGGAATTCAAGGGACTGAGGTGGCAAAGGAGAGCTCAGACATAGCTATCTTGGATGATAATTTCATCTCTGTGGTGACAGTATTAAAGTGGGAGACGTGTGTCTACAATAACATTCAGAAGTTCCTTCAATTTCAGCTGACTGTCAACGTTATTGCCCTTGTGATCAACTTTGTTGCGCCTGTTTCTTTAGGCAAAGTCCCTCTAACTACCGTCCAGCTTTTGTGGGTGAATCTCATTATGCACACCTTGGGAGCACTAGCCTTGGCAACTCAGCAGCCCACCAATGATCTCATGACAAAGCCACCTGTGGGTAGATCTGAGCCACTAATCACTAGATTCATGTGGAGAAACCTCATTGTTCAGGCCCTTTACCAGGTGGTCATATTGCTGACTCTGCAGTTCAGAGGAAAATCCATCTTTGGTGTGGATGAAAAGGTAAAGAATACCCTCATCTTTAACTTTTTCGTTCTCTGTCAAGTCTTTAATGAGTTCAATGCGAGAATACTGGAGAAGCAAAACATTTTCAAGGGATTGCATAAGAACAAGTTGTTCGCAACAATCATTGGAATTACAATAGTTCTTCAAGTGCCGATGGTGGAGCTTCTGAAGAAGTTTGCCAATACCGAGGGGCTTAAGTGGGGGCAAGGGGTTGCTTGCGTTGGCATTAGAATGGCGTCTTGGCTGATCAGTTCTCTTGTGAAATGCATCCCAGTCTCTAGCAAGCAGCTTCCACAGAGATCATTTAGATCCCGAAGCACATGGATATGACAAAATAAAAAATAAATGGTTTCTTTTAGTTTTGTAGCTTTCATTACCATCAGCAGAATATTTTAAAGACAAATGTGGAATGGACTAGATATCTAATGTAGTTGCTGGTTGTACATCAAGAAGAGGGAATTTCATGTTTTAAGTCTTTTTATCCGTTGCTATCTTTCAGCTGGTCCTACCCTTCGTTGCAAAAACATGTAAATGATTACAGAAAATCAAACAAATTATCTTTAAAGACATATAACCATTGATGTTGCAAAAATGAGGCCAATGATAAATTTAGCCCTAGCACTTGGCTTCAAAAAATAAGGTCCCCAATGTATCAACGTATGCTGAGGATGCAATCAGTTATAATTTAGATATACATCTCCCAAGTAATGCTTATGGAAATCCCATTGACATGGAAAACCTTTTTTTTTCCTCCTTGCATAGGTCATCAAAAATCATTGTCAATTTCCCGAAAGTAGCAATTTTTACTATTAAGGGATGGTTGAAGGGGGGAAAAAGTGAGGAATGCAAAGTAACATTTTACAAGGAAAAGTAAATGCGAAGTACTAAATGCATGACTATTGGTGTTTTCCGTCACCTCAAGTCTAAAATTGAGGAAAAAGCAAAGGTGGTGAGGCGGGTGAAAAGTGTTCGGTCGGTCATGATGTGGCCACTTCATCACCTGTTGAATACAAAATTCTCTACAGCCACCCTCATCGCTTTTCTCCCTTCCCTACCACAGCCACCCTCGTCTCAAGTGTTACCAAAGAAGCAAGGGAAGTAAAAACTGAAAACCAATTTTCTTTTCCTGACTCTACTCTGTGTTTTGTCTCAGCTGCAAATGCTAATAAAATTGGCAATCCCAAAAAGAAAACTTTTGGTTTTGATAGAATAGAGGAATAAAGCCATGTTCTTGACACACAATTAATTAGCTATTTCCATTTCCTTGTTTTCTTTTTTTCAAAAGGTAACACAACTCACCAAGAATATATGATTCTAAAGCAAACCGAATTGTGTAATTAAGCTTCGGAGTGTAGAGAGAGAGGGAGGAATACCTTGTGATGTAAATCAGACAATATAAAATCCCCCACCATCAATAATCCCTTGAAAATGTTATGGCTCTCTGGCATTCTTGCATTGAACTCATTAAAAACTTGACAGAATGAAAGAGCTAAAGATGAGGGTGTTCTTTACTTCCTCATCCACACCAGAGATGGAATTTCCTCTGAACTGCAGAGTCAGCAATATGACCACCTGGTAAAAGGCTTGAGCAACCAGGTTCCTGCACATGACTCTACTGGCCCAGATCTACCCACTGGTGGCCTTTTCGTGAGATCATTGGTGGGCTGCTCAGTGGTCAAGGCTAGTGCTCCCAAGGTGTCCAGGATGAGATTCATTCACAAAAGTTGGTCGGCAGCTAAAGGGACTGTACCTGAAGTAACAGCTGCGACAAAGTTGATCACATGGGCAGCGACGTTGACAATCAGCTGAAACTGAAGGAGCTTTTGAATGTTACCGTAGACACACCTTCCCCACATCAAACCCCACCTCAAATTGCCACTAAAGAGGTGAAATTATCATCCAAGATGATTATGTGTGAACTCTTTTTTGACTAACAGCCGCGACAAAGTTGATCGGCAACGTTGACCGTCAGCTGAGGTTGAAGGAACTTTTGAATGTTATCGTGACCACACCTTCCTCATCTCAATACTGTCACTACAAAGGTGAAATTATCATCCAAGATGACTATGTCTGAGCTCTCCTTTGCCACCTCAATCCCTTGAATTCCCATGGAAAGCCCATAATATGCTTCATTTAGAGTAGGGGCATCATTCGTGCCATCACCAGTTGTAGTTTAGGTTTCAAATTACAGGCCTGGATTTGTTTAATCTGATATTCATATTGATTTTAGATTGTTTAAATTTATTTACTTCCATTTCATATAAATGATAAAATTGATACTATAACAAATATTTTTTTTTCCCTATTTTCTCTTCCTTTTCAATTAAAGAATTTATAAATTTTTCTTTCTTAAATCATCTTCTTTCAAATACGAAGACAAAAAAGCTTTTCATCCCCTTATTTTTTATTTCCCCCACACTTCTTACTTTCACAGAAGTTGACTCTGGCAAATGTATCGGGGCACATCCACCGACGAAACAAACAAGCAACACAAGTTAGCAATAAATAAATAAATAAATAAATAAATAAGTGAAGATAAGAAAAAATTTCCATAAGAACAACACTAAGACATGTGCCGAGGCATAGGGTGCGTGCCCAGTTATATTGACTTTTTCTTTATGTCGCCAGAAAATTTTATAAATTTTTTGAATAACCCAATAAATTTTTGAAATAATGCAACGTATTTTATATCATTGCAATAAAATATATGGATAGATAAAGAGAGAGAGAGAGAGAAAAAAGATTCAGGGAACTATTTAGTGTTGTAGCCCATCCCTTCTCGTGTCTCCGATAAATGTTCTAGCCAATTTATAAGAGAGATCAGTTCAGATGTAGTTTCTAATTTTTTTATTTTTAAAATTTTAAATTATAATTTTTAAAATAAAATATAAAATTTATAAAAATTAAAAGAATTATATATATTTTTTTATAATTAATAAATTATTAAAATATTAATATATTTAAATTTATATTTCATTTAAAATTTAAAACTTTAATTCTTAAAAAATATATATGATTTTAAATTTTAAAAATTATTCTGTTATTATAATGTCAATTTTTTTTATCATTTATTATAAAAATTATTGTGAATATTAATATTTTATTGATAAAATAAAAAAATATTGAGATATCACGTATTGCATAACTATTTTAATATAATTTTGACAAGTTGAAAAAACATATATAGAAAAATAAAAATTATTTTGTGAAGATTATTTTAATAATATATTTTTTTTTTTTCTATTTAATGTTATAATACTTAATTTTTAAATAATTAAAAAATATTAAAAAAAGATTATTTTTAGTATAATTTAAAATTAAATATGATAAGTAATATATATATAAAATGATAAATTAATTTATAATTATATATATATATATATTTTTTATATTAGTTTAAATTTAAATTTTTTTATTATCATTTAATATTAAAAATAAAATAAAATTTATACTTAATACATAATATTAAATTTTAAATAAATTAATATTAAAATTAAATATAAAAATTATTAAAATTTAATTAAAAATATATATTTTTATAAAAAAATTAATAAAAATATTAACGAATAATTAACCACCTTTACTCGTAACTGCCGACATGCCTGCAAAAATGTGATAAGCGGAATCAAATTATTCTCGAATGGAAAATGATGCGAGTCTAGGAATTTGGGTTCATTAAAGTAAACACTTATACGGGTAAAATAACGGCAGTCCAGTAGATCCGGCCCATTTTACGATGAAGATGAATTTGGGCCACCCAGCCTTACAGGCCTATATATCTGATTTTACTACCGTACCTAAAAGGCACAGATCAATCTGGCCCGGCCAGTTCCTTAAAAGAAAAATGACACTTGAGCCAATTAAATTACACAAATACATTTTTAAATTAAACAAATATATTTTTAAAAAAATAATATAAAAATAAATCAAAAAGTTCTTTCACTTGATATTTATATTTTATTAAATCAAATTTTTTTATATCAACAAAAATAAAACTATTTGTATAATTTAATTGATTTAATGGGTTGGAACAAATAATTTGATTAAGTTAAACAAATATACTTTAAAATATATATATATAAATAGATAAGAAAACTTTCTCTCTTTATATTTTTATTTTATTAAATCAAGTTTGTTTGTATTAAAAAATATAAAATTACTTGTATAATTTAATTAGTTGTGGAAACAAGTAATTTAATTAAATTAAATTAATATATTTTAAAAAAATAGTATAAAAATATATTAAAAAAACTCTTTATCTTAATATTTATATTTTATTAAATTAAGTTTGTATATATCAATTAAAATAAAATTATATGTATAATTTAATTAATCTAATGAGTTAAAACCAATAATCTGATTAAATTAGATAAATATACTTTAAAAAAAATATAAAAATAGACAAAAAAAACTCTTTTTTTTTATATCTGTATTTTATCAAATCAAGTTTATCTCTATCACAAAAAGAAAATTATTTATATAATTTAATTAGTTTAATAAGTTAAAATAAATAATTTGATTAAATTAAACAAATATAGTTTTTAAAATATGATATAAAAATAGATGAAAAAATTTTCTCTCTCATATCTGTAACTTATTAAATCAAATATGTCTATATATAAAAAAGAATTATTTATATAATTTAATTGGCATTATTATTCTTTTTAAGAAACTGGGCGGACCAGATTGATCTGTGCCTTTTTGGTACAGTAGTAACTACTTGAATGGAGCCCAAATTCCTAGACTCGTATCATTTTCCATGCGAAAATGGTTTGATGCCCCTTATCATAATTTTCTCTTTCTCTCCAACAAAAAACACAAATGTATTTTGCGGGCATGTCGATACTTCCGAATCGAAGTCAAATGTATTTTGCGGGCTTATCACAATCACCGTTCGATGTAATTAATGTTACTTATAGAATATGATATGAAAAAAGAAATTTATTATAATTTTCACTCTATAAATACAAATATAATTTTTATTTCAAAAAAGATTTTACCATTAATTTATTATACTTATTATTTTTAAGAAATTTACTCAAAAAAAAATAAGTTTGATATACATTTTGTTTTTCTAATAATATAATGAGTTCTTTTTATTAATTTAAGTTTTAAGATAATTTTTAATTATTTTTATATTATATTTTTTTATCCTAATAAAATTAATTAAAAAGTATTATTAAATAAAAAATTATAAAATATTATTATTTAAAAATATTTTATATTATTTTATTATATATATATATATACCTCAAATTTCTCAAATCGAAATGAAGTAACTTTTTCAGTCAAGTCACCTGAAAGAAAATGAACAAGTCTACTCGAGTCTTTCCCAAAACATTTCTTGTCAAAGGAGCAGCACTCTCATCGTGCGTCCCAGGTCATCCAGATGACGTACAGAAAAGACCGTAGTGCTCACGTCGGATGAAGACCCTGCTGTTGCTTTAGTCATTGTTATGTTTTCTTTCCTCTTTTTTTTTTTTTTTTTTTTGGTCCTCTTGGCCTTTTACTGCAAGGACCATGAAAATAAAGAACGATCAGATGCCGTGTAATGTTCAACGATAATAGGATTCGAAAGTGCTTGGCAATTTCCATCTAGCTGGAACTGTTTTGCTAATCTATTGCTAGCATGACTTGACCAAATCGTATAAGGCCAAAAATTCTAACTCCGAGAAAGAAGCAAACCCAACGACTCAACAGTTACCTCTAAAGCCAGCCTATTTTTTGAATTTGGAATTTTTTTAAGGAAATAAACTAGAGACTTTTACTTCCTTAGTATTGGCCACTCAAGCTAGCCTTCGATCAGACCGAGGAAAAAAGAAAAAAGAAAAAAAAAAAGAAACTCAGCTGCACAAAGGTGAAAGTTAACATGATAACGTAAGAATATCATTGACAGCGAGCCATAATTAAATTAACATATATGACTTAGACCAGAATACCCAAAAATAAAAAAGCATAGGTTTAAGTAGCTTGACTGGTATTAAAAATGAAAAAGTTATTTCAAATGTAGGTGAACCATATCATAAATGACTAATATATATTCCTACGAGGACTTTTGGCAACGTTCCAACAATGTGACGTTATACGTATCTCATCATGAATGAGTGCGTAAGACGATGGAAAGGGCAAAAATGGAAACGGGAAACAAGGGGAAAATAATTACTCGTCAAAGAAGGGAAAAAACATGACGAAGTCCCCAAAAATCGATAAAAAAAAAAAAAAAGAAAAGGGCGTCAATGGTAAACATGCGAAGACTTCCCTCCCTGTTCATAGTCAACTAGAAAAGCATTAAGATTGATTTCAATCGATGACTGTATGACCTACTAATACAAGCCAACTTATGGATTTTATTTTTGTAAAAATGGAAAATTTTATAAATAATTATGTGGATTTTGATGTTAAATAAATTAAAAAATTAAATTAATCGTTTAATTATTAGATATTTATTAATTAATTTAAATAATATAAAAAATAAATAATTATATATATATATATATATATATATATAAAGTAATTGTAAAAAAAATGACATATAATTTATAGTAAAAACATTATTTTAAAATTTAATTCTAATAATTATTTTTATATTTTTAAATAAAAAAAAAAAATAAATCAATTTAATTTTTTTTAGTAGTTATAGATATTATTATTAAAACTAAAAAAATTTTTAAAGTTATATAAATATTTAATTATAATATTAAATTTTCTTCATATAATATAATATTATTAATTAAATTTAAATCTTAATATTCATTATATAATACATTAATTTTTATTATATTATAATAAAATGTTAACAAGTTATCAGAGTTATAAAAATATGTAATTTCTTTTATAATACTGTCTCTTAAAAGTATTAGCAAATCTTCACCCTAATGCCTGGATAAAAATTTAGGAAGAAAGGAAAAATGAAAGGAAAAAATGTGAGAGGAATAAAAAGTAAAGGGATTAAAATTTTTTTTTTCTCTCTTTGTATTTGAAAGAAGATAATTTAAGAAAGAAAAATTATAAAATTTTTAATTAAAAAGAAATAAGAAATACAAAAAAAAATATTTATTATAATATCAATTTTATCAATTAAATTTAAATAATATAAAACTAATATAAATATTAGTTTAAACAAATTTAAACTCGATTAATTGAAAAGTCAAGCCCGTAATTTAAAACCTAAGTTACATTTAAAAACCTTTAATTATCGATTAAGCCATGATTTTGAAAACTTGATTAAACTCACAAGTGAGATTAATAAAATTTAAAATTAAATAATAATTTTTAATTTATTTTTAAAAATTAATAATTAAATTGATAAATTAATTAATTAGATTATAAATCAATAAATTAGTTACTATTTTTTCAAATCATTAATTTAAAAAAAAATTTTTAAAAATAAAGAAAGCAAATTTTTTTCTATATTTAATTTTCTTACAAATAAAAATAATACAATTTAAATAACTTTTGTTATTTTTCTAAAAACATGAATCAAAAAAAATTAGAAAAAAAATTATATAAGTGTGTTTATTTATATTTAATTAAAATATAAAAAAATTATATATTATATATATATTATTATTTATTTATTTAAAAAATTTAAATTATTTTATTTTTAATAAAAAATATATAAAAAAAAAATAAAAATATTATAAATTATAATATATTTTATATTAAATTTATTTAATTTAAATTTTTATATTTATAAATATATCATATAAATTAATTTTTTTATTTTTATTATATACAAATTATAAAAATATATAATATAATTATATTATTTAAATATTATAAAAATATAAAATATAAAAATATATTTTAATTATATTTTATATATTAAATATTAAATATTAATTTTATTAATTAAATTATAATTTGAAAATTAAATTAAATAAATATTTAAATTTTAAATATTTTAATTTAATAATTAATTTAATTTTTAAAATTTTATTTATTTTTTTTATTTAAATTATAATTTTAAAAAATATAAAAAATAATGTCTTTTGACTCAACGAGTCTTAGCAATTAGTTACTTTTTCCTTAATTTCGAGGAAACGTTTCTTCGGCCCGGATGAAAATTGTACCATCTTCTCTCCTCGCACCGAAAAAAGTGTTGATTTAAAATAATAATTAAATTTTATGATTATAAAATTTATAATTAATAAATATAATTAATTTTATAATATTTATTTATAATTTTTTAAAAATTAATAAAATAAATAATAATAATTTTTATATAATTAAATTATAATTATATAATATAATAATAATAATAATAATAATTTTAAAAAAATTAAATTATAATATATTTTTTAATATTTTTTATTATATTAAAATTTTTTTATTTATAAAAAATAAATTTAAATTATAATTTATTTTTATTAAATTTAAATTTTTTTTTTTTTTATTAAATATTAATAAAATTTATTTTTAACCTAAAATATAAATATTCAACTGCAATATCTAGATTCCCCGTACTTTGTTCTCCCCTTTCCTGCCCTTTTCTCGTTGCCCAAAGCAAAGTCAGCGTAGCTTACCGGGGAATTGCGCGAAGTCAAGTTACAATTATACCCTTCAGTGCCATGTTTGCTTATACAGGGATTGCAAAGCCGGTAAGTTTGCCATAACACCAAACTGAAGCAAATTTTGCCTGAACCAAACGGAAAGGAAAGAGAGAAGAGGAAAATACAGCGCAGCTTCTTGCCTGTAAAGCCGCCTTCTTTCTCCTTTAGAAAACGCATTACTGTTCAATTCATCGCCTTCTTTTTCCTATAAAAGCACGGTTCTGCTCGTTTCATCTTCATCTTCATCTTCAATCTTCAAGAATCCTTTGGTCCTTTACACAACCCCTTTCCTCTACTTGCAAGTTCCATTGCTTTCTAGCTGTTTTCCATCAACAATGATGCACCTGCGGTCTCAAAAATCGAGCGAGAAAAGGTTTCTTGATGGGAAAGATGACTCCTGGGGTTCGAAACTTCATGGGAGAAGATGGCGGATGGCTTTTACGGCCATACGTTTCACAAGGCTTCTTGTTACCTTGTCAAAGAAAATTGTTGACCAGCGCTCCCTCTCCTATGTTTCCATCAATGTCCATGATGATGCCCCACGTTTGTCTTTGATGGGTATTGATCAGAAAATATACTCACTGATCTGGTGAAAGAGAAGCATCTGGAGTCATTGGACCAACTGGGTGGAGTAGTGCAGGTTGCTGCAATCCTTGAAAGTGACATGAAAGATGGTATAAGTGGGACAGAGGCTGATCTTGCTCATAGAAGGGCTGTTTTGGGGGCAAATACGCACAAGAAGCCGCCCATGAGGAGCTTTCTCAGCCTTTTTTTTGATGCACTTAAGGATACAACCATTATCATTCTTTTGGTCTGTGCCTTCCTGTCACTTGCATTTGGTATTATGCAGCATGGCCCAAAAGAAGGATGGTATGATGGAGCTAGCATTATTATTGCTGTCATTCTTGTTGTTGCTTTGTCTGCTATGAGCAACTTCAAACAGTCCAGGCAATTCACGAAGCTATCTGATGAGTGTAAAGACATCAAGGTGCAGGTGGTGAGAGATGCGAGGCACTATCCCGTGTCTATATTTGACATTGTAGTGGGAGATGTTGTTTCTTTGAAGATTGGAGATCAGGTACCGGCTGATGGCTTGTTCTTGGATGGATATTCCTTGAAGGTGGACGAGTCCAGTATGACTGGCGAAAGTGACCATGTTGACGTCAATGGTAACAGAAACCCATTTTTGATGTCCGGAACTAAAGTGGCTGATGGCTTCGGTTCAATGATTGTTACATCTGTTGGCATGAATACTTCTTGGGGGGAAATGCTAAGTTGTATCATCTACGATGTGAAGGAGCAGACCCCATTACAGGCTCGCCTCGACAAGCTGGCATCTTGGATTGGTAAGGTTGGCTTGACAGTAGCGATCCTTGTGCTTACAGTTATGATGGCTCGCTACTTCACTGGAAGCACCAGGGATGAAAGTGGCCACAGAGAGTATGATGGAACTAAGACAAAGGTCAGTGATGTTCTGAATGCAGTTGTGAAGATCGTTTCAGCTGCAGTTACCATTCTGGTGGTGGCAATTCCTGAAGGTTTGCCCCTGGCTGTAACTCTAACTCTGGCTTATTCCATGAAAAAGATGATGGGTGATAAAGCCATGGTTCGCAAACTCTCTGCATGTGAGACAATGGGTTCAGCCACAACAATCTGCACGGACAAAACTGGCACTTTAACCTTAAACCAAATGAAGGTTATGGAGTTCTGGCTCGGAAAAGAAAGAATTCAGGATGATGCTTCAACAAAGATAGAAGAAGAGGTCTTCAAATTACTCCATGAAGGGGTTGCTTTAAATACAACAGGCAATGTTGACAAACCACATTCAACATCAACGCCAGAGATTTCTGGCACTCCTACCGAAAAAGCAATACTTTCATGGGCTGTCTTAGATTTGGGTATGCATACGGAAGAAACAAGGCATAACTGTCAAATAATACAGGTAGAGTCCTTCAATTCAGAGAAAAAGAGAAGTGGGGTACTGATCAGAAGAGGCAACAAGAAGGAAATGCACGTGCACTGGAAGGGAGCTGCTGAGATGATGGTAGCCATGTGTACCAACTACCACAAAAGAAATGGAGAACTGCAAGCCATGAGTCACGAAGATACCACGCAATTTGGTGCAATAATTGAGAACATGGCATCCAAAAGCCTGCGCTGCATTGCCTTTGCACACAGAAAGATTGAAGAACATAATGCGCAAATCTCTGAGAAGCTTGAAGAAACCAGACTCACATTATTGGGGCTTATTGGATTGAAAGACCCTTGTCGACCAGGTGTCAGAACAGCAGTAGAAACTTGCAAGAAGGCAGGAGTTAATGTTAAAATGATTACTGGTGATAATGTCCACACAGCAAGGGCAATTGCTATTGAATGCGGGATACTTGATTGTGAAGATGATATAGATAACAAAGCTGTCATATTAGGTGTTGATTTCAGAAATTACTCACCTGAGCAGAGAAAAGAGGGGCTCGATGCAATTCGAGTAATGGCAAGATCATCTCCATTTGACAAGCTTTTGTTGGTGCAATGCTTGAAGGAGAAAGGTCATGTGGTAGCAGTCACTGGTGATGGCACGAATGATGCCCCTGCTCTAAAGGAAGCAGATATTGGGCTTTCCATGGGAATTCAAGGGACTGAGGTGGCAAAGGAGAGCTCAGACATAGTCATCTTGGATGATAATTTCACCTCTGTGGTGACAGTATTGAGGTGGGGAAGGTGTGTCTACAATAACATTCAGAAGTTCCTTCAATTTCAGCTGACTGTCAACGTTGCTGCGCTTGTGATCAACTTTGTCGCGGCTGTTTCTACGGGTAAAGTCCCTCTAACTGCCGTCCAGCTTTTGTGGGTCAATCTCATTATGGACACCTTGGGAGCACTAGCCTTGGCGACTGAGCAGCCCACTAATGATCTCGTGACAAAGCCACCTTTGGGGAGATCTGGGCCACTAATCACCGGAGTCATGTGGAGGAACCTCATTGCTCAGGCCCTTTACCAGGTGGTCATATTGCTGACTCTGCAGTTCAGAGGAAAATCCATCTTTGGTGTGGATGAGAAGGTAAAGAACACCCTCATCTTTAACTCTTTCGTTCTCTGTCAAGTTTTTAATGAGTTCAATGCGAGAACGCTGGAGAAGCAAAACATTTTCAAGGGATTGCATAAGAACAAGTTGTTCTTAACAATCATTGGAATAACCATAGTTCTTCAAGTGCTGATGGTGGAGCTTCTGAAGAAGTTTGCCAATACCGATAGGCTTAATTGGGGGCAATGGGGTGCTTGCATTGGCATAGGAATGGTTTCTTGGCTGATCAGTTTTCTTGTGAAATGCATCCCAGTCCCTAGCAAGCAGCTTCCACAGAGATCGTTTAGATCCTTAAGCACATAGATATGACCAAAAAAAATTGGTTTGTTTTAGTTTTCATAGCTTTCATTACCATTAGTAGAATATTGTAAAGATATATGTGAAACGGACTACATATTTAATCTAGTTGCTGGTTCTACATCATGAAGAAGGAATTTCATACTTTTAGTCTTTCTGTCCTTTGCTAGCTTTCAGCTGGTCCTACTGTTAGTTGCACTAACATGAAGACATATATCCATTGATGTTGCAAATGCAAGGCCAATGATACATTTAGGCTACGCATTTGGCTTCAAAAAACAAGGTCCCCAAGAGAAAGCAATGTATCAATGGATGCGTAGCATGCAATCAATTATAATTTAGATATATGACTCCCAAGTGCTGCCTATGGAAATTCCATTGACATGGAAAACCATTTTTTTTCCTCCTTGGATAGGTCATAAAAAATCATTGTTAATGAACCCGAAAGTAGCATTTTTTACTACTAAGAGATTGTTGCAGGGAAAAAAGTGAGAAATGAAAAGTAACATTTTACAAGGAAAATTAAACGCAAAGTGCTAAATGCATGACTATTGGTGTTTTCCATCACGTCAAATTGGGTAAAGGTGGGGAAAAAGCGAAGGTGGTGGGACGGGGGAAAAGTGGTGGGTCATAATGTGGCCATTTCATCACTTCTTGAATCACAAAATTCTCTACACCCCAAGCTGTGGCAGATAAGAAATATGACTTTTCTCCCCATCCCCACAACCCCCTCATCGCTTTTCTCCCTTCCCCACCACAACCCCCCTCATCTCAAGTGTTACCAAAGAAGCAAGGCAACCAATTTTCTTTTACTAACTCTTGTTTTTGTTTTGTCTCCGCTGCAGATGCTAATAAAATTGGCAGTCCCAAAAAAAAAAGTTTTTGGTTTTAATAAAATAGAGCAATAAAGACGTTGACATTCAACTGATTAGCTTTTTCCATTTCTTTGTTGTTTTCCTTTTGGTAACACATCTCATGAAAAATATATGATTCCAAAGCTAACCGAATTGTATAATTAAGCTTCAGAACCAAAAGATAGAGACAAGAATACCTTGTACTGTAAACCAGATATGATAAAATGCCCCCATCGTCAATAAACTAGAAGAAAGATTGCAAGACACGCAAAGCACTCTGAAGTGGGAACCCACAAATAAAGTCACATCATGTCTAGGGTTTCAAGAAATAAAAGCAGCAAGGTCTACTCCGTAATTTCAGTGTCAAAGCGCATTTTGAGCCACCCCATCTGGGTTTGACTCATCACGATTCATTTCATGCAATGTATCTTCCTTCCAGCCTGTACAGCATGTCATTTGCAAGCGCCCGGTACGGCGTACCGGCCCATTTTTAACGCCTGTGAATATTGGAATGCCAAGTGCTTACGCTGGTGTGACAAAAAATAAAAAAACTCTTAACCTTCTAATAAATTCTTTGTGAGGATTATTTTAATAATTTAAATATTTTTATTTTAATTTAAAGTAACTTTCTTATTTTAAAAGATTTCTATTTTAATTATTTTTTTATAGTTTATTTTTTATTTTATATTATATAATAAATAAAATATATTTAAATAAAAAATAATGATATAGTTTAAAATTATAAATAAATTATACTCAAAATTAGATAAATAAATATAATAAACATCTATTATTAATATCGATTTGAAAAATGAACCAAATTTAAACCAGAAAAAAAAAGATAAAGTGGAGATAAAAAATATTTTAAATGCAAATTTTCTTGATTGTAACCACAACAAAAAATTGCATTGAAGTTGTAACATTTTCAAAGGAGTAACATCAGGGGAACGTGGAAATTACAAGAAGGCAATGCATTCACCAGGCAATTGGTTGGCCTAAATCCAAATGACAATTGGATTTTCAGCCTAGCCTTTTGGATTTTAAGAAGACTTAGTGATCCGTTTAAATTAGACCAACACACTTTGAAAAAAAAAAAAAAAGTGATATAAAATTAGATGAAAAAACTCTTTCTCTTAATATCTATATTTTATTAAATCAAATTTTTTTATATATCAACCAAAAAAAAATTATTTATGTAATTTAAATGGTCTAATGGGTTGGAACAAGTGTCATTATTCTTTTAAGAAGCTGGCCGGACCAGATTGATCTGTGCCTTTTTGGTACGGTACTAAAATCAGATATATAGGCCTGAAAGGCTTGAAGGCCCAAACTCATCTTCGTCATAACATGGGCGGGACCTACTGGACTGCCGCTATTTTCCCCGTATTGGTGTCTTCTTGAAAGGAGCCCAAATTCCTAGGCTCATATCATTTTTTATGCGAAAATGATTTGATCCCGCTTATCACTTTTTCATTTTCCGGACCTAAAACACAAATGTATTATGCGGGCATGTCAGCAATATAAAAAATATATATATGTCAAATTATCAATAAATTTATTATATGACATGTCACTTATCATACTCATTTTCAGATTGCCTCAAAAAAATAATCTGCCTGTTTTGGTTGCCAAAAGTTAGGTGTCATAGCGTAATCAACAAGTAAGGTTATATTATTAAAATAATTCTCACATAATAATTTTTATTTTTTCTTAGATAGAGTTGGAGGTCAAAATTATGATAAGATAGTCGCAGCACAAGTGCCATCTAATTATTATTTTATATTATTTAATAAATTAATTAATAAAATATTATTATTCACAATATTTTTTATAATAAATAACTAAAAAAAGAAAAAATCTTTATAATAACAATTTTTAAAATTTAAAATCTTGAATTTATTCTTTTTGGTTAAAGAATTAGGATCTGTAAGGGGTAAATTTAGGTTTTTCATTGGCTTATTAATTATAAATATAAATAATTTTTTTATTTTTAAAAATTTAAAATTTTATTTTTAAAATTATAACTCAAAATTCCAAAAATAAAAATCTAAGCACTAACTCTCATCTTCTCTCTCTTATGAATTGGCTACAAGATTTATTGGAGATACGAGAAGGGGTGGTGGGCTACAATATTAAATAGTTCTATATATATGTATTGCAAAGATATAAAATACACTGCATTATTTCAAAAATTAATTGGGTTATTGAAATAATATTCAAAAAAATCTATAAATTTTTCCGGCTACAAAAAGAAAAGGTTAATATAACCTGGGACGCACCCTCTTCCTCGGCATATGTCTGCGTAGTGTTGCTCTTGTCGAAATTATTCCTTATCTTCTCTTTGTTTTCTTTTTTTTTTTTTTTTTTTTTTTCTGACTTGTGTTGGGTTGGTGGATGGTACGTTTCCACATGTATACGCTTAGTCAGACTTGCCAAGAAACTGAGATGTTATTTGGATCACGTATAGGCAAAGCAAAGCATCAGAGATGCTACGCTATAACATTAGCCATCCATCCACCCACCAAAGGGTATACTTACATCAGTTACATGAATGTATTATGCAATAGAAAATTAAAAAAAACAAAAAAGAAATTTAATGGACAAAATGAAATTATACAACTAATGATCATTAAATTTAACATGTAAGAGTATACTCTTGTCTAATTTTGAATTTAAGTCCCAATCCATACCAATTAATAAAAAAAAAAAAAAAAAAAAAAGCCAAACTCTAATAAAGGCTTCATGTGTTGTAAAAACCATGTGTTCAGCCATCATAATTATTAAATATTGAAGTTGTCTACAAATATTTCCTTATCATTCATTCAATAAATCAAACTGCTTTTGTGGAACAAGCTATTAAGCCTCGTTGCTTTAGCCTTTAATAAGGCACCATGTCAACATCACTGTGCTATCACGAGCAGGACCATGTTAATTAGAGCAAACTGCTGAAATACCAGAGTAAATTAGACAAGCTAACGTAACGCTTTTACCGACTATGTTAATGCTGTTTTGAAAACGAAATAAAGAACCAAAGCTGCCTGCATGTCAAAGCCCGTGAGATTTGAAATCATTTTGGGTGTAGAAAGATCGGGATGAGCTCATCATCGTCATCATCATCCTCTCCTTCTTTGTTCGAGTTCAACCCATGTGCTAAGGATGGGGAGTACTTGGGATGAATTTAATATACATATACCAAAGACCCATCAAGCGTAGTTGTTGTTTGCACTTGCGAGACTATATCATATCTAATTTAAAATCATGAAGTCCTGTGCATTTATGAATTCTTAAGAGAAATTTCATAACTTCAGCAATTCATCGAGGGTGTTGTTTTCTTTTTGTTGCAGTTGATTTCTATGCAATGTCACCCAATTTACTTTGTCATATTCAACACTGGCCGGATATCTGTTTTAGGACTAGAAATTGTTTTTTACTATGGAATTCACTCTTGGGCTTGATTAATTCAGTTGATAACTAATATAATTAATGACAACAACCATAAGTCAACAACAACAACAGCTTAGTCTTAAATTTAATTGAAACAAGTATAATAATATATTTTTTTCATCATTTTGTTATATTGTAAATTAAATTTGGGATGAGATCTAATAAAAAATTGTCTCTACACAGTAACTTTGCGTACTTCACCAACTAAACTAAAATTAAACCATACTTACTTTGTAGTTGCTAACTTGACCTGGCCAACCCTTTAGAGCTAGTGATTTGGAAAAGTTGCTAGCTAGGCTGAACCTGGCCAGGAATTTCTGACCTGTTAGTATCCAACGCTACCGACCCATCAACTAATTAGAAAAGACCACAACAATGCAAAAGAGCCAAGAAGATGCCTTTCTAGGTTTACTTCACGCCAAGGGAAATGTCCCATTAATGGCATTGTACATAGGCAATGGACCAACTCCGGCAATTAGCAGTGTCTCACCAAGGCAAGCATGCAGGTGTTCCACTTGAAAGTAAGTAAATGACAAATGAGAAATCCGTGAAGAGAGAGTGAGAACCAAACCGAGTGACGTTTCTGCAACGCGGTTGCCTCAGGCATCTGATAAAGGCTCTGTGGAGTCTAGCTAAATGGAGCTCTCGTAGGAAGATAAATATGCCATCAGTATTGAAAATTTGTTAGATAACTACAGTCCACCACAAAAGAAGAAGAAAAAAAAAAAAAAAAAAAATCCAAAAAATATTGTGGAGTCTAGCTAAATAGAGCTCTCGTAGGAAGATAAATGTAACATCGGTATTGAAAATTTGTTAGATAACTACAGTCCACCACAAAAAAAAAAAAAAAAAAAAAAAAAAAACATATAACCCACCAAGTAAATGTCTATCAAAATAATTTGTAAAATAGTGTCATGTAATTATGTCAACTAAAAAGTTGGTAGAAAAAATGTTGAAATTCAAACAACATTATCAGAGTTTTATTTGTTTGAGTTTTTATAATATACACGTCGTAGACAAGAACAATTTTTCTACTGAATCAACCAGAAGCAACGAGCACAAAAGAATAAAATATATGTATGTGCGTGGAAGAGAGATTCACCTTCTGAGAGAAGGAAAGTGTTTGAGACCTAATTGGTGTAGAATTGATTATGCTAGAACTAGAAGAATTTATAAGTTCAACAATTTATAAGAGATCGACTGGCATAGCGTACGTATACTTTTGTTTTCTTTATTTCTTTATCTACTTCAAGCCTTTGACAGGTAAAAATGGATGGGTCAATGCTTGTAATTGTGATCCCAAACCAGATTAACTGTTGTTTATTTTGTATTTTTCTTTTGCAACCGATTCCTTGAGAGACCCAGAAACGTTCTTTGATGTTGTGCCTCAAAATTGTACAAGTTATATCAATTTTCCTAGAAATCTTCTTGAAAATGTTTGTCCCAAAATATACAAAAGGAGGAATTATGAAGATGTTAGGACCACTTGGTCTACAGAGGGTAGGAAAAAAAAAAACAAACATGGCCCAACTAGCTAATTCTAGTAGAGCACTCAACAAACATTCCCTTAAAAGATTATTCATCTTGCATCTACATTGACCCTAAACCAGCATTTCACATGCTGCTTTAAGAAATTTCACTAGACATTGGGTCTGTTTATGAGAAAGTATGATATCATTTTGTACAATTCATTTTCCTAAATCAGTAATGAATATGAAATAAACCAGAACAAAAGGCATCTAACTCATTATCACTCTCAGATCTGAACTCTATTAATTGCTTGGGTTGGGTTAGTTATATCATGTTGGTTCAATTTATTTGACTGGTGGCATACTTTATGGATTTCACGGTCATATGTCCTATACCCTTTGTTGCAATTGAAGCACAAACAACATGTATCAACAATTCAGCATATAAGCTATGATGTTTCAACAATTTATATCGCTTTTAACAGTAACTAATGAACACAATTCTTCAAAAATTATCACCCCATATGCCTTTTTTTTCTTTTTTGTTCCCTTTTTTTTTTTTGGTGGAGGGAAGGGAAGGGTCGGGTTGGGGAGGTGGGGATGGAAAGCAATAATTCAATCTCGTGAATATCTTATGTATAATTGGATTTTCCACCAATATGATTCAATCCCAACTAATTACCCAAAGGAATATATAGATATATATATATATTCATGTGAATACAAAAAGTCTGACGTGAGCACGGAAGATTAATGTATGTAAAACCTAAATTGACGTTAATACATCAAGAAGGATAGAACACTATCTTCAAGGCATGAGAATAGACCTTAAAAGCACCAAACAAGATGAGAAATCCTGTAAGTCAAACCCTAACAATATCACAAACCTGCTAATGAGATTCTCAACAAATCTTGAAATAGAGAGGAAGGTATCACCATCAAAAACCTAGAAGCTAGAAAGTACAGATAAAAAGAAACACGCCAATACAAAAGAGGTGAGAGAAATCGAGAAAGAAAGGAACAAACAAAACCAAACAAAAAAGGAGATTTCCAGATCAGTGAAAATCAAGGCATATAGCATACCTTACATGGTGTTTCCCTTCAAGACCTTAATGGGGTTATCAAAAATCAATTGATGATCGGTCCAAGAAAATTAGGGTTGAAGCAGATTAGTGGTTTTCATGCTACCATCAATAGATGAAGCTGCCACATGATCTGTTCTCTTCTGGACAGGAAATTTGATTAGGAGAGCTCAGATCATGCTGGCAGCTTCAACTTTTGGTAGTGCAAGAGGTAGTAGGACATGGGGGATGCATCGAACCCGAGAGGCTGGCTAGGCCCTGAGATCTTTTCTTCCTATTTTCTCTTCTAGTTGGAGGCTAGCTTCACAGATAAGAAAGAATGAGAGGATGTGAATAGAGAATAGAGAAGATGTGTGTATGTGTATATAGATAGACAGAGATAGAGAGGAATCACATCTTATGGACTTTCTTTTTTTTACTTTATCCAAGGTCCTTTTTGCTGCTTGCAGTCTCATAAAGTTTTGTCCCAAATGCAATGTTGTCAAAAACTTTCACACAAGACAATGAAAAACAACATAATCCTTAAATATTTCAATGTACACAAATGAACTGTTTCTGATGGATTCCTATGGCGCATTTAATGTAATATTGCATGGCTCATTGCAATATGAATTATGTAATATATAACATTTGAAATTTGTAAAATGTTCAAATCATCTAATATCTTCTTATATCTACCTCTTTTTTTTTTTTGGATAATTATCATCCCCTCTACTTAGGTTATGTTTATTTTGAAGGACAAAATTATATTATTCATCTTCAAGCCATTGAAAAAGCCCCAAGGGAGCAGATTCAAAAGTCCTGCTCATAACTTTCACAAAATCCAATGGGCTTGAACTCAAAGCTCATGCACTTGCAAAATCTACTAGGATATGTGGAAATAAAATGGATCAACTTAAAGTAAAATATGAAGGGCGGGGTGTGTGCTTAGCTTAATTAAGTCATTTTGGTAATTAGATGATGTTATGGGGACTGGAAACCGAAACCGAAAAAGCCATTTGGAGAATTGAAAGGTATAAATTGGCATTTCGAGGGTTGGAAGGTATTGGGAAGAAAAATATAAAAAATGCAATGTGGTCCCAAAAGAGGGAAGAATAATGTCACGCCCACGCCCCCACATGCAGACAGCTTAGTGAGAGTTTCTAAATTTCCTAAGTGTCTTTTATAACTTTAGTTGGATGAGCCTTTCATGTCCCCCCAACCCTCTCTCTCTTTCTCTCTCTCCTTCTCTCTCTCTCTCTCTCTCTCTCTCTCTCTCTGTGTGTGTTGTGAGGTAAACATCAACTATGAACCAAAAGAGTATAAAACGCATGCATTGTACATAGGGACCAGTTTGCATGGCTCCATGGATGTTGCCTAAGGTTCACACAAAAGGAAAAGAAGGCAGAGCAGGAAAAGCATCTCGGCCAATCAAATAAATCTCTCTCTTCCCCCCCCCCCCCCACCCTCTCATGTCATGTGGGGTCAAGTGATAATACATGTACTCAATTGCTTGAATGGTATAATTACAAGTACGAATATCAAATACGCACCCCTTGTTATAAGTGGTAAGTCTGTAGACAATTTAATATGTGTCTGCTTTTAATTCATGCCACTTGTATGTTCAAAGAATTATCTGCCATCTTACCCAGATTAGGTAACATCTGAAACATTAGTTTGTAAAGTAATATATAGCTGACTTTTGGAGCCAGAAAAACAACATATGTTAATACTTTGATTAAAGTGGTTGTGATGGCACTCTGTCCATCTTATCATTCTATAATTTAATTAATTTCTTAAAACAGTATGCATTTATGGTAGGAAATTTGCCACAAATAACCAGTTGGCAAATGGCTCTTACAACTGAATTTTAACTGGCTATTGGGTGTATGTATGATGATTCCCCTTTTGATCATGTTCTTTAAGTCTGGATTAAGCTGTATGTTGTCTTCCCTACCATGACAAAACCTAAAGAATTAGTCAAATCTAAAGAACTCATGGAAGATAAAGTAGGAAAAAGTATCTTTAATCAAGGACTGAGGACAATGGCAAAGGTTTGCTTACTTGAAATTTTATGTAGAATTTGGAGCATTTTTTTGGACTATCAAAAGGAAAGAAGACTTTGTTTGTGGCGAGGAAAAATGTGTCAGGAAGAACGCATGCATTTGACTTTCCATCAATATCCTGTGGGCGGCCATTCCACTGCTAAACCATCACAACACATGGCAGTGCTTCTACGTCTCTCTAAAGGAGACCGCCAGCCTGAATTAAGAAAGAAAACGAAGAAAAAAAAAATATGAAATTTGTTAAATGATTAATCTGTTTCAGAAATTCAAAAATAGAAAACATACATAATTTATAGCTTGTAATTACCTCTAACCTTGATCAAGCAATTCCTGGAAAACCCATTTGTCAGTATAATCAAAATATCACAAAAACCATACAAATCCTATGTCATGACATGTTGAATATGTTTACTTGACACATTACGTATCAAAATTTATGAAATACCTTTCATAGCTACAAAACTTATCTGTATTCAAACCATGTTCTTCATTAATTGAGATGCTAGATCATCAATTGGGTCTCTCTCTCTCTGGGATTTGGACCCAACAGGACTCCAGACTGTGAGGCTGGCAACCAGTACATATCAATGATTTAACATAACGCCATGCGCATTGACATCCCTTCTTGCACTCCATATTAAACTCTGGACCATCCCTGAAGTGGCCGCGACGCACTGTTGTTTGTCAGTATTTTATTATTATTTAATCATGGATGTGGTGATCATTAGCCAATATGGTGTTAATGATTTGACCATCTACCACATTACTGGATCTCTATTATGTGCTTTTGGCCGACCTCTTATTAAACTAGGGACGTGGCAAATCAATACTTTGGAATGGATTTTTTTTCAAGACCTGTTGACTATTTTTGTGTTTTTGTAAGCTCCTTCCCTAACATGTGATGCTGCTTTAAATGACACGAATTTATTAGGGTTAGAATATTTTTGACGCCGTTTACCAAATGGGTTTCCAAGGTGATGAACAAAAATTTTTCTTGCAAGAACTAAGTCTTGAATTTAAATATAAAATTAAAAAATTTAAATAACTTTATTATCAAAACTCGGAATTGTGACGGGAAGAACAAATATTTTGGAGATCTCAATGTGTCATATCTCACTTAGGAGGCCTTGGGTTGGGGGAATTCATAAATAAAAGGGAGAGCTATATGAAGGATCTAGACTCAACAGGAAAGGTTAAAAGAAATATCTTTTAGTATAGTTCAATAATTAAAAAATTTAAATTTTCTATATTTGAAAGTTTGGTGTGAAATTTATAAAATAAGGAGAATTATCTTATTGTGTACCTCACAATTTATTGTGTGTTCTAAGTAACAAGGAAAAAAAAAAAAGAAAAAAAAACACACAAACTATAAAAAACCAATCGCCCTATGTTTTTTTCCCTAGTATCCAACCAAAGGGTTGCTGGGTGGAGGAGTGTGTGCGCTAAAGAGTTTCTTTCAAATTCCCTTTTATAATCAAACGATCATTTTCCCTTGCTTGCACAAACTTTAAAAAAATAAAAATAAAAATTATGTTTTTCGTATTGCAATCCATTCTAATCATGTAACAACTTTACACATCGTACTATCTCTGTCACACTTTGATTCGATCAAATGTAAATTATTTACAATAATTAGAAATTTAAATATGGAATTGAACATTAATATAATGAGTAGCAAGTACACTTACTGTATCAACTCAAGCTTAAAAAAGCTTGCTTCCATCGCTTTGCCAAGAAGATAAAATGATATTGCTCTGTAAGCCCCGCCTTGATGTTCATTAATCTGTTTCTTTAGTATGCTTTTTCATAGTCAGTTCTTTCGATTCATTTTGTAATAAAAACAAAGAGGAATATTAACGAACTTGAAAAGTCGCTTGGTGTGGCTCCAAAAACAGAAAAGTCGTTTGTTGGGCCAGGGTTTACGTCCCCTCCTCGTCAGGAATTAAATCAAGAGCATCGCTGCCGGGTGTCCCTGATAAGCCAATTTGGATTATTTAATCCTGAGGGGCCACCCGCAACGGGGTCCTGGAATCCATGAATGGTCTGGCATACATGATTGCTTGCTTGCACCATCGGGCAGATTTTCCACCGCTTGAAAAGATTCGTACCCTTTAATCCTTTGAAAAAATATGATCTTTGCTAGCAAACATGATTGCTTGCTTGATGGAAAAGATGAACATATTTAAGATTGCAGCCACTTGGCTGGGGGAGGGTGATACAGAATTGAAGCTTTTGTTTCCAATGATTCAATGAAACAACAAGTCTCATCCCGTGAAATGACGTTTGATCAATTTATGGGTTGAATATGCGCCTACGTGATAGAATAGAATTCCCTTTAAAGTGCACTTTTAGATCCAAAGTGTCTCACGTATGTATGTATGTGACAAGTAATTAGAGATTGATAAAAAAATAAAAATAAAAATTATTTTTTTTTTTTTGAAAAAAATTTGTTTTTAATAATTACTTTGAAAGGATTAAAATATTATTCAAAGGAAAAAAATTATGAAATTCTCACTCTACATATAATAATTTATTAAAAAAATATAATATTAAATAGTACAAATTAATCGTAATCTCAGCAACAGAATATCCAAATCCAATGGACAAAATTGGGTGATTGATAGACTTGCACTGTACCACATTACCTCATCCTATTCAAACAACTCTGTTCATAGTCTCCATAAGTAAAAAACCGAAAAAAAAAAAAAACGAAGCTGCCCACCCAGATCTCCATTCACTGTTCTTGTTCTGTTAGGGCCCCTGTCCTCTCTGCCTGACATTGCTTTGGCCCCAGAAACTCTCATTTCCTTCCCAAGAACAGGGGTCGACAGAAAGAGGTGAAGGTAGAATAACGCCTTACAATGGCTGATGAGCAAAGATTTATGGTTCCTAGAGTGAAACTGGGCACCCAAGGATTAGTGGTAAAAGCAAATTTGTCCCTTTTTTTTGTTATCCATCCCGTTAATGGGTAATTTCCTTCATGTGTTTTCTGTTTGCTGTTTCTTCACTCTGTACATTATCATGAAGAATAGAATTAGAGCACTGTTTAAAGTACAATTTTCTAGTCAGTAAGTGAAGGGGGCCGACAGTTGTTGATATTTTACTAGGAAATTTGCAGATGAAATATTAGTACTGTACCTTCCTTTTAAAATTGCATCACATGGCTATCAGATCATTCAGATTTTCCTGGTTCTGCCTGAGGTTTGTTTTTGCCTATGAGGGCTTTGGACTTATCTTGTCTAAGGAGGCCCATTTCATGTTCTGTTTATTTCTGCCTTTTCAATGGTTTCATGCTCATTTTTGGTTTTATGGTTTTCTTGTATCCTAATGAAGATCTTATTTTCATTAATAGTAACTAATAATAATCTCGCCATTCTTCTGAATGTTTTCAATGAAATTTTTGATTTAAAGGTCTCAAAGTTAGGTTTTGGATGCTTGGGGCTCAGTGGAGTATACAATACCCCAATCTCTGAAGAAGAAGGCATTTCAATTATTAAGAATGCATTCAGTAGAGGAATTACATTTTTCGATACATCTGATGCTTATGGACCTCATGCTAATGAAGACTTGGTTGGGAACGTAAGTGTCAAAATATTTGCTTTTCTTTTGAAGTTATGTTCTTTTAAGTAAGTTCCTGTGAAGTAAAATGAACTAATTAGTGGAAGAGCATTCCTTTTTGTTCTCAACATCTTGCAGGCATTAAAGCACTTACCTAGAGAAAAGATCCAGTTGGCTACCAAATTTGGGATTGTTTTAACTGGTGCTGATTTTAGTAGCATTGATGTACACGGCAATCCTGAATATGTTCGTGCATCCTGTGAGGCTAGCCTGAAGCGTCTTGGAGTGGAATACATTGATCTCTACTATCAGCATCAGACTGACACATCAGTGCCAATGGAGGAAGCTGTATGTCTGTCTGTCCTCTCTTTACTTGCTTCTTTATCAGGCAGAGAAATGTTATGTGGCGGCTGGTTTTTGGCACGGGAGTAACATAATCCCACTAAAAGTGCAATTGTGAATGTTGGATTGCACATTTGTGGTCTCATGTTTGCATAACCAATGGTTCTAATTGCACTTTTTGTGGATTAACATATCAAAAACCTAATATTAGTTTTGTCACTTACCCAACAATCAATTTTTGAGTTGGCAGATGGGTGAGCTAAAGAGATTAGAGGAAAAGGGAAAAATTAAGTATATTGGATTGTCTGAAGCAAGTCCTGACACAATAAAAAGGGCACATCCAGTTCATCCCATAACTGCTGTGCAAATGGAATGGTCACTTTGGTCAAGGGACATAGAGTAAGAAATAATCCCACTTTGCAGGTATCCTCGCGTGACAGAACTTCCATGTACAAGTTGATGTTTCCTAGAGCATAGCAGCAAAAGTTTCAATCTTTTTATCTTATCAGATGGTTCTAGTTGCATTCTCAGATTGTACATTGGTACTACAAAACTTTGCTTCTGCCTTCTTTTTTCTTATTTTGGCACTTATTAAGCATCTCCTTAAAGGGTTCTTTTGTTTTTCTTTATTTTTTTGGGTTCCAATTTTGGATCTTATTGTAGGTTTATACCCAAGATTCACCAGAGAAAATCTTGAGAAAACCGATGTGTTTTATAAGCGAATAGAAGAATTGGCAAAAAGACATGGATGCATGCCTGCCCAGCTAGCCCTTGCATGGGTTCTTAGTCAAGGGGATGATGTGCTACCCATTCCCGGTGAGTCAAGCTTCTCCATTGAGTGCATTTTTCAATTAAATTATGTTGTACCATTTTACGCTTAGTAATGTGTTTTAGTTTGCTGATATTTTCCTGATCAAATTCAATTCTTTAGGGACAACCAAGATCAAAAACTTGGATGCCAACATTGGGTCATTGAGAATTAACCTGACAAAGGATGAATTGAAGGAGCTTTCTGATGCTGTTCCCACCAATGAAGTGGCTGGAGTTAGATCTTTGTCTATGAAGCATACTTGGAATTATGCTAACACAACGCCTACAAATAGAAAAGTCTCATGATATGCGTATAATAGGCCAAGCATACTTGGAATTATGCTAACACAACGCCTACAAATAGAAAAGTCTCATGATATGCGTATAATAGGCCACAAAAGGATGGAACAAGCAACATTTAGTGTACGTTTAAACATTACTTCTTACCAAAAACTTTAAAATATGAGTTGTGAGTCTTTTATTGTTCTTTATATGTTGTTCGCCCTTTCTCTTCATTCTCAACGTGGGATTTCCTTTTCCAACAGTTTCTAGCAAATAGTTCAAGTTCACTTTCCATGAAACCAAAGGGTTTCTTGTGCCATGTGTTCATTAGGTATTCGCTTCCATTTGGCGGATTAGTAGTAGACTGTCTTTTGTTTCCTCCTCTCAAATTTAAGAAAAATAATAAAGAATAATTTCAAATTAAAAAAAAAAAATTAAAGAAGAAATGTTTTAGTTTTTACAAAAGTAACCTGCAAAGGGAAGCGATAAAAGGTGACTCAAACTAAATACTATAATTTAATTTACTTAAAATTTTATTCGGTATAATTTATAATAACTCAAAAAAAAATTTAAAATATTTAAAATTAAAATAATTTAAATTTAAAATAACTTAAAATTTTAAATTTAACATACTTTGATTGATATAAATATTCATATTCCACTGAAAATCCAACCAAATTTATTCCAATCTGATGGTTAGCCACCTCTACCTGCCAAGGAGCATACCCGGGCTCATTCAAGCAATTAGGTAGGGCTGCTAAAAGTATTTTAAATTAGGTAGGGCTGCCACAAGTATTATAAATTTTTTCGTGGAGATGCAAGTTCTGACCAAAAGAGGCCATCATATGACTTTGGTACCCATCTGTCAAACTTGATCAGTCTCAGTACATCTAACCTAATGCATTGATACAAACGTTTGTTGGCGAAAATATAAATAAATAAATAAAGACATTGCAGATGCTTTTTTCTACAGCTCTACAACTGAAATGAAAGAATGGCAGAGGAGAAGATATTCCAAGTTCCAAGAGTGAAACTGGGCAGCCAAGGACTTAAGGTAGCAAAACTGGCATCCCCATTTCGATGTTTTCAACTTCTGTGACTCTATATGTTCATATATTGAGTTCTAGTTTTCAAGAATGAAACTTTTGAAGATGAAACCGGGATTAGATGTTGATCTAGTGGCATTGAGATCTAGCTCTTCTGTGGAGATGGTTAGGTAATTGTCCAGATCCTTCCAGGATTCCTGGAGCATTCTCAGTGTCTTTAAGCTCTAATGAAAAGGAAAATATTCATATGCAGACAACAGAAAACATGTAAAACACTTGCAAATTAACTGGGTTATGAGTCTTTTTGACTAGGAGGTGATGATGTTAAAAAAGTTCTAACCTTTTTTATTGCATTGACATGGTAACTACTTGAAGATATAATCGCCGTTGAAATCAAACCTAGGTTAAAACATATTTGGGAGTTGCCATTCCACAATTAAAATTATCGTTAGCCCCATCAAGAGTCTTTGGATTATTGGCTTCACTGATAATGTATCTGCTCCAAAATTCCAAGTTCTAGTCTTTTTCGTGAAGAAAACTATTTGACATTCTTATCCTTTTTTCCTTCTTCTTGTTATGTTTCTAACATCTCTGGTTATAATTTTATGCTCTTCAGGTCTCAAAGTCGGGGTTTGGATGCACGGGTCTAACAGGAATTTACAATTCTCCTGTCTCTGATGAGGATGGAATTTCATTGTTGAAGGATGCCTTCAATAAAGGAATCACATTTTTTGATACGGCAGATGTATATGGAGCCCATGCTAATGAGATTCTGGTTGGAAAGGTACCTAACTCTGCCTGCAATCTTATAACGCTGCCAATCTATAGGTGACTCAAAGAAATGTTCTTTGTGATACGTAAAAAAGGTCAGCATTTTGCAGGCCTTGAAGCAGTTACCAAGAGAAAAAATTCAATTAGCTACTACGTTTGGCATTGTTAAATTCGAGCTTCCTCATGCTATAGTGAATGGTAAACCTGATTATGTGCGCTCTAGTTGTGAGGGTAGCTTGAAACGCCTTGGCATGGATTACATTGATCTGTATTATCAACATCGAGTGGACAAATCAGTCCCCATAGAAGAAACTGTGAGTGATTTTTATCCTCTTTCCATTGGATGGATAAGTGCCACTGTGCTCCTCCATAATCACATAGAAACATTTCAATTTCTTGATTATAATGGATCGTGTTAGTATGACTAAGATGTAACAAGTAACTCTAATTTCCTTGTAATGTAGATGAGTGAACTTAAAAAACTGGTGCAAGAGGGAAAAATTAAACACATTGGATTATCTGAAGCCAGTCCAGACACAATAAGGAGGGTGCATGGAGTTCATCCGATCACAGCTATGCAAATTGAATAGTCCCTTTGGACTCGTGATATTGAGGAAGAAATTATTCCTCTTTGCAGGTCAAGTTCATACCAGCAATTTAGTAAGAAACTGCTCATATATTTGCATTTGGCAGAAAGTTAGAGGGAAGGGGAGATGTATCAATCTTTATTGATTATATAATCTCTGTTATATTATCTCACCATATTCAGCATGCTTCTAATTTTATTGCTCGGAGTTTGGAGTGCTGTCATGACACTATAAGCTTGCAGGGAGCTCGGCATTGGAATAGTTCCATACAGCCCTCTTGGACGCGGTTTCTTTGCAGGCAAAGGAGTTGTGGAAACTTTGCCTGCAAATTGCACGTTGGTATGTACACCATAGACACATTACCGTCTCACTGTTGGATGTTTGTTGCTTGAAAAAATTTTTGGGAAAATATTGCACTTAGTGACAGTAGCGTATGTCATTTTCAGGCTACACATCCTAGATTTCAAAGGGAGAACCTGGACAGAAACAAGAACATGTACAATCGATTGGGAATCCTTGCTAAGAAGCATCAATGCTCTCCTTCTCAACTAGCACTGGCATGGGTTCTCCAACAAGGGGATGATGCTGTACCTATTCCTGGTCTCTGGCTTTTGATCCCTGCTTTTTATCATCAATTTAAACTGGATTATACTGTTACGTGCATTAACACAACAAGAAAAAAAGTTGACTGATAAGCATGTCGCACATTTTCGAACATGGTTGACTCCAAATATTAAGGGTTGAAATAAACTTACACGCCTTAGTGATACATAAGGTTTTCTGTCAACTGTTACTGGATTTTATTAAGACATTTCCAGGTAATTCCAAGTTCCCTTAGAAATAATTCATTTTTAGAATGAGATTTATTTGCACGTGAGTATATTGGAATTAGTACTTAAACTCAAACAATCCTTTCATCACAATCTCTTCCTTGACATTGTGAATTGTCTAAGCGGCAATTCGCCATCTGATCAGACAATGGAAACATTTGTTACAGAGTGTTAAGCTAAATCTGAGGAAAATTTTACAAATGCATGCGAGCCCTGATGCATAATCTGTGTGGAGTTTCTTGATGTGGCTTTGCTGTGGGCAATTCACTGGCCTGCCTTTCCAATGCTTTCCATCCAATATTTTCTCTAGTACCATGCATGAGCTCTTAATTGCAAGATTCTGATATGATTGCTGCATTCTTATTGTTGACGTTTAAACTCTTACAGGGACTACTAAAATAAAGAACCTGGATGAGAACATTGGCTCTTTGATGGTGAAACTCACTGAAGATGAACTCAAACAAGTTTCTGATGCTGTACCGATCAACGAGGTTGCAGGCGATAGAAACTATTCGTCCATGAGTTCGGTGTCATGGAAGTTTGCCAATACTCCACCGAAAGATACAAATGTTTCAACTTGAAGACAGCAGTAGAAATTGTCCATGCTGCCAACGTGTGAATGTAGCAAATAAAAAGTGCGCAAAACAACTGAAACTGAAAGCACGAATGAGCTACAATGAGACTCTTGTTATTTGGTGCAAAAGTTAGAATTTACTATAGTTAGATTACCGCTCTGCAGGCTTTATGTTCTGTTTTCTTAATTGAACTCTGCAAACATCGTGGCAATAAAGTGGCTGGACATTGTTTTTCAGTTTCTACAAATTAGGCCGAATCTTGGAAAAAAGACAAGAAAAACCCTTAACCAAAATGCTTGTGGGCGTGTACACATGCCAAGATCAACCGTTGGGTTTTAATTAATCATGATAATATGAACAAAAATTAAGGGCCTATGGCTGATTGCAAATAGTCTTCTGTCATAATCATGCTTGCATGAGCTAGTTAGTATATGGAATCGTACCTGGAGGTCTCTGAATCACCATTTTCACTGCTGTCTTTTAATAATGCCGCCCTCTTGACTTTGTTTTTGATGACTTATTATTGGGATTAGATCATCGGTATTTAATTTTGACTTCTTGGTGAAAACTGCTCATAAGTTCTCTGGAGGCGTTCTTATCCACTAATCTCCCGTGTACATTCTGATATTCCATGGTTTCTCAGTGTATGTCACGGATTCTAATGTTGTCGTTCAGAATTGGAGAGTGCTTTCTCCAATTCTCAGCGTATGTATTATGCAAAAGAAAAAAGAAAAAAATTGACGGACACAATGAAGTTATACAACTAATGATCATTAAACGTAACATGTAAGAACATACTCATATCAATGAACCTTACCTCTCTGATATCAGAGTTGCCTCTAGCGAAAAAATTTGAATTTAAGTCCCAATCCATGCCAATTAATAAAATAATAATAATAATAATAATAAAGCCAAACTCTGATAAGGGCATTATATATTTGAATATGTTGGTGAATGTATTGGGTGTATGTATGATGATTCCCCTTTTGATCATGCTTATTAAGTCTGGATTAAGGTGTATGTTGTTTTCCTCACCATGACAAAACCTCAAGAATTAGTCAAATCTAAAGAATTCATGGAAGATAAAGTAGGAAAAAGTGTCTTTAATCAAGGACTGAGGACTTCGGCAAAAGTTTGCGTACGTGACGTTTTATGTAGAATTTGAAGCATTTTTTTGGACTATTGGCGAGGAAATATGTGTCAAGAAGAACGCATGCAATTACGCATGCATTTGACTTTCCAGAACGAACGCTTTGCCAAGAAGATAAAATAATATTGCTCTGTAAGCCCCGCCTTGATGTTCATTAATCTGTTTCTTTAGTATGCTTTTCATAGTCAGTTCTTTCGATTCATTTTGTAATAAAAACAAAGAGGAATATCAACGAACTTGAAAAGTCAGCTTGGCGTGGCTCCAAAAACCGAAAAGTCGTTTGTTGGGCCATGGCTTACGTCCCCTCCTCCTCAGGAATTAAATCAAGAGCATCGCCGCTGGGTGTCCCTGATAAGCCAATTTGGATTATTTAATCCTGAGGGGCCACCCGCAACGGGGTCCTGGAATCCATGAATGGTCTGTCCTACATGATTGCTTGCTTGCACCGTCGGGCAGATTTTCCAACGCTTGAAAAGATTCGTACCCTTTAATCCTTTGAAAAAATATGATCTTTGCTAGCAAACATGATTGCTTGCTTGATGGAAAAGATGAACGTATTTAATATTGCAGCGGCTGGGGGAGGGTGATATAGAATTGAGGCTTTTGTTTCCAGTGATTCAATGAAACAAGAAGTCGACGTTTGATCAATTTGTGGGTTGAATATGCGCCTACGTGATAGAATAGAATTCCCTTTAAAGTGCATTTTTAGATCCAAAATGTCTCACGTATGTATGTATGTGACGAGGAATTAGAGATTGAGAATAAAAAAAAAAAGCATAAGAAAATTATAAAAATAAAAAATAAAAGTTATTTTAAAATAAAATTATTTTTAATAATTACTTTGAAAGGATTAAAATATTATTCGAAAGAAAAAAATTATGAGATTTTCACTCCATATATAATAATTTATTAAAAAATAATTATTAAATAGTACAAATTAACGTTATCTCAGCAACAGAATATGCAAATGCAATGGACAAAATTGGGTGATTGATAGACTTGCACTGTACCACAATGCCTCCTCCTATTCAAACAACTCTGTTCATAGTCTCCATAAGTAAAAAACCGAAAAAAAAAAAAAAAAATGGAAGCAGCCCACCCAGGTCTCTTTTCACTTTAACTATATATGTTCTTGTTTTGTTGGGGCCCCTGTCCTGTCTGCCTGACATTGCTTTGGCCCCAGAAACTCTCATTTCCATCCCAAGAACAGGGGTCGACAGAAAGAGGTGAAGGAAGAATAACGCATTACAATGGCTGATGAGCAAACATTTATGGTTCCCAGAGTGAAACTGGGCACCCAAGGATTAGAGGTAAAAGCAAATTTGTCCCCTTTTCTTTTGTTATCCATCCTGTTAATGGGTAACTTCCTTCATGTGTTTTCTGTTTCCTGTTTGTTCACTCTGTATATTATCATGAAGAATAGAATTAGAGCACTGTTTAAAGTACAATTTTCTAGTCAGGAAATGAAGTGCGACAACAGTAGTTGATATTTTACTAGGAAATTTGCAGATGAAGTATTAGTACTGCACCTTCCTTTTAAAATTGCATCACATGGCTATCAGATCATTCAGATTTTCCTGGGTCTGCCCTGAGGTTTGATTTTGCCTTTGGCTTTGGACTTGCCTTATCTAAGGAGGCCCTTTTCATGTTCTGTTCATTTCTGCCCTTTCAATGGTTTCATGCTCATTTTTGGTTTAATGGTTTTCTTGTATCCTAATGAAGAGCTTATTTTCATTAATAGTAACTAATGATATTCTCGCCCTTCTTCTGAATGTTTTCAATGAAAATTTTGATTTAAAGGTCTCAAAGTTAGGTTTTGGATGCATGGGGCTCAGCGGAGTATACAATGCCCCAATCTCTGAAGAAGAAGGCATTTCAATTATTAAGAATGCATTCAGTAGAGGAATTACATTTTTCGATACATCTGATGCCTATGGACCTCATACTAATGAAGTCTTGGTTGGGAAGGTAAGTGTCAAAATATTTGCTTTTCTTTTGAAGTTATGTTCTTTTAAGTAAGATCCTGTGAAGTAAAACGAACTAATTAGTGGAAGAGCATTCCTCTTTGTTCTCAACATCTTGCAGGCATTAAAGCACTTACCTAGAGAAAAGATCCAGTTGGCTACCAAATTTGGGATTGTTTTAACTGGTGCTGATTTTAGTAGCATTGATGTACACGGCAATCCTGAATATGTTCGTGCATCTTGTGAGGCTAGCCTGAAGCGTCTTGGAGTGGAATACATTGATCTCTACTATCAGCATCGGACTGACACTTCGGTGCCAATAGAGGAAACTGTATGTCTGTCTGTCCTCTCTTTACTTGCTTCTTTATTAGGCAGAGAAATGTTATGTAGAGGCTGGTTTTTGACACGGGAGTAACATAAGCCCACAAAAAGTACAATTAAGATTGTTGGATTGCACATTTGTGGTCTCATGTTTGCGTAAGCAATGGTTCTAATTGCACTTTTTGTGGATTAACATTTTTTTCCCCATCAAAAACCTAATATTAGTTTTGTCACTTACCCAACAATCAATTTTTGAGTTGGCAGATGGGTGAGCTAAGGAGATTAGTGGAAGAAGGAAAAATTAAGTACATTGGATTATCTGAAGCAAGTCCTGACACAATAAAAAGGGCACATGCAGTTCATCCCATAACTGCTGTGCAAATGGAATGGTCACTTTGGTCAAGGGACATTGAGGAAGAAATAATCCCACTTTGCAGGTATCCTCGTGTGACAGAATTTCCATGTACAAGTTGATGTTTCCTAGAGTATAGCAACAAAAGTTTCAATCTTTATCTTATCAGATGGTTCTAGTTGCATTCTCAGATTCTCTACTTTGCCCTCTGGAAAATCTGCAGGGAACTTGGAATTGGAATAGTTCCATATAGCCCTCTTGGTAGGGGCTTTTTTGGAGGCAGAACGGCTGTTGAAAACTTGCCTCCAGATTGTACACTGGTACTACAAAGCTTTGCTTCTGCCTTCTTTTTTCTTATTTTGGCACTTATTAAGCATCTCTTTAAAGAGTTCTTTTGTTTTTCTTTATTTTTTTGGGTTCCAATTTTGGATCTTATTGTAGGTTTCATACCCAAGATTCACCAGAGAAAATCTTGAGAAAAACAATGTGTTTTATAAGCGAATAGAAGAATTGGCAAAAAGAAATGGATGCATGCCTGCCCAGCTAGCCCTTGCATGGGTTCTTAATCAAGGGGATGATGTGGTACCCATTCCTGGTGAGTCAAGCTTCTCCATTGAGTGCATTTTTTCAATTCTCCAATTAAATTATGTTGTACCATTTAATGCTTAGCAATGTGTTTTAGTTTGTTGATATTTTCCTGATCAAATTCAATTCTTTAGGGACAACCAAGATCAAAAACTTGGATGCCAACATTGGGTCATTGAGAATTAATCTGACAAAGGAGGATTTGAAGGAGCTTTCTGATGCTGTTCCCACCAATGAAGTGGCTGGAGTTAGATCTGCTTCTATCGAGCATACTTGGAATTATGCTAACACAACACCTACAAATAGAAAAGTCTAATGATATGCGTATAATAGACCACAAAAAGACGGAACGAGCAACATTTAGTGTGCATTTAAACATTACCCCTTATCCAAAACTTTAAAATTTGAGTTGTGAGTCTTTTGTTGTTCTTTATATGTTGTTCACACTTTCTCTTCATTTTCAACGTGGGATTTCCTTTTCCAACAGTTTCTGGCAAATAGTTCAAGTTCACTCTCCATGAAACCAAAGGGTTTCTTGTGCCACGTGTTCACTAGGTACTCGCTTTCATTTGGCGATTTAGTAGGCTGTCTTTTGTTTCCTCCTCCCAAATTTAAGGAAAATGATAAATAACAATTTCAAATTAAAAAAAAATTGAAGAAGCAATGTATTAGTGTTACAAAAGTAATCTTCAAAGGGAATCGATAAAAAGTGATTTCATCTAGATATTATATTTTAATTTATTTAAAATTTTATTCGGTATAATTTGTATAATAATTTTTTAAAAAAAATATACTTTAAAATATTTAAAATTAAAATAATTTTAAATTTAAAATAAATTTAAAATTTTAAATTTTAAATATAATTTTAAAAATAATAAAAATATTAAAGAAACAATGTATTAGTGTTACAAAAATATTTAATTTAAAAAAAATCTTTAAATTTAAAATACTTAGAATTTGATATATATAGCATATTCCACTTGTTAGGCAACTCTACCTGCGACGGAGCGTACCCGGGCTCAATCAAGCAATTTGCTACAATTATTTTAAATTTTTTTGTGGGGATGCAAGTTCTTACTAAAAGAGGGCATCATATGGCTTTGTTGCCCACACGGTCAAACTTGATCAGTCTCAGTACATCTAACCTAATGCATTGATACAGACATTTGTTGGCGAAAATATAAATAAATAAATAAATAAAGACATTGCAGATGCTTTTTTCTACGACTCTACAACTGAACTGAAAGAATGGCAGAGGAGAAGATATTCCAAGTTCGAAGAGTGAAACTGGGCAGCCAAGGACTTGAGGTAACAAAACTGGCATCCCCCATTTCGATGTTTTCAACTTCTGTGACTCTATATGTTCATATATTGAGTTCTAGTTTTCAAGAATGAAACTTTTGAAGATGAAACCGTGATTAGATGTTGATGTAGTGGCACAGAGATCTAGCTCTTCTGTGGAGATGGTGAGGTAATTGTCCAGATCTTTCCAGGATTCCTGGAGCACTCTCAATGTCTTCAAGCTCTAAAGAAAAGCAAAATATTCATATGCAGACAACAGAAAACATGTAAAACACTTGCTAATTAACTGGGTTATGAGTCTAGGAGGTGATGATGTTGTTTTTACCATTTTTTTCATAGGTTATGAGGTGGTGATGTTAAAAAAGTTCTAACCTTTTTTATTGCATTGACATGGTTTAACCTATGACTAGAAGAAACAACTCGAAGATATAATCGCCGTTTAAATCAAACCGAGGTTAAAACATATTTGGGAGCTGCCATTCTACAATTAAAATTATCGTTAGCCCCGTCAAGAGTCTTTGGATTATTGGCTTCACTGATAATGTATCTGCTCCAAAATTCCAAGTTCTAGTCTTTTTCATGAAGAAAACTATTTGACATTCTTATCCATTTTTCCTTCTTCTTGTTATGTTTCTAACATCTCTGGTTATAATTTTATGCTCTTCAGGTCTCAAAGTTGGGGTTTGGATGCATGGGTCTAACGGGAATTTACAATTCTCCTGTCTCTGATGAGGATGGAATTTCATTGTTGAAGGATGCCTTCAATAAAGGAATCACATTTTTTGATACTGCAGATGTATATGGAGCCCATGCTAATGAGATTTTGGTTGGAAAGGTACCTAACTCTGCCTGCAATCTTATCAAGCTGCCAATCTATATGTGACTCATAGAAATGTTCTTTGTGATACTTACCAAGGGTCAGCATTATGCAGGCCTTGAAGCAGTTACCAAGAGAAAAAATTCAATTAGCTACCAAGTTTGGCATTGTTAAATTCGAGCTTCCTCATGCTATAGTGAATGGTAAACCTGATTATGTGCGCTCTAGTTGTGAGGGTAGCTTGAAACGCCTTGGCGTGGATTACATCGATCTGTATTATCAGCATTGAGTGGACAAATCAGTACCCATAGAAGAAACTGTGAGTGATTTTTATCCTCTTTCTGTTGGATATGTTCCACTGTGCTCATCCATAATCACATAGAAACATTTCAATTTCTTGATTATAATGGATTGTGGTAGTATGAATAAAATGTAACAAGTAACTCTAATTTCCTTGGAATGTAGATGAGTGAACTTAAAAACTGGTGCAAGAGGGAAAAATTAAGTACATTGGATTATCTGAAGCCAGTCCAGACACAATAAGGAGGGCACATGCAGTTCATCCGATCACAGCTGTGCAGATGGAATGGTCTCTTTGGACTCGTGATATTGAGGAAAAAATTATTCCTCTTTGCAGGTCAAGTTCATACCAGCAATTTAGTAAGAAACTGCTCATATATTTGCATTTTGCAGAAAGTTAGAGTGAAGGGGAGATGTATCAATCTTTATTGATTATATAATCTCTGTTATATTATTTCACCATATTCAGCATGCTTCTAATTTTATTGCTTGGAATTTGGAGTGCTGTCATGACACTATAAGCTTGCAAGGAGCTTGGCATTGGAATAGTTCCATACAGCCCTCTTGGACGTGGCTTCTTTGCAGGCAAAGCAACTGTGGAAACTTTGCCTGCAAATAGCACCTTGGTATGTACACCATAGACACATTACCGTCTCATTGTTGGATGTTTGTTGCATGAAAAAAATTTTCTGGAAAATATTGCACTTAGTGACAGTGGTGTATGTCATTTTCAGGCTACACATCCTAAATTTCAAAGGGAGAACCTGGACAGAAACAAGAACATCTACAATCGATTGAAAATGCTTTCTAAGAAGCATCAATGCTCTCCTTGTCAACTAGCACTGGCATGGCTTCTCCAACAAGGGGATGACGCTGTACCTATTCCTGGTCTCTGGCTTTTGATCGCTGCTTCGTACCATCAATTTAAACTGGATTATACTGTTACATGCATTAACACAACAAGAAAAAAAGTTGACTGATAAGCATGTTGCACATTTTCGAACATGGTTGACTCCAAATATTAAGAGTTGAAATAAACTTACACGCCTTAGTGATACATAAGGTTTTCTGTTAACTGTTACTGGATTTTCTTAAGACATTTCCAGGTAATTCCAAGTTACCTTAGAAATAATTCATTTTTAGAATGAGATTTATTTGCACGTGATTATATTGGAATTAGTACTTAAACTCAAGCAATCCTTGCTTCACAATCTCTTCCTTGACATTGGAATTGTCTAAGCAGCGATTCGCCATCTGATCAGACAATGGAAACATTTGTTACAGAGTGTTGGCTAAATCTGAGGAAAATTTTACAAATGCATGCGAGCACTAATGCATAATCTGTATAGAGTTTCTTGATGTGGCTTTGCTGTGGGCAATTCACTGGCCTACCTTTCCAATGCTTTCCATCCATTGTTTTCTCCATTACCATGCATGAGCCCTTAAATGCAAGATTCTGATATGATTGCTGCATTCTTATTGTTGACATTTAAACTCTTATAGGGACTACTAAGATAAAGAACCTGGATGAGAACATTGGCTCTTTGATGGTGAAACTTACTGAAGATGAACTCAAACAAGTTTCTGATGCTGTACCAATCAATGAGGTAGCAGGCGATAGAACCTATTTGTCCATGAGTTCCGTGTCATGGAAGTTTGCCAATACTCCACCAAAAGATACAAATATTTCAACTTGAAGACAGCAGTAGAAATTGTCCACGCTGCCAACGTGTGAATGCAGCAAATCAAAAGTGTGCAAAACAACTGAAACTGAAAGCACGAATGAGTTACAATGACACTCTTGTTATTGGCGCAAAAGTTAGAATTTACTATGGTTAGATTACCGCTCTGTTTGCTTAATTTAACTCTGCAAACATCGTGTCAATAAAGTGGCTGCACATTGTTTTTCAGTTTCTACAAATTAGGCTGAATCTTTGAAAAAAGACAAAAAAAAAACCTTTAACCAAAATGCTTGTGGGCGTGTACACATGCCAAGATCAACCGTTGGGTTTTAATTAATCATCATAATATGAACCAATATTAAGGGCATATGGCTGATGGCAAATAGTCTTCTGTCATAATCATGCTTGCATGAGCTAGTTAGTATATGGAATCGTACCTGGAGCTAGTTAATAATGCCACTCTCTTGACTTTGTTTTTGTTAACTTATTATTCAGATTAGATCATCAGTATTTAATTTTGACTTCTTGGTGAAAACTGCTCATAAGTTCTTTGGAGGCGTTCTTATCCACTAATCTCCCATATACATTCTGATATTCCATGGTTTCCCAGTCTATGTCATGGATTCTAATGTTGTTGTTCAGAATTGTAGAGTGCTTTCTTCATATATTTAAGCATGCAGGGAGTTTGGCATTGCAGTAGTTTCACCTAGCCCCTTTGCATCTGGTTTTTTGGCTGGCAAAGCAGATGTGGAAAGCTTGCCTCAAACTAGCGGACTCGTATGTGTGTCATTAATGCATTTTGCTCTCCCTTTGTATTTTTTTTCTGAACCTACTTCTTGTTTGTTTCTCTAAAGCATTCCTCAACTTCCTCAAAAGTTTGCATTCTCAAGTAGAAAATTAGTTTCTTTAGAATAATGATATTTGTCTTAACTTAATATTCTGACTAACATAAATAACTTTTTACCTAACATGATAAATTTAATTTGATAAAATAAAAATACTAAAAAGAAAAAATTGCGTTAGTACAACTATATATCCTTACTTTCAGTGTATTCGAACAACTTTGTCGGGAAACTGAGTGAGGAAGAGTAGCATCACTCGTTTCTTTAGTACTATATGTTGGAATATGGAAGAAGAAAATGTTGGATTGTTCCTTCTGCAAATGCAGACTATTTTCATTCATAAGAGTTTACATAGAAAACTCGGTAAAACAAGTACCTCGTTTCTGTTCAACTGGTAGCAACAACTTTTTGTCCCATATCACAAATTCCAACCCGAAAAATTGCAGAATCCAGTCAATATTTGTAAATAGAAGACTCATATTGCCATGTGATTTGTAGTGAATATCCAGAAACAAGTAGGCTATGTTCTACCACAAAGGAGCATTGTCGGCTCTAAACACAGAAGGGCTTGATCTTTATATAGTTCTGCCAATTCATTGCTTGGCAATGTTACTGAAACCGTCCTAGCAAGTCCCTCTTCTGTTGAAGGCATCACCACAATCAACCCATCACCCTCCACATTTCCCACATGAAACGAAACATGAACTGGCTTCTTCTTGTTCTCGAAAATTGCCGCATTCATCAAGGATTGGTTCCCTGTAATCATATGTTCCATGCTAACACATGTTAGCTCAGGACCATACATGTTAAAGGGCGGTGAATACTTCTCCCATCCTTCCGTGATTTAGACCAATCTATACCAGACCAAAACTCCTCTTCAGTGATTCCTAATACATGATTATGCAGCAACTCCACCACTTTTCCTAAGTCACTAGAAGCCATTTCTTCTACATTCAGTGATAAATGTGAAAAATGCAATGCATTTCCAAAGTACCCTAGAGGGATTGGTGGTTGCACCAGTCTTCTAAAGTCTAAACAAATTGAGAGTGAGTGATGATTGTCTTGTTTTGGAGCCATCAAGCGTGTGATGCGAATCCAAAACAGGGCGACCAGGAAATCAAATGGAGTGGCCTCAGGGCATTTATCATGCATTTCATTAAGGCATTGCTTGATTGTTGAATTGGAGAACTTGAAAGTGGCTGTAGCCATTTTCAATGAGGGTGCATGTGCCCTGGACTTTGCTGCATAATTAATTACTGATTTAGCAGGAGCTTTAGTGGCTGATGATCGGTCACAGAGTATGGATGGTTTGAATAAAGGTAGCTGTTCAATGACCATTCCACGATGAGTCTCACTCCAAGCTTTAAAGATCATGACTGCAGAGGTTATGTCAGCACTCATGTGTGCACAACTTAGTCCAATAGCCACACCACCACCTTCAAATTCATTTACCTTCAAGTAGACAGAATGAGAAAGAGTCAAATTAAAGAACAATTAAGGTATTGCAGTTGCATCATTATTTGCTCAAGTTTTTCATGGGGGAAAATATCAACTTGCTGCTTTCTGCCAGCGTACATTTTCGGGAGTTCCCACTAGTCCATCCACTACATTATGCCAGTATAATGACGTGGTATGATGTTAAGCTCAAGCTCATATTTTAAAAACTTTCAATAGAGGATAGGACCCATCTTCAGTGAAAATTTGTTTATATTTGTTTGTTTGCAATTTAAAGGCGCAGACCATCCAAAGCAAACTACATGGAATACACGGAAAACGTCCATACTCAAAAAGATAACCTCAAGCTCTGACTATCAGATAGAGCATCCATACAGCAAGCATATGCATCACAAGAGAGACCATCACAATAAGGAAACCTTCAGTAGGATGTAATGGAAGGTGATAATTTTTCGAAAAACTTATGAAGAATATTCAATCAAATGCATTCCATTATGTCAGACCAAACATAGTGTTAAAATTACTAGATAAATAGCTCAGCCATGACACTGTAAAGAACCACAAAACAAATTAAAGTAAATTTTAAGATTGGGTACATCTAACTATACCCCGGACCTCTCAGAGGAAGCCTCATGGGATGGTATGCCCCATTTTTCCATGCATTACGACCACTGGATTGAAATTGCGGTACCCAACAATCCTGATAGGTGCTGGAATTATGTGCTGATGTGCACTGCTTGTTGGTTAATGAAATCTGGATAGATTTAATGTGCACTACTGCTAAGACAAATAGGATCCCATAACTGGGGGCAAAAACGCATATTTCAGCCATAAACATGAACTTTCGTTCTCACTGCCAATCCAATTTTGACTGCAGATGAAACTAAAACACACCCCAAAATAAATAAATAAATCTCAGTCTCTCACAAAAATAAATACCTGTAAACGGAAGGGTGACCATGTACTGGGATTCTCCGGAATATCCTCCCAGACCGCAAGATCTCTCTCCTCATTTCCATCAGCAGATCTCAACCATTCATGAAGGCTGACCCCAACTCTTGCCCTTAAGATCCGAACACCAGCATCATTGCACTTCACCTCCCAATTACTCCTCTCCCCTCGGGTCAACCGACCCGTAACGAGCGGGTACGAGGAAAGAACCTCAGATAAGGACACCCTTAAAGGGTCCAAGTCAAAATCCCCAAATGGGTTCTTCTCATAGTAGAAAATTACATGCAGTGAGTGCATACCCATGGCATGGTCCAGTGCAGATAACGGGTGGGTCTTACCCGGATCCACTGGCCTACTGGATACTGCTGTTAGTTTGGAGTGGACACTTACCCTGCTATTCTTTCCCTCCTCCATGCCTTAAGATTTCCTTATAACAAAAAAGGAAAAAAAAAAAAAAAAAAAGCAAACAAACAAAGAACAAGACAACAATGTACTTCCCACCCAGACAGGAATTGCAAATAGACAACCTATGCGTGTCCTGGTGTCCCTGCATGTGTGTATATATACATGTCTTCGAATAAAAATTTATATGCAAATATATTGATAAATTTTGAATTTAATAAATTATATGTAGGAGAGAGATTGGATCAAAACGTTGGGTGACTTTTGACGTGGAACCTCGTGAGCAAAGGTGCTAGAACAACAACTTTACTGGGTCCTTTGCTTGTCAGCTCAGATAAGGTCAATTAATGGAGGTTAGTTGGGTGGCATTAAATGGAGGATGAACCTGAGAGCAATTGGAGGATTTGAACCATTCAACTAGCCTTGCCTCTGTCACTTTAATTGATTTGCAACCCAAAAGAATTCCATGCATCTGACATTTAAAGTTATGGCCGAAAGACGGGCAGACATTATGGCAACCGCCGCGCGCCCACTGCTCACGTGATCGTCAGCGACCAGACACGGTGCATGTCGTAGCGCAAGAGTTCCGCCCTTAAGCATCGGACCACGTTCAAGACAGTTCCGCCATGCGCGTAGATTCTTCTATATGCTCAACAATGACTTTTCATCGTAAACTTGACCCCAACTGCCACCGTCAATTTCAGGCAGACAAATTGTGAGCGGCCTGAAACGCATTTGGGCCGCATGCCTACGTGGATGGGCTTTTGAGTTGGGTCAAAGTAAACATTTGGTCTGACGATTTTGAAAATTTACCGTTCTATTTTAAAAAAAAAAAAAGTAATCCTTTATCCTGGGAAAAAAGAAAAAAAAATGCTAAAGAATTAAATTATTAAAGAAGCATCGGGCTTCTCAAAATAAAACGCATTTCTTATATTTTTCAAGTAGCGTGTAGAGAGAGAGAGAGAGAGAGAGAGAGAGAGAGAGATGGTGGGTCGGAGAATCCAAGTCAGCCACCGTGAGTCAACGTTCGACGTCGATTACGATTCCGACGACGGCTTCGAGGTCTCTCTCTCTATGCGACAATTTTCACACTCTTTCTCCTTCTGCATCTCCCAGTCTGATATCTCTTTATTTTTTTTCTCAGGTATTCAAATACCAGCTTTTCTCGCTCACTTTAATCCCTCCCGACGAACAAAAGGTCTCCTCTCTCTCTCTCTCTGTCTGTATCTTGTTGGTGCTTGTGTGGTTTCGTGATGTTCGGAGTCTTGTTTAGATTGTCGGCGGAGATGAGGATCGAGTATTATCCGACGACTCTGATCTCGCGGCCATTAATGAGAAAGTCAAATTGTTGTCGATCAATGGAGAGGAGGAAGGCAATACGAAACAAGAATCAAGCGGCGCTGGTGCGGAGGAAAAGGATGGTTTCTTGAGGTCCGATGAGGAATTGGCCCGATTGCTCGAGGTCGTTTTACAGAATTTTGAAATTTCTCTCTGTGTTTCTTGTGCACAAATAGCGTAAAATCTTGATTTCTTTTATTGCTTCCTGTGTGTGAAAGCAGAATCTTGAAATTTCTCTTTTGTTTCTTGTGGATGAATGGTATAATCTTGAAAGCTTTGTTTTATTTCTTGTGTGTGAATGGCAAAATTTTGAATCTTCTCTTTTTATTGCTGTTTTTTCTTCTCTTTTTACTCTTTTGTCTCTTTTAAATTGCTTTTCGTCGTTTAGGCAGAGGAAGAGGCTCTTATGTTGCAAGAGTTTGCTGCAAATCGTGACAGTGGAGAATTTGAGGGGAAAATCCGGTCTTATCTTAGACAAGTTTTAATGGTATTTGTACATAAATGTCCCTTTCACTTGTGTTTCTCTAATTCTTGATTGTTGTCCCTTTGACCAATTTACCTATCCTTGCTATGTAGTATGAGGACCCAGTGCGCCAGGAGGCAGCACGGAAGACAGTTCCTGTGGAAGAGCTTGAGGAGAAAGCATTGATTTCTCTGGCAAAGGTAATAGTTCTTATTTATTCTGTTTATATATTTCCTTTAGTGATTAGGTCATAAAACATGTAAGCCTAGTGTTACGAGAAACTACACATAATGGGTTGATAAATAATGACAACCAACCACTTTAATTCCCTACTGGCTACAAGCTCATGTTACTGGGCTCAATAAATCAATATGATCTCGGACTACACTATGATTGGACTGGATAATGAATGCTGTTGTATTCCCAATCAAAAATAGCTTTGAGCTGCATGTGTGAATCAATACACCTCTCAAAGTTCTTTGCAACTTATCTGAAGTCATCTACAATTGTTCTATAATTGGACTGAGAACAAAGGTTGTTGCATTCAAGATGTATGAGTGAATCAATCAAACTCTTAGGGTTTGCTGCACTAGCACGTGATGATAATTGTTGACCCTCATTAATATCTTTTAGGACGGGAACTTTAAACCGACAAAAGATGAACAAGACCATGCTTTCCTTCTGCAGCTGCTTTTCTGGTTCAAAGAGTCCTTCAGGTATTCTTCATTTCTTTTCCATTTTTTTCTTGTTGGCTATCTTATAATTTCATTTTAAGATGCTTAATTAATGTCATCATGGCTCAATCTTAAAAGTGAAAAAAGGGTTGGTATAAACTTTTTTGTTCAAATAGGTTGTTATCAGTTGTATACTTCATACATAAAGCTATGTACTGCAAGATAAAAAAACAAAAAAGAGCTAGGATTTTTTGTTGTTAAGATGTATATCGTGTGCAAAAATAACTCGAGGATGGCGCTAGTTCATGCATGAACTCTATTTCAACCAACTATTTTTCCCTTTTGGATTGATTTTCAAAGACTTAATGAAGGCTATGACTAATTTAATGGCCTCTTGTTAACGAGTTCATGACATTATCCTTTGAGGAAAAGATTGATTGAGCTCACATTGTCAAAATCTTTATCATGACACTGATTTTTTCCTGCCTGAGGTATATGCAATCAGGTTTCCTTCTTGTGTATGATCTTTCAGGAAGTAAGAAAGTAGTAAGGGTTTACTGTGTTTATGACAAAGGAAAGCTATAATACTAAGACTCCAATGGAAAATATCTTTAATATTTAATAATCAGTTTTTTCTTTTCGCATTCTTAATCTTCAAATATGAAATTGTTGTGAATTTTGCTTCGTTTTAGTTTGACTTGATTAGTATTTTGGTACACTAGGATATGTCTATCTTATCTTTATTGTGCAATACTGTAGATATCTATGTCAATTGACCTCTGATTTCATTTTCTCCACAATTGCAGCAACACTTGATTCTGTAATTTTGATATGGAATTTTCGTTTTATCTATTACTTGAAGTTGATGTGCTATTTTATTGAACACTATGGCTTAAAAGAATAATTAATTTTTTGTTTTATTGCATGCATTGTAGATTTTGATGATATGGAGACTAGAAAACAAAATTTTAGTTGTGTTTTGTTATTTCCTGTTATTGTAGTTGGGTTCATGCACCTCCTTGTGATGGTTGTGGCAATGATACTATTTTGCAAGGAATGGGAGGTGCACTTCCTACAGAAACTCAGTATGGCACCACTCAAGTTGAACTCTATCGGTATGTATTGAGACTATATTTGTTCCTAACATTATTTTGTATGAATTGTGTTTTCAATTCTAGTGATAAGTCAGATATGTAATGCATTTTGCTATACCTAATGGCATATTTTTGGAAATGGCATTATCAAAGAGCATTCAGGATTAGTGTGTGCGTGTACCTTCTGTATATAACTAACCAATTGTTCACTGCTGGGAATTTTAGATCATTAAAGTTTATGGTCTTGAGATTGATATTTGACAGCAATTATGATTCTGCTCAGTGGCTGGACTCTTGTTCTCTCTTTATACCCAGTTGCTTATATCAAAAAGAAGAGTTGCAATATCTATGGTGGTTAGAATTCTTTGATTCAATGAGATTTCCTTCCCTTTTCCAAATTGTACATTGGTTGGAATTCTCTGATTTAGGGAGATTTCCCTTTTTTCCATCGTTTTGGTTGGGTGGATCCTTCCTCTGTTCTACATACATATAATTTGCAACTGGTATTCAAGTGAGGGTCTTGCATTAGAATTCACTTGTATCTGCTGCTTCATTAAAATTAGGAATTGATATCCAGATCTCTTTTAAAATTCTAATCCATCAGCTACTTAAATGTTAGTATGTGTCTTGATATTAAGAAGAAATATCAACAATAAATGTCTGTGGAAAAAAATCTTATGCATTTATTTATAGAGACAATTGTTGATCAATCATTTTTGTAAAGCTTTAATGACAATTATGATCTGATTCTTCTTTTTGCTTTTCTTTCTTCCTGTGGAAAACTACAGCTGCAAAGCCTGTGCAAGCATCACTCGTTTCCCACGCTACAATGATCCACTAAAGGTTATTTTCTTGGAGAAAATTCCTTGACACATCTTACTTTATCTCATTTTTCCTCACTTTTTATGCAGCTTCTTGAGACTCGCAAAGGCCGTTGTGGGGAGTGGGCCAACTGCTTTACACTTTATTGCCGGGCTTTTGGCTATCAATCTCGTCTGGTTTGTCTCTTTCTGAACCCTGATTCTGTTTCCAACATGCTTTTGTTTTTTAAGAAATATCAGATGCAGTGATATGTCTCCTCCTTGCTTTGTGAGGGGTGGTGGTATTTTCTTGATTTTCATCATAATACCAATGAACTTGCATGGTTTCAGGTAAGAAGCTTAACCTTCTTTTATGCACTACATGACCTTAGGGAGGCAGTGACTTTCTTGAAAAGAATTATTTGGAGTTGGAATGTCTGGCTGTTGTTTCCTGCCCAGCACTCTCAAATCCAAAGAAGTACTTTCTATGCAACTTTTGGAAATGGAGCTGATGCTTGCTAGCTTCCATTAATTCCTAACATAGTGTTCCATTAGGTTGGATTTGAGATGCTGCCAAAACATATACCTTGGAAGGAAATTCCTAAATGTCTAATTGTTGATGTGCCTTATTTTGGGAAATGCAGTTAAAAGGAATAAATTGATGTAGTTATAATATGCTTCAACAGTTGTTTTGCAGCTACAAGTCTATGACTATTGTTGGCCCTAAACACACCAATTCCTCTGTAAATTTTGATACTATTATCAGTCTAAAATATCTTTACCTTCAGTGGAGGATCTGTACCTCTGTACCCTTTTTGAAAAAAGTATGTTTGCTACATATTTCTGTCTTTGTGCATCTCTTTCTTGACATGTGCATGGGAATGGGGATTGAGAGGACACTCAAAATTTGATACCCTGGGAAACGTAGTCTTGATGAGACGACAAATTTGATGCAATTCCTGTTTTTGCTTCATTTTCAGACTGTGGCTTTTACTGATCATGTCTGGACAGAGTGTTTCTCTCAATTATTTGGGCGGTAAGTTTGTTAAAAATTGATGCATAAGCATTCCTAATCATGTTCAACTATCAATTACTTTTGTTTTGTCTCTATAATTTTCCAGATGGATTCATCTTGACCCTTGTGAAGGGGAGTGTGATAGACCATTATTATATGAAAGAGGGTAACTTCTATTGTTCATCACTCATCTCCTTTATACTGCCTCTGGGACCTCAGTGTGTACTTATTGGCCTAATTGCATCTCATATAGAGTCTTGATTTTTTTTTCCCTTTCTTGCAGATGGAAAAAGAAGTTGAATTATGTGATTGGCATTGCAAAAGATGGAGTCCATGATGTTACTAAACGCTACACAAGGAAATGGCCTGAGGTACCTAACAACAGAGAACTTTTACTGTCTTGCTTTGATTTTTCAGTCCATTAATGAGCTCAGACGATGTTACTTTGAGGTCTTGATTTGAAGGATGCCAAATTGCAGGTTCTGTCTCGACGGAACTTTATTACAGAGCTTGCTCTGTCCGCTGTTCTCAACAAAATTACAAAAGAATGCCGAAGTGGCTTGACATCTCAAGGTCTTTCAATACTTGAAGACCTTGATAAGCGTGAATTAGAAGAACTTGAGAGAGACTTATATTTGATAGATGATGCTTCAGTCTCATTACCTGGAAGGCAGAGTGGAGATAAGGAATGGCGTAATTCAAGATTAGAAATTGGTTCTAGTGAAAATTCCTCTTTTAGTGGTTCTTTTTGCCCCACTCATGTCTGCATAGATGAGCATGTAACAAAGGTCTATGATGCAATTTCCCTCGTCTTTTCTTGGGTTGTCGAGAATTCTCTTTCTAAATCTAGAGTGACCAAAATTCTGAGGAATTTTAGAGGAGTTTTGATGCGTCTTAAGAAATCATCATACAAGACAAGGAGAACTTCCATAAATCCATTTTTGCTTCTCTTTCTGCCTTTTTTTGATGAGTTACTTGATGTTCTTTCACTGAAGAGCACGACAAATGCTGATGGGCAAGTGGATATCTGTTTGGCTCATGAGCCTATCAAAACCTCTTTAGCCTTGCCAGTTGTGTTGGATGCTTTGGATGATGTGGTTGAAAATCTGAACAAATGTGAAAACTTGAGTAAAGCTTCTCTTTCTTTTCCACTTTTGAAGTTGAACAGGATCCATTCTGGTTTAGTTCTTGCAAGTGGTGAGGGGCTTCCATGGGGAATTGTGAGTGGTATTTGTTTTATGTGTGTCAACTTCCTATTTAATGTGTGTGTGTGTGTGTGTGTGTGTGTGTGTGTGTGTGTGTATGTATTGGAAAACATATGAAGAGGGAGCATGTATAAAGGATGCCTTCATGACTGACCATTTTACATAATTTCAGGCTACATCAGCATTTGATGGACTTCGCACATCTAAATGGGAAGAGCCAAATGGTGCAAAAGGTATTATGAGTTAGTGTTGGTTATGTTAAAATACTAGTGTTAGATGCAGATTCTCATTCCTGTTTGTTCTATCTTATGGATATACTCATTTGTTTGTTTTTTTTTTGTTTTGTGCTTTTTGTTTATTGTTTTTTGTTCCATTATGCATAAGATTCTCAGTTTCATACAAAAATTCAATTGCATCTTGTAGGCTGTTGGATCGTGTATAAATTACCAGACAACCGGATGCATGAACTGGTGGCCTATGAGATAACATCTGCAAACGATGTGCCAAAGAGGGATCCAATGGATTGGTATGAGATTTTAAACATATATCTCTGAGTTTAACTATCTGTTGATGGGCATTCATCATTGAAATGAAAGGATTGCCTCCATGATTTGCTTTGAAGGCATTTCCCTTCAGGCAAACACGTACATCATGAGGATTTGGCATAACTGTGTGAGTTACTTCTTACCAATTATGGCGTTTCTCTTTATAGGGTCGTTGAGGGAAGTAACGATGGGGGATCTACCTGGCATATTTTGGACAAACAAACTTCTCAGGTGTTTGAAAACCGTTTTCAGCGTAGGTCATTTAAGGTCAGATCAGCAGGTTTCTTATGCAATGCTTTCAGGTAATTCTTTTTGATGAAAAATTTATGCTTAATGCATTGTAGTCCCACATGGCTGTTGATTAAGTTATAAAAAAAAAAACAAAAAAAATGGCAGGATTTGTTTTCTGGCCGTCAGAGATGCTCAATCAAATTCACGGCTCCAATTGGGGGCAATTGATCTGTACTCAAGTAGCAATTGAGGTGCTGTAAATTGGAGTCATCAGCAGAAATTTGTTGGTGATACGAATTATTAGTTCTTGAGGAACGTTCGATGCCTGCATAATTTAACCTTTGGAAAACAAGCATATCTGCTACAAAACCACCCATGCAGTGCACTGTTTAATTTGGGCCTTCCAATAATTCTTGTATTCAAAACGCTTGGAGGAGCATGGATCTGAAAATCTCTTGCCTGTTCTAGTTGACTAAAGATCAAACATTTTGTTCAGGGAAAGCTCTGAATTTTCCTACACCACTGCCCACCGCTGGGTGAAGCCGGGACGATGCAAGGCTTCGAAAAATGAAGGGGAAAAGGAAAAATATAATCATCTAACGGTTCTCTTGGATGGATCTCTATGAAAATGTGCATCAGACGAGACATTTGCATTAAGCTTTGACGAATGTGGTGTCAAAATATAATCATCCAAAGGAGTACCCAAAACAAACCAACCACAATCGTCCCAAAAAAGCCCAAGTCAAAAAGTTGCGAGGTTCTCGATTACTTCTCCAGGAAACTTGATCAGAAGAGGCTAAAAGATTCAAAAACGAGTACAAGGATACTTGGTTCCTTTGAACAGCACCAGCCGATCCGATCAGAAGCCAATGTCTACTGAAACAATTGAAAAGGCCAAAGGGCATCGACCGAAAAAGAATGGTTTTTGGCTAATTAGCATGATTAGCCTAGTGCTTAGTAGAATTGGGTGTCATTAAAAACCCGGAGTTCTTTTTGCCTCAATATTTGCTGAATGGAAGTGACAGACAACCCACCGCCACCCATCTCCACCAAGAGTCCGAAACCTTCACAAAATCTTTGTATGCCAAACTCAAAAACCCCAAAAATTTAAACCCACCCTAAAAATTTAAACTCAACTAAAAGTTTCACATTTTTCCTATATATAGTATGTCCAATCAAACATGATGAAAGTGAAACCAAACCACAACAACACAAAATTGACAGAGGAGAAGATAGGGGTAGAGCGACCAACCCCACACCTCTCATTTCACTCCCTCTCACTCTGCAGTCTCTCATCTTTCCTACGGCGCTGACCCCTCAAGAAAAAACACCAACCAAAAAATGGCCTCTCTATCCCACCTACCCCCTCCCTCCACCTCATTCTCCTCCCTTCACCACCATGACCTTAATCTACGCACCCCATCCCTTAAGCTGCGCACACCCGCCCCCAAATTCTTCTCCATTAGAGCCCAATCCGCTCCCGTGCTCACCCAAGACGACCTGAAAAACCTTGCCGCCGAAAAGGCCGTCGAGTACGTCAAATCCGGTATGGTCCTGGGCCTCGGAACCGGCTCCACCGCGGCCTTTGTTGTAGCTAAGATTGGAGGCCTCCTAAAATCCGGGGAATTAACCAACATCGTCGGCGTGCCCACCTCGAAACGCACGGAAGAGCAAGCTCGCTCATTGGGTATTCCTCTCTCGGTCCTCGACGACCATCCCCATATTGACCTCGCCATCGACGGCGCCGACGAGGTCGACCCGGATCTCAATTTGGTCAAAGGCCGCGGGGGAGCCCTCTTGCGGGAGAAAATGGTGGAAGCAGCTTCGGATAAGTTCGTGGTCGTTGCAGACGAGACCAAACTGGTAACGGGTCTCGGCGGCAGCAAGCTGGCGATGCCGGTGGAGGTCGTGCAGTTCTGCTGGAAATACAATTTGGTGAGATTGAAAGAATTGTTTAAAGAAGAAGGCTGTGAAACGAAACTGAGAGTGACTGAAGACGGCAAGCCGTACGTGACGGACAACTCGAATTACATTGTGGATTTGTACTTCGAGACTCCAATTCGAGATGGGAATGCCGCAGGGAGGGAGGTTTCGGCGCTCGAAGGAGTTGTGGAACATGGGTTGTTCTTGGATATGGCGACGGCTGCGATTATTGCTGGAAAAAGTGGAGTGGAAGTGAAGAGCAAGTGAAAATTTTCAAGAAAAAGGTCAAAGCTTAAAACTTTATTGTATTACTTGCGTGCTTTTTGTTGATTACAGTTGTTACCCATCATTTTAAAATAATAATAATAATAATGTTGATTTTGAGCTGGCTACTTGATAGAAATGTTGTTGTTCCTTGGTTTAGTGGATATATGCGACATTAAATCTCTGCTCATTGGATAGCAATGGAATCGTAGAATAATTGGGAAAAGGGAAGAATTGTGCTATGCTTTACATTGGGGCCGCTCTGCTTCAGCAGCGTGTTATGTCTGCTTTTGTTGCTTAATCTGTTTGACACATTGGTTTGGTTGTTCTACAGTGAAACAATATGCGCAGTTACATTATTGCCTTATTTTAGATTTTTTTTTTTTTTTTTTTAATTACAGAAATAGTTAGTGGTTAAGCTGTTAGAGATTAGTGGGGAGGGAGGTGGAATGTCCGAGGACTCTGCAGGGTGCACATCACCCCAATTTAATCCCACATTACTGTGGGTATCTGTGAGAGGTCAGGAGTTCAACTCCCAACCTCTCCCTAGCTAGAAAGGCTGAGTGCCCATCTCGCCTTGTATATGTTAAAAGTAACTGAAAGTGCATTTATTTCTATGCCATCCTATCTCAGTCTACCCTTGTTGACTTGAAAATTGGGAACTTTGAATCGGATTGAATCCTATAAGTGATACTCTTAACCCTGCAATTTGGCTATTATTAGTTAACTACTGGCTAGCAATGTGTATTGAGTACCTGGTTACTGCAACTCCATTAGTAACTATTTGGTGCGTTATATCCTCTTGGATTAATGATATTAAGAATCATGTTATCTTGCACAAAAACTGGATCAGTGATGTTATGTCCTCTCTAAATAAAATGATTAGGAGGGCATTTTTAGGAATTGAACCAGAATGACAATTTATTATAGGCTTTCAATTACCTTTGTTACTCTTTATCTCTCTCACACATAATTGTACTTAAAAATTTTGTGTTTTTATGCGCGATCATGTAGTGAGGGGAAAAATTTTAAATGTACTGATGAGAATTGTAGGGCTCATTACATGTGGTTGGTCTTCAGTTATGAAGCCTGATTTTGAATTTCTTATTGTTTCTGTACCGCCCAGACTCATTGTGTATATCAATTATCATAGTAGGATGCCATTAGGAAGTGACATTTTACCAAAACATTCGCTTGGTTGCGGTTCTTAAGCTGAAGCTGCAGAAATTTTAAATACAGCAAACAACTGTATCCTCAATTTGTACTTTATTGCTTTCTGTACACAACAATCGTCCTCCCGGGCCTGTGCTCTGATTTATTCAAAGTGATTTTGTATTGTACGTAAAAATGAGGACAAACAACACAGGAATGCTAAGCCAAGTGAATATTATCAACTCTCACACGGTGAAACTAAAAGCTGGCCAGCCTCTCTACTTCCACTGATGGACAACCATCGGTATGAGCAACACCATTATCCACGGGAACTTTCCTGGCAGGATTGAGCTGGCTGGATATCGGAGAAAGAAAAGGTACACAAAGCAACAAGTTACTAAGTTGTGCCGTATGGGATTAACCAATTTATGACAATATAGAGTCCACCGCATTTATGTGGGTTCATGAGATACTATTCTGCATTTATGTGGGTTCATGAGATACTATTCTGTGGTGAGGACACGCAAAACAAGCTGAACATTTAAATAAAAACATGAAAAGCAATCAAGGAAAGATGCTGTTGATATTTGACTTTTCTTTTCTCACCTTGACTTCCACCAAGTGTTGTATTTGGTGTGGCTTGTGAACTTGAAATTCTAACCCCAAGGCTTGAGCAATCAGACCCAATTGTACCTTAGCCACCAAAAGCCATTGATATAGTTGGGCTTAGTTTTTCAGTTATATTGTTGAATAACTATGTCACCTTTTTATATTTTTCAATTGCTGAAAAGAATAAAGCTTTGGGTTCTTACATGGGCTGAAGCAAGGGTAGTAAGTCTCATTGACAAGATGATAGTAACCGGGGTGGCAAGAACATGCGTACGATTTTGTGTTTTCTATGTTTGTGCATGATCCTTCTCCACAGTAGACCCAGTAGCAAGCTAAACACGTCAAAAGGAATCATAATTAGTTGACAGAAAAGAAGAGCAAAATAAAAGAGGGGATGTTATGTTATATATGGAGGACGGCAGCTTTATGATGGGGTGCTTACGGTCAAAGAACGATAAATTGTAGGGAATTGGTTTCTGGGGAACTGGGGGTGGGGCTGGCTGGCATTGATAGTCAAGAGAACCTGCCAATAAAAAATAAAAAAAAAAAAACACGTTCAAGAACTTCATCATGAACATTTGGACATCAAGGTTATAAATTTTATAATAATAAGAGATTGCAGTCTTTAGTAGAGAATCAATATAAGAAGGAGAGCTTTAATTTACAGTTTGGAATGACGCAGGGAAGGAACTCCAAGCCGTCGTCTCCATCAGGAGTGCGCTTCCAACCAGGATCGCATTGACACGTGTAGTTCAATGGATATGATGCGTTTGCTACGCAGGTTCCTTTCGCGCAATTCACTTGTTTGCACACCTCCTCTGTAATCCACAATAAGAAAAGATAAATCAGTCATATATCAGCATGTACATACATAAATGAATATGATGGTAGCGCTGTGGACTAGAGAGAGAGAGAGAGAGGACGATAGAAAGGAGATAATAAGTCATCCCCCGTAGCAATCATAGGGAGCAACAAGAGAAGCATAGCTACGAAAGGAAGGGCTTTAGAGGAAGCCATTCTTTGGAATAGAGAATGAGAGGACAGAGTGAATTACAAAGTAAAATGAGTTTTGCTTCTAAGTTCCGCCGAGTGTTTCTTATTACTGCATGTGTATGCATAGGCATGTAGCAGCCTGTACAAACAATAATATAAAATAGAGCGATGACCATGAACGCCCTACAATGTTTTCAACCATTATTAAAAACCTGTGAAGAACATTCACTTTGTTGAAGTTTGTTCTTCAAATTGATCCTGACGGTGCATCGTTCCTTTAGTCATAGTTGAATAAATCAAACGCTTTATTCCATGCAATGGTTATCTTTCACACCATTCTCCTAACAGGGATCTGCAGGTTTTTCAGTGTGAAGTAACATTCTCCGCAATTCCTGTCTTATGACCATCTTTTCGTGTCTTTGTTTTCTTGTGACTATCTGTACTTTCCTCCCTTTCCTTTGGGATCTTGTACAAGTGGAGTCGAGAAATTGGAAAATTGTACCAATGTCTCTTAGAAAGCACATCCATAGCTTGGAAATTCTATTGTCTTGGTGCTTCTAGATGCACTTCTGTGTGCTTCTTAGTTCCATCCTTTTTGAGAACCCTAAAAAAAAAAAAAAAAAAAAAAAATGCTTTTATTTTTTTTTTTATTTCATTGGGTATTGGGATTAGTTGCATCTAATCTCGACTTCAAACCTGACCAATAAAGCAAGAAGCACGCCCGCTCGTCAGCGCGACCAACCCCTGAAATAGAGTGCGACGAGAAACAGTGAAACCCCACAAACGTTTTTTTTTTTTTTTTCAATCAAAAATGTGCTTCGTGCATGGAAAGTAATTCTATTGATAATTTGATGTATTTGCTTATCACAATCAAACAAAGATCAATCAATTCTTAATTCCATAAGAGTAAAGTCAAACAAATTACAATGAAAATGGACCTTTGCTTCTGCGGTCATGTTGATGCAGTACATATCTTTTGACTTTTAGCTGCCAAGGGTACCACATTTTCCATTGCAAATTCTTCGTCAAACGTTGAAATTTTCTAGTTCAAGAATTAACAGTGTTTGGAACGAGCCTTCTCCACGCAAATTTTGGAATTCCAAGAATCAAAAAAATAATAGATATAACCACGGTGAATTGGATGCTCCGAACATGAATCTACACAAATATGTACAGCCGACAAATTTCATCATGATTGGACAGAAGCGAAAACGACACAGGGAATACGACATTTAGCTAGCAAGTGAAATTGATAACATTACCATATACACAATCGTGAAATGTACACAGATCTCCTTACATGCCAACAAGAGTTAGGCGACCCCAGAGCCAAGTGCCTTGCCGGCCAGGAATGCAAATTAGACCGAACAGATTTATCATAATCCACATGAGATCGCTCTGTCGAAAGAGGGGATAGATTCCTGGCTAGGCCTAGAGGTCATGTCATCTACTATGTTATTGGGAGGGTCCCTCCACAATTAAGGACTTCAAACTTCCAAACTGAAAGCCTTCTTGGTCCAAATTGCAAGCCTGCTAAGTGTGAATATATCTGATGGGAAGGAAACAAATTTACAGGATGGGAAAGACTCCTATATGCTGTGTAGGTTACAGTGCAAAACCCCCAAAATTTTTAGCAGTTCCTTTCTATTGGTAATAGCAAGGTGACGTTTCAGTGGGTTCTACAAATCACTAATTAGGCCCCCAGGCATATATTTCTAACAAAAGCATTGATCACTTGAAACCAAGATGTCATCATTTTCCATTTGCCCCCATGAAAATAGGCCCTAAAAGAAGTAAGCCTCAGAGATAAAGATTACAGGAGAAAAAGAGAAGAGGGTTGTAAAAATCAAATGGGGAATGAAACTTTGAGGACACGTACTAGGATCCCCACAGAACTACAATTTTTGTCCAGCCACAACCAAAAGGCTACCTGCTAGCTCAGAATTCTATAGCAATGGACAGAACATGCCTCCAACAAACAAATATCAACGATGAATATACTCCACTTTCACAGGCATGATCCCCCACCCCCTCTCCAGTCCAATTTATTGAATCTTAAATCTTTAGCTAAGACCATAAATTACCGTACAGAGAAACAGGCATGGCTGTTGTATGAATGAAACTGTTCTATATGAGCATTGAGAGGATAATTCCTACATAAATATCAACGAAGAAATTCAATTAAAGCACTTTACTCGAAAACAGGGAAATAAATGGGATGCCAAGCATATTCATTTGCACAAACACATAGGTAAACATGAGGAAAAAGGATGCACAACTAGACATTTCATGGACAAATTTTAGGCCATCGGCATAACATGAAGAAGATAAGAAAACTGTTGTTACCGTGCCAGAAGAAAAACCAGGGTCATGTTGTTTCAGAACACCCACATATGATGGCAACAGGCTTTTTATTCGCCAACCATCAGCTCATTTAAGTTAAAATTACCAGCTGCAAGCAACAAAAGTGATTCCAAACTCAAGATCTTTCAGGAGTGGTAATGTCTCTTCATGTCATCATTAATTTAGCTCTTCATATAAACACAACACACTCTTGCTAAGCTATTCCCCCATCATTTTCATCTTTCCCAATTAAGTCAAGGCTTTGGAGATTTGCACAGTCAACTTAAAGACAAACTTAACCAAGCCTTTGGCATTGTCTACATATTCAGCAATTCCATAACTGAATAATATACAAAACAAACATAAAAGGATTTCTTGCCCACAAAAAGATGAAGAATCATACAAATTAGAGCCTACACAGTATCTGCACAATGCACAGAACAAAAAGCTCAATAGGATAAATTGATAACAAAACAACATCAGATTCTCCAACCGAACCCCCTATCTGACCTCACGTCACAAGCAATTATGAATCAACAAGTATCCACTATGCTATATGTGCTTAGGAATCCAGATTATAACATAAAGAAGTTCCAATATACAGCTGAAATAGAATTTTACATGGAAACTATCACATAGCATAGCTTTTAACCCAATATATAGGATTTCAACAGCCAAATCAAATTCCACCAAACAGGAACATGTTAAAAGAAAATGGTCCAAACCAATTCTGTGAGATATTTGTCAGCAAAAAATACTTTGCATACATCCCTAATTCATCACCAACTCAGTAACATGAGCAGCAAAACAATAGCAAACGATAAATAAACAGAAAATCAAATGGGACACCTTACATATAACAGAAGAGAAAAACAAAGTTCTTGAACCATGAGCAACAAGTTCAATAACTCAGACTAAACTTTTCCAAAAATTCCATCAAACAGATAATCAATACCAACATCGTCATCAAACAAGAAAGATCCACAAACCCTTTATCGGCCGATACCCAAATTCCGTTTATAACGGTACGTATCTCTTAACCGCCTGCTTTCCCGCCACCGCAGCAGCTGCCGCGATCCCTCCAATGGCCCCGTCAATAGCAGCGGAACTCGCACCTGTCGCTGCCCTATAGATCGCGCCCGTCGTAAGGCCAGCAAACGCCGTATTAACCAAATCATCGGTGTCCCTCTAATGAATCAAAGTGCTCTCAATGCCAGCAAACATCAGCCCCAAAGCCCCCAAACTGTTCCCGAATTTCCGACCCGTCTGCCCACCCGAATTCACAACACGACTGACCTTCAGTTTCAAAGAGTCTCCCATCTCGGCGGCGCGGATTCCCTCAACAGAACCCTTGGCGCCACTGAGAACCGCACCCGCCAAATACCCTCTTCCTGTATAGTACTGGAGGTTCTTCCCCCAGCTACGCCGGTGGTGGGCGGCTTCCTCGTGGAAAAGAAACTCCGGTGACGTCTGCAGATTATACAGGCATTGAGCCTGCACATTGTAAAGATTCTGATACGGGTGGTACTTCCGGAACTTGTGCTCACCCGCGCCCGCCATTCCTGGCAATCTTCAGAGAGAGAAAGAGATTAAAATTGGATCTTTATGGTATTTTAGAGAGAGAGGAGTGAGGCTTCTGAAGATGGCGGCTATACATCATCGTAGGTTCGCTCTGGTGGCGAAGGAAGAGAAAATTACATTTTTATTTAATTATTTAATTATTGGGTTCAGAAAAATTTACGGAGAATTGTGACTAGGGTTTAAGGGGAAATTAAGGTTTATTTATAATAATTATTAATATTAAATTTTTTTTATTTTTTAAAATTTTATAATAAATAAAATATATTTATTGTAAAAATATTTTCTTTAAGTAATTTATAGGTTTTGTATTTTTACATAGAAATAAAAAATTTTTTTTAACTTTTTTTTATGAATTTTGTATTAAGAGAAGAAAAAAAAGTTAAAATTTTAAATTATATATTAAAAAATATAATTTAAATTTTAAATTTTAAGTTAAAAAAATGTAAAATTTAAATTTTAATTTTTTTTTAAAATAAATAAAAAATCTCTTCTTGTTAATTTTTTTTTTTTTTTTCAAATAAATATTCTTTCAATTTATTCATCAAGAAAATTTTAACACTTTTATTTTTTTTTTCTGCACTTTAAAAATATTTTGTGTAAACATGATTTTAACGAAAATAGACAAAAAAAAAAATCTTTAAACGGAGAGTACACACGTGGAGCACGTTCCCCAAGAGGAAGATTCTTGCACGACTGTCGCCAAGTGGAGAAGGAATATTCCAGACAGTGCTGAGGTAGAAAACACGCCACGTACGCATTCCAGTTCATCGTCTTAAATCGAATCTCTCTGGGCTTGGGCCTTGGATTTTTTTAAGAGAAAATGTATGTTTTAAATGTTAATATACTTTAAATTTTATAAAAATTAAATAAAATAAAAAAAATTTAAATAATAATTTAATTAATTTCGTATCAAAATTCGTATCAAAATTTTAAAAAAAAAAATTATGAAAATTTCAAATCGAAAAAAGATCCTCATCTCTTGGAAAACAAGATTAAACACTTAGGATATAAAATATTGTTAAAATAGTTAAAGGTAACAAGTCGAGATTTGAATTATACGTCAAATTTCATAAATCATGGTGGGTATCTTCATTCATTTGTATTTTTTTGCAAAACCGAGACATTTACACCAGGAACAGAGAATTTACAGGAAATTCATTCATTGTAGTTAAATCTCAGAATTGAAATCTTGATTTACAAGGCATAGTGGCTACTGTAACTCACTCAATTAACCGAGCATATGAGCATGGCTAATTCTTTATATTTCTACTCCAATGGCATCAGAGAACCCGTTTAACAGATGTTTCAATTTTTTTTTTTTTTTCTCTCTGTTTTGGACTAAAAAAAGGGAACTTTCTTGACTTCTTGGCTCCTCCTGAAACGATGGGTTCATGTTGATAGATCCAACTTTCAAAAATGCACGTCATTTGTTGTCACTGTCCATCCACACGAGCCCATGAACTGCAGAGTAATCGCATAGTCACATTGGTAGACTAGAATCTCGTTGTCACGTTGCATTATTATGTCTGTTGAAGTTTTATTATTGAATATTATCGTACACTAAAAAAAAAAAATTAAAAATATAGAGCGAAGGGTCGTAATGGTACAGCTTAAAAGTCCAAGTTGATTCGTGTCTACTCACTTGGGTCGATCTACCATTTTCCTTTATTGTCACTGTTCTTGACATGATTAACAGCAAGTGGAAGCACAGCCGGGGGGGAGGCCGTGGAACACATACACAAGGTCAGTGCCATGTGAAGACACCCCCTCCAAATGGTCCTTAGCTCCTTCCTTAAAGAATTGGTCCCATTTCTCTGCATGTTTTCACGTGTCATGCCGTGATTACACCATCATCAGCATCGGCTGCTTGCATAGGATTCTAAATGATACCCCAATAAAAACAATAATTTGTATTTTCTTTTTTCTTGGTGCCACCCCCAATCTCAGATATGGCCAGTGCGTAACATTGTCTAATGTATAAAGGCATCGTGTCAATGTCTTTGATAAGATTGTAAGTTCACTTCCCTCCAAAAGAGAGTGATGTGCTATCTTTTCCCCTTCCAATATAGGACAAAATTCCTTGATAAATAAGTGAGAGATTGGGGTTTTTGTAGCGTTGTGTGTTTGCTGATTTACAGCGAGAGAGGCAAGTAAAGAAAGTAGAGAGAAAGCACAAGCACAAAAAAAAAAAAAAAAAGAGAGGAAAGAAAGAAAATGTTTGAAGGAGTAGCAGACCAATTCAACCAATTCATAGCTTCAAGAGCATCACTTCCTCTCCCTCTATCTTTCTCTCCTCTTCATGAGGCTTCCAATAACACTACCACTTTCCCTAGTTTTGATCCTTACATTACTAACCATCAGGTGGTGCCACTGCAACAGCCCTGCAGCTTCTTGCAACCATTGCACCAGTGTCCAATCACCAGCAAAAATGAAGGGAAAGAAGAGAACAGCTTGGTGGCCATGGATTTGCCGATCGATGGAGACAGAATGATACCAGACCCGGTTGATCAGTGGGCTAATGATGAAGTTCTTGCACTGTTGAGGATCAGATCTAGCATGGAGAACTGGTTCCCTAATTATTTCTCATGGGAACATGTATCAAGGTAACATCTTTGAGTGTTTTTTGAATTGTAATTTAGAGTAATGTAGCTTCAAATGTTGCTAAATGGACTTAAACCCCTTCAATTATGCCTAAAGATTTGCAATCAGAGAGTGAGAGCGAAAGAGAGAGAGAGAGAGAGAGAGAGACGGCATTCAAAGAAACTCTTTGTATATGAATGTCTTACCCCATGATTTAGAGTAGTAAATGAGGGAAAATAAATGCTAATGATGGTGTTGGTTTTTCACATTCATGGTGGGTGCAGGAAACTTGCAGAGATGGGGTTCAAAAGAAGTGCCAGGAACTGCAAGGAAAAATTTGAGGAAGAAAGCAGATTCTTTGATCCCAACATTAACGGGCCTTTTAGTGAGCTTGAAGAGTTTTATCATGGGGATCAAAACTCCCAAGCAGTTGCCGCCGAAGAGAACAAAAAGCTGGACAAGCCAAGTGAAGAAGAAGACAAGATTGGAGATGATTCAAGGACTGATCAAACGGTAGCAGCTAACCCCACTGGAGATAAAGCCAAAAAATCAAACAGAAAGAGGAGAGAGAAAGAAAAAGAGAAAGAGAAGTTTGAGATGTTCAAGGCTTTCTGTGAAGGCATTGTGAACAAAATGATGGCTCAACAGGAAGAGATACACAACAAGCTTATCGAAAACATGATGTCGAGAGACGAAGAAAAAGTTGCTAGAGAAGAAGCGTGGAAGAAGCAAGAAACGGATAGGATTAAAAAAGAGCTTGAGTTGAGGGCGCATGAGCAAGCACTTGCGCACGATAGGCAAGCTACAATAATCAAGTTCTTGAAACGATTCACACAAAGTAGTGGTTCTGGTATTGAAATCCTTGGTGAGAGAAGTGGACAAGATATTGTCGAGACAATGACAAATAGTTCAAATCCTTGCACTTCATCTTCTTCTATTCTTGCACAAAACCCTAAAGGGATTAGTAAATCCAATGACCCAAGCCAAATCGAAGCACCCACATCAAGTGCTATAAATTTAGGCCATCAATGCCTTAGTTCTTTGCCAGGCAAAAACAATTTGGTCATACCCACCCCCACTTCCCTGACAGAAAGCCAAGCACCTCAAAACCCTAGTCCAGTTCCTGGCCCAAGCATTCCAAAGAGTCCCATTTCATCAGAACTACAAGCTATTCAGAACCCCAATTCATTAAACTCCCAGACCAGCCCACTAGCATCCAATTCTCTTCCGAGAGACAAAGTGCTCCCAAGGTTTCTATCCTATGACAAAGAAGAACTTGGCAAGAGATGGCCAAGAGATGAGGTAGTTGCTTTGATAGAGCTAAAATGCAGTCTGTCTAATAGTAATATTGAAGACAAGGAAGGAGCATCAAAGGCTCCACTCTGGGAAAGGATCTCGCAAGGAATGTTGGAATTGGGTTATAAGAGGAGTTCAAAGAGGTGCAAAGAGAAATGGGAGAACATAAACAAGTACTTCAGGAAAACCAAGGATGCAAAAAGGAAGAGGTCTATTGACTCCAAGACTTGTCCTTACTTTCATCAATTAAGCACTTTGTACAATCAAGGGATGCTCACAGAACCGTCTGAGGAGCCTCAAAACCGCTCGGCGTCACCGGTAAGCCACTCTTCTTTGCCAGAAACCAGGCTCACTTCATAACAACATGGGTGGCCGTCGGTTGGTAACACTACAATGTGCGTGCGTGAAGGCGAGAAAAATGTGGTTTAAGTCCCAGACTTCGGCTTTGAGTACTAATTTTCCAAATTTTGCATTGGAAATAGTGGATTCTTATTAAGTAATAAGCCACATTTATCTCTGCTTGATTACAACAACATCTTACGACATATATGTGTGTGTCTGTGTGTGTGTGTGTGTGTTGCATCTGACATTAATGTTTTAATATATGTTTCTTTATTTATTTATTTATTTATTTATTTATATGTGTGTATGAGAAATTGAGGATTAAGTTCTAATTCAGTTTAGGTTTCAATTTTTATCTGTCTCTATTTTCACCACCACTGATCTTCTGTGTCTAAGACAAGTTTTGATTTTTCGTAAATGGGAAGACAGCTTTTGTGGCCTTCTGTATTTTTGCCAAATGTTACGAAACATTGTGTGTTGAGGTACTTGGAATCTTTTCTATTTGTCGAGGAAATTTTTTGTGACAATACAATACTTGCAAATGTTCCAAGAAGAAAAATTTGCATACTATTGAAGGGTAATTGAATAATGCTCTATATTTGTTTTTCAAAAGAAAAGGGATAGATGCTGCATTCGTTTTCTTTCAAAATGCATTCATGTCTTTCGCATATAGCAACCATGAGACTAAGAACCAATTGTCTAATATCTCAATGAACAAACAATTTAAAGAATAGATGCAACAGCAATGTGCTGGGGATCTTATAGAATTAATTATTATTTTTTTTAGCAGCAAAAGTAGAACCAATTTAAAAAAAAAAAAAAAAAAAAAAAAAAAGTTTCACATATAAAAAAATTTTATACATGTATTACAGGTAACGCGTTTTGTAATGCTAGGGTCAATCGAACAAAAAAAAGTGCATAGATCAGCTCCTTAATTAATTAAGGTTTATTTGAAAAGAAAAAAAAATATATAAAATAAAATCCAAAAAAAAACAAAGGGAAAAGTGGAAATAGCGATTAATCAAGTGTCTCTTGGGTCATAATTAAAAAAAAAAAAAATATATATGTGTGTGTGTGTGTGTGTGTGTGTGTGTGTGTGTGTGTACAAAAATAATTCATGTGCAATGCGATAGACAAACTCTATCCCTGCAAGGAGCCCAGGCCTCTGAAGCATAAAAACGACATTACGGGAACATTGACATCATATTTCTGTTGGGTGAGTGGGACCCAAAAACTATGTCGTTTCTCTCTAAAAAAACAAAATGTCTAAAAAAAAAAAATACGAGTGGGGCCCATAATTTTCTGTCCTTTTACACCGCCATGTCTCGGCGGGTCCCACGGGATGAGTCATCTATCAGATCAAATCAGATATTGTTGTAATTAAGCTACGTGCGTGTGTATCCGCAAAGCAAATTTATCAACACCGCTATCAAATCAGCATCAAATCATATGGTTGAGCTGGTCTTTTTCCTATTGTGGGTATCCTACGGCTCATAGAGTGAAATCTGAGTGATAAAGATTCAGGAGTCAACGTGATCAAGTGGCCTTGTCCGGTTGACTTAGTATCAAAATGCAACTCCCTTTTTCTTGAATAATAATAATAAATAAATCTCCTTGCCACGGCCCAGGTGTTGGTCCCGGTTAAGCCTATGATCTAAGTTGATCGGGCTAAATCCTTAAACAACGATGAACAAGACAGAGAACAATTAAAATGTGGATTAAATAGATTGTCTAAAACAATTAGTCAATAGATTTTTATTTTAAAAAAAAGATAAATAATTGAATTTTATCTCTTTTATTTTTTTAAACACATATATGTATAAAGTATATGATCTTTGTTTCAGACCCAAAAAAAAAAAAAAAAAAAAAAAAAATGTAGACTAAAATGAAAACTTATTTGAATGCCAAATTGGAAGGAGAAAAATTTCAAGTGAGATCGGATGAAAAAAGTGACTGTGACCCACAAGTCAGTATTGTCCACTTCATATTCGCTGTCTTCCAGCCCACATGAGTGGTTGTTCGTCCAGCTGATGCAATGAAATTGACAAATTGGTATACCTTTGGCCTTGTTGATGTGTCTTTCGTCACAATGCAATGCATCTGAAATTCTGAATCCACCAGGAATGATCCCCATGTACCATGTTTTCTAAAATTCTTCACCATTGTATCCGTAATTGATTTCCCGAAATTCTTTGCGGTTCACAGGGAAGGTCCTTCAATGATCTGCATAACCCGTAGCAGTTCTTTCCACAAATCCTTTAGTGTAATTAAAGTTGAATATCAAATTGGAATGACAAGGAATTTGCCAGGGAAGACACCAGTAAACGAATGCATTGGTGAAAATGGCTTCTGCTTTACTGCCTTTTCCCAGATCCAAGTCAGAAATACGAGTACAAACTATGAAAACATTTCTGCCTGTTTCTGCCTCTCTTTGCTTCACACCACATCAAGCCGTGATTCCGGTATCACTTCCTTTAAAATAAAATTTATTATTATAACTATAAAAAATAAAGTTACAATAAATTCTTTTATAAAATAAAATAAAACATATTTTAACTATATTTTATACTACTAAAATTAAATTTTTAAAATAATATTTGTGTCTACAAATATTTTTTTTTTTCTTATCCTATGTATAAAGAAAAAAAAAAAAAGGAAAAACGATGCTCATCCTTTCTTTTTTTATTTTTTAATTTTTTTTTTTTTTGGCATTGAGGAAACATATTTGTGATATCTTTCATTACATTTAGTCTGTATTATGCACCCAATCATGTTCAATGTATTGTGGGCTGCCTTTTCGTTCATTTTTTTTATCTTGTGCTACTGCTATGTCCATAACTAAATGCAATGCTTAACAGATTGACTAGAAACATCAGGTTGAATGCCAGTGACTTATTGTAATGCAAGATTTTCCTTCTCCCTGAATTTGCTGAACTTGTGGGGACCTGTAACTGATTTATTCCTTGAACTTCCAGGTGAATATTATTTTTCCCCGTAAGCTGCATGGATCACAAATATTCCAGTGATTCTGATACATTGAAACATGGAATGACCCGCTCTGAGGAAAACAGATTTATCTCTTTTCTGAAAATGGATTCATTGATGCTTGTATTTCTTCTAATGTTCGGCCCTTCGTCTCTGGCACCAGCTTCGCCACAAACAGGACGGTTAGGCCACAGATGCTTGAGAATATGAAGAATGTGGCTGCGGCCAAAAAAGATTAGGCAGAGTGGATTATATTGTACGTAGTACCCTACCCACAAGCATACACACGCTTGCCAGTGTCATACCTGCTGAGCTCCATTCCATTAGGAAGTTGAAAGCATAGGAGATAATCCAAGAAGCTAGCCAATTAACCAAGGTCACAAGGCTTCCAGCTGAACCCTTCATGTTTATGGGAAATACCTACAATTAAAACACTTTTTACAGTAAAGCTACAGGCATTTTGTCAGGTAAGAGAAGCTCAGCTTGGAGAAGGAAATTCCAAATTGCAGGATTCAAGCCTGAAGAGGGAAATTTACCTCGGACATTATCACCCACGGTATCCCTCCCATGCCTATCGAGAATGACCCTGCATATATCTGATACCAGGAAGGAAAGACCAAATCAGGTTAAAGTCATATAAATTGCACAAGAAATGGTTAATAACAGCTGGTAGAACTTTGTGGCATTACCAATACCCCAACAAGTGCCAAAAAAGGAGAGAAATGCTTCCAAATATGAAGGTCCTGCAAATAGAAAGCTTTGCATCTTCAAAATGTCTACTTAGATAAGCAGAAGAAAATAGAAAGTTTATTTACGGTCTAAATGAACCTGAAACAAAAATGATAATGCAGTAATAAGGCAACCCATACATGTTCCGGCTGCAGAGACCTGTAAAAATTGAAGACTTCAGTGTGACCGTTTAGCCATACTAGATCATAAACTTCGAATTTTGCCTAGGCCTTTCTTACCATCAGAAGTGGTCGTCTCCCCAATATATCCATCAAGACAACTCCTAGTGCTGTCATTGGGACCTGCAGAGAATCAATTACCCTGTCTATCATAGAAAACCTTAAGCAGGAATAAAAACCTGAATGTTGGTGATAGGCAATTACATTAACAACAACCATTGCAATAGTCCCAACGCTGCCAGAGAACCCTGCCAAAAGATCCAAGATTCATATACTCTCCCAGTCGTTAAACTTTTGGAAATTATCAAAGGGTCTTTCAATACCGGCTGATTCAAATATGAATGCTGCATAAAATGCAAAGCCATTGACCCCTCCCAATTGCTGCAGTACCATCAGGCCAACTCCAACCTTGACAAAATCATACATTTTCATAATCATTCCAGTATGTGCAACCAAACAAGATGGAAAAAGAAAGTGCCAGGATCGAATTTGGAATCTCACAGTGAGTGAATGAGCATATTTCCACTGGAACAATTCAAAGATGCTAGCTTCAGAAAGCCTTTGAAGGGTTTCTGTGAAATCCTGTACGCAATAAATGCTATCTTGAAATCTTTTGCTATGTCAAGATGAAACTTGAAGATTGATCACTCGCTTGGGTCCATGGTTAACTTCAAAAAGCAGAAGAAGCAACTTCCCTAAAATTGAAACAGTAAAATTACTACTCCTAAATTATAGCTAGAAAGTTACTCTGATTTCAGCTGCTTCATCAGAAATATCAGCATTCTTCCCTCTAAGGCGCTGTAGAGCAGCTTCACACTTCTTCCCTTGCCCTATCTTTGCCTGCAACAGCCATTTACCACTCAAGAATGCTAAGACTTGCTACCTTTACTTCAATGAGAGAGCCCATGATGAAAGTCAGCAATTGCATATGCTTCAGAAGCAATACTCATAACACTTTGATTTTCATTTTCGTGATTTTGAGAGTAGTTGTAAAACATACCCAAAACACTTCAAAAGGGCAGTGAACGGAAAATTTTGTTAATCTTTTTTAAAAAAAAAAAAAAAAATTCAGAGTAAATCTTAGTCCAAAGCATGCACACAGCAGTGCATTAATGTTAAATGATCCTCACCAACCATCTAGGAGACTCTGGAATGAAGAACAGACCCAGAAGCTGAACAAGACAGGGAATAACTCCTGAATTGAAAAACAATATAACAAACAGTTATTGATAACTATCTGCATGTTGCACTGAAATATCATAGAAGCAAATGGAAACATTACCAATAAGAGCCAGAGTTGGCCAGGACACAAAAGCTCCTATAAGATATGTCAGTGACACACCACAACATATCATCAACTGCAGTACAAATCAGTCAGGGTTTGGCATATCAGGAAAATGTGAAAAGTGATTACCGGCTACATGACGCGTTAAAATTACCTGATGAACTGTTGTAAATCCTCCTCGGAGATTCTTAGGTGTAATTTCAGCTACATATACAGGCACCTTTTTGTTAAAATGAAAATGATTTAGTGTTCCCCCATCTACGAGTTATCAAATATGTGTTGTGATTTTCTCCAGGGATTACCACATAAGAAAGAAGACCCATCCCATATCCCAACAACAGTCTTCCGACATCGAGCCACCAAGCAACCTATAAACACATTGAACCGTCGATAGCATGAATTGCATCCAAGAACAATAAAGCATCCAAAATTCATAAGAAATGTCAATGTTGAGCATCTATCCTTCTACTTGGCAATTTATGAGGTGGGAAAGGAGATGCAGAAAGAGAACCTTTGAGAATGCTATTGCAAGCCATCCTATAATGCAGAATATTTCTGAGAAACCCATTGTCTGTTTAACCACAGCCAAAAGAGACACATATCAGTGGAGAGATTCCTTTCGAACAGAAACTTTATTTTACTGCGAGTTAAAATAACGGAGCAGCAAAAAGAACTTACAGCTCTTCGGCCAATGTAATCTGCAATCTTTCCACTCATAATTGCACCTATCATTGCTCCAATTGTTAATATGGATCCAAAAACTGAATACTGCAGAGGTAAATTATAGCTTCAGAATACAAAGAGTAATGCTAAATGAGACTTGGGACGGAAAAAATAAACCACTGGAGAAATCAAATAGTATGAGTTATATCAAAATGCAATTGCATTTTAATTTGGATAAGCAGGAATGATATTATTCTTTCAAAAAGGCCTTCATCAGTCATCCTGATTACAGACAGAATAATGTTAGAAAAAAGAGACAGATGTTGTTTTCAAGACTTTTGTTTGCTTGATAGCAGCATTCGCTATACTCATAGACATGCACTTAATTGGAAGAAATTGCAAAAGAAACAGTGCAAGAAAATAATTCCTGCCCACTGTTTATTTATGCTAATTTTGATCTGTTACCTCTGCCACAGAAAGAGCCAAGTCATCCATTATTCCAGACTGAGTAGGTGATGAGTAACCCACCTACAAACAACAGTTTGGTCCAGAAGTTAGCCGATCAAGTAATTATTCATCCTATAGGACATGATTCACAAACATTTGTGTTCATAATCAATAAACCAGGCCCATAGAAGTATTACCATCCCACCAATTATTGACCTTTCATCTGAAATCCTCCAAACACACTATCACTTCAAAGTCCTTACAACTAATAATGTAACACCAAATTTGACTACAGTCCCATCTACTTGTACTAACAACAAGGCAAATAGAATAATCAATGGAACAATTTAAGCAGTTTTGAATGAAAATTTAGAATCTTTGATTACACGATGCACGTGATATGATGTGATATGATGTGATGTGATGTGATGTACAAATGGGGGTCTATCATCTCTGATCTTGTCTAGAAAGCAGCCATAAAAAATGGGATTTAATTAAGGATGATCGAAAGAGAGGACTTACTGCTGATCCAAAAACATATGAACCTGAAACAGCAACTAGCATGCTCAACACCACCATAGTTGTTACTGAAGAACCTCCACTCTGCAACTCTCCTCTTTCCCCTCCACCACCACTACCTCTGCCATCATGTTCACTACTTATCTGAGGTTTTCCTTTGGCAAGCAGAGGGCCTGAGATTCCTTCTTCCTCTATGCCTTTGCCATCCATACCTTCCCCGACTTCCTTAAGAGAACAAGAACAAGAAGCACTGATTTAACCAAGAAAACAAAAGGGAAATACTGGGAAATTCAAAGCACATAGAGCCTCAAGTTAAAGTTAAAGAGTATGATAGTTTAGACAACAGGGGTTAACGTTTTCTGTGCTGCTTTGTCTGTACTTTCTACTCTCATGTTGCTGTGTGTTGTCCTGATTAGGCCTCCGCTTTAAACTACGTTCCTTAATGAATATATAATGCATTTTCTACTCTTATCCTTCCATTTCTTTGTTCGTCTGTAAAATGACAAACGTGAGCAACTTGCTCATGCTACTGTAAAAAATCATATGAATAGCAAAGGAAATTTCTTGGATTACATTACGGAATTTCGGTATGCACTTACCCTTTTGCATTCTCCCTCTTTCCCTCACCGTAAAATATAATTCCCCTCTATCTTACACAAGTGAAGTCCTTATCCTGAACATTAAAGGGTATATTCTCTTTCTGGTTTGTTGGATTGTAGCACATGATTATTTGTCAGTTTCCCCATTAGTGCCTACTAGCGCGTGAGCCCATGTTTGAAATTGCAAGAGGACATGATGTAATAGTCTAATTGTATTTTGTTGTGCCTGTTCTTATACTTGATTTAGATTTGAATTATTATACAAATATTTTCTATATAAAAAAAATAAGTCTTTAAATTTTAGTATTAATAGTAAAGATTTTAAATTTTTGAATTTTGATATTAGTGATAGAAGTTTCAAATTTATTACCATTAATGCTAATTAAAAGGAAAATTTATTTGATCTTAACATTATTTGAGTAATAGATTTTTTTTCTTTTAGGAGAAATTAAGTAAAAATAACATTAGGTGATCCTACCCTATACGCAATGCACTTACACTCCTTTTATTCTCAAAAAAAATTGCAAGAAGGAAATATGGAAGAAATAATGACAAAAAAAAAAAAATTCTTTATTGAGTTTAAGTTATAATCCAATAATGTTTCTTTTTCTTTTTTTAATTTTCACCAAAAAGAAAAACGAAATTAGTTATTTTAGATTTGATATATATATATATATATAGAAATCTATTCCGTGGAAATCTGTTTGGTCAGCGAGAAAATTTTTGCTAAAAGGAAGGAAAAAAAAACAAGATCAAATTTGTAGCTCAGAACCTTCCTGTGCTCAATCTGGGTTTATTTTATCAAATATGGGCTCCCATTTCTCGGTTCTATGTGGTAGCCCATAAAATCTTGCAGATGCCACATTTGGGCCAATAGTGTTTGGGCTTCACATGCAACCGGAATTGTTCGTCGGCCGCTCTCGTGAGCCCATGTATTTCATATTAGGGTTCTTGGGCTGTTGGCCTCAATTGGGAATTCAGCCCCGCTCATATTGCATATTTGCACCAATAAGTATTCAAGTTCTTCTCGCAATCGCCCCATCCCACAAACTCAAAGCACCCAAAAGCTCAGTTAGGTCAGAATATGCTGACCATTTCTGTATCGGCCCATACTTTAGCTAGTCTTTTTTGGGTCAACTTTTTTGTTAAATGATAGGCTTACTTAAACTTCAGTAGGAATTTATTTTGTAGAAATTTGTTTGGTTACCGAGAAACTTCAGTTAGCTTTGTGCTTCTTTTGAGAGGTAAAGTCTTTTGAGCTTTCTTTGACAGTGTATTTCTGAGTGCCATTCAGCTGATTCTTTTTTTCATTAAGCTATTGCTTTCTTTGATCATGTCTCTGATGTTTCCACTCTAGACTAACATCAGTTCTTTTTTGTTTGTGTTCGTTAGAACTTTGCAGTTAATGTTTTCCAACGTGATACCAAGTGCAGTTTTATGAAAATTCATCTTAATCTTCTCCCGTTTGCATGAGGGGCTCCAACAAAATTTTAATGGATGGGAACTCCAGGATATGATGTTAGAAACTTACAGAACATCACTTGTCCGAATCCTGCTACAATTTATCTCAGTTTTCGGATTCTTCCTTTCCTAGCACTGACCATGATACAAGAAACAAATGCCTATCGTGTGGTTTCGCTGTGTCGGTGGCAGGCGAAGATTGTTCAAGATACGGTGGAGTAAGAAAATTCTGTCCTTAGTGCCTCGGGAGAATCTAAAAATTTTATCGTCTTTGCCTCAGTGGAAATGTTAGGGAAAACACAGAGCCAATTAAAAATTTTTTATCTTATTGGCTAAAAGAAAAATTTTGAAAAATATATTTTTATTATATAATTAATTATAATTTAATCTAATTAATGAAAAAAATTGTATATAATTGTATTATTGGAGATTATTATTTTAAATTATAATTTGAGTATCGACGAATATACATAATTTAAATCTTGTTTAAAAGTCACCAACCTGTCATGATATAATTCCCCTGGTGCTCCCGAAAATAAGGTTCACAAAGAAACCACCAGCGGGTTTGCGATCACCCTGGTATTGTTTTGAAACATGCGGAGGCAACACAACTGAATTGAACTGTAAAAGGATTGCTGATGTATTGTACGTCTTGTCCATTATACAAGACACACGGGAAAATGTGAGGTCATTAAACAAACCACGAATTCCCTCTCCACCTCGTCCCGGAATTTACCTGAGCATAGTCTTGTCTGCTACAAGGTTGCACGTTTGCTGGCCATACTAGGGAGGGATAACTGACCAGAACCGCAGATGGGTGGTGATGATTCCATGTTAGGATGCTACCTTCCCCGTGACGAGTACCATTATTCTCAATCAAATGAGCCCGCTCTGGGGGACTGTGCTGTAATATATATATGTTGCTTGCTTGTCTATTTTGTTACACTCCCCACAAAGGTGAATTTAAGCACAGTGAACGCGCCAAGACAGTTACCTAGCATTGTTATGAAATAAATAAGCAAAATTTATTGGCATTTTTTGATATTAATTTTTACTTGAATTATCAATTTTTTAATCACGTATTTACGTTAGTTGCTTGTCTTTTTTATTTTTTATTTTTTTTTATGCGAGGGAAACTCCCCCTTGTTACTCAACAAAAGGGAGTTGGCAAGGAATTTCAATTAACAGCTTGTCATTGTGATTGTCCGGAGAGATTCGGGACAATTTGGATGGTAATAGGCTTTGCATGGCAGAGTCGATCATGGCATGATCACCATGCTTTGCATAGCAGGGTGGATCATCGGGCAGAAGCTGGTGAATATTGGGAGCTGGGGTACTTTTCTTAACTTCCGTGCCTTATTTATACAAAGGCATGTCATTTTATGCTTTGTCCTAAATCCTAACCACACGGGGATTTCAAATCCTTCTCCTTCCGGTACTAGGATTCTACTCCAGCCTCTTCGAACCTTTCAGATTTCCCTTTTTTTTTTTTTTTTTTCATTTTTTCCTAACACGCCATTGTGCTGCAGATGAGTTAAAAAATTTCTGCCCTTACGATGCGTATCATATTGGAGAAGGTACAATAACCAAAACAAGATATAAACAGAAATAGTTATTTTCTTGAAAACTAATTATAACAAAAATAACTTTGCCATTTTTGCAAAATTCGATCATCATATAGTGAACATAAAAACAAATATGATGGCCAAGATATCAAAAGTACAATACTTAAATACCCCCATGACCAAAAACGATATGGTATCAATCTTTACTTGTTTAAAACAATAGAAATATAGTAATGAGTTTTAATTCATTGATAGTGAAATTATTCCCAAAGTTAAATTTCTTGAGTTTGGTTATAAGACGTAACTGATTTATTAAAATATAACATAAATATAAATTTTCATGAATTTTTTTTTATTTTTCTTTGCAAAAAATATTTTATTTTCTTCCAAGGAAATTAATTCTTAGAGGCAAAATACAATGAATAAGTGGTATAATCTATATATCATTAAATACAATAGGTTAATACAATACGTAAGTTATTAATGACCAAAATATTTTTAAGAAAATCTTAGCCACATTTTTCCAGATCACTACAATATTCCATTTATTTTTAATAAATTATTAATCTTGAGACAAAAATCGAATTTTAGAGAACGCAAAAAAAAAAAAAAGATAAGACAAATTTCGATTCTTCGTAGACCGAATTTCTAAAAGGAAAATGTTACATTGATTAAACTTTTTTTTTTTTTCTTTGGACACGTAAATACAGGGATCATAGGTTGTGTGATAATACGGATTCAATTGTGTTAATCATTCATTCAACAGTTATAACGGTTTTGAAAATTTAATTATAGTTATTAAGCAGCAGAAATTATTATTTTTTAAAAAATATGATAATTACATAATGAACGTAAAAACAAAAAAAAAAATGATGATCAAGATATAGTTACATAATAAACAAAACTACTACCATCACAAAAAGATCCATTTATTTTGTACTTTTAGTAGAATCTTCACTTGCTTAAAACAAGAGAAATAATAGCAAAATTATTTTCAAAGTTTAATTTCTTGAGTTTGATTATGAGATTTAGCCAATTTATCGAAAAAAAAAATATATAAAAATACAATACATTTCATAAGTTATTAATGACTAAAACATTATTTCCAAAAAAAAAAAAAAAGGAATTTTTAGAATTCTTTTTGAAAAAATGGAGAAACATTAAAGAGGCTGAGTGCTTCAAGTACATCGAACGAAGTTTGCAGAAAGCAAACAACTTTGAAATAAATGAGCAACGGTCTCCCCACACCCCCCCCCCCCCCCACTTCTCTCTCTCTCTCTCTTTCTCTGTCTCTGTCTCTTCCTCTGGGGTTTAACGTTTAAGGGTTGGGAGCAGAAGTCGCTGTAGAGCTTTCACCACCTGTCAGAGGTCCTGTAAAGCTTAACAGCGAATATCACGGACCCATTAAGAAAGAGAAACAGAAAACAGGAAATTCCGTACACATAGAGAGAGGCATTAACGAGTCTTTGCTTTTTATAGGTCCAAGACCAAGATTCATTTTTATTTTCTTATTTTCTCTCTCTCTCTCAAAGGTTAAAGATTGTCTCTTTGTTCTTTTTGCTTTCTGGGTTATGTTCCATTTCTTGGGAGAGTGCTGGTTTGTTCATGGCCACCAGTGGAGAGCATAACACTAGCCAAGCTTCTACCATTTCATGGTATGCATGAGTTCTCCTCTATATTTTTTCATTTGGGTGTGTCTTAGTAACTTTTCTTGATTATGATCTTTTATTTTTTTCCATCTCCATTTTGGCATTGCCTGTGCCTTTGCTGCATTTAAACCATTCCTTGCAATTATAAATTGAATCTTTCCATATAGGTTTTCTTGGTCTTAATTTAAGTTACATATATTCAAGAATTGTCTTTTGTTGTCGTAGTTTATGTGCAAAGAGATTGCTAGTTATAATCTGTTTGGGAGTGAAATTTGATGAGGGCTGGCAAAAATAAAAGATAAAAATTGCAGCTTTTCTTTTGCAATTATGTATGTGCTCTTTTTAGGTTCTCTCCTTTGGGCATGTCTTATTTTTTGTTTGTTTTCCTTTTATGAAATTTTAGCGAGTGCTGTGAAATGATTATTGGTTTACGTTTACTCATTTAGTTTTGCACCTTATCATTTCTGAAGTTAATTTGAGTCTGGTTCGCAATGATTTTGACCCAAGATTTGGCTAGTGGGTCAATAAAGTTTCCCCTTATCCTGTGACTCTTAGGAATATGATTTTCAAGGTTTGATATAATTTTCTTCCTTGATTTCTTGATTCTGGCTATCCTGATATTTAATCCATGTTTTAGTTTCCATATACATTGGCATGATTGAACGTCTTTAACCATGTTATCTCTTAGCTTTATTTCTTTCTTATCTACTTTACCATTATAGGTCCACTGCTGGCAAGCGTCTTGATTCAGTGATGCAAAACTTTTCTTTTTGGAGTTACGTATGTTGAAGGATAGGGAGCTATTTCTGCTAGCAGTAGAGTGTTCAAAAAGCTTATATATTATTCATTATAGTCAATTTTTTTGCACCCTATTAGATAGATAATTTCAATGTATGCTTTTTGCTTCACAGTATTGGAATCATGACACTATCTGACACATTCTAAAGTACTTTCAATCTTTGACTCAGTGAGGATTCAAAGGATTATGCCGTACCACCTGAATGGAAACCGAGGGCACTGATATCATTCAAATGGAAAAAAGGCAGCGCAAAGTTTCCTTCTTCTGCTTCAGCTCATGGTATTTACCTTGGTTTCTTTGTATGATATCACATCACTGTATCTCTGCATGTTTGCATATGCTTAGTCTCCTATTCTGTTAACCTTATTGTAGATTTGAGAAGTGCAAACATGGAAAAGGAAAGACAGGATGGATCTTCTCCCAGAGGAGTTATAGAAGCCTCATTGAAAGGCTTGGGATCCAATTCAGCTTCTCCTGAAGACAGCATCAAAATCTGAAATTAAATCTTCAAATTCCAAGGTGCATGCCAACTGGAGTAGATTTTTTAAGTTATGGAAAAGAAAATCAGTGAAGCGCTTCGCCTCCTTCACTCCCCTCCCTGTGCCAAGTGTATCAAGTAGAAAGAGCAGAAGCACAAAGGATAACTCAGTGCTGAGGGATTTATTCAAATTCAAGTCTTCATTGGAAAATTTCTCCATTGGGGAACTCAAACTTGCCACCAGAAATTTCGGCCATGGTCTGTAATTTGTGCAGGAATTTTATTTACTTGCCCACAGTTTTAGCACACGTTGACTGCTGCATTAAAAAAAGGCCTTGCAAATATTGACTTATTGAACATAGTGTTAATGAACATGTGGTTTTCTTGTAGAAAATGTAATTGGAAAAGGTGGTTTTGCCGAGGTTTATAAGGGTCATTTGCTGGATGGAAGGCTAGTAGCAGTTAAGCGGCTGACCAAAGGAACAATTGATGAAATGACATCAGGCTTTCTGTCAGAGCTTGGCATTATAGCCCATGTAGATCATCCCAATATTGCTAAGTTGCTTGGGTTTGGCATTGATGGAGGAATGTTCTTTGTTTTTGAATTGTCTCCGCTTGGGAGTCTAGGATCTGTTCTTCATGGTTTGTGCTAATTTACATGATCTCCTGCTTGAATTTGGCTGTCTCTTCATTTGCAAGTGACTTAATTGTTGTCAATGATGTTCTAGGCTCTGAAGTCAAACTTGATTGGGCCAAAAGGTATAAAATTGCTCTGGGGATAGCAGATGGACTGCTTTATCTTCATGAGCATTGTCCAAAGCGAATCATCCATAGGGATATCAAGGCTGATAATATCGTTTTAACAGAGGATTTTGAGCCTCAGGTATCTGAAAAAGTTTTCTCTAAAAGCAATACTTGTGTGAGCATTCCTTGCTGGTGGTATTTAACTACTGTCACATATATTGATCCTGTTAAATTATTTAGCCACAGTTACTGGATTTGAACTTTGTTGGAATCATGTATTGACGTATTCTCTCCTTTCTGCTCCTCTACTTTTCACGTATGCAGTGTTTTAGTCAGTATTTATTGATTATGATTTATGATTTTATTGTATTTTCTAGATTAGCTGAAATTGTGTCATTCATATGGAGATATTAATGCCACAACATTCCTTCTATGTGACCACTGAATGGCCTCATGGATTGTCTATGAAACTTACGATTAATTGAGTTGATGTCCAATTACATCCAGATATGTGATTTTGGGCTTGCAAAGTGGCTCCCCAGACAGTGGACACACCACAATGTATCAAAATTTGAAGGAACTTTCGGGTTTGTAAGCCTCAAACTTGTTGGCCTGTAAGTTAACACTGTGGCCATTACCTGATGTTACCTTGTTTTTTCACCTGCAGCTACTTTGCTCCTGAATACTTCATGCACGGTATTGTTGATGAGAAAACTGATATATATGCCTTTGGAGTTATACTTTTGGAGCTCATAACAGGACGTCGAGCTGTGGATCACTTACAGCAAAGTGTTGTGATATGGGTAACTGAACTTCTATGCAATTGCATCACATATTCAAAAGGGCTCAAGTCTGTTTGAATTTGTGAGCTACTGATTGAATGACTTTCTTTTGCAGGCAAAGCCTTTGCTTAATGATAATGATGTCAAAGAGCTAGCTGATCCTTCACTTTGCAACAATTATGATCCAGAAGAGATGGATCGTGTGGTTTTGACTGCCTCTTTGTGTGTTGAGCGGTCTCCTATCCTGCGGCCTCGAATGAATCAGGCAAGTGTAGGATTTTGCGTGATATTTTTACTGCCTCATTGTGATATCTGCTGCATAATCACCTTTGCAAGAAAACATGGGATTACCTTTCCACTTGCAGAAACAAGGATTGCCTACATTGACACAAGTAAATATATGTATTGTTTTTCTGCTAGGTAAGGGTGCAAACGAAATTCCATATAGTATCTTGTGTAACTTTTATCATCCCCTTATTCATGAAAGCTAGGCATCCATTCAGGAGCAATGTGTAAATTATGTGAAAATTTCCTTCAATTGAAAGATGTCATCCTTTTCCTACCAGAAAAGGAAGAGTTAAAGGCATCATCCTTTGGTCCCACTATTTCTCTCAAGCAAAAGCATTTGCTGCTTCTTCCTTGTTTCTTCTAATAAAGTAAATATTAAGTATTCAAAGAGTTTGGCCAGTCAATTTCAGTTCATTTGCAGGTTGTGATACTGTTAAGAGGTGATGAATATGCTGCACAGTGTGCAAAAGAATCTCAAAAGCAAACCTTTCACAGAACTTACTCGGAGGAGCTACTGGACGCTCAAGAGTACAACTCAACCAAGTACTTGAATGATATCAGTCGACTCAAGAAGGTTGCTTTGGGTTCCTAAAGGCAAAGAATAACTGGTCCAAAAGGAAGAAGGATAGTTCCAATAGTTTTCTTTTTTCATGACATAGAACTCTCACTCTAGCAGTTGCAAGGTTTTTGAAAGCCCCATGGCAGTAGAATCATACAGCAATACTGTTTTCATTGGCATTTGAAGGCATTATTTTTACATCCCTTAGTACAAACTTCGAATTCCATGTAAAAGAGTATCATGTGAGATTATTTCCATGGGTGCCTGTAACATTGCTTCCAAGATCCTGCCTTGTAAGGACAGATATAACTCTTTCCCTTTGTAGCTTTATGCATCCTTTTAAGGGCAATATTGCTCCATTGGCAAAGCTTTCTGCAAAAATCTGAGATTAGAGATTTTTTCCTACTCTTGAGGAAGACGTTGTGGGATTTATGAAAATGAGAAAAATAATCTTCATCTTGTAGCTTACAATCTAATTTAAAAATTAAAAAATAAAAAAAGAAAAGAAAAGGAAAGTGAGTTTATTGAAATGAAAATTGTTATTTACATGCATATTTTGGCTTCATACCCACCAAAATCATTGCATTCTAGACAGCCAGGGCAACAATCTTACATATCTGCTGCCAAAGTGAGTTGAAAGTAACAATTACCTAATGGAATTGGATACTTGTGTTTGGTAATAAATGAAAGGACTATTGTATCCTGACCTTGCTTTCCGGACTATTTGAAGGCATTTGAACTCAAGATTTCTTTTCAGAATTCTCCTATGCGGACAAAGTGTCCCTTTCTATACAGAAGATGGCAAGTCCATTCCATCCAAGAAGACTGAATTCCATTAATTACTTGCTCAGAAAGAGGGAGATTTGCTCGGATATGGCAAGTCATCCAATCGTGGGTGAGTCCATCCCATCCAAGGAAATGAGATTGGAACGTACTTGGCACGTTAGACTTCCAGGATTAACAAAAACAAGAAGACAAGTTTAGCCCACAAGCCGAAAAGTTTCGCAGAAATAGGTCTGGCCTAACGCATGTGGGCTTTAAGGAGCTATAGAATTAAATGGGCGGGGGCAGGAGGACATGTGTATTCTTACAAGCTGGTGCGAAGACTTCCAGTCCCATGAAGGTGAGTTGCCGTAAATCTTGAATTTTTCCTCAATCTTATAGTATAAAAATCTTCAACATTGAAAATACATTTTTTTTTTTTTTTTTTTTACTTACTTATCGGATCATACCCTTTCTTTTACATCTTCCTATTAACAGGTAGTGCTAATTAAGTGAAAATATGAACCCTAAAATAAGTTACATCTAAATTTCAAGTATTAAAATGACATTTTTTTTTTTTAATTTTTTTATTAGTTTATAAGATAAAAAAATAAAAATAATATTATATTTTCGTTAAAAAATTGTACTTATATATTACATAATTGGTTAATTGTATAAATTTAAAAACTTTGTTTAAGTTTGCTCTTCGAAATTTTTTGAATAAAAAATGCAATAAAATTTTAAATTTGAATATATATGATTTGAGAAAATTAATATTTGATAATAAAGTTATTAAATATTAAGAAAGACTTCAAGAATTTTTTTTTTTTTTTTTCATGTAATTAAGCTTTGAGTGTGGTGATTTATTAAATACAATTTCAGGATTTTTATTTTTTTCGTTTAATTAGGCCTTGTGAATATTATATGAAGTCTCCATCTAACGGAGGGAATCACACATTACGATTAATCCAAATTATTAAAGCAGATTATTAAACATTTATCCAAAAACGTCACTCATAACACTCCTAATTAAACTTCAATTATTGCAATGAACACATCGCTTCGGTAGCAACTTAAAAATAAATAAATAAAAAAATATATATATAGAAGAAAATCATTTCAAGAAAGACACGTAATTGGGTGCTTGGAGAAGGTGGAAATGGACATGCCGTTTGTTTCTATCTTTGTTGTGCCCCCAATGTATAAAGATTTTATCTTTGTTGTCTGCAAATATTACGATGAACTGAATCCCAGTGTATATGGAAGACAATAATCTAAAACACGCAAATTCCTTATTTTCGCTTATATCTTCTTAATTTAGATCTACGCAGCAATGGTGATTGTGTTTTCTGGTTATGAGTTTGTTTTCAGGTTCGGCATCTCGCCTCGAGATATTCCTTAAATTGCTTGTCGTAACGCGACACATGTCTCCTGTTTCCAAGCTATCTTTGTGTTCCGGTTGTTAGCGTATTACGGAAGATGTCCCAATAGTTTTCAATATTATTATCCACCACATATAGATTAAAAAAAAAAAAAAAATCTAGAAATGGAGTTCGGGAGAGGCTCCATGAAAAACACTTAATAATAAACTATTTTGTTTGAAAATATTTTTATTAGAGTGATTAATTAAAAATCACTAATTAATTATGACGTGTAATTTTACTGCATCTTTTATATTTTTTTGACCCTCCCAAAGCTATGGTTTGGGAAACTCGTGCGCATATTTTAAAGTATATTTAAAAGAAATAAATTGGTAAATACTCTCTCATAATCCAATGGATTTTTTCGTTTAGGGTATTGAAAGGACAAAATTGTCAGGTCAACTTAGCATTTCAAAAACTACAGGGGCGGAATTGAAATTCCCAATTTTATTCCCACTACGATCGTAAACGGAAAAATTTTTCCCATTTTATTTATTTATTTATTTATTTTCAAAAAAGCTAAAAATTTTTTTTAAAAAAAAAAAAAAGAAGAAAAAACAGACGTTTCCATCAACACGGAAACGAAAAACAAAAGCAAAGAACCGTCTCCTTCTTGTTCTCTCTCTCTCTCTTTCCCACGAAAGGTCAAAACCACCGTCGAGCCGAACTTCCTCTCTCTCTCTAAACCGGTTCGATTTCTCGACGGCATCTCGTGGTTCTTCTTGTTTATGCAGTTGCCGATCGCTGGCCAATCGTGGCCTTAAAGTTGTTTTTCTTTTTTATTTTTCCGGTAACTCCCTCCCGGTGGGCGGTGAATTGAGCCTTTTTTTTTGGGGATCAAATTTATTATGAAGAATAGCGGTAAAACGAGTAACAATAACAGTAAGAGCAGCAGCCACAACACGAATGGTTTGATTCCAAATTCTTTGAAATTCATTTCTTCTTGCATTAAAACCGCCTCCTCCGGTGTCCGGTCAGCCACCGCTTCTATCTCCGGCGATAACCTTGACCACAAAGAACAGGTTCCTTTCTAAATCCTCTCCATTTTTCATGAATTTTGGGATTTATTTCTTTTTTTTATTGAATATTTATTTTTGTTTGGTTGCTGAGAAAGTTGTAAGAAAGAGCAAGAAAATCTCGAGTTTCGATGGTTGTTGTTCATTCTAAGTTTCTTGGACATGACTCATGTGGGGTTTTATTTGAATGAGCGATGCGGTTTCTTGATGGCTATTAACGTTAAGTCGATTGATTAAGTAGTTTTCAGTTTGAGTTATTTCTGTTTCATTTTTCTTGGCTACCAAACATGGTTGTGATTCTGTGTCTTGACTGCAATTTGTTGTTAGCTTTCATTTAGTAAAGGCTGGTGTAAGAATATGCATGAAATTTGTAAGGGAATCAACTAAGTCTTGATTGTGAACTTATTATACGTTTTGTATGCTTTGACAGGATTTAGCAGTCACATGCTTATTGTTTGGAATCACTGTTTATTCTCAAACTAGTGGGTCCTTATAGTACTAGTTGTGTATTTACTTGCCATTGCTATGGTTGTCGGCATTTGAGCTAGCATTTACATTGCATGCGTGGAAATTGACAGTCATATTCAAATTGAGTCAGGTGTAAGTAAATGGGAGTTCTATTCCTTTTCCTTTTCCTTTTTTTTTTTTTCCTTTGGATTATTTTGGAGGAATGTTGTGTCAATTGCAGTGGCTAAGCAGTTGTGTTGGGAAGAGATAGGAGAAAGAAGGATTTATGACTAGACCAATAATTTTGATGCTTAAAAAGGAGAGAAACTCACTTCATTTAGTACATGTTGTTGTTGACTTTAGGTCTAAACTTTTTTTTGAATGCTTTGATGTCTTAGATGCCAATGGCATAATTTTGTATTCACTTTTGTAAAGTGACAAGACTAATTTTTGTTGGTTTGGAGGAGCAGGTATTGTGGGCCTCTTTTGACAGGCTAGAGCTTAGTTCATCTTTATTCAAACATGTCCTCTTACTTGGGTATTCCAATGGCTTTCAAGTCATTGATGTCGAAGATGCCTCTAATGTCGCTGAAGTGGTTTCACGGCGTGATGACCCAGTTACATTCTTACAGATGCAGCCCCTCCCTGCAAAGTCTGAGGATCGTGAAGGATTCAGAGCATCACATCCTTTGCTTTTGGTTGTTGCTTGTGATGAATCAAAGAGCTCAGGTCCAATACTTAATGGGAGAGATGGGTTGGTTAGAGATGGCCATAATGAATCCCAAACAGGAAATCTTGCCCTCTCTCCCACTATTGTTCGATTTTACTCCCTAAGATCTCATAGTTATGTTCATGTCCTCAGATTCCGTTCGACTGTTTATATGGTCAGATGCAGTGCACGGATAGTCGCTGTGGGTCTTGCAACTCAGGTAAGCATAAATTTTGTATGGATTTTTTCATGCTAAAAGAACTTATAATTTTAGTAAATTTTTGTGTGGGGTAGGTTTTTGTGCAGTGAACAGTTTGTTTCAGAACCATATTTGGATATTTTTGCACTGTAACTACTAGTTGGCCAACACTTCTAGTTGAGGAAACTTTCTTATCATCTGGAGCAAGTTGCCTAATTAGTTTGGCCAAAATAGAAAATTTAGCTTAAAGGTAAAATCAATTGATATCTTTCTTCATATTATGCTGGCAGATATACTGCTTTGATGCTCTCACTCTTGAGAACAAATTCAGTGTCCTAACCTATCCTGTCCCCCAGTTGGGAGGTCAAGGATTAGTTGGGGTCAACATCGGATATGGTCCAATGGCTGTGGGTCCCAGATGGCTAGCTTATGCTTCTGACAACCCCTTGGTGTCAAATACAGGTCGCTTAAGTCCGCAAAGCCTTACTCCTCCTCTGGGCGTCAGTCCATCAACTTCACCAGGCAATGGAAGTTTGGTGGCTCGATATGCCATGGAATCTAGTAAGCAATTAGCTGCTGGGCTAATAAATTTGGGAGACATGGGATACAAGACTTTGTCTAGATATTATGATGGTTCTGGTTCACCTGTTTCTTCAAATTCAAACTGGAAACTTGGTCGCAGTGCAGCTCATTCAGCAGAAACAGATACAGCTGGAATGGTTAGTTTTAACAAATTGAGAACTGCAATTAGTTGTAGCTTAAAGATCACATGACTGGTAATTTAGACCAGTTGTTATCTTGGTTTACTTTGTGCTTTTTGGGCATGTGATAAAGCAGTCAAATTCGACTTTGCAGAACAAGACTTTTCTGAGATTCTTAATATCACTTGGCAATGTGACTTGTTTCTGATGATGTTAATTGAAGTACCATCTGCTTTTAGTCCATCATTATTTAAAATTTTGTCTCATTTAAGTGATCTATTGCAGGTTGTTGTGAAAGATTTTGTTTCCAGAGCTGTTTTGTCACAATTTAGAGCACATACCAGTCCAATTTCTGCCCTATGTTTTGATCCAAGTGGGACTCTTCTGGTAACTGCCTCAATTCATGGGAACAATATAAATATATTTCGGATTATGCCACCATACTGTCAAGGTGGATCGGACAAAAGGAGCTATGACTGGAGCTCCTCCCATGTGCACCTGTACAAGCTCCATCGTGGCTTTACATCTGCTGTAGGTCCCTCCTTTTTCTTTCCTAAAGATATTTTGCTTTTTGTATATTCATGAGGTGCATTTTCTCTTATGTTTATTTTCCAGGTAATACAAGACATTTGCTTCAGTCATTATAGTCAGTGGATTGCTATTGTTACTTCCAGGGGCACTTGCCATATATTTGTGCTTTCCCCCTTTGGGGGTGAAAATGTTCTTCAAATAGAGAATTCCCAAGCAGATGGGCCTACCCTTGTTCCAGTTCTATCTTTACCATGGTGGTCTAGTTCATCATTCCTAGTAAACCAACAATCATTTCCTTCATCACCACCATCAGCTGTTACCCTTTCTGTGGTGAGCAGAATAAAAAATAGCAACTCTGGTTGGCTCAACACAGTAAGTAATGCTGCATCTACTGCAGCAGGAAAGGTCTCAGCTCCATCTGGTGCTATTGCCGCGATTTTCCACAGCAGTGTGCCACAGGATTCAGAGCCTACTCCTCTGAAAAAAGTTAATTCTTTGGAGCATCTATTAGTTTATGCGCCTTCTGGTCATGTAGTGCAATATAAATTGCTGTCTTCATTGGGAGTAGAGCCAAGTGAAATTGTTTCGGTGATTGGGCCAGGTTCCTCGGTTCAGAGGCAGGATGAGGAATTACGAGTTAATGTTGAACACGTCCAATGGTGGGATGTTTGCAGAAGAGTAGATTGGCCAGAAAGAGAAGAATGTGTTTCCGGAATTACTTTTAATAGACGAGAAACTGCAGAGCTTACAATGGATGCTTCTGACCATGAAGATGACAATACTGGTGGGTACACAAAGTCCCTAAAGTCCAATGAACCATCTCACTTCTATCTCTCCAATGTTGAAGTGCAGATGAGCTCTTGGAGGATGCCACTTTGGCAGAAATCCAAGGTATATGGGCAGATATATTTTTTTTTAATGCTCTTGGAGGATGTTTTTGCTTATCATGCTTAAACTTTATCTATGGTTTTTTTTAGATGTACTTCCATGAGTTGAGTCACTCTATGACTACTGAAGAAATTGACACTGAAGATCATGCTGGTGGAGAGATTGAAATAGAAAAAGTCCCTGTTCATGAGATTGAGATCAAACAGAAGGATTTGTTGCCTGTTTTTGACCATTTTCATAGGACTTCCCCCGGTTGGATTGATAGGTATAATGTCCTCAGCTTTATCCCTGCTTGCTGGTACTTCTTTAGTCCTTTTAGCTTAGCATTGTAATTAGTCTTGGAATATTTTCTATAGCATGGCATATTTTCCCAATTATATCTGAAATATTTTGTTCAAATTTTACTTTTGATCTTGCCTGTGAAATGTGCAGTTGTAATTTTAAACTTAAAAGCCATTATCTATAATATTTTTGGTCTTTAACCTTAGGTTACCAAAAGAGTAAATGATTCCTTGAAAGAATTGTGAAAAGGGAATAAAAAGGTATTCTTATATTATTGTTAAAAATTCTAACCTTGGCAATTGACAGCCTGTTGATAGACAAGTATGGATTATGTGCTCTTACAGTCCTGTTTGTTCAAGGAACTCTTTATGGCAGAGATGGTAACAGGTGTTAGGATTAGTGAAGTCTGGATCAAACTTTTACAAAGAGTATGAAGGGTAAACAATCTAAATGTCTCAAACTGGGTCCATATTGATCAAGGACTGGGGGTTATTTCTTCCTTAACACTCGATTCATATTTATGGAAGAGGACCGAGGAGAGAAACAGAGCTTCTTTGCTGAGTAATCATCTAGCTTGTAACACACCAAAATGCACCATGCACCCTTTTAACTCAGTTATTCCTTTTGAAATTGATTTTACTTTTATAAGGTTATGCTTGTCACAATAGAACCATAATCCGTCTATTACTTGTTTGGCTTTGTGACCAACCATTGCCCAGTAAGCATGGTATGTGGCATTTGAAGGTGAACTTTTGCGGGTCAGTGTGGGAAGATAATTCTAAATATTCATTTCAATGGCACTGCTAAAATGCCCATCATTGACATTCTCATTGGGATTGAGCTCAATTTGCTGCTTTGTGCAGGGGTTTTGCTGGGGAAAGGTATTCAACGTCTTCTTTTGGTTCTTGTGGAGTTAAGGAATCAGAAAGTGGCATCATTCCTCAATCTAAGTTGGTTTCATCATGCTTAGTTACAAACTCAGGTGGTGGCATGTTGATACACTGAATATTTATAGTTTTTGTGGAATTTATCTGATTCACATTGCTCATGGTACTTTTACCAGGATTTCTGCCAAATGTCTGTCAGCCCACTCTCCAGTCTGGTAATTGTAATGCCGTGGATGGCAGGATTTCTGTTTTGCCGTCACCTATCCTGTATCAGAGCTCAATTAATGAACATAGTGATTCACATTCATTTGAACAATCCCAAACGGGTATTTCTCCTGTTGTGGATAGCAATTTCATGAATTGTAATTTAAATTTAGCAAATGGCTCCCTTTCAAATGGAAGAACCACTGCAGAAGTTCAGTCAACAAAAAGTGGTGTGAACAGTGAAGCTTCAAACACAATTGCTAATTGTTCTGATTTGAGGCTGAACATTGTAGATGGTGGGCCAATAAATGAGTCTCCAGTTTTTGAACAATTTTTCAAAGAGGGTTATTGTAAAGCAACCGACTTAGACATATGTCAGGAATCAGAAGAAGGTGTCCACAGTAACATCAGTCCGTGCGATGTCACAAAATCTGAGGAATATGGTGACAGTGATGACATGCTTGGAGGTGTTTTTGCTTTCTCCGAAGAAGGTAGGAATTTGGGTGAACCGTGTAAACTGTTATGTTTTGTAAAGATATGATTGCCTGAGTGCTGTCTAAGGAAATTGATTCTATTTAATGACGCTAACTTTTTCTCTTCTGTTTCTTTTGATCATACACGAGAGTCACATAATTTGTCATAGTTTTGTATGTATGAGGGAGATTCTTAAAGAATGTTAAGGCCACGTTAAAGCATTTCCAATAAATTGTTAAATTGTGCCTTGTGCAGGAAGCTTACGAGGGATCTTGTAGAAAATTGGGATAAGTTACATCCATACGATTTTTTATGTGTTACCTAGTTTACCATTTCAAGGTACTTTTACCTATAAAATAGTTGGTTTTAGGATCTCTTGTTCTTGCCTCTGCCAATTTTATTTTCTTGTGGCCTGTTGATCAATTACATTATTTTGTTCCTTGACGATGGTATTAGAAATTTTCTAAGTTATTTATGCACGAAGAGAAGATATGTAGCGTGTTTCTTCAAAGATTGATTGGATTCATTGTTACATATGACACTAAAATCCTTTTTCCGTGTCTTATTTTATGGCCTGCAGGTTGATGTCTGCCAACCGTCTTCCTGTTTTCAAGCGATGGCTGATCATGCTACCTTCCCTTGGCTTCTGATTTACCTTGCAAAGTTTGGTGAGGGCACAATTGCTGTTGGTTGGGGGTAGTTGTCGTTCAACAATGCATATGCCACTGACTGGTTGATACAAAAAAGAAATCTTAGTAGAACATATCATTCCCGGTGAATAACCAGCGTTCTTCTCTTCTAGTTCACATGTACATGTTGTAAAAAAATGACACAGATTATACAATTGATTTGTGTGGAAAGGTCCTTTCTGTACTGTGTAACATTGTTTCATTCTTCAAAGAAGATAGAAAATTTCTATAATAAAAAGAAAATTTCAAACACATTGTTCTTGTTCCTTTGTGAATTCAGGTTGTGCGTAAGATGAGGATGCATACGCACTTGTCAAAATGTAAATAGCAACGACGAAGACGCTCTTTCCACAACTATTGGTTGATGGAACATAGAGATTCTTTGTCAGGGTAAATTTGTGTCCCTTCTAGATGTTGGGAAATTGTGTTTGTACTGAGAAATTTTTTGTGTTGTGGGAAAATGGGTAGTTCTCAGTTAAGTGAGACTCATTGGTATGGTAAATGTTGAAAAAGACGATGTTTGTCAGGTTGTTGCAGACGTACGTAGCTCTTCTGTCCTCGTGTAGAATGGTAGGATGTGTGTGTTAACTCCAGCACTCAGCGGGGTCCAGAGAGAAGAAAATAAAGGGAAACAAGCAAGCTGGCTGCATGTTGTATTTCTCAATACTGTCAACAGCTAAATATTCAATATGGGTACTTGTCCTTGGCAGTAGTCTTCCACGAGAGATAACTAAAATTAACATGTCGGCAATCTAACAGAACGGAATGTTCGTGTCCCTTTTGATTCTTTGTAAAACCAACAACTGAAAAAATTGTCAGTGTGTTACACTTCATGCACGCCCATTCCCATCAGTAAACACCCTACAATTAGCCTTTTGGCTTGATTCAAATTTAAGGTTTGAGTTTGAATCCCTGAACCAAGCTCGAGAGACCATACCAAGTCGAACTTGCTTAATTTTTTAAATTTCATCTATCCTCAAAGCCGCTCCTGTAAACAGCGTACCCGCGAAACAAAAGCAAATTCCAAGTCCAGCCCACTTGTAACGAGGGCTTCTCCAGGCCTGAGGCTGACAGGCATTAGTATCCAAATCTGCATATTTCCAGGGTTGGACTCCGCCCTGCTGCCTAATAGATCCTTGGTCCTTGGACCCACCTCACTGGTCCATTAACTTTCATCCTCATATTCTCATATTATTTAGCAGACGTACCCCTCATGCCGCCAACGGTACAATTTGATGGTAGAACGGTTGACTTCTTAAATTTAATGATTAGAGATCAAATCATGTTATTTAAGGTCTAAGGAAAAAGAGAAACACATTCACCTATCTAAAAATTAGACATTTTCATAGAAACAAAAAAAGATTAAATAAAGTGAGATTATTATTTATTTTAATGTGTAAATTCTAAAAATTCAACTTTAATTTCGTCTGTTGCATGCAATTGTGCATGCAAAATTTAATCCGTGTGTCCTTAGACTAAATTAATCTTTGTAGTATTGATTGAGTTTTTTTTTTTTTTGTCTTATTTGAAATAGGTGAGACTTAAAAATAAAAAAAAGTTGCAATTCATTCGGAAAAACAAACACGTGGACATCATAGATATTCAAACCACAAATATTGTTAGTAATCCAATCGAGTGTCATCGAAAGTGATAACTTAATGATGTTTTTAGTGTATTTTTTATATTAATTTGGCTCACTTTAAATAATAATAATAATAATAATAATATTATTATTATTATTATTATTATTTTCACATTAATCTGAAATTCGAAATCTCACTAAATTGACTCCAGGGAGAACCGTTTTCATTTCCCAAGAAAATGAAATCCCCAAGCTTTGGCCCTCAAAATTTAAATTCCCGTCAGGCCCCTTCCCACCCTGTGTTGGAAAACAAAACGCTTTCTCTGCCTCTCCATATATATACACCACCACCACCACCACAACTCTTATCTCTCGGTATCATTTCTCCACCGTAAAAACCCTAGCAAAAGTCCTAATCTTGAGTCGCCAAGTCCCTTCCCCGCAACCAAGAGAATGACCAAAGAGAATCTGACCCACAAAACCCAAGCTCCCAGTGAAGAGAACTCACCAGAAAATCCCAAGACTCAAGACCTGGCAACCATTCAGCAACCCTCCATGGAGGACCCCATAGAAAAGCTCCAAAGCCTGAAATCCCTCAACTCTCTGCTTCTTAAAGAGACCTTTGAGCGCAGACAACAAGTGGAGTCTTTGCTCCGGGCCAAAGTTTCTTTGGAGACTGAGTTGGCTCGGAGTTTTGCTGAGAAGACTGAGTTGGAGACTGAGTTGGGTTGCTTGAATGATGAGAAAGTGAGTTTGGGAGTAGAAAAGGGAGTTTTTTGTGTGTTTATTGAGGGCCAGGTTGCGGAAATGGGTTTTGCTGTTGATGAGTTGGTTAGAGAGAAAGCAGAGAAAGGGACTGAGATTGGGTTCTTGAAGAGTGAAGTCAATGGGTTGATGATGAATCTTGAAAAAGAGAGAAAAGCCTTGAGTCGAGTTTGTGAGGAGAGGGATGTTTTGAGGATGGATTTTGACTACTTGTTCCAGGAAGCAAATGAGTTGAGAGAAAGATTGATTAGAGTGGAGGAAAAGGAGAGGATGACTCAGGAGGAGTTTGTAAAGTTGGAGCGAATGAACCATTTGTTGATTGAGAAAAAGAATGATTTGGGGAGAAAAATTGAGGAGCTATCAAAACTGAGGGACTTGGCTGAGATGAACTTGGTGGAGAGATTCAAAGAAAATGAAAAATTAAAGGAAAAGTATGAAGGGGTGGCGAGGGAGAAGGCTGCAAATGAAGTTGAGAGGAATGAGCAGAAGGTGAAGATTAGTGAGTTGGAGAAACGAATGCAGGAATTTAAGGGGATTGTATCCAGTTTGCAGAAGGAGGAGGGAGTTTTGAGGGAACAAATTTTCGTGCTGGAAAAGAGTTGCGTTGAGGCAGCAGAGAAGGAGATGGCACTGGCAGTGGAGATTCATGCTTTAAAGGAAGAGAGAAGGGAAAAGGAAAAAACTATTTTTACTTTAATGGAGGACAAGGATTCGAGAGAGAGTTATATAAGGAAGCATGATATTGAAATGATGGCCAAGGATGAGTTGATTGAGAAATTGTCGAGAGAGAAGAATGGGATAGAGGGGGTCAAAGCTGGTAAAGAGAGAGAAATTGCTGAGCTGCATGAGGAGATAAGTAGATTAATGGATTTAGAGCTTGTAATGAAAGAATCCATTAAAAGACAACAAGATAAGAACTCGGAACTACAATCGGAAGTTAGCCATAGCAGAGATGCTCTGGAGCGAGTGCAGCTAGAGAGGGACAATGCTTTAAAGTATTTGGATGAGGAAACGAAGACTAGTGTGAACTTGAAGATAAGGCTACAGGAAATGGAGACAAGAAGTGAAGTGACTGATGAAAAATTTGCAAAGATGATGACTGAGCACAGGGATCTGATCAGCAGAGGAAAGGAAATGCAAAGACAACTTGGTTTATTGAGGGAGGAAAAGGATTCAGTGGAAAATAACTTGTTGGATGCACAAAAAGAGATTGAGAACTTGAGGAGTAGGATAGAATCAGCCCACATTAACTCAGAAAGAGGATTGAAAATGTTGAAGAGCACAGTAGAATTGGTTGGTCAATCTGGTGACGTAAAGGAAAGAGTGTTCGTCCCCGAAAGGAAGCTTGGCAATGAAATCGATCCATATGCCACAGAGCTTGAAATTATTGAGAATGCTTTTAGAAAGAAGGAAACAATCGTTGTGGAGATGAAGCAGCAAGTGGAACTTCTGCAGGATTCTGTGGCAAAGGCCCGTAAACAGAACAATTTTTGGAGTACGGTTACTTCGGCAACAACAATCGTTGCTGCGGCACTCCTTGCATATGTTGCCAGAGTGCGTTGATCAGTTCACTCTATTGTCAATTTTAACTGTTTTGTGTTTTGAAAAATTGGAATCGAGTTCAACTCGAGGGAAAGAATGTTGCCATTTGGTAGACTGTTAACTTTGACTTGGGATAGCTATGTTTCTTAAATGAACATTAAAACCTGAAAAAGTGGTACTTTACACTTTTAGCTTGCATTTCTTTGTTTATGTGCGGGAAATCGAAATCCTTTTGTTGTTAAGAGGGGAAGGAGGTGGTAGATCCAAATACACCGTAAAAGGAGATGTAATGCACCGACCGAATTCATATTTTTGTGGGTATTTTTTAAGGGAAGTGAGTGTTGGAACCCCCAACCTCCTCCGACCCAAAGTAGTCAAATTCTCTGAGTTGGACAATCAGCTTAGGCCTATTCTGCATCCATTTTGCTTATTGGTGTGGTTATACCTCTTCCTCTCTGTATCGTTCCAATTTTATTGAGGATGCTGTGCTCCATAATAATCATTGCAAGCTCAGTTTGTCAGCAGCAAGCAATGTCGGTTTTCTTTTTTTTTTTATCTTTTTGGGAAGTAGGAAAAATTGATACTTGGAAATGAGCTTATAAATAAAAGTGATGGTGTTGGCACACAAGTATCCTTTGCATCTTATAGTCCTTTAGTGTTCATGCCTTTAATGCAAATCGAGGGCACATGGAAGGGATGGTTACCACATATGTAAATTGGATTGAAAATTTAGATTGCAATTAGCTAAAATATCCAACTCGCCATGTTTGTCATCTTAATACACTTATTTATTAAGAAGGCAAAGAAAGCAATTGTAGTTACAGATTTTCACTATGCCTTAACCCAGTACAATAATATTTCTTTATCAAGTAGACTACAAGCCACTCAGACGAATTCGTGTATCTATGCAGGCTCAGCCAATGACTTAATATGGACATTTTGGCTGGGATTATTATGTTGGGGTTGGGATGTTGTGATGCTAGCATTGGACGTCAATTGGATGCTAGAACCATAATATCTTATTTTACATTTTTATTTTTTTTTCAATATTTCTGACTCCTAACTATAGAAGTTTAGGCGAAATTAGGACAAAGACCTTTCGTGCTGTCTGGTTGTAGTATATATGATGTATATTGTTAAATTGATGACAGCCGGCTATGTCTTGGTAATGACACTCTGGTGGACCTAAATAGAGCAGGTTCTGCAAACTTTATACACACCATAATGTATGTTTATACAGAATCACAACAACATGGATTTTCGCATGTTCTGAAATTAGCTTATATCCCTTTAGCTAGGCAATAAGCCTGACATATCAGCCACCAAACATGATCCCTCGAGGATGAGTTATGGACGGCCTGCCGTAATTCTCAGACACAACATCAACCGAGTATAAACAATTAGACGGGGAACAGGACACACCCCAAACCAGCTAAATGCGGAACCACTGATCTGCACCCATGACAAAGTAGAGCGGTTTCTAAACTGAGCAGAATCAGTGACCAATACAGCAGAAGCCAGCAATCCTGATTACTAAAACAGTAATTAGTAACTACACAATCTTATAAACAAGTAAACAATCCTTAACCTCCGGGTGGAATGTCAAAGCTTCAGTCACATATGGGGTTAAGACTACTAATAGTTAGAACTCACAAATTTGCGTATCTCATCCATGACGTTGTGGAAGTGATTGTTATTAGGTAACAAGTAGAACCCGATAGTTGCTTGCTCCAGATATAGAAGCTTTGCATCTTGGCCAGCCTTCTTTAACCCCTCAAAATAAGCCACTTGCCAATCCTGAATAAGATCCAAGCCAGCCACCACAACAAGACTCTTTGGGAACTTCACTCCTTTCAGGCTCTTCCCCCTCGGACCAAATGGATTACAAGCTGGATGGTCCCTATCCTCTCCCTCAGGGAGAAAAGCTCTCCAATACCAGTCCCTGACCTGAATACTCACAAAATATTTACCATCTAGTCGCTCTTCTGACTCTGTTCTCTCTTGTCCACCAAACATAGGGTTGAGCAATATGTTCCCCAATACTTGAACTCCAGATTCTACTGCTCTTAAAGCAACATGGTGTACAATGTTACCACCAGAGCTATCACCGGACAAGTATACATGAACCTTTGAATCCTTACTCTCAAGCCAAGTTTGTGAGTTGACCCAGTTAAGTGCTGCCCAGCCATCATCGTAAGCACATGGGTAGCGATTTTCAGGTGCACGCCTATAGTTCACAGAGACCACCACAGCCTTACAAGTGCTCGCTAGTCGGCGACATAGAGTATCATATATGGCACTGTTTACAGAGGAGTGGGCAAAGCTTCCACCATGAAAGAAAATTATGACAGGGACAACCTCAGAGTCCACAGGCTTCTCAAGTTCAATGATATTTGGTGGTGGCCCTTCACCCTTAGTCGGCTGATATATCCGGCAAAGAAGGTTGGTCCCACGGTCAATGATAGCATCAAATGAGAAGACTCCATCAACTGGCTTTGCATTGGCAGTAACTTTTCGGTCCAAGAATTCGTCCAAGTAGCGATCGAAAGTGCCATCAGGATGACGGAGGAGATTGTAAGCCAACTTGAAAGTTGATATGAGGACCCATGTGTTCAATGGAACCACCATCTGCAGAAAAGCAAGCAGGAAAGTTACAAACTTTGAAGCAACGAAATAACATTGATTTGAGATCTTTGTATGGATTTGCAGTAATTGCTTCAGACAAGTCAAGTAATAGAATTATCGATATTTAAATGAAGCCATCCAAATTAAAGAGATTCAGAGCCAAAACCCTAATGAGCAAATTTCAACTTTTTGACATACAAGTCAAATGTCCCCAAACAAAAAATCAAAAAAACAGCCAATTTCATGATCTCAAGATCCAGTCACGCTTCAAATAAATCCCTTCCAGACCACTGACAACCAAAAACAACTGAAAAAGCTTCCACTCTCGACAAAAGGCACGAATGGACAACCCAAAATCCAAACTACACCGAATCCATAAAAGACAGATAAAAGCGCAAAACGCAGCTGACTAAATCCACTTAAGTCAGCACAACACAAACCCCATCAAACATGACGCCTAATCCAAACTAAAACCAGCTAATTATCACTTTAAAGCACCCAATTCCAAATATTAACTCCTCAAGAAAGCCAAAACATACCCATTAAACAATCTCTGTATAAGATCATCCAAAAAGTCCTTATAAAAAAGGCAAAAAAAAAAAAAAAAAAAAAAAAGAAAAAGAAAGAAAACAAAGAGAAAAAGCTCGTACCTTGCTTTCGTTCAGGTTAACTTCATTACTCCCAGACATGATGCCAAAGCTTATCCAAAACAAAAAAAGCCGATAGCTTCAACAAAGATCCTTTTAAGGCAACCCTACTTGGAACTCGATTCACATCTTCCAAACAAGCACAAAAGATGCGATCTTTATGAAGCAAAAGATCATTCCTTCAACTCATTATAACAGATTCAGAGACCACAAAGCCTAAAACCAAGAAGGTAACTCTTAATATTGCTAAAAACTGACTACAAGTTTCTTGATTTCCGAAGAGGAGAGATCGATAAAACGATGACGATAAGTAGGTAAATCTCACAGCAATCAAAAAACACCAACGGAGAGATAGAGAGAGAGAGAGAGAGAAAAGAGAAAGCAGCAGGACATGGCCAAATGTGTGGGGAGGAGTGAAAGATAATAAGGAGGAAACGCGGCCTAGCAAACGTCAAAAAGAAAATGTCAGAGTTGGGCTGGGACAAAAGAGACGACAAAGTAGACGGCCGAAAGATTTATGTGGACTGGGACCCAGTAATGTAATATTTAACTGTATTTTAAAACCAAAATTTTTTTCCCATTTTTTTATAATTGTTTTTTGGTTTTATATTACTTTTGTTGTAATAAACAGGTAATTGAATTCAGAGTGATAAATGAATTATCTAAAAAATAGAGAGAATAAAAAATTAAAAATTAGGAATAGAGAGGAACAAAAAGCTTCCACGCGTGCTGCAAGCTCCCAATGCATGTGAGGACAAACGGGGTCCGTTCCAAAGCCCTCTTTTTGCCGTTCGAAAGTCGTGAGGGATCCCCAAGTGGTGGTGGGGGTCCATTCATGGCTTGTTTTGCTCATATCTCCGTCAAAAGAATTGATAAATATCAAGTCTTTTTTTTTTTTTTTATGTTATTTGAATATTTTATCATTTTATATGCAATTGTGTTCCAAGATAATGCGAAATTTTCCTTATTCTTAAAAAAAAAAAAAACATGATTTTTGACTTTTAATAGGCTGTCTGCCGTGTGGGTAGATGATGGGAAGGATGGATGAAAACGTGTGTTTATCACCGTCATTGTCATTACTAAACTATGTTTTGATTTAGCCTAAACGATGTGTCGTAGGAAGCTATGTACGCTATACTCCACACTACATGAGAAAAGGACACTTGTCCGATGGGAATGGACAGCAAATTAATTTTCATTTGTTACGATGGATCTATCAAGATTCTAAATGCACACGAGAAAAAATGTTGAAACATTTCTTTTGATATAGACATTCCAACCAAGACTTCCCATCTCCGTATCTTGAATTGTCCACTTGAACTACTGCCACAACTGTAGTATCAATGGCATGTTTTTGCAGTTGTTGGGGTTTAGCCCAGTAACCCCACTCCTAAGTTTCAAGTTCATACCTAGTCTGCCCCACACAGAAAAAAGATTTAAAAAAAAAAAAAAAAAAAAGAGGCATTAATGGGAATGATAGATCCTTTATTTATTAGTTTAGATTACATATTTAGATAATATATCTATAATTTGATATTATATCTCAATTTAAAATCTTAAATTTTATTTATTTATGTATTATTCACTTTTTTTTTAAAATTTTTTTAAACACATATTTACATTTCACATTTAAAACTTTAACACCGAATTATCTTCAAGACGGTCCCATTTCAAAATGCAAAATACCAAACCGGATGCAAACTGCCTCGGGCAACCGCGAAAGCCATATGATCCACTCCTATTACCCACATGTGGAGTGTGGAGTACTCCTAGCCGTTCATCACAGACTTGATTGCGGTGAATTGTTTACGGGACCCACAAAGAGAAAGAGAGGGGAAGGCCCCGTAAAAGACTTGAACCACAAAAGGGGGGGAATTTATTTATTTTGATGGGGAAATATAATGGGGGTCCGATATTTCCAGAAGGGAAAAGTACCGGTGTCCTTGAATTGCACGACAATTTTTACAGTACTTGTAGAAAGCGCTACTGCATTTTTCTGCCAAGCTCTTGCACAAAGTCAGCTCAAGCCCAATGGCCATCCCTATTCCAATTGTGGACCATTTCGGGTCAATCTTTGGTTAGTGCGTAGGATTCCAACGTTAAGCCTTAAACTACTGGACACACTAAATATGTTAGAAATTCTTCTGTAACATTACAACTTACGAGTTGGATACCTGGTGTTCTGAAATTCCTTAAGAGAATATCCTAAGAAAAAGGAATTGGGGAGATTGAAGGCCCTGAATTTCACTAGGATCCAGTCCTCTTTCGGAGGTGTGAAATTGCTCTTTTCCATGTAGAAATGAATTTGGCAGCAACGATTTGTTTTGCAAACAATTTTTTTTTTTTTTTTTTTTATTCTTTTTCGCTTCGTTTCACTCCTCACCCAACCTGACAATAAAAGAGCAAGCAAAAGTAGGTGCCGATTTATGGGGGGCAAAATGAAAAGCAAAATAAAAGTACACCGTTGGCAGTACCACTGTACCCTGTTCAATGTCCCCACATGAAGTGGCTATGTCATTGTCACGCTTTGCCGTTCGCTCTCCTCCTGCTCAAGGGCCCTTTTGGCTCAGCTTCCAAGCTATACATGGCATCAACTTTCCACGAGAAGACACGTAAATATTTTTAAAATTATTTTTTTCGTAAAAAAATAATTATTTTGATAATTTAAATCTATAATTACACCCTTAATTCCACCTTTCATGATTATATAAATTATCATATATACCGCGCACATATTTGGATCTATGAGGTAAACAAAGCAACCTTTAATCCCAAGTCACCATCCATGAAAATCGCTATGATCTGGGGTGTGTGGGCGCGTGGGGATGGGGCTTTGGAAGCATTGGGCGATGGGTCAACAATTAGAAACGACAGTTTTTGGATGGTTGTCGACGAGGTCCCCCACCCCCCCCCCTCTCTCTCTCTCTCTCTCTCTCTCTCTTTTTTTTTCTAATTTATTTTGCATCTAAAAATTAACAAAATATCATTTTCCCTTATTTTATTAACTTACAATTCAGTTCCATCCCAGTACATAACGCCCTTTTTTTTTTTTTTTTTTTTCTCTCTCAGAGTTGGAGACGAAAATAATTTATTAGTGAATTTACAGTTTGAACATTAAATCTGAACTTCAAGTAAAAATTTTATGACTATTAAACTATGCCCTACATCAAAATTAAACTAAAGGATTAAGAAAAAAAATGATTTTTAAAAAGCTGATTTAAAGAAAGACAGTTGATAATTGGGATTAAAAGGATTAACTAGAAATTATTTTTCTATAATTTGTAAGATTGTGTGTACATCTAGTTTCAACTTAATTCAGACCAATCCCCAGCTCAGGCAGTTTAAAGTATCACCCTCACTGTCCCTTGCCCCAATTCCAATTGCTGTGCTCCTTTATTCATGTGTTTGTATGGACAGAAATTCAACACCTCATGCTTTCCCACTTTTGCTTTAATCTCTGTTGTCTTTTTGTGCATTCTTGGATCTTCCTCACCCCAACTACCCTTCCCCATCTTTGTTAATTGTTACTCCTCTCTCTCTCTCTCCCTCTCTCTGACAAATGAAAAGGCAAATGGACAAAAGGCCTGTAACTATTAAGAAACCCAATAGGGAATAAGTACAAGAAATTAAAGCCATTGGGTTTGTTCAACTGAGACCTTTTTTTTTTTTTTTATCTGGTCATTGAAATCTGTTGTTTTACCTATCGTTTGCGAAAAAAGGAGAAAGACAAGGCCTTAGCCCATTGTTAGTGTTTTGTGAAAGAAGTGAAAAACGATTTCGGTTTATTTAGTTGCATTTTTTCTCTATAATTTGAATTTTTTTTTTTTTTTTTTTTTTAGTTTTCGCATTTGAAAACCCAGATGGATGGTTACTCATTAACGTTTTGATTCAACTACCCACGTAGAGATTCAGGTGATTAATTTGAATATGCTTACATCTCCAATTTAACTTTGAAATAAGGCGTATTTTAATTTGTTCTAACATTTAATAATTCCATTCTATAACATAGGTATTTATTTTTTTATTTATTTTTCTCGTTTGTAAGAACTAAGGATCAAACCTTAAATATGAAATTAAAAATTCGTGTGTTTTTATTGCTAAATTTTGTGACTAGTGCCTGTAAGCCTTTATTTTTTTTATTTCCATTTTGATGGTTTTGGGCTAATGATTAAGGTCCAATTCGTGAATCCAAAAGCCCATATTACTTTGCTACACGGTCAACATCGTGATTTTTCGCAAAAGTCAGTGAAATTTGAAAAACCGATGGTTGGCTATAGGACGACGCCGTGTAGGCGTTACATCCTTATACGGCACCGTAGAGCACTCGCACAAATGTACTCAAGCCGCGAAAATCCCAGATGTACAAGCCAAAAAAAAGGAAAAAAATACTTTCCCGCCGCAGGCGTCCAATGTGGCCACGTTGGCAATCCTTCTGAATTCGTACGGACCAATCAGATCGCACCACTACCTAGTATATATTTCAAGCTTCTCACGTTTTCCGTCACTCAACCAGAGAGTTCTTTTCAACTTCTCTCTTTTTCTTCGTTAAATCAGAATCTAGGGTTTGGTGTTTTCGATTAGTTTTCCTTTTCTCATTTCTGTTTTCTTGAAAGAAATTAGTGAAGATGAGTTCAAAAGAAGGAACGACCAAGGGTGGAAGGGGTAAGCCGAAGGCCTCCAAGGCGGTGTCGCGGTCGCAGAAGGCCGGGCTTCAGTTTCCGGTGGGAAGGATCGCGAGGTTTCTCAAGGCCGGAAAGTATGCCGAGCGTGTCGGCGCTGGAGCTCCTGTTTATCTCTCTGCTGTCCTCGAGTATCTCGCCGCTGAGGTCTACTTTCCTCTTTTTATTTTTTATTTATTATTTTTTGGGGTTTAATTGGTGTTTAGTTTATGGATCTTCTAGGGTTTGGGTTATTTAGTTCAAGATTGAATTTTTCTTGATGAGTTTTTGGGGGTGGGGGGGTTCTTGAGATTGAAATTGAAGAAAATCAACATTTCTTGAGGAGATTTGCGTCCCTTTCGTGTGTTGTAATTTAAATTTTTGCGTTGCAGTTTTATATGTTTGCAATATTTCTTTGTAGTTGTTTGCTTTATTGTAAATCTTAATTTCGATCAGTTTATTTTTTTATATCCTTTCTTAATATTTTTCCTGCTTTTCTTTTGATGAGATTTTTGTTTTCTTTTTAAATCATTTGTTTTGCTGATGGGTGTTTGATTTTAGGTGTTGGAGCTTGCTGGAAATGCGGCAAGAGACAACAAAAAGAATCGTATTGTGCCGAGGCATATCCAGCTTGCTGTGAGGAATGATGAGGAGCTAAGCAAGCTTCTTGGTTCTGTTACCATTGCTAATGGAGGTGTTTTGCCCAACATTCACCAGACTCTTCTTCCTAAGAAGTCGGGAAAGGGCAAAGGAGACATTGGTTCCGCTTCTCAGGAGTTTTAGTTTGCTTTGTTTTCAAAAGTTGCTTGTTATTTTTGGAAACTAAAGTTGTAAAATATCCCTCTTACTCTTGAACTTGAGAAGTTATGCCATCTTATTTGGTAAAGATAGCCTTTGGATTAAACAGTAAAAGCTTTTCATTTGCTTGATATTTTATACTATCTTTGCTTATGTACTAACAGGATAGAATCAATTAAAGGGTTTTAGACATGATTTATGATAGATCTTCCCAAGTTTGTGTTGTTAACAATTTGCATCCAACTTGATGACCTTAAATCTTTGGGCAGTTTGGTTGTGAAAATTTGAGTTAACTCATTTGCAATTTCTCATAAGTTCTACTCTGCAATGAGCTCTGTCGTCACTAAATTTGGCAACATTGATGATGTGTCAAGGAGGAAGTATCAGTTGCAATCGAGAACTAGCTTGTAAGTTGTGAAGGAGTGGTGGGGAAGTAGGGCCTCTCTGAATGAAAGAATGGTATTGTGGGAAAGGGAAATGCGGCGACCTAATGGGCATGCCATCAAAATGAGCATTATGTCACCTATATTTGTGTTGTAGACATGGCATTTTCAACTGCAACAATGAAGAAACTAACTGATTTCCCTGATGCCATTGTCCCCTGCTAGCCGTAGTCTACTCATACCATGGCAATGCAGAACAAATGCTTTTGAGCGCAGCTCGTCTCATTTGCAGCTCTGCTTCACTCGTTGAGAGGTCCAGCCGTTCAAGAGTTTTGTAAATGACAATTAATTATGTCCAGTGTGATAAGTGGCTCACTGTGAAATTGAGTCATAGCAGAGGTTGACCCTGTCAACATGAGAATGAAGGCCCTCTGAGTGTCCAAAGACCAGAGGCTCATTCACTAATCTTCCCAATATGATGCATAGAAACTGATTGAACGTCTGCAAAAGGAACGGATGTAGTAGATGATTATCACACAAAATCACTATATTCATGCTGTGAGCAAATAAAAGTAATTGTCCAGACTCCAGAGGTTCATGGCCTTATGGTTGGTAACAATTCAATTGTTTTGGAAAAATAATGTTATTCACAGGACCTAACAAACACTTTGATCGTAGATAAGGTGCCAAAATAAAATGCCGAATCATGCGTCTTGTTTCCTTTTCTTTCTTGGCTCATCTGGTTGGCTCCCCCAAAAACTCTATACCCAATCCACAGAAATCTATAACCAAAACGTTGTCGTTTTCTCTATGTTTCTATTATCTTGCATGTATGGTCGGCAATTCTTGCAATTAAATTGAAACCCAAAAGAGAATGAAATAAAGCAAAAAGGCACGTCACTGAGTTTAAATCTCTGGGCTTTTTCAATTTGGTTTTGTAATGGGTACAGTGGGGCATTACAACATAAGCTTACTTTCATTTCCTAGGCAAAGGGTTTGCTCTTTCAGGGTTGTTTGTTCATCAATTAGTGTGTCTAGAAGACAAGTGTTGGATCAAGTGGACAAAGTGCTAGGTAAAGGAGATGACAAGGCAGCACTTGCCCTTGTCAAGGATTTGCAAGGAAAGCCTGGTGGGCTTAGATGTTTTGGTGCTGGAAGGCAGGTTTGGTTCAGACTTACCCTTTTTTTCTTTTGAGACTTTAATTTTTTTGTTAATTACATGATTTTTATGTACTTTACAGGTACCCCAGAGGAGACTTTATACATTGGATGAACTGAAGCTAAATGGAATTGAAACAGCTTCCCTCTTGTCCCCAGTGGACGCCACTCTTGGCTCTATACAAAGAAACCTGCAGCTTGCGGCTTTTCTAGGTGGGCTTGCTGCTTGGAAGGCTTTCGAGTTTACCCCAGAACAGATTCTGTATTTTTCTTTGGGGTGGTTGTTTTTATGGACTTGGGACTCAGTAAGTTCTTGCTTGTCCAATTGGTGTAAAGAATAGCACACCATCTATTTGTTTTTGATATGTTCTTGATATGTTCTGGGTTGCAGCTTTAGGGCAATCTTATCTCACTGTAATAATATCTGCAATCGTGATTTCTTAGAGATGAGAACAAATTTTCTCTTCTGTCCTTACAATATAATCAAAAGTGAATAACTGGTTTGCATTTTGTTGAGTCTGGATGTTTTCCCGCGATTGAACCTTTGTCCTATTAGCATCCCTCAATTTCCACTGAGCGCCTCTCCTGGGCAAGTTCTGGGAATTTGGAGCAATACCATTGTTGTCAATAGTCTATTGTTTCTTGCTATCATGATTTTGTTTTACTAATTACAGTAGTCAAGAATGACAAGGTGCTCTCCATTGACGTGCTAATGTCTCACCAAGTGAGTTTTATAGATCTCTTTTGATGGAGGATTTGGTAGCTTGTTTCTTGACACGATTGGTCACACCTTGAGCCCAAAGTATCATAGTAGGGTTATTCAGGTAAGAAAAGAGTGCTTTCTTCCTCTCTCTCTCTCTCTCACACACACACACACACTCACACACTCACACACTCACTTTATATCTCCTACATGATGCTCATAGCCAGTTTTTTAGGCCATGTTATTTGTCTAGGTAGGAGCCTTGGGATCTACTGGGGATCATGTGCTTTCCTCTATCTTGGGGAATCATCAACTTGATGCTTCCCCAAAGGAGGGATGCCTGTAGGTGCAACCTGTTCACACACTGATGAAATTGTTCATTATGGAACCTAATTTGGCTCTCTCTTATCAATGTCACATTCTTTGGATGCTTCTAATGTGAAGAAGTGAAGATTTTCCATTTCCCCCTTTTCCTGTTGCAGCATGAAGCAGGCCATTTCCTGGTTGCTTACTTGGTGGGCATTCTTCCAAGGGGTTACACATTAACCAGTTTGGAGGCTTTGCAAAAGGAAGGGTCTCTCAATGTACAAGCAGGGACCGCTTTCGTGGACTTTGAGTTCCTTGAAGAAGTAGGTTGTTTTACTATAAAACTCCTTATGGGATAATTCATGCTCAATTTCAATTCTCTGCTGTTGCACTCTCATTTTGTTGCTAGGTAGTAGATGTTTAGTCCTGCAGCATCCATTTGGTTGCTCAGTTGATTAATTGGCAACAATACATGCAATACAGGTAAATGCAGGCAAAGTATCTGCTACGGTATGTTGTTGAAAATGGTTTCAAATATTGCTGCAAAAAGAAAGACTCCCTCTTAGACGTGAGATAAATCCTTATACCTGGTCTCTGGACCTGTTTTTCCTTAGACGCTGAACAGATTTTCATGTATCGCGCTAGCGGGTGTAGCAACTGAGTACCTTCTATATGGACGTGCTGAGGGGGGCCTCGCTGACATAAATAAGGTCTATCCAGTTCCATCTGCCAGTCATTATTCTGAGTCCAGACATTGCCATTGAAAATTATAATGCTTATTGTGCAGTTGGATTTGCTACTAAAAGGCTTAGGCTTCACACAGAAAAAGGCAGACTCTCAAGTCAGATGGTCTGTACTGAACACCATCCTAATGCTGCGTCGCCACGAAGGCGCTCGAGCTAAGCTTGCAGAGGCCATGTCCACGGGAAAATCTGTAGGAACTTGCATTGACATTATAGAAGATGGTATAAATGAAGCAGATATCTAATTGCAGCTGGTCTTATTGCCATGTTGTTGGAAGTTATATGTTAAGGCTTTTAATTTATCTCTGTAGCAGTGCATTTCCTGTAACCTCACCTTGCATTTTTGCAAAGGTAACCTTTTCTACAGACACGGATGTGTATATATATATATATATATATATATATTTTTTTTTTTTTTTTTTTAGATCACAAAAAAAAATTCCCCCCCCCTCCCTTTTTTTTTTGCCCTTTTTCTAGTAAAACTTTACTATTACCTCAAAAGCCTTCTTGCTGTCAGACAGATTCAGATTATGGAATCTAACTTTTTTTTTTTTTATCTATTGAAAGATTTATCATATTATAAATGATATAATAAAAATAATTTTTAATTTTTATAAATCTCACACTCTTATTATTAAATTTAAATTTTTAAATTTTTTTATAAATAAAAATTTAATTTTTTAATTATTTGAGATTAAGGATTGCAATGTCTTAGTGGCAGAATATAAAAATTATAACATAATAATAACAATAATAATAATAATTCGTACCAGCAAGAGGCGTTGAATGTACCACATCATATGGAGTTTTCCACAGTCAACCCACGAGAAAGTCAACCTGAAACTAGAGTCTTCCCATTGATAGAATCCAAGATCAAATATTCCCATCCCAACTGTGTCTCTAAGAATGGCATCACAATGGGTTCTGATATGCCACGGCCTGGCTACCTTATTAGTAACGGTATCGATTCTGTGTGGTCAGTGGCCCATCTTCCGGGGCACCCCCATTGAGCGTCTCAATTATTTCATCACCTTTGGAGCCTACGATTGCCTCCTGTACCCTTTCTCTCTACATACATACTGGCATGTGGGTTTGTCTATATAATTTGTTTTTTTTTTGTTCCGGGCACTGATTCGTTGCTTTTTGGTGTGGTTGAAGGCGATGCGTTGAGGCTGTTTTTGGTGACAGGGGCGCTAATTTCATATTTTCCATTGAGCATTTCTGTTGTAATCGGCCTAATCCTGTATTACAGGTATTTCTGTGTTGGTGGGTTTTGATTAATTGTAAAGATAAAAGTGGGTGTTTGTGCTTTTGTGTGATTGTGAAAGTCTTGCTTGTGCTTTTTTGGGTTGTGGACTTTTTTTTTTTGGTTTTGGGATTGGAATTGAAGGAGAGAGGCTTACGTGTATTAAAAGAGTCGTGTTTATTCTGAATTGTTTTAATTCAGGGGTTGAGCAAAAGAATTAACTTCAGGGTTTGAGTTAGATGGGTAAGCGAGGAATTACAGAAAATGGATTTTTAGGTGTTTTGCACAACACTTGGTTAGAGATGTCAAAGGCAGAAAGTAAAAGAATTTTGTTTGATTTTTTCACCTCAGCTTTTGGTAAAAACTGTGTTCCATACTACTGATCCTAGGTATGAAGGTTTGAAATACTCTTTTATGTCAGTAGAGCTATCCTACACTATATTCCTTTCTGTTTTATTGCAGATTATATACCTGGCAATCATCGGAGGGACTTATTACTTAATTGCAAAATCATCATTTAGCTATATTCCTGGGTATTATCTGAGTGAAGTTCACAGGCATGTGCCTAGTAATGGATATTTCTCTTCAGCTGTGAATTTGTTCCTTTGCTGTTATTTCATGTTAAACTTGATTATATGTTCTAAATTCATGCAGATACACAAGCCTGCTTGGAGTTGGTGTTGGTGTTGTACTGTTTCTATTGACCAGCTTCTCTGATCCGGGAACTGTGAAGGTTGAGAATGTTTCAGAATATATTTCTGCCTATCCCTATGATAATATCATATATAAAGAGAAAGAGTGCTCTACTTGTAAAATTCCAAAGTGAGTCCTTTGATTTGGCTGCTGAATTTCTGTAAGCTTTTTATTTCCTTCCACTAAAATGGAACTTTTCCCTACTCCAGACCTGCAAGGTCCAAGCACTGCAGTGTATGTGATCGCTGTGTGGCCCGGTTTGATCATCATTGCGGTTGGATGGTCCGTATTATATTCTTACCATTTTCTTTTACAGCTTTTGCACTGTGAATAGTTCTTGTGGTGTGTTTCTGAGAGTTAAACATTTTTAGGTTTTCTGCTTAAAAGTGTTTATTATTGCAGAATACTTGTATAGGGGAGAGAAATACTCGATACTTCTTGGCTTTCCTTTTGTGGTGAGTGCTACATGATTCATTGACTGGAAATATATTAGGTATATTTTTCTGAATTACAACCAGTAACTAACTCTTTTTGTTCTGCTCTGTCTTTGCAACCTATAATTCTCTTTTATGGTGGCATTGTCATCTTGGAAGATAGGGGTTTTTCTTGCCCTATGATAGATTCACTTGTTCATTCGAAATTTTGTCTGAGATCCAATAGAGAATCAATGTTTTTATCATATTGTTATATTTTCTGGCATTAATACATGGTTATGGTTATGGTTTTCCAGGCATTTCCTTCTTTGTGTATATGGAACAATTGGCCTCGGTCTGATTCTCGCTGGACGATTGAAAGAATTAAGAGTTGCATATATTCTAACAGGTGAAATGAGCCGTCGGTTAAGATTTTTGCTGAATCATTAATCTTCTAATGATGTAAACATGACATGCTATTTGTTCAATTTTCTTACTTGCAGTCTACTATGGTGTTGAAAATTCTTTTCGTGATTTGGCACCACATATTGCACAGGTCAGAATGAAAAAAGAATACTTGTAATCCTTGCTGAAAGTCGTTACCTTTTTTCTGTGTTTTTGGAGTAATGGTTATTTGGTGTTTGCAGTGGCTACTGGGCTCATATAACACTCAGCTACTTCTTATGGTGTTTCTGGCCATAGTTTCTCTATTATTGGTGGGATTCTTTGGGTACCATGCACATCTCTGCCTCACAAACATGACAACAAATGAGGTCTGCTGGCACGGGCCTTGTACTCTGTCAACTTGTTTTATATTGTCTTGATTATATATTTAGGCAGGATGTGAGAAATAACTAATATGATGGGAAGAGAACATTTAGAACTTTGTGGCTTGATTTGTGCAAAAGATTCTTTCCTTGATGTTCCAAAAGGGAAGAATAAGCAGGGTAACAAACTGTGAATAACAACTGAAGCTAGCCATCAGTGAATATTCTACTTGATTCTGGGGAAAAATTATGCTCTTAAATGGAATTTGACTGCCTAAGGGTGTTTTCTTTCTCTCAAGCTTATGAACGTTCACATCACTAACTGATATTAGGTTATCCATAACAATTGGATTTTGAGAAAAATATTTGAATGGAAAATTTTTTGATTCAGGGTGGCCTAATAATTCTAATATCTGATATTCCAACCTGTTAAAAAAAAATTCAGTATTCTATTTTTCCCCTTTTTGGGGGAGGTGGGGAAAGGTGGTGGTTGGGGGAGATTTCCAATTTGGGTTCAAATCTTATTATGAATGCTGTAACTAATGGTGGAACTCTGGGGGCTAAATCTTGTAACCCTTAACTAATGTCACCCAAGAGAAAGTATATCCTCCAATAGTGAATTAGGATTTACCTACATGGCTACGTCTTTGGCTAATTGGTTGGATAAGATTCTCTTGATTGCCTTCCTTTGTTCTCTTGGTTGTAATATGATGCTGTCTTGTGCAAGTATTATTGTGCTAGTTAGTTCATTCTAGTGTTGCTTGGATTCTATCCCGTCATTTGGCTTCTACTGCAGCTATACCACCCTCCCTCTTTGTCCCACGCAACACCCCCTCCACCCTGATGTGTGTTCTTGAGTTGCAGGGCTCACTTTGGTCTTTACCAAGAACCTGAAACTTTGCATGGGTTGCTTTTTATCATTTTCATCCATTCTATCCATTTTGCTCTGGTTTTACAGACCTTCAAATGGCAAGATTTCATAAGCTTGCAAAAGAAGCTAAATGAAGCAAGGACTAGTGCTGCCGCGTTGAAAGCAAGTGTCAGTGGGTTGAGCAGTGAATCAAAGCCACCGGAGAGCAAATGCAAAGCCTTTTTCCGAAGATCCCCGCTCGAGGATGCTGGGGTGGTTGTCAAGAAAAACATGTATGACAAGGGATTCTGGTGGAATTTATGTGAGGTTGTGTTTCCACTCTCAACAAGACCATCATTTGCACGAAGAAAATCAAAGTCTCGTTGAGATACCTGCAGTCAAGCCTCTAGTTTGTCAGTCGCCAATCATTCTTTTTGAACCAGTATGCATCATCAACCTCAGCCGTGGTCGATGTCCCCAGATTTCGTGAACTTACTGCCAGAGGCTGATTAGTGTCGGTAGAGTGGATCCGTTGTTTATGTTCTTAAAACATGCATCACAGAAACTGGTTTCGGGTGACAGCACGGGGGAGGAGTTTACTTGGGAGAAATGAGACTACGGTTTCCTTCCCATAAATACCCTTGAAGTTTGTCACTGGTCGTAGTTCAAGATAATGAATTATTTAGTGTTTATTTTTTTTTTTTCAATAGACTTTAGTTATTTCATCAAACTCAATTTTTGAAAAACATCAAATTTAAAAGATCCACGAGTGCATCCTGTAGTTTTTATTATTATTATTATTATTATTATTATTATTATGCTTTTTTCTTCTTGAGGCTTGTTTTCGCGAACACTTGAGTAGAGTCTCTTGAGAATTAAGATATTTAAATCTAAAATTAGCTGTCCTAAGATGGGTCCTGCCCATCGCGGAAGACAGCTTCTCCAAACTACGATTCAAGAGCCCGGAGGTCTCTTGTAATGCAGTAGAAAGAATGTATTTCATGCAACAATTTATATATTATTTTTCTTTTTTTCTAGTTTAGAGAAAATGGTAATGAAATTCTGCTCATTTCAAAGGGAAAAGAGACGATGGAAAGTGATCCTGTGTAACTGTTTGCCCCATGAGAATGGTGTGACAGTGACCCGATGGCTGTTGTTTTTGACCCACAGTTTCAGAGGTCTGCAGCCGCAAGATCTGTGTCGGCAAAGTCTTAAAAGTAATTTTCGGTATGGTTGGGACTAAGTGGTATTTGATCTTGAGCTCAACTTTTGTTCTTGATTGCTGAAAAGATTCTCGTTAAAATGTTTTTGCAATTATTCATCTTTAATAAATATAGAAAATTCACGCTAACTAAAAAATACAAATAATTTGTCTTTTTGCTTCATGCCATTTCATTTTTTTATTCATTTAAGCTTTCAATTGTTAATTTGTTATGGACCATAATACTCAAACTAAGTTGTTGAGTTGTTTCTTCTCTCTTTTTGCTTCTTTGCTCTGTCTTTTGATCTTGGCCAAGTTCAATCGGCTACCTGTCCGAATCGGTTTACTTGAATAAAGGAAATCTTGACTGTTTTATTGATTATCTTCCGTGCTTGAGGTTTTGACTTTTGACAGAAACATGTACTTAGGCATCTACCGTGCATCAAGCTGTGTGCTGGTTGCAATAGGAGGCGGTATGTGCGCATGTTTTTGTCAATCAACTTGCACATTCTCCTCCATAAATATGACAAGTCGGAAGAGAACCAGGTATAACTTTGATTCGGATGTCCATTCCGGCTGATTTATTTTGACATCCCATCACTGCCTTGAATGGTTATGGACAATTTAATTGCCAAAATAATCTTACGAAAAAAGAAAAACTTGGAAAAGAATCGAAGTCATCCCAGCGTAATTTTAAGAAAATATTATAAAAGAACTTGGAAAAAAAAATTATTGTTTGAATCTAAATATAATTTTTAAAAGTTCAAAATTCAACTCTAAAAGGTTAATCGTTTTTTGATTTTTTTTTTTTTTTAAATTTTTCTACGAAGAACACAGAACAAGGGGTGCTTTTTCTTTGTTTTTTTTTTTTGGGTGTTCCCATTTGGGCTTTGATTCTCCCGAAGACCCCCCCCCCCCCCAAAAAAAAAAAAATTGTAACTTGAGGATTAAAGATATGCAAACCCACACGAGATGAGAGATCATGTAACAATTACGGTCTTAAGTTGGGTAAAGAAGGACAATAAAGACAATAATGTTTTATTATAAATAAATGCAGACAATAAGGATAATAATTTTTTTTTATTATAAATAAATAAAGCTAATAAGAAAAATAATAATACAAGTCAAGCACCGAGTCTTTCTTTATAATTATTTGTTAAAATTTTTAAATGCAAGTTGGTCATTTTGACTTTTATGCTCATCTCATTTCTTAATTGTTTATCATTATGGTTTCTACCTGATGAGTTTTGGCTTTGGAATAATCGCATAGCCGCTTTCATGGATTGATGATAGATACCGACGTGAATAGAATATTATTTTCTATGATTTACTTATTGTTATTAGATGACAGTAATCTTAAAATGAAAAGGTTTAGTTATATTTTAGGAAACAATTTAACTAGGCAGAGTCAATAGTTTAGCTAGACAATGACAATTAGGAAACCGTGATATTCAAATAATCATGATGCACGATTATTGACTCCTTTTACGTTTCTGAATAAAATGACATTTTTCTTGGCAGCATTGCGTTATCCATTGTTTTGTTCATTTCTTTAGTTATATTTTTTCGAATCATGAATATTTCTCCCTTTGATTTAGGTAAGAGCTCTCACAGGGGACCTGAGGAGGTACTACAAGAATCAGAAAACTTTCGTGTCCCAATACGCATTTTAGACACAATATGACGCCTCAACCATGATTTTATCTATCATCACAACAAAGATGTATCAAACTTATAGTTTCAAGTCTTAGTATTTCTGCTTTCTTAGTATTAATTTAGATCATAGGGTCAATTCTTGGAAATGCTTGTATGCGATGATCTATTATCTTGGATTATCAATTTTGAATTTTAAACCAAGTGTTTTTTGTCTCAATTTTAACTTGAGAATTGAAGCAGTCTAGCCTTTGGATCATTCATTCACTCATTCCAGCATCAGATTGGTAGGGTTTTAAAATTATATTTAAAAAATTAACAAATTTATACATTTTTGTAATTGACTCGATGATGCTCAACAAAAACATCAGGTACACTCAGGTCTTCCATGTCCACTTCACACCCTTAATCTGCTTGTGAGAGCTCTTAGCCTACACATTCCAACTCCTCTGTCGAGACTTCTTCACGTCCAACTGATTCTCTTTGACTTTCAGCGTTGCTGGTTTTCCGTGCTGTGCCCGTTTCTGTCTCTTCCTTCGTCTAAGCTAGCTCTTTCTTTGTTACCGAAAAAAGAAAAAAAAACGTAAGTTACCCAAAAAAAAAAAAGCCCCGATCTTTCTCCTTTGTCTGCACTGTCGAAATTCCCTGATCAAACTTGTCTACGTTGTCTTTCTTCCTTCTCTTCTTTGTTTGGTAACTCTTTGCAACTTTCTGGTCTTTGCAAAAAACCGTAATTGAAAAGAAAAGGGAAAAGCAACTAGATCTCAGCGAGATAATGGAAATAGTCTCTGTTTGTGCTACCCTCCTTCCCAACATTGAAAAGTGCGTCATCGAGCCGCTCACGCGCAGTGTAAGTTATGCTTTCACTTACACGACGAAGGTTGCAGAGCTGAGGCATAACGTTGAGAAGCTGGCCGGTGCGAGAGACAGTTTGCGGAACTCCGTTGAAGCTGCTAAGAGAAGTGGAGGGCATGAGATCCAAGAGAACGTCAAGAAGTGGTTGGATGACGCGGAGAAAGCCATTGTAGAGGCCAATGAGCTCATTCAAGAGGAAAAGGAGGCAAAGAAGCGGTGTTTTGCTGGGCTCTGTCCCAACTTGAAGGTCCGGTATCAGCTTGGCAAGAAAGCTATCAAGCAATCTTTGGCTATCGACAGTCTGGAGAATGAAGGTAGATTTGGTCCGCACCAAATATCCTACAGTGCCCCTTCACAGCCGATCGTGACCTCAACTGTCAATTGTTTGGAGGGTTTGCCTTCAAGGGAGTCCATTTTGATAGAAGTTATGGATGCACTAAAAGATCCCAGCTTCAACATGATAGGACTATATGGGATGGGTGGCACTGGAAAGACCACTCTTGCATCGGAGGTAGAGAGGCAAGCAAGAGACGCCAAACTGTTCGATGTTGTGGTTATGGTTACAGTATCTGAAAAGCCACAGATCAGGAAAATTCAAGGCAAGATCGTAGACGTGATGGGCATGAAGTTGGAGGAAGAGACCGTGGATGGAAGAGCATATCGATTACATCAAAAATTGAAGGGGAAGGAGAAGATCCTGGTCATTTTGGATAATCTCTGGGCAGCGATTAAACTAACGGCGATAGGGATTCCTTCGGGTGATGAACATAAAGGATGCAAAATTCTACTGACTTCAAGAAATTTAGATGTATTGACCAGCGGAATGGGAGCACAAAAGTTCTTCAAACTGGAACCTTTGTCAGAAGCTGAGGCATGGAAATTGTTTCAGATCACGGTGGGCAATAGCAACACTCAGAAAATGCCCTCTCTTGCCACCGAAGTTGCCTCAAAATGTGTAGGGATTCCCCTTGCGATTGTCACAGTCGCAAAGGCTTTACGAAATAAGGAGCTACATGCATGGAAGGATGCTTTGAAGCAACTATCTATGACCTCCAGGTTCGACAACACAGGAATGCAAGCAGAAGTATATGCAGCTTTGGAGTTGAGCTTCGATCACCTACTTGGGAAGGAAGTCAAGTTACTTTTGTTGCTTCTTCCTCTGTATTTAGATTCCTCCATTAATATCGAATGCTTGTTGAGATATGGTGTGGGCATGGGTTTATTTGGAGGTATGGATAGCATTGAAGATGCAAGAAACAGATTACTAAAACTGATTGATGACCTCAAAGCCTCTTGCTTTTTGGAAGACGATGATGAGGATGGTTGGGTGAAAATGCACGAATTTGTCCAAGCGTTTGCTTTGTCACTTGCATCAAGAGCTCAAAATGCGGCTGTTGTTAAAACAGGCTTTGGATTAAAGGAGTTTGTAGGGAGGCATATACCCAATTGCTGCACCAGACTTTCTTTGCTGCTCAGTGATATCTATGATCTACCTGAAGATTTGGAATGCCCAGAACTAGACTTTCTTCTAGTTGAAGGTAATCATTCTTTGAGAGTCCCTGGTTCATTTTTTTCAGGTACTAGAAAACTCAAAGTGTTGGATTGCACTGAAGTTGCCTTTTCATGTCTTCCTCAATCACTTGGTCTCCTGACAAGCCTTCGTGCCTTGTGTTTGGATCGATGTGTCTTGCCCAACATTGCTATGGTTGGAGTGCTAAAGAAATTGGAGATCCTTAGTCTTTTCCAGTCTGAAATTGTTGAGTTGCCTAGAGAAATTGGACAATTGACTCAGCTAAAGTTGCTGGATTTGTCAAGTTGTACAAAACTTGAAGTTATTCCAGCAAATGTTTTATCCCAGTTATCACTGTTAGAAGAACTATACATGCTTGACAGCTTTGTTCAATGGGAGGTTAAAGGGCTCGATAACCAAAGAAATGCAAGTCTTTCTGAGCTGGAGCACTTGTCTTACTTAACAAACTTGGAGATAGAAGTTCCAGAAGCGGAGAGGCTACCAGAGGGACAGTTCTCCAGAAGGTTGGAAAGATTTAAGATACTCATTGGCAAGGGTTGGCATTGGGGTGGAGAATTTCCATCTTCAAGAAGGCTGAAGCTGAAGCTGCATACTAGCATTCATAGTTGGGACCTTGGAGTCAAGACCTTACTGAAGAAAGCTGAAGATCTTTATTTGGATGAAGTCAAGGGGGTCACGAATGTACTTTATGACCTACACAAGGAAGGCTTTCCTCAATTAAAGCATCTCCTCGTCCAGAAGGGCGGCGAGATTCGACAGATCATTGGTTCAGAAGGGCGGTTGCCTTTTAACGCCTTTCCAGTCTTAGAGTCGTTGATTTTGCATGATTTGGTGAACCTGGAGAAAATTTGCTGTGGGCAACTCATGGCTGGGGATTTCTACCAACTGAGGATCTTAAGAGTCAAAAACTGCAACAAATTGAAGAATCTGTTCCCATTTTCCATGTTCAGAAACCTTAAACAGCTTCGTGAAATGGAAGTAATAGACTGCAGTGGCATTGAAGAGATATTTTCTGCTGAAACTGAAGAAGAGGATGATGAAAATGAAGTGTTCGAGTTTCCTCAATTATGCTCCTTGGAATTACAGCTGCCATTGCTCCAGAGATTTTGCTTGAAAGTGAAATCGTCTCCTGCTTCCACACCCTCGATCCATTCAAGACAAAACCAATCGACAATTGACCCACAGTGGTCCCTCTTCAATGAAACGGTATGCTAATTCATTCCTATCACATTCTTGATTACAGAAATCTTTGACTTCAATCTAATTTCATCAATCTAATGGCATGTAGCACCCACATGACTTCTCACAACCTAAATTAGTGGTTAGTAAATATTTCATCTTTAACTACCTGCCTCAAATTTCGGGTAGAACTAGAATGAACGTTATGCATTTTTTCTTAAAGGGAACACTAAAGAAATAGCCATGTATGTATAGCTATTGTAAAACAGGTTATGGTCTACTTTTATTTTTTCAAATGAGGTTAGAATGACCACTTAATGCTCACCCAAAAAATAAAAAAATCCATTAATGGTAATTTAATAAATTAATTTTTACATAACTAGATTACACAATAAGCATTAAAAAGGATAATTTACTTTATCCATTATTTTGCAAAAAAAAAAGTTTACTTTATCTTTCATGACCATTAGATAAGATGACAATTATATAATATTTCAGATAAAAAATAAGTAATGATATTTTTTTTAAGTTAGTTGCGAACTAAATTATATAAATATACTAAAAAGTTGACAAGGACAAATTTGTTTAACCAAATAAAGAAGAAAAAAAGAAAATGTTTTCTGTTCTATTTCTATCTTATTTTTCTACCTTATCATATAATGGGCAACCAAGTTGGGGAAATATCATACTCATAATGATACAAGTCTAACAATGGTTACTGAAGACATACTAAAATTTTAGCTTTTTCAAAAGGCAAAGTCAGCATAGAATTTTGCCACATCATCTTATAATACTAAACAATAATGGTAAATATCTTAGTTACATTAATCAGCCAATCCTCTCAAAATACTTAAACAAAAAGCTTAAATTAGTAATAAATTAAATTTTATTACTATGGATGATTTAATAAAGTTAATTTAAGTTACTTAAAACAAAATTATTTTTTTGACAAGGATAATTTAGTTATTCAATGTCCTTTAACCGCTTTAAAAACTTAAATGTCCTAAAAAACATTTAAATAATAATATTATATTTTCTTTCTTAATCCATTTTCTTTTATATATTAGAATGTACAGTGCATTATGCATGATCTATATGTTTTTTAACTTTAATTTTATACTAAATAACCACTTAATGTTTAACTAATACAAAGAAGAATCACAAATATGAGACGACAATTAATTCTAGTGTGATATTTGCTGCGATATCTTGATATTCACTTTAATATTAGATGTTAGAGAAAACTCGAAGTATAATGATGTGAGGTAAATAAAAATTTTTTAATTTAATTTCTTTAATATGTGAGTTAAATTAATTTTACTTTAAATATTAGTGAAAAAAAATTAAGTGAAGTTTAATTAAAATAAAAATAATTAAATAAATTTGTGTAACAAAAGATTATGTGTTATATACTTACAAAAAAAGGACTAAAAATAACAAGCACTGAAATATATCAAATGTTTGAATAAAAAAAAAAATGTAATCACATAAATTTTTACTTAATTTTTTATAAAAATAATAAAATTTTTTTATTATCTCTAGTAGTTTGAATAAAATAAAAGATTGACAAAAAAAAAAAAAGAAAGATTAAATTTTATGCAAATCATATCTTGTGGTTTTGAATAATCAAATTAAATAATTAAATTTGAATAATAATTAATTCAAAAAAAAGTTCTCACAAAACCATGATTGAAAAAAATTGGATAAGAAATATTGTGGACATTTAAAAGAATTGATTGTTGAAACGAAAATTGTGGTTGCAGATGGTGTTCCCAAATTTGAAGGAGCTGAAATTGTCCTCAATCATTGCAGAAAATATATGGTGGAAGCAATCTGGAGATCTTTCTTCCTTCTATAATTTAAAAACCTTGATTGTGGAGGCTTGTAGGAAAATAAGTTATTTATTTACTTCAGCAATTGTCAGGAATCTTGGACAACTCAAGAGACTTGAGATATGTGAGTGCACACTAATGGAAGGGGTAAATTGCTGCAGAAGGAGAAACGATAAGCAGGATGACATTCCCTAAGCTAGAACAACTAAAGCTCAAAGGTCTTCCAAAGCTCATCAGATTTTGCAACCGTGACTTCATGGAATTGCCTTGCTTGAAAGAGCTGTGGATAGAGAATTGTCCTGCGTTGAAGTCATTCATATCAAATCCTAGAGCTATTTCTTCAGGAGCCAACTTAGCTCTCTTCGATAAGAAGGTGAGGGATCATTGGTTTCCTTTGAGCAAAAAAATTTTCAATAATTCTTTTGATAAATTAAGTTCTCATTCTTGTTTAGTTGATGCCTATCTTTATTTGAGGCCTTGTCATGCATGATTTCCATCGCAGGTGGCATTTCCTAATTTGCAGCTATTGCGTATTGAAGAAATGAATGGGTTAAAGATGATTTGGCAAAATGAACTTCATGAAGGCTCCTTTTGCAATCTGAAAACAATGATTGTTCGACAAGCAGGGGAGCTGGTGAATGTTTTTCCATCCAATATGCTCATGAGTCGGTTCTTGAATCTAGAGCGTCTGGATTTGACTGATTGTGAATTACTAGAAGAGGTTTTTGATCTTCTGCCTCATGAAGAGATGATAAATTCCAGCGGAACACATGGAATGCTAGCCAGTCAACTGAGAAACTTGTGGCTAGCGGATCTGCCAAATTTGAAGCACATCTGGAAAAAGGATGCCCGACAAAGACAAATAATCTTCTTTCATAATTTGCATGGTGTGTATGTTCGTGGTTGCCCAAGTCTGAAAAGCATCTTTTCGTACTCCACTGCAACATGTCTTCTGAATCTTGAAGAACTTACCATAGAAACTTGCAGGATTGAGGAAATTGTTGATAGAGGGGAAGACAAAGAAGCGATTCCTAGGTTTGAATTTCCTCAATTGACCTCACTCACACTGTATGATTTAAGAGAACTCAAGACACTCTATCCAGGGAGGAATACTTTTGACTGGCCAATGTTAGAAAGCATACTGGTTTGTGCCTGTCCAGAGGTGGAAATATTCCCTTCTGAAAGTCAAAGCATTGTTGGAAAAGGCTGGACGAGCCAATCGGAAAACCCATCTGGACAACCCGTTCTCATATTTAAGAAGGTACGGCCATTGACTGTTAATTTATGGGTGCTTGCGTTCCATACCTTGCTAAATTGTTACGTTTATCATTGCACACTACAGATCCGTATTGAATAAGAATAATCAAGTTCTTAATTCCAATAGGAGCTAAATGCACCTAACCCCTTCTCGTACCTCTGTTGCATTCCATCTTTTCGAGAAGCAATTCTAATTTAGATTTATCTGATTTTTAATATTTACAATCGGGATCTTTCGGTGGTATCTTGTTAGATTTTTTAGTAAAGGATGATCAAAATGATGTCATTTTTCTAAAAGAAATTAATACTTATGAATTTCAAAAATTGATCTAGTAAAAAATTTAAAAAATTGAATTTATAAAAAATTTAAAAATTATAAATTATTAAAAATTTTAAAAAATAATAATCATAATAAGTTAAAAAATTAAATATCATAATATATGAATTTTATAATTTTTTTTTAAATTAAAAAGGTGAAACTAGGGAATCTTGATGGAGTGTTTCAATTGTTAAAATAAAAAATCAAAGGAATTTGAGAGTATAAATTGAAATTCCAGTAAGGTAAGATACAAAAGATGTGAACTACATAGACTTTTATATGCATTTAATTCTTAAAATTACTATGCCAAATTTATTTTGAGAGATCACATATGTTACTACAGTCAACCTGCATCCTTGGATTTAATTAGCCATCTTTGTTGTAGGCAGCTAAACTTAAGCTACTTGCATCAAAACTCTACAAATTACTTCTAATAACTACTAGAATTTTTATCAAAAAGTAAAATAAAAATCACAAGTACCAAATAATCTTTTCACATGCTTACATGGGAAAAAAAGTAGAACAGAGAGATGTAGGGCAAGTAAAATTTTTGAACATTTGTTACCAATTGTAACATAAAATTTAAATAAGAATATAACTAAAAAAATGATTAAATTGAAAAACAAAATCAAGGTTAGTGGTCTTTTTTATGCCTAATTAATAGAGTTTGTATATAATTGATCAATGAGATAAAGTTTATTGTGTTTTTGGTTATTAAACTTTTATTTCTAATATTTTAAGTTGCTACGACCTAAAAGCAAATTTCAATAATTGTTCTAAATTATAGGTTTGAACGACTACGACTATGCTAATATTATTATACACAAATTTTAGTGAAATCCACATAAACAGTGATAAATGACATTGGAATACAAGTAAAAGTTGACTTTAATGGGTTTTTTCTTTGGCCTTGGATGTAATTGAAATGCCGAAATCCAATATTACAACTCAGTTCGCTTGATTGCCTCACAGGACATTCCCAACTTGGAAGAATTGACATTGAACAATAAGCAGGCAAAATTGATAATGAATGGCCTTTGTCCGGAGCATCTATTTGACAAAGTGAGGTTTCTTCGCCTTGAACGTTTGGATGAAGAGTCAGCTTTATTTCTCTTCGCTCTCCTCAGAAGATTCCGCAATTTTGAAAACCTCGAAGTGACGAGCAATGAGCTCCAGGAATTATTCTCATGCGAAGGTCTTACCAATGAGGAGAATCAAGGAAGGACTATTGCCAAGATTAAACACATGAAGCTTGATTTTCTTCATGAATTGAAGCGTGTTTGCAAACAAGATTGCCAACTGGATCACATCTTCGAAAGTCTCGAGACTTTAGAAGTATGGAGGTGTGACAGTTTGATTAGTTTGGTGCCATCTAATAATATTTCATTGTTTGGAAATCTGTCCGGTCTTGATATATGGAAATGCGAAGGTTTATTGAATCTGGTAACATTCTTAACGGCTCCATGTCTGGGGCTTCTCACAAAGTTGAGCATAAGAGAATGCAGTTCTGTGAAGGAAGTAGTGGTAAGAGAGGGAAATCACAGAGAAGGCCAGATTACCTGGGTCAATTTGAAAAGTTTGAAACTCCATTCTTTGGCAAGCCTCGCTTGCTTCTGTTCTGCATGTCACACCTTGGAATTTCCATCTTTGGAGGAAGTAATTGTGACACAATGCCCCATGATGAAGACTTTCTCAGGAGGAGTCTCAATCACACCAAAGCTCATGAGAGTGAAAATGGCAGAAGGAGAAAATGAGGGAGGGGGTTGGAGGGGTGATCTCAACATCACCATACAACATTTGCATGCAGAACTGGTTAGTATTTTTAATTATTTTTATCTTTGTTTTTCTTCACGATATTTAACTTGACGAAGGTGCTATAATATTTGGGTTCTCCAGGTTGGAATTGATGGCATGGAACATCTGGAGCTCTCAGAACACCCCCAGCTAAAAGAAAAATGGCATAACAAAAAATTTCCAGCGAATTTCTTCTTGAATTTGAGGTCTCTGATAGTGGACGAATGTGCTTCTTTGTCAACTGCCATTCCATCCAATTTATTACCACTCTTCAACAATTTGTTGGAACTTGAGGTGAAAAACTGTGATTCAGTGGAAAAAGTGTTTGACCTCACACCAACATATGTCCGGGATGGACAAATTGGGACACTGCCCAGGCTAAACAAGTTACAGTTGATTAATCTACCAAGGTTGAAGCATGTATGGAACGAGGAGCCTAAAGGGTTTTTTCACTTCACAAATCTTGAAGTGTTCAAATTTCACAACTGTGACAGTTTGAGATACATATTTACTCCATGCACGTGCTTGGGCCTTGAGCGATTCCGAGAGCTTGAAGTAAAAGACTGCCCTCTGATTGAAGAAATAATATCAAAGGAAGCAACAACTTATAATGTTGTGTTTCCCCTATTAACCTCCATTGCCCTGGAGCGCTTGCCCAACTTGACAAGCTTCTATGCTGGGAGTGGTACCGTGCGATGTCCATCACTGCAGAAAATTGCTGTAGTTGAGTGTTCAAGCAAAATCATTTCTACATTCTTGAATGAACGACCTCCAAATGCTAGTAATCATGCTAGTCAGGCAAAGGTTAGCCTTTTATCTTTTATTTTTCATTCTTTTTCTTTTCTACAGTTTGTTGAAATAACTGCATCTTTGAATTCGAAATCTAATTTGAGTTGCCCAAATTGAACATTGGTCCCTAGCCTTGTACGCTTCATTCTTCCTCTTAGTTGTAAAATTCTTTAATTTGTTCCAAACATTCCTCCATCTAAAATATTCTGAGACAATGTCACAAATTTATCAGCATTGAATGACAGGTAGTTAAAATCAATTATGTTTTGATTATTACTTTTAGATGGAATTAGGACAATTGCTGGAAATTAGATCCCTTGATATGCTTAATTAAAGTTTGGAACTAAATCAAAAATTTTGAAACTTGATGGACGAATTCAAAATAACATTGAAATTCAAGGAACAAGGCATGTATTATTTACTTGTCATGTCACATGGGTGCATTTTGAAATTAGACTATACCACACCCGAGGTAGTATCCCTCTCAATGTTTGTGCCCGTTTAACCGAAATGATAAGCTGGGATTAAAAGACTAACTGCTATGATTTACATGCATAAAAAGAAAAAAAAAATTAAGATGGGGGTTCATGGATCATTGGAGCTTGAATATGTTGTGTTTTTGGGCAGAAAGTTTTGAATATGGCCTTGATCAATTTCAGATTATCGTGCAAGTCGGACATACGTCAGTTTAGAGAGTTACAAACATGAGACTATATATATATATATATATATATATAAGTGACTTGTCTTTGAGACAAAATAAATAAATAAATAAATAAGAAATGCTTGAAACAGAAAGGACCAACAAACATTTTCACGGTAAAACACGTTTAAGTGTACGGACTGAAATTATTGCATAACTTGAAAATTTTGGATGATAAATTAAAGTGCATGCATTATTAGTGGTCATTTCGTTTGTCAAATTTTAAAATTTTTATTAGATTTAAAACTTCTAGTCATGCATTTAAGAACTTGTAACATTTGATTGACTACTTCATAATAAACATTAGGCACACCAGATATCATAAAAAGAAAAAAAGAAAAAGAAAAAAAAGATACAATACCGTAAATACTGTAAAGGGGCAAATCTGAGAATTGTGAATTTGTAACTACTTCGAATTGGCAACATAGCTAAAAGCTGTGATTTTGTCTAAACAACTTGTTGGCAGTTTTTACTTTCTACTGATTGGCATATCACGATTGTGCTACAAAATAGTCATGTACGTAAAATTAATTATCCATGCAGCTTGTATTCCCCTACTTGGAAGAGCTGGAACTGTCTTCAATCAGAGTGGAGGAGATGTGGAATAGCCAGCTCATAAATCAGTCTTCTAGCTTCAAACACTTGTCAATCTTGGTTGTGGAGGATTGTGAGAATATGAGATATCTATTTACGTATTCTATGATCGAATATCTTGATCAAATTGAAAGGCTTGACATATGTAATTGCAAGTCCATGGAAGAAGTTGTACTAAGACAAGACGTGGGAGATGGAAAAAATTGGTGTAAAATGCTATTCCCTAAACTAAAAGTCCTGAAGCTCAAGGGTCTGCCAAAAGTCACAACATTCAGTACCTGCAGCTTATTTGAGTGCCCTTTCTTGAAAGAGCTGCAAATAGACAACTGCCCCCAACTTAAGTCACTCATCTCCGATCCTACAAGTGCAGATTTGACACCCAGGGGCCAAGTTGATAAGTGCGACTCACCTCTCTTTGATGACAAGGTGAATTTTGTCATTTTCCTCTGTTCTTTCTACTATCTACTCTATTGCACCCTTGCTTATGATCCTTACTCCTAAAGATTTTTAAGTTTAATTATCCAAAAAAAAAAAAGAAAAAAAAAAAATGAATGGTATATTTCACATGTCCTGCAGTAATCTCTCATTCTCCTTTTCTCTCGTCTAGATGTTGTTCAACTTCTCTATGACTGGAATGGATTTTTATTAACTAAAGACTATAATTCTTTCCCCGTAAACACTGTTAAAATGGAAAAAAAATGGTGTAGGTGGCATTCCCTGATGTAGAGGAACTGACAATTCGCAACATGTACTGGTTGAAGAAGATATGGCACAATGAGCTCCACGAAGACTCCTTTTGCAAACTAAAAATTTTAAGGGTGGAACAGGCTGAAGCACTCCGAGAAGTGTTTCCATCTAGTACGCTTGTAAGAAGATTCCTCAATCTTGAGGAACTCTTTATAGAAGATTGCGAAACACTAGAAGAGGTGTTTGACATGCAAGGGCTGATGATCAGCATGGTAGAATCACAGGTTGCAACAGCTGCTTGGACTCGGTTGAAAAATTTGGAAATTTTGAATCTCCCAAATTTGAAGCATGTGTGGAGTAACGATCCCCAAGAACTTCTATCCTTTCATAACCTCAATCGTGTGTTTATTTGGGATTGCCCAAGTCTGGTAAGTTTCTTCCCAGCATCTGTAGCCAGAGGTCTTCTGGAACTAGAAACCCTCGCTATTGGTAATTGTGGGATTGAGGAAATTGTTGAAAAAGAGGAAGGAGAGGAAACAACAGCACCTGGTTTTGTATTCCCTAAATTAAACAATTTGACGCTTTGGACGCTGCCAGAACTGAAGAGATTCTATCCAGGAATGCATACTTCAGAATGGCCAGCCTTGAAAGATTTGGACGTCTATCACTGTGACCAAATGCATATTCTAGAATGTCAGAGATTCCCAGAAGAAGGAGAAGAATTAGACAGGATCCAAGATGAAAGGTCCCTTTTCTCGTTTCAAGAGGTATGGACCTCAGCTCTCTTGATTTCAATGATATACAGTTATTCCTTAGCTAATGTTACCTATTCATAGCTGTTAACTTTAAGAAAAAAAATAAATATAAAAAGACCAAAAAGCAAATTGAAAGGAAAAAAAATAAAAACGGAAAGAAACAAAGCCAAATAAGCCCAACAATATCTATTCATTCATCTTCTGGGAAAAAAAAAAAAATCAATATCCATTTCTTTTTATACATTCAGCGCATATTCTTTTCCTTAAAACCATAAATTCTCCTAATTAACCATGACTAAGAGTTCAAAATCTTGAATTCATATTAGTATTTCTTATTAATCTATCCTAACTTTAGAACATCTCAATACTTACTGGATTTTAAAATTCACGTGTATAATTTCCATGAAAGAATTTCCTACTCTTTCAGTTGAGAAAATACATAAATGATGAGCTCGTTTTGTTCAACATCTGACTCCAATTTCCCTTTGTGTGTTTGAGTTTCAGGTTATTCCCAATTTGATGTCATTAGCATTAACTTGCAAGGAGGCGACAATGATATGGCAAGGCCAATTTCCCGAGAAATTCCTTCACAATCTCAAAACTCTGAAACTGAGATGCTTTCATGATAAATCAGCAGTCCTTCCATCTGGTCTCCTTGAACGATTCCCTAATATAGGAAAACTCGTTCTGCAATGTAATCGAGGGAGAGAGTTGTTTCCATATGGACTTATCGGAGAGGGCGCAAGGCCCATTCCTCGAATACATGAATTGGGACTACAAATGTTTCCCGATTCAGCATATATGAGAAGACAAGAATCCCAAATAGATGCACTTCTTCAAAACCTTGACACTCTAAAAGTGTGGACGTGTAATGGTTTAACGAATTTGGCACCATTTTCCGCATCTTTCCAAACTATTACATTCTTGGACATATTTGAGTGCCGAGCCTTGGTTCACTTATTTACATTGTGTACGGCTGAAGCTCTTGTGCGACTCTGTGTAATGTGCATACGTAATTGTGATCTGGTGACAGAAATAGTTGCAAGCACCGGTCATGATACCAACCATGAGATTGTCTTCTACAAGTTAGCAAGACTGGAACTCCATAGTTTACCAAGCCTCACAAGTTTCTGCTCTGGGGAATATAGCTTTAAATTCCCATCTTTGACGGAAGTAATTGTGAGTCAATGCCCCAAGATGGAGATTTTCTCAAAAGGTGTCTTAAGGACACCAAAGCTACAGAGTGTAACGCTACAAGAGGACAAAGAGTGTTGGAATGGCAATCTCAATACAACCATTCAACATCTGCACCAAAAAATGGTATGTATTGATTGATTTATTGCAGCAGCTCCTAGACTTTGAAATTTTATACAGGAATTTATGTCAACATACTTGTTTAACTATTGCAATGTTTTGGATTTGGAAGGTTGGTTTCCACGGACTACAATATTTGAGACTCATCAATTTTCCCAACTTTACAGACGCATGGCATTGTGAATTGCCAGCAGAGTGCTTTTATGATTTAAGATCGCTAGTTGTGGAGAATTGTGCATCATTCTCAAATGCAGTGCCATCTAGCTTATTATCATTCTTGAACAGGTTGAAAGAGTTGGATGTGAGAAATTGTGAGTCACTGGAAGAAGTGTTTGGTCTAGAAGGGCTGAGTGCTAATCTAGAACATCCTGTTCTTTCCAATTTAAGTAGCTTCCTGTTGAGTGATTTGCCGAGGTTGAGACACATTTGGAATAAGGCTTCTTGTCGTATTTTTTACTTCGGGAATCTTAAATTGCTCAAAATTCATAATTGCAGCAGCTTGAAATATATATTCACTCCAACCATGGCATTGAGACTTGTGCAAATTCAAGAGCTGGAAGTGAAAAGTTGCGACTTAGTCAGAGAAATCATCACAAGTGGAGAGGAGGAAGTGATAGTAGATACCATATTCTCTCAACTTAGCTCCCTTGTTCTCGAGTCTTTGCCTAATTTGACAAGTTTTTGCCCCACAACTGATTTTCTTGAACTTCAATCCTTGGACAAAGTTACAGTAATTGGCTGCCCAATGATGGAGACATTTGCTTCCACTATTCTTGGGACCCAGGAGCCAAATATTGTTGATAAAAATGAGGAAAGGCCTAGCCAGGAAGGTTTTAGTACTCCTAATGTGCACCTCTTCGGTTCCAAGGTTAGCGTGTGAAGATCCTTTTTCACATTGTATGTATACATATATAAACACAAGCAATTGCACATGCACACAATTCTGTTGCATACCTATCGTGATACTTTAATAGAAAATATCGGCTGGATATTTCATTTTTGAACCTGTATTTAGACCAATGATATTTGGATCTCAAGTTATTATTATGCAATTAACCCGAATGTCTAATCACAAAATGGTTTCTTTTAGATCGTATGGCAAAAACAATACAACATGTCTTCATTTAGTCTAAGAAGCTTGAGCTCACCCATTCCAGATTAAACATTTCATGCCTAAGTCTTCTCCTTTTTCTTTTTTCTCTTTCTTTTCTCTTATGTCTTCACAAAAGCGCCTACGGTTGCACAGAGGTAGAAATATTGGAGTCTAATTAGTTTGCATTTTTGTCAAGAAATTCAACATATTCTCTCTGAGCCTCTGGTGTTTGTCAAAATCACTTTCACGATTTTTAATACCCCGTTTGGTTTATTGGCAGGTTACATGTCGAAGCTTAAAGGAACTGAAGGTGGAATGGAACAATTACACGAAGGACATGTTGCTTGGAAAATTTCCAACAGAGTGCTTTGCTAAAATAAAGGTTCTTGAGTTGACGAATTTGCCCCATAACGAGACCCTTTTTCCTCCCAATATCCTTGTGAGATTACCTGATCTAGAAAAACTCGTTGTGGATGATGCTCATTTTGGAGAGCTATTCCTAGGGCAGAGGATGGTTGACAAGGAAAATAACGGTGAGGATGTTACTAAATTGAGACAGCTAAAGCTTTCCCGTCTTCCGAAGCTTAGTCAATTGTTCCAGGATCACTCCATCCCGGACATGGTCATTCAAAATCTGGAAACACTTGAAGTGCTAGAATGCATTGGATTGAAGATTTTAATGCCATCTTCATTGTGTTTCCAAAATCTGACGACTCTGGAAGTATCGAAATGTCATGGATTAACAAATTTGATGACTTCCTCAACGGCTAGAAGCCTGGAGAAACTCACAAGAATGACCATAACTGAATGTGACATGCTGGAGGAAATAGTGGCAAATAAAGGTAATGAAGGGGAAGATGAGATTGCTTTCAGTCAGCTAGAGCATCTGGGACTTCATTGTTTACCAAATCTTGTGGGTTTCTGCTCTGCAAATCTCACGTTCAATTTCCCACGTTTGGAAGAGGTAACTTTGATGGAATGCTCCAAGATGAAGTTTTTCTCAGAAGGAATCCTATTCACTCCGCAGTTGACAGAAGTGCAAACATCACTAGATGGAGATCAATGGCGTTGGGAAGGAAGTCTAAACACAACCGTACAAAAATTGTCTTCAGAAATGATGCGTACGGATTTTTAAATAATTTTTTTTATTTTTTATCTTGGAAAAATGACAAAGAGGGGGTGGGAAGATTAACATAATTTGAAATGGTACACTCGACTCTCACACCCTCCAATCACTTGCTATACAGTTCAATAGAATCCCAATTTCTAGCAACCTTTTAATGCCCACTTCTTATCTGTACACGTCCGCAGCAACAGCCGCCACCGGTACATTTTTGCTCTTCTTTGATGCAAAACCCACAGACGGAGGAGTTTTCATGCTGAGCTAATGGGATTTGGAACAATCTAACAGTGGCTTTCTTTGATTATAAATAAATGGACGTAAATAAAACATCAATGTCAGCAATTTAGCTGTTGTTATTTTTAGATGGCAACTCATACCTTATCCAGTTTTTTCATTGGAAGCCCCACAATGAAAGGTTTAGTTATATTTCAAGACAAAATTCAGCTGGGCATATTCAAGAATTTAACTAGACATCACACCTGGCATCTGTAATATAATCACTTTACATTGTTAAATTTACTCTTAAGATGACCCAAATAATTAGAGATAAATATCATATATTTATTCTTGAGCTGATGATTAAAGTTATAATTATTTTTATCTATTTACTTTAATTTTAATTAATTAATTATAAGATAATGTAATCACTTTGTATTAGTAAAGAAAAAAAGATAACATGCTCCTTTCTCTCTTCGTCACTCCAAATTTTGAATCGTAATCTTGAACTCCACTCTCATTGTTTTGTGGAAAAGCAACGAGAAATCAAAATTTGTGATATTATATAAAAAAATATTTCAATATATTTTAAAAAGATAAAAGTATATTGTATTTTTTTAATTTTTTTTAAAGATTATAAATTTTTCTAGAAAAAACTTATAAATTTAAATATTTTAAAGATATATTTAAATATTTTTCAATATTATTTCAATTAAGTCAAACATTTGACCAATTTTTGTCAAAGTAAAAAAAAAAAAAAAAGACTCTTGTGAAATGTTCAGAAGTCTCTTTTCAGATTTTTAGATTTAAACAATAGAGTATGTTTTTTTCTAAGTCTTCTGATTTGAACTCAATGGGCTTATGAGCCTATGGTTGCAAGCTTGCGCAGGGCCGTGCACAAAGTTACCAAGTCCATTCTCAATTTGATATGTACCAAGCCTAGGGTGACTATTTTCATTCATATTTTTTGTTGTGTTTTATTAAAATTAGGCCTCAAATCCTTACCATATCTCTGGTCCCGTGTGGGTTGCATCCTTTTAACCCTCTAAGTTACTAGTTATTTTAACAACACATTGAACACACACAAGAAGAGTCTTTGTTCTCTGTTTCCCCGAAGAAAAATAAAAATTAAAAAAATGTGTTAATTTTACGGAAAAGATTGTGCATGCTGATTGACAAACACCTGCACTCGTTGCTCCTATTGCAACCAGCCTACAGTTTCATTCACAGAAAATGCCCAACAACAATTCCTGGCATATAAGCAGGCCTTCCTCTCGAAACCCCAACAATGTAAAATAAGCAACAAAACACTTATCATTAGTAAAAGATTTTCAAGAAAACTTAACAAAAAAAAAATTAGGAAAGAATTGGAGTAACTTGGAAAAAAAATATTGTTTAAATCTAAATATATTTTTTAAAAGTTCAAATTCAACTCTAAGAAAATAATCGTTTTTTTTATTTTTATTTTTCTATAGAGAACACAGAACAAAGAATTTTCTTTTTTCCCATTTGGGCTCTGATTCTCCCTAAAACCCAAAAAAAAAAAAAAAAAAAAAATTAATAACTTGAGGATTAAAAATATGCAAACCCACGTGAGATGAGGTAACAATTTCGGTTTTAATTTGGGTAAAGAAGGACAATAATGTTTTATTATAAATAAATACAGATAATAAGGATAATAATTTTTTATTATAAAGAAATAAGGATAATAAGAACAATAATAATACAAATCAAATACCGAATCTTTCTTTATAATTATTTGTAAAATTGTTAAATGCCAACTCGTTCATTTTGACTTTTATGCTCATTTCATTTCTGAATTGTTTATCATTATGGTTTCTACCTTCCGACTCTTGCTTTTGGAATCATCTCTTAGCCGCTTTCATCGAATGATAATAAATACCGACATGAATAAAATATTAAACTTTTGGTTTTAGAATAATCTCACAGCCGCTTTCATTGATTGATACTCAACACCGACGTGAATAAAATATTACTTTCTGCGATTTAGCTATTCTTATTAGATGACAACTCATACTTATCTAAATGAAGTATTTCTGCTTTCGTAGTGTTAATTTTAAAAAAAAAAATTGTCCTATTATAAAGTAAAATTATTATAATAAAGTGTTTTATTTTGACGGAATCAAGGCACTTTAATATATATATATATATATATTATTGAACAATTTGGTGGTTTGCTGGCTGATTGACATTTTAGATCATAGGGTCAATTTGGGTGCACCAATTCTTGGAAATGCTTCTAAGCAATGATCTATTATCTTGGATTATCAATTTTAAATTTTAAACTAAGTGTTTTTGTATCAATTTAACACATTATCACATAACCATTCAAAATTTTATAGATTAGAGAATTTGAGAATTGAAGCAGTTTAGCCTTTGGATCATTCATTCACTCATTCCAGCATCAGATTGGCAGAGTTGTAAAATTATATTTAAAAAATTAACAAATTTGTACATTTTTGTAATGGGCTCGACGATGCTATATAAAATGGACATCAGGTACACCTAGGTCTTTCATGTCCACTTCACACCCTGGATCTGCTTGTGAGAGCTCTTAGCCTACGTATTCCAACTCCTCTGTCGAGACTTGGCATCCAATTGATTCTCCTTGACTTTCAGCTTTGTGGTTTTGCCGTGCTGTGCCCGTTTCTGTCTGTTCCTTCATCTAAGCTAGCTCTTTCTTTGTTACCAAAAAAAGTAAAAAAAACGTTAGGTTACCCAAAAGAAAAAGCCCCGATCTTTCTCCTTTGTCTGCACTGTCGAAATTCCCTGATCAAACTTGTCTATGTTGTCTTTCTTCCTTCTCTTCTTTGTTTGATAACTCTTTGCAACTTTCTGGCCTTTGCAAAAAACCGTAATTGAAAAGAAAAGGGAAAAGCTACTAGAACTCAGCGAGACAATGGACATAGTTTCTTGTTGTGATTCCCTCCTTCCCAACATTGACAAGTGCGTCATTGAGCCGCTCGCACCATGTAAGTTATGCTCTCACTTACACGACGAAGGTTGCAGAGCTGAGGCGTAAGGTTAAGAAACTGGGCGGTTTGAGAGACAATTTGCGGAACATCGTTGAAGCTGCTAGGAGAAGAGGGGACGAGATCCAACAGAACGTCGAGGAGTGGTTGGCTGAGGCGGAGAAAGCCATTGAAGGAGCCGAAAAGCTCATTGAAGGGGAAGAAGAGGCAAAGAAGTGGTGTTTTGCTGGGCTCTGTCCCAACTTGAAGGTTCGGTATCAGCTCAGCAAGAATGCAGTCAAGAAATCTTTGGCTATCGACGATCTGGAGAATGAAGGTAGATTTGGTCCACATCAAATATCCTACCGTGCCCCTCCACAGCCGATTGTGACCTCAACTGTCAATTGTTTGGAGGGTTTGCCTTCAAGGGAGTCCATTCTGAAAGAAGTTAAGGATGCACTAAAAGATCCTAGCGTCAACATGATAGGACTGTATGGGATGGGCGGCACTGGAAAGACCACTCTTGCATCAGAGGTACAGAGACAAGCAATAGACGCCAAGCTGTTCGATGTTGTGGTCATGGCAACTGTATCTGAAAAGCCACAGATTGAGAAAATTCAACGAAAGATCGCGGACGTGATGGGCATTAAGTTGGAGGAAGAGGACGTGCAGGTAAGAGCATGGCGATTACATCCAAGGTTGAAGGAGAAAGAGAAGATCCTGGTAATTTTGGATAATCTTTGGGCAGCAATTGAACTAAAGGATATTGGAATTCCTTGGGGTGATGAACATAAGGGATGCAAAATTCTACTGACCTCAAGAAATCTAGATGTATTGACCAGTGGAATGAGAACACAAAAGTTTTTCAAACTGGAACCCTTGTCAGAAGCTGAGGCATGGAAATTGTTTCAGATCATTGTGGGTGATAGCAAAATTCAGGAAATTTCTTCTCTTGCCATGAAAGTTGCCTCAAAATGTGGAGGCATTCCCCTTACGATTGTCACAGTCGCAAAGGCTTTAAGAAATAAGGAGATTCACTTATGGAAGGATGCATTGAAGCAACTGTCTATGACCTCCTCCAGGTTCGACAAGACAGGGATGCAAGCAGAAGTATATGCGGCTTAGGTGTTGAGCTTCGATCGCTGCTTCTTCCTCTGTTTGTATAGTCCTCCATTGGTATCGAATATTTGTCGAAAGATTGTGTGGGCCTGCTTTTATTTGAATGTATGGATAGCATCGAGGATGCAAGAAACAGATTGCTAAAACTGATTGAAGACCTTAAAGCTACATGCTTTTTGCAAGACGGTGATTGGAATGGTATGGTGAAAATGCACGACTTTGTCCAAGCGTTTGCTATGTCAATTGCATCAAGAGCACAAAATGCGGCCATTGTTAAAGCAGACTCTGAGTTAAAGGAGTTTGCTGAGAGGCATATACCCAATAACTGCACCAGACTTTCTTTGCTGCTCAGTGATCTCTGTGATCTACCTGAAGATTGAAATGCCCTGAACTAGAATTGCCAAGTGGTTGCCTTTTCACGTCTTCGTCAATCACTTGCTCTCCTGACAAGCTTTCGTACCTTGTGTTTCGCACGATGTGTCTTCCGGGAACGCTAAAAATTTTGAAGATCCTTAGCCTAGTGAATTCTGACATTGTTGAGTTGGACAATTGACTCGGCTAAATTCGCTTTTGTCAGATTGCGCAAAAACTTTAAGTTATTCCAGCAAATGTTTTATCCCAGTTATCACTGTTAGAAGAACAATATATATGTAACAGTTTTGTGAATTAGGATATTAAAGGCTTTGATAACCAAAGTAATGCAAGTCTTTCTGAGATAGAGCACTTGTAGATGTTCCCGATTACCGGAAACTACCAAAAGGGACTGTTCTTCGAAAGGTTGGAAAGATTTGAGATATCCATTGGCTACAGGTGGAGCAAGTGGGACTAGCGGGAAAGATGTCAAGCTTAAAGAACGTTGAAGCTGAAGCTACTTACTAGCATTCACAGTTGCAACCTTGGAGTCAAGACCTTATTGAAGAAAGCCGAAAATCTTTTCTTGGATGAAGTGAGGGGGTCACAAAAGTATTTTATGATCTACCCAAGGAAGGCTTTCGGCAATTAAAGCATCTCCTCGTCCAAAAGGATGGCGAGATTCGATATATCAGCGGTGGCCTTTTGACGCCTTTCCTGTCTAAAGTCGTTGAATTTGCATAATTTTATTTCATCCGCCTTGATCTTTCTCCCTAAACCCCAGTATAAGTCTCCGCTTAGCCCGTCCTTAATTTTTTTTTTTTCTCTTCCCAAGGTTTAAAGTTCAAAATACAAGACCGAAAATCGCGTAATCAAAAACCAGTTTCTTCGCTGCATTTCTTTTGCATCTTTTTTATTCTTCCACCCAAGATGCTTGATATTTACCGTACGTTCTTGACTCTTGAGTGTCTACTCTTATCTTGTTGTGATTTTACAATAAGTTAAACCTTAATTGTAGCTTGTGACAGTGTTTTCCACTTACGTCTGATTGTCTTTGCACGATTAAGAACTATCCTATTCTTACACTAAAACATTCTAATGGGTTCTTCATTCTGCATCCTTTCTGTGTTTTTCTTTTCTTTTTTTTTTTTTTTGTGTACTTTTTCTTGTTACTTGGAGACAATGGTTATAGAATTCTGCTCATTTGGAAAGGAAAAGAGACGATGGAAAGTGATCCTGTATATCTGTTTGCACCATGAGAATGGTGTGACCGTGACCCGATGGCTATTGGTTTTTGACCCAGCGTTCCAGAGGTCTGAACGGCAAGATGGATGTTGGCAAAGTCTTAGAAGTGACTTTCGTTATGGTTGGGACTAAATGGTGTTTGATTTTGAACCCAACTTTTGTTCTCGTTTACTGAAAAGATTCTTGTTAAATGTTTTCACATATGTTCATCTTTAATAAATATAAAAATTTTACGTCTCACTATAAAATACGAATAACTTGACTTCTTCTTTGCTGCCATTTCTTTTATTTTTATTCATTATTAATGTCCACTAAATTGAAATACATGCTAGCTTTCAATTGTTAATTTGGAATTGACCAGAATAATAAAGCCAAGTTGTTGAGTCGTTCCTTCCCTTTTGTCTTCTTTGCTTTTGCCTTTTGATCTTGGCCAAGTTCAATTCGCCACCTGTCCAAATCGGTTTACTTGAATGAAGGAAATCTTTTACTAAGTGGTCACTAGTCATTAATTATCGTCCATGCTTTGAGGTTTTGACTTCGGACAGAAACATGTGTTTACATGTTAGGAGTCGTTGTTACATCAAACCGTGTGCTGGTTGCAATAGGAAGCGGTATGTGCACATGTTTTGTCAAACAACTTGCATAATCTCTTCCATTAAAAATGACAAGTTGAAAGGAACCTGATCTAACTTTGATTCGGATGTCCATTCCGGCTGATTTACCTTGGCATTCCGTCACTGCCTTGAATGGATACGGACAATTTAATTGCCATGTTTGGTCAATCAACTTGCAGAATATCTACCATAAAAAATGACAAAGTTGAAGAGAAGCAGCTCCAACATCGATTAGGATGTCCATTCCGGCTGATTTACTTTTGACATCCCTGCGTTGCCTTGAATGACCACGGACAATTTAATTGCCAAAACAATCTTCTGCCGACAGCTTTTATGTCATTCAATGTTCAGTGCTCGGTGGACCATGTGGTGGAAAATAATCCTGTACTAACAGTTGAAAAAATTACTTAAAATTATATTCCTAATTTTATTCTTTTTAAAATAAAATTGGTTTTCACATTCCTTCCTCTCTGGTTCCGGCCCTCGTTATTTACCCTGTGCCGCATAAAGATCCAAGACGACATATCTCCATCTTTTCCCATTTTCTTAATAAAAGAGAGAGAAAATTCCTTACCACCCCCAAAAGTTAAAAAAAAAATAATAATAATAAAAATAGAAATGAAAATATCTCCAATACCCCACAAAATAAAACATTCCAGATTCCCCTCTCTTTCTCCCATCAGTTTTCCTTTGTCATTTCTTGTTTGTCTTTTTTTGTGTGGCGTGGTGGTGACTGTATTCACGAGTGCTAACGGTGGGTCCCTTGGACGGGGCTCCCTGTCCACTCCATGCCCTTAAGCTGCTCGGGGGAGCTCCTAGCCTACATTTTCCAACTCCTCTCTCAGGCCTCTTTTCCAATTGATTCTCTTTCACTCCCAGCTTTGTTGTGCTGTGCTTGTTTCCGTGTCTTGCCTCCTTCAATCTAGCTTTCTCTTTGTTACCAAAAAAATAAAAATATAAAAAACCAAAAAAAGCCCTATATTTCTCCATTGTCTTCACCGTCGAATTCCCTGATCAACTTGTCTTTATTGTCTCTTTCTTCCTTCTCTTATTTGTTCGGTAAATCTTTGTAACTTTCTGGGCATTAAGAAAAAACGTAATCAAAAAGAAAAGGGAAAGGTAACTGAACTCAGCAACATAATGGAGATAGTCTCTATTTGTGCTTCCCTCCTTCCTGACATTAACAAGTGCGTCATCGAGCCACTCACGCGCCGTGTAAGTTATGCTTTCACTTACACGACGAAGGTTGCAGAGCTGAGCCATAAGGTTAAGACTGCGCGGTATGAGAGACAGTTTGCGGAACTCCGTTGAAGCTGCTAGGAGAAGTGGGGACGAGATCCAACAGAACGTCGTGGAGTGGTTGGCTGAGGCGGAGAAAGCCATTGAAGAAGCCGAGAAGCTCGTTGAAGGGGAAGAAGAGGCAAAGAAGCGGTGTTTTGCTGGGCTCTGTGCCAACTTGAAGGTCCGGTATCAGCTTGGCAAGAATGCAGTCAAGGAATCTTTGGCTATCGACGGTCTGGAGAATGAAGGTAGATTTGGTCCACATCAAATATCCTACCGTGCCCCTCCACAGCCGATTGTGACCTCAACTGTCAATTGTATGGGGGGTTTGCCTTCAAGAGAGTCCATTTTGAAAGAAGTTAAGGATGCACTAAAAGATCCCAGCGTCAACATGATAGGACTGTATGGAATGGGCGGCACTGGAAAGACCACTCTTGCATCAGAGGTACAGAGACAAGCAATAGACGGCAAGCTGTTCGATGTTGTGGTCATGACAACGGTATCTGAAAAGCCACAGATTGAGAAAATTCAAGGAAAGATTGCAGACGTGATGGGCTTGAAGTTGGAGGAAGAGGACTTGCAAGTAAGAGCATGGCGATTACATCAAAAGTTGAAGGAGAAGGAGAAGATCCTGGTAATTTTGGATAATCTTTGGGCAGCAATTGAACTAAAGGATATTGGAATTCCTTGGGGTGATGAACATAAAGGATGCAAAATTCTACTGACCTCAAGAAATCTAGATGTATCGACCAGTGAAATGAGAATACAAAAGTCCTTCAAATTGGAACCTTTGTCAGAAGCTGAGGCATGGGAATTGTTTCAGAGCACGGTGGGCAATAGTATGCCCGATCTTGCCATGAAAGTTGCCTCAAAATGTGGAGGCATTCCCCTTGCGATTGTCACAGTCGCAAAGGCTTTACGAAATAAGGAGATTCACGCATGGAAGGATGCTTTGAAGCAACTGTCTACGACCTCCTCCAGGTTCAACAACACAGGGATGCAGGCAGAAGTATACGCAGCTTTGGAGTTGAGCTACTATCACTTACCAGGGAATGACGTCAAGTCACTTTTTTTGCTTCTTCCTCTGTATGTATATTCCTCCATAAGCATTGAATATTTGTTGAAGGATTGTGTGGGCCTGCGTTTATTTGAAGGTATAGATAGCATCGAGGATGCAAGAAACAGATTGCTTACACTGATTGATGTCCTTAAAGCTGCTTGCTTTTTGCAAGACAGTGATTGGAATGGTATGGTGAAAATGCACGACTTTGTCCAAGCGTTTGCTATGTCAATTGCATCAAGAGCACAAAATGCGGCTGTTCTTAAAACAGACTTTGAGTTAAAGGAGTTTGCTGAGAGTCATATGCCCAATAGCTGCACCAGACTTTCTTTTCTGCACAGAGATCTCTGTGATCTACCTGAGGATTTGAAATGCCCAGAACTAGAATTCCTTTTAGTTTCTGGTAATCATTCTTTGAGAATCCCCGATTCATTTTTTTCAGGTACTAGAAAACTCAAGGTGTTGGATTGTTATGAAGTTGGCTTTTCATGTTTTCCTCAATCACTTGGTCTCCTGACAAGCCTTCATACCTTGTGTTTCGAACGATGTGTCTTGCCCAACATAGCCATGGTTGGAACACTAAAAAAATTGGAGATCCTTAGCCTACTGAATCCTGACATTGTTGAGTTGCCTAGAGAAATTGGGCAATTGACTCAGCTGAAGTCGCTAGTTTTGTCAGATTGTACAAAACTTGAAGTTATTCCGGCAAATGTTTTATCCCAGTTATCACTGTTAGAAGAACTATATATGGGCAACAGTTTTGTCAACTGGGATGTCAATGGGATTGATAACCAAAGTAATGCAAGTCTTTCTGAGCTGGAGCACTTGTCTCACCTAACAAATTTGGAGATAGATGTTCCAGATTCTAGGAAACTACCAGAGGGACTGTTCTTCGAAAGGTTGGAAAGATTTAAGATCTCCATTGGTGATGGGTGGAACAAGTGGGACTGGCGTGAAAGATATCAAACTTCAAGAATGCTGAAGCTGAAGCTGCATACTAGCATTCACAGTTGCAACCTTGGAGTTGAGACCTTATTGAAGAAAGCTGAAAATCTTTTTTTGGATGAAGTGAAGGGGGTCACAAATGTATTTTATGATCTACCCAATGAAGGCTTTAAGCAATTAAAGCATCTCCTCGTCCAAGAGGGTGGTGAGGTTCAATATATCATTGACTCCGAATTGCGGTGGCCTTTTGCCGCCTTTCCTGTCTTAGAGTCGTTGAATTTGCATAATTTGGTGAACCTGGAGAAGATTTGCCGTGGGCAACTCATGGCTGGGGATTTCTGCCAGCTGAGGATCTTAAGGGTCGTAAGTTGCAACAAATTGAAGAATCTGTTCCCATTTTCCATGGTCAGAAACCTTAAACTGCTTCGTGAAATGAAAGTACTAGACTGCAGTGGCATTGAAGAGATATTTTCTGGTGAAACCGAAGCAGAGGATGATAAAAAAGAAGTGTTCAAGTTTACTCAATTATGCTCGTTGGAATTACAGCTGCCATTCCTCCGGAGATTTTGCTCGAAGGTGAAATCGTCTCCTGCATCCTCATCCTCAACTCATTCAGGACAAAACCAATCAACAATTGACCCACAGTGGCCCCTCTTCAATGGCATGGTATGCTAATTCATTCTTTAATAAAATCACATTCTTGATTTCAAAATTTTGACTTCAATCTCATTTGGTCAATCTAATGGCATGTAACACGCCCATGACTTCTGACAAACTAAATTCGTGGTGTAAAAATATTTATCTTTAACTGCATGCCTAAAATCTCAAGTGAAACTTAGAAGGAACACTACAGAAATAGTTATATATATATATATAGATTGCGGTGTACCCTTATTTTTTCCAATGAGATTAAAACAACCAATTAATGCTCATTCAAAAAAAAAAGAAAGAAAATCCATTAATGATAATTTAGTAAATTAATTTTTACATAACTAGGTCATTACATAATAAGCATTAACAAGGATGATTAATTTTGTCAAATGAAAAAAAAGATTAGTTTATCTTTTGACCATTAGATAAGATGACAATTATATAATATTTAAAATAAAAAATGGGTAATGATACTTTTCCCGAGTCAATGCCAACTAAATTATATTAATACACTAAAAAGTTGACGTAGGTAAATTTACCTAACATAAAACATCAAAGAAAATGTTTTGCCACATCATCTTGTAATACTCAACAATAATGTTAAATATCATAGTTACATTAATCAGCTAATCATCTCAACATACTTAAACAAAAAGGTTGAATTAGTAATAAATTAAATTTTATTACTATGGATGATTTAATAAAATTAATTTAGTTACCGGTTTATTTAAGCCACTTAAAAAAATGAAAAATTAGTAAACTACTTTTTGATAAGGAGAATTTAGTCATGAACCACTTTAAAAACTTATATACAGTAAACAACTTTTAGATAATAGAAATATTTCATTCAACTAAATTACATTTTCTTTCATCATCCTTTTTCCTTTTATATATTAAAATGTACAATGTATTATGCATGATCAATAAGTTTTCTTACTTTAATATTATACTAAATAAACACTTAATGTTTAACTAATACAAAGTCAGGAGAATCACAAATATGAGATGATGATCAATTCTGATGTGATATTTGCTGTGATATACTGATATTTGCTTTTAATATCAAATGTTAGAGAAAACTCAATGCATAGTCATGTGATATATGCAGAGCTTTTTAATTTGATTTATCTAGTCAAATTAATTTTACTTTAAATGTTAGTGAAAAGAAAAAATAAGTGGGGTGTAATTAAAAAAAAAAGATTAAATAAATTTGTGTGTGATAAGATTATGTGTGCTATGCTCACAAAAAATATGAGTATAGCAAGCACCAAGATATATCAAATGTTTGAATAAAAATGAAAGTATATAATCATATGAGTTTTTATTTAACTCTTTTTATATAAATAACAAAATTTTCTTGTTATCTCTAGTAGTTTCAAAGAAATAAAAGATTATAAAAAATATTAAATTTTATACAAATCATATGTTATGTTTTTGAATTATCAAACTACATACTCAAATTTGACTAATAAGTAATACAAGAAGGAGCCTTTATCTTTTCTTTTTGATATTCTAACAAAACAATGAATGAAAAAAATTAGATAAGGAATATCATAGATATGCAAAAGAATTAATTGTTGGGACAAAAATTGTGGTTGCAGATTGTGTTCCCGAATTTGAAGGACCTGAAATTGTCCTCAATCATTGCAGAAAATATATGGTGGAAGCAATCTGCAGATCTTTCTTCCTTCCATAATTTAAAAACCTTGGTTGTGGAGGCTTGTAGGAAAATAAATTATTTATTTACTCCAGCAATTGTCAGAAGTCTTGGACAACTCCAAAGACTTGAGATATGCGAGTGCACGTTAATGGAAGGGGTAATTGCTGCAGAAGGAGAAACAATAAGCAAGATATCGTTCCCTAAGCTAGAATCACTAGAGCTCAAAGGTCTTTTGAAGCTTGTCAGATTTTGCAATGGTGACTTCTTGGAGTTGCCTTGCCTGCAAGGGCTGTGGATCGAGAATTGTCCTGCATTAAAGTCATTCGTATCAAATCCTATAGCTACTGCTTCAGGAACCAACTTAGCTCTCTTCGATGAGAAGGTGAGGGATCTTGGTTTTTGCTTGAGCAAAAAATAAATTTCAATAATTCTTTTGAGTCTAAATTTAGTTCTCCTTTTGTTTAGTTGATGCTGATCTTTATTTGCGGCCTTGTCATGCATGTTTACTGTTGCAGGTGGCATTCCCTAACTTGGAGGGATTGCATATTGAAGAAATGAATGAGTTAAAGATGATATGGAACGATGAACTTCATGAAGGTTCGTTTAGCAAACTGAAAAGGTTGACTGTTCGAAAAGCAGAGGAACTGGTGAATGTTTTTCCATCCAATATGCTGATGAGACGGTTCTTAAAACTAGAGCATCTGGATTTGACTGATTGTGAATTACTAGAAGAGGTTTTTGATCTTCCAACTCACGAAGAGTGGATAAATTTCAGCAAAACACATGGAATGCCAGCCAGTCAACTGAAATTCTTGCTGATAGGGAGATTGTCAAATTTGAAGTACATTTGGAAAACGGATGCCCGAGAAAGAGAAATAATTTTCTTCTGTAATTTGCATACAGTGATTGTTGGTGCTTGCCCGAGTCTGAAAAGCATTTTTCCTTACTCCATTACAACGTGTCTTCTGGAGGAGCTTAAAGAACTGAAAATAATGGCTTGCCATATTGAGGAAATTGTTGACAGAGGGGAAGACACAGAAGCGATTCCTAGGTTTAAATTTTCTCAATTGACCACTTTAGGACTCTATATGCTAGGGGAACTCAAGACGCTCTATCCAGGAGTGCATACTTCTTATTGGCCAAAGTTACAAAACTTAGAAGTTCTTGCCTGCCCAGAGGTGGAAATATTTTCTTTGGAGAGCCAATCGGAAAATCCATCTCGACAACCGCTTTTCATAGTTGAGAAGGTACGGCCATTGACTCTAACTTATGGGTTCCTGTGTACCATGCATTGCTAAATTGTTGCATTTATCTTGCTTACCATGGTCCGTAGTGAATAAGAATAATCAAGTTCGTAATTCCAATGGGGGCTAAATGCACCTAACCCCTTCTCGTGTGCCTCTCTTGCATGCCATCTTTTTGTAATTCAATTTCAATTTAGACTTACATGATATTCTTAATTGTGACAATTGAAATCTTTTATTAGTATTCTATTAATTTTTCAAGTAAAGAATGACCAAAACGATATTATTTGTTAAAAGAAATTAAAAAATTAAATATAAAAAATTTATAAATTGAACAAGTAAAATTTTTTTAATGAATCAATAAAAAAGTTCAAAAAAATAAAAAATAATTATAATGAGTTTAAAAAAAATAAATATCAAAATATTTGAATTTTATGAATTTTTTTAAAATTAAAATTATATTTTAAAATTTTTACTATTTTAACGGAATCTAGATAAAGTGTTTTAATTGCTAATTATTGAACATTTGTTACAAATTCTAACCTAAAATTTAAATAACTAAGAGAATGATTAAATTGAAAAACAAAATCAAGGTTAATGACCTTATTTATACCTAATTATTGGAGCTTGTGTATAATTGAACACCAATGTGAAGTTTATTTTGTTTTCAATTATTAAACTTTTATTTTTTGATATTTTAAGTTGCTACCACCAAAAGCAAATTTCAATAATTATTCGAAATTATGCATCAATGTAAGGTAGGTTTGATCGAATATGTTAAGATTATCAGACACAAATTTTAGGGAAATTCAGATGAATGGTTGAATGATCAGGGATATTGGAATACAAGTAGAAATTAAGTTCAATGTCTTTTTGTTTTTTGTCTTGGACGTAGTTGAAATGTCGAAATCCAATATTACAACTCAGTTTGCTTGATTGCCTCGTAGGGCTTTTCCAACTTGGAAGAATTGACATTGAACAATAACCAGGCAAAATTGATCTTGAATGGCCTTTGTCCGAAGCATCTATTTGACAAAGTGAGGTTTCTTCGCTTAGAACGTTTTGACGAGGAGTCATCTTCATTTCTCTTCACTCTCCTCGGAAGATTCTGCAATTTGGAAATCCTCGAAGTGGTGAACAGTGGGCTCCAGGAATTGTTCTCATGTGAGGGTTTTATCAATGAGGAGAATCAAGGAAGGAATATTCCCAGGATTAGACACTTGAAGCTACATATTCTTTATAAACTGAAGCGTGTTTTCAAACAAGAGTGCAGACTGGATTACATCTTCGAAAGTCTAGAAACTTTAGAAGTATGGAGGAATGACAGTTTGATTAGTTTGGTGCCATCAATTAATATTGCATCCTTTCGAAATCTGTCCCATCTAGATGTATACAGATGTGGAGGTTTATTGAATCTGGTAACATTATTAATGGCCCCATGTCTGGGGCTTCTCACAAAATTGAGCATAAGGGAATGCAGTTTGTTGAAGGAAGTAGTAGTAAGAGAGGAAAATGACCAAGAAGGCCACATTACCTGGTTCAATTTGAAAAGTTTGGAGCTCCATTCTTTGGCAAGCCTCACTTGCTTCTGTTCTGCATATTACACCTTCGAATTTCCATCTTTGGAGGAAGTAATTGTATCACAATGCCCCGTGATAAAGACTTTCTCAGGAGGAGTCTCAATCACACCAAAGCTCAAGAGAGTAAAAATGGCAGATGGAGAAAATGACAGAGGGCGTTGGGAGGGTGATCTCAACATCACCATACAACAGTTGTGTGCAGAACTGGTTAGTGTTTTTAATTATTTTCATCTTTGTTCCTCCATATTTGACTTGATGAAGGACCATAACATTTGGATTCTCTAGGTTGGACTTGATGGCATAGAACATCTGGAGCTTTCAGAACACCCCCAGCTAAAAGAAAAATGGCATAACAAAAAGTTTCCAGCGAATTTCTTCTCGAATTTGAGGTCTCTGATAGTGGACGAATGTGCTTCTTTTTCAACTGCCATTCCATCCAATTTATTACCACTCTTCAACAATTTGTTGGAACTTGAGGTGAAAAACTGTGATTTAGTGAAAGAAGTGTTTGACCTCACACTGCCAAACGCTGCGGATGGACAAATTGGGATGCTGCACAAGCTAAACAAATTACAGTTAATTGATCTACCGAGGTTGAAACATGCATTGAATGAGGAGCCTAAAGGGTTTTTTGACTTCACAAACCTTAAAGTGTTCAAAGTTCACAACTGTGCCACTTTGAGATACATATTTACGCCCCCCATATGCTTGGGCCTCGTGCGACTCCGAGAGCTTGAAGTAAAAGACTGTCCTCTGATTGAAGAAATAATATCAAAGGAAGCAACAACTTATAATGTTGTGTTTCCCCTATTAAGCTCCATTGCCCTGGAGCGCTTGCCCAACTTGATAAGCTTCTACACTGGAAGTGGTACTGTACAATTTCCATCGCTGCAGAAAATTGCTGTTATTGAGTGTTCAAGCGCACTTACTTCTACATTCTTGAATGAACCAGCTCCAAATGCAACTAGTCATGCTAGCCAAGCAAAGGTCGGCCCTTTATCTTTCTTTTTGTCTTTTTTTCGTTTCTTTGTAGAAATAATGCATCTTTGAGTTTGAAATCTAATTTGAATTGGCCAAATTGAACATTGGTCCCTAGCCTAATTTGAATTGGCCAAATTGAACATTGGTCCCTAGCCTCGTGCACTCCATTCTTCCTCGAGTTTAAAAAATTCTTTAATATGTTCCACACATTCTTCCATCTCAAAATATTCAGAGACCATGTCACAATTTTATCCGCATTTAATGGCAGGTAGTTAAAATCATACGTTAGTTTAGAGAGTTACAAATTAGAGACAAAAAATATTTGAAAAAAATATATATATATTAAACAGAAAGGACTAGCAAAGGTGTTTCTCTTCAAGGTGAAACTTTCTCCATTTAGGTATGACAAGAAATAATTCATACAGAGATATAATGTAACTATAAACTGAACATACTAACATTTGAAGTGTAGGGACTCAAATTATTGCATAACTTGAAAATTCTGGATGATAAATCAAAGTGCATGCATTGTTAGCAGTCAAAATGAATACTTAGTCCCTGAAATTTATGTGTTATTTTTTATTCCATTTCTCAGGTTTTAAAATATTTATTTGATTTAAAGCTTTTAGTCATGCATCTAAGAACTTCTAATTATTGATTTACTGCTTCATGATAAACGTTTGGCATGCCAGATATCAAAACAAAATATAAAAGCGCGTGAATACTGTAAAGGAGCAAATCTGAGATCTGTGAATTTGTAACTGCATCCACTAGCAACATAACTAAAAGCTGTGATTTTGTCTAAACAATTTGTTTGCAGTTTTTGCTTTTCACTGATTGGCTTATCACTGTCGTTCTATAAAATAGTTATGTATCATCATGATTTTTCTTGGTGGGTAAAATTAGTTGTCTATGCAGCTTTTATTCCCCAATGTGAAACAGCTGCAAATTTCTTCAATCAAAGTGGAGGAGATACGGAATAGCCAACTCATGGATGGGTCTTCTAGCTTTAAACACTTAACAATCTTGATTGTGGAGGATTGTGAGAATCTGAGATATCTATTTACTTATTCCATGGTTGAATATCTTGATCAAATTGAGAGGCTTGACATATGCAACTGCAAGTCCATGGAAGAAGTTGTGCTAAGACGAGAGGGGGGTGATCGAGAAAAATGGTGTAAAATGCTATTCCCTAAAATAGAAGTCCTGAAGCTCAAGAATCTGCCAAAACTCACAACATTCTGCATTTGTAGCTTATTTGAGTGCCCTGCCTTGAAAGAGCTGCAAATAGACAGCTGCCCTCAACTTAAGTCACTCGTCTCCGATCCCACAAGTGCGCATTCGACACCCAGGGGCCAAATCGACAAGTGCGACTCACCTCTCTTTGATGAAAAGGTGAATTTTGTTATTTTCCTCTCTCTCTTCTTTCTACTATTTACTATATTACAACCCTGCTTATGATCCTTGCTCTTGAAGAATTTTAGGTTTAATTAGCCAAAAATAAAAAATAAAAAATAATGTTATGTTTTACATGTCTTGCAGTAATCTTTTGTCCTCCTTTTCTCTTGTCTAGATCTTGCTTAACAGCTCTCTGAATGGAATGGATTTTTTTAACTAGAGATTCTAATTCTTTCCACTAAACACTGTTAAAATGAGAAAAATTGGTGTAGGTAGCTTTCCCTGAAGTGGAGGAGCTGACAATTCGCAACATGTATTGGCTCAAGACGATATGGCACGATGAATTCCACGAAGACTCCTTTTGCAAACTAAGAATTTTAAGGGTGGAACAGGCCGAAGCACTCCGAATGGTGTTTCCATCCAGTAGTATGCTTATGAGAAGATTCCAAAATCTTGAACAACTCTTTTTAGAAGATTGCGAGTCACTGGAAGAGGTGTTTGACATCCAAGGGCTGATGATCAGTGTTGAAGAAGCACAAGCACGGGTTGCAACAGCCGCTTGGACTCGATTTATAATTTTGGATATAGGGAATCTCCCAAATTTGAAGCAAGTGTGGAATAAGGATCCCCGAGAACTTCTATCTTTTCATAACCTCAATAACGTGAGGATTTGGGAATGCCCAAACCTGAGAAGTCTCTTCCCAGCATCTGTAGCCAGAAGCCTTCTGGAACTTGAAAGCCTTGATATTTCTGATTGTGGGATTGAGGAAATTATTAAAAAGGAGGAAGGAGAGGAAACAACAGCACCCGCTTTTGTATTTCCTAAATTAAACCTACTGTTTCTTTGGGAACTACCAGAACTGAAGAGACTCTATCCAGGAATGCATGCTTCGGAATGGCCAGCCTTGAAATTTTTAACCTTCTATCACTGTGACAAAATGCATATTCTAGAATCTCACGCATCAGAAGAAGAATTAGCCGGGATCCAAGATGAACGGTCCCTTTTCCCGTTCCTGGAGGTACGGCCTCAGCTCTCTTGATTTCAATGACGCTCAAGTTCAAATAAAAATCATTACATATTCATAATTTAATAAAAAAATAATAAAAGAAACAAAAAAATAAATTAAATAAATAAAATTAATTTAAAATTTATTATTTATTTAAAAAATAATATTTATAATAATATATATATTTATCTATATTTTTTATATTTAATATTTATTCTTAATTAAATATTATTGTTATATTTAAAATTTTAAAATAATGATAATAATTTAAAAATTTATTTAAAATATTTCAATATTTAATTTAAATTTTAATAATTTTAAAACATATGCATAATTCCCACTAAAGAATTTTCCACTCTTTCAGTTGAGAAAATACATAAATGCTGAGTTTTGCATAAGAATTTTGTGTACTCTTTTTGTTCAACATTAACTCCAATTTCCCTTTTGTGTAATTGAGTTTCAGGTTATTCCCAATTTAAATGGATTAGCATTAACTTGCGAGGAGGCAAAAATGATATCGGAAGGCCAATTTCCTGAGAAACTCTTTCACAATCTCAAATCTCTTCGGCTGCATTGCTTCCATGATAAATCAGCAGCCCTTCCATCTGGTTTCCTTGAACGATTCCCTCATATAGGAAAACTCGTTCTGCATTGTAATCGACGGAGAGAGTTGTTCCCATATGGACTTATCGGAGAGGACAAGCATGCAAGGCCTTTCCCTCGAATACAACGATTGGGACTACAAATATTTCCCAATGCAAGACATGCGAGAAGACAAAAATCCCAAATAGACGCACTTCTTCAAAATCTTGACTCTCTAGAACTGTGGACGAGTAATGGTTTATCCAATTTGGCACCATTTTCTGCATCTTTCCAAAGTATTACATTCTTGGACATATTCGAGTGCCGAGCCTTGGTTCACTTATTTACATCGTCAATGGCCAAAACTCTTGTGCAACTCAGTTCAATGAGAGTAAGTGATTGTGATCTGGTGACAGAAATAGTTGCAAGCACCAGTCATGATACCGGCCAGGAGATTGTCTTCTACAAGTTAGCAGGTCTGGTACTTCATCGTTTACCAAGCCTCACAAGTTTCTGCTCTGGGGAATATAGCTTTAAATTCCCATCTTTGACGGAAGTAATTGTGAGTCAATGCCCCAAGATGGAGATTTTCTCAAAAGGTGTCTTAAGGACACCAAGGCTACAGAGTGTAAAACCAACACCACAAGAGGACAAAGAGTGTTGGAATGGCAATCTTAATGCAACCATTCAACATCTGTACAAAAAAATGGTATGTATTGATTGATTAATTGCAACAACTCCTTAACTTTGAAATTTTATGGAGGAATTATTTTGACATATTTGTTGTTTAACTATTGCAATGTTTTGGATTTGGAAGGTTGGATTCCACGGACTGCAAGATTTGAGACTTACCAATTTTCCCAACTTAAGAGACGCATGGCATAGGGAATTGCCAGCAGAGTGCTTTTACAAATTAAAATCGCTAGTTGTGGAGAATTGTGCATCATCCTCAAATGCAGTGCCATCTAGTTTATTATCATTGTTGAACAGGTTGAAAGAGTTGGATGTGAGAAACTGTGACTCATTGGAAGAAGTGTTTGGTCTAGAAGGGCTGAGTGCTAATCTAGAACATCCTGTTCTTTCCAAGTTAAGTAGCTTTTTGTTGAGTGATTTGCCAAGGTTGAGGCATACTTGGAATAAGGCTTCTTGTGGTATTTTGGACTTCAGGAATCTTAAATTACTCAGAGTTCATAATTGCAGCAGCTTGAAATATATATTCACTCCAACCATGGCATTGAGCCTTGTGCAAATTCAAGAGGTAGAAGTGAAAAATTGTGACTTCGTCGGAGAAATCATCACAAGTGGAGAGGAGGAAGCAATAGTAGATACCATATTCTCTCAACTTAGCTCCGTTGTTCTCGAGTCTTTGCCTAATTTGACAAGCTTTTTGCCCCACAACTGATGTTCTTGAACTTCAATCCTTGGACAAAGTTACAGTAATTGGCTGCCCAAGGATAGAGACATTTGCTTCCACTATTCTTGGGGCGCAGGAGCCAAATATTGTTGATAAAAATGAGGAAAGGCCTGGCCAGGAAGGTTTTAGTACTCCTAATGTGCTCCTCTTTGGTTCCAAGGTTAGCATGTGAAAATCCTTTTTCGCATTATATGTATACATATATAAACGCAAGCAATTGCATATGCACACAATTCTGTCGCATACCTATATGGACTGAATGACAATACTAAACTGGGAATCATGTGAATGATACACTTGTAGCTTGAATTGAATTGTTTCATACTTGATTATTTCTAATTAAGAGTTATCGTTATACTTTAGTAGAAAATATCTGCTGCATATTTCATTTTTGGTCTCAAGTTATAATCATACAATTAACCCGAATGTCTAATCACAAAATAGTTTCTTTCAGATTATATGGCAAAAACAATACAACATGTCTTCGTTTAGTCTAGGAAGCTTGAGCTCACCCATTCCAGATTAAACATTCCATGACTAGGTCTTTTTTTGTTTTATCTTTTTCTTGTTTCCTTTTCCTTTTTCTTTTGTCTTCACAAAAGTGCCTACCGTTGCACAGAAGTGGAAATATTGGAGTCTGAATAGTCATTTTTGGCAGGAAATTCAACATATTCTCTCTGAGCCTCCAGAGTTTGTCAAAATCACTTTTACGATGTTTAATACCCTGTTTGGTTTATTGCCAGGTTACATGCCGAAGCTTAAAGGAACTGAAGGTGGAATGGAACAAAAACACGAAGGACATGTTGCTTGGAAAATTTCCAACAGAGTGCTTTGCTAAAATAAAGGTTCTTGAGTTGACGAATTTGCCCCATGACGAGACCCTTTGTCCTCCTAATATCCTTGTGAGATTACCTTATCTGGAAAAACTCGTTGTGGATGATGCTCATTTTGGAGAGCTATTCCTAGAGCAAAAGATGGTTGACAAGGAAAATAACGGTGAGGATGTTCCTAAATTGAGACAGCTAAAGCTTTCCCGGCTTCCGAAGCTTAGCCAATTGTTCCAGGATCACTCCATCCCGGACCTGGTCATTCAAAATCTGGAAACACTTGAAGTGCTAGAATGCATTGGATTGAAGATTTTAATGCCATCTTCATTGTGTTTCCAAAATCTGACAACTCTGGAAGTATCAAAATGTCATGGATTAACAAATTTGATGACTTCCTCAACAGCTAAAAGCCTGGAGAAACTCACAAGAATGACCATAACTGAATGTGACATGCTGGAGGAAATAGTGGCAAGTGAAGGAAATGAAGGGGAAGATGAGATCGCTTTCAGTCAGCTAGAGCATCTGGGACTTCATTGTTTACCAAATCTTGTGGATTTTTGCTCTGGAAATCACACATTCAATTTCCCATGTTTGGAAGAAGTCACTTTGAGAGAATGCTCCAAGATGAAGTTTTTCTCAGAAGGAGCCCTATCCACTCCGCAGTTGACAGAAGTGCAAACATCACTAGATGGAGATCAATGGCGTTGGGAGGGAAGTCTAAACACAACCATACAAAAATTGTTTTCAGAAATGGAGCGTTCAAACTTTTTAAATAAATTTGTTTATTTTCTTCACGTAGGTTAGAGCTCAAGTTCTTGTTGAACAAATGCCTTAAAATCATCTCTTAGCAAGCATATCTGGATTCCGATAACTTCAACAAATCAAGGTGTTCAAAGTTTAAGAGCATCACAGTTAAAATATATGGTGTCATTCATTCAGTTTTTGTTCCCTTTTTGTTCCTGAACTTGACTTGGTTGTCCAATAATCTTTTCAGAAATGCACAAGGACATTGATGAAGGTTGTTTCCAGAAATCTCAGCAAGAATTCTGAGATTCTATTTTGCAGAGAATGTTGATTGCAATAAAAACAAACCTGAAGCTTGCAACGAAGGATGCACAGAAGGGAAGGAAAAAGCTGAAACCAAGAATTGGGAAACACTAACTTATGTTCTTTTGTTTTTAATCCTCGTTATATAAGTGAATTTTAAAATACAAGATTAGAAAAACTAGTCATTACACTTGGCAGCCTTTTGTAATCTGAAACTTGAAATTTGAATTAATCACTACTTCAAGTCATGATTATTTGCAAGTACAAAAAGCGGAACATTTGAATTACAAAACTAAGTCATTCAAAAACATAAAAATTGGTACACGAGTTGCGGCCTAAGGCAGAAGAACATGGAGTCGTTGAAGTGTATCCAACTGATTTTTGAACTTTGACAGAAGAGTAGGAACTTGTATGCAGCTTTCAAGGTACTGCAAAAGAGGAGCACCACTGGAACTTCAGTTGATCCATGCATCGCATACAAAAGCACTGGGGCCAATCTTCACCATACTAATGAACAGTGGAAGCCTTGATACAGCTATAGTATCAGAAACGAACCTTCACTGGCACATTGTGATATTTGGTATCCACGTCATAGATATGAAAGCTGCAACATGCAAAAGAAGAGCAAGAAAACAGAGAAGGAAAAAAAAAAAAAAAAGATATATGCTAAGAATAAAATAAATTGCATCAAATTGATAGGAAAGATATATGCAGAAACTGCCATTTGCAGAAAATATGAGAAACTTACACCAGTGGTTGCACCATCTCAAAGTGATGTGCAATGATAATCTTTTCAATGCAAGAAGGATTTAAGTCATTCAAAACGACCTCTGTGCGACCAACTTCCTCCAGTTTCCCGTCTCTTTTCCTTATGCACAGAATGGCCATTGGATCACTCTACTTCACAAGAGCATATTTTAGTCAAAACCACCAAGACAAGGCCTTGCCAAATTAACAGGAGAGACGATCAACTTTGTTTTTCTCAAATTTTAACAAATAAATAGTAAAAAGAAAGAAACTCATTATTATTTTTTTCATTTTTCTCGACCAATCACATTAACATATCGGAAGACAACACCCCCCGGGGGGTCCTCTTTGCCCCAAGAAAAAGAAAACGAAGGAAAAAATAAAAGCATGGAAACAAAGGAAAAGTAAAAAAACGAAAAAAAAAAAAAAAAATAAAACAACAAATAAATTGTCAGCTCTCATCCTAGCATTAACAAAACTATGGAGCTGATACTACTTCTGTTCATAGCCCGGATATCACGAATGCTTGTCTGGGAGCAATTAAGTTGAGTCATGGAACACAAAACATGTGATTTCCATGGCAGGTTGACAAGCCGGAATAGTGGCAGCAAAAATGATCAACAAACAATATGGCAGCCAGTATATCCAGCGAACTGAACCCAAGTAATAATTGCACCGTCTGGGTTTCCATGCATAATTTAAAACTTGCAAGTCAAATGCCAGGTGATGAGGCATATGATGAAGCAAATGCAAGAGCTTTTGTAGCATTTTGGAAATGGAGTCGTTGGCCGTTGACAAAATCTTGCGAAAGGAAAACCTAAATCCGAAGACCCGACCCGTGCGATTGAAAACATGTTTATTACTTAAGCTAGATGGAACAAAGGGTGGAAACCGACCGAACGGATCAACAGGACTACACCAGGTAGAAATCAAAAGGAGGTCATGTTGTGGTCAAACAAAGGCGATCAACAGACATTTTTAAATCAGCCACCATAATTGTCTGTCTCATTTGATAGTGACAAATGAGAACAAAGCATTACATTTTTGTCTCATTCCCATGAGTTCAATAAACAGCACGTTCTAAAACTTTTAAAAAAAAAAAAAAAAAAACATACGTCGATGAAGAATTACTAAGATATCTCTAATCTAATGCTGTTACAATCAAAATTATTCTACCCGTCAGAATCAAATTAAGCTATAATCTTGATGACCCAAAAATTAAAAATAAAAAATCAATTCGGTTGGAAGCTGTAGTTTCCTGTTGTGACAAAAATTTCAAGTCAAAAAACTTTATCCCAAAAATTCACTTAAAGAGACCACGAAAAGATATTCAACTCCAAGAACACGAAACTTGAACAGCCCCTCCTTTTTCTTTCGGTACTAATTCTCTTGAACACCAAACAGATCTGATGTCCTTTTACAGAGAAGGACCATTAACAATACTGTTGGGTTGAGCTGCGATGGCCCCCTGCTGGACCCCATAAATGGCCTGTTTCCATCCTTTCACATCACGCGATAAACCCACTCCCATTCTTTTTATCTCTCGAGAAACTCTCGTAAACTTCTTTTCCTCCATGTGAAAGCCCCATTTTTCTGGCAACTCTTCTACTTATGTACTCTCTAAACCCTCCAAAAATCAAGAGCCTCTATGTGTACGTCTCCGTGTGCGTGTAAGCTGTATGTGCTTACAACAACAAATTGTTTTTACTTTACTTTTCTTTTTAATTTATGTAATTTTTGCGGGTTTTTCCAAGAAAGACAGACGGCGAAAACAAAACAAACTGCCATCTAATGGTGAGGCGGTTTTGGGCTATTTTAAAGGAGTGTTTGTTTTTACTTTTCAAGGAAAACAGGATCCTAAGCAGTTTGGTTAAACTTTTGAGGCTGCTGTTGGGGTTGCTGTTTGCCCCAACAGTAGCCCTCTGCTACCATAGATTCTGTTTGCCAGGTCTGTTGTCTTATCTTTGAATTTTTTTTTATTTCTTTGTTGGGTTTTGGATTTGGTTTTCGCTGGTGTTCTTCCTTCATGATCTATCTAGTTGCTGAGATAACCCTTGTGCATGGATCTTGGTCTGTCGCTGACTGGGGTGCGGGTGAGTTCGGATGGTCCTGTAATGCTCTGCTGCTCGCAGGTTGTACTGCTCATGCTCTGTCATTTAGGTTGAAAGCGACGGGGGTGATTTAATTTTTCTTTCCTAGATGATGACCTGGAACAGGCTTATTTATTTTCACATTGATCCACTGTATAACTTCCAAGACTAAGATTGATTGCTGTCTATTCTGCAGTTTACGTAATAAAAAATATTTGATTTTTTTTTAAAATTTTATATAATTTTATTATTTTTAAAATTGTAATAATTTTTATTATTATTAAATTAAAAAAAAATAAAAAAAATCAAAGATTAGTATTTCTTGCCCTTCTATGATTATCTTTAATTCTTAATAATCCATGACACGTAAATCTATCATAATAGCACATAAAGTTTGGGATCAAACCAAACGCGTCAAATGAATTCTTTCTCGATGCCCTTATCGAAATATAATGCCCATAGGCTAGCTATTTACAAGATAATTGAAGCAAGTCAACTTCCTAACGTTAAAACATTACTAATTTTTCAAAAGGGTTCAAGAAGAGAAGTGCACTTGGAATCATATGTGTTGTAAGCTTGTCAACTTCACTCATCCATTCGCATGATCATCAATCCGTTCCTAATATGCACAATGCTTCAGGACTCATTCTTCCAGATGAGTAAGCGGTTTGATATCTCTACAACGCACATGGGTCAAAAACTGTCCGGGCAACTCTTCCAAAAGAGCTTTAACAACAGAAAGTTGCCCACCTGTCCAAAGCACGTTAAGTTATAAGCTGAATTGTCAAGAATGAGATCTATTAAAATAAATAAATAAATAAATAAAACGATGAGATGCCTGAAACAAAACAAAGATGGAAAACCAGCACTTGAATCACTAGAAAAAAATTCTGCAATTTCCAAATTTTTCCAACAATTTGAAGGATCAACAATGCCCGGATAAAGCAAGAGTTCCGGTTCTTGGGTTAATCATAGTTTCAATTCAATCAGCAGTGTATGTAACTGCCATGGAATCCTACACTCAAAGCATAATGTAATTAATGTGAACAGACACTACTCAATTTTTATTTCGATTCAGGTCGTGCTCCAAAAGCTTTGATGCGCTGGAATGTAAAGTGATTTCTAAAGGTAAACCAACTTCCAATTATTCACTATTAATGGTAAAGTGATTCACCACCATAATAATCTGCAGCTATAATTCTTCAACATTAATTTGCAAGGACAAAAAAGAGATGCAGCATGTACTCACTGTGCACTTCGCGCATTGGAACGAATTGTACAATGTCTCGTGTAGCCACCCTACCAGTAGAACTTTCTAGTCGATGTCCATTGTCAGCATCAAGGATCTGCAGAAATTAAAATATTGAGCCATTTTCATTTTAGTGAAGAGATTTCCGACGGGTGGTTGCCCTTTGTCAAAACTGTGATGCAAGTAAAGCAAGCATTAAAGAACAGTGAAAGCATTAGGCATGAAAACAAAAGCACACCTCCATTTGTTTGAAGTCTGCACCTCCAACTCCTACTATAAGAATTGATAGAGGAAGATCAGATGCCCTAACCAAAGCATCTTTAGTTTCTTGAAGATCTGTAATGACTCCATCCTGGAAAATAAGACAGCTGATATTACTTAGATAACGGAAAAAGGAGAGAACAAAACAGATTACGGTGACCATGATCTTTACCGTTATAATAAGCAGCACAAAATACTTGTTCTTCCCGTAGGAGAGTGACTGACCAGCAATTTGAGCAGCCATGTTGATCACTTGGCCAAACAAAGTGGGTCCTGCTAGAGCAACATTATGTAAAGCAGTTGCATATGCAGCCATGATGCCTTCAACACCCTCAACCTGTTAAACAAAACAGGTTTATCGTAAGGCTTTTATTATGCATAAACCAGATTATAATCTATGGGAACCATTGCGCAACTTTAAAGATGAAACTCAATACAAAGATTTCACCAACACTGGTCTTGTTACCTCAAAATTACTTGGACTCCCGTTCAAGTTAAAGCAATGAGATACCGTGCCCCAAGTAGAGGGCCTTCCTCCAAAACCCCAAGCGGGAAAGCGCCGGTCAGAATCATAAAATTGTATGACTTCTCCCACTTCCATTATAGCCTGCAAATTATTCAGTCAATTAGCCAAGAAGACATCATTTGATGACATTTTCCTCACACCACAAACCAAAGGGAGTTCTAGCACAGAAACCATAAAAGAGCACACACATACATGCATAAAAACAAGAGGAACATTTTGTTAAAGAATGCCCACAAAAATGGCATCTTGGCTTGAAAGAAGAAAATGGATAATGGAATCCACTCCCTCAAAAAGAAAAAGCATTTTCTATAATTTCTATAGGCTAACTTGTTCTCAAACACACCATATTCTGACAATTTTTAGAAATGTTCTGTAAGACGGGTACAATCTAGACTTGTAAGACCATATTTGCCTAAAAATATCCAGAAAAGAACAGAGCAATTTCACAACCCATGCTGAGTGCGTAACGGTCCAACTAGGGCTCACCTGCTGATAAGAATTCAAACGGCCTGAAGGATCAACGAAGTGCAAAGAATCCGGATTTCGAGGATTTCCATTTGAAGCTGAAAACATTGAACATGACTCATATTTTCACCTTCTTTCTCCATGGTGAGGGTGGACAGATATCAAGAATGAAAAACTGAAGTTTATTTACCAGTAAAGTCAACAGCAACCATGAAATTTAGCTCAAAGCCACTAGAGATATAATCCAAAAAGCTGTACTGTTCTTTCTCCAAAAATTTATCCACAAATAGCTGGCCCTTCAGAACCTATAACGCTAAAGTGAGGTATGCAAAGACAGTAACATAACACACAATATTATGTCAAGAAAAAAAAAATACCTTTTCATGGCCACGTGGAGATGGCAAGACGAAATTAGCACCACTTCTTTCTCTGCAAAGCTTTTCCAGGTCTGCTGCAGATTTTTTAAGCTTGCTGAATGAGAATATCATAAGATCAGTCTTAACATCCATTAAACATTTCAACAAGCAAGAGTAAAAATAATGCAAAAAGAAATTAAAAATATACTCTTTACCCGATAAGTACATGGTTGCCACTGTTATTAAAATCCAAACACTCAATAAGCAATGGATTTTCCTGCGTCAAACAAAATTCCATCAGCTAAACAAATTTTTGCCAATGGACAATGAATTAAAAATGAGATTTCTAACATCTAAATAAGATAAATACAAAGGCACAAGCTTGCCTTGCTTCCTAATTGTTGCATGCTTAGGCAAAGGGGCTTCCAAATAGGACTGAGATTGTTGTTTACTACCTCCGTCTTGCATATAGGTACACAACCTCCACCTTCAACTATCTTTGATATTCTTAAGAAAGGGTCCTGAGAGAAAAAGATGACAATAATTGATAAAATAAACACAAAAGGACTAAGATTATGTGCGACAAGCTTTGGTATTGACTTCTTTGAGAGCACGTACACTGAGAGAAAAGAAGTCCTTGTTGTCCAGGTGGGAACAACGGCATGTCAACTCCATGACAGTCCTGGAAGCAACTGTTTCTTCAGCATGGATAATGATTGTTCCTAAATTTCTCCGAATTCCTTTTCCATTTTTGTTCTGAAGGTTTAAAGTTAGGTTCTGATTCCTTTTTGTTACTATCTGCCATGAACAAAGGGAAAAATCCACATACAAATTAGTAAAAAGAGCATGAAAACCAAGACTTTATCAAGGACCGTAAGCACAGATCAATGTCAGATCAAGATGCGTCCATGGTCTTCTACTAAATTTTATCTTAGGGCTTTGCATGCACATGTGTGTTGAAGCATTGCAGTCAAGTTGCTTAAAGTCAGTTGGGACTTTATTGAATTGTATAAAAGCATAAAATAGGAGAAAAAAGAAAATCATCAAAGCATTTAGCATGCAGAATTCATCCATTGGGTCCAACAGGTTATGCAAATTCAACAAATGATATTGCTTCACCGGCAACTAACCTCAGATAGAACACAACTAGCTTCTCCCAAAAATTGCTGATTCCTCAGCTCCAGTGACTGCAAAGCAATATAAACCAGAGTTTAAAATATGAACTTGGTGGTAAACAAAATATGTTTCATTAGTTCAGATGATATCTTTGGACATCAAAGGTTTTCATGGCCATCAAAACAAAGAAACAAATTGCATGTGCTTAAAATTTCATTCTACATCTTGTCTCTTTACATCTTACCAGTAGGCTGTCTTAAAAGATTTGCCCCCGGATTTTAGCCCAAATATCTATCTTAGTCGTGATTTGGATGTTATCCATATCATCTTTTTTAATCCAAATCTTAATATGAGCAATAGATTTCAGCAATTCTTGGCCCTTCCAGAAATTTTCCAAAATGCTTCATCCTTTTTTGACCTTCAGTTTTTCTTGTCTTCCGGGTCACAATCTTAAGGGCCAAAAACTTTTTGAAACGCTAGAATGGCTCCTGAGAGTTTCATTTATTCATCAGAATTAAACTCTTCCAATCTTAATACAGCTATTAGTACCAGAAACAGACCTTCACTGGCACATTGTGATATTTGGTATCCACATCATAGATATGAAAGCTGAAACATCCGAAAGAAGAGCAAGAAACAAAGAGAATGATAAAAAAAAGATAACTGTTAAGAGTTAAATAAATTGTATGAACATGATAACAAAGATAAATGTAGAAACTGCCATTTCCAGAGAATATGAGAAGCTTACACTAGTGGTTGCACCATCTCAAAGTGATATGCAATGGTAATCTTTTCAATCCAACAAGGATTTAAGTCATTCATAATGACCTCCGTGCGACCAACTTCCAACAGATTCCCGTCTCCTTTCCTCGTGTACACGACGGCCATTGGATCACTCTACCAAATAAAAGCATATTTTACTCAAAACCACAAAGATAAGGCCTTGCCAAATTACAAGAAAGAAAATCAACTTTGTTTTTCTCAAATTTTGACAAATAAAAAATATATGAATCTCATTATTATCTTTTCGTTTTCTTCTTCGACCAATCACATTAACATATCACTAAGACAAGCCCCCTTCTCCCCAAGACCCAAGAAAAAGAAAATGAAAAAGAATAAAAGCATGTAAGCAAATGAGAGAAAAAGCCAAATTAAAGCAACAAATCGATTGTCAGCTCTCATCCCAGCATTACCAAAACTATAGAGCAGATGTTACTTCTGTTCATACCCCGGATCACAAACGCTTATCTGATAGCAATGAAGTTGAGTCATGGAACACAAAACAAGTAATTTCCATAGCAGGTTGACAAGTCAGACTAGTGGCAGCAGAAATGATCGACAAAAGGGGTAGGAATGATTGACTCTAATTAATGATTGCACAATAATACTATCTTATTAGAGCGCATACCTTGGATGTTATGTCACGATCAATTAACCTTGATGCTGATAAAGACAACTGCAGTGGAAGTTTCAAAAGGAACAGAAATTAGTGAACATTCTGAATGTAAGCAAAATAAATAAAAAGAAAATATAGTTTACCATGATAAGTGTCAATGCTCATTAAAAACTACACAAGTACTTCACTTTTACGTGTATTGCTTTGGCAATGAGATGCACAATATCCATACATTTCTTGTGGCAGACAGATGCTATTCTTTATTGTTTACAGCATAAACACAAAATGGGTTTTTTTTTTTTCTTCCTCGAAAAGATCGCAGCAAACTGGTGTGCACTTTTGTAAACCATCTGGTTTCCATGCAAATTTAAAACTTGCAAATCAAATGCACGTGATGAGGCATATGTTGAAGCAAAGCAAGAGCAATAGAGGTGGGGCATCTTGGAAATGGAGTCTTTTGTGCATGCATTGACAAAAGAAAGACTGATCTGAAGACCGTGAGATTGAAGACATGATTATCACTCCCGCTAGGTGGAAAAAGTTGACAACGAACCTAACAGATCTACAGGACCATACCAGGTAGAAATCAAAGGCACCGGCAATGACATAGGAGGAAAAAAAAGCTCATAATATATATTTTATTTTTTAGTAAAATAAAAGTAAAAAAACATTTTTAAAAAATAAAATAAATCCTCTAATCATAGGCTAATATACACACACACACCAAAAAGTTTAAAATTTGAAGTAAAATAAAGAGAGCATAAAAAAATATATTCAACTCCAAGAGCTTTGACAATCCATACAAATAAAATTCATGAAAAAGTAACCCAAAAAAAATATTGTTTCAAGAAAAATCCAAACAAAATAATAAAAACAAAATAATAATAATAATAATAATAATAATAAAACACCAGACCACTCAATCCTTTGTTCCAAAAATACATTATTTATCCCACAAAAAAAAAGAGAAAAAACCCAATTCTTCCTGTGGATGAAACAGTAACAGTAATTATTATTATTTTTGCAAATCAATAATTATTATTATTATTATTATTATTCTCGATATATCACCTCGATTTGAGTGAAAAGTGGCTGCTGGCCGTGAGACCTGAAGAAGAAATCAACGGCGTCGTTCTGGGCGGCATTGTTGTTGCTGTTAAGTTGATCTGCAGTGGGTCTCTTCTTGACCCCACCAATGGCCTGTTTCCCTCCTTTCACATCACCAGACAGACAACCTCCCATTCTTTTTCTCTCCGGAAACTCTCCGAAACCTCTTTTTTCTCTTTGTGAAACCCTAATTTATTCTCCCTCTAAACCTCCAAAATCAAGAACCTCAACGTGTACGTCTCCGCGTGCATACATGTGTGTATCGACATATATATAAACAAAAAAGAATTTTACTGGTTTCCAAGAAAAAGCGGGAGCAGAGACGGTTAGAAAAGGAAACTGAAACGCATGCAGAGTCGCCGTGATCTGTCCTGGTTTTCCGTTTCCTTTCTCCTTGTATGTATGTGCATATACATCCATATGTATATATACGCGTTTTTTTTTATTTTTTTCTTAATTTTTGACAGCAATACAAAGTTAGGAGTTGTTTGTTTGGAAAACTTGTTTCCATAGATAGGAAAAGGAAGAAGGGGAAGGAATTTCTCGTCTGCTTTGGTCATAATTAATGTTATTTATTGCCTCTAATTGGATTAGGTCTATGGTAATTTAAAAATTAAGAATAACCAAAAATTTATAAAATAAATTATAAATATTCTGACTTACACACTTAGTGCTTAGAATTGAACTAATTTACATTTTTTTATTAATTAATTTTAATTAACATTTAAATTCAAAACCTCAAACTTTAAAAATTTTGATTTTTTTTTTTTTTTTTTAACATTAATACATAAGGATAGCTTGCTTTTTCGATAACGCTGCTCTAAGTTTGAGTTATATATCAAGAGTATTTTATAAGTTTTAAATTTATTAATATTAAAAAAAAGTAAATAATATTTTGTGTATTTATTAATTTTTTTATTTAATAAAAAAATAAGAATAAAGATAAAATGAATTTAGGTGTTAACATGAAATTGTTCGTTGAGCAATTCAAGGAAAAGATAATATGTGGAACTAAAATAATAATTTGTGGATAATAATGAAAAGGAATTCCATTTCCGTGCATTGGTAAAGCTTTGAATGGACCTTTCACCACGAAAAGGTGTTGGAAACGCCATCTCTTTGATTGTTCCAACACACATTACGCAAGTATCATGACATAATCAGGTACCGAGGTCGCTTTGCTTTTGCTTAAAGCATGCAAGGAGCTTTTTACAATTTTCAACAGAGAACAACGATTAACTTGTTTTGTGGGACCATGAAAACCAAAACTTTCTATGGTCTTCTTTTGGCATTTCATGGTGAAGCTTCACGCTGTTTGTCCGCATACACGGACTTGGAATTTCAACTGCCAATGCGTTGCTCGATGAGGAAAAACAGAAATTTGTTGGTTTGACCCATCTTGTGCGTATGAGATGGGTTTTTTTTGACTTGTCTGATCCTATAAGCTTTTGTGTGCATTAGACTTATTGAATTTATTATTATTATTATCATTACTATTAGTATTTTGTTAGAAAGAAAGGAAAACATATTCAAAGACCACCAGTTCGCTATCTTCCATATATCCATTTAATAATTCTCTAACGTAGTTGTATTCATTTTGACCCTTGGTCTGTACGGATCACGGGAGCCAGATGCCATGGGAGGAAAAATACAGAACCAAACAAAACACACTGACAGACATCTAGGAAACACGCCATAATGGCCAGGGAGTTGTCGGTTAACATCAGCCCAAAACAGTTTGCCGTAAACAAAGAGGCCCAAATCAGCAAGGTTTGCTACGTGTAAAATCGGGGGAGTTGAAATCTGGAATTCCATTTGCACTGTGGTCGTCTCCAAGTCCTGGTTGAGTCCATCAAGATTCCATTTGCACTTCCGTCAATTTTCTATAAATTTTATACCTCATTTTTGGGAGTTGAATTAAAACCTTAAAGATGGATATCTGGTCTATTAATCAATATGGCGTCTCCTTTAAAACGAATCATCACCAAATCTGATCACAAATTGATCGTCTGCGTTCTTATCATGAGCAAGAATTACCTTCTCGCCTCCCCTCAACCAAAGCTTGATAAAATGCACTAGGAAAACATACCCAGTTGCAGACTTGGCCCAACCCATTTCCCCTGGCGTTTACCAATAAAGAGCTGGAATAATCATAGGAAATTTAGCGGCTGAACGATATCAGCCAAGCTAAGTACACCATGCTCTTGACCAAACACGCTTCAAAATGAGAGTCGACAATAACTCATTCCGTGCATCAAAACTTGAAACTCAAGGTGAATACCAGTCACAGGCATACAAGCGGGGAAACTAACATGCAAGCTCCCAGCCCATTCCCGGATTGTAAGGTATGATAAGACCTAAAGTTTGGTTATGCCATATCTAACAGGTGGACCAGCAAAGGAGTAACGAGATGAAACAGATGGAGGTGCAGTTTCCAACTTGGCCCCATAGTATTGATGGACCTGGCCGTTATTCAACATTCCATTGGTGGGATATGTTGGGTATGCTTTGTTCACTCGAGCAGTTTCTCTACCGTGCAAGCAATCAGTGTCAACTAGGTAACTCTCCCTACCATTGTCAACATGGTGGCTGCTTGACAAGAAATCGTCTCTCTTCAGAAGTGGTAGGTGTGCATCCACAGACGAAGCAACATAAGGGTAGGTATAATATGGATCTCCAGCATATGAGTCCGATGCACCAACAGCAGAACCATATGTATATGCAATTACCGGAAGAGCTGTAGGTTGCACTTCGTGTCTAGAACCAAGATTATGAGTCTGAAACTCTCTCTGACCCAGGTGGAGAGGATCAACCACCAATGATTCTCTCCGCACAGGCAAGCTGTCTCTATATACCATGTCTGGTTGACTAACATATAATCTTTCTCGATCCCTCCAGTAAGGTTCCACAGCAGAAGCAATATGATGTGGGGGAGACAAGTTTCTACTCCCTGTGCGAAGACTGTAAACTTGATACTCCTTGTCACTGGTGTAAAAATCATGAGGACTTCGTTCTCTCTGGGTAGAATCACCCTCCTGGTACTCAATGCCCTGACCATTTTCAGGGGAGAGCACAGGGTAACTCCTGCCATAAACTTTGGCCCTAACAATTGCATTCCGTTCTGAATGGGGCCTTGCCTGTTTTGCTCCCTCATAAGCTCCCCCATCCCCTATAATTGCAATTGGCCGGAGGCGGCCAGGAACTGTTGCTGAGTGTGTTGACTGGAATACAGCTGGTCGAAAAAGTTTGCTCAACTTACCCCTGAAACAAAAACATAGAACTTTTAATTGTGCCTAAACATGAAAGCAAGAAGAGGCCACCAAATTATCACATCAAACCAGTAATTCTCACTTGTTGCTCAGTAAGTTCTATCTTGAATTTGTTCCTTTCATCATAATTGTCCGCAATGGCCTTCTTGAAGACACTTTCAGCAAGTGGGAAACAATCTTTGTAGATCCTGAATCGGACCTGAAATAAAGAAAAAGTACAAAAACCAAGTTAAAGTTCAGGAAGAAAACAGCAATATTACCTAGAGAAGTTAATCACTATGAAATAAAATGTAACCTGAACAGGAAAGGCCCCACCAAAAGCCTTGGGTTCCAACCTCATCCCACCAGAAGATGATGCCTCATAGATTCCGTACATAAGTTTCAGATCAAAATCATACAAGAAAAGCTTAAGACCGGGTTTTATACCAAGTACAAGATCTTTCTTATTTGTAGTCACACCCATGAGTTGATAACGGAAACAATCTGGCTTCGTCTTTCCACTGCACATAAAGATCAAACGACCTAGCTTTTCTCTCTTCTTCTCATCTTGCTGTCTCTTTCCCTTGCCATGAAGCTTTCCTTTGTTCTTTTGGTTACTTGAGCCATCTAGTTCTTCTTTCTTCTTTTCATCTTGCTGGCTCTTTTCCTTGCCATCATGTTTTTCTTTGTTCCTATTGTTCTGCTTCCTCTTTTTCTGAGCCAAGGTTATTGCCTTTGTTATGGATCTCTCTACCTTTTTCTTTTGGCTCTTCACTTGCAATATTTTTTTGTGTGTTTTCTTTCCGTGAGTTCAGGTTAGTTGCATCCCCATTCTCATTCTTGCTAGTTTCTTTCTCACCCTGCAATCCACTCTTATTATTCTTCTTTCTGTTCCTGCCACAAACATCTGAGATATCCACATGTTCTTTGGACTCCAACGAAGTGCTAGCTGAAGATTTCTTCATGGCCACAGACTTCACCTTCAATGAATTTGGCATTCTCTTTTTGGCTGGTTGTGCTTTAGTTGACGCTTCAGCTTCTCCATTGTTCTTCTCAAGGGATTTATTTGAGGCTTCAGTAAGATTCACAGTTTCCTTGTCAAATTCAGATAACTGTGCTTTAGCAGAGTCTTCTAGCGGATTCTCCACTTCAGCATGATTATTCTCTGCCTCAATATAATTATTTCCTTGCTCCATAAGTTGCCAAGCAAATAAAGCTCCCGCACTAATATAGAAACTGTAAATAAAAATTGAAATAGTCATTACTAATGATTTTAGCACTTCTACACAAAGAAGAGATGGGAAGCATAATAATAAACAGAATAAAAATGAGATTGAAACATTGATTGATTTCCTTTCTTCCCCTTTCAACACTGCCAAAAAAGTAAACATCACCCAAAATTCTCCACACTTCTTTCCTGTAAATGAAGCCCAGAGCAAGAGAAGAGATATACACAGTCTGCAAACAATGCAATGGTAGATGTTTCTATCTGCACAGTATCACAACCCAAAAGCAACAATTAGCATGTATGAACATGCAAAGAGCCCATTAGAAAGAAATGAGTAAAACAACCATGCAAACAGCACATTCCACATAGTCCAATTATAAGAGACGAAATTCTCCTCAAACTATAAGAAAAGCGGAAGAAGGAAAAGATGAGTGATCGAAACAGTATAACTTCATCTGTTCCTGTAAAGCCCATTGTAACCAACATCAGCAAAGAGGACAACCAAGGCACATGATTCACAATTCCGGATTCAGTGCATGAAAATCTCTAGCGATCATTCCTCCACATAAAGTGCACTACCTAGGCTTCTCTGTGCATCGCATTTGAACCCTTCTACCACAGTTGGCTTGGATTGGAAGAGAAAACAATGAGATCAACGACGCACCACTAGCATTTTCCGAATAGCTTCTCACCTCTGCACTAACAAACAGAGCACTGCTAAAACTACGCCAACCAAAGCTTCGGGTTTAACTTTTAGATTATCATCCATTACAGAGCTTCAGAGAGAATCATAAAAAAAAAAAAAAAAATGTCTTTAACAGCGCAAAACAAAAAGTTCTCATAAATTGAAAAATAATCGCAGATCTCTAAAACCAGATTCCTCCGTCCACAAGCCTCCTAATAATCAAAGCAAAGCAATCAATATAAATGTGTGTGTGTGTGTGTGTGTGTGTGTGTATATATATATATATATATATATATATATATTTTTTTTTTTTTTTTTTTTTTTTTTAGACAATCAAAATTGATTACAAGAAAAAGGTATTCCATTCACCCCTGTTTCTCTCTCTTTCTCGCTAGATTTTTCTCGGCAATCGAATTTTTTCACAAACAAGAACGGGTCAAGAATCGAATTCCGCTTCAAGATCCGGAGGCACATTCGAAGTTGAATTTGTGTGAGAAATAGTTTTTTTTAAAAAAAGATGAAATAAATGGGTAGTCATTAAATACAGGTGTACAAAGTGATTTAAGAGACAATGAAATAAATTGGTACTGAAAATAAAAATAAATTTATCCGGGGCATTCCGAGAATCGAACTCGGGACCTCTCGCACCCAAAGCGAGAATCATACCACTAGACCAAATGCCCATCCTTGGCGCTCATAATCGAAACGTTTATAAAGAAAGCATGAAGAATCCCAAATTACCTATCTTTAAAACAATAAGAAGAAAAAATGCAATCGTAGTTCCCAAAGAAGAAGAAAATATCTAAGCTCCAACTGCATTCATTTTTGCTTTGACAGAGAGAGCCACTTTTAAGTAGTACAAGGAGAAATCCAGAGGGTACAGAATGCACTGCATTTGCCTACTCAATCTATCATAATCACATTTCCAGTAATAGATGAAGAATCAAGCTCCCAGATGCGGTTTAGCACAGGATCCTTGTCTCCCAAGTGCAGGAAAGCACAACACTGATGCGAAAATCTACCTAACTCACACGGTGGAATATCCATGACACCAGCTTTTGTTCTCCCGCTTCTTGAAGCCCTGTAAAGAGGTTTTGATACATCAATACGCATCAAAACTACAACTTTAACACTCTGGTTGACATCTTCCAGCACTTCAACCATATCAAATTCAACATGGCCCTGGCCTGCAAATGTTGACTCAGAATTCCAGTTCTTGTACATGGCCCAAACCTCTCCCTTTCTTGGATAAATTTCAAACCTATTCTTCCCAGCAATTTCAGGTTTCAGTTGATGAGAAAACTCAGCAAGAGATAAAACTTTCTTTCTACCATTTTTAACTCTGAACGTCCCACAACAAACAGACCGTGTCACATATTTTGGTGGTGAGCATGATTCAAGCATTGCCACATGCAATCTGAAATGAGGAGCAGATTCGATCTTCTTAACTTGAGCATAATTCCTCGGCATACCGTCTTTATCACTGTACAAGGCCCATATTTGATCAAGTTGAAAATTTTCAATTGATTTTTCCTTCTGGAAATCATGCATGGTTAGTTGAAAGGCCATTCGACCTGACCCCAAGCGGCTTTTAGTGAGACCAGTTGAACTTCCATCCTTCACAGGTGAATCCATCCTACCACAGCTTTCATCTTTACTGGAATCTTGAAAATTGTCGGTATCCCCAACAGTTGTAGACCAGTTTCCATTCACATTACTGCATTTCTTGCTGAAGTCCCTCAGAGATCTTCTGGGTTGTAAAGACTCCGCTACAAGCTCACTCTTTCTCCATTTCTGAGGGGTTTTGATCCTCTCGCTAGCATGACAAGAAGCGTTAATTCCTTCTGGGCGAGTGAGGCTGCCATCATTCACAACATTTTCAACATTCTCTTCTCCACATTGGTCAGCATCAGTTTGAGCCCTGTTCTTGTGTGGGCTATTACATCCTCTTGGAGATCTTCTAAGTATTGAGATCCCTCTAATAGGATCATTCTTATTCTTCTTTGGTGTGCACATCTTTTCAGTACACATAGGGGTCTTCACTTCATTGTTTGTTGGTTTAGAGTCCAAACAACTTGCCCCAATGTCCACGTTTTTCATCTCCACATCGCCAGGTTCACCCCGGGTAAACATTGCTAGGCAGAGAGGCAGGATCAAGCTCAAAGGACCCTACAGGGACGCCTACTCCTTCCTTACCAGTCATTCTAAAAGAAGGGATCCGATGTGAAAATCTGAAAAGTTCAACTGGAGGTATGCAAAATGAGAGTACTCCATCAGAAGCAGTTTGCATAAAAATGCTGATGAATCCTCTCACTTTACCCAGGTAAGCAACCCCAATACCATTATCCTTTGAAAAATCTGTCACAATCTCCACAATTTCATATTGGTAAGGAGGCCTATGCTTATCTGGTTCAGAACTCCATCTCATATCCCAATCCTTAAAGAGAGCCCAAGTTTCACCCTTCTTAGGATAGATGAAATAAGTGCCTCTGCTTATTCCACTAGTGCGATGCATTTGATGAGAGAACATTTGAAGATCTTCAATGTATACAGTCTCCCCCTTTTCAAACTTTCCACAAGATACAGGCAACTCCCCATCACACCAATCTTGCTCATCTTCATTTTCTGGACTAGCTTCCAACCAAGTTATCTGTAGCTTAAGCCCAGGTGAGTGTACTTTCTTGATCCAAGCATAGAACCTTGGCATGCCATCTACATTGTCATAAACAGCCCATAACTGATTAACAGCAAAACAGTATTCATCCTTATCCTTATCAAACTCACTAAAATCTGGATCAGGACATTCAAGGGTCCTTGGTTCTTCATTTGGCTCTGATTTGGGTCCGTCATAAACTTTTGCATTTTTGTCATATTTATCTGACATGGATACCTCCTGCCCCTGTTTCTTATGATCAACAGCCTCACTTTTCTTGTTTGAAGAGCTTTCTTCAAGACTGGAAGTTGCTTTTTGTTTGATCTTTTTCTTTCCCTGATCTGCTGATGCTGCAGCAGAACCACCAGAATGTTCCACTTTGGCTGCTGCACCAATAACACATTCTTTCATCTCATCAACAGGGCCACCAGATATTCCATTTTCCCTTAATCTTTTTTTGGCAGGAGAAACAAAGTCATCATCATCTCTTACATTTTCATTGTAAGTAACATGCTGCTTCTGCTTTGAAGATCTCGTGGGTTGATGAGCTCCACTGGCTGCAGAATTCTGTGCAAAAGCATAGCCACTATTTTCTTGTGCAACAACATTGTCTTCACATTCACTCCTGTCTGTCTCATGATTAGCACTCAATTCTGGTACCAACTTCCTTCCTCTCTTTCTGTCTCGAAATTTTGAAGCTTCTGAATCCTTGGATTTTGCCGCATCGGACTTGGGAACTGAGAAACCATTCTGAGCTTCCCCATCCACATCCTTGGGTTTTACAGCACTTTGTGTTTTTGTCTCTTCAAGTTTAGGACTCCGACCAGCATCAACAGCCTTTTTTGCTTCATGAATTGGGTCCAACCCAGTAAAACCATCAACAGTACTCACATTACCAGGTTTTGCTCTACCATTTTGCATTCCAACACTACTGGGCCCATGAGCTCCATTAACAAATTGACTCCCCGACGATACAGCTGGCACACCATGAACACCAAAATCCTGGGCAATGAAATTCTGCTTGCAATTTTGACAAAGCAACACCCTATTTCGAAGCTCTCGATAGTATTGGTACCTCATACAACAAGATGTGCAGTATGTCCAGAATGTTGGCTGAAATGGTTGTTGATAAGTATGTGAGGTCTTGTACTTCGAAACAGGAGGAATAGTAACTCTACTGGCCAATCCATTCTGCCTCTTGGCATCAGAGTCCTTACTTGATTTATGGAGTGCTGACTTATCTATAACAGGTCTCACTAGACCTCTTAGCTTCATATCATATGAATTACGCTTGGTTGCATCAGTAAGAACCCTATTTGCTTCACCTATAAGCTTGAAAGCAGCCTCTGCACCTGCGAACTTATTCTTGTCTGGATGAAGTGAGAGCGCCAGCCTTTTGTATTGCTTTTTAATGGCAGACTCCTCAGAAAATCGTTTCAATCTGGAGAACACCATACCAGTCTGTTTCAGACCCATTTACTTTGTTTTGGGCAGAACAATGAACCTCACAGACCAGTAACAATTGGGCAATGTTGTCAATCTCAGGATAAAGTTGTTGCGCTCTTTTAGCAACCCTCCGTGCACCATCAAAATCTCCATTCTGCATTCTCCTTTCTGCTATTTCCTTTGCCCTGATAGCCTCCTCTTTGTTACATTCCATGATTGGTCAATATGCATCAGTTAGTATTGTCCCGCCTAGCCCAACTTAACAATCCTCCAAATTCCACTCCCTGCATCAATACAAGCCAAGAAGATCTATTCTTAAATTTCAAACAAGTAATGTGCCTGCCAGGATTGCATCAAAAGCTCCATTTTAATGAAAAACAAAAAAGGAAGTGAATCAAAAACACCACTCACCTGTCCAACCTGAAGGTCCTCAAAACGGAAACAGATGAGAACCAAAAAGTTTAAAGTCTGAAACCAGAAAGCCATATCAATATGTCACATATCAGAAATATTTACCAGCTACTAATTAAATAAAAACTTCTTAAATTTTCAACAACAAAATATTCAATGGAGGAGAAGCCAATGAACGAGCATTCCAACTCAATAATAACAATAATAATAATAATAATAATAAAGGGGACAATATAAGTAAATATAAAATATATTCAGTAGAAAACAAAGATCCATTATCACATCTCTCAGACATCACAAGTACAAAACTCTCCTGCATGGTCTACAACAAACAATGAAACATCAAACAAAAAGCAAAACAACTGTTTTTACTAATTCTAAAATGTCTAAGCATATCTTACCCAGAAAAATAAATAAACTAAAAATTGCTAAGAGCATAACAGCAGCACAAGTACACACGCCAAACATGTTTACAAAATTACAATGCAAGAAGCCGAAAACGGCAAACAAGCAAATCCTCATGCAAATAAAATACAATAGCCAGAAACAAATAGATATTCCATTTATCAAAATCCCCACAAAAAAAAAACAAAACAAACACTATATACTCTAGACCCAAAAAAGAAGCGCACAAGCACTACAAAAACAAAGCGTCTTTACCATTTGCTATTTTCTTCACACGAAACCCAAAAGAAAAAACAAAATCGCACCAAAAAAAAAAACACAAAACCTAGACTGAGAATGGAGACGGGTATTTAGCCGCGAGTCAAGAAAAAAAAAGAGCGATAATGTTTCGCGAATGAAATCCAATCCCACTCTGTGCACAGATTGCCAAAGAAAACCCTAGCGCGCGAGAGAAAGAGCATCAGAAAGAGAAAGAGAGTTTTCGACAAAAAAACAACAGGCCGATCACTTACCTATCCGTACAATAGAGACATCTCCGTAGAGGGGGAAAGCGCAGCGGGAAGATGAAGAAGAAAAAACGTAAAAATTGAGAAAAATGACAATTTTGGGGAGGGAAAGAAATTTGTGTTTTGCCCCAAAAGTGAAAATTTTGGAATTATTATTATTATTATATTTATTTTTATTTTATTTATTATTATGTTTAAATTTTTTTTATTAATTAATTAATTATAAATATATAATATTTATTAGAAAATAATTAATAATTATTATTAGTACAAAAGATGAATGACAAGAAGCTTTAGTGGAGAACAGTATGCATACCATTAATCAGACTAGAGAGTGGGTCAGGTAATAAAAAAGAGCAGAAAGTTTTTTTTTTTTTTTTCTTTTTCCTCTCAAATTAAGCATAAGCTTTTTGAATATTAAAATCTTACTCAATTTTCATGCCAGTTCAGATCCAATAATAATGAAAAAATAAAAATAAAAATAAAAATGACTTTTGATCCAACACAGTGAAGGGGGCTCGGAACACGCCGATTTCAAACTTTTAGTCTAATCTAATCATTTCGTTTGATTTTTGGTAAAGATATAAACCTAAAAATTAGATATTGGAATAAATAAAATAAAAATAAGAGACCATTAAATTAAATTTCGTTACACTAAACTGTTTCGTGATGCTTTGTCACGTGCCAAAAATTACTAAACATAAAACGTACCAAAAAGTAGAAATAATGATTTTTTTAGTTAATCTCGAAGAGTAAAATAATATTATTTATTTATTTATTTATTTAGGAGAGGGGAGACAGAAGTTTTATAGGCTCTCGGCAAACAACATAATTTATATTATTTTGAAGAAATTAGATGTAAAAGAAAAAATTACATTAATCATTAATTATAAAATTTAATAGTATAATTATTTTAATTATTAATATATAGACTAAACAAAAATTAGAGTTTCATTAAAAAATTTATTTAAAAAATGAGAATAATTTTAAAATATTAATATATTTTGTTAAGTTGCGTGCAACACTAAAATAATAGGGATCCAATCCCAACATGAAGTCTAGGTCTAGCCCACTAACCCGAATAAGATTAAAACTTAAAAAAAATACTAATTCCTTGTTAATTAATCCACCTGTTTAACAAATAAGAAACCCCAATCAATTAATCAAAAACCCTAATTTCTTAACACCCTCAATCTCTATCTCCCTTTTTTTCTGTTTTTTTTTTCTTCTGTTTTGGACACAGTTTCGTTTCTTCCTAGATCTCTCAGAATTGCAAGTTCTTGCCTGCCGCAAGGATACCCTTTTGCATGCTGTCTGCCCCAAGGCTGAGGTGCGTGCATTGGTCGAGTCATGGGCCATTTAAAACCCAAATGGGCTGACGTCCAGGCGGTCCAGGTTGAGACCAGGGTTAAGCCCACATGCTAACTCATTCTGATTTTCTTTGGACTTCTTGTCTCTGCTAACCAACGTTTTACCTTTGCCGATTTGTTCGTTACAACTGCTTTCTTTCTAATTATGCGTTTTTTTCTCAGTTATTGAACTTGTTAAGAAATGCATTTGAAGGGTCTATTTTAGTGGGGCTACTCCTTACTGTATAATCGACAAGAACAAGTGCACGTCCGCACCATGCTTCTTAAATGGTTTGTTTTCACATGAATGGTTCATAACAATGAATTATGAATTACATGTCCATGGAAACCTGCCACCCCACTTCTCTCTGATCCCAGAAGATAATGGTTTGCACCAGTCTGTCGCTCCAGAATTGCGTCTCAATGGCTACATTTGGCTGGCAGTGGGAACCTTTAATGCTCCTATGTCCATTTACAATTGACAATGTGTGGGCTCAGTACATCAGAACTTGGCTAAAACAATCTCCCGCATAAAATTTTTTGGAGCTGCAAAACAGACAGAACCAACATACGTTGAAATCAAGCCATTGATAGCTATGAACCAACTGAATTCATGCCTAATGAAGGATGCAACTTTTTCCTGAGACTCTGCGATGTGCTTTCGTTTTTTCGGTTTTATTTTGCAGGAGGGATGCAACTCTGAGGAAGAACGATAACACCAAATTTGCTGCAATGGTTGTATTGCACATTTTGGGAAAAATGTGAAAGAGGAGGAATTAGATGGACGTAAGTACCTTGTCTGCCAGTGAAGAGGGTAAACTGACCAATTGCTTGTCTGAGAAACATTTCAACTCCACTAACTATGATGGCTCCTGCAGCTTCTGCATCTTTTAATAGTCTGGTCTTTCTAGGTGTGTAGACTGCATCGAAGACGACCTGGTAGCTCCCCAAGGTTTCCTGAGAAAAACAGAGAAAACAAAAAAAGAAAAAGTTTTAGTAATGAAGCCCAACTGAAAGTTGCTTTAGTTGAGCAGCAAGGACAGAGAACCTTGGCCACGGGTATTCGATCATTATTTGGATGCATTCCTACTGGTGTTGCATTTGCAAGGATTGCTTTGTTCTCTGGCTTGAAATGAACTAAATTTTTGTATTGCTGAGCTTCACCGGATACAGCATGAGCAAGGGATTTTGCTCTATCTGTTTGGACAAAAAAAGAGAAATACAGAACAACCAAAAAAAAAAAAAAAGTCTTAGATACTCTCTCACTCCATCTTCTAGTTCATAGAGTCACCAAACAGTGCTGCATAAAAGTTAAATGAAAGTGAATAATTACCAAAATCAATGTCAAAAATGATTACACGAGCTCCCCTGCTTTTAGCACCAAAAGCAAGGGCTCTTCCTGCACCTCCAGCACCAACTAGCACAAAATGTTTCCCTGCCAACGGTGAAGTGAAAGACTCTGTGCCATTGCTGTATCTGTGGTCTGTCATACACAAGAATCACACAGAATCACTGGTTTGATCAACTGTCAAGGAGAAAAATACATCGAAGAGAATGAATTATTGAAGTCTATACCTTTCAAAGCATCTTCAATGGCAGTTATTGAAGCCTCACAGTCTGTATTGTAACCTATCAGCTTCCCATCACTAGGCCTCCTTATAATAGTATTGACAGCACCTATAGACTGATGAAGTATGCAAATGTGATTAGTAACTAAGACTACATACGAGCTCTGCAATCATAACTACAGGACATGACAAAAGATAACCATGGTCACCAAGATTATTGAAAATCGTGCTGTCATGCAAAACCATTCATTTCATATGTAAATGTTTTCGCAAGATGGTTAACTCAACCTTTGCAAGTGGATCAACTTCGTCGCAAAACTCAATTACTGCTTCCTTGTATGGGATGCCAACACTACATTTAACAGGGCAAGAAAAATAAGAATTTGCAAACTAGTCATCATGTGATGCGAAGCATGTAGCATGAAACACCAGCTTTTCAAATTTATCCAGTGGGAATAATTTATCAAAAGATCTGAGTTTCTCCAAATGACATCAATACAGAAAATTCTAAAAGAAAACTGTTGACGTAATTGGTGTTTGTCAACTTCCACAATTGGGTATAAAAGGTCACAAAGCTTACCTAAAGCCAGCAAAGTCAGGGCTTGAGTAGACACTGAAGAATTCCTTGAGATTATCAACAAACATTGGGACATAAATTCCATTGTAGTTGACATCTCTGAAGGTAGGGTTGTGCAAGATGGGGCCTTTGCTGTGGCTGACTGGTTTGGAAATAAGCCCAAAGACTTTGGTCTCTGAATTTATGTTCTCAACCTTGTAGGCTTCTCTAAAGCTGCCTAAAGTAGGCAGACCAGGAATCGGATGTCCTTCCATAGATCCATAGACTAAAGCACCCCCAAATTTTGGGCCCAATATCTGGCTTATGAGACCTCTTTCTCCTACAGAGTATGCAAGAATTGGAACCTGCAGATAACAGCAAAGACCAGAACTGTTACATCAAAACTCAGCCAATTGACATTCCAAAGGTATGACAATTTGATTTTGGATAGTGTCATTACATCTAGATTTTGTAAGAATTGGATCACATATGACTCTTTATTGGATTCAGAATCTCTGGGAATAACAACCAATAACTACTTTCCGAACTTCCTAATATTTTGTCAAGATCTTGATTTATATAAGATCCATACACAAGACAAAGACACATCTCGACAAGTTGTTGCTGCCCAGTGTACATGTTTGCCATCTGGTTCATGTGGACAGCCATAAAGCTTTAATACAATACCTGACAATGTGTGAGCAAGTGGAAAATTCTTTCAATTTCTGTAATATCACTTGCATTAGAGACAAGTCTGACAATATCTGCTCCAGTTGCTTGCATGCGAGAAACAATGTGGCTCAGATTTTCTTTTGATGGAGTTTCACCATTCAGATAATGTGATACGATAACTTGCCCACCAGGACAACGCCTGTTTTTAAGTTGCCCCATCAGATCAGAAGCCACCTGAGTGATCATGTGATGGAAGTAAGACCAGTTGGACAACAATGTTCAATGTTAACTATTCACATCACAGTAACATTGATGGAGAAATTGATGATCAATGGCTACTTATACAAGATAAGGAGTCTAAAGTGAATCTACAGTTGACTAACAAGCTATTTTAAAAGCTGTCAGTACCTGCAATCCTAGACATTCAGCATGAAATAACATTCCACTATTAAAGCATAAATAAACAAAAATGGAAGTCTACCTAGGCATTTTTTATACCATAAACTGAAATTTGAGTTTTGAATACAATGCGATGTATGGAGTAACTTTTTAGCCGCACAAAAATGATTTTGCAAGTGGAATAAACTGAATTATGGCATCTAAAAATCAACAGCTTACACATGTTGTTGACATTTGAAGTAGAAGCTAGATATGGCTAAACAAGAATCCGCACATAAATCACAGTTTTCCTTACACTAGCAAATCGTAAATCAGGTTCAACTGCTTCATGATTTGCGGCATGAAAATTTTAACAAAACAGGCGCTTCACTGTGCATTAAACTAGCTCTTGGTCACAGTTCTTAGAGAAATCAAATTGTCTAAAAGCAGAAAAAACTGCAGAGAACTTCACTTTGGTTCTTTACGTCGTTTGCAACCTTCAATGTCAAGAAGGATTTTTAAACAATACCTTGAGTTCAAAATCAACATAATCGGCACCCAGTTCATGAGCCAGTAGAAGTGCTTCCATCCTTATCTGCTCCTCTCCTTCATACTGACCTCCTTCCCACTTTGGCCTGTCATTGCATAGCATTTGACATGAAAGGAATTCAAGCTTTTAGTTTCTGCGTCAAAACATTCATATGGAAACTTTACACGATTACACCTACCTTCTATGGTTTAAACATTCTCATGTTATGATAGGTATTTAATGTTCCTTGTGTAACCCAAAAAAAAAATAACAAAGGTGCTCCTGATTGTTCATGAAGAGTAGAAACAATACTTGAACATGCTTCCAAGTGCATCTACAAATACCTGCGTGTGCCCACACACATGTTCCTCCCAAAAGTTTATTGGTCATACTATAAGACTTTATTCCATAATCTCTACAGCTGCTTTGAAATTCTCATATGCAACTTTTAAATCTTTTAGTAATCAGTTAAATATCTATCAAAGTTATAGCCTAAAATTAGCATCCTATCTTGAGTTGTGTGAACACCCGCAACTTATCATTGGACTTTGGGTTCCCTTTAAATTATTTACAGGCCAGCAGCTGATCATAATGTTTTTATTATTACTTTGTACCCTCTACTGCAGAGCATATGTATCCACAAATAGCAGAGCTACAGGACCTTCATTCACTATTGGCATCAATCAAAAAGCTAGCCATGAACGGGACTCCCCGTACCCATTTTAAAAATTTGAAGCCCTCCACTATACTTTTGTTCTATTCTATTAAAAAACTAAAAAATGCAAACACTGACAAAATGGGTATGCTTAAAGCCAGAAACCTCTAATAACTGGACCCTACATCTTTCACAAAAATGGTTCTTTATTCTCTTGTAAATTTGTTGCTTTAAGCCATTGAATCAAATATTGCGACTGGCCTTTGGAGAACTGCATAAACACCCACCAAATCATATTATATAATACCATTGCAAGAAAAGGAAAATGCATTAACGGAAACAGAACAGTGATAAAAATTACCTATACACAATGAGCACTGGCAAAGGCTTGTTTCTTAGGATAGTTTCCAGGTCTTGGCGAGGCTGGAAGTTCTTAATATGATCCAACCTGACCTCAACAACATGAGCACCTTGTGCCTTTGCATGGTACATATCATTCATCAATTGCTGAACTGATTGAGCCATTAGTGGCGTACAAACCATAGTAGAACCAGTCACAACTCCAACACGACCCATAAGGCCAAATAAACAACAAAAGAAATAATCTTTGAGACAGAAATGAATTCAAGCAAACAGAACTGAATAATGAGCCAAGAAATGTAGGTGCAATACAAGAATCAATTAACTGTGCCTATGAACAAAAAATTGCAGGAAAAAATGGATTTGTTGGGTGTTGATTGAGAAGAACTGAAACACAATTAGGATGAAGAAGCAATCAATGTACCCAACAAACCCAGATAGAATGGATATAAATAAGGCAATGTCCTCAACTGGGGTAGAAACTACTGCACATGGTAGAAAAATCTGGATAAGGTTTGGTGAGTCTTGCAATTTGTAGTAGTCCCCATTTGAGGCAAGAAATTAAAAACCAACTTGAAAGTTGATTTATTTAATTTTTTAAAATAAAAAATAATTAGAGTAGTCGTCTGGGTTGAACTGTAAAGTTTACCTGCTAAAAGGTGAAGTTTGGTTTGGTGGGCATCTTCCTTTAGCAGTGAGTTGGTGGCAATTTGCTCTAGTTTTTTTCTCTAGTTTTTTTTCTTTTTTTTTTTTTTATCAAATTAACAAAAACACACCTATGAACCAGTATAATTAATTTAATGATAAGAACGAATTTAATATAATGCAAGTTAAACACTTTTATTCTTTAAATATATTTTTTAAACTTGTCTTTTCATAATCAAGGATAGTCATAATAAAAACACATGCATTGGACCTAAAAAGGCAAGAAAATTTTCGGAGGACTGCGGAAGCCAATTTTCAGTTAAAATCATCCGCCAAGTTGCGATCTTGTTTCGGCTTTGGTTGGTGGGGGGGTGCAGTAGGTAAGAAAAGCCCACCAACATTGGCCAGCTCAGAAATTTGGCAACAATCAAAGTTCTGTGTAGATTCTGGGGCCCAGGCAGGAGTAGGAGATGTGTAGCCACGTCATGCTTAAGGTATCGCTGTCTGTGTACGATGTGGTTGGTGGGCCTGAGTTGGAGTGTTGCAGTGGAGGCGACGACAGGGGAGGGCTGGCTGGTTGCACTGGTTAATATCGGCACCTGTTGCGCATTGTTGACCCGGGTAGACCACCCCCAGCAGCAGTGGCGTGTTGGGTTCATAGATTGATATGAGACGTCGATTAACTCCAAATCCAACGGTTAGGTTTTGCACTGACAGCTTTTGTCGGGTCAACACTTTCATGGTAAATCTGTCGGTATGACTATCCAATGGTCGTGTATTTTTGCGTCTTCTGATATATTTGCGAAAAAGTTATGGGGATGCGAGCGTTAGGTGTGAGTTTATATATATATATATATATATATATAAATTAAAATAAAAAATATATAATTAATAATTATGATATAATGTTATACCTAATTTTACATTTAAAATTTATTATTTGCTTGTTAGATCTTAGATTATTTGTCACTCTTTGAATAACATCAAATCCCATAATAATCTCCTCCTTTGATTTTTGCTTGCTTCTTGATTTTCAAGAAAGTAGATAAAAAGTAGTTTGCAACTTCAATTTGAAGTTATGAAGTCAGCGAACCAATGATGACTTTTGACTTCAATTTCTAGCTCTAGCTCGGGTCCGCAATTGAAACGAAGTTGGATTTCTCAAGGCTTGCCAAACCCAACCCAATTTCTCAAAAGGACTCAACCCACCCACCACTCCATACGAGTTCGAGTTGGATTCCCTTTTCTTTCGCTCTTCTCTTATTAGAAAGTCAAGTAATTTAGAACCCATGTGAGGGGACCTCGGGTTCTTTAGACTCAAATTCAACCTGCTTCGAGCAAGTCTGCATGGTGAAAGTTAGTTTTAGACATGGATCAATAGCCTGTTACAAGATGACATCCATGTTTGGTCTGAAGACCTCAAAAGGCATTTTTTTAATCCAACCCCACGCTACGCAAAAGCCATCGATCCAAACTCATGCATTAAGCATAGCCAATGCAATGAAAACGCATGGAATACATGGCTTTATTAGACAGGCTGGAATTGAACTGGTAAACTCAAAAGAACTAGGCATTGCTATAAGCTTAATAAATGATGCATAAAACCGTGAGGCGTGATCACAGATTTTTTCCGTATCACCCTCCATTACAAGTCAGCCCGACAACAGCCTGTAACTTAAAAGAAAGAAAATAAAAAAGGGGGGGCCTGCGAAGGCCTCATTTTCCGAGTAATTTGCCAAAGGGTGAGGATCATTCAGTTTTCAAGACAGACTAAAATTAACACCAAGAAGAAAACAGAAAGAAATTGGGTAGTACAACTTGGCAAATGAAATTCCTAGCAAGTCACTTCGGTGACATCTTTATGTACAACTTGGCCTAACTCTCACTGAAAGAAAACAGATGCAAGAAAAGTGTCAGTAAGTCGTAATCTGCAATTGGCCTAGCAATTAAAAATTTTGTGCTTGTCAATTTGGCAATAAATTATAGTGACGAAAAGCACAGGCTAGACTATATAACTAGGTGAACCCAGGACATCTCAGAGGCGCATTGGCCCATCATAGAGTGAATTCCATGGATGATATGGATTAGCATTGTTATAATCCCAGCTCTCATGGATATTTACTGGAGGGTAACCATTAAAACCATGTGGTCTGACTGATGTAGCCAGATATGGTGCACATTGGATCCTAAATAGTCCCGACGGCTGCTGACGAGAGGGTCTTGTCGAGCGAGTATTGGGAGTTGAACGAACAGATGCCCTTCGAGGTTCTACTGATGATAGCCGGCATCGCTTATTGCCACTCTGCCCCTGTGATCGAGTCTTCTGGTTGCTGCTAAAAGGTAGTGAAGTGCTCTGAGAGGAAGTGGTGGGAGCTCTGCTGGACGCTGACTCAGGATCAGGGTGGGAACTGGCAAAATTCGAATCAAAAAGCTTCTTATTTTGATCCAGGAGTAAAGCCTTTTCTTTCTCAAGAAGATCAATGGCTTCTCGAAGGCACCATGGTGGACATGCAGATTGAAGCCCATGATCTTCAATGCATTTGATTGCAGCCTTCATAGCAACAATCCTTTTATTTGTTGCATCCATCTGTCAACAAAATTTTGTAAGCATACAAATTTGGTGGCAGCTACATGACACAACGGAAAGTAAGCATTAACAAACCAAAGGTAAGGAACCTACCCGTTCTTCTGGTGACTTCTTGTGTTTCTTTCTACAAACTAATCTATATTTCCCCCTGTAGTGCTTTAGATGGTCCTTCAAGAGGATCTCAGGAGGGAAATCTTTAACCAGATTAAATGCATAGATCAATTCAATTGCTTCTATGCGCTGTGCTTTTTCAACAAGACTCTGAATAAAACCTATTACACAACAAAATATGAGTTGCACAATTGCAAATAAAAAATGAATAAAATGGGAAAACATAAGAAAGCAAGAGATCAAGAAACAGGATTTTTCTTAATCCTGACATATTTCAGAAGTCAAGCAACAGGCATGTTAATATGATGGAAACAACCAATCCCTTAACCATTACAACAAAGCACAATCATCAGAAACTCAAACAACAGTTGCCCAACATGGAAACAAATAAAGTTGACATGAAAAAATATTTGTGCTGACCTCCCCATTCAAACTTTTGTGATATAGATTCAAAAGGTAAATATATCCCAACAATCCCCAAAGATACACATAAAGTTAACATAAAATCACTTACATCAAGGCAAAATTGAAAAAGCAACATGAGATCACTAAAATTTTTATGTTGGAAGCCATCTCTCAAATAAAATGTATACTTTAGGTAAATGTTAGAAAAACTTGAAAATGGAAAACTTATGTTTTGTCCTTCACAGCCCATGATGCTGGAAAGAACAAGAAGAAAGGAGAATCACACCAGGGGTTTAGTCATCATGTTGACATGCTTAATTGGTATGCACAAAGGAATTCAGCAACCAGCTCATATGGTAAAGCCAGAATGTTACTCATGACACTGAAACATTATGCATGACTTTTTTCCCTTCATCATCTTCTTATTTCTAATATTCTTCAAAGAAACAAGTAAATGGATATTGCTAGAAAATCAAATCAAATCAGTTCAAATGCTTAAGTTCTTGCATTTAGTCCAGCTATGTTAAAAATCAAATAAAATCCCTGATTCCTTGGAGTTAGCTGGCCATTAATTTTGTGTATTAGCTAATTTACTTTTCTCAAATGACTTTTTATATTTTCTCCATAATTCTAGGGTCTAGATAAGGAATTAGTTTGATATCTATATGTATACCTTGTTGTTGGATAGAAATTCAAATGAGAAATTCTCTTTTCAATTTTCATTTCAGATATCTTATTCTTTATCAGCAAATAAATAAATAAATGTAAATCCAAGACAGTTTAACAGATAGGAAAGACAGTTTAATGGATAGGAATGAAGCACATCAGGATTGCCTAACCCTACTGCCAATATTTTCTTATGATGCATGTATATTGTCACCTTCACAAGTTTATAGCCAGATGGTTTATTTGCTTAGTAATGTTATTTCTTATGATTTAATGGTGCTGCTCAAAATTATTTGTTGTACCTATCCAGGACATGAAAAGAAAAGTAACAAATAGCAAACATACCGAATTCATAGCTGAAACAAATAAATATCTAGCCAACAAATAAGAAACGTACCATTGATCTTGTCAGCAAACCCAAGGACATGAATTAATTCAGGAGTCTGACTATACTGAGCAACAATCATCAAGTAACCAAAGAGCTCATCAGCATCAAAAGCAGAGGCTAATCCGTAAACAGCCAGAAGCAGCAATCCCAAAACTTCCAGGGAATGCTCAGATGTTGCTCTCATTTTTGTTATCCAAACACGAGCAAGTTTCATCGCTTCTTCAGCTACATGGGGCCTAATTTCAGGGGATATCTTCATCAATTGCTCTAATATGAGGATGCAACTCCCCCTTACAACACCCTCTTCAAACTCCACATCTCCACTCTTTAAATGGGGAGGATAAAAGCCTTGCATCGCATCCAAAACAAGCTTTGCAGGATCTGATGATTGCTGTAGAGAAGCAATTACATTTTCCAATGAATCATGATCCTTCCCGTGCTCATTTAAGAACATTTGCAAAGCCTTTCCATCTGTTTTCAACAACACACTGACATTGGAACCCATCAGATTGTCTGTAGCATTATTGACTGCACAAGAATGTGGTTGATCAACCTTTGCATGGGAACTAACAAATTGTTTCTCCTTCAAATCAAAATCCCTATGCTGTTCTTCAAATTTCCCTTTTGTCAATTCAAATTCCTGAATCCTTTCAGCAAACTTCTTACCTTCCAATTCAATGTTTTTGCATTGATCCTCAAGCTCCTTTTCTTTCAATTCAAGGTATTGGGCTCTTTCCAAAATCTTCTTATTTTTTAGTTCTGCTTTCTGGACCTGTTCCTGAACTTGCTTCTCCTTCAGTCCAAGCTCCTTATATTGCTGCTCAAACTTATTATTTTTCAATCTGAACTCCTCAAAATGATCCTCAAACTGTTTTTCTTTCAGTTCGAGTTCTCTTAAACATGTTCTAAAATGTTCATCTTTCTGCTTAAGCACTTTGAAACCCTCCTCGAGTTGCTTCTCTTTCAACTCAAGCTCCTTAAATTGCCCCTCAGCCTTCTTATCTTTCAATTTCATTTCCATCTGCCATTCCTCAAATTTCTTCTCATTCAACTTGAGTTCTTTAGACAATAAATTAAGTTTCTCTTCCTTCACTCTTAGTTCCTTTGACCAATCTTCAACTTTTTTTTCTTTCAATTGAGATTCCCTGAAAATTGTTTCGCAATGCATCTCTCTCACCTCAGTCTCTCTCAATCTCTTAGCAAGCCTTTCCTCAGTTGACCTAAACTCATCAGCTCTCCCCTTAATGGACTTACTGAACAACTCCAACTTCCGCTTTCTTTCTCCAAGTTCTCTAAATCCTTCTTTTATTTGCTTCTCCTTCAACTCAAGTTCATTGTATCGTTCCTCCACATTCCTCTCTTTCAATTTGTGTTCATTGCACAAATCCTCAAATTTCTTCTGATTCAATTGAAGTTCTTTAAATTGCCTTCTATAACACTCATCTTTTAGTCTAATCTCTTTAGACCGCTCTTCAATCAATGCCTCTTTGAGTTTCAATTCAACAAGTGATTGCCTCTCTTTTGCCTCAGTCCCTCTCAAACTCTCAATAAACTCTTCCTCCTTTATCCTAATCCTCTCTGCCCTCTTCTCAACAGATTGACTAAACAGCTCCAAGTTATCCTCCCTCTCTCCAAGTTCCTTCAACTTTTCATTAATTCTCTTCTCTCTCATTTCGAGACCACTAGCTTGCTCCTCAAGCTCCTTGCACCATTCCTGGATTTTCTTCTCATTCCGTTCAAGCTCTTTCATTCGATTTCCAAAATCTTTGTCGTTCAACCCATATTCTCCATTCCCAACCTCAAGTGTTTTCTCCCTTGACTTCAATTCACTCAAAACTTTCTCATATTCATTCTTTTTCACCTCGATTTCAGCTAACCTATCACTAACCTTGTCCTCTGCTGCCCTAACCACCTTCGCTCTCACCTCGACAGAAAACAAAAACTCCTCAAATTTCCTCTCTTTCTCATCAAGCAATTCCAGCTTCCTGACCACAGACTCCCTCGCCGCCTCAGCCTCTCCCTTCAGATTCTGCATCCGCTCCCTCTCATTGCTGAGCTCCCTCTCTCTCGCCTCAAACTCTCTAATCCTAGCCATCACCAACACTTCTCTCTCCTCCACCGCCTTCTCCTTCGTTTCCACACCCCTAACCCTATCTTGCACCGACTGCTCAACCAAAGCAAGCTCCCTCGTGCGCTCCGTAATGGCATTGTGTGCCGCATCAAATTGGTCATCGATTTCCTTCCATTGGCGCGTGAGCAAGATAATCGATGACGCCTTCTCGTGAAGCTCGTTGAGAGTCTGGCGAAAAATCGGCCTTCTCAACTCGCCCAGCTCCTTCCCCGCTGCGTCCCTCGAAATCTTCCCCTCCTGCCGCTCCTCACTCGCCATCACAAAGCTCGAAAACAAAGCCTTTATTTTGCAAAACTCAGAATCAGACCCTTCTATTATACAAAGAACCTCCAATCCAGATCTAATTTAGACAGCGGCGGCGAAGGAAAAGTTTCCCCTCGGGATGCGTGGAGGAAAAGGAAAATAATTGAAGAGGAGAGAAAGCGAGAAACAGAGACAGAAAGAGAGAGGGAGTGGGTTACTTTCCATGGAGGCTCTTTATGGAAATCTCGATAGTTTTAGCCGCTCGAATCTCAAGTTTAATAATTTTATTTTTTATTTGTACTAATAATAACTAAATAAATCATAATCTTCAGTTTAAAATTTAAAATAAAAATTAAGACAGCTCTAATCAAAATGATTATTTTAGTTCAAAAAGTCGAAGTAAAAAATACCGACAAAAAATGTCTCCTTCCACGAAGTTTCCGGTTCCCCCGGGCAACAGCATTACAAGAGATTTTACCGTTATTGTACGGAACTAACATCGTTTTAGCAAGCAATCCTATACAGGGAGGGAGGCTTAGTCCATCCATACAAAACATGCAACAAAGTGTCGTGGGTTAGGAGAAACAGAAGCAACTGTCCGGGGACTTTGTCGGCTATACATGGGATTGTGTATCCTCACAGCAGAAAACCTGTCACTCATTTGAAGCTGATGGATTCATTTACGGTCATGGCATTGTCCGATGGGGTCTGCCAAAACTGCTCAACCTGGGACGCTTCTGATTACCCTGCATGAGAGATGAACGCGGATGAATCCTACCATGCAGCCGTGGTTGGCCGGTACAGGCTGAGACTGGCAGGATTTGCATACAACCTACAATGTAATCAGTCAGAGCTCCGGATTCAGTCATGGGGCATTTACTTCTGACGTATGAATCGAGGGTTTTAATTAAAGAAGTAAAATTTAATGAGTACCAACAGGAAATTTACCTGCAGGAACATCAACCAAACCAAGGGCTTGGCATATTTCAGCAGCCTGTCTGTGCTGTAGGACAATATCAATAAGTCCAAAAATCTGGTCTCTTTCGAAATGAGGTCCCAATCCATAGATAGCCAAGAAGAGCAAAAAACCCAGAACTTCCATTGAATTCTTTGTTTCTGATCGCATTTTTGCTTCCCAAAGCAATGCCAGTCCCAATGCCTCTTCTCTCAAACAGGGACTTATGTCCGGTGAAATTGTCATTAGCTGCTCCAACAGAAAAATTTTGCTACTCAGTGAACTTGCATCAAAACTCGTGTTTTCCTTTTTTTGAAATCCCCGCATCACATTCAAAACAAGCTTTGCTGGGTCTGATGAAAACTTAAGCGCAGCAAAGATTTCGTGGTGTGCTGAAGCTAGCTCACCCACACAATCAAATTGGACTGGTTGTGAAATTCCTTCAGTAGAGTTGGCATTGGATTGGAGATTTGCAAATGAAGAACATACTGGCGACACGCTCCCTAAGCAGGCAAAATATGAACCATTAAAGAATAAGAAATCGGGACTCATGATAGATGACATGGGCCACATCCTACACTGCAATATGACAGCTACTTGGTGAAGGCACATCCTTAGGTATCACAAAGCACTAAACTAACCAAGTGGCTTGCTCATAATTCAAGACCTATTAGTGTGAGATTGTGCAAGATGAATCCATTTCTTTAGCCATATTTTAGAAGAACATAGACCCAACACAACAAACTCAAATTTTCATCACTCATTATAATATGGGATTTAATCTCAATGCCTCCTGCATACTGCAGATATCTGAGACTGGAACTGATAAAGAGATAAATAAAACACAAAAGGTTAGGGTAACACCAACCCTTCACAAATCAAAGGCTTTCGGCTATTGCAACTCCCCATTGCTTGATTGAGGAGGAAACAGAGATACCATGTCCCATGACCCTGTCCCAAAGGCATTGGTGAAGAGACTGCTTGACTAGATGACAAAACATTGCACTACTTAAAACGAAAGCAGCACCACTACATAGGTCCAGAAATTATTAGCTATCATTTCTATGGCATAATTAAAAGAGCAGCAAGGTCATCGCAACTAGCTGTCCTTATGGACTAAAAGGCATACAGCTATTATACTGACATGTACACACATATACATACACACATGCACACACACAAAAATATGTATGTCTATATATGGATGCATATTTATGTATAACCTACACGAATAACCTGTAAATAGTGTCATCCAATCAATTATCAGTTCAAAATTGTGGAGAAAGAGCTCAAAGCTTACCAGCTAAATTATCTGCAATCCCAAGACCCTGTCGTAGCTTAGGGTCCCGACCATGCTGCTTTATAGTGTCAAGAAGATTTTGAAGCTCAATGGCACTGAAAGCAGAGGCCAGTTTAAAGGCTGCCAACAGTTGCAAAAACCCCAGGACCTCCAAAGAGTTCTCAGGCATTGCCCTCATCTTTGCCCTCCATTCAACTGCAAGCTTCATTGCTTCTCCTCTCACTTGAGACTCAATCATTGGTGAGATATTAAACAACAGCTTTAACAAAATAATACAACTCCTCCTGATAATATTTATGCCAAACTCCACATTCCCCGAGTTTAAACCCTGAGGGTAAAATCCTTGCATGGCATCTAACACCATCTTTGCTGGTTCTGATGAACTTTGAATAGCTGTACAAACTTCATTGAGAACCAAATCATGCACCATCAAATGTTGATTCAAGAGCAACTGCAGATTTGCTCCATCACTTGGAATACAGCATTGAAGACTTGCAGACATAGAATTAGTGTCAGCTGACAAATTTTCATGTCGCTTTATTACCACTCTTAGATGAAGGAAGTCATTCAATAATTTCTGTTTTAACTCCACCTCCTTGCCATGTTCTTCTATTGCTCTTTTCATTGAATCAAACTGCTTCTCTTTTAATTTAAAGTCCTTTACACGTTCTTCAAACTGAGTCACTTGCACCTGGAATTCTTTAAGGCGCTCTTGGCAAGCCATTTTGAGGGAATCAAAATGCCTCTCCTTTTCTTCAAGCCCTTTGGAAAGTTCGCAGGATGTTCTTTGAATAGACTCCAGTTGCATTTTTTTTGATTCAAGCTGATAACAGCATTCAATAAGAGATTTTCTTGCCAAATCAAGGTTTTTCTCTTCTGATTTAAGTTCCTCGGACGATTCCACTATTGACTTTTTGACCAAATTATGTTGTTCCTTCATGTTTTTGAGCTCCTTACTGCAATCTTCTACTGACGTTTGGACTGATGTCAGTAGCTTCTCCTTTGTGTTAAGATTTTGCATAAGCTCCTTCATGGCAATTTCACAAGCGTGCAAATCCATCTCTTTCAACTTAAGGTTTTCATAATATGAACTTAACTTCTTTTTTACTGACTTTAGCTCCTCCTCTTTTGACTCAAGTTCTTTAGCAAGCTGAACTTTGGATCTCTGGAAGGAATTCAATTGCTTATCTACTGCATGAAGCTCCATCCGACGCTCTTTGATAGATTTTTCAATCAAATCCAAATCTGCCTCTTTCACCTTGAGATCTGCACTGCGCACGATAATAGACGCCTTTATCGCTTCATGCTGCTTCTCTTTAATTTCAAGTTCTTCAGTGTTTTCTTTGATCAACTCTTTGATTGAATCAAGCAGCTTCTCCTTCAAACCAAGATCTTCTGATTTCTCATTGATTAATTTCTGGATCCCACTCAGTTCCTTCTCTTTTAAGTTCAGCACTTGAAGCTGCTCCTCAATCAATTTTGCAGTTCCATCCTTTTCCCTTTTTTCCAAATTAAGCTCTTTCCGGCATTCCTCTATCAGTGTTTGGGCTGCTTCCAGTTCCTTTCCTTTCACTTCAAGGTCCCCACAACAATTCTCAATCAGATTCTGCAATAAATTCAACTTTTTATCCTTCAACTCAAGCAGACCATTATGATCAGTGATCAAGTTTTTCAAATCATGCAATTCCTTTTCCTTCAACTCAATCTCATGGTTACAATTTCCAACTAATTCAGACAACTTCTCTGCCTCTTTCTTTTTGAATTCAAGCAACTCACGGCATTCATCAAGTGAGTTCTGAAATGAACACTTTTGCTCTTGTTTGAGAAAAAGCTCCTTACTACACTCCGCAAGAGCTATTTTTGTTGTAACCAATTTGCTGTTCTTTAATTCAAGCTCCCCAGCAGAATTTTCAATCAATGTCTGGACCTTGTCCAATTGCTGCCACTTCTCTTTAAGCTGGTTATTGCACTCTTCAAGCTCCACTTGTGTCATACTCAGTTGCGCTCTTTCCACATTGAGCTTTTCATGACAATTCTCAACTTCTTTTCTAGCCACTTTCAGCTTTTTCTCCTTTAAATTGAACTCCATGGTACATTCTTCAATCCACTTTTTAATCAAGGCCAATTGTTTCTCCTTCATTTCTAGATCAGTGGAACATGATTTGATCCCTTTTAACTTAATCTCAACCTCCTTATCCCGTTGCTCAAGCACTTTTGCTGTTTCCATTATTTTCTTCTCTTGCAAGGCAAGATCTTGTGCTTGTTTTGATAGGTTGCACTTTGATAATTTCAAATGATCGTCCAGATCTTTCCACTGTAGTGTGAATGAAAATATGGAAGACGCTTGTGCATGTACTTGTTCAAGCACTTGACGTAAAGTCTCTTCCTTCATCTCAGCCACTTTAACAGCATCCATAGCATTCTCCATTGGAAGAACCTATGCACAAATGAAAGCTAACTTAAAACAAACTGCAACATAAGAACACAATAAACAAAAGCAAACAACCGGTGAAAATGGAGAAGCATAACTAGCAGTTCCAAAATGAACTGTTTGTCTCTAATGGACTAACCCTATACAAACACTAGAAAAAACAAGTGACAGCCACTATTTCTGAAATCTCCAACTTCCAGGACTTGTATATACTGTTCCTGAAGGCATTAATGGAAAGCAAGCCAATGGAGTGGACCTAAACAATTTCTGATTTTACCATCTACAATATCACTTTGGACTACGCTGATATCTGTTTTCTCAGATTTTTTAACTTCCAGCATATTGAACACTAATCAAATTAAATAAAAAATTGTTGAACAGAAATCAGTGATCAAAATTCATGCATATCATATTCACACATGTTTTTTGTCTGTGCCCCGCAAATGCAGGCATGCATTATTCAGGTGAGATCCTTAATCAAAGCACATAAAAATATAAACTTGACAAACTGGATCAGGCAGCCCATAAGCCGACTTCGTCTCCCTTTTGTGGACAGGGCAATCAGCCCAGGAATGTGGCCTTCCCTTTACGAGCAAAGCTCGTAGGCCCATCCGAATCAGAGCCGTTTCAATATTTTGCCTTTGTTGTATTCAAGTTAGCTTTTCAGGAAAATAATTAAAAACACCAAGCAAATGAACGAAAAATAAAGTTAAAAAAAAAAAAAAAAAAAAGACAAATTCCAGCCTGCTGTGCCTGTTACTGGCACTCTTTCATCCTCTTCCCTTTTACCAATCCTCCTGGAAAGATCAAGCAAATATTCTAGACCATCAAGCCAACTAGGTGGATGGTGTATTGAGACTCTTTTATTTCTCTTCATTACTATCCGTTCATTCACAATGAAAAAAATAAAATAAAATTTTGTACGTTGATTTCTTCCCTCGTTCTTGTCTTCTAACGTGAGTATCTTTAAAACAATGTTATGCTTATTTCGTATTAAAATTTGGCAAAAAATGATCTTGAAGCAGAGAATCAAGATCCAACACAGAAGGTGACAAAAGGCTCAAACTTTGTACCTGTACCAGCTTTCTTTTCCCTTTCTCTGTTCTTCTTCTTCTTCTTCTTCTTCTTCTCCTTCTTCTTCCCCTTCTCCTTCTTCTTCTTCTTCTTTCTTTCCCACTGTTTTGCGGACGATCCTGCCCTTTGTTTTCCTTTTCTAACCCAAATGTTATTTTGCCCTGTTTTTGGGTTTTGGGGTCAAGGATGGTGGCTGGACTTGCTAGGTCAATGGGTTGCACACTCAGGTTTCATGCTAAGAAAAAAAGCTGAGAATTTTTTTCAAGGAAACGATAGATGTGTGTTTCTTGGTTATGGGTTCTTCGGTTTATATATAGTTTTCTGCTTCATTTTCAGCTTGCTCCTCCTGTCTCAATGGTAGTATGTAATCAAGACTCCAGCTTTGTGCCGAAGGAAATGGAAATGGATTACTTGTTCTCCTTTTTTGTTGTTTTCTTCTTTCAAATCTCTTCACTAATGCTTACAAAGATGACTCTAAGCTGCTATTTGGTGGCCGTTGCGTCAGTTTCTAACTTTAAGTTCTGCAAGACTAAATGGCAGAAATGGAAAAATTAGTGCATTAGTGTAATTCTTGTGGGCAACAAATGGAGCCTTTTTATTGGCCATTCAATAGCTTTTAGACTAACGATCCAACGTGATCAATGCTCAAACTATGGATTTACCATTACTTTAATCCAACGGAGCTTTTTGGTTGGGTGCGACAAAGAGGGAAGACCCCATCAAATCGTATGAGCAAAGATCGTCACCGTCATTGCTTGTTTTATTCATTTTTTTAAAACAAATTGGATAATCCCTATATAATCGTTAATTTATAGTTGAGTGTGAAGCAATGGACATCCCATTATGGATAGGAATCCTAGAAAAATGGCAAATTGTTCTTCCCAGTAAAATGCTGCATTGCAGATACAAGGCGATGACCATGTGCTTCTTTTTTTTTTTTTTTTTCTATTTTTGGTCTCTCTTTTTGACACGATCAACTTTCGTAATGAAATTGTCGTTCTATTTTTTTTTTTTTTTTGCCATAAACGAAAAATTGTTTGAGTTAGAGCCCATAATCCATTCAGAGTAATTAACCATTTGGTAAAGCAGAAAGGTAGACCACGTGAGATCCCCAGACAGCTGTTGTTTAACGGAACCTTGCAAAGGCCTGTACTTTGATCGGCGAGTTAAAGTTCAAAGGTAAAATTGCTGGCGCGAAGATCAAATTTAGCTTTCCACAAACCCTAATTACCATTTTCAGATAGGAGGCAACTATAATGAATTCTTAATTAAGCAGAGATCGTTTTCGTGGTTCCCCTCATTAAAACTCGGTAACCAATTTATTTCAATTCATTTGCGTAGCCCAAATTCCACCACAACATTGCATCGCCAGCCACAGCTTCGGCAATTTTTTTAATGTCTCGATGCATACGAGAGAAGCAGGACAAAGCAAAATCTTCCGAGCCCAACTCTGATCCCACGGTGATACGGTATTTGTCAGGCCTTTATACGGACCACAAATGAACCTGTTCATGGTGTTGAAAAAGCATTAGATGCATTCAGAAGCAGTTGTTAATCAAAGATTTATTATCAGTCAAAATATGAGCTGACTGAATGGAAAGCGAACAATTAATCTCACTGGAAAAACGGAGAGATCTGCACAGCACATAGCTATGGGTAGGACGTACACAGAAAGAAATAGGCAACCCAGAAAATATTTACACCTTATTGATGTTGTTTTTGTAATATTTTACCCCTTTTTTTTTATTCAACGCCATGGAAAAGCACCCTCGATAGAGTTATCCAACAAATTATAGGCCGGGGTAGCAGTGGCACCCCAGGAAAACAGCCGTATGACATGAACAGACTAAAGGCGGCAACGATAAAATCCACAACTATAACATTAAGACCTGAGGAAATATTGGAAAAAGATCTATGCCCCTAATTCTTTCAATGAGAAGCTATAGACACTGCAGAAGCAACCAAGAATTTCAAGCTTGTTGGAGTTGTCATAGACAAATTATGTCCTGAAGATGGCTTAAAACGAGTAAAGAAACTCAAACATTGAGGTCTGATACTAAAAGGGGAAAGAAGGGATGTGAAAGGAAAAACTAGCAAATCTTTCGGGACTTACTTAGGGACAGCAAACAGTATGGAACCTTACCAAATGGTAAGAATGGGTAGAAATTGATGAATGGCTGCGCAGGCTTGAGGAAGGCAAAAACCAATTTCTTATAGAGTGCAGTCATGAATTAGATGACCACCATACAAAACTAGATACAGGTGATTAGAAAACGGAAGTCAAGAATATGCCTGACAGAAGGAAGCAAGGGAAACCACGATAATAAAACCAAGAAGAAACCCAAGGAAAAATGATCAAATGAGAAGATGAACTAGATATTTCCTGATCAGACATGGAAAAAAAAAATCAGTAGTTAAGAATCAAATAGACCCTTCTCAAAGAAATAATGGATGAAACACATCTATGAGAAAAGAACGATGACAGTACAGGGAGACCAAAATTGCCATTGTTTTTGCTCATGAAATTATTGATGAGCTAGGACTACAATCAAGCATATTTGACTTCAATGGCAACAGCTAAGAACTCTATCACCTAGTTTAGCTTTCATAAGCTTCACAAATAAGATATAACTATAAACTTATAACCTCAATGCAACCCACATTGAGAAAAGAATAAAATTACTCACACGCTGGAATGTTGGATATTTCGGCAGAAACTGCACAGGGGATCCCTAGGTTTGAGAGAGCTCCCTGTATGATTCCGCAAGGAAAATAGAGAAACATGCTCATTGCTTGAGCAGCCTTGTTTTCAGCCAATGCAGAAGGATCTTTGGGCAATCCCCCACCCTCTGTTGGCGGATCAGCTGACATCCGTGCAAGCCACCTAAACTGATTATCTTGCAACACAAAAGTACCCTACAACAAAGAAAAAAAAAAAAAATCAACTTGCAAACCGTCACAATCAAATGCAAGCCCATCTAGATCTGAACTCATCTTCTCAATTTTGACAACAGACCAAAACCAATCAAAACATCTGATATTAGCTTCCAATCCATCTAAATTTGAACATCTCAATGATTTTTCATCAGAAACGTGACAACTTCTCAAACTGGAAACTTACTCTATGATTTGTCTTCAAATTGTCAATTTGCTTCTTGAAGACCTCAAACCAGAAATCCTTGCAAATGAATTTTATTGCCTCTAGATGGTCACTAAACCGCGGCCGCTCCATCGTATACCTGATCAAGCAAACAGAACAACACCAAATCCTTTACTCCTCCCCATTTCACATTAGGTCGGGGTCAAAGTCTACTTTTCCTTTCCCTCCACACTTTCTCGGTAACCAAACAGCTAAATCAACAATGCATTCTAGAACAAATCACACAATCCAAGCCCTAACATAATATTATTATCGAAATTCAGATTTAAGGGGACAAATTTTAAAGTTGAAATCAAAGCGGAGGTGAAATTCTCTGGTAAGGTACCGACCGTTCGGAGAGCTGGTGGCCGACCTGATAGCCGATGGCTTCGATCCGACGGGCGGCAAGGTCGGGTCTATTGGCGTAGAAACAATTGCGATAGGACGATACCATTTCTGTTAGTAGGCTATCAATGCAGCTCTCTGACACTTCTCTTCCCATTCTCTCCACTCTCCCTCGGTCGATTTTTTTTTGGGTTTTTTGGGTACAAAACGGAGAGTTTTAAATGGTTAATTAATAGTACTGTTGCGATTGTGGGCTCCATTGGATTTGGATGTGATGGGCTTGGGAAATTCCCATTGGGTCCATATAACCGACATGGCCGGATAGTCCCATAAATTCAGAAAAAATTTCAATTAACTTCTCATAAATTCATAAATTTAGGATATAAAAATTTAATTACAATCAAATTATGATTATATAAATTAATTAATATAAACTTAATTATAAAAAATTAAAAATTTTATTAATTCATAGATACTACATTGATAAATTTTTTTAATAATATAAAATAAAAAATAGAAGAAAAAACTTTTTTTAAGGTCCTTTTTTTTTTGAAGAAAAAAAAAAACTTTAATTTTCACTTCTAACAAATGTTTGCACATCATTTTTCAATTAATTATATTAATAAATAAAATGAATCTTTCTTTTAGAGGAGAGGGAAAAAAAAAAAAAAAAGCAAATTTTCAAATTATCCATAGAAAATAAAATTAATGTTGTGAAATTATTCATGAGAACATGTTTGATAATAGTGATTTGTATGTTTAAGTGCAATTAAAAGAAAAAATTAATTTAAAAAATTTTATAATTATAAATTAAAATATTTAAAATTTAAGTAATAAATATATTATGCGTATATATATTCAGGCACACACGATCCAATCATTTACATCGTACTTTACACTCATATGCAGTATTTGTAGTTTATCATTACATGCATAATAAGATTATAAATATCAAAAAAAAACTCCCAAAAAAGGCTCCTTTATTAATTTATTCTTGCAGTCAATACAAATAGCTCCAATAATGGGACGAGAATGCTACAAATGCGGAGCTCATATTGAATTCTGGTGGGGTTAATGATTACTTGAACTGACACCAACAAAAGCCAGCACTGCATTTGGAGGACTGGCACGAGGGGACACCAGCGCTTGCAATCTGATTCAGTTTTGCAAGGTCCCGCCTCGTGGGGCGTCTGCTGTTTCCCTGTCTCGCTTGCCTTGGTCTCCTGGGGCAAGCCTCGCGGAGCTCATATTGAATTCTGGTGGGGTTAATGATTACTTGCACTGACACCAACAAAAGCCAGCACTGCATTTAGAGGACTGGCACGAGGGGACACCAGCGCTTGCAATCTGATTCAGTTTTGCAAGGTCCCGCCTCGTGGGGCGTCTGCTGTTTCCCTGTCTCGCTTGCCTTGGTCTCCTGGGGCAAGCCTGCCATCCGTTTTCACCCATTTTTTGTTTTTTTGTTTTTTTTTTAACATAATGTCAATGTAAGGAATTGAATATCGTAATGGATGTAAGTGCACGCATCCAAAGACTCCACAAAGAATGTATAAAGTAGAAAAAAAAAAAAAACAGAATTTATGGACTTACATGCTGCAATGACAAGTGGGGCAACTAAGAAACACAACTTGATCGAAGCCTTCTCCATTTTTGGGGTGTTGTTGCTCGAAACTTGCTTCGAATGCGTAAGAAGGATGATGTTAGGGAGGTCTAGCAGCCGCAAGAGCCCCAAGATTTTTTTTTTTTTTCCTCTGCCTTGGTTGTATTACAACGTGAGCTTAATTCATATTCTTGTGAGGACAGATACTATATTATAAAAAATAATACATTAATGAAATTTTAGTAATAATTTATATTATTTATTTATAAATTTAAAATATTAAAATATTTTATAATTATAAAAATTTAATTATAATTAAAATATAATTTTATAAATTAATTAATATAAATTTAATTATAATTAAATAAAATAATTTATTAATTTATAAAATTTTATTTTAATTATAATTAAAATTTATATAATTATAAATAGATATGCATGATAATCATGTTGACGCACGCGATTCTCGACGCTGAATTAAATACTAAATCTTTACGAGATTCTTCACTAAAATGGTACGAAAGACCCCACATCCCACGCCCCGGAGGATTATGGAACTTCGCAGCGTGATTGCACCGTTGAACGAAGGCCACCCACTCCGAGTAACAATCCCGGGAAATTGTTGCATCGTCTATTACCAATCCTTAGGCATACAATTATTTCACTGACAGTCAGATCAATCATAAGTTTCTCAGTTATGTGGATTTAATTAGCTATCTTTTTGTGTTAAGCAGCTAAAAATTAAGAATTTAAAATAAGGGTCAGACATTCTTTGAAGAGATTGGCTCCCAATATGTAGACATAATGATTTTATTGAGAATATATAACATTATAGAGATCTATAAATATAATTATTTATATTAATTTAAAAATAATAAAAAATAAATATTAAATAAAATAATTAATAATAATAATTTTTTTAATTAAATAATTTTATTAATTTTTTATTTTTTCAATTAATTTTATTTTTGACATTTAATATTTTTTATAAAATTTTTTTCTAATTAATAATTTTTTTGATTGATTTTATCTTTTTTTATAAAAACTTCTTTTATATGATAATTAAATATTATATTATTTTTAATATAATATTTTTTTTTAAAAAATATATAATAAAATATTAATTATAATTTATCAAATTTATTACACATCTTAAAAAAATAAAATTTTTTATTAATTTTTTTTATTTATTAATTTATTAATTTTATTTAATTCAATCATAATAATTTATTTTTTTTTTTTTTTAAATTAAACAATAATTTATTAATTTTTATAAATAAAAAAAATTAAAATTTTTATTTAAAAATATAATAAATTTATCATAATTTTTATTATTTATAATTTTATTCTCTAAATTGATATCATCATCAAAATATTAAATTTTTTACGACTTTTAACTTTAAATTAACATATCACTAGAATTTTTGTGTGTCATATTTTAAATTGATATTATCACAAAAATATTTATCTTTTATCTCTTTAATTTTCTCAATTTTAATAAATTTATTAATTTTTTTAACAATTTAGTGATAAATTTTAATGTCTAACCTCTCTTTGTATAGGTGAGTGAAAGAGATAATAACAGGTGAGTGAAAGAGATAACAACGTAGAGAATGAATTTTAATTTTACATCAAATGTTAACAATAAATCTTTTAATAAAAATTTATACTAATTGTTTCTCTGACTCATAATTAAACTGATTAATCAATTGATTAAATCAACTATAATACTCTAAAATAGTGGATATTTAACAAATTCTTATAAACTCTCCATCAACCTTGTTTCTTAATTAATTATATATTATAAAAAAAAAACTATCTATTTAATTTGTTAAAAAAAATTTTTCATGTAAAACAATAAATTTTTAATTTTATATATTATAAAATTAAAATTAAATAAATCATATAAAAATATATATTATAAAATTATAAATTAATAATATTTTTTTTTAAAAATAAAAAATAAAATAAAAATAAATTCTTATAAATAATATTTTGATATTAAATGTTATAAATTTAAAATTAAAAAATTTAAAATTTAAAATAAAAATTTTATAAAAATAAAAAATAAAAATCTCTTCAAAAATATCATTCTTCCATGAAATCAACTTCTAATAATTTATAAAAAAATTAATTTCTAATAAACTAAATACTCTAAAATCGTAATATATACGAATATAGCTTCGTTTATTAATTTAAAAATAATAAAAAATAAATATTAAATAAAATAATTAATAATAATAATTTTTTAATTAAAAAAATTTCATCACTTTATTACACAACAATTCCACAAGCACTGTCCAAGAAAGGAAGGGACAAAAATCAACAGGTTCCACCGCTATCCAACTAAGAAAGGGTACACTCATAGACATTCCCAGAGCGTTGAAATGGGTGGGTTTGGTTGTCCAAGATCACAAAACCAACACACACAGAAACAGTTCCATTATAAATGGAAAACAAACAGATAGCCCATCTACAGAATGAACGGACGAGGCGATACATGGAGCCACGAAACCAATCCAGCCATAAAATGCAATAGCATATGGTTTTTATTCAAAGAGGTTTGTTCTCCAGTTGTCACAATGGGTCTTACAGACTTGCTGGCTGCTCTTCTTGATTCTTATGCAGCAGTTAAGCCAACAATGCCTGCACAGAAATTGTTAAGAGTTAATTGGTGCATAAATCCAAATAACAAGAACATCCGCAAATCAATGTGAGTTAAATGAGGTGTCAAAACAAAATGCCAGTGATAACCATAAATTTATGGTAGCAGCAATGCCTTAAGATCACATATCAACTTCGGTGAAGTGGTTTTGTTTCATGGAAACTGTCTTATGCAAACTTATCAGACTTACCACATGCTACCCTGCCACCAGCATTTCCAGTGCTTTTGCTAAGTTCATGCCCTCCTGTACATTGGAAAAGAAACTCAGTAATCAGTGCTTCTGAAAGGTAGTGACATCTTAATTCTGTTAATGAGATATCTAAATTCACCAGCATTACATGAGAACACCATCGTCACTGCACCCCCTAAAAACCTGAACTACTTGGAATGGGAAGCTGTTATTGGGTAAAGACAATGCTTGCTCAAATGTGTAGTAGGAACTCCACAAAAACACTCTTGCTGGGTACCACAGCACCTAACCACCTATGAATAACACTCATGATATCTTGACACCCCAATGACACAAATTCACATCCCTTTATTAGACAAGGACAACATCTAGTAAAACATTCAAACATTCCCCATAATCTTTGCTGCAAGTATTGAATTCAAAATTAGACATACTATAGGAAATTCAAATCTGTAGCTCATTTCACTCATCGGTAAACATTTATATCATCATACAAAGCAGTGATGATATGTTTCTAAAAGAAAGCCTCAAAGTGGAGAACATATTGATACCTACCCTTGCCAAGATCATCAGGATCAGCATGAACAACAACAGCCCTTCCAACAATGGAATTTGGTCCAGTAAGAGGAATTTGATTGTCAGTGATCGTGAATGTTACAGTGCCTGATCCATACACAAAATCTCGTGAATCATCACCAAAAAACTATCAAGCATTAATAACCAACAAAACACAAAAAACTGTCATGACTAATATTTAACCATTACAGTGTAAACAGGACTGCAAATGTGTTACGGACACAGCTTAGAGTAACATGAACAACATACCATCATCCGCAACAGTTACATTTCCTAGGTCGCCAGCATGACGATTCTCATCTTCAGGGGCACCGTGCTCTTTGCCACCTGGATTGAAGTGCGGTCCTGCAAGCAGCACCAAAAAGATTGAATACAGAAATTGACAAAAGATAAGCAGACATGTATTATTCATCTTGCATCTCAAATTAAGAGTATTGCGAATAATACCAGTTGACATGCAACCATTTGTAGTGTCTCCAAGTGCATGAACATGGAAGCCATGAAGCCCTGGCTTAAGGCCAGAAGCATTTCCCATTACAGTAGTTGGACCTGAGGAAAAATAAATTCATACTTAACATGATTATTAATTCCTTCTCAAAAAAAAAAAAAAAAAAAAAAAAAGATTATTAATCCAAGACAATTAACAGTGCAGAATTCTAGAACAGCTTATCTGCTTACCATCTCCTTCTTGGGTGAAGAAGATAGTCCCAGCAACACCTGAACTGCTTCCAAGAACAGCCACTGCTTTCACCATTGTTATGTGATCTAAATAAGATAAATGTTAAACCAGAGCAAAATTGGTAGGGAAAGTAAAATTAAATCAATCACAAATTAAAAAGAGAAAATATATTTTTGGCAATCTGTTAAAAAGAGAAAACAGGGGAAAAAAAAAAAACAAAAAACAAAAACGTTAACAGATAGAGCATTTAAGCACATGCGGTGAATGATGCCATACACCCTTAGAGGTCTACTGACAACACATGAAAACGAGGAAGAGCCACTACTAACACATAAGATAAACCATTAAATGTCACTTGATACACAAAGCCTCAAACAAACTATCAACAAATTAGAAACCCACAAACCCACTAAAAGCTACAAGTTTTCACAAACTTTAACTCAAACAAACTATCAACAAAATAGAAACCCACAAACCCACTAAAAGCTACAAGTTTTCACAAACTTTAACTCAAACAAACTATCAACAAAATAGAAACCCACAAACCCACTAAAAGCTACAAGTTTTCACAAACTTTAAGATCTAAAAAAATAATAATAAAAATAAAGCTTCAAACTGCATCTGCACACGAATCTAACACAGTTTAGTCTCAACTAATCTCTGATAACCGATAACCGATGTAGCTACAATATACATAAAATTTCCAAAATATAGCAACCCCATAAGGTTGTAACGCTCTAGATTCTAAAAGACTTGCTTTTTCTTCTAACATTTGCACTATCTTTCCAATTTATGTCCATACCCAAGTCCTGAGAAGGCACTGAGAACCGCAGCCACAACTACTGATTCCATGAAAATGAATGTGAATAACATGATTTGAGACGCTATTATCTTGCTTGCTTTAGATTACATCACAACCTGAGAGATCCACAAATTGAGCAAGCAATGGCACAAAAAATAAAAATATAAATAAAGCACATAATCCAAACATGTAAATAATAACAGTCAAACTCCTTTCTAGTCAACCATAGGATAAAAAAATAAAAATAAGTAAATAAATAAATAAAAGAGGAAGAAGAAGAAGAAGAAGAACAGGCATCTTCCTTGCAACATGTCAAAAAAAAAAAAAAAAAAGTAAAAAATTTAAAATGACTAAAAAGCAATAAATCAATCACATTTCCCACAAGAGAAGAAAAAAAAAAAAAAAAAATATTAGCAGGATCTCCCTATATGGAATCAGAAAGCAGAAAAAGAGACATTAGACACACCTCAGAACACCCCCTTAGAGAGATATATATATATGCATATAGAGAGAGAGAGAGAGAGCTCTTTGTGATAGCTCTGAAAACAGAAGAGTGAAGTGTGCTCTGGCTCTGGATAAAAACAAAACAAAATGAATATCTGGTGGTGGATTTCTTCCAGCACTTTCCCCACCCAACCAACCAACAACTAATTAAGAGCAAAATGGTAATTTCCTTCTTATGGGCTGTGGCAATATCCACATTGAAATGGGCCTCAGCTATTTGAGATTAGGCCCAATATTCATCCTACTCCTTGCCTACTGGGCTACAACCCTACAAATTAACACACACCTGAGTTCTGGCTGATGGCAAATGACTTCTTCTATTATGCAGGCGGTCTCCAATCATTTGCACGTCTAACCTTTTTCATTCATAAGTTTTTTAAATTGTTTAAAATTAATAATAATAAATAATTTTTATTTGATTAAATTATTATATTTTAAATTTATTTTAAATTTAAAATATTATACAAAATTTTCACACTTATTTTAAAAAAGAATACCATTCATTCATATCTCAAATCATTTAAAAATAAAAATTAAAAAAAAAATAATTTTAAAATTTAATTAATTAAAAAAATAAACTTAATTTAAATTAAATTGAGAAAAAAATAAATTTTTTTAATAAATTAACATTTTAGTAATTTTTTTAAATAAAAAAATTTATTTAATATAAATATTATTAAACTTACATATCATATAAATTTAATATTAATTTAAAATAATGATAGTAACACTATATAATATCTCGAAGTGTGAAGCCATGCTCCAAGATTGTAATTATTTACGTTTACGTTCAAAGTATGTAACGCTGGTGGCTTGTTTTTATTTGCTCCTTTTTAAATGGTTTATATATATATATATATATATATATATATATATATATATATAAAACGCAGAGTTTTAAATTGTTAATTGCTCGTGTTGTCGCAGCTGGGAAAGATTTTGATGAAATGGGCTGGGGAACTTCCAATTGGGCCCTTGTTACAGATATGGGCCGGATAGTCTGATCCAGTAGCTGGTGAAAGGTCGCAACCATTTATTTTTCATTACAATAATAGAGATAGTCTCCCATAGAAGGTACGATCCTCATATCGTTATTTTTATCTAATTTCATTTTTTTTTTCAAGAAAAAATTATCTAATTTTATCGTTGCTCGCCCGTCTATTTGTAAAACTTTAAAAGTTATAAAGTCTTTATAATAAATATGAAGTAAAAAGTTATACATTATTTTAAAATTATTTATAAAAAATAAAATAATAAAAAATTATTTATAAGAATAAAAAATATTTTTTAAAATAAATATTTTTTTTTCAGAATATATATATATTTTTAAAATACCTTTATATATTTATATATGTAAAAGTTATATTGATAATTTATCAGTTAATTATATATTTATATACATAATAAAATTATATATACCAAAAAAAAAAAAAAATCCTTCAAAATGGCTCCTTTATTAATTTATTCTTGTAAACAATACAAATAGCCCCAATAAAGGGACGAGAAAGCTCATATTGAATTTTGGTGGGGTTAATAATTTACTTGCAATCACACCAACAGTAGCCAGCACTGCATCTGTAGAAATCGCACGAGGGACAATAGCGCTTGCAATCTGATTGAACTCGGCAAGGTCCGAGCTCGTGGGGCATCTGCTGTTTCCCTATCTCCCCTGCTTTGGTCTCCTGGGGCAACCCTGCCATCAGTTTTCACCCATTTTTTTTTTTGTTTTAACATAATGTTAGTTCAAGGAATGGGATATTGTAATGGATGTACGAACATGCATCCAAAGACTCCACGAAGGATAGTATAAAGGACTTACGTGCTGCAATGACAAGTAGGGCAACCAAGAAACACAACTTGATCGAAGCCTTCTCCATTCTTGGGGTGTTGTTGCTCGAAACCTGCTTCCAATACGTAAGGAGAACGAAGTTAGGAATGTCTAGCAGCCGCAAGAGCCCCAAGACCCTTTTTTTTTTTTTTTTAACCTTTAATATAATCGAAGCCGCAAGGTTTGTTTCTTTTCTGTGCCTTGGTTGGTCTGGAGCAGTACGAGAACCTGGACTTTATTTATATTCTCGTGAGGATGGACATTACTGATTATAAAAGGTAATAAGCCAATGAGATTTTCCTAATTATCCTAATTATCTATATTTGTATGTCTCAAAGATATTAACATATTTTATAATTTTAAAAATTTAATTATAATAAAAATATAATTCTATAAATTAATCAATATAAAATTTTATAATTATATACAAAATGATAGTTACTTAACTTTATAAGTTGATTCAATGAACAAAAAAAAGAATTTGTTGATTTGGGACGAGAAATTAAGGAAATATATTTTTATCAAAATGAAAAATTAGGTACAAGATTAATGCAAAAATGAATTATTATTTATTACTATTATAATATTCTCCAAATTTAGAAAATATTATCGAAATATTGATTGAGTATCAAATCCATAATAGAATAAAATGGAGAAATATAGGTAATGACAATATCTGATGGATGGGATGTTAGATAATAAACTTGAATTAAGGTGATTTAAGTATTTGTAAAGTCAGATTTAGTCTAAGTTCATAATTATTTAAGTACATGTTCATAGCATTTGGTATCTTGAAAAGGAATGATTAGATTTAATATTTTCCATAAGTATTATATTAATTTTAGATATTCATCATAAACAGTGATTGACGCGTTGATTCTTATCGTATAACATTGGTGAGACATTGATACCATCCGCTCGCCACAAGTGACACTCGAATCTCTGCAGGATCCTTATCTTGAACGGTTTAGTACTAGGTGTTAACAAGATTCTCGCCTACATGAACTACCGAGGCCACCTGAAATTGGCTGACAAATGAACAACTCCTGCGTAATCGTTGCATCGTTGATTACCATCCTTCCGCTTACAATTATTTCACTAACAATCAGATTATTTATAAATTGCAAATTAATTCCCAGTTATGTGGATTTAAGCAGCCATCTCCTTGGTACAAGACAATCCAACGAGCGCAGGAAGGGACAAATCAAAGAGGTCAACTGCAATCCAACTAAGAAGGGCTATACTCGTACACATTCCTGGAAACAAAACCAACACACACACAGCCAGTTCCATTGTTAATGGAAAACAAACAGATAGCCCCAGGAGAGAAAATTTTCAGAATAGGCGATAAATGGGGCACATAATTTTATGTCACAAAACCAATCCAGTCATGAAATGGAATAGCATATGGTTTTTATTCAAAGAGGTTTGATCTCCGCTCGTCACAACAGGTCTTGCAAGACTTGCCAGCTGCTCTTCCCTATTGTTATGCTGCGGTCAAGCCGATGATACCTGCACAAAGATCATAGAGTTTACTCGTGTGCTTAATTCCATTAACAAGGGCATCCATAAATCAATGCAACTTAAGTGTGGAGTCAAAAAAATCATGCCACAAAAAACATATATGTATGGTAACAGCAATGCTTTAAGATCACACCTCAACTTCGGAGAAGTGGTTTTGTTTAATGGAAAATTTCTTATGCAAACTTATTAGACTTACCACATGCTACCCTGCCACCAGCATTTCCAGTGCTTTTGCTTAGCTCGTGCCCTCCTGTATATTGGAAGAAGAAACTCAGTAATCAGTGCTTCTGAAAGGCAGTAAAATCTTAATTCTGTTACTGATATATCTCTAAAAGGTCATTTTAACACCAGCATTACATGAGAACGCCATCTTCACTGCACCACCTACAAACCTGAACTATGTGGAATGGGAACCTGTTATTGGATAGAAACAATGCTTGCCTGAATGTTTAGTAAGAGCTTCAAGAAAAATGGGTTGGTACCACAGTACCTAACCACCTATGAATAACACTCATGATATCTTGACAACACAATGACACAAATTCATGTCCCTTTTTTGGACAAGGACAAAATCTAGTATAACATTTAAACATTCCCCATAATCTTTGCTGTAAGTATTGAATTCAAAATTAGACTTACTTTAGGCAATTCAATCTGTAACTCATTTCACTCATCGGTAAACATTTATATCATAATACAAAGCAGTGATGAGATGTTCCTAAAAGAGAGCCTCAGAGTAGAGAATTTATTGAAGCCTACCCTTGCCCAGATCATCAGGATCAGCATGAACAACAACAGCCCTTCCAACAATGGAATTTGCTCCAGTAAGAGGAATTTGATTGTCAATGATTGTGAATGTTACAGTGCCTGATCCATACACAAAATCTTACGAATCATGACCCAAAAACTATCAAGCATTATTAAACAACAAAACACAAAAACTTTCACAACTAATATTTAACCATTACAGTTTAAACAAGACTGTACATGTGTTACAGACACAGCTTAGAATAACATGAACATACCATCATCAGCAACAGTTACATTTCCTAGGTCACCGGCATGACGATTCTGGTCTTCAGGGGCACCGTGCTCTTTGCCACCTGGATTGAAGTGCGGCCCTACAAGCAGTACCAAAAAGATTGAACACAGAAATCAACAAAAGATCAGCATACATGCATTATTCATCTTGCGTCTCAAATTAAGAGTATTGGGAAGCAAATATAATACCAGTTGACATGCAACCATTTGTAGTGTCTCCAAGGGCATGAACATGGAAGCCATGAAGCCCTGGCTTAAGGCCAGAAGCATTTCCCATTACAGTAGTTGGACCTGAGGAAAAATAAATTCATACTTAACATGATTATTAATTCCTTTTCAAGAAATAAAAATGATTATTAATTCAAGACAATTAACAGCACAGAGCTCTAGAACAGCTTATCTGCTTACCATCTCCTTCTTGAGTGAAGAAGATAGTCCCAGCAACACCTGAACTACTTCCAAGAACAGCCACTGCTTTCACCATTGTTATGTGATCTAAATAAGATAAATGTTAAAACCAGAGCAAAATTAATAGAGAAAATAAAATTAAATCAATCACAAGTTAAAAAGAGAGAATATATTTTTGGCAATCTGTTAAAAAGAGAAAAAAGGGAAAATAAAAATGTTGACAGATAGAGCATTAAGTACATGCGGTAAATGATGCAGTAGATCCTGTTACACACCCTTAAGAGGTGTAATGACTACACATGAAAACGAGAAACAGCAACTACTAACACATAAGATAAAACATTAACCGTCACTTAATAAACAAAGCCTAAAACAAACTATCAACAAACGAGAAACCCAAAAACCCACCAAAAGCTACAAATTTTCACAAACTTTAAGGTCTGAGAAAGTAATAATAAATATAAAGCTTCAAATTGCATCTGCACACAAATCTAACACAGTTTAATCTCAACTAATCTCTGATAACCGATAAACAATGTAGCTGCAATATACATAAAATTTCCAAAATATAGCAACCCCATAAAGTTGTAACACTCTAGATTCTAAAAGACTTGATTTTTCTTCTAACATTTGCACTATCTTTCCAATTTATGTCCATACCCAAGTCCTGAGAAGGAACCACGAACAGCAGCCACAACTACTGATTCCATGAAAATGACTGTAAATGACACGATTTGAGACGCTATTATCTTGCTTACTTTAGATTAGATCAAAACCTGAGCGATCTACAAATTGGGCAAGCAATGGCGAAAAAAGAAATAAAAAAAAAAAATAAAACGGCACAAAATCCAAACATGCAAATCATAACAGTCAAACTCAAACTCCTTTCTAGTCAACCATAGGATTATAAAAATAATAGAAAAAAAAAAACAGAAGAAGAAAAAGTAGAGCAGACATCTTCCTTGCAACATATCAAAAAAAAAAAAACAAGAAGCAGAACAAAATTTAAAATGACTAAAAAGCAATAAATCAATCACATTTCCCACAAAAGAAAAGGCAAAAATACAAATATTAGCAGGATCTGCCTATATGGAATCAGAAAGCAGAAAGAGAGATATGAGACACACCTCAGAACACCCCCTTAGAGAGAGAGAGAGGGAGGGAGAGGGAAAGAGCTCTTTGAGATGGCCCTGAAGACTGAGGAGTGAAGTGAGTTCTGGCGCTTGATAAAGGACTCTTTTGTCAGTGTCCTGATTGACCAAATGGAAAGCTGAGATAAAAAAAATAAAAACAAAACAAAAGGAGAGTGGGATTTCTTCTAGTACTTTCCCCACCTAACCAACAACTGATTAAGAGGAAAATGGGAATTTTATTCTTATGGGCTATGGCAATATCCAGATTGAAATGGGCTTCAGCTATTTGAGATTTGGCCCAATCTTCATCCTACTCCTTGTCTACTGGGCTACAACCCTACATATAAACACACACTTGGATTCTGGTTAATGGCAATTGATTTCTTGTATCATGCTTGAATTTTACCTCATTGTGTTATATTTCTAATGTAATTTTATTTTTAATAAAGAATTTTGATAATAATTATTTTTCTAATATCGTACAATTTGCATGTCTTACTATTTTCAGTCATAATTTCTTGAGATTATTTTAAGTTAATATTGAAAAATAATACATTTTGACTGAATAATTATATTTTAAACTTATTTTAAATTTTAAATGTTGGCCTACTGTCCCTGCATTGCATAGATTCCTTAAAAAATTTAAAACAAAAAAAAAAAGACACGTAGACATGTAAGCCATGAGACAGGAGGTAACAAAGACCCTCAAAATAGTTGCAGAATTAAAACAGAAGTCTTCTCAGCTAACAGAGAGGCAGTACATCGAGAAGGGAATCACATTGAAAACAAAAGCATTAATTGTGTCGGAACTGAAAAAATGTATCAGAAGTCAGACTCAAGGTAAGGCTTAGGATTGGAGTCAGTCTCCAGCCCACTGCGGGCCCCAAGCCACAGTTGGTTTTCAATGCCCAACTTCCTCAGCTCCAAAAGACCACGATCTACTGTGAATCAGAAGGAAAGAAATCATCACCACTTAGAACCAAATTCAAACTCTTTTTAACACAAAAACCATTTTGTTGCTTGTGCCTTCACAAAGTATACCATCCATTACCATCAACTGCATCATGTGATGTGTTTGACCTGTTGCTGTGGGTGACCCAGAATTGCAAACGATCCTCTGCTACGTCTGGCTCCAGTCCATGTTCTTTGGCTCTTCTCCAGAAATATGTAAGCCAAGCCTGTATGGGTATACACCAAGAAAGGATTTTAGCCAGTGATTGGACTATAGTGTTCTTTACTTTAATGACCAACTCACATAAAGATGAAGGGGCAATCCTATCAAAGTTCACAAGTTTATAAAAAATGAAAATTTTACCAGAGACATAACTAAGAAAAAGTTTCAATGACCATCCTAGGCTGTGATTTTTGCTCATGAGTCATATTAAAGAATTAAAGTTAGACATGGAGATCCCTGCAAACCTGCTTAAAACGCACATCTTCAGACTCATCTTGGCTCAATTCTGAAAACAAATTCATTTCTAGTAAATAGTTTGTCCAGAAAAACATGTACATAAATCCTATACGATAGAAAGAGAGTTACCAAATGCTTCAAACTGTCCTTCACCAGGCAGTTTCACGTCATCTTCACCTGTTATGGAAAAGAAGAAGTGATTAATCAAAATTTAAAACAAAGAGACTGCAATAATTATGTTTCTATCCCTTGCATGAGATAGTCAATCAGAAACCTATTTTCAGCAAATTTGGACGCCGTTGCTGAGCCATGGCAAGTGCTACTGCATCCTCTACCTTTACCAAAGGAAGGCAGGGAAAAGATCAGAAACTGCTAGATGCAAGACACAACTCTGCTAAAACATTACAAGAACATCTAGAGTTGGTCCAGCTTATTTTCCATAACTAGTTACAGAAGGCAAGCTAAACAACAGCAGCCTTGTGAGGACATGGAAATATGCAGGATGGGATCTTTAAACTTGACTATAGATGGGATGAATGGATGATATTCAAAATTTGTCATACAAAACCCATGAGATTGGACTAGAAGTAATCTGGTAGGCATGTTTTATTTCTGACTATGCAAAATCAATCTGAAAATAGCTGCCAGCTTGGATTGATGATCCATTCCATTTCTTGTGTCTCAACCTATTGCTAGACATTGCAAGATTGCTCATTCATCAAAGTTTACACGTTTATTGATAAAGCAGAATCAAATGTGTGCCTGCAAGTACAAAGGATTCTCTTTCTTGAAGAGGCCATGGATGAAGGCGTAATAATTACAATTCAGATTGAAGAACTGCCAATCAAAGGATTAAGACAAACCTTTAATGAAGCCATTTCCTTCAGACCTTTCTCAACTAAAAGCATGCTTTCAACATTTGCCTCTCCAGAGAGTTCATCTACATGTTGTTTAGCTCCATCTCTTCCCTCTGCAGGACAGGCATAATACAAATGAAACCTAATGTCTCCTCCTTACTGATTTCTGAAAAACAAAGAAAATAACAAGGAAAATATTGCGAAATGGATATGAAAGGGAAGAAGATCATCTTAAACCAATTTTCATTCCAGTGGCAACATTAAACAAAGAACTTGAAAATTAAACAGAAGATAAACGCATCAAAATGGGTACTCACGCAAAGGATTCTCTGCTTTAGCTTTCTGTCCAGCACTTAACACAACTTCAAAAGAAGCTGGTGCTAATGAGGACCAGTGCTCATACTTCGCTCCTGCAATCTCCACATGGATACCTGGAAAATTGTAGAGCATTTGAAGATGTAAGTAGTTTCTTTGTAACAGTTTTTTTACTCGATCCAGTGACAACAAAAACAGTTTCATGTACAAAGTCACAGATAACATCCAATATCAAATTAAATAAAACAAATTCTTTAATTTTCATACAACTGAAAGTTAAGACAGTTCAAAAATATAAGTAGCTTACCATGTTTAACACATAAACTCCAATATCGTGCAAGCCAGCACCTCTTCAGAACAACCTCTTCCTAAGATGAAAACTGCAAACCATGTCACCATGGCATAAAGGGAGTATGGAAAAGAACAGGAAAGGGGTGAAAATGAAGAGTTCAGATTGAGGACCATCTCTTCATGAGTCAACATCATTCTTTGAGTAACATTACGAAGTGATTTAACCTCAAACTCAGCTTCATGGAGCTTCTCCAATGCCAATGTTGCCTCGTCCTTAGCAACCTATATCAAGATTAATAAGTATAAGTCAAAAGGGCTCCTCTTTATGATAATGCATTCAAGAAATGTGAAAAACAAACATACAAGATATAATTTCTTGGTACCTTGGCTTCCATCCTTAGGGCAGCAACCTCCATAGGTTTGCTGGTTTGTTCCACAGCTTTGATTGCAGCCTGTGGGAAATCCATGTCTTTATGGTCATAGTGGCCTCAAAATGAGCAAAAGAAGAATGCCAATATGGATTTTAGTAGACATATGAACCAGAACAAATAGAAACACTCTTAGATGATACCAACCCCCCTTTGCTGCAGAGCTGCCTCCTTCCTGGAGAGCAGACAAAGACAATTTAGTAGATGTCATGGCAATTATACACCTGGTAATACAGCAATTATATAAAGGGAGTGAATGTCATGGCTTACTTGCTTAAAAGGCGGGTGTCTAAAGTAACACCTTCTCCAATGGTAGCAACCTGAAGGAAAGCATGTCAGGTGACTTAGATAGCAACAGGGAAGTGCAGGATCAGGAAGAAGTTCAAATAATTTATCTCGATAAGGCCACTAATTGAGCCAAACTTCTACACTCAAGTTAAGCTTGAATTCAAATGATTAAATTGCTCATCCAACTTTCTTGATTAACCATACTAACCAGACTGGGGCACATATTTAAACATTATATTTTGACAAAGCTTGAACAGTTCCATATTGTCTCCCAATGCTTGTATCGAGTGACAATGGCATGATTGAGATTATGAAATCATACTTTCACCAATCTTGATCATTGGGTGGAACATGTGTCATTTGGAGATGTAGGATATTAGTCTTGATTTTAATTGTAACTCTATATCTGTATAGATAATACCTGTTTCTCAAGCTGTCGAGCTCTCGCCTCTGCTTCCTCAAACCTCTCCTCTACAAGTCGAAGCTGATGGGACAGATATCAGAATAGACAACAAAAGCATTCCATGACAATGATATTGTCATGTCCCTTACTGCTGTTTTGTACTCAAATCCAATGAAGTCAAATTTTGTAGTGAAAGCCTTGAGTATCTCTTTGAGAGTGGTCAATTATGTATCTAACATGTACTGAGCCTGAATCCTTAGTTCCACGAGACTATAAATATGAAAAGAAAGAAGATGTCGACTCACCTTTCCAAGTAAACTCTCATTTTCTTCCTGCAAAATATCAATCTGCAGCACAAAAAATAGAAAATTAAAAACAGATAATTTCTGCATATTCTGTGTAACAGAACATATGTTCCCAACTAGTATCCAAAGGTCTTGAAACTTGCAAACAATGAAATAATTTCCACAATGAGACCAAAGACATGAAAAGTAGGCGAACTCCCAGGCACTCTCATATGAAAGAACTTTTCCCATTGAATTTTAAAGAACAAAATATTTCAGGTGGTGAGTAGGCTACACCTCATCTTGTAAAGCAGAAGCCGAATGCTGACTGCTAGAATCTCTTAGCTTCATACTTCCCATATCTAGAGACAACCTGCAAGGAGAGTACTCTTACAGAAGTTGTAGTTATTTGAAAGTATACAACATCTAGCTTGAATACTTATCCATTTTTTGGCTTGCCTCCAATACTTTGAAGTGAAGAATAGACAATATTTGTACTAAGTAAAAAAAATACAGGTTTATGAGTGTCAAGATACCTTTTATCTTTTCGAATACCTAGAGGAGGTTCCGATGAAATCACAGAAGACACTGGCTTAAGTGGCAGAGGTATGCTAGAAGGTACGGGAACTGGCTTGATTGCAGGGCGGCCAGCTGAAGCAGAACGTGCAGAAGAAGGTTGTTCTATGGAGCTAGTAGATATTCGACCAGCCAGTGGAGAGTGAGCAGATATAGGTGGTTCTGTGATATTGGTGTATGGTCGTCTGGAGAAGGAATGAGCAGACGGCAGTTGCTCTAAATAATTTGTGGGCTGTGATGGTGGGGTGGCAGGAGATGAATTAGCCAATGATGGTTGTTCCAGAGAGTTGATAGGTAAGGATGATTGGCTGCCCGGTGTTGTATGTACAGGAGGAGGCTGTTCTTGCTGTCTGCAAAGTGTCTAGTAGAAACAATGTGGGAGAGTTCTAAGTGAGGTCCTGCCCATAAAACTGTAATGCATGGATTGCAAAGATCACTATTCTCAGCATAAATTCTCTAGATAGATCCATCAATTATTGCTAGCCTTAAATTTGCACATCTAGCAACAAATAACAAGCTGATTGATAAAAAGCCCACTTACCAGAGGAGAGCGCGAGCGCATTGACCTTCCGCCAGCAAGTCCAATGGTAACCGAGCCACTCACCGAACTGTAATCACTTGAAAAGTCATCATTATCACTATCATCATTAACAAATTCAAGCGGCTTTGCAGTTGGACGACTTTGTGCTGTAGTTTTGGTCTGCACTTTACAAAGCAACTCATATGAGTGTACATCATTATATACAAAACTTAAGTCCCATCAATTATAACTTAAGAGGATGCTAATCCAGTGATATCTATTCTTACATCTGCTGCTAAATTTTACTTCTACTGACAAAAGAAAGAAGGTCTTAAAACAATCACTGATCAAATTATAGATTTCATAAACAAAATAAAACTAAAACAAGATAAACTCTGGCAATTGACTGGATGTTAGAACCCAAAGATCTTCAATTCAAAACAAAGCTCGTTCGCCAAAAGTCACTCTCTTTACTGGACCAACTTGGCAAACACAGCATCTTGTGTTTGAGCCCATGTACAAGGAAATGGTGGGTTTCTCTTTTTTATTCTACTTAAGCAAACACAATTTCATCAAATAAAAGACAAGGAATGCCTCACATAACCTTTGGAGACCGTGACCCCATTCTTCTTCCACCAGCAAGGCCAATGCTTCCAATGCCACCTTGATTATAATCAAGAGAAAAGTCATCCTCCTCATCATCTTCATCGTCAGCTGGTTGGTGGGACATCACCTGCGCAAGCCTCTGTGCTGCAGCCTTTGTTTGCGCTTTCCTCGCCTTAGGCAAAACAGAAGATCCTGTCCGAACATGGCGTGGGTGCATCGGGGACATCATTGGCGATGATGGTGTCCCTGGTGAGCCTATTGCGCTATTCTGCTTCAGATGTACTGGCCTCAGTCTCCGATCCATGACTTTGCCAAAAAAAAATTGCAGAGGAGAATAAAAGTCACAGGATTGCATCATCAATTTCATCAATAAGCAATAGAACACGAGAAGATAAACTGAACTGACCAGAGATTAATAGAGAAAAAAAAAGAAACTATCCCTTGTGATAGAAAGTGTTGCTAGAGATGAACACTGAATTTGTGGATTGAACCAGATGAAACCAACAATTAAGGTGGTGGGTCAGTTTTAAAATTGAAATCAATCAAAGCTCATTGCATTAATGGCATCTAAAGTAAAAAGGAAAGGGAACTTCATGACATGAAAATCAAATCAATGTCAGAACTTTTGGAACAGTTCAGAGAGAAAGGGGAACAATTTTAGAGAAAAAAAACTGGAACGATGTGATCCGATTGTCAAGGCAGAAAGTAGGAAGAGAATGGAACATAAATGGAGGTTTTAACGGTCATTTTTGGAAAGATCGTACTTTTCCTGACATTACATATCCGCCCCTTTTCTGTCTTTTTCCTTTTGGTTTAATCGCATCAATTTTCAAGAGAACTTGAACGAGGACCCCATATGGCGACCATTTTAAAAATAATAAAAAAAAAATATATATATATATATATATGGAACTACTGAAATTAGATGTACCCTGGGAATTTTACATTTTGAATAAGATAATATGAAATAAGTAGAGTATGCAAATGTATAAATAATAAAAAAAAGAAAAAAATGAAAAAGCAAAGTGTATATACGTGTGTGTATGTGTGCATGGCAAGCTTTGACAATACAGCAACTAAGATTTTTATCGGTTTGCTTAATTTTAAGATCCTTTGTCTCTTTTGTTATCTAATATACATTGCTTTTAAGTTAATAATTTGTAACTAAAAAATACGATAAGTTTACAAAAAAAAAAGGAAAAGAGAGAAAAAAAAATTGTTTATAAAATAAGTAAAACATATATAACGTATGAATTTAAGAGCTAAAATTTTCTTTTTATAAGATTAAAGAAAAAAAAATCATGAGATAAACTATAGGATAGAAAATTTGGGATCTATTATGGGGTACAAGATATGACGTTAGTTGCTAATCAACAAAAAGGGACAATTAGAACGTCTCAAGAAAACAGAGGAATCTCTCAAAAGATTATTAATTTATAGAATGGTCATTGAGGTTGAAAAGAAGATCAAGATTATTGTTTGGAACCCGAAAGAAACCCCTTTTCAACGATAAAAGATTATTTTAAGGATCAAATAAGTTTTTTTTTTTTTTTTTTTTTTTTCAATCTTGTTTGATATTTTTCAGAAAAAAAGAAAAAGAAAAAGAGAAGGAGTGCAGAAGTATAGGAGGCCCACTCACAATCTATAACTCTTGATCATCACTGGAGGATGTATAATCAAAAAAGAAAATAAAAAAGTCACAATTCATAACCAAAATTAAGATTGATATTGAAAGGGAATTCAGTTTCAAGAGAATGAAGAATCGAGGATTAGTAAAGAATCTTTCAATCCTCAAAGAACCTTTTACGTTGTTTGATATTAAAGAACAGGAAAAAGAGGGAGGGGAAAGAGAATAGAAGATTAGAAGGCGCTCACAATCTGTAAGTCTTGATCATCGGGCGGAGACTGGGGCTGAGCCCGGAAGCCAGAGCTCCTTCCGCCGCTGAAAAAGAAAAACAAAAAAAAAACTGCGATGAGAGTTGGATTCTTGCAAAAGAAAAGAAAAGAAAAAGGAAAGGAGAATGGAGATCGCACACATCATAGGAGACGAGGAACAGGAGATTACGAAGATCAGCAGCCGATCGGATGCCTGATCTCCCTTCTATGTGGCGGCGACAATGGAGGCGAAGGGCGGAGCACACAGAGGACTACCGCATATGACCGTTGGTGCTTGTGGGCTGGCGCGCGCGACCGAGGAAAAGGAAAGTTGAAAAAAAAAAAAGAAAAGGCTTTTTGAAAAACATGCAAGCGAAGGATTGGTCGGAGAGTTGGGTGGGCTTGTGCTTTTATAGCGTGAAGGCCAGGCCCAAGCCTTCCGCTCTACCGACCTAAATTTCTCTTTTGTTTTTTTTTTTTTTTTTTTTTGGTAAATATCCAACCGACTTTGTTTTGCTGCAAAACATATAAAAACTTAAGACTTAAGTACTGTAGTTAAAAATAACTTTAAAAAAAGGGCCAAGAAAATGAGAAAGGGTCAACAGATGTAATGATATGAGCTCACAATTTATTGAATAAAATCAATTGATTGATGAACAAAAGTTACTTCTAAGGACTACTTTTCCAGGAAAAAGAAAGGGAAAAAATGCAAGGAAAGAAAAGAACATGATGGAAAATGCAGATGACCACTCTGAAATCATTTTCTAAGGATTGACACCATTTTTCTTTTTTTTATTATTTTTTTTTCAGATAGTTAAACACTTTATCAATTAAATCTCTTGTTTAATTTTCTAAAAATATTTTATAATTATTATATTTATTAATGAGTTATATCTACATTCTACATTCGTAAAAAAAAAAAAAAACCCAATTAATTACGGTTGGATCTGAGCAGATCTCTTCCATACTCGTTTAAAACTCAATACTTGTAACTCAACAATAATCTCTATTGTTAGAAGGTGAATAATAATAAAAAAAATTTAAACTTCAATCAATATAAAAAGAAGTATGTCAGATTATTAACATAATTACTTCCTCAAATCGTGGGGTAATACCCAAATCTTATGAAAAAACCTGAAACATTTTCATGTGTTTAATTAACAGATGAAAGCACCAAGAAAGATAAAGGCATAGGCCACCATAGAAATCATTCCTAAAAAGATTAATAAAGCCCCCAAAAAACAATCCAGTTCTCCATACAAGACATGGAGTTAGTTTTTTTTATTATTATTATTTTTTAAATTCCCAATCTCAAAAACCCTCTCTAAACCACAAAACAATGAGAAATCTTCTACAAGAAACCAAACACTCTGTCTTTCTCAATCCCCATCTCACAAAACCCTATTTCCACTCTCAAAGATGGAGGCTTTGCACCACCGGTATTGTTGTGGCTTCGTTTTAGAAAGCTCTTTGATGCTGATTGGAAGCTCATTTCAAGAAACCATCCTATTGAGCCACTTTGTGATTGTAACATTAATAGTTGGGATTCTTTACTGTGCACCAAATAGTATTTGACTCGGTTAATTAATTTATGTGCAGTAATCTTAACACTGCACGCCATGGAATAAATTAAATTATGAAACTAAGCAGCAAGTTGGGAAAGCGAAGCTGGTTATTGCAGCAGTAGATAGAATCAGCGCAGTAAGGCAGCAAACCTTCATTTCGTTGCCCTAAGGATCATTGATGTATTACACCGTCAAGTTTATCGGTTTATGTCACGTTGTTGATGGAAAGGCGAGGCTGTGTAATGGATGTGTGCTTGTGCATGCATGCATGCATCACAATGATAAAGGGACAGGAGTGATGGATCCAGAAGTGCCTGCCTGGGCGGGTGTACGTGTGTGTATGCACGGACCTATCATGGTGGTCAAGGAAACAGGGAAACACTTCTCTCCCTTCCTCCCTTGCAAACAGAAACTGGGCCAGCTCTAAATAGTCTCCAGTTAAAAATCATAAAAAGTATAAAAGGGGGTGTAAAACTAATCAAATATGATGATGTGGAGCACCTTAACAGCAAAAGGCACGACAGAACTTCATAATTTAACAACCATGGGCTTTTCTAGATTGAACTGACAAAAACAGAGTGGACAACAAGATTGCCTAGCACTTGATCGGTGACAGGCTAAAAAGAGCAACAATCACATCAGAGAAAAGTTCTCCAAAAGCTTGACTTCCATTTATTTCTTTGCAACAAGCTTTTCAATAAGATCCGCAGCATCCTGAACTGTTACAATGCTTTGGGCACTCTCCTCTTCAACACTGATGCCAAATTCCTCCTCAAGTCCCATCACAATCTCAACCTGAAAAGGAACAACATGCTTTGCAGGTTAAGCCACGTGAATCCCAAAGAGAACATCTTTAGGTCTATGTTATGCGGGATGCTTCACATAATTCTAGGAAACTTCAGAAATATAAATGTTCAATACCGTATCAAGAGAATCAGCACCAAGCTGTGTGAATTTGGACTCTCCAGAAACAGCAGTATCATCAGATAATGCCAGCTGTTTCTTCACAATTTTGCACACCTTCTCAACAGTTTCCGGTTTGGCCTACACAGTAGCATTTCATAAAGTCATCAATGCAATTTCAGCAAACATTCTCTAGGAAAATGATCTTATAACCAAAATAATCATTTTTTAATGCAATTTCAGTAATCATTCTCTAGGAAAACGGTCTTACAACCAAATTAGCTGCCTCAGAATACAAGAAAAAGAGGTCAAAAGCAAAGCCCAAAAAACAGTTTATTGTACAAAGAAAGCATACAGCGCAGAAAATCCTAAGGCGAGCTGGAACCGGCCTCAGCTTAAAGGAAAGGAAGCTTTTTCCCGCGCTGGAGAGGGAAATTGCGTTCAGACTAGAGAACCTGGTAGCACCCTGATTAACACATACAAAAAAACAACGACCATGGTCAATGTTCCGATGGAGAACCATGGCATAAAAGATTAAAAAAAAAAAGAAACAAAAAGAGAAAGAAAGACAATAATCAGCTCAGCACCCGCCCCAAGGTATGCTCAATTTGAAGTGTATATAAACTCAATTGAAAACAATCGCATCGGATCATACCCAAATACAAATGCATCATGCAATCTTTGCACCTGGCAATTTGTCAATTTTGATTGCAAAGCAGCCACACCCCCCGAAACAAATGCCAAAGGGAACCTCTATCTACAAATCTATACACAAATGCATGATTACCCCGGTTGTCAAGATCGAATCTTTGAGGAAATCAATACTTCCACTCAATCGAAAATTTGAATCCAGCGCCAACCATGCAAATAATACAGCGAATTCCCCCCAAGAATAAACAAAACAAAATACACCCACTAAGGTTGCTTGGACTATCTGCCGAAGACCACTACCCAAACTCATGCAAATAAAGAAACCCAACTATCACAGATTTCCCAAATCAAATCAGATAAACAAAATTAAAACTCTATAAGAAAATGATTAAACAAGAACGTTAACAGATCTGTTTAGGTAAAAAGGAAATTGAAATTACCATTGCAGGGCAAGACCGCACGGACACGGATGAACCTGCTGCGGCTGCCATTGGAGGAATGCTAACTCGTCAGAGAGAGAAGGGAAGGATAAAACTAATCAAGCGAAAGTGAGAGAGGCTTAGTGATTATATAATGACAAGGGAAAAGTGGTGTGTCTTTAATGGATCCCAAAAGGAAGGATTGTTTGTTAGAAAATAGGAGAAGCTTTTGTGGACGACAAAACCAAAGCAAAGGTAGCTCGTGGTTAGGTCGGCCTAAGATGGCTGTCGACCGAAGCTAAAGATACCGAGTGGCCGATTTTCTTTTGTAAAGTGAGCAGCCTTCTTTCAATCCGTCAGATCTAGCCTCTGATGTATCGTTTAATGAATCTGGTTAATCTAACGGTTGCGAAGGAGGAATCTGAAAACTTACGAAGAGATCACTTACATGACAGTACTGACTGTCTACTGCTCTCGACACAGACGACATTATTGTTTGGACTCCTAGTCCAACGGTGTTCCCATAATGGGCCCAAAACGAGATCATTCGACAACCTGGCTTCTAGGCCTGGTCAGTAATCGAAGGTGGCCCACTTTGGATAATTTGTTTATAAAATATATTTATTGAAACAATTTATAAATAAAATAAATTATTTTTACTTCGATTAATAACTAATAATCGATAAAAATAATAATAAAATTAATTGAAAACTAATAAAATTGATGGTATTTTAAAAATAATAATTTATTTTTTCGATTTGTACTCATTTTTTTCACCTAATTAAAAACAATTTTTTACTTTATAATTGCTTTTTTTTTAACTGTATTTTCCAATTTGCCTAACTGATTGAAATAAGAAAAAATTTTACAAAACCGGAAACGAACGGACCTTTTGTGTTTTCTGTTGTTTTTATGATGTCATCATTACCGTTCAGTTTCCTTTCTGTCAACTTTCCTTTCATTTCTTTTGAACGACTGTTTTCCAAAGAGGGTGGCGGTGCTCATCAGCCAGGCTCAATCGCCAATAGTGTTGCCAACTGATCGAGAGATTAAGGGGCATTTTTCTGATCGTACACTTGTAAGAGGTCAGGTTCTGAAGAAAAGACTTAAAGCGAGAGGCTGCTGTGTCTGCTACCCATACCCATTTCCATCCATCTTTTTTTCCAAATTCCTTATTATTTGGCCGTCTACAAACAAAATCTGTCTATTCAAAAACCAAAAAAAAAAAAAAAAAAAAAAAAAAAAAAAAAAAAACTGTGCAACAAAAACACAAGGGAACGTGCATTGGTTTGGTGATTCTGGATTTTCTATCTTGCTTGAAAATCACTGATGGCATAATCCATCTTTCTGTGCGCTGAACATAGGGTTGAGGTGATATCTTCACGGCTATGTCACAACTCACATACGCACTATGACTTCACAACTGTGACCCACCAAACTGTTTTTGATTTTTTTTTTTTTTTAAATGGGATAGTATATATAGTATATATTTTTTTAGTCCACAAGTGGTATATGATATAGATTAATAACATGGTATACATCGAACTGTTTATTTTTATTTTTATTTTTATTTTTCTCTAGACACAACGGTGCACATCAACCAGGAAAGCAAATGTTGACCTTCTTCATAGATTATAATTCTGGTGCACTATCAACAATCACAATATTAAGAACCACTTCTATCATCATTTTATAATTCATAGGGTATTGTGGCCGTACACCTAATGTAAGTTATATATGAAATCAATCGCCCCCACAAAGCCAAGTGGGCCCCATGTCTCTGATTTTGACATTTGTCTTTTTTTTTTTGTTTTGTTGGGATATCTTTAATTTAAAATCAAACTATAAGTCGAATTAATGGCCACAAACTTTACAATGTCTTGTTCTTTCTCGAGCCCGAAAGGAGAAGGAGGTGATCTGGATCACACTGATATAAAGCGCTAGCAATAAAAAAAATTTTAATAAAAGACTCTCCTTTAAAGTGTCCTGGAGGCGGCAAAGTAGGCCACGAGAAAGGGTACCCAGTTGGACACTTGGACATGATTAAAAAGGTTGTAGGGGGAAAGGGGAGAGCTGTAGAACGGGGACAAAAAGATAAGATAATTGAGAAGGCAATGTGCCCCAAAAGCGAAAAGTAACTGAATTGCAATAAATTCTAAATTCCGGAATCAACAGGTATTCAAGAGCATTGAATCTCGCGGGACACGTTGGTTCAGAGGTGTATCCAATACAGCAAGCGAACAATTATTGCGAATCACACAAAAACGCAAGTAACTTTGAAAGATCATCAAACCTCCAAATCTGTCACAAACAAATTGATTAAGAATTTCAATGCCATGAGCACACAGCACCGAATAAATAAATAAATAAGAAAAAAAAAACTCAAAATAAAGAATTGTGGAATAAATGCGAATTAAATAAAAACATACTAAATCCATTTATAAATTAAAATTCATATATAAAAACATTTTTTTCCAGTAACTTGCCGGTGGCAAGACGTTGATATCCCGAAATCACGTATCAACGTCAGGAAGCCGGGTCGGTACAACCGCTGTGTCCAATTCGGAGCTACCAAACGCACACGCTTGGAACAATGTGTGTGCACTTTTTCTTTTTTTTTTTTTTCACAACTAACTCCACAACCATCGCCCACAACAAAACGTGGCGTTCACTCCCATTTTTAATTCCAACAGTCAATGCACCACCAAAACCACCACCGTCACCACCACCACCTTCATCTGTGTTTCCGGTCACCAAACAATCCTCTGCCTCTCTCTCTCTCTGTGGAAAAGTTGTTCGCAGCTTTATCTCATTTCCTATAGTAACAAAAATTGAAAGTCACTTATGGGAAAACGGCAGATTCACGCAATTCAATAATATTCTCTTCTTATTTTCTTAAATTCAACTTCTCCGCTCTCTAGAATTCCTGGCTACTGTCTCTCTGGTAAAATCTCTCTTTCTCTTGCGTGATTCTAAGTCTCGTCGTCTCTGTTTCTCAGAGCTCGAGTTTTGCTTCTGTTCGTAATTGGGATGACAAACGTTCTCGTTTCGCTGCTGCTTTCTGTGCATATTCCGGAGAAATAAACGACTAGTCAGCGTTTTGAGTCTGTCCACTGTCAACTCTGTTTGACTCAGCGGAGAGGCGACAGCCACTCAGTCTCGTCCTTTTTTTTTTTTTTTTTGTTGATTATTATTATTATTATTTGGTTGTTGGTAATTCTTTCGCTTTCTGGAGCTGAAATTCACTGTTTCTAGCAGAAAGATCTGCAGTGTTGAGGCTCTGTACGGTGTCGTTTCTTTGCTTGCCTGCCGTGATCGTTTTCTTGATTCCGTTTGTTCCTCTTGCGGTGATCGTCGTTTCCACTTCTCTTTGATTCAAAACGCAACGTGCTCCTCGTAAACTGAGTTGAATACGACTCGGTTTTGAGCTGAGAGATTTTTTCGTTTTTTGAATTGAAAACTATGCTGTTTAGTGCAGCGATTTATTTTATTTTTCAAAATTTTCCATTTTGGATCTGAGCGGAGAAGTGAAGAAAAATACACAAAACGTCAAAGAAAACTGAAAATCGTTGTAGATAATAAACACTCTATGATTTATGAGAACTGATATTACCAAAAAAAAAAAAAGAGCTTATCGCTTGTTTTGATTATGCAGACTGGATATTGAATTGCTCGAGGAAGAAGAAGAAGAAGAGCCATCATGAGTGCTAAACTTCTGGAAATCCAGCCAAAGGAACTGAAATTTATACGTGAGTGTCTCAAGTTTTCATTACTTTGGATATATGGACCCCATTTTTATTCATTTCCTAATTTTAGATCATTTGTGTTAATATGGCGGTTATTTATTACCATGCAAGATAATCTGCGTGCCATTTTGATCTAAGATAAATTAGGATTTGGGTTGTGGGATGTGAGTCAAAGACTCAAACGATCCGAATTTGGCAACTTTTTTTTTTCTCTTTTGTTGATAAATATATTCCTTGGTTTGCCTTTTGAATAAATATGTCAGAGGGTACTCGTCTTTCTTGTGATGCATCTGAATTGCCAACTTGTTTTGTTTGGCAGTTGAAGTGAAAAAGCAAAGCTCGTGTTTGGTGAGACTAACCAATGATACTTTTCACAGTGTTGCTTTCAAGGTTTGAATTGGGTTTTTGGCTTTTGTTTCGGATTTGAGTGGTAGGTGTATATTTTTGAAGGTGTAATTATGCATCACATTGTGATTCTGGGTGTGATATTGGCAGGTTAAAACCACATCCCCCAAGAAATACTGCGTGCGGCCAAATGTTGGCATTGTCCTACCTAAATCAAGTTGTCAATTTACTGGTATTCAATTTTTATCTTAGGCTAGTTAAAATTATTACTGTGTCTCTTGGACATGTTTGTGTCTTTACTTGCACTAAGGATTGTCTCTCTTGTTATTGGCTAGTCAGCAGGACGTGGCATTAATTTTTTGGGTGATGTTTAATCTGTGATGATGTTAGAGTTAGTGTTTATTATTTCTTTGTCATTTAAGTGTTCTGTTGTTTTATTTATTTTTTTTTTGGATTTAGTGTTAGTGTGTGTGTTTTGGGGGTGGGAGATGGGTTGGCCACCTGCACATTGAGCTTTAAATAGAGGACATGCTTCTGGAGGAATATGGGTTTTGTTTGAGTTTTTGCTTCCTTGATCTTCATCCTGACAGAAGGCCATTGCCCTCTTATTCTATCAAGCTACAATGAGGTTTTTAGCTTCTAATGATTTCAATGTTATAAGAGTACTTTCACTTTATCTTACGCCTAACTGCAAATTATTTACCTTAGACTCTCTTTCATGCTGTTGTAGGTTAGTTTTCAACCATACTTGTTTCTTCTTTTGTTGATTTTGTGCTCATCCTTTAGCTTTTTGTCTTAAATGTAGTCACAATGCAAGCTCAGAAGACAGCTCCTCCTGATTTGGTTTGCAAAGACAAGTTCTTAATCCAAAGCACTGTTGTTCCTGTTGGGACAACTGACATGGATATTACACCTCTTATGGTAAGAGGCCATGGTTATTCTTTTGGCTTTTATATTCTTTATTGTTTTTATCCGCCCATCAGGGGTATTCTGTGAAGAGGGCCCTGAGAAGCACAACACTCTGGTAACTGATCCTTTTGTGGGTGAAAAGGCATAACAGTCCTGGGTCTCTCTTGGCGAGCCCATTTTCCTCGTCTGTTAAAAGAACCTAACATATTGCTTGCTTGATACCACCACTGTTATTCTTCTTTATGTCAATGGTTCTTTTGTTTATTTTCAATGACAGTTTGCCAAAGATGATGGCAAGCTCATTGAAGAGGTTAAGCTGAAAGTGATGCTCATCAGCCCACCTCCATCACCAGTATTATCACCAATTAATCAAGAAACCAAGGAGGGGCCTTTTTCTTACCATCCAGTGCTGAAAGATCAGAAATTTGAGACTTTCACCCCATCACTCATGGTTAGAAATTTTTTTTTCCCTTCTTGCATGCAAATGTTCGAAATTTCTGCTGGGGTTAAGCTTTAAGTCCAAAATTTGATCTGAGGAGTTAACTCCCAACTCTAACCAAATTTTCTCTTAAAATACCTCATTCCTGTTCTTCTTTTCATCAGCATGAGCCTGCCAAGGAAAGGGAATTCAAAAATATTAATGGTCCAAGGTTCCTCACTACAGAAAAGGACCTGGGGTTGAAGCCAGAGATGGATGTACACAGTGGTCAAGGCTTACAACCAACAAATGATACAGAGTTGATGTCAAATAAGGACATAGTTAGCAATGAGGAGTTGAAGGAGGCAAAGGATGAACCATTGAAGCCAGACAAGGATGCTGTTAATGACAATCAAATAAAGCCAGCTAATGATCCAGAGTCTCCTGCAGTGAAGGATGAAGAATTTATGATGGTAAAGGGTATTGATGAGCAGAAATTAGTCGCAGATATTGAGGAGATGAATTCAAAATTGAATGTAGTTGAATCAAAGTTAATTGAGGTTAGCCTTTCTCATTTTTTCTGGTCTCTAGGCTCTTTCTGTGACCACAAAGTTGAGAGATAGAGTTCCCTCGTTCTAGCTGGTTTCTGGAGTTGATAGCTTAAATGAGATTAGGGAAAAAAAAAAAAAAAAGTGGAAATTGAGAACTTTGGTGGGAATTATAAAAAATTGAGTCTCTTGGTCTGTTGATCACCGTCATAAATTTGTCCTCCTGGTTTTATTTTCTTTCCTTAAATGCCCTCCATATAAGTCACCATGTATTCCTGTTGAGTCATGATGAAATAGCCGAGGATGGATTTCTACTAGACTTAATATTTTATGTGGTTTTAGACGCTCATATCTATGGCTTCCTTAATAGAGTTACAGTCTGGCCTTTTGGGTTTGGTGTGCAGGCTGAATCTACCATTTCAAAGTTAAAAGAGGAGAGGCGGCTAAGCATGGAAGATAGAAAAATGCTAAAGGAAGAACTAGTAAGTTCACTTATTAGAGATGACAATTTTAACCACCTGTTCTGCATCTTGGCTGGTGAAGATGCCTATATCACTGGGCTTTTTATTTTCTCCCCTGCCCCCACCCCCCTAACAAAAGTCAACTGTCAAAGTTTTTCACTTATTCTAATTTAAATTTTTGTAACCATGGCATGGTTTGTGTGGCAGGCATTGTTGAGGCGTGGGATGAGAATAAGAAGAGTACACGTTGGTTTTCCTCTTTTATTTGTTCTCATGGTTTCTCTCGTCAGTCTCCTGCTCGGATTCATGTTACACCCTTGAATGCGGTTATAGAGAATTTGCCGGAGGTTTGTTAATAGCTAGAAACATAGAATGGTAGCAACCCCGACTTGACGACATAAAATGAGCGAGATCATACTACAACTCTGTTTTGGCTATTGATCCAGGACTGCCGATATGTTGCTTGTACACAAAAGAACTAATCCAAAATTGAATGTAAAGAAACATCTGGTGTATGTGTCTGGAGACAGGAGGAACGTGTTTAAAGCAATTAGATACGGAATTAGCTCTCCCGTAGCAGATGAGATTTGATCATTTTAATTTGTTAAGTGAAGGATAATTAACATAATTTTTGCCTTTTCCTTTTTTTTTTTTGTCCTTTCCTGATGTACTAATTTTTCACTGCTTTCAACTTTGAACTGATCATCTGGGTGTAGCCTAGTGTATTTGTGGCTGTGATTGACGTGCATTTGTATATCTCTGCACTGTTAAGTTTCAGCAATTTTCCGGACCGTTGTTCATCTATATATATATGGATTTTGTGGTTTTCCCAAGATCGAATTTTTATAGACCCAAAAAAAGACAAGGGAAAATAAAAAATAAAAATAAAAATACAGAGTTCATCTCCAAGCACTAACAGCCTGGAAAGTGGGGAATTACAAAGTTATTTCTACTGGGATAAACCCGAACTTAAAGGGTATATCACTTAAGGAGCCAGATGATGTTCAACTGCGTTTCGTTGCGTTTAACTGGATATTCAAATTGGCTCTGTTAATGGAAGTCCAGCCTCGGCAAAAGTAGCACTAAACGCGTTACATGAGGCAAATTGGCTAAGAGAATGTTATTCAGAAAATTATTTTTGGGTATTCCTTACGTTTATTTTTTAATTTTAACTTTTTGTTAATGTAGCCAACACTTAAAATTTACATAATTATATTTCATTTATTTTTTTTTTTCCAATTGTATCTCACTTAATTTTTTTTTCCCTTTATACTTAATATTGAGATTACTTCAATCACAATCTAACAAAAGATTAAGGTATGTAGAAGTGATGTTCGCTGCAAAACCTACCAAGACCATGGTAGATAGGAGAGCCAAACACGATTTTCATTTCAGGTGATGAAACAAAGGAGATCTAAAGGTCGATGATACTGCCCAGCCAACTCCCCTTTTAGAAAATCCCTTATTTTTTAGCAAAAAAAATGGCATACGTCACCTTTATATTCATTAAGAACAAAGAACAAAATGGCTATGTTGTTTTTAACTTGTTTATATTTTTCTGCTTTCTCATTATGATTTTTTGTATAGAGTAAGTTAAAAAATAATAATTTTAAATAAATATAATTAATTTTTATATTACATATAAAATATCAATATAATATAAAAATATCTTATATATAATATAAAAATTAATTATATCTATTAAATTATCACTTTTAACCCTTTATAAAATTTTTTATTTTCATTTTATAAATTAATTGTATCTATTAGATTCTATAAAGAGTGATAACTTTTAAATGTGATAAAAATAGCTCATAAAGGAGGTTTTTTTGTTACATCAATCGATGTAGTATGAATGCAAATTAATACTGTTCAAATCTTTTTCTTCTTCTTTTTTTTTTTTTTTTTTTGATAAAGGTGAAGAAATTTACATCTATACTGTTCATCAAATTTTCTTTTTCTTCTCATTTTTGTATGACTATATTCTCTTCTTTTCACTCCTTCACTCCTCCCACCTTACTGCATGGGGCCTTTTTTTTTTTTTTTTTTTTTTTTAATTTGTAAGAATTAAATTTGAACCTTAAATCTAAAATTAAAATTTTAAATAATTCTATTATTAGATCATCTTGGCATAGCCTTGTATATTAGTATTTGTAATTTGATTGGCATGCCTTTTTATATCTATTCACTGACGAGTTTCAACACTTTCCTTGATCATCGTTCATCTACACATGGATTCTGTAGTTTCTACAAGATCATTGAAATTTAATAGACTAGAAAAATACAAGAGAAATTCAAAAGCAAACTACATCAATCATCCCCAAACATCAACAAGGAACAAAAGGGGGAGGTACAAAGTTATTTATACTCGAATAAACCTAAACTCAAAAGGAGTAACAGAGAAAAAAAAAGGAAAAAACAGAGCCATCGACCCCAGCTATCAATACCATGAATAGACTACGTATGGTCTCACAGGAATAATGTATCTCCTCGGCTGTGTAGTCATTCTCGCCCTTTCCAACGACTCACGAGCCCACTCAGAGCACTTGTTCTTGAGCCGCGTATCAAGACCGTTGTTGAGCATATCGCACAAGTAGTTTATTTCAAGATAATAAGCAGCTGGTATCATCTTCTTATTGATCTCATAATCGCTTTGATCCTTCAAGAACTCGTCGTCGTAGGCCCTGATCTTATCAAAACTATCCGGCTTTCCTTTGAGCTCAAGGTACTTCCCGATGTAGGTGATGATCTTGGAGAGCTCGTTCGATGACACCTTCTCTAGTGGAACGATGATGGGGGTGCTTGTGGAGGAGGCGGTGGTGGCAGCAGCTTTCTCGTCAAGAAAAGCCTTGACGGTGGCCATCTCCATAGCAACAGCTACTTCCACCTCCATGAACGTGCCGTCGGATGTCCTCAGTGTGATGGTCTTCTCACTCTCGGACGATGACATGGTTGTGCCTGTTGAAGAAAGAGTACGCAGAAGTTTTGGAAAGGCGAAGGCTAAGATGTAAAGGGCAATTTACACGTAGTAGGCAGCGAAGGCTAGAGTTAATATATATACATATAAAATGTATCTTTTCCGAGACTCACACGGAATGTATCATTTTACTTGCTTTGTAAGTAAAATGGTATCTGAGTCCACCTGAAATTCTGAATCCCACTTAGCACAGGGAATCAAATATCGGATTTCATGCCCAAATTGTTATTCATCATTTAGAATGGGATTCTTAGTCTTATCAAATGCCAGCAAACCTACCAATTTGGAAAAGGTTTTAAGTTCTTTTTTTGGTGGTACTTTGTTAAACGGGTCCGAGTATTGACCCAAAATCATACATTCGGTCCAGAAGTGTTCATTGTTATTCAAAACGAAAGCTGCACACTTTCTGGGGCTAAAATGTCCCCTCCACATTATCTTTGTGATTTTTAATTGTACTTGTTTCTACTTTTATTTTTATGTGATTGAAAAAGAGATTTTTTTTTTTAATCCGGGATGCCATTTTAAAAGAATGGTATGATTGTGCGAATTGGTTTCTTAAATAAACACAAACCATCGAGTTACACTATTGTAATTTTTTGGTCCATACATTATCATAATCTTTGTTTTGCATTTATTATTGTTTGATGTCCAATTACCAATAAAAAATTACAAATATGTAACCAGGAGTCAGCCCCCCTATTTAATGAATCAATTAAAACGATTATTTGTAAAAACTACAAAACTATAAAGTGTAAAAAGAGGAAGGAATATACCCCTCATTCTCTTGTTTTCTCTTTTCCATTATAAACTATTTTTCTCTTGAAAAACTATTTCATAAAAAAAAAAAACTAAAATATAAGAACGATATGGCCTCCCACAACAAGTGTCTAGATTCTTTCCTCAGCAGTCAGCTCCTGATTCCTTCTCATGCAACGTCAGTCTATGTCCTCCACCCAAGACCAAAGCCTGAAGGACCTGGAAAAATCTTCAGACCAAGACTCACTAAAACTTCGAAATACTCTCAGGCAACTTGGATCCCACACCTCCAAACTCGTCAATTTCGTTCTCCAATGGGAGAATTTAGAGGACCACTTGCTCTCAGTCAAAACCCAAATCCAACAACCCTAGCAATCCTTCAAAACCAATGTACAATCCTTCTTTGATCCCCAAAACATGACAAAATCATCTTGCGAAAATGAAGATGACGCCAAAAATCCTTGCTTTCAATCTAAAAACGATACCCCGGAAAGGAAAATCGAAGCTAGTGCCATTGATACCTCTGTTCAGCCCCAAAGGAAAATCCCAGAAAACGGGAAAGATGATAAAGGCGCAAAGAATGCTTTTTTTCCCAACAATACCGGTGGAAAACGACAAGTCGTTGTTGTTGTATTTGAATAAGCATGTAAAGATTCTTCCTTTGTAACGAGACGATTTGTATAGGGCTCTTAAAGATGTGGATAATCCTGGTAAGCTCGTGCTTGAGGCGTTGAGGTTCTTTTATCAATCTAAATCACGTAAAAATGAAATGATGTTTAAAGAATTTGTTGTCAGGAAGAGTTGTATGGCTTTACTTGACAAGTCTAAAGTTACTTCTTCTTGACAAGCACATATGCTCTTCCTTTTTTTTTTTTTTTTTTTTTTGTTTGGTTTAGAAATGAAATTTAAAGGATTTCTTGTCGACAGAAGTGTGATACCAAAATTTAGTTAAAACTTAAAAGGTTTTCTCTTTCCTGAACTCTTATTCAAGACAAAGGTCTGGTACAATTTTAGTTGAAACTTTCCTTCTTAAATGGTAAATTCAATTTGCTTTTATAAATTTTGATCTTCTTCCTTTTGTTGAGGCTTTGTTCAATGACGGGATTTACAATTTCATAGCTGTTGAACTGTGAGAGCAATACAAACTTTCCATTTTTATAACCTAGATTTTATGAGCAGAATGAATATTATTATTTTTGTAAATGGGTGGAGACCACTAATCATCATCAATCGACACTTTCATTAGGTTTTTGGGCCTAGCGCAACAAATGTCAGGCCCAACGAGGGTCTCTTGCTTTTATATATTAACAAAAAAGTTATTCAAATTTTGCGGGCCTTAAAGCCACAGATATTGGACCTGGCAAGAGTCTGTCTTTGCTAAGCTCTTAGTGGCAGGCTGGCAGCACACATATAAATATGGAAGACAACCAATGAACCCCAGACAGGAGACACAAGAATTTCCTGAGTTGCTTCAGATCAAGGGTTTTGATCTTGGACTAGGGTTTCAGATAAAGAGAATGATTTCATCTGAAATATGAATCAGAAATAATGAGAATAATAATAATAATAATAATAATAATAATAAACAAAGAGCCATCAAGCCATGTGGCATCAACATGCAAGCGACTTGTGATTACATTACAAGGACAGAAACTAATGACATCAATCCAATGACAAAAAACTCAGTTGTGGAACCAAGGCAAATCAGATCACTACACGTGTAAAATACACAGCAAGCTTATTGACAGAATATTATGCACAGCTTCTGCAACCCAAAATTTTTCGGCAGCAGCAGATTCAAAGATTCACCCCTGCTTAGTAGTCATTCAAGATGCTTTTAACTTGGAACATAATTTGAAAATCTTGCCCGGCTTTCTTGATTTCATTCATTCCCATTGATTGTGGACGCTTCGTTCTGTCGGGGAGCCAGGAACAAAAGGAACGAAACCCCGACCACCAAACATAGGACGCATGAACGCATTGTCAAATTTGCGCCAGTAGTAATGAACGGTGTGAGTCGGGGTTGTCAGGAGGGCACGCAAGCTGTTTGGGCGTAGAATAGGGTGCCCAGCGAAGTCATCCAAAGAATCTTGTCCTTCTCCGAGAAGTGGCACTGTAACTGATTTTGGAGAAATTGGATCTGATATTCCTTTTGGTTGCTTTGGATGAGGCAGCAAGAGTATTATAAGGGGTTTAGTCAGCAGACCGAACACCTGGCCAGAATCAAGTAGTGAAAGGTCTCAAAGTCGATTATCAGATGAACTTATGTGGCCAAGAAAGAATGATCAGAGATAGGCATCAATACGACAATCAGTGAACCACAAAAAGAGGTCGCCTAGATAGACCTCAAAGATTTCTCTATTGAAAATGCTAGACAACTCTTGCACTTCCCTTAGAAGAAAACAGTAAAGAAGCACAAGAAGAAAATGAATAAATAACATTTTTATCATACTCCAGGAGACTGATAAATCTAACATGAAAAGCAGGTCACCATGCACACACCAGGGAAGAGAAACCATACCACTGTGCTGAAGAGAACAACAGTTATGGTACTTGTGATCATTATTGCATTATCTCGAACATTGGTATGACCCAAGCTCGTAAACTGCATCCATAAATATTAAAGTTAATAAAATCTCCTACAAATAACTCATCAATACTCATTTAAGAACACTATGGCAACTTATTTTCCACATGGTTCAAAGGGCAATATGATCTTTCCTGCAATTCCAAAAATACACCATCCCCAAAATGGAGGATAGACAGATCATGGTCTATATTACCTTGTTGTACGCTAGTGCCATTGACACAGCACCTCTCATTAATCCAGCCCACCATATAATAATCTAAAGAGGAATTGACGTCAACAGAATTTGATGGATTAACTTAAAAAAAATAAAATAAAATAAGATCACAAGAATAGAATGTGTACTTGCTGCTTGAAGCCAATCTTCTCATTAGCTGATTTCTTAGACAGGTTAGATAAGAAGGATAATGGAAAAACAAAAGCTGCTCTTCCAATCAGGAGAAGGGCTAGCAATACCGAGCTCACTGCAATTGATGTCCCAGGGCTGTAAAGATCAAAAAGAAATGCAGAAAATTAAAAAATTGAAAATGTTATTTCAACATGACAGTCATCTCATGCTATTTGTGTGAATTCCTAATGGAACACAGATCTGTTAAAATAAGGGAAGAGGTCAATGCATCAATTACTCATAAATCCTAATCCAACCATACCTATCACTCACAAAACTCCACTTTTCAATGTCCAAAGCATCCATCCCAACATAAAGGAAGATAAAGATCTCAGCAACAAACGATAAGGTTGCAAAAGCATGCCTGTGAATTTAGGCAACATGAAATGTGTTAAAAGAATGAACTGACTTATCAAAATATATAATACATCTAGCATTTAACACAAGCATGTTCAGATCTGACATACTTGGTAGTAACTCTTGAACTCTCTGTTACATTGTGCCAGGCATAATGTGACATCACAATCCCACAGAAAAATACAGTGAGAATGCCACTTAAGTAAAACAGCTGCAGGAAAAAAAAGAAAAAAAATTACCAATAGGTACACCAAACACGAGAAAGGCCTAAAAGAAAGCTAAGAAGAATTGTACTTCAGCCAGCATATACGAAAGGTATGCCATTAGCATCATAAGAGCAACCTCCCGATCTGTTGAGTGCCTGAATCACATAGAAGCAGAGATAATGTAGTATTTTTCATGTTTAAAGAGACTTGAAAATCCCAATTAAATAAACCAACCACAATATTCCTTCAAATTTGGCAACAGGTTAACACTAAGTTAAATTACTAGAAAACATAAGGGAATGGTACACTTTATACATTGACAGCAATTTCTGTGTTATCTTGAATTACTTATGCTTTTGCTACCTATGACTTAATAGACACCACTCATGCAAAATTTTATTACATGTTGTGGTGCACAACATTTGGCAATAGGTACAATATTAATGCCAATTCCAAAACATTATGAGCTCCGTTAAACCTGTTCTGGTTCACCAGCACAATGATCCACCTATAGCCTAACTGACAAGGCATGTCATGATATCTTCCATGATTTTGGCAAACAGTTTTTCTGATGTAGGTGGAAAATTATAATAACAGGAGGAAAAAGGAATAGGAATTGAACCATAACATACCTGCCAAAATAAAGTTTTTTAATGATGTAGGCAGTAAGCAGACCAGTCTGAAAGAGAAACGGACATCACATTTCAAACAATATCTTGTGCAATTGAACAAATGTGTGCAGATCTATCTGTATATATGCATTGCAAGAGTGTGTGTGTATATGAGAGAGAGAGAGAGAGAGAGAGAGAGAGAGAGAGAGAGAGAGATGACTTACAAACACTCCCAGCATGGTGCTTGTGAAAAATAAATATAAAAAGCTGCCAACAAACTGCCCAGCGATTCTGGGACTAATATGACTGAGATCAAAGCTCTGGATTGCATTAAAAAGCACAACTGATGTGGCATCGTTTACAACCCCTTCCCCAAAAACCAGACTATAAAGTAAAGGTGTCTCATCCTGATTAAGGACCTGCACTCCATCAGATGAAACAGGTTTAATTTCTATAGACAGGGGTCATGCTTAATAAATGACACATTGCTATTACTTTGACTGTAGCAGACCTGCAATGTGCAAACAGAATCTGTGGCAGCAAATATTGCACCAATAGCTGGAAAATAACAACACAGTAGTATGAGTGACTGAGAGAAAGAGAGAATTGAGACAATAAAGGAAGTAGAAGTTACAAAGATACCTAAATAATCCCCAACATCTAGTGAACCAATATCCATCTTCTTAAAGGCTAGTGTAGCACCTGTCAGATTAAAAGGTAATAATTAGCATCAATTTCCACTTGCCATTATTTGGCTCCATAAAATTTGGGATTGCCATGTATCAATTTGTTTACATGTCTGAAGTTTGCACACAAACCTACAGATATGACGCAACAGCTTATCAATGTACCAACAGCGCCATATAGTATGATGGTGATGAAATTACGAAAGAATTGCTTCTTCTTCACCTGAAACCTGAAATAACAAGACACAGACCAACCACCAAACATTAAAGATGCATGAATAAGAAAGAATAAATCCTGGAAAAAACCAGGAGGCGTTGCGAAAACATTACTGTCAAAGTTCACAGGAGAAAGATTCAAATAAATGGACAAGTTCCTACCCAGCATTGAAGATAATTGGCGGTAGAAGATATATAAAGAAAAGATCCTCGCTGAAGACCAAAAGACGCGAGCTTCTTCCTGCACTAATCAGCAAAATAACAACCCCAGTACATACACCCTGCCACCATCCCACAAAATGACCAAAATTCATCCACCATAGTTCATGTTCTAAATCAAACAAAGGAAACTGCCCACTAACCCATATTCACATATCATCCCAAAAACACAAATTTACTACCCTCAAGCTTAAAAAACATACATTTGGGTGGGATTAAAAAGAGAGAAACTTACAATTATTAGGGCGGTGATAGACTCATTCATCCAACGATTCTCTTCCAAAAGATGGCCAATCACGATACAAGTGCAGAGAAGCGCTACGAATAGGTTCATGGACACCACAGAGGAGTGATCGGACGTATAAAGCATCTGCAATCTCGAGACAACCGAGCTAACGTACGAATCCATGGTCTTAGGTCTCTACGTCTCCCTTTCTTCGTAAAACCAATTAACACCGATTGGGTATATGCTCTCTCTCTCTCTCTCTCTATCTCTCGAATGTAAATTCTGCACAACTTTCTTACTTTTAAGTCTCTGAACCGTCCATTCCAGGAAGGCACAGAGTCTCACAAATCCAGCGATCCCTGCATTGAACCAAAACCAACCAGAAAATTAAATCCTCCCAATAAAGAAAACCCTGAATTACGCTTTTTTATTCCTTTTTCTTTTTTTTTTTTTGGTTCACAAAACACAGCATTTCACGATTCGGAGTACAAAGCATGGCCTTGTTTGGAATTTTGATTAAAAAAAAAAATCGGTTGTTTGGAAGCTGGGAAAGTTACAATTTTTTCCAGGAGAAGAAAACCTCAAATCCTAAACTCGTTCCCCTTGACTCTCTCATCAACTAAGAGGGCCAAAAAAAATACAAATTAAAAAAAATTCTACCTTCACATCTCCGAACTCGACAAACGGAGAATACACGAAAGCAAGGGCGTCGTAAAGAAAAGCCAAGCACATTACGCACACAGAGAGGAGATTGGTAGAAATCGATCTGTCTGGTTCGAATATCTGGATAGGAAAAAGATCTGGGAAGCTCGGATTTAGCTTAAAACTGCGAGTCTTACGTAATTCAAAAGCTTTATATATCTTACCGATAGAGAACGCGAGTGAGAGAGAAAGAGAGAGAGAGGAAAGCTGTAGAAAGTGAAAGAAAATGGAAGAAAATGATGAGAGCAGTGGGTGTGGTTGCAGATAATGAACGGTGGAGTTGGGAGACAGGAGGGAGTGACACAGAACGGGACGAAGTATGGAACCGGGCTTCTCTAGCCGTTGGATTGAAGGACGAGCTTTCTGATATTCATATCGATTGGTAAGGAAGGCGGGTTTAGCATGAGATTTGGAGGGATTAGTCTGAGAACGGCTGGACGGTAATGTTTTGCTGGAGTTGGAAATGCTTTATACGTCTTGCGTCATGCGCTGTTTTCTTCTTCGTGTCGTGCGTAGAAAAATCGGCGAAATTAAGCGGTTTATTCGATATAAAACCCTTTTAAAAATTTAAAATCAAAGAAAATCCAAAAAAAAAAAATTGTAATTTTAAGTTTTAAATTTATTATTATTAAAATTAAATATAAGTGAAATTTATTCAAACCTAGCGGATGAATGAAGTAGAAAAAGCGTAATATTAAATAAGAAATGAATGATTGAAATTGTTCTAACACGCGACCATGAAGAAAAATACTTGCTTTCTTTTTTCTTTTTGAGTTGTAATTGAACAATATATATTTTTATTTTAAAAAATTATCATTTTAATACGAAATTTTAAATTATTGTAAAATAATTTTACTTTTAAATTAAAAAATTTAATTTTTTGTACTTGAAATATTAATAAAAAATTAAAAAAAAAAAAAGGCAAAAGAAGGGAAGAGTGATTCGGTTTTTGCTTTTAGGTGATCTCACGGTTTATGCCAATTGTGTGGCGCAAATGCGGGTAATGGAGGAAGCCTTCTTTTTTTAAGAGATGCGGTTCAAATGAATGGAATTCTCATGAACAGTCTTTTCTTTCTCGTGGTGGACGGGGGCTGTCACGGATCTAACAGTAAACTTTTGTCTTTTAGCAACTAATTTCCGTGATTAACCATAAATCACATGCCGGGGTCCTTTTCCCTTTTATAAAAGACAAAAGTTTGGTCATTAAATGTTCTTGGATTTTCCTTTTAAATTATTATTATTATTTGCTGAGATAGTAAGTGGAAAGCCAGCATAGCCCTTTACTTTGTTTTTTTTTCTTTTTTTTTTTTTTTAAATCTCATTAATTTTTTATTAGATTAATTTCACAAGTCTATTACAATTTCAAATCTTAATTGTTATTATTATTATTATTATTATTATTATTTAAGTATTGCTTCGCAAACTCAATTTCAATTTGAATTTAGTTGTGAGGTTAGTACACGGTGAAAATTTGGCTTTCCTCAGTTTTGATCAATATGATAAGAGGAACTGACAACAATTGTGCCGTGACAACTGCAACGACATGTGAAGGGACAACATGGGACCAGGCAACTTCTTGCCACCCGTCGGATCATGCAAACAGATCAGCTGGACTGATACGCCGCCGTGATTATAATAATTGATAAGACGTCTAGGACATGGGTTTTGAAAGCCAGGAATTTTGGCAGCTTGCAAATTAATTAAAAGTGGGATCTTTCTTCATAATTCCTTCCGCCGACTGACGAAGCATCATCGTAAGGAGGAGCTGCCGTGTGCATTGGCAAACGCGTAAACCCTTTTGAAATGAATCTCCGACTGGTTGGACAGATGTGAACAACTGAATTCTTTATTTGGGCAAATCTTATGCACTGGGAAAAGCCGAAAAAGAGCCATTTATACTTGCCCGCAATTGCTGACTATATGCACATTTCCATTAGTTATATGCAATTTTTTTTTCAATTATTACACGTTACATGCTTTTAAGAAGACAAAAAGAGACGGAACTCACACAAACTCCATCCTACACGGCATTCTAAGCAAGACAGTGAGGAAGAATTGGAGAATGCCGACAACAGCTTGCATTGTTTGAGCTTGGTATCATGGGATTGGTACTTCTCAATGTTTTTGACTTTGCTATGCTACAGAAGTACAAGCACAGTTTATAGCTCTCCGTCTCTGACTACAAACTGTTGACTATTGTTGTAGTAATGTTCCATCTGTATGTTTTGAGTAAGGGGTTGCCATTTACCGTTTGAGAATAGGCTTACTCTTAGGAATAGGCTGAGGATATATGTATGAAAAATTATGACTTAATAGCTCCATTCCTCATCTGAGGTTGTGTGATATGCAGTAACTATTGCCACCGTGGATCAATTCAATGGAGATTTGGCATCTCCATTATCTGAGACACAGCACTACTGGCCTTCATCAGAGGTTAGCTAGTGAGTTTGGTTTATGTATGGTATGAGATTACCGTTTCCCAGCTGTTTTATATGGTTGATTGTACATTGGTTGTTTCTGTGCCATTTTCTGAAACAAAATTTGTGGGAAGAGTGTACCACAAGATCTCTCAAAGAGATGAAAACAAACACACACACACACAGAGGCCTAGATGTCATTAATTTTCTTTTCCACAAGGGACAGGAGAGACGTATTGTCTCTCATGTGGTTGAATAAGCCACAAAATTGTCCTCTTCCATTGAAACAATGCATGTGTTGATTCTGCAATTTAGCAGGGGTAGCATTGCCATGGTTGGTTCATTTCTTCTTTTGGCTTATCTGTAATTCTGCTGTAGAATAGGTTTTGTCTCTTGTATGTCACATGTGTAGGTCCTCCTTCTTCTTCTTCTTCTTATTATTATTGCTTGTCCATACCCTGCAATGAGAGAAAATCTGAAAGCCTTGGATCACAATCTCCATGATATCATGCATCATTAACGTGGATTCTGATTAGCTCATTTGTTTCCATTACATCTTTTAACGCCCTGCAGCTTGGGCCTGGTGGCGTTGGTCATGTTTGATCAATCTGTGAAGGAGATGACGAAGGAGAATGGAGGCACTCGGTTGCACTGATCCCTGCTGATAAACTTGCTGAGGCTGCACAAACTGCGGATGATGATTTTGAGTCGTTAAATCTAGATGGGAGTGCTCTCACACCGTCTGGAGAGTTAAAATTTGATTCCAACACTAATGACTCTGAAGGTGAGGATATTGAGGACTCTATAGATGATTACATCTACTTCGAGAAAGAGGTGAGAAAATTTTAGTTGTCAATGGTGGGAATTTCTTCATTTCATTTGCAGAAAAATCCTTGCTATTGTCTAATGATTTGCAGGTTGATGCAACCATTTTGAGAGCTGTTCATGAAAATATTAAAGTTGATGACATTACCCTTGAAATGAATTCGCTCAGGTGGGTTTCTGTTTGTTACATATTTATTATCTGGACCCACATAGAGTAAACTTACTTGAGTTCAAACAATAATTTTGGAGGATTTATTCATGGTTCAAAAGTACCGACCAAGTGTGCAACCATTTTTCTATGTCTCAATTCAGACATAGTTGTCAACAATCAAGAAGCATGTCATAAAGGTTGCAAACTGTGTACTTGTTGTTTTCATAATTTGCTTCTTGGACATCTATGTGTCGTTTGTGGCAAAGGGCCATAGTTGTTCCTTAATTGTGGTTTGTTCCTTTGCTATTGTTTGTGAATTGCAAACAGGTTGTCAACATAACAAGCGTTTTATACCACATTTGTTCTCCCAACTCTTGAACTGTTACAGCACACATTTCAACCGGCTCAAGAATTCTATTTGCTTCCCTTTGTTCTCAAACCATTTTCTTTTGGCTGGAGAGACAGAACAAAAAAGGGAAGATGAGGAGAAGAATTTTGCTGTTCTATCCAAGCTTAACATACTCTGGCTATTTCGCTTTCCAGGTTGTCATACAATCTGACATCTGCAGAATGTGATGGGGCAATACTTCATGCAATGATGAAGGCTGGCATCACAAACTCCACACACTTCTCCTGGTAATTGTATGCATTGGTATGGATGGAGCAGCAGCTTCTTCCAGAATGAATCGATTGGAAATAAAATTTGCACTTGGGAGGACGAAAATGGGCCTTAAACTGAATAAACATGTCTGATTCTGGTCAACAATCAATAGTTAAATGGATTAACAATGTCTTTACCAGAGAATACTAGTGGGCCTAAACTACAAGAAATCCGCATCTGATAAGTTCTTTCAGGCTCGTTTTGTGCATTACACCAAAAGAATTAAGCTGTAGTCCCCGAGCCCCTAATCAATGGGCCTGAAATGGTAAAATAAACAAGAATTATTTTTATAATATTATAATATAAAATATTTTATATATAATATAAAAATTAATTATATTTATTTAAACATATTATTTTTAAATTTATTAAAATTTTTCCCAGAAATTAAAATACACCCTAGCCATCAGGATTTCTTTTCTCTTGACTTCTCCCCTCACTCATGCCCCCCCCCTCCCCCCCGCAAAAGAAAAAAAAAAAAAAAAAAAAAAAAAAACCTTTCCCCAACTTTTTGTCCGAAACAAATGGGTCTTGTCGAGAAACAGAGCACTGAAAAACACAGCTTACCTTTTTCTCATAATTTAGGATCATGCACACTTTTTCCTTTATGTCCGTGACTATTGGAACTGAGAGTACAGCCTCTACGACCAAAGTAATTGTGCCCGTAGACAACCGACTTTGAAAATATCAGTTAAATTAAATTAACTTATCCATCAGAAAAGGAGGAGGAAAAAAAAAAAAAAAAAAGACAGGGTCTTGCAGTCAAGAATAAAACACCAAAATAAAGACAGAAAACACCAGAGACCGTCCGCAATCTTAATCAAGAAAGACGATATTGTCTGCCAAACAGAAACACCAGAGTCTGCAATCTTAATCAAGAAGATGACATTGTCTGCCAAATCTTGCACATGAAAATATTGAAAAAACCCAAAAAGCTTGCTACTAGAAATAGAACAAAAACCACAAACAGAAAGAATGAAACACGTCAAGAAATTCCAAAAAATAAAGAATAATCATCTATATATATATATATATATATATATATAGAGAGAGAGAGAGAGAGAGAGAGAGAGAGAGAGAGAGAGAGAGAGAGAGATGAGAAAAGTTCCCTCATTTAGACAAATAGAATTGAATTTTTTTTTTTTTTTTTTTATTACGGACAAGGAAAGGCGTCTCGAGTAACAAGGCTGAAAGAAAGTGAAATGGTTAGAAAAAGGTATGGAAAACTTGATTTCAACCCCCTCACCCCAAAAAATAAATTTGACCATACAATTGTATAACTATACGTGTAAAGAAGCAAGGACTGGCGATTAGAAAAAGCTTTGCATTAAATAGCTGAGTGAGTCCTCATTGCTTTCACTGCTCTTCTTCTCCATGCATGCACAAGCTACTTAAGCCAAGACTTTCTTCCCTTTAGCCCACATCTCTCCAGACTTACCTTTCTGGTTTCCAGCAGCAGCACCCTTCTTTTGCCTCAGAGCACCAACACCGGCCGGGTCAACCAGAGGGCCTGACCAAGATGGAACCGAATCTTTTGAATAGGTGAATAAGGTGGAGCTAAATGGAACATCGGGAGGAACAAGTGCAGGGTCTATATGATGAGATGATCCTAATGGATAGCCAAGTGCTCCATCCTGGTGCGGCGGTGGAAACTTTTCGCTCTTGCTCTTTGCATTTCCATGGGTAATAAGGCGCCTTCTCTGTTTCAGAATGACAGCCCGTGCAATGATCAATTCAGGCAAATGTAAGCAAAACTATTTTTTTGAGTGTCAATGTAAGCAACACAATGATCTTATGTTGTGAGGCCCCTAATATGAATAAAAATGAGAGCTTATGGAAATAAACTATTAAACATACATCAATATTAGACTGGAGTTCAGCATTGGCTTCAGGAGCAGGCATTGCCCTTGCAGAACGATCACGAATCCGTGGTTTCTTTGGAGCATCGCCCTGGGCTTTAGCTGCAGCTCTTTGTCTACACAATCAAGTGAATAAAATTTAATCAACCAGAGTACTCAAAGAACAAGAAGAAAAAAAAAAAAAAAAAAAGGAAAAAATGCTAATAAGCAAAAGTTTGTAAGATTCAAGTTGGGTGCCTGACCAGCACCACCAACAAACACTATCAAATGTTTAATTTACAAACATGCATAGGACCGCCTAAAACACACATATGCAATAGCATGCCAGCTCACCCACCCCAACCCCTTCCTAAAAAATAAAAAAACATGAAGGGGCACCTTCGCGCTTCATCATCTCGCCGTTTAGCATCAATCTCCTTACTTGGGGGATATTTTGGCAGACTAGAAGGTTCACAAGCATAAGGTTCTGTTGTGAAGAACTGCATATAGGAAAATAAGATGTACTTACAAAAGAAGCTTAGGAACACACCAATATAGAACATCCAAATTTAGCAAACAAGGATGAAATTTCCAATAGGTCTTGCAACCATCATGAACCAAAAGCAGTAGGCAATGTCCATGCCAACCATCAGTGGCATCATAGAACCACTACAAGACATGTAAAATCCAGTGCTGTTACACATGGTACTGGCAACTAGATTTGAACAAAAGTAGGCATAAGTATGACATACAAAAATGCATTCACCATATCCTCACCATATGCCAATGTCCCCTATTGAGGAAGTTTGGGACCAGAGGCAGGCAGACTGAGACAGGGAAAGGCCACGAGCAATAAAAATGGAAATGGCAATACTTACTTCACTTCTTAGAGCATTTGTTGCTGTCTTACGCTCCACTGGATCAATAGCAAGAAGAGTATCAATGAGGGGAAGTGACGATGGAGGGAAATCTTTGAATGTTTCTCTTATGCATCTTTTGTAAGGCTCTCGAGGCTTAAACAAAGTTGCATTTGGCAACTTTGATTTTTTCCAGTATTCATCTGAAGGTGAACCACATAGCTTGTATATCTTATGTAATTGCTCTACCTAACATGTTGCAGAACATGTTATCATTAGAAATGTGAGCATGGGATGCAACCAGGATTTATTCAGTAACCAATTACAGAAAAGAAACCATACAATAAAAGTACATCAATAAGGTTTCTAGAACATACATAAAACTGAAACAGAAAATGATGGAAAGCAGTAACAAAGCATATGACAATAGCCATCTGTGTTTACATAGGATGGCTTGATTAGACACAAAAACAGGTTGATCAGGTCATTACTGGCTAGGTTCACCAACAAAATTTTCATCTAATTTTCTCACTCTGTTTATGTCATTTCACTTCTGTTTGTGGCTTTGTTAGTTCACTTCACACCTCCACATTGCATCTCTTTGATCACTTGATGATTGTGCTTATCCAAAGCCAAAATAGATTAAACTCTTCTCTATGCAGTCCAAAAGATCCATAGCTTTCACCCCATACTAGGACATGATTTGTAGCCAATATAACAACATGGGTTATAATTTCCCTATGTACAAATGAACATATTTGCCAAAAGCCGAGGCGATTAGACAGTGCATGTAGATGTTGATGCACAAATTATGAAACATAACAAGATTAATTATCTACCTCTGTACGACCAGGCATGATGGGCTTCCCAGCCAATAACTCAGCCAATATACAACCTGCACTCCAGAGGTCCACCCCAACACCATAGTCAGTAGCCCCAAGAAGAAGCTCAGGAGGCCTATACCATAGAGTAACAACTCGACTAGTCATAGGGTGCTTGTGATTTGGATCAAAGAAAGATGCCAATCCAAAATCAGCAATCCTAAGTATCCCATCATTGCCAATAAGAAGATTTGATCCCTTGATGTCACGATGAAGCACACCACAATTATGACAGTGCTCAAGACCAGATAATAGTTGGTGCACGTAACATTTAACCTGAAATGTGAAAAACACAAAAATGATAAGGAAAATTTCTTGTTCTATAGCTGTCTCACATGGGAAGTATAGCCATGTGCTTTAATAAATAACAAGATCAGTAAAGAAAACCTGTGGCTCCGTGAAAGTTACTGCTGGGCTTGCAGCAAGTCCAGCTAAATCATGCTCCATGTACTCGAATACTAGGTATAAACTACATGACATCCTTGAAGTGACTAAACCCTCCAATTTTACAACATTTGGATGATCCAATCTCCGCAAAATGAGGATCTCCCTAGCCATGAACTTCACACTCTCTGGTTCCAAATTATCAAAACGAACCTTTTTTAGGGCTACAATCTTTCCTGTTAACAGATCTCTAGCTTTGTACACGTTGCTATAGGTTCCAGATCCAATCTAGCATCAAGAATGCAGGAAACAATTAACTTTATTTAAGTTAAACAATAAATGAGAGTAGAAGAAGCATCATACTGCAGATCATGATAAAACTATCTTAAATGCAAACAAGTGAATCATAATATTGTTATGCTACTTTTCAAATCAAAGTCATTGCTATAACATATGTAACCGGCATTCTAAATGAAACACTACGAGGGCATTTCAAGCCAAACTAGCAACAGTTCTGCAGTAACTGATACAGCTGCAAGATAAAAAAACTCACATATTACAAAGATGTCACCTACCTTATCAATCTTCTCAAACGAGTCTGCCCGTCGTGGAATCCAGCCACTTAGTGCCTCCCCGCACACTGCTGAAAGCCATGGCGGCCACCCAGATGCCCCTTGTTCACCATGCAAATTCTTGCGTGGATCATTCAGCCGACGGTTCAGTTTTGACCTCCGTCTCTCCCCTCTAGGCTTTTTATCCCTATCCACTCTCTCCTCCTTCTGAGTATCCTCATTTTTATCCTCCACAACACTACTAGGGTCATCCGTTGTCACCGAAACACGTTCTAATTTCCTATCAGATTCAACACTCAGGTTCTTAACCGCTCTATTCTCTGCAACACTGCCTGAAGATACCTCTCTCCCAAAAACACACCCCATTTCTTCAACCTAAGCCATATTTCTCAACATGGTCTATGTGGGTGATAAATAGCAATTAGCCACGGCAAATCAAGAAATTAATGGCTAAGAACAGAACAAACAAGCCGATTCATAAGAATTATTTACATATGATCCAATACGTTTAGAATTCAAAGCTCGGATGAGCACAAGTCATCAGTTGACGTGGTCAGAGGATCGAGACACATACAAATCAAAATCCTTACTTTCCAGATTCAGAGATTTCAAGAAAAGTTAAAAATGATCTAAAAGTCATAAACTTTACAGTCCAGATTAGCCAAGATAGCAAGTAGTGCAACACATTTAAGATCATAAATTCATGCAAATCAGAAAAACCCAGATTCTCGGATTTAAAGATTTCAAGATTTTTAACTAGAAAGCAGAAGTAAACATGATCTACCATAAGTCCAGAGAGAGAAAAAAAGATAAAAAAGAGGGAATATCAAACACACACGAAAAAAAAAAGGTAAAAAGAGGGAGTCTTGAAGCCAAAATTGAAGCTTAGAAGAAAAATAATCTAGAAAGAATGGAGACAGCTTTAGACAAAGAACGAAATAGTTCAAGAAAGTTATGTATGAAGAAACAGTAGGAGGGGGAAAGACACTTACTTGGAACAAATCTGAGTGAAAAAAAAAAAAAAAGACAATAGAGAGAATAATATATACTGTTGTATAAATATCAACCAACAATTCCTTGTTTGCAAGCAACTAAGTATTGGTTTGTTTGTGTCTCTCTTTTGGATCTTTTGGCTTTCTTTCTAATCTTGTTGGGTCTTCTCTCGGACAAGAGAGGAAAGAGGGGGTGAGAGAGAGCAAGAGAGAGAGAAAAACAGTCGCAGATCTCTTTGCTTTGCCTTGGGGTTCCTATCTACTTCCAAGTCAAATCCCTCAAGAGGAAGGAAAAGGGTTTTACTTTGTTTTGGTTTTTCTTTATATATATAAAAATAGATATTCTTTTGGGATCCATTGAGTGAGTTCATGGGAACTGGGAATTTAGAAGTTGGGACCCTTTGACCAAAAAAAGAAAAAAAAAAAAACCAAACATGAGAAGTTGGGACTTGAAATTAATGTCATGGAAAATTTTCCCAAAAAGAAAAGGAAAGATTTTTCTTTTACCTTGGCAGTAAAAAGAAAAGCCATATCTTTTGCAATTCATGGATTATCAATTCCACAGAGCAACAGACATTTCCACAATAGTATATAATAATAGAAAACATTAGAAAATAAGGTCTTGTGTGACGCCGGCTGTTCACCGGTAACTTAGAAAATTTCAACTAATGAATGTATCTACCGAGGCAATATAGGCTTATATTTAACAATTCAAGACATCAAATTTACCACATCCGTCAAACTCTAAGATAAATTTAAGAACTTGTTAAAGAAAAAGAGAGAGAGAGAGAGAGAGAGAAATTTAAGAGCAAATGGAGCAGGAAAAAGAAAAAGGTCTCATGATGTTTGCTTGGTTAGAATAATGTATACGTTTCAACTGCTTTTTCCGAAACCCACATTCCAACTCCAAACAAACATACCGAACGAAAAAGTCCAACGTTTGAGAAACAGATCATCCCCTGTCAATTCCCATCTCTCTTACTGATATAAAATGATTAAGGCCAACCGAACTTGTCTGTGCTTACGGAGCATCACCCAACACAAAGTGTAACATTAAAGCCTTTTTCTATTCAAAAAAATCATAAAATATTAATTATTATTTCTATAAATTTAAATTAGACGTTATTTATTTACTTTCTAATTTACATTCAATTGCAAAAATATTAAATTTAAAAGTTACTTATTGATAAATTCACTTATAAATTCTTATTTATTTTTAAAAAAGATATCTCAAAAATATAAATTTAAATTAATCAAAAAAAGTTACCAAAAAAAAAAATTTCTAACTAAATGTATTATTATAAAGCCAGATTACTATCATTGTTGACAAGTGGGACCTTATTCTTTGAAGCAAAGAGGTTAGGATCCCGTTGTCAATTGTAAAGTCAAAATAATTCTCCTTTTCTAAATTTTCTTGCTTCCTTTTAAAAAATATTTTCTCGGGGAATCTTGGTTTTGTATGCAAGGATTCAAAGGCAGCTTGTTCAGAAACCTGCCCTTCCATTCATATCTCTTGCATGGAGCATCATTGTACCAACACGAACTTACCTAGTAATCTTGAAATGCATATTTATAATTAATATTATTAATTATAATTATATATAAAATATAAAAATTCACAACTAACAATTATAACTTTAAAATTAATAGCATACATGTAACTTGACCATTGTGCATGACTGCCTCGAACTAGCAAGATTACAAAATGCTTTGACAAGGGAATAGGAATCTAATAGTTGGGCGGACGTTGGCACCTGCCATTGTGTTTTTTGTCACCATTATAAAATAAAAAGCTTGATAAATGTCATCTAAATTCAAAGCAGATGACTTTCTTAAGAGATTGACCTTGAAAATTTAAATTTTTATCTTTTAAATTTTATATTTTAATATTAAAAAAGAGGTATAAAATTAATTAAAAAAAATTATTATATTCGTATAGCTCACGATTTAATAAGAGTAAAAACAAGAAAGAGAGCAGAATTCACACATGTAGTGCATTTTGGGCTGATTTCTTCTCCAAAACTGCCAGAGGAGCAGCTTTGCTATCCTCTTCAGTATGCTTGCGCTTCTTTTTCTTCTTTTCTCGTGCCACCACTTCAGCATCATTTGTGATATTGTTGTTTGCTGCTTCAAGTTTTCGCTTTTTCTTCTTTTCTTTCTCCTCTTCATCTTCACCTTCCTGTGGAGCAGTGTCCTGTGGGTCACTTGACACAGCTTTTTCCTCTTCATCGGTCTTCTTTTTCTTCCTCAGCCTGGATTATGCTTCCAGGCTGCTTTGCAAGATTCAACAAGCTACACCCATGGGCAATAACAAGTTCCCTGGCAAGCTCTCCAACAAGAGTAGACAAATTTGGTGCCACAGGGTTCATCCTGCTTTTTGATTGATCATACGGTTGAGCTCTGTACTCAGCTGACAAAACCTGGTAACATAGTTCTCTAATATTCATCAAATCAACTTCACTGATTTCAGTTCCCATGAATATCACATCTGCCTCCTTCAATTATGTCTCGACTTCTCTGGCAATATCTGTAACAAGTTTAAAAGGAACTAACAGAAAACATAAATGGCCATCAACGCCAAATCTTGAGCAGCCAAACCAGATATCAGTGCAGACAACTGGCTCCTAACAACCCTAATCAATTCCATAACAGCATTGTTATGATTGCATTCTATTTTCTGCAAACAATGGTTGCTACCCATTAGACAAGGTAAGGACTACCAATCCTGGATAATAACAGCCATACAACCAGAAGAACAAAGAACGACACAAATGCTAGCAGACCATCTTTTCCTTTATTGAATTGCCAAGCTTGGATCCACCACAGCTAGTGTTTCAAAGTCACAGTGGAATCGCAAGAATTTGCGCAGGCCTTTACATGTCATGCCATCAATCAATTTGGTCACTGCTTCCAAATCCTCTGATGTATTCTTAAACCTAGAAAAAAGCTTTCAGCTTTACCACCTGGTGTTTTCATAAATAGCAATTAGATTCCCAATGAATAAATGTTGAAAAAAAGTACTAATATGACCGAAAATGTTTCCAATTAACAGAGAGGGGGATCTAAGGGTATGAGTGAGAGAACCCTTCTTGCTAAGTCCACACTGGAAAACTCCTTTGCTCAAAGTTGGGATGAGTTATGGCTGCTGCATATGAAATACAAAGTTACTTGCAGACTCCATTTATCTTGTGCAGAAAAATAAAAGTGACAAATTCTAAAGCATACATAAAATCCTCTAAACTTAAGTTATTTTCAGAATCAAGTAAACAAAAATTTAAATCAAAGTTATTATGCAGAGCATGACCAACGCATATATCAAGAAGGATTTGGCCTGATTTTGCTTAAACAAATGCTGAAAACCAAACTAATGCAAACATATTTTCAAAAATAGTTACCTCAACTTTAGATAGCTTCCCCTCGTCTGATACTTTGAAAAGAGCAATGCCCGCTGGGGTCTCAAAAAGCACAAGCATTTTAGATGCCTCCAAGCATACCTGCCAAAGGGAAAAATAAAAACTTAAAATGCCAAATATGTCTTAAAGTCACTGAGACAATCGCCACATAAACTTGTACCAATCATTTTAACAAACTATGCACCCCAAGACTCAAACTTTATCAAGTTTAAACAAGCATGGAACCCCAAAAAATCAAAGAAGGCATTAGCAAGATACAACTCGAGCAAACATATACATCAACAGAATTGTACTCCACGCCAACCAAAAATAAAAAAGGGAAAAAAAAACACCCATGTGAACATATAAGGCAGTTATTCTATACAGTCAGAATTGCACAACTTGACTAACCTCAGAACCTCCCACAAAAAAGGACATCTTGGCGTGAACACGTAGTTGGATTGAGGCATTTCATGAGAAAATTTGCTTACCAGTTCACTTCTATGTTGTGTTGTACTCTAAAGAGTATGGGAGAGTGAAGGGAAACAAAACACAGGGACAGTTGACTCAAGCTTCTGATGTATGGGTTTTATGGGAAGTTAGCTGTGAAAGTCTTACTCACAGTTACTGTCTACTTGCTCTCTCAGTTCGACACCTGTCGGAGAGTAAATTAGCCTCGGGAAGGAGACGCTCGATCAAGTCAAACGACTGTCGTTGGCATTTCTTTTTGTCTAGCAAGCTTCATTTTTCTCCATAATTGCAGTTATAAAAAAAAAAAAAAACGTATCTAATAATTATAAATTGCCTGTTTGGAACATGTTAATTTACCCGCTTTCAGGCAACAATTTTATTGTTTAATTTCTTACTTGTTTTTAGGAGACCATTGGAAAACTAAAAACCACAAAAGAATTGAAATAATCATTATTAATAAACGTATTGTTACTGAAAGAAAAATTACTGAGCGTAACGTCTTGCAACAAACCTTACTGCTATAAACAATGTGACACACACACACACACACACAAAGACCCACTTTTTACCTGATGTGTCATGAATTGTTTTTTCATTTTTTGTATTCACAAGTGACGAACCACTTGAACTAACCCGTACCACATGGCAATGATAGGAAGCTTAAAGCACACGTTCAAGAATCACAACAATGCAAAGATCCACGAAGGCCGAGAAGGCTGGAGCCAAAACCCGGATGGTAATAACATATGATGGCTCTTGCTTATTGCCTAGGACAAGCTTAGCTGAATTAGATCAAAAATACAGCTTTGAACTTACACGAAGAGTGACAAAGACTACATCTTTTCTGCTATTTATGGTACAATACGACCTCATCCTTTATGCGGTACCTTGATCGAGCCCCTTGAATGGAGACATAATAAAATCACGTATAGAGATCCACTCCTAAGAAAGCTTAAAGATTATGGTTTCTGTATTCATGCATAAATATTTGAAGAACTCCCCCCTCTCCTGATTACTTTCCAAATGAATCCTTGGGTGTCCAGAGACTGCAGCATCTCGACCGCATAGACTAATGGAAGTCCAGATGTAAGACTAGGATTAGTTCTATAATCTGCTTAAATTTGAAGCTTGTCAAGCTCTGAGCTTACTTTTGACGTGACATATTCTCTGATACCATCTCCTTCGTAGTGTGATCGGGTAATGCCCCCTCCTGCCTAGAACTTGGCATTTTCCTTGGTGGCGGAGCAGAACAGACTGGTACCACCGATCTTATTCGAACGGCTGGTGCCATGAAACGGGGGTGTAATCTGCCAATTTCCATTCTTTGGGGCTGAGGTCTAGCTGAATACGATGGAGGTCCTGTTCTCATTCTTGGTGGAGCAGCAATTCCTGCTGCCAAATATTGTGGTTGGGGAAACGAAGAAACAGGCCCTGTACTATGGATATGAGTAGATGCTGCAGATGACGGTGCAGGCCCTGCAGTTCTGATCATTGCTTGAGCTGGTCTGTAAGTCCTAGGCGAACTTGATCTTGACAGATCCTGTTGAGCAGCCGCAGAAAAGCCAAAACCACAAGGGTTTTGCGCTTGAAAATCAACATGTGTGCACCGGGGATGTGAACTCCCCCGCAAAGCCCGGTCAGAAATCCTCGTTTGGTTCTCTCCTAGTTGAACATTTTCAATTTTGCTTTCCAGCCCAACATTCTTCTGTTTGTTCTTCTCATCAACTGATTCTTTGAATCTTTGTTTGGCATTTAAGTTACCAAGAACAGGGGTATCTGGCACCATTGATAGAGAACATTGAGATGATTCTTCTGTTTTCTCCTCATGTATCTCCTGAATGGTCACAGTGGATTTCCCTCTGCTTGGATCCGAGACCACAGGATCTGAGAAGTACAATGGTGGTGCTGATGGGGCAATTGTAATTCTGGGCCCTCCGGGCATGGATTCTTGTTCTCTAACAGGGAAACATAGACAAGAATCTTGAGGGAGGATAGAGTGCATATAAGGGAGCATTTGAGGACCAGGAGGCAGAGCAGATGGAACATGAAGTGCTAACAAATTGTTTTGCAGCAGCAACGAATGTTCGTGCTGCCACACTTGATAAATGGCCATTTCTGGGGAATACCTTTGGTTCCCCCAGCCCTGGCAATGCATGGTATATAAACCTGGTGTTGGTGGGGTTAAATGCCTACAAACAGGAATAAAACTTTCCTGTGCATTTTGTAAATCTTTTTGTATGGAATTCTTAGATTCTGATGGCTTTAAAGATGCAAGAAGGCGAGCAACAATGACTTGTTCTTGCTCTTCGTTGCCCTTTTTGGTCTCCACTGAAGAAGACAACAAACTGGAAGAGGATGAGCCATTTTGAACCACTACAGAAAAAATTATTCAGAAAACAATTATAGAAAACTAGTAAAAGTTAAGAAACCTGCATGCACATCAAATAACAATTCAATGAAAGATGAGTGATAAAAAAATAAGGATAAAACAAAAAAAAAAAAAAAAAAAAATCAAATGTACTAGATACCGAATTATAGTCCCTCCCTCTTCTCTTGCTTAATGCCTCCCAGGCCTCCATCTCACCAACCCCAGGCTATCTCCCACATGAACTATATATTAAAGAGAAAATAAGGATGCCTTTTTGAGCAATTTTCTATGCAGGAGGATGGTAAATTCAATTTTTGTTTATTATTTTTAATGAATGGAAGGAGATTAAATTTGAATTACACATTAAACACCTATTGAAGAATTGTCCCGTACAACACAGGACATTGGAAGAAAAAAGAAAGAAAAAGAGCGATTTTGCAGGGGCTGATAGCCATTATACTGAACTAGCCAACTTGAATCGCCAAGAAAGAGTCACAGTTATTTTCTAAAACAACTTTGCACAAAATAATGTTCTATAGCAAGTTTTTGCATGAGCCAATGTTTCAAGATTATAGTATATCAATTCAAGGTCAAAGAAATAGTGGTTATTTGATTCTAATCACATTAGGGCACTCTGAAAACATAACATATTCAACATGCAAAGAATAGATTCATACTTCTTTTTAAGGCAGACCAAGCGGCCATTGCTGCATTCTTCTGAGCCTGTTTCTTGGTCCTAGCTGGTTCACCATTAAAGCTCATTCCTGCAAGCTCAACCGTGCATAAGAATACAGGAACATGGCCAGGACCTGAACGAATAGTGGTATACAATGGAAGCTTTAAGCCAGCCCTGTGAGCAGTCTCCTGAAGTAAATTCTTGTAGACACCAGTTTCATCCTGTGTAGCAGAAAAGAACCACAAACATTCTATACAGAGTAAGTCCTTTTATGGCAAACCACAAAACAAAATCAGTAAAAAGGAATCTATTAAAGAATGGCTACCTTGAAAAGGGACTATGTTAAACAGGTATATGGTAATGTCAGAAGAAATAAATCTTCCAAAACTGAAAAAGAAAAAAATGGATAAATGTAAATCATATGCTCACCAGAACTCTAGCAGCCAAGGCTCTAGAAGGTCCTCTATTAGCAAGTGTGTTCAGAGCCACTTCAGCCGCAGCATGTTCTGCCTGCCTCAGAGTGGAACAAAAGGTAGGGCTTTCGAAAGTCTCCATTAAAATTGACAGTAGCTTTGAATCGAGGGGCATGATCAGGTCCTTCTCTTATACATGAATAAGATGGGAGGTTGAAGCAGCTTCGTTGAGCCAACTCTTGCAGTTGGTTTTTATACATGCCTATTAACACATGAAGTATCCACTAAGCATAAATCAGAGATCACAAAAGTGAAGGTGACTGCTTATAGGCTAGCAGAGAAATATGAACACTTATCGTATACCATTTTTTTTTGACAAAAATCGATATAGAAAACCATAAAGAGATAATTCATGGATCAATTTGCCCAAAGTCCAAATAACAAATCACACAAAGTAAGCAAGAACTTTGAAATCATGTGTGTAACTTCCGTTTAGCAAAAATTCTGGCCACCCACAATATGCACTGAATCTTGGATTGTTCTCTCAGCCTTTCATTTATTATTGTCAGTTTTTACTGGCTAGCTAAAAAAAATGATCTTTTTACATGCTTGATGAGATAAAAATGAAAATTCAAGAATTCCAAACTTGAAGATGGGGAAACTTATACAGGGAAGGGAAAAAAAAAAAAGAGAGAGCAGAAAGTATCAGAACACCATCAGGTTTACTGTATAAACTCTTTTCTCAGCCTCCAAACAATTCCTTAGTCAACAAATTGATACTCTTAACCGTCAATTTCCCCGCTAAATGTAAGAAGCTACAAGTAAGGAAAGCACATTGAAAAGAGCCCAAAGATCGGTAACTCGATTCAATAACCAAAGATAGCTACAAGATGCAACAAACCCACATAGAATACCCAAGACCCACCTGGATTTGACCGCTTAAACACTCAAATTCGCAATCTTGAGGACATCTGTACAATCTGCATGCATATTTAAACAGAACCCAGAAGAGAAAAATAATGATCGAATCAGCTTAGGAACACAATGAAGGCAATGATCTCAATGAAAAACTCCATGGGAAAGTAATTCTTATCTGTGTGCCTCCTCTCAGGTCCTCTTTTCCTAGATTCTCCCAAGACAGTCACGGAAAAGCTGTAGGCAAGTGAGATCAAAAAATAAAAAAAAGGCTAGATGGTGAAAACCGAGAAGAGCAGAACGTAGTTAAAACTAGACTTTCAATCCAATGCACTTACGAACATATTAAAGTTTAATTAAATATTGGATGTTATGTGAGAAAAGGTCAATCAATTGCAAGCCCAATGGAGCAGTTCTTCTAAAAGCCCAATATTAAGGCCCGGATTGACCCTATAGATCGAGTAAAAGCCCAATAAAGTTTGGGCTGCGTTGGACACTCAAGCCCAAAATCACTCCTATAAGACCGCCATATCTCACTTGGATGGACCCTATACGACTTAGACCCATCTAGTTGGGTATGGAAACCAGAAACCCACGACCCACATTTCACGGGTATGGATCGCGACCCGGGTAAACGAAACGAGTCTTCCTGTGAAATACGACAGAGAGAGAGGAGGACAGAGAGCGAGAGAGACCTTGGGGAGGTACCGAAGTCAAGTAGTAGACGATGGCGGAGGAGACGGAGGCGGCGTCGGGGGCAGAGATGAGAGACGGCCAGCCGAAAGAGAGTAAAGAAGAAGAAGAGCAGGTGGTGAATCCATGGGAGGTGGCGGCGAAACCGGGAGGGAAGATCGATTACGACAAGCTAATCGACCAATTCGGATGCCAGAGGATCGACCAATCACTAATCGACCGCGTTCACCGCCTCACTGGCCGCCTGCCGCACATCTTCCTCCGCCGCGGCGTCTTCTTCGCCCACCGCGATTTCAACGAGATTCTCGACGCCTACGAGAGAGGCGACAAGTTTTATCTCTACACCGGTAGAGGTCCGTCCTCGGAAGCCCTCCACTTGGGTCATCTCGTGCCCTTCATGTTCACCAAGTGAGTCGCTTTATAACCGCATGGTCTTCTTCTGATGCTTTGTTTTGATGTCAATTGTTAACAGAACTCAATCTTTTAAAAGTGGAAGCTTCCCAGTCGATAAAGTTTAGGATTTTAGGGCTTAAAATGATAGAAAGTGTAAAATTGTCAGTGTTGATTCGTTGATTCATCCAAAATGGAAAAAAAAAAAAAATGAAAAATTAAGTTGAAGCACAGAATTTGGAAAAAGAAAAAAAGAAAGGTTTCCATCTTTGATGTTTGCTCAACTGCTCTATTGTTTCGTTAATTGGCTCCAATTGGGAATCGAAATAGAGAGTCTTGGATACAACTCGATACCTATGAAGTTTGCTTGACTGCCTGAACGTGAATTTCAATAATGGCTACTATTTGTTTGCTAATGCCTCAGTATATTTGGAAATGTAACTAATCTTCCCTTTGTTGTTTACATTTGTTAGCTTTTTGAAACTGTTACAGTGTTTTAAAATTGACAATGGAGTAATTCCTTTTTCTTTTTTCCTTCCCTTTACTTTTTGTATTTAGACTAAAAGAAGACGTGTTTACTTTTAACTTTCATTAAATCTATATGAACGATTGCAGATATTTGCAGGATGCATTCAAGGTTCCTCTTGTTATACAGCTTACTGATGATGAGAAATGCATGTGGAAAAATTTGTCTGTGGAGGAGAGCCAAAGGCTTGCTCGTGAAAATGCTAAGGACATCATTGCTTGTGGATTTGACATCACAAAAACTTTCATCTTCTCAGATTTTGATTATGTTGGTGGGTAAGTAACTCATCTATTGTTGGTGCATAACTTGCTTGTACTTTAGATATTATACTTTAGAAATTTACACAATTTTACATGAAAATTGTCATTGCAGTTCCTTTTACAAGAATATGGTGAAGGTTGCAAAGTGTGTTACGTACAATAAGGTAATTTAGACTGTTTGTCTCCTAATTTTTTTTATTTTTTCTTTTCATCTTCTTTAGTTTTTCTACTTTTTGAATTTGATGCTTACATTCCTTGTAATTTCAACTGTTGCATATCTCTTAAAGGTTTGCCACTAATGTACAGGTTGTTGGCATTTTTGGATTCACTGGTGAAGATCATATTGGAAAAGTTTGTTTTCCACCTGTGCAGGTTAGTTCCTTACTGCTGCACACCTATCATGTGTGACTTGATTCACCACCATTGTTGGATATCTACTGAAGTGAGCCAATATGCTCCATTTTTTGGCTGGTGCAGGCAGTTCCATCATTTCCCAGTTCATTCCTGCATTTGTTTTCTGGCAGAGAGAACCTCCGTTGCTTAATTCCATGTGCAATTGACCAGGTTGATTCTTTGGATTATCTTCATGTACCTTAGACATTTTATAATCTTTGTTTGGGAAGACTGGGATATTTCATCGTTTATGTGCTGTTAGATACACATGCATCATTACATGTAAATCAGTGCATGTGTAGGTGGTTGATTTTCCCCATCGGCTTGCTTGTCACAATTTCACACAATTCCAATAATAAATATTGATAAGTTTTGTCTTCTTTCTATTTGTGCACAGTGCAGTTTCCTTGTGCCATTTTGTATGGTGGTTATGCTTGCGTTTGTGCCTCTTCATCCACATTTGCTTTCTTTTTATTGATTAATTTGCTATGTGATCTGTTCAGGATCCATATTTCAGAATGACACGAGATGTTGCTCCACGGATAGGATATCACAAACCGTCACTGATTGAGTCATCATTCTTTCCTGCCTTGCAGGTACTCTATTAATTTTGGGATTACATATCTTCTGCCTTCTAGGATAACTTAACATGATAAAACTACCTGCCTGTATATTGAATCAGTATTTTATGACTGAGGTCCAGACTCACGCACTGATGAGTTCTTGTAAGCCATGCAGGGGGAGACAGGAAAATGTCAGCTAGTGATCCAAATTCTGCCATATATGTAACTGATTCAGCTAAGGTCATTAAGAACAAGGTATGGTCCTGGAAACAGCAGTATCTCATGTTGCTATTCTCTCTGTCTCCCACCCAATGCCAGGTTCTTCACGATGTCATGCATTTAGGATGCAGAGGCATCAGCATTATCAAGAATCTTTAGAGCTGGTCATGGGGGAGAAATATGAAACCTCTTTGTAATCACATAAAGTTGAGCTGTTCAGGTTGTGCTTTAAAAATTTGGTCTTTTGTGACTGTGGGTCCAAAGAAACTGGATGTATTTGATTCGCAATTGGGATAACAATTGCTGGTTTTGTCTGGTCATGTCATCCCCTGGGGTGTGCACGTTCGTCTTTTGTGGCTTAACATATAATGGAAGAAAATGCCTAAACAATTTAGCCCATGAATGTGCAAATTAAGCATATGGCCAGACATAGACCAGCAGGATGCTCTGAAATACGGCATTTGGCCAATCACCAATGTAATTGTCAACATGTATTTTTAGTGCTTTTCAGTGACTAATGGCAAGATCCATTAATGGCAACAGATAAACAAGCATGCATTCTCTGGTGGGCAAGATTCTTTAGAAAAACATAGACAATATGGTGCCAATCTCGAGGTAGTAAATTCTTCTGCTTGCTTGTGATGTAGCATGTAAATTCACTTTAGAAGTTATCTTATTTTGCTTGGCCAAATTTCAGGTGGATATACCAGTAAAATATTTAAGTTTTTTCCTGGAGGATGATGCTGAGCTTGAACACATAAAGAAGGTGTGAATTACTGTCTTCAGTTGTTTTGATAAATCCTCGATCAGAATATGTGCTTTTTTCCACAACTTGTGGTCACAGAATTTGTTAGCAACACAAATAATATGTTTGCTTTGAATCTTTCCTTTTTAATCACATCCTTGCTTGCCTAGGAGTATGCTGCAGGACGCATGTTAACAGGAGAGGTGAAGAAGCACCTTGCTGAGGTTTTAACTGAACTGGTGGAGAGGCATAGAGCAGCTCGTGCCACTGTAACTGATGAAGTAAGCTTTACGGTTGCAGTTTAAGGCAGTGGCTTTTTAGAGTATTAAGAATAGTAACATGAAAATAATTTAAGTTAACAATTTCGATAATCATCTTTTTTCTGGTTCTCTTTGGTCAGATGGTGGATGCATTTATGGCAGTTAGACCTCTCCCTCATATGTTCGACTGATGTTGATATGATGCCAGCATTCTGTGGTGCTCGTCAACCAAAGAATCTATTCTTGCTTTTACATTTAGGGTTGAGGGTATGAGAGTCCAAAGACTCGTTCAAGTTTTGTCTAAAACTTTTGAGTTCCACCTTATTATACAAAGTTTATTATTAATGAAAACATAAATGTCAGGCACCTTGTTTCCATGATATCATGTTGAAATGCAGCTCAAAGGCATGTTTTGTTTTTGCAAAGATCCATGGAACAACATGAGCGTACATGCATGCTAAACTCCCCCCCCCCCCCCCAAAAAAAAAAAAGGAATAGAGTAATTATGCGAATCAAAGAATGGCATCAAAGTAGTGATGCCTGTTGAAGATTATTAGTCTTCCACCAATAATCAGCACAGGAGCATTTGCCATCAATGAAGTGATGAAAACGGTTCACATCTCTCCCAGTGATTTCCCTCTCGACCATTTTTGATACATATCTCGTCACAACATGACATTTAACACAAACACGAAGGTTCTTGGTGATCCCAATCGAGCTTCCAGCAGACATGCTTAAGACGCCAAATGCAATAGCAAATCTCTCCCTCTGGCCCAATGGCAACCTCACCTTCACTGCATCCTCCGCTGGCCATTTTGAGCTGACCCTACAAGCATAGCAGTCCAAGTTATCACATTCCTATCTTTCATCTTACCAAATACAGCAGTCGCTTCCTCCAATGCGCCACACTCATAAATACAAACCCACAAATGCAGTCAGCAGAACTGGTTTCAAACCAAGACCCCGTCTAAAAACACAACAATGGAGAATTTTTTCACTTTCCAAGTCAGCTGTTTGAGCACAAACTTGAAGAACGCTAACCATGGTGCCTGAATCAAACTAACTACCACTCATCACCGGTCTACGAAAAGTGCCAAAAGCCGCATGCTATGAGCCCGCTATGGACGTATCCTGTTATGATAGCATTCCACGATACCAAATTTTTAGTGGGAATGCCATCGAAAACACTACGAGCACTTTCGAAGTCATCCATTTTCCGTACATTTTGACCAGTAATGCAAGCACCAAATTTTCATCACCCATGTCTAAACCAAGCACACACCCATGAACACATCTTACAAACTGCACATTTCCTGCATTCCCACTTGCCTGAATCAAGCTTATCATAGTCAAACAACTTGGCCTAATACCAGACTCACGCATTGCAAAAAATCGATCAAACACTTTATCATAACAACCCGCCTGCAAAGAGCCACCAAGAATTGAATTCCAACAAACCTCATCCCTTTCTCTCATTCCATCAAAAACCCTTTTTGCTTCATCAACATTACCAAACTTCGTCGAAAATTTATCATTGAACTTCCAAGAAATCGATGCCTTTCCATCCCTCTATCCACAACTCCCATAATTATGCCCATAACCATCTCATAATCTCCCAATTTCACACACGCCCGGAGCACAAAATTACACGTTTAAGTATCACTCTCTATATTACAAGACCCCATCAGTAGAAACAACTCAAGGGCCTCCACGTAATGTTCATTTCATAAATGATTGCATTATAAAGAATGCTTCTTGGTTGAGAAATTTGATCAAACAAGTTTACCAGCCAAGAACTGGTCAGAGTTTGTGGTAATCTGAGTATGAATGGACTTGACCCAGATAAGGGTTTTTGAAAATGATTGCAAGCGAGACAAGAATTTGTGGATAATTGATGGGGATTGATGGAAGGAAACATTTTGGGTTGAAGAAGCCATGGTCGTGAAGGGAAAAGAGAGGAGGGGTTTGAAGGGTATTTTGGGAAAAACGAAATAATGGCTATGGTGATGCAGAGAAGGCATGCAGGAGATGACAATGAAAGGCAGTGGTTTTTGAGTTCGGTGTTGATCAAGCACTTCAAAGTCATCAGACATAAGCCCTTTAAACAAAAAGCAGTCACCATTTTTTTTTTTTTTTTAATTTCTCTTATCTGTCAGGGGCCTTCTTGCCGGATCCAAGAATTAACTAAGATGGTGTCGTCTTGGGATAAAAGATGATTTAGTGTACCAAAGGTATAGGCAGTTTTTATCTTCCTGTTCTAAACAGAAAATTTTATTTTTGCAACGTAAACCTATAATTTGTAAGCCTATCCTTAGATAATTTCGTGATTTTTTTAATCTTTTTTGTTCGTGTGAACTGTATGCTAATGTTGATGTGTTATTATATGCATGTTTCAAGAGAAAAGGAGAAAAACAAAAAGAAAAAGGCACCCAATTGGCTAGGATGATGATGGTGACGTTTTCTTTTCTGGCATAAGCTTTGTTTTAGTTCTGTTTGGGTGCCCTCTCAATCGCCATCACTCCTCCTTTATAAATCAGGTTCTAAGTCAACGTGGCCTCCACAGCATCAAGCATTGGAGATGAAAATTTTGACTATTATGAACCTAAAATTTGAGAATTTGTTGGTCAGTCGAGTTTTAGAACAATAAGAACTCTAGCGAACGAGCCAGTAACACAATGAACCCATTTTCCATACCCTGCTGCACTTGCTTACAATGAAAGCTTATTCTAAGTAGTGTAATGAGAAACATACAACATCAGACAATTATACTAAGCGAGTAAACAGAAGCTATATTACTTCCTTAGCAGCCTCTCCGCTGCCCATGTTTGTCTTTTTATTATCTTCTGTATTTTATCGTCTGCTTTTGAACTTAAAGTTGCCGTATCGGCTTGCAGATGACTTGCCATCAATGAAGTCTGCATGAGGGTTCGCAGCTTCTTCCAAGTATTGCATGGCTTTGTTGATGTCACTTGTTGGTTCGGAGAGAAAGCCAGCAGGTGTTGTATCCAATGTAGAATGACTTGGCCTAACCCGAACACCGCTGGTGGTCATCGTTGGCTCCATCATGTTGCCATGGTTGCGGAAATAATCATCACTGTTCTCATTTCGGTATCTACTACCTTTGTGTTTCTGCCATCCTTGTTGCTCCAGTCATTGTTCTCACTATAGCGGCCAGAATTGCCATAATTATCAGTTGTTGTAGGAGTCTGACACCAGTGTGAAGCACTCAAAGGGCCAAACTTGGGTCTGCTAGACTCACTTTGCACTTTGGTGATGAAATCATCAACTGCCAAAGGACGATCCCGAACTGGGCTTCGACGCCTGTGCCACTGGTCTTCAACAACTCCATAATTTCCCAATGAATCAGGCCTCGAAAAGCGAGGGTCATATCTGGTATGAGAGGTCACAGGTGAAGGAACGTATTGAACAGCCTCAGTCCTTGTAGTTCTTGTAATGCAAGACTCCCTGCTCTCGAATGGAGAGTAGGAAACAATGGGCCTTTTCCTTCCCTCTGCATCAATGATGACTGGACGGCACACATGATCACGATCATAGCTTGTGTTGCTCCAACCATCAGTTCTTGGTGCATTAGGGGTGTAGTAGCCTCTACGTGTGTAATTATACTCAGCCATCTTTGAGCCAGAGCCTTTCGTCCTTGAAAGAACTCTGGCACTTCCTTATTGCTATGAAACATGTTAGAAGTTTTTCTTATATAGACAGGAACAGTATTCCAAAACCTTCAGAAAGATGAAATCATGTGTTAAGGGATCATATGGTAGCTTTTGCTTGCAACTTTGAGATTCCCTCCAGTCCATCTAACCATAAAAATTGCCTTGGAATCATATTCTGAGCATTGATGGATTGTGACCTCCACTTCCTTTTCTTGATTAGGCAACGATGGCTTGTCCTGTGCACAGAATTTGTGGTCTCCACTATAAAGAATAAAGAGAAAATGACTTTTGCTCAATTGAAAAATGTTTTCAATATAAACCATTTCCACTCAGCAGGGTGTGAATCTGACAAAGAGCATAAATGGTGGAATGTAGACTTTTTGGCCGCAGAAACAAATCTTCAACGTGACAACTCGCAAATGTCTGCCTGAAAAGGGAATTTCAAGCAATTAGAAATAGAAATTTCTACCTCATTCAGAGATAGTTGCACTGGAACTGCAGGAACATCTCACAGCTGTGGAATAAAGGAGGATAAGTGGCTGCCAACTGTATCACTGAATTGTGAGTTTAATTACCCTCTCGATTAAGTGGCCGCCAAATGTAGCACAGGAATCACTCATGAACGGGCTTGCCAGAGTAGTTAACCCAATGCCTTAAAAGGGTGTCCAAATAATCTATATTTCAACCCAAAACCTGAAGACATTGGGTTTCTAGATTTTTACATTAGTATGTTATTCAATGAATTAGGTTTATAGTTTCTTTCCACTTATATGTTACTTTTTCTTCCTCTAACAATGTGAAATTCTTTAATCACACAACTCATATACTTATACTTGAAATCCTGACACAATGCAAACAATAAGCTAGTAATCCATAGAAGTTGGTATCATTTAACAATTAATTTAACTTGTACATCCAATTCAAGCTCAGTTCATAAGCACATTTGAGTAAATCAAGTCTGCAAAGGTCTTGTTGTACAATTTCCATTTACATAAATTGCCAACTATAATCTCAATTGTATAGATCAGGTCCTCACAAGGGACCATAGATTTCATTTTATGTACATCAACATCTGCAGATACCATTTCAAATACATTAATGTATGTGGAAATAATAAGACTGATAAGGTTTGTTCTCTTGTCAGATCTCAAGGCTCAAATGCTGGAACTTCACGCACAGGAGTATATAATGCACGATACACTGTTCTGTCAATGATGCTCCTGTAAGGATCCTTATCTCGCTTATTCAGCAGGTAGTCTATAATTCGTTCAACTTCAGATTTAATCTCCAAGTACAGATGGTTTGCATTCTCTTTGTTTTGCAGTATCTCCTCCCTCCCCTTTGTTTTTATGGGCTTCCCAAACAAGAAATAAAAACGGCCAGGTACCTTGGGCAAAAGCCCTGGTATAAACAGTTCTTGATTGGCAACTTCACCTTTACTCTCATCCCTATTAATCAGAGGATAATTTTACCAACAAAATTATGCAGAAAAGGTAGCTAGCACATGAAGCTGAAATATGAGTTAACCTTACTGGGAACAAATTAATAAATATCATTTCATGGAGGGTAGTCACCTTATATTTATGCGATTGCGAGTAGCATTTCTAATATAGTCGTTAACAAGAGGGATCTTCTTCAGATCATTGTAATCAAGAACCAACTGCCAGTTACATATGAAAACATCAGAAAAAAGTTGCTAATGGTCATGCACATGACACAATTAATAAGTCAGAAAGACAGAAACTTCATAGGACAGCAAACATGGCGGTAGAAGAGGTTACGAGAATGAAGTCTGAGAAATGCCAAAATTCAAGCAGAAATAGTGTCCTACACGATGGATAGCTTGGTAACAAAGAAAGAAGCTGCAATTCCCAAAATCATATACTAAAATTGAGAAAAAGTGTTGCACAAGCTTACTTCTGTGACATCGTCTTCTCCCACAGCTCCAAACGGTACAATTGTGGCTCCAAACCTTGCTGCCATTCTCACAAACTCTGGTTGATCAGGCCAAATTATCCTATGTTCTTCACCCTGGAAGTTATAGAAGCAGGGAGCAGGAAGCAGGCTTAAATGCTGCTAATGAAAATAAAGTTCACACAGTAATTGAGATTGTCATGATTTTAATTGAAGCCACTGTACTTTTGTTGTTGGCGTGAGAGGGTGACAATAACTGCTGCTGCTGGTGGTTTGGTGGCAAACCACCGTATAAATGATAAAGAAAATAACACTTACTAAATATAAGGAATTTCACACACCTTATAATGAAGAGCCTCCCTTGTACCTCCGGGATAAAGAAGCACATGTGATTTAGTTGAAAGTAATTTGAAAAGATTGGTTGCTGTGACTGGTACTGCACCCATTACCCTGATCCAATCTACCAAGGAAAATTCTTTAAATGAACTCTCAAGCTTCTCTGAAAACAGTTCTGGATGTGCTATACCACGAACCATAATATTCTTCTCCCTCAAAAATTCTTCAGCAAGGCAATACATTTCCATGCCCATCAACATATGGCGGCCAACTAATAATACAGGGCCTTCCTTGGGAACCCCATCAAGGCCTTTCACTATCTTCCCATTGTCCAAAGTAGAGAACATAGCAGAACAGGCAGCAAAGCATAATAACCTGACATGCATGCCATTGTAAACATCAGCTTGAGCCTCGGATAGACAAATTCAGGTGACAAGATGCAGCTTTAATGAGCTGCCAAGTCTGGTGTCCAATCAATGTCAAAATTGGGGTTTTAAACAAGGTGCAATCTATGGGTGTTGATTGACAACGAAAATCCAAGAATGGATATCTAACTGAAGGAGCTTTCAATCGTAGTTTTCAGCATTTTAGCTGTTAGTCATTAGGTGATTGCATGGTTTGACTCCTTTGCTAGCATTTAAGTCAGCATTTCCCTTGGTGCATATTAACACAATAAACCAATGAAGTCATTCAACTTGATACCTTCATCTTGCTAGCAACAATCATCGATGAAGGCTTTGTAGAAACAGAAGTGAAAAAAGAGAGAGGAGGATATATATATATATATATATATATATATATATATATATATATTGAGAGAGAGAGAGAGTATACTTTCAATGCAGGTTTTTGTTAATTAATTGACCATGTATAACCAAATTTTTAAGCACTACATTTCTTTGACGACATAATTTTCAGATTAAGTGGGGAAAAGTTTAAGTTTTAGACCATTCTGATAGGCCATAGCAATCAAATTTGTTCAAAAGCTGTCAGAACCTAGGTTCGAAAGATATTAAAACAGGAAAGTAAAAGATAGAAGAAACTGAAGAGTGAAGGATCTGCTTTACTTCAAACAGTCTAGCTTATGAACAAATAAAAATGCAAATGCTGAGGCTTGACCAGATTCAAGTAGGACAATGATCATTCTTATCAGAAACTTTAGTCCAATTCACAGATCTAAATGAATTACAGGTAACAATTTTCTGTGCTTTCTTACCCAACGTTATCAAATCCACGTTTGAATTCTGACATACTAGGTGGCAGGAAGTCTGAAACAAGATCAGTCCTCTGTGAACGACGGTATTTGCCGGTACCTTTGATAACTGTAAGCAAATTGATATTATCTTCCTGCACCATTGAAAAGGCGGAACAATTAGGGATTGTTTTTTTGGGCCCTAGGGAGGGTGATGTAGGAAAAAGAAGCAAAGAGGAGTTAGAAAACATGGTGAAGTGAAACTTCCCTCCACAGAATGATAAATGTGCAAGTCAAGGGTAAATAAAGACACAAGGAAAGAGATTAAGGAGCAGTAAATGCTCTTCTGCTATTCAATAGTTTAATTCAGCATGCAAAGCTCTGCTGATTTCTTTTACAATTACCAGATAACCAATATAAAAAGAAATGGGCTAAGATAATCATCCAAAGAGCTTTACAAGCATTATGTCATGTCTGAAACATTGAAAGCACATGCCACAGATGCATGGACAGATAAAGAACCCACTTGTTTCAGATGCTGAAATGTCTTTAGAAGATTTATTTTCACCTACCATTAGAATGGTATGTCCATTTTCCTTGAAGTAACGAACCTTGCAATTCTGTAGTGAAATTTTAAGGCGCTGAGCTTCCTCACCACTTGGAAGCATATAATCCTGGCCACTGCAGCAAAGATAAATGGTCATTTCCACATCACATGACAATTGCTGATCAGAAGTGATTTGCTTGCAGCATTTCAATCAAAATCTATTATGAGAAGAAAACTGGCTGAAGAAACACTGCATAAATTAGCTGGTGACAGTAACTTAAGCAATTATATAGTTCCTTGAACCTTGTGCAAAGAGTAGATAGAAGATTAACAGTTCCTGTTCCCTTAACCAAAGAGTTTTCGGGGAGAACAACAGTGTAGAACCTCCACAGAGTCATAAAGGAAAGGGAAAAGGCAGTTTCTTTGGCATTATATTTGAATCTGTCCTCTGTATTTACGAAGCCTAAGATCTACTAGGCACAGGCCATTTCACAGAGGAAGGGAGTGAGAAGGAAAGAGAGGGAGATGCAACTGAACCACTGTAGTTTTAATATTATTTGGAAACTATAAGAGACAAGAAAATTATGTGCAGGGGATCGTACAAAATTTGCGTCAAAGGCGATAACTACCTGGCAAGTACTAGAACTTCAGCTTTTACAGCATGAAGACGGGAATTAGCATAAGCGGCAGCTGATTTAAGCAGTTTCAACTTCCAAACGAGAGTGTCTTTTGCGATGATATCAGACAAATCCTGAAAATTAAATGTATTAAGATCTGCCTACAGCTCCCATACAAATAATACTCAAATGAAGCTATCCATAACAGAAACTTCAATGAGTGGGAACTGAGAAACAGAGAGCGCAGAATCAACTCAAAACCATTTAAAAAAAAGGAAAATTTACAGAAAAATGGAAAAACATAAGGAATGCTGTCTTCAGTTCTTACAGAAAGACGAGGTAGCAATGCAATGAGATTAGCAGACAATTTTTCACTTTGCAACCTTGGAGGAAGTCTATTGTCAATATCAACTGTTGCCATCTTCATTGGATTACCTAATGCAATAAGAAGGAAAATTGTCGAACCAAAGTAATTTTTTCTCTAATGGTGGTGAAAAGGTATTTGAAACAACAAGATATCAAAGCAACGTAGCAAAGAAACAGATCATACTACCCGAAACAAAGCTAAGAAGATAGGGAACTGCATTATGTAATTCATTTGGCAATGCCTCCAAGATGGGGAACAAGGGTTGCAGCTGTGACCTGCCAAATGATGTAGCTGAAACAAAAGAATGAAAACATCAGACTATTTAGAAGCTTATTGGCTAATGATACATCAGAAGGTCATCTTGCACACGAATGCATGTACATACACATGCATGTGTGGCAAAGAATGAATTATTGTATGCATAGAAACTGACCTGGATTGGCCAGTACCAATACAAGATCAATTTTTGGATTCCGTGCAGCAACAGCAAGTGCTAGACATCCTCCAAAGGAGTCCCCCACTAGATAAATTGGCTTGTCTGGAGATGAGGCGTGCTCTTGCCTCACTGTTTCTTCCACATATTCCACCAGTTCTTCATGCAATAAGACATTAAAAGTAATTGTTTATGATTACTCAAGGATACACGGCTTGCATATCTTTGAACTTCCTAAAAGAAAGTGTCACTCTGGGTAATGTTCAATCATTTTCATTTTGCAAAGTACTCACAAAATTTTCTTAAACATGAATAATAAATTATTGGACAGGCCTCAAGTGCCAGATTTTGCCATGTTAATTTTGGCACAGGAAACAGAAAGTATATTCACCATAGTCAGAAACTGAAGAATACCTTTAAATGGTGTTCGATCATACACTGGAATATGAAGGCACCAAACTTCAAATGCCCTGCATGTATCAAACTATCAATAATAGGGTGGAAATCTTTAACTCAGCCACAAAACTAGAAAGCCAATCATTTTATTTAAACTTGTGAGAACAATGAAAAGATAGAAATTCTCTCCCTTCATGATAAATTATACAAGTACAGAAAGGACAAATTGAGCAGCTCAAATAGTTTAGGGCAGGGAGAATCCGTGCCACCTTGATGTAGGGTTTCAGTTAGCAATTTATTCCATTATGGGAGCAACACGAAACTTTTGGAACATCACTTGAGGGCAGGCCAAAAAATTTGCAGAATAGCTAACACCTACATTAACTACCTATGTGATAATTGTGCAAACATTTGCTAACACCAAGTGGAATGAATGACCTAGAAGTGGATTATCTGGAAACAACCATTAGAAGCTTCATATGTAAAAGATGTAGGGAAAACAGAACTCACTTCCCGAGAGCTTTATGATGCAAAGTAAGGCCCAAACCGACGCCATCCATTCCTATATACATTGATACGAAAAAATCAGTTGAGTCCACAAAGTAGCAAACCAGATGCAATAGAGCAAAATCAGTTGCAGGAAGCTAGATATTTCTAACTAGTACTTCGGTCTATCAGATAATAATTTTTACCACCTGCAAATGTTTGGAGTTATTACAGTGAGACAGCAATTACCGGGCAAAAACAGAAGAATTGGAGAATTTCTTAAGGGTTTCCCACACTCAATTGGGCAAAACCACCTTGGTGGTCCACCATCAGTTCTGCTGAACTCCTTGGCTCCATCAAGATAATCCTTGATCGTCTTTGTTCCGTAGCCATCATCCCACAAGGCTTCCAAATCATTTGAAATAACATCCTTTACCCACCTTTTCTCTACTCTAGACTTTAACCTCCCATTCCCACCATCATTTGGGATCCCACTCTTTGTTTTATCCTCAGTGCCTCCATGAATAATTGCAGTATTCTTCTCTTTCTCCCCAGTGAAGGACGTTCCATTCGCAACAAGAGAATCAGACGATAAAACTGTTGAATCACTTCCATCTAAACTTTGAACTCTCAGTGGAAACTGAGGCCTAATCTCTGGATTTATGGCAAACAATGGTGACACTCGAAAAGTAGCAATTGATGACATGGGTTTTCAAAGCAAGCATGCAAACAACTCCAAACTGATTTCAATTATTTAACCAACTATATGTTGCCTAATAAACTTAAAATGACAGTTAGAGTAGATGCATTTGAAAGAGCTGCTGATTAACAGAATACCATTGCAATGTCTAACCATCATGCATAATCTCGTACAAACACAGAACCTACTAGCAGAACCTACTCCTGCTAGGTACTCTTCTCAAGTGCTACGTAGTGGTTCAGAAACTTGAAATCCTTTTGAAGTTCTATTGATTATCGAAACCTGAAAATAGTGTCAACGCACGGCAAAACCAACAGGAGTATTCCCAGAAACACGTTTTAACAGAAACAACAGTTCGCACTTGAACAACTAAATTCACTAGACCCCTTAAAGAAAACCAAGCAAAAAACGCAACTTATGATGTCCTAACATTCCCTTCAATTCAAATCCTGTCATACAGGCTGTGCCTATACCTGCATGAGAACAAAGGACAGGACAAAGGCAATACAGAAAAATTAAGAGCCAAAATGGAGTGCTGAAGCAAACCCAGAAAACAAGTGACTCTAGAAGTGTTATAGACATATCTATACACACACACACACACACAATATGTGAGAGTGACAGAAAAAGGTGTGGCACCAAAATTTCTGGTATTTTTGTAGATGTACCTGTTCTGGAGGATTCTGGGTAATCTTTCTTGTGGCTGTAGCCGTAGGAAGACACATTATCGCTTTCTTTTCTGTGGTTAAACCGTGCCACTCAACGCTAAGTATTATTAGCCATACATTGTGTTACCTTGCTTTGCTTTTGGTCTCAGTTCTTTGGACTGTTGCAGGTTTAAAAAAAAAAAATAATAAATAAAAAATAACAAAAACATATTGAATTTGACATTAAATACACTGAATTTTTGGAAATTATACTAAATAAAAATTAAAAAAAAAATAATAGTTGTTGAATAACTTTTGTTTAGATTTGCCTCGAGCTCCAATGCATGTAGACATACAAGAGAATTTCGACTCCAATGTGCCTGTCAATATTAACATCTGTTTTGATGGACTGCTCACACATCAGTGTCAATGTTACTTGAAACTTTGGGAGCCTAAAGGACTCGCGTCGCCCATTTGCTGGTCGATACTTGTTGGCAATGACAGAGAACAGGAGATCTTGAGATGTGCTATGCTCCCCCAAGGCATTGACCCCATAAATTTTTATAATATGATATTTAGTTAAAAAAAATTATTATTATTAATTATTTTATTTAATATTTAATATTTATTATTTTTAAATTATTAAATAAAATTATATTTATAATAATAATTTTTAAAATTTATATAATTATAATATTATATAATTTTTAAAATAAAATAATTAGTAATATTATTACAACTTTTAATTTATTCAAAACTGATCTATCTATTTAAAAAAAAAATCAGAGATCCATTCTTTGAAACGATAATTAAAAATTAATTTTTTTAAAAAAATCAAATTTATCTTTTTTTTCTTATTTTAAATTCACACATATCCAAATTTCAATTTACACTTTCCCTATTCATATAATTATCAGAGCAGTGGAAAAACTAGAAGATTTTAATTAACGAGAGGTGGCATCGGTCCGGGTATCTGCATATGACTATATGTGTGCTATTCTTTCTTTCTTTTTTTTTTTTTTTTTTTGATAAAGATTTGAACTTTGATAATAGTAAAGATAATTCTGTTCAGACAAATCATTCTTTAGACAGCTAGCAGTCTCAAAAACCATCATTTAGAAGAAATTTTTTTTTTTTTTCCTTTCCTTTCTTTCTTGGCCAATTACAAATTGATAGTTGTGTCTTACGTTTACAATTAGTTTCTTCAAAAGGACGCTTTGGTAGTTGCAAGTATGAAATTTTAAAGTGAATGCAGCTTACAAGATAGGGACTCTAATGGAAGGAACGGATGTGAAAATATTAAGAGCTTAAAAGGGGTGTCTTCTTTCGCCAAATCTTAAGGGTCAAATGCTGGAACATCAGGCTCAAGAACATGGAATGCACGATATACTGATCTATCAATGATGTTCCTATAAGGATCCTCCTCTCGCTTCTTCAGCAAGTAGTCTATAATGTGTTGAACTTCAGATTTTATCTCCAAGTATAGCTGTTTTGCACTTTCTTTGTCTTTCAGTATCTCCTCCCTTCTTGTTGTCCTGATTGGCTTTCCAAACAGATAATAAAAACGACCAGGGACTTTGGGAAAAAGGCACGGGACACTCAGTTCCTGGCTGGCAACTTCGCCTTTGCTTTCATCCCTGTAATCAGATCACACCTCTGTCAACAGAATTATTTGCAGAAGGTAGCTAGCACATGAAGCTGATGTATGGCTTAATGATGGGAAGAAAGGAAATATCATTCAGAGAGAGTGGGTACCTTATTCTTGTAATCCTACTAGCAATGTCTCTAATAATGTTATTAACAACAGGGATCTTCATCAGATCATGGTAATCAAGAACCAACTGCCAGATCCATACATAATCATCAGAAGAAGTCAAAGAGCAGGCATGCAACTGATAGCTTGTTATGTCAGAAAAGAACAAATGAGAAACTTCACAGCAAAGCAAACATGATGGCAGAGTTGAATTATGAGAAATTCCAAAATTCAGGTGGATCCTGTATCAAGCATAGTGCATAACTTCTCTTATGAAAGAATGAAACTGAAAAATTCTATGCTAAAATCAAGAACATGTATTGCACCATCTTACATCCATGACATCATCTTCTCCCACAGTTCCAAATGGTACTATTGTGGCCCCAAACCTCGCTGCCATTCTCACAAACTCTGGTTGGTCAGGCCAGATAAGCTTATATTCTTCACCCTGTATGTTACAGAAGCATGAAGTGAGAAAACTGAACTTCAAATAAGTAAGAAGGAAAAAATAAAAGCACAGCTCAAAGCAAAAAGGCTAGAGCAATTTTCTGAATAAGAACCGAGAATAGTTGCCTCAAGGATCAAGAAAAATTTATGCCTCAAGGCCATGCTTTCAACTTGTATCATCACACTCGGAGATAATCACAGGTCGTTGATATGGAAGCCGCCAGCCTTTTTTTTGGTTTAAAATTGTTGGTCCTTGACCCTTGTCTTGTGGTACATGCAATGATCCAAGCTTAGAGAGAAAAAAAAAAAAAAAAAAAAAAGACAACAGAAACTCCAATTTATTATCTTTTGATTCACTTTAAAAACTGAACTCCATAGAATTTGTAGAAGTTCATAGGAGATTGTGAAATTGGTAGAGCTGGTGGTGGAGGCAGGCTAGAAAGCCAAGGAAATAATAGTCATGTAGAAATCAAATTATGGTGATTTTGATCGAAGCCACAACAAGAGATGTCGTGACAGATGCGAAAAAGGGATGACAACAATTGACAGAGATTGCGATGCAAGTCACTGTAAAGATTATGCTGCGTCAGACCACTGTTCAACTACAAATGGCTATAAAACAATGGTGATAACACATAAAAGACCTTCCACAACATTTACCTCACATCTGCTTCTTAAAATTGGAACAATGAAATCAAGCAGAACTTCAAGTGATGTAGAACAACGGTTCCCAAATATAATTCTTTGACTTTTGGAGAAATCCTTTTTTTTTTTTTCTTTTTTTGTAATGGCCAAATATAAGAATTTTGCATACCTTATAATGAAGAGCCTCCCGAGCACCTCCAGGATAAAGAAGCACATGTGATTTAGTAGAAAGCAATTTGAAAAGATTGCTTGCTGTGACTGGTACCGTGCCGAATAGTTTGATCCAATCATTCACAGAAAATTCAGGAGATGGACCTTCAAGATTTCCTAAAAAGATTTCTGGATGCGCTACACCACGAATCATAATATTCTTCTCCCTCAACAATTCTTCAGCAAGAGAAAAAACTTCCAGGCCCATCAACATGTGGTTACCAACGAATAAAACAGGACCTTCACTGGGAATCCCATCAAGGCCTTTCACTATCTTTCCATTGTCCAAAGTAGAGAACATAGCAGAGCAAGCAGCAATGCGTAATAACCTGACATTCGTGTGGTTGTAATATCAGCTTGAGTCTCAGATAGACAATTGTCTATAATGGAATGTAGCTTTGACAACTGAGCATGCAGCCAAAGCCCAAAGAGGGAGAATAAAACTCGGTCTTTAGATGATGGCAGATTGGACCTTGATTTATGGGTGTTGATTGAGAAAGAGACTCTAAACACAAATATCCAACGGATGATATCCTTAGTAATTTTTGGCATTTTAGCTGTTAGTCATGAAGTGAGTAGAAGTTTTTCCTACTTGCTGACGTTATGAAGCCATCATTTCCCCTACTGCAATCTGACACAATAAAGCTTTGCTCGACTTGATATATCTATATTGCTAGCAAAGGTGATTTATGAAAGCTTGGGAGAAACAGAAACCAAAGAAGAGAGAGGAGCATGTGGAGATCTAATGATACACTTGAGCATGTGCACAAGACTCATGAGCACCTGCATCTCTTCCAGTACACAAGTTTGCCCATGTAGTAGGAAAAAAACCATACCAACTTGAGATTACAAGCTTCAACTTTCTCGAAGCAATAAACTTTGTGCAAAAGTTTTCAAAATGTGTTTAAAAGTTATTAGAACAGGAAAGGTAGAGGATAAAACAAATGAAATAGTGAGGATCTGCACATGGCTGAGATAGCAAAGAAGATTGGACCTAGACCATGCCAAAACAAAATATCAGCTACTTCATCTAAACTGTCTAGATCATGAGAAGAAACCACAAATGCTGAGACTTGACCAGAGTCAAGTTGAAATTTTATCATCCTTGTCAACAATTCATATACTATTGATAAATCCCAATGAGTTATATTTAACATTTGAGTGTGATTTTATTACCCAACTCCATCAAATCCAAGTCTGAGTTCTGACATGCTAGGTGGCAGGAAGTCTGACACCAAATCAATCCTCCGTGAGCGACGGTATTTGCTAGTGCCTTTAATAATTGAAAGCAGGTTGATATTTTCTTCCTGTACATCAGAGAAGAACAAATGAGGGATGTGATAAATAAAGAGAAATCAGACAATATAGAGCATGTAGGTTTCACCCCATAGAATGATAAATGTGCAAGACAAGGGTCCCAAATGTCAACAGCGAAAGAGAGTGTGGAGCAATAAATGCCATCTTCACTTGTGTAACGCTCTCAATAGATTAATTCAGCATCCGAAGCCCCAATGACTTCTTTCATTATTGCCAAATTCGCAAAAACCAACATCCAAAGAAAAGGGTGAAGGGCAAATGGTTCCAGATGTATACAGAAGTTGGCTGTGGGGGAAGCTGATACTCATTCAAGGAGCTTTGCAAGCATAGCAGGTCTTCAACATTTGAGGCATATGCCACAGACAAACGCATGACAACATACAAAATCCACTATTTTATTTGTAAACATGTACATAAAAGGTTTTCTTTACCCACCATCAAAAGGGTATGTCCATTTTCCTTGAAGTGACGGACCATGCAATTCTGTAGTGAGCTCTTGAGGCGCTGAGCTTCATCTCCACTGGGAAGCATGTAGTCCTTGCCGCTATGGTGAAAAGATATCATTATTTTCAGTGTCACATTAAAATTGCAAATTGAGAATTGACTTGCGCATAAATTATAAGAAAACTGGCTGAAGAAATGCCATGCAAATAAATTCATGATAACTACTTGATCAATAAGATAGTTTGATGAAAATCACAGTAGACAAATGTGGTGTGCAAGGAGTATATAGATGAGTAACAGCTTCTTTTATAATTTAGAGTTTTAGGCAGGGACAGATTCGGAGAACCTTCACAGAGTCATTAAGTAAAGGGAGCAATTCTTTTTGCAGTATGCTCAAAAGTCATCCACATATGTTTGTGAAACCTAAAATCTACTAGCCATGGACCACTACAAAAGGAGGAAGAAGGGAGCTGAGAGGGAGACAGGGTGATAGAGCTGCACCACTGGTAACATGGCATGACCATTGGAATATCACAATATAGGCAGAACTAACTGGACTTTTAAGGAACTAGTTGCATCCATCAAAAGAGAAAGAACAGATTCGTGTGCAGCAATCATAAGATATGTATGTCAAGGGAGAATAAGCACCTAGCAAGAACTAGAACTTCAGAATTTACAGCATGAAGACGGGAATTAGCATAAGCAGCAGCTGATTTTAGCAGTTTTAACTTCCAAAGAAGAGTGTCCTTTGGAATGATATCAGCCAAACCCTGAAAAGTAAATGTTTCAATACTTGTCCAAAGCTTTCATACAAACAATGCTCAAATAAAATTACTCATAACAGCAATTTTAACTGATGGGAAGCAAAGAGAGCAGATGAGACCAAAACTGTTAGAGAACAGAAAGAAATTAAAAAAATGCAAAAACATAGATAATGTTCTCTTTGATTCTTACAGAAAGATGTGGAAGCAATGCTGTGAGGTTGGCAGACAATTGTTCACTTTGCCGTATAGAAGGAAGCCTATTATCAATACCAACCATTGCCATCTTCATTGGATTACCTGGTGTAATGAAAACAAAAATTATCGAATCACCTGAATGTTTCTTAAAGTGGGATGAAAATAAATTCCAGACCGCAAAATACTTGGAATAATTAATCTAGTTGCCTTGCAAAGGAACAGACCATGATAAAATCTGCCAGAACTACAACAATGTAAATAATGAAAGCAACATTGAAAATATTGCAGAGACAAATAAAAGTAATGAAAGCAATGAAAAATACTCCGCGTATCCTGCAGATTCATCAGCACTAAATATCACCCTGACGATAAAAAAATCAACCAGCATTGCAAAGTAACATATCAAGTTACCCATAACAAAGCTAAGAAGATAGGGGACAGCAATATGTAGTTCATTTGGCAAAGCCTCCAAGATAGGGAACAAGGGTTGCAATCGTGACCTGTCAAACGATGTAGCTGAAATAAAAGACGAAGATATCAGACTGTTTTAAAGAGATTCGGCTAAAGATATATCAAAAGTTCATCTAGTGTACATATGTGTGGCATAAAAAGTTACTTATTAAAAAAGAAGAGAACTTGAATTACTGTTTGCCTTGAGACTGACCTGGATTCACTAGTATCAATACAAGATCGATTTGTGGATTCCGAGCAGCAACAGCAAGTGCAAGACATCCTCCAAAGGAGTCCCCGACTAGATAAATTGGCTTATTTGGAGATGAGGCATGCTCACTCCTCATTGTTTCTTCAACATATTTCACCAGTGCTTCATGCAACAATACATAAATGTAACAATTTACAACTACATGAGGAGACATGGATATCTTCCAGCTACTTAAAAAGAAAGTAGCAAAAAGAAAGAAAGACTCAAGCTAATGTTCAAATCATTCTTGGGACAATGATTTACCCCATATATATATATATATATATATATATATATATATAGTAGTACCTTCGAATGGTGTTCGATCATATACTGGAATATGAAGACACCAAACTTGAAATGCCCTGCATGTGTCAGATATTTTATGGTGAAAAATCTTTGGCTAACCCAAATTAATGAAAAGAAACAAACAATAAAAGTTCAAAAAGTTTGGCTAGAATAAGAAAATGGGAGAACCTTACCACACATTTCACTATAAAGCATTAAGAGAACAGAAAAGAAAGGTGAAGCAGTTCAAATAGCTTTAACTAAAAAGTGTATCATGTCTAAATCTAACTTGGAAATAACATTTGTAAGTAAAAAGATAACTCACTTCCCCAGAGCTTTATGGTGCAAAGTAAGGCCCAGACCAACGCCATCAACCCCTACATGTAATTGTATCGAAAAAATCACTTCAGGTTCCCAAAATCTCATAAAATTACACAGCTAAGAGTTGAGTATACAGAATATCAGACCAAATGCTATTGGGAGAATCAATTAAAGGAAGCCTTATTTTTATTTTATTTTTTAAACCAGTAACTCTGACCATCAAATAATAAGGTTCCTCATTTATAAAAGCTTGAAGTCATTACAATGAGGCAGCAATTACCGGGCAAAAACAGAAGAAGTGGAGAATTTTTTAAAGGTTTTCCGCACCCAATGGGGCAAAACCACCTGGGTGGTCCACCGTCAGGTCTAATGATCTCCTTGGCTCCATCAAGATAATCCTTGATAGTCTTTGTTCCATAGCCATCATCCCACAACACCTTCAAATCTTCTGAGACAACATCTTCCACCCACCTTTTCTCATTGATAGAGTTTAAACTCTGCTTGCCACCACCAATTAAAGTCCCACTATTTCTTTTGTCCTCTATACCTCCACGAGTAAGTGCCCCATTCTTCTCTTTCTCTCTAATGTAAGAAGTTCCATTCACAACCAGAGACTTGGATGATAATACTGTTGAATCACTACCATCTAGACTTCGAACTCTCACTCGAATCCGATGCTTATTCTCTGGATTTACAGTAAAATATGGTGATACTCGAAAATGAACAGTTGACGCCATGAATTTATAAGCAACGGCGGAATCAACTTAAAACTACTTTAAAGTCTTTAAGCAACTATACGTTACTTGAGAATGTTAAAGAGCCCCCTGAAGCGGCTGCATTCGAAAGAGCCGCTAATTAAAAGAATATCATTGTAAATGTCGAATTGTCACCCATGACCAAAGTTGAGAAACTTGGGATGCTTTTCAGAGTTCTATTATGAAACTGAAACCTTGAAAAAAAAAAAAAAAAAAGTGAAAAGACACCCTCAACTGAAACAAAGGCACCCTTTTACAACCCGATTCAGTTGACGACACCAAGCAGCGAGGAAAAAACATAAGACACTGTCGTACAATCAGCTAAGGAAAACTAGAAAGACAAAACTCAGAATGTCTTCAAATTCACTTTAACTGCAAAATCAATCACACACAAAAATGAACCAAACAAAGAAAGAGATTAGGAGCCAAAAATGGATTCCAGAGCAACACCAGAAAGCAAGCAGTTATAGGAATCTTGTCTACCATAAAATGTCCGGTAACAAATACAGTGACAAAAGCCGGCTCTAAAATTAAAAAGATGGGGACTTGTCCAAAGAAACCATGTTTTTTATTTTTTTTTATTTTTTGCAATCTTAGATAAGTATTTTTGCCGAACCTGTTCTCGTGGCTGTGGACAAAACCATTTTCGCTCTACCCTACCACTCTTAATGGCCATTCGTCTTAATTTGCTTGCTGTCATTTATTAATTTGTTGTCCATATTAGAACTTAAAAGATAAGCTTTTCCGGTTGTATATCTAGTTGTATATTTAATATATTTTTTTAAAAAATAAAATTTATTTTATTAATATATAATAAAAATTTATATAATTTTTTTATAAAATAAACTTAATTTTAAATTTTAAATTATCAAAAAATATTATTTTTTTATAATATTTATAATAATATTATAAATAAATAAATAATAACATGTATATATTTATATAATATTTATTAATATACATCTCTAATTTATTTATTAATATATTAATTATTTATTAAATAATTATGAGTTTAAATATTTATAAATTATTGTTATTTATTATTTTTATTATGTATTATATAATAACATATAAAATATTTAATTTATTTATTATTATTTATTAATATAAAATAATTAATTGATAATTTATTTATTAATAATTAATATATAATATTTATTATCAATTTTTTATCTTGATAAGTTTGATCAAAGATAGAGTTTGGTTAAGTGAGAGTATTTTTTTTTTTTTTTTTTAGTTGTAGTTTTGATATATATAAAATAATTATTTGATAATTAATGTATATTATGCAATATTTATTATAAAATATAAAATAATTAATTAATAATTATTACGTAATATTCATTTAGATCAACTCGGCGCCACCCTTACTTTCCTAATTCAAAACTCATTAAATATTATTTTATACCAACATAATAAATAACATTTTGGGAGTGTCTCCGTTATGTCCTTTGTCTATCACCCTCCAGGGGAAGGTACATTTTGGGAGTGTATACGTGATGTCCTTTGTCCACCACCCTCCAGGGGAAGGTACAACTGGTTACTTTCCTTTTATTATCATGAAAATTCCACCAGCCTTGTCTCTTTAAAGTTTCATTACTCACGCGTTTTAACAAAGATTCGAACTTTAACACGAAACAATCATATTCTAATCACTAGATCGCAACCATCACTGCTAATAATCGCGCTGCAGCACATCTTATGTACATGGATAGGGATGGAATCGGAATGCCATTAGCACCAATAAAAGTCAACTCACCCTTAATGCCCCCAAACTCAACTGAGAACAAACAGCGTAATATAAATATAAATGTGGTTATCTCTGTTAAACATTTGTTATGCTCTGCAGTTTTAAGAAGCGTAGGGACCAATACGAGGAGGTTTGTCGACTGAAGTGATTGGATGGGGAGTAGAATTCCTTTGTTCGACTTCTTGTCGTGCCAAGCACTCCGGAAAATAAAAAATCTGGACCGAAAACATGAGATCAGGAACTGTGCCACGCTTCCCCATGCTGCTGTCGCCATAAATGCCATGTAATAATTGGATGCAGTTTGCCGCCTGGTCGGGCCCCTGCAAGCGAAAAGTACCTGTTTTAGCAGTTGGGCATATCATATGTCCAAAATTTAATTTCCAGCTTCACAGGATCCAAAGTTATCAGCATACACAAGCTTCGGAGTTGCTCAAGGAACTCTTCGTTTCCTTCTCCATTCCCTTCCCTTCTGTCGTCCTTACCCACCTACTTAATCTTCATCCTCCATTAAATAAACAAAAAAACAAAAGGAGTGGTAGTTCTGAAAGTGATCTTTGCATGGTTGCCAATTAAGTCAACTATTGTGGTCCAATCCTATTGAAAAATGGAAGACAATCAACAATGTTGCCGACCCACGTAGTATTATGTCACATTTGAACACACCAGTGCACTTATTGTCTTCTAGCAATAATGGATCAATGGGACCATAGCTTATTGTTCATGGTCAACGTGGAAAGCCTCAAGCTTGAAAAAGAGACCCGCGAAGTGATAATACAATATGGCTCAAATCCAAAATCCAGGGACCCAAATGTTTGGATATTAGAAAGCCCAAATGTTAGACGGACATTGTAATGTAGTCATCGGAGACCGACCAATGCCGGGCCAGTCTTTAGTAGACAATCCTCGTGGGGGAACAGACGAATGGAATTTCTTTCACACAGGTCCGCTCAAAAAGTAAAAGATTTAATCTAAAATGTTTTTAAGTCAACGTTTTAATAAAAAATTTAATAATTTATAATTAAATTAAATTAATAAAATTAATATTTAATATTTAATATAAAAAAATTATTTTTTAAAATTTTTTATACTTTTTTTAAATTAATCAAATTAAAAAATTATAATTAATTTAATTATTAATTTTTATAATTAATAATTTTAAAAATGAATCAAACAAATTAACCATCAAGTTTCAATTTTACTAATCTAACCTCTTAATATATTTTAGTTTTCAAAGCCTTGTTTGCAAGAATGATTGAACTTTTTTGAACATAAAACTGCAGTTTAGCGACATAGAACTTGTAAAAAGAGCAAAGAGTATATTTATATTAGACCAAAATTTAACCAATGAAGTGCTTTCCCCCCATGGCCACCATTGGCACCTAGTCTATAAAGAGAGGAAAAACAATAAAAAACTATTGTAAACTTGAGTAAACGGCTTCTTAAAATAGCCGTATTGTTATATGGAACATAGACATAAAGTCAAGCTAAAATTTTATTTCTCCAAGGCATTCGAGCAAAAACTGTATAAAAAAAAAAAGAAAAAAGCAGCAATTACAGTCAAACTCATTTGCCGCAATTCGTTCGAGTGCAGATGCCCTACAATCCCTCTGCCTGGCTCCAAGGTGTCAAAGCTCCATAGTTCTCTCGCACTAAGGCTTAAAATGGTACGTGGTAGTACCAAGGCTCATGGAAGGAAGAAAAAAATACATGTATGGCACGTATATCTAATGACTAACTTCAAGCAAATGGGGATTGTTTTATTTCCAAGAAAAGCAAAAAAACCACCTCCATGAAAGGTTCCTAAGGCTAGGTATAGAAACCCAAAAGTGCAATTCTACCAAAATTTCTAAAGCATAACACTAAGCTGGCATGCCTAAAAGGCTTTTGCCATTCCAATAGATTCTGCATTCACTCTCTCCAGGCACTGAACTTATGTCACCACCTGCCAACTTTGCCTCATGATCTTGCAACCTCCAGAGGAAAAGGCATGCATGAATGCTAGACAATGTTCAAAATTTATATGCCATCGGACTGACAAAGGAAGATATCAAGTCTTCTCAGCAAGTACGGAGAATGGCCATGGACTCAGCAACTGGTTGGTCTTCCAAATTTATGAGGATACAGTAGATACGTTTATACAAGGGCAAGCTCCCCACAAGAATCAACGTTTTTCCCCTACATTCTACACAGGCATTGAGGATTTGCCTACCATAAGCGAAGTCCAACTGTGACAGCGAAAAATAACAGCAATCTGTCAATCAAACACAACATTTTTCTGATGGAGAGACAAATCCATTTCACCACAAAATTTTAGGTACCTTTTGCTATCTATTTAACTTAAATGCATTTGCTTGTATGAAGAAATGATCAAAGGGAAGTGGAGAGAAGAGAAGAGAAGATTGCGAGCAACATAACATAATAAGGCCAGCAGAAACAAACATGTGCTCACCTCTCCTCCGAAAGTTGAGTGCAGTCACCTTCCCTTAACCACTCTGTAATTAAGGACCAGATCCTCAGACTTTTTCCATATGTAAGTCCGCACTGTTGCTAAGCTCATGTCAGGTGATAAGACCTAGAAAATGTAGATAACTGTTGTTAAGCAGGTCTCAAGTCATCTACAGACTTGGGCTCAGAGTTTGTGATTCAATCCATACACCTAACTGAAATTTTTTTAATGACACCACCAAAATTTTTCCATAAAAAGGGGGGAAAAAAAAACAGAGAAAGATGAACTTTTCTGGCCTAAGATTTGACTATCTCACTAAATAAGGTCACCAAATTCAGATCACCAAGTTTAAACATATAAATGGCTTGCAAGGTCTTGAAGGTTATTGCCCCTTATCACAGGTAAAATCATCTCATTCTGTGCAGTTGAACCTATTTTACCGCAGAATTTTATTAGTTACACATGCTGAAAATCACTCAACAAAGTTGCAAGAAGTTGGTTTTCCTTTTTTTTTTATTCATTTTGAGGTTAAAGGAATAACAAAATAAACAAATCACTTTGCAGCATGATTCTACACAATAATGTCTTTGCCACTTTCCAATTTTTTCCTAACTCAATGTGTACTTTTATTTTTTTTATTTTTCCCTAAATCAATATCTCATTGTTTGCCATTTTGATGGTGTGATAAGATATTAGACATTCTGCACAACAGGAGATATAAGGTGAGAAGATACATAACATTGTCTACATTTGGTAAGCAACATTTATTTTCCTTGGAAGATACTCTCATCATTGATAGAGAAAATGAAAGTCAACCTTATTGATTGTGCAAGTCTGCTGCTGTTAAGGCATTTCCAAGTAAAAACAAATAAGTCCACTTGCCTGATTATTGCATAAGATCTCAATGGAAGGTCTAGGCTTTTGCCAAGGCCTCAGTCCAGACCGAAAAGATCCATCTCCAACTGCAAAATGCTGTCCTCTGCCCTGTCCAGGAGCCAACATTCCATCGGGATGTACACTATCCAGTGGCTTGTCAGCAAGCATCTTTTCTATGACATAATTGATAACCTACGGCAACACATTACTGATTAGGCACAAACTGGCTTGCTGTTCATTGTACATGGAAACACTGTTTATCCCTTCTCCAAGAGAAAAATATTAGAGAACACTGGACAACACCACATCTCTATGAAGCTTTTGTAATCTTCTTCTCCAGCATATTTAAACAACAAAATAATCTAATTGATCTCTTGCAATGGAAATAGATAGGAAAACAATGAAGCAAACAAAACTGAGTGGTGCTGCACTATAGCATCAGGGTTCAGTGAGGTACAAGCAACTTTCAATTAAAAGGGCAAAAAATTTCTACTTCATATTTCTAGAATGGACTTACTTTACGTATTCTCAGTATGCGTGGGGCATTTAGTTTGCCTTGTGTTAGAATCTGGATTGTTGAACCTTCATATGGATGCAGAGAGAAACTATACCTGTAGAATTTGACAAGACACCTTCATTAGTCACCATAATGAACAAGTCAAAAAAGGGAAAAATCAGGGAAAAATTCTCAAAATCATATACAATCAAACAAAGAATGGCAGCTTGCAACAGATGCAGGCTTCCATGTATCTATGCTACCTTACAATATGAATTGTATGCAAAAACATTTATTGAGTGGAAAAGAAGTGCAGAAATAAGGTCAAAACCCTACTTGGGATTTTCTCTTGTAGGTAGTTGATTATTTAACACACAATCCAAACACCACCATGGGAAGTCCTTCTCATCTTCTGTACCATTCAGATCAGTAATTTTCTTTCTCCAAGGACCCCCTTGTGAGCCTTCAGTAATAATTGAAGGAGGGGAAACTGTTGAAAATTTGAATGGAGGATATACCATTGAATTATTATCAGCAACACCATCTACTTCAATTCTGGAACGGGCAAGACTCCTAGGAGAAATATCCTTTCCAGGTACAACATAAATATTAGCTGAAGTTTGCAATCCAGGTCTTTGCCTTCTTTTGGCCAACCAATAAGCCAACAAACCTTTAAGAGTTTCACGAGCTAGATTCACCTGGAAATCAAGAGTCAATATAGCAGGTAAATCTAAAAAGCCCACAGATAATGTCTGGTTTAATCATTATTACAAAACTTCATGTCACCTAAAATCTTAGCAGTCAATGACGAAACCCATCAACACTATGAGCCTAAGATAGATTATTATACTTTGAGATTTTATATAAAAGTATTACACCTTGAGATTTTTTTAACTCTTAATGCATCACCCTTGACACGTGGGAAGCCTGAATAGGACATGGCACACAAAACTTGAACTAAACAAAGGGCCGAACCTATTTCTTAGGCCCCCCCTAGCACTGGGCTGAATTGATTCTCAAACTGAACATATGGAAAGTGCAGAGCCAGAGAGTGCCCAGTCACATAGAAATACCAGATTAACTAATGCTAAAGAATTTAACATGGAAGGGGCCGAACCAGCAGGTGCAAACAAATGAGGGTGAATCTAGGCTTTGATACCATCTTATAGAACCTCTGAAAAGTCACAATGAAGATTATAGATATTACAAGCCAAATTTATATTTTCTCAATATTGGACTTTATACTCTTAACAATTATGAATAGATTGTTCTATGGCATTCCAATGGTCATTTATCATACAAACACCCAAATATAACATACAAATAGTTAGCACAACAATACCATGCTAACAAAAAAGGGAGTTTAATGCTTTCCAGCATTACAGCACTCAGAGATGTCAGATATGGCTCCTGGGAACACATAGCTGTGGTTGCAGACACTCTGATGCTTTTGCTTTGTAAGTAGGCAAACATATGTTGCAATGATAATAGAAGGACATCACCAGAAAGCTTCATGCAAACTTAATCTTTCAAAGACTATTAAAATAGAAGGGTGAAACTTGGTGTAATGGCAAAGGTTGCTCCATTGTGACATGGAGGTCACAGGATAGAGTCGTGAAAATAACCTTTTAGGGAAAACAAGAATAAGGTTGCATACATTAGACACTTCCCCAGACCCCAAAATGTGGGAAACCTATGCACCAGTAATACCAGTTAAAGAATTAAATTACTCCATGAAAAGAATAGTTTAGAGAGAATTGCAATACAATACCTAATTTTCCCTCTCAGATAACAAAAAACAAAAAACAAAGGTTTTATCATTTGGAATGCAACTAAATCAAGTTTGCAGTTGCCCATTCTTCAAAAACATTACCCAACTAATGTATTGCTCAAAAAACTTTTGCTGATTTACCTTATCATCCTCTGATTTCCCAGCTATGTTGAGGTCTGCTGAATACATCTCCGCAGAAAAGCATTGTGGCGAGTCCAAATGAACAGACAGGCTCCCAAGTCGAGTATCTATGGTGAACCACGCTGGAATGCTCACCTAGAAGAATAAGAGAATCAGCAGTCATCATCAACTAACACTCCAGATAATAGCTGAAATATACCATTAAATTAATCCAGCAGTTATACCATTTCAAATAGTTGTTCTTTTTTCTCTTCAAATGAAACCTGGAAAAAAGAAGGAATTATGAGAATGAATAAACGATTCATTACATTACACCTAAAAATTGTTGCTGGCGGCATATGTGCACATACACAATTAATGCACTCAAGTACATTTGCAATTGTGGTTTAAAAGCCCCTTCCAGATATCAGGTATTACCCACAATTACAAGAATACAACCTATCTTCTTCACACAAAGGAAAGGAAAAATAACACTAAGACTGTAACCTTGCCATAGTCCTCAACTACAATACCCCTCGTGATCTCCCACAGTTTCACTGAATCATCAGTATCCTGTCAAACAGGCATGGAAAATAAGTGACATGAAACTTCATTTGCCAAAGAAATTTATTCAAACTAACAAGTAACAAAAAAGTATTATCCTTACCTTTGTCAAGATATGCCTTCTGTCATTTAAGATTTCATGCTGCACCAGCGCTGGAGTTCCTGGAATGCTTAAAGTTGGTTCTCTGTAGGCAGGTACCTATGAATATGCAAAGTAGCATGACAAAGAAGAACAAAAAGCTTGTAGCAGCAAGCCAGAGAGAGAGAGAGAGGGGTTATCCCTGTTCAAACACATTTACAGAGGAAAGAAACTGTAAAGATGAAGAAGCTGAGCAACATCAGAGAGACAGAAGCAGCAATAAACATCTCACCCCATACAACAACAACAAAGCCTTAATCCCAAATTTAATTGAGATTGGCTAAATGAATCTTTTCTCATCATTCCGTTCTATTATAAACTAAGTTAGGTGTGAGACCTAATTGTTCTAAATTTTTCCTAACTAAAGATTCCCAAGTCAACCTAAGTCTTCCTCTCCCTCTCCTCTTGCCATCCACCTGAATTTGATCATCCTGTTTAATTAAAGCATTTGCCAGTCTATGTTGGACATGTCCAAACCAACACAAATGTCACTCCCTCAATTTATCTCAAATGGGTGTTACACTTACTTTGCCACAAATATCCTCATTTCTTATTAGGTCCTTCCTAGAGTGACTGCCACACATCCATATCATCCCATAAAACAATAAAATCATATGGAGTCAACATTGTTTTGTGTCTTTGTAAATGAAGGAGAGTAGAAATAATTGTTCTTTAGGTAACAACCATCTAAAAAAGATTTTAAGAAGTAGACTGAAATTAATCAAAAGTCAAATATATGTATAGATCTGCATATTAAGATTTCTTGGTGAAAAACCAAGAAACAACTCATTGCATATAAAGCATCATTAAAAGGCAAAAGGCTATAAGCATTACTTACAGGAGTGGATCCTTCCATTGAAACCCTTGCCCTTGAGAAAGACAGATTACCAGCTAAAAAAGAACCACCCTTTTGAAAGAGCTTTTGAGGAAATTGCCCCTCAGCCGGCCATCTATCCACAGAGGAATCTGTTGTTGCAACCCATATGCCATCATCATGCAATGCCAACTGCAGAATGGGATGTTCCCTTTTGCAAAGCAAAAGACTCTCTCTTGTTGCCAAGTCTGTCAAGTATAACTGAGGGCATATAGCAATTGGCATAAAAAATACTTCAACATCGGAGCTAAGGTGTGAAAAACAACAGCAAAATGTAGAGAGGTTTGCATTCACAAAATTTTTGACAACAAAAGCTACTCACTGAATGATCTCTTCCACCACTATAAACATGAGTAAATGTAGGTGTGCTGGCAAGAGCCCAAACTGAATCAGTGTGCACGGCATATGAATGCAGACATCGCTGCTGTCCAAGGTCCCATAGTCTATATGAAAATTCATAAACAATTAATGCAAATTTCTTGCATTTCTTCTTGTTTCAACAAAGGACAGATGTATCACTGTCAGAAGAAGTACTAAAATGTGCACCTGATCATAGAGTCAGAAGATCCTGACAAGCAAAACCTACAAAATGAGAGTTTGAAATTGTGTTATTAGATTAAATATAAAAAATGCAACATAAATGAGACAGCAAATACTATTGGTCAAAATGGTAAGCTACAGAACTCAGAAAGGTTGAACTGCAGTCCATGAACTCCTCAAAATTTTAGAACAACCATCATTCCCAGATATTTTTGGTTAAGAATATTCAGAATAAGTCATGGATGCACATGCATTTAAGCATATTGTATGGACTAAAATCTCATAAGAATTCCATTCTAGTGTAGCTAAGTCTATGATCTATACTCCCATTGCTTTATCAGTTGGATACAGACCAAAATCTACCTTATGTTCAATGTTGATGTTTTCCACCTAACTTGATTAGAAGATTAGGGGGGAAAAGTTGCAATGTTTTATATCAGGCTTGATTCTTGTTTCTGCTTTGCTTAATGTTTGTGTGAGTAATATCCTACTTGATAACTCTGGTTAGTTATCTAATCATTTCCAATAAGTAACTTGTTGTGGCACCAGATTTCACCAAACTCATATACAAAGAGATAAAAAAAAAGGACAACATACATGTAGCTATTGGAGGCATCAGCTGTGCCAACATACCATGTACAGAGAGAGAAAAAAGACACTTCTCTTTTCTCCCACCCATGCCACCTCAACAATACCCAGTTTGTTTGCATAAGTACACAACAGACAACAGACACCAAACTGCCACTTTAAATAATGAGCACAGCATAACAAAGATTCAAAAGCCACCTTGAACATTTAGATTGAAAGAAAAAAAAAAAACAGACAAAGACTACCCCATGAGGAACGCCACCCACAAATTACATTGCGTGCAAAAGTGAAATTTTCAAAGCATTTTAGGTTGATCAAAAGTTCTTTCTCATATCTAGAATTTGAAAGAATGGACCACTGGATCAATAAACACTAACCCACCAGAGGAATAGAAATGAAGAAGTGAGGGGAGAAGAGATAGAGAGAGTTTGTTTGCGTGTGAGAGAGAGAGATAGACAGAAAGACAGAGACGGAGACATGACTTGGAAAGTATAACATTTGGCTTCATCATGAATAAAAAAATCAAAGAGCCCACAGAAATAAATATAGTATAGAATCACACCCCATTCAACCAACCTGCCAGTAGGATCAAGAAGCAGAGCTCTAATGTTATCCATGTGGCCTCGCAACTTCATTTTCTTTGAACCAGTCCTTGGGTCCCAAACACGAACAACCTGTAGAATCAGCACATGAGATAAAACTGCTCTCAGTTAATTCTCTTCCCTTTTGCTTTCTTTCATTAGTTCTAGCCCTACTCAAAAAAGAACAATGCCCGCCTGAGTGGGGGAGGGGCATGTGTAGAGTAAATAATCATAACATCAGAATGTACCCTCTCTGTTCCACCAGAAACAAGTATTGTTCCACTATCATTCATTGCCAATGCATAAACTGACTCCTTATGGCCTTTTGCAGCAATAGGGACATATCCATGGGACTGAGTCGTGTGCATAGAAATGCTGTTGCCAGAGCTAATGGTCCGTAAATTTGTCACAGCTAATGAATTGCTATAACTGTTGACACCATTTGGACAATCTTCTTCCATTGCATCACTTGACTTTGAGACTGGAGTAAGTGCAGCTTCAATGTCCCATATGAAAACCTCCCCACCAAGGCCACCCGAGGCCACAATATTGTTCTAAAATGCATGACACTAAAAGAGGATCAGAAATGACTTTGCTAACAAGTCAGATCATACCAAATCATCATGTAGAGAACAAATCTATCAAACAAGCAGGCTTGATTGACAAAAAATTTTCAGCCAACTAGTTAATAAGATCCATGAAAAATTGGACATAGAAAATACATTTTTTTCTGCTGCAGCAAGACAAGTAACATAATCAGAGTGTTGACGGAGAGTCCTGGTACAAGCTCCATCAGACAAGCAATCCCATGTCTGTTGTATATCAAGCAAACATAAATGAGAAATAGAAAACTCCATCACTTACAAGAAACAGCTTCAAAGAACACAAAATAAGTGAAAATTGATAAAGAAAGACAAACCTTCAGGGTGGTGTCCGAAGAGCAGGAGACAAGTGTGTTATCACCAGCAAGGACAACATCATTTACCTGCACATCAATTTCCACATATGATCCACTCTAAATTGGCCAACAAACTTAATTAACCTTCTACAACTATAAGGAAGCTACAAACATGATATCACATACTGGTTTACTCCAAATGATCAAGGATTTACAATCACAGCTTCATGGAGAGCAAAACAGAAATGGGGACTTGCCCACGAACATCTGATATTAAAATACAACATTCTAGATAACAAAAATATCAACCCAAATCTCCTCACTCTAAAAGCCTCTTTGGGAATAAGCCACACAATCAGCTAAGCCATCTTACTCAATAAATGAGACAAAGTTCACCATCAACAAGAACCAGAATAGGCATTATTTCAAACTAAGAAAAAGAGAAAAGAAATTACCCAATCAGCATGTGACTCAAATGTAGCAGAGCAACTTGCAGAATCTACATCAAGTGCCCATCTCTTCAATGTGCCATCACGACTCCCTGTGTAGAGGAAATCACACCCATTGGATGCAGATGACTTTGACAGAGACAGACAATTTACACCAGCACAATGCTGCATAACAGGCATGCCAGGCAAGAAACAATGGATGAGTAATGCTATTACTAGTCATGGAGCAAACAACAAAATGCTGTCCAAAAAAAATCAAGCAGGAGTAGTGCTATATCTCATACATAACATCAGCCTTGGTAAAAAAAAAAAAGGAATCCAGTGAATTCAATATTCATGCAACATAGTCAAGCTATTCTATTGTAAATCAAACATTTAGAACCCATTTTCCTGTTAGAATCTATGATAGCGCATAAATAATTTATGAAAAGCACATATCACTGACAACAGTACCCTGAAACTGGAAAAGCTTGGTGCATTTCCTTGTAGAAAGAGAGATTGTAAGCTTTAGTGCCAACTAGACTTTCAAAGATGGCCAGAAAAAGATGCACTTTTTAATCCATTTTGTGGAAAGAATTGACGACATAAGTAACATTTGCCTCAACTTGCATAGACTCAAATAGTCATAAAGGTTCAATGAGATAAGTGCAAAGTGCCTAGGCAGTCCAGCATATAAGGAGAAGACAGATACCTCATATTTGTCAGATGTGCGCATAAAGAAATTCTCACTAAAGTGGAAAATACTAACAGCCAATTAAGCTCTCTATTCTAAATAACTGAACATATCAAGTCCAAATTGACAAAAAAATTGAATAAAAAAGAGGAGACAAGAATGCTACCTTTGTGTCATTGGTGTCACTCAACACATAGGTAAGCCTCTTCTCCTTACACAGGCGAACAGAATTAGACGTCTTCCCTGGACTACCCACACGGTGCATTGCAATCCTCCCTAATATAGACATGATGATGAAATCAGTTAATGACATAACTAATCACTGCATCTATCTAATGGTCCTAATACATATCAATCAAAAATTTATTCACTGCCGCCAATCACTTTGAGAATGAGTACGCAAATCAAAGAATTAATCATTGTTCCAATCATAGCAGCAAAAACACATCCAAGTTTCTAAAATAAAAGACACAATCAACAGCAACGTCAGTGGCAAGTGCCAGCCACATCTCTTTATCTTTTGCCGTTCAAAAATCACCAGAAACAAGATTCTCAAACGGTAACAAGCCAAAGAGCAAACAAACACTCTGCAGGCACAATTAAAACTGGAATTGCCACTGAAGCCAGCAAAGACACATCTTCTTGATCAAACTCCGTTTTTCTCCTTTGATTCTCTAAATGAGTCTCCGTTTTACAACTCCAAATCAAGAAATTCAATATCAAAAACTATCCCACTTTAATCCAAACACCTAAACACACCACACGATACAAAGACAACAAATAAACTGTCAATAAATATCCCATTCACCGAGTATTTAATACAGAAAACCAAACAAGAACCTTTTTAATCTCTCTTAAACCGCTCTTCTATACTTGAATTCTTTATCAGATTCTTGAATAGTTAATCCCTCCAGCCAATCAGGTTCAACACAACTTTTGATTCCAACACCAAAATCGCCAATGCAATTCCAACCTAAAAACAAGAAAGATTGTGTAGGAAATAAAGAATTAAAATCTAGGTTTTAAAGAAACCAAAAAAAAAAAAAAAACAAAGAAAGAATCGGAAAACAAGACAGAAGAATAGAATCAAACTTGCCAGAAAAGAATGAATTTGTGTATGTAAGAGAGAGAGAGAGTGTGTGTTTGTGTGTTTGCTGCAGTTGTTTTTTCTTTTTTGTTCTTTTGTTTATTGGTAACGAGAATCAAAACCCTAGGGAAAGAGCAGAAGATTTGAGTTACGTATTAACGTTTTTTCTCTGTCTCTCTGTGTTTGCGTGCGTGTGTGCGTTTTTTTTTTTTTGGGTCACTCGCTCTGTTTGGTAACAGAGAAGAGATTTGCGAAACTGAAAATCTTATGAAGAAGAGTTGAGATGTTTTTTCTTTTTATTTTATTTCATTTTATTATTATTTTAGTCTCTCAATGGAAAGCCTGGAGGAGGGAGGACAGTTAAAGTCAAGGGTTTGAAATTTGCTAAAAATTGGAATCCTTAAATCCTTATCCAACCGTATCACCCAAGAGCGACGTCGTGTGGGGAGGAGATGTTTTATTTATCTATGTTGTTCAGCTGGGCTTCGAGGGTTACGTCAAATGTACTTCTGTCCGCTGGATGTACGATCGTCTCATACGTTAGTACGGTAAAAACAAAATTTCCTTACTTTTTATTACTAAAATAATTTAGAAGAAATAAATTTATATATATTAATTTTTATACTAATAAATTAAAATTAACAATAATTTATTGATATTATTGTTTATTTTATTTTATTTAAAAAATTATTTAAATACTATTAAATTTAAATAAAATTTTTATTTATAATTTTAATATTAATAAATATAAAATATAACATTACGGTCACAACTACCATTCAATTTTTATTGTTGGAGTATTTATTATGTCAATCTAATAACTTTTAGGTTACCAAATTTTGGAAGATTTACACTCAACAAATAAAATAATCCATGTTAAAATCACAAAATTTTAAATATAATTATTAGAGAATCCTATGATTATAATAATTTAATTGTAATGATTTGTTTAAAAGCAATCTCCTAAAAAAAAAATCGACTTGGAGAACCTCTCTCCAATCAGTTGTGGCGGGCTTACAGGGAGGTTATGCAATGCATGAAATGAAAGTTATAAAATAGAATTGAATTTTATTTATCATAAAATTTAAAAAAAGAATTGTTTGTATTATTATTTTTCATTTTAGAATTAGTCATTACAAACTTAAAAGGAAAAAAAGAAGATTGAATGCCTATATATTATTTTTTAAATAAAAAAAGACAAAAAAAAAAAAAAAAAAAACCACTTACTAATTCGAATTTTGACATATACGGGAAAAAAGACATTTTTTAATGAAAAAATCTAGCAAGCGACTGTGTCCTGTAATGGACCAAAAGGCTTGTTTGGCCCAACAAAGAGAGGACTTCAAAATTGGAATTTTGATTTGCCCCAATCTCAACTGGGCTAAACCCTCTCAATAATTTTTATATTAATTATTATTATTATTATTTATAAATATTAATTAAATAATTATAAATATATAATTAATGATCATAATAATACAATACAATATTTTTTAATTCATTCAATTTTAAATTAAATAATAATTATTATTTTTATTCTCATAAATTTTATGATTTTTTATTAAGATAGAAAAACTTAAAATTTTTAAATAAAAATATGAATTTTTAACTAAGTTCGACAAAGAATTCGATGTAACATTTCTCTCTTCGATGAGTGCTCAATCCAATAATATTATTATTGCTTCATAATATTGATAAAAACAATTATCCACGTTGTAATAAGCAAACCGATAGCTATCCGCCTTGTAAATGCTGCAATCCAATTGCTTGACAAAAGTGCTGCACATTTCCCAATTGTACATTACTGCCGCTTTACCGTTAACGGCAAGCCTTCAGTTACCTCCGTAAAACCGTCAGAAAGTTAAAAAAAAAAAAAACAGAGAGACATCTCATGTACTTTCGAACACCAGAGGCCCAGATCGAAATCCAATGAAGCCTTGCCACGCCATTAATCCAGCGCGATGAACTGGGACAAGGATGACGTGGCAGGAGACTAGTGGATTTGAACAACTGGCGAAAATTAACCGACATCACTTCGAGTCAAAGCAATCCCTGTTTTACACGACCAAAGCAAATCTCAAGTTCCAACACGAGAGCAAAAGTGAAGGTAACACATTTTTCACTTAGATTCCCACTTTTGCCCCTCCGCTCCACGCGCTCCTCCATTGCAGAAAAAAAGACCGACTTTACTGTCCACTTAACATCTTCCTGAATTGAAGGGGGGAATTTTACTCGGACAGTCTACGAGGAAAAACGATTTTATATTATTATAATTGTTATTTCAAAATATAGTAATAGTAATAATATGTAAATTGGCATTTATCTTGTTTTCTCATTGGCTGCTCGTCCATAGAGTAATTGGGAGTTCTCTTATTGGCTATTCATTTGACATTTGAAAACAAAGAAGAATTCTTTCACCTTTAATCAGAGTCTGTAAACTGTTGAATCATTGAAAGCTACCTCTCGGGTACCCTACAGTTCTAGTGTTCTTGAAAAGCTTGAACCTAGGTTTTGACTTCTAGTTGTCCCATTGCATGAAGTCCTGGGCTTTCCTTGTTTTGCTGGTTCTATTGAAAATTTGATGCTGTCATTTAGACCCTGCTGCCATTCATTGCTTCCTTCGATTCTGGGGTCTTCTGTCTTTCTGGGATTTTGAGATTTTTGAACTTTGTTTATTGTATAAGGTTTCCAGGCTACTTGTACGCGTAGGTGATTTCGCTTGGTTTGTACTTCACCCGCACTTGTTGGATATGCTTGGAGAAATTCTTTTGTCCTCTCGATCTTGAAATTCTTAGATGGCTGTGTTGTTTGAATTTTGCCAAGTGCAAAATGTTCTTCTTTTACAGATTAGCAGCAAATTGTATGGTACAAGTAGTTCTAGATTCTACTTTTGTCTCACTGAACACATTTAGCTTAGTTTCTACTTTGCTTGTGATTGGGTCTTGTTTGAGCAAGTGATTATCGTATTCGTACTTCAGTTTCTTATTAAAAAGAGATAAAAGGGGCTTCTACTGTCTTGTCTACTTTCATTAGTTAGGATATGCTCATTTCTAGTGAAAACGAACACCTTCTTCTTCCTTTAGACAATGAAAAAGAACCCTTGAGCTCACACCCTATGGGATCAAACCCAGATTGCCTTGAATTGTTGCAAGTGCAACAAGTGTCTGATCATTTGCCAGATTCACTGTCTCCTCCTTCAATTTATACTGACGTCAATGTTGTGCCTGAGCATGAAAGGGACGAGCTTGAGCAGTCGATGTTGAATTTAGAAGGTAAAGTCGGAAGTACTGATAGCTGCAAACAACAGAGGTTTTTAAGGTTCAACTTTCAGAGAGTACTAAATTAGGTAACTTTTACTTTGGTTGAATTAATTTTTGTAGGCGAAATTGCACAACTGAGACAGAAAGAGAGGTCTCTGGACGAGAAGCGCAGAGAAGCACTGAATAAGATATTAGATATCAAAGGTTAGTGCTTTGCTGTCTGGCTAGATGATTGGAGTTCTTTTATTAGATATCTGCCTTTTCTAACACAGGTTTTCAAATTTTAGGCAATATTAGAGTGTTTTGTCGGGTTACCCCATTCCCGTCAACAGAGAGGAGAAAAAATCATGAACCCATCTCAGTTGGGGTGGAGAAGGTAGTGGTTAGATCTGTGGGAATTAGAAAGGAGTTTGGATTTGACAAAGTTTTTCAGCAAGCAGCTACTCAAGGTTAGTTTCTAATTTGATATCTATTTTTCCTGCGAGAAAAGTACATTTCTTTTGTTTTGACTTGCAGTAACAGTCTTTTATTCTGCTGGAAAACTCTGCAGAAGATGTCTTTGTTGAAGTTGAACCAGTCATTAGATCTGCGATTGATGGGCATAACGTATGTTTATTGGCTTATGGTCAAACAGGAACTGGAAAGACATTTACAATGGTCAGTGACAGATATTTGACAACTGTTATCTTTGCTTTTATGTTAGGGATTTTTTTTTTCTTAACTCCTGATTATTGATGAATATGGGATTAAAATAAATTTTCAGGATGGTACAAATAATCAGCCTGGGATCATTCCTCGAGTTCTTGAAGAGATTTTTCATGGAGCTTCAATGGATAACTCAATTTCTTTCAAATTTTCAATGAGCATGTTGGAGGTATATATGGGCAATCTGAGAGATCTGCTAGCCCCAAAACCAACATGTAAAACGTATGAGGCTGTAACAAGAAGGTCAGAATAATTCTCTGGAGGCCGTTGGTAATATCATAAACCAAGTTGGGGTGCAGATGTTGCCTAATGTGGTGTTTCTAACTTTTCTACAGTACTCTCAACATTCAAACGGATCCAAAGGGATTGGTGGAAATTGAGGGCTTGACAGAGGTTGAAATCCCAGATTTTGCAAAAGCAAAATTTTGGTATTCAAAGGGCAGGCGGGCAAGATCTACTTCATGGACAAATGTGAATGAGATGTCAAGCAGGTCACACTGGTGGGTTCATTGTCTTTTTAAAATTCTGAAAATTTTTTGATTGATTAATTTGGTTTGGTAATTAAATTATCTGTTTAGTTGCATATATCTAGCTTGATGAAGATCACCATTTCACGATATGGAGAGGATTTGAAAGCAAAAGCCGAGGTAAACAAAATGTGGATGGTTGATCTTGGAGGAAGTGAGAGATTATTGAAAACTGGGGCCACTGGACAGACACTGGATGAGGGAAGGGCCATTAATCTGTCCCTTTCTGCTTTGGGTGATGTTATTGCTGCTCTAAGAAGGAAGAGAGGCCATGTGCCTTACAGGCAAGTGCTTAGATTTCCTTTTTGAATTTGGTGTTCTCCTTGTGTTGGGATGGCCAGGGTTGGGTCCCTTTTGCATCAACTGTACTACATAGGACATAAGTGTTCACTGCAATTTGCAACCAAGGTTGTACTTTTGAGGTTGTTCGTCCATTCATACCATCAAACTTTCAAAGTTGGCTGATCTTGAATTTTAATCTTTGTTTATTTTGGTTGTTGCAGGAATAGCAAGCTAACTCAAATCCTTAAAGATTCCTTAGGTAAAGCATTGCATTCTTCTGACTTAGTTGTGAGGTATTGCCATGTGACAGGCTGCATAAAGGTTGAAAAAGTAGTTTAGGTTGAAGTTTTATCTAGAATGAGCTGGCTCACAAGATTGCAAAATTCCACCATAAGGAATTTAACAAGAAACAGTTAGAATTTCACTTTTATTCAAAATTGTATGCTAGTCAGTCTCTACTCTTCTGATTGTCTGAAGAGCCTAAATTTTTTCAATCATACTGCTGCAGGTGACCGTTCAAAGGTTTTGATGGTTGTTCACATAAGCCCGTGTGAAGAAGACATTGGAGAGTCTATCTGTTCTTTGAGTTTTGCAAATAGAGCAAGAGCTGTTGAGACCAACAGACACTCAGCTGAGGTGCACTTCCAAAGATCATTCACAATTGTTCTAAATGTCTTTGATAGAGAAGTTTTTATGACTGGTGCTGACATTTATGCCCTTAATCAGGATGTCAACAAGCAAAGGCTGAAAAGGATCCAGAAGCTTGAACAAGAAATGGCAGAAGCAGACGAGGAATGCCAGAAAGTTAGGAATCAAATACAGCAGGCCAAGATCCAGTTAAGTGAAGACAAAAATCTTTTCTCAACAGCTTTTCATCTTCCTGATGATGAGGAAATGACACCTAGAAGTCCTGAAAAGAATCACAAGGAAGTAAACATTTCCCCTCGAATCACTCCTGGTGGAATAAAGAGAACCGTGACTGGCTCTATTCCTCGATTCATGACTTCAACTGCAGCCAGTCGCCAAAGGCAAAGCACTGCAGAAAAACAAGTTGTTGGACGAGCCAAAAGTTTGAGGTCAGGGACAAGAAGTTCAGTACAATTCACAGGTTCTCAGTCCATTAGTTATTCAGATATTCGTCTCAAAGCAATTCTAAAGGACTCAAATAGAAAGTCAAGAAGATATGGAGTAACTGCAACAGAGAGTCCCAAATGCAATAGCTTGGATTTAAAGACATCCTCCTTGCTAAGAAGCAAAATAGTTGCTTCGTCAGATCCTAACTTGAAAGTTACACTTGGTTGTCACAGGAGGAGAATGTCTGATCTGATCTAAATTCCAAGGCTAAAGAAAAGAATCACTTTATGACCCTTCTCCTTTTATGGCGAATGCATTTGGACTTATGTGGGATACCTCGGTTTGACTTGGAAGAAGCTTGTTGTAGTGACTGCTGTTTCATTATATACTCAGATGGTTCACAGTTTGCTTAGGAGTGTCAGGATGGCTAGTAATATTTGTTTAATTGATCCTGTTGTTGTGTGATCTGGTTAAGTTTGCTGGGAATTGTTTATTGTCCATTAACGGGGTTTTTGTAGAACATTGAATGTTCTTAACATAAGACTTAAATTCCACATTTTCCCTCTTCTGATAAGATTTCTTTTTCTTTTGAAGCCAACTTCTTATAAGAATCATTAATCTCGTTTTAGTATCCCGCCTCCTGGTGCTCAGCTAGTCTTGGGCTGCCGCCACCCATATGCGTGGGATTTGAATAAATGGAGGATCGCATAATTTAAACAATCAGTCATCTCACATGTAACTTCTGCAAACCCCCTATTTTCACCATTGATCAACGTTAAGATTCAAATATAGTCGATGCACAACTATGCACAAAAGACATCTTTTCTGACATTCCTCGCTAAGATCTGAAGACATTCGGAGCCGAGATCTGAAGAAGCAGTTGAGATTACTAGACAAATTCAAGTCACAGAGAGGAAAAACTTTAACACAATTAAATCAATAGACAATTTTAGGTCTCTTAAAGTAAATTAGGGAGCAAAACTTCTGCTGGTATTCTACAATTTCAAGGCAGACCAGGATACAAGATAAATCCCAAAAGATGCTTTATGAACTAGTAATTCAAATTAAACTAGCCAGCACAATGGAGGAATGGACAGGATCAAGTTAATAATTAGCATTGAATCCCTAACATCAGTCATATTGTTTCCCTTTTTCTTCTGCAGCATACACTGAATGACCCTACTTGGATAATTCCATCCACGATTCACCCAGGAAAGAATGAATCTGCAGGGCTGTCAACTCGTGCAACTACTTGCACTGAAATTAACAGAATGTTAACATTCAAACCCCTTGAAGAAAAATAGGAGGCAATCACAGGCAACAAAACAAACATCAACAGCCCATGGTATCTGCATTGTTGCATCTGAATCACCCAAAATTAAAAGGAATGCCCAAAAAGGTCTTCCATGTGCTATGCAGTAGACCGCCTAAACTCAAACCAAATTTCAAAGTGATTAAACAGCAAGCTGTCATGTGTGTGCTTTCCAACAAACTCAAGCCCCAAATTAATTAGCTTCTTATTACATTCTTGACCCCCAAGCCTTGAACAGAACTTTATATTATGTGATACAAAGATTCGCCCATCATAAGGTTTCAACTTACTCACTAACCTTTCCAATCCGACCCATACAAGGTCATCAGGCATGTGAAGAAACACTGCACTTGCATATATCAAATTGTACACAACGGAACCAAAATGGGTGAAATCCATGTCCTCTCCTCTCACAATTTGAGGTCTCTTATGTAAAGACCATGAGAAGGAAGTTCATATCTCAATGCAGCCAATAGAGAGAGTTCATCTCTTTCAAGACAGTGGAAATGCTCAGGTCTAAGATAATGAATAAAATGCAAACCAACACGAAGTGTGCCACACCCAATCTCAAGCACACGTGAGTCGGGTGTTAAATGGGTAGACTCAGCAAGAAATTCAAACACATCCCGCCCACCTGCCCATGGCTCCCCATAGTTACTATGGTGCTCCTCTACAAGGAGCTCACCAGGACATGGGAGTGCAGTGTGATTGTCTGATTCTGGCCCTTCATAGTGCGATATGCCCTTGAACCTGGAATAAAAAAATCATTAATTAGTGTTTGCATATGCATTAACGTACAAAGACGAGCTCAATTTTTAAGAAACAGATACTGCTACAACTCTACAAGTAAACAAAGATTTTAAGTGCTATGCTATAAAAATGGAAGAAGATAAAGGATTTTCAATCGAATGAAATACTTCACATATTGCTTTTCCTTCACTTTGCCACTCTCCTCGACATGGTTATTACCTGTTTGTTTTAGTTCTCCCTTTGTTTTCCCCTGCTAGGACGTTGAACAAAATCCAGCTCTAAAGCACCTGTTTACAAACAACCTCTCTCTCTCTCTCTCAAACACACACACACACACACACAAAAATTCATAAATTTCAGAATTTCAAAGCATATGCTCGTTCCTCCGGTTAAACAGTGAAAGAACTCCAAATGTGAAAAACTCATTTGCAAACTATTCATATAGCAAAAAATGTAGCACTAGTCTAAATTAACCATACCCCAAGAAAGGTCCATTTGTCCCAATTAAGTAAATCTTGCATTAGACATTCGAATAAACAGAAGATTAAAGGCGCAAAAGATCCAAAAAAAAAAAAACACACATTTTCACATCTATGGATGCCAAACTGAACTTAAAGCACCAAACTTTTACAATTAAATACAGATTCCCATGCACATCACATAAAGATAAACATAGCCAAAAAGAGAGAAATTACTGGGCGAGATCTTGGAGTTGCTGAACCCTAGTACGAGGATTAATCCCTTTTCTAAGGACATTATCTTGCATATGCAACCCATTAGCTCGGATCTGATCCTTAACTCACTCGATATCCATTTTTGTCGCCGATATTCTCTCTCCGTCGCCCACAATCCGGCCTCCGCCACCACCTCCACTACTCCCACCGCCTCGCAACCCTTCTACAGAAATAGTGGACGGCGGGCAAGAACACGATGAGAAAGAAGACAACAAGAAGAACAACGCAATAGCAGCCACCGACGCCGATAAGACCAGAACCGGCACCGTAATTACTATGCCCTTCTGTGATATTGTGGTGGTGACCGGCGATGAAAGTGCCATCATTTGCCGGCCTTCTCTCTCCCCACTCTGTATCTCTCCGTAATCTCTGCGTTTAAAATTATTGGCACTGTCGTTTTGAAGAATGTATTTTCTTGTTCTTTTATTGTTTTCGCCATTATTTACTTATCTTCTTCTTCTTAAAAATACAATAAATAAACTTTTAAAAAATGTATTGTAATCTGACTTCTTTTTTTAAAAAATATAAAAATAAAAACATTTTTTATTTAAAATTATAATTCATCTATAATTTTATTAAATTTACCTATTAAAACAATTTTTATATTATTTAATTTAGATTTAAATTAGTAAGTAAAGACATAAACTATTAAGAAAATATTTTTAATTCCTCGACCTAGAATTCTAGAATTATGTCGCATTTGAGCATAGCTTAATAAGCTATTGACTACACTTAACCAAAAACTCCATTGCTACGCCTGAAGGAAACAATCTCTCACAACCCCAAAACCTTTAACTAACTTTGGGCAGGGGCCGCGCGTACGCAGGCCCCCACTACCACAAATTATGACGTAGGCTCTCCTACTTTGAGGAGACCTTAGACCGGCACCCCTCCGTAGTGCAATGGAAGTCACCGACCTAGACCATGGGCCTCATTGATCACCCATTGACCCCGTCCAGGTAAGTATGTTCTACGGTCGCGCCGAGCCTCTATTTTATAGACAGCTAGCTCTCTCAACATTCCCGTACTCTTTCGATGCGGGATATAATTTCCTCCATCCGCGCCGTGAGAGCCAGCGGGCCAAGGCTTCGGCCCGCTTGCTCCACTACAAAATGCAATAAATTGTTGTTGAGACAATGCTTGGAAAGGATTTGGGGGAAAAGATTACATATTTATGAATTCAGTCGTCAATTGAAGCAAAATTCAATCCAGCACACAACAAAGATATATGCTTACTTCTAATTAAACAAAATTTACAGCCCCAACTTGAACATCTATATTAAATTCAGGGCATCAAAGCTTTTTTGAAGGGGTATCCATGGCAACAAGCGCTATGTTTTTTTTTTTTTTTTTTTTGAGATAACAAGTACTATGTTCTTCAGAAGATATTACTCTGCCAGCAAAAGCCAGATTTCCGTCAAATGGGAATTAATTTATTGTAGAGGATAATCACATTGGCATTTGATTGCGACTCTCCATGCCTACCCAGCTAGAAAGGCAAGGTTCCTAGTAGCAAAGTCTGACCATAAATAACGTTTAGGCAATCCAGGTACTTAAGCAAAGTTGATTAAACACATGAAATTCACTCTGAACCTGATTAACCTGCTTTCCCTACCCCTTACCCGTTTGCAATTGGCCAGAGTTTCTAGCCTCTTTCCACCTTGTATGTATTTTTGGCATTCTTCAAGTGCTGCATGCGAACCAGAACTTAGATGAACAAGAAGGAAAATATCCTGTCACCCTCCTACTCCATCTGTAATTAATTTCAAACATAAATAAGAACCATCCTTGGGATGTAGTCATTGTTGCTGTAATTGCCGGATGTTACGCATTGAGATCATGATTTAAACCCGCCCATAAAGGCCTACAACCTGAAAGTGGACTCTGTCAGCCTCATTCACACCTAAGACACTGACTATACTGAAACTTTGGCCTGAACAGGTACTTGATTTGCACCTAGCTTCTGCTATTTAAATCTTTATACTCCGTATTCCAGACAATATTATCTAGAGTCGGGCTTGGACCAAAAGGAGTTCCAATAGAAAGTCTTGCTGATCTTCCAGTTAAAAGTCATGGACTTTGCTCTCCTCTGCGAGGCTCTGGCTATCGTCAAGCATTCTCAGTTCTGTGGAGAATTGCGAGGCAATAAATTTTGAAGGCAGGCAATCATCAAAACTCTTAATCCTTTCGTGCATTGGGGCTCAAGAACTTTTCTGGCCGGAGGTATGTACAAGCTTCATTGATAAGTACTTGGAATTTGCTTGCACATATAGATTGAAGCACTTTTTTTTTTTGTTGTTGTTGCCAGTAGATGCATCAAATCGATCATCCCTATTGCACGACTAATAGCATGATATTCCTTATACGTGCACCTACTAGTTCAAGTGGTCAAGTAAATGAAGTGGTTTTTTTTGTCAAAATTGACTCAATATAGTGTTATGTGTATATTTCCAGTAAATTTAAAAATAAGATTATAAAAATCTAATTTTTTAATTGAAAATTTGTAATTTTTTTTTATTTGTAGTTAAATATGAGAAGGTTGTGTTGGAATTAAATTATTTGCCTTTGGATTGCAATTAATCCACTATATAAAACAGAATTATTAATATAGATATTAATAAAAACTTGGATTTAAATGCTGTGATAATTAAATAGTAAAGAAGATTGGTAGCTAAAATCATCATGTATAAATCATAATTGTTAACTTCTTGGCCTCTCCCATCAAATATCAAAAAAAAAAAAAAAAAAAAAAACTTTGTGTTTACCATCTTGCAGATGCGGAGGGCAGCACTCGCAGAGCTAGTAGCGACCTGCTGCATATTATTCAGCCTCACAACTTCTGTTATAGCATGCATGGAATCAAATGAAGCTGAAGCCAAGCTTTTAATCCCAATTCTGGCCTTCCTTATTATATATCTTTTATCCTTGTAACTCTTCCCTTACCTGGATGTCAAGTGAACCCAACATTCACATTCATTTCGGCCTTAAAAGGTTCTGTAACTCTTGTTCGGGCTCTCTTCTTCTATGTTGGGCCCAATGTCTAGGTTCAACAATGGCTTCCCTTTTAATCAAGGGATCGATGAAAGATAGAATGGCAGAGAAGCACTTAATTGGTGGGTGCATTATCGACAATAATGGATAATGGCATGGGGATAAGCACAGGAACGGCATTGGCTGTAGCATTTGTATGCACATTTTTCGTGCTCTATATCGTCTTAACCGTGGCATTTGACAAAAGAAGGAAAAAGGAGCTGAGCTTGACAATGCTTTCTACCTTGGAGGCAGGGGCCTATACATTGTGTATATATAAGCTCGTTTTCTATAAAAGTTGGGTTTACGGCACGCCCACTTTTTTCACTCATTGCTTACTTCCTTCAACGAACTGCTTGCCAGACCCTTCACCCTTCTATCACTCTAGAGTTAACCAGAGATGGCGAGAGGAGTCAGTCAACAGAGGGAGCAGAGCCCTAAAACAAGCACTGCGGTCACTCCCTTGGCTGCCCAGGTCGAAGAAATCAATCAGGCAGGCTCTTACCTATGAGGGAGTTCCCCCCGCGCCCCCCCCCCCGGGGCTCTTGGTTGAACGCACCTATTTGGAGCGTTTCCTTACCGAAAAGTTACGAGTGTTCAAAGGCAAAACCCAGGCTCAGGTTGAGCAGATGCTTGCTGTTGCCCGTGAAGGAGAGATATTATTCCACGCTTTCTGAGCTGAACTTCCTCAGTTGTCTGGTTGGGTTTTCTTGATGATTTCATTAAGACTCCAGCGGTCCAGGCCGCTTTTGCGACCGAGACCAGATTATAGACGAGTCGGCATCATCAGTCATCAGATGTCCAATGTTGAGGATATGTCATTGTACGGTAGCTTCCAAGTTTTGAAGAATGATCATATCCAGGCGGAGAAGGACTTGCGTCTTCCTGCCGCTGCTGACATTCTGGAACTTGAGATGAGGATGATACAGTGTAAAGTGCAGCTTGAAAATGAGTTGGTTGAAACTAAGAAGGGTTTCTCCCAACCTCCCTCTACAATCCACTGCTTCCCAATAGGGAGAAGAATGTGGGATGCCGGAATCTGTACCGGGCACAGTACAACAACGGGGGAGGAGAGGTGGAGGGATTGGAGCCATATATCCGACACGCGAGGCCGCGGTCAATCTCGGCACAATTGAAAGCATCCCCTATCTAGCACCGCAACTCCCCCAATTAATACTTGTTCAAAAGGGCAAACTATCAGCAATCTGACCAGTTTGCTGTGCACGGAGAGCATCGTGAGGCTACAGAAATCACTCTCGGATGTTAATGACTCCATGACACACAGGCAGATGGTAAGTATGGGACAAAATATTACAGATGGGACTGGGACATATACAATTCCAAGGACGAAGCTTTGAGCTTCCTCAAGAAGGAGCTGTTTGTTGTTGGAGGCCGCCATGTTAGGTAAATCTTTGTGACACCGGTAGTCAGGAAAGATGAAAGCAAGGGAAAGATTGGATATGCTTTAGGGCTATCATGGACAGTCATGCGTGTCCAAGGATTCGGCCCTCCTGGAAAGGATGAAAGTTCACAGAGGGTGCTGGATAAGGCAGAAAACGTGTGAGATAGCGTCTCCAAGAAATATCCGCTTGTCGGGGGGTCTCATCTCCGAATTTCTAGAAAACTAGAATGGGGGAATTATGGCATCTATGTCCAATTTTTTTGGAACGTGGCGTTGCCTAAAAATAACGATCTCCATCATCTTGTAGAATTTACAGAGCTACTCAAAAGAACACAAAAACATGTATCGAATAAGGGAAAACTAAAAAAAATTTTAAGGAATCATTTATACTCACAATTGCAAATTTTCAACTTAAAATGCGTTTATGAGGTATAAACATGCGTAAAGTACAAGGTTTAAATTACAGATGTCCTTGTAATTGAACTGTACAGAATTGACCGCTGAAAGTTTTCAAAACAGCAGCAGCTTTACGTACATTACTTACACAAAACACTGGCTCTGTCCTCTTCTAATTTTCTCTATTTTTCCTTTTTATCACTTCCAAAAAAATTCGTACAATAGGGCCCCGTCAAAGGCAATAAACTGATTGTCTTGTTATTCACACTTAGAACTTGAGAGTTGCTTTAGGTTGTAGAATTTACTGGGATCTCTTGTTGCAGAGGTGAGCTTGGCTGGTCCATATTTGAAGGGATGGCAAGCCGTTGCAAGGGCTTGAGTGCTACAGTAAGCTGTCCAAATGAAGGACGCAAATTTGGGTCCCTGGAGAATAACACGACAGAATAATCAATTACACGGATTCATATTGCCAAGGAAATGATTTTTGACAGATGTTTTACAAAAGCAACATTCTATCTTACGTCTGCCAACATTCCCAGATGATCCTGGCAACTAAGGGATCAACTTCCTTGGATATTTCAAGGCGACGATTCTGGAAACCCACTGCACCAACAACTTGCATTGGGTTCATCCCACTCCAAGGCAACCTAAGGGTCGCAAGTTCCCACAGAATGACCCCAAAGCTATATACATCACACCTGTACATCCAAAATCAGGAACATGGAACTTATAATTAGTTGCCCATTTTCATAAGCTTTTTTAACAAAAGAGCATGAATGCATCCAAATCACCATAAAAGATAACACTTGGACGCAACATTAGTATTGAAATAAGGTATTATAATGAATTGACTTGTGTTTATAGGTCAGTTATGAACATGAACACTAAAACACCCCATGTTCCTTGCTTTTTCTTGCATGCCTCTTTTTTTATGGGGGGGGGGGGTAGGGGACGGGTGTTGGGGCAGTGATCAATTGTGAAGCACTGAACCTTAACGCATATCCATCACAGCATCAGTACAAACAATGTGCCATGCCTCCGATGCCTCATGCAAGTGAGAACCACAATTTTTATATTTTGTACCACTATTAACTAGTAAAAATGCATTTTGGGATTATGTGAACTTTAAAAATGCATAAATGATACACATGCAATCTGAAAATTTGAAAGCAAAAAATCAGTGACTTACTTCTCATTGGAGGGTTCATTACGAAGGACTTCTGGTGCCATCCACTCAGGCTAACACATCAAAGACAAGTCAGTTAGGGCTAAACTATCAAGGTAAGACCAGGGCTTGTATTCTCTTTCTGTCCTTACAAGCTGAAGAATTGTTAAAATACAATAAAAGAAGAAATGAAGATGTCAAATTCTCACAGTTCCTGCAGTTGATTTTGAAGATAAAAAAGTGTTATGCTTCAACCTTGACAAACCAAAATCACAGACCTGCATCAAGAAATAGTAGTTCAAATGAAGAACATGCAACAACCAATTTAAAGACCACAATTTGCTTCTTTATGTTTTTGACATTGGAGGTAATTGAGGGAATGGTGTTTGCATTGGTTTGGACATGTCTAATATAGACCTAAAATGCTCTATTTAAGATAGGTGACCTAATCCAGAAGGATGGCAGGAGAAAGACCTAGTTGACTTGGGAATCTTTGGTTTTAGGAAGGATTTAAAACAATTAAATCTCACCCTGAACTTAGTTCATAAGAGAATGTTAAGGCAAGAAAAGATTAATATAGCTGATCCCAATCAAATTTGGGAATAAGACTTTGTTCTTGTTGTATGTTTTTAACATTAGAGCAAACCTCCAATGTATCCTATTTTCAAGAATGAGTCACCAAGCAAAAGTCAAGTTCAGCAGACAAGGCCAACTTCTTGGAACTTTATAAATCAATTTAAATAAGCCAAACATATAGTTTCCATTATGGTCTTCAAAATCAGCTAGGCAGCAAGTGGCTCAGTCAGAGATAATAAGAAAGTCACAGGTCCAACAAAGCTTAAGGAACATGTTCACTTTCAAATAAACAAGGGGAAAATAAAAATAAATAAATAAACACTTGAGTTGGATTTAGTCCAAAGAATGACCACTTGATTTTTAGAAATTGATGGCTAACACAAATCCATACAGACCCCAACCTACAGGCTCACTTTCCAGCCTTTCCTATGATGGTCTAGATTACAGAGGGCCAAGACTATTAGCATGACTGGAGCAGTAACAGGGGACTCAACAATGAGTCTAGTGCTTATTGTGAGCAGAATAGGCATGGGAAAACAGTAATGAGCAGACAAACAATTGGTTTGCCAATAGTATGACAAAATAGAATTTATCAAAACAAGTATGACAAAAAAATAAGTATTTAATACCTTGACATTCCAGTTTCTGTCAACCAAAAGATTTGGAGACTTCAGATCTCGGTGAACAATTGTTGGTGTACTGGTATGCAAACAATTCATGCCCCTTGCCTGCACAATAAAAGGATTTCAGAAATCTGACATAAATCTGTTGAATGCAGATCAGAGACAACAAAGGTTGATAATTGCTTACCACATCAAGAGCCATTTTTATTCTACGCTTCTCATCAATTTGACAGTTAGGACGATGAATAATACGATATAAGCTTCCTCTGTCAACCCATCATCATCCAAACAACTTTGTTAACATAAACAGTTGCAAATAGGTAATCACATGATAATCATTGATCAAGTTACAGATATTAAAGGGAAAGATAAAAGCCTAACTAGAAAGATGGTGAGAAAAGTTAATGCACAGAATTACCTTGGAAGAAACTCTGAAATGATGGAGAGGTTTGGAGGACGAGTCACAGCACCCATGAAAAGAACAACATTTGGATGACGCAATCTACGCATGATTCGAACCTTTAACATATTACAGGAAAAAAAAACCTGAAAGTTAATTATCTGAGGCTCATCAAGCCTAACAAGAACTACTTGACACAAACACTACTGGTTAAACTATGTGAGCATCACAAGACCTGAATACAAAGACAAAACCAGGTTGTATTGCAGGTCACATGCCCAAGCTGAACAAAACTAACCAAATACTGTTGTTTATGGGAACTTCATGCTTAAATCAACAAGAATAAAACACAAATGCCAAGTGCTTTATCTTCACATTCTCTTACTCATTCTCAACCCATGATAGCTTAACATAATAATAAGAGACCTAGCTGAGCTATTCAATTTTTGCCAGTTGCCCTCCCCATATTATACTATAACCCTTTGATTCTGCAGTAGCTAGCTTAGGGTAAAGTTCCAAATACACATCCTTTAGAAAGCCAACAAGAGGACTAAGAAATATATAAAAGGCCAATTTATAGCTTACTTCTCGTTTGAATTCAGCCAATGCAGCACCTGAGAAATCTTGATCTAAGAATTTCTTCACAGCGACTTCCTGCATATTCAACAACATTACACAATGCACAAATTAGAACTCAAAAATTTATTTCATTCTTGCACTCCAAAAATTCTTAAAAAAGCTGTAATCTGAAACAAGGAAATCTCCTCTATAAAGCCATGGACACAATGAAAATATCAATGCTAGCACTAAGTGGTAGTTAAACAATAGTCATAGTGGAAACAGCATGAAAGCAACTTGGATTTTATCCTCTAATTGCAGGTCCAAATTAACTCAGCAAGCAATATTTCAACCCAAAATAAGTAGGGATATTCCCAATCGGATAAAATTCACACTCTCTTAAAGAAGCACAATACAGAAATAGATGCAGGTAATAGGAGAAAGTGAATTAATCACAGTTTACAGGCACCTGATAGAAGGAAATTCCATGGTTCAAATGATTCAGGTTGTCAAAAGATACACGATGTTAAATATTGAGATCAATGTAGGGAAAATGGTGCTTACTGTTCCATTCCAATCAGCATTGTAGACCTCTCCATATGAACCTACTCAAAAGAAACATGATTATGCATATAAGATAAAGAAAGAAATGCATGAGCGTGTGGGTTTATTTGTGTATGTTTGTACAGTATCTGTGTTCACGCATATATATGTTTGCTTGTATTGATGTATGTAGGATATATACGTACTATGCCAGGTTCAGAGGATTGAAAAAATCACTGGTCCTCCCCAATTGCCTAAGGAAAATAATAATTCTGGCTCTTTTTAATTTTTTTAATGTGAGAATTCTGGCCTTTCTACTGTGCTAATATCTTCAGATAACTTTTCAGTTCTAGCAAAAGGAAGATAAGCATTAAAGAGACCAGCTGGAGGAACAAGCAAGTCATCAGAACAGGTATATAACTTGCACTAATTTTCATATAAACTAAATGTATGCTTGAAAGTCTGATTATGCTGAGAGATCCCATTACCATACCGTGTATGTCAATTTTTGTGTGGGCAAGTATGAGTGAAATAATAAAGACATGCACTCTATATTCCTTACATACAAATACATGCAACCTTATTCAGAAGCAACAACATCAATCATTATAGCATGGTTGGCAATCACAGAGAAGTTTTACCTAGTCCAATCCTTTCACCAATAACCAGATCTTCCCAAGGAATTTCACATTCACCTACATCTGCATCATCAAATATTTGATCAACCCTGTTTATGCTGGGACTCTCTAGATCTTTCAATTTTAGATTGGACACCATGAATCTGTCATGTGTGAACTTTCTACGATCTTGAAAAGCAATTTCATTGTTTTCAGGTTCCTTAGCCGTCTTCTCCTCTGTGTTGTTTTGCAAATTGTTAACATCAACAAGATTTTCTTTCTTAAAATTTGAGTTCATTCCCTCAGGGATGGGCAACTGCTGATACTGACTCATGCCAGGGGCCAAAACTGAACCGGTATTACTTGAAGAATTCCTGGGTTCACCATTTCTAGCAGATGGAATCATGTTTATAGATGACTTGAAACCCTGAGAATAAACATTTTCAGTGACAGCAGAGCTAGTAGAAGGTAGAGATGACTGGTTATAATTATTTGGTTCGCGATTGATTCTCGGAAAAATGCCAGCCATATAATCATATTCCTTTTTCTTAGGAACCTCATTGTAAGCATATCGAGTCTTCCACATCAATGGTGCAGGAGGTCGACCAGCCAAAGGATTATTTTTCTGTTCCTGAAGCTCAACTCTATTCTCTGCAGGCTTGCTCTGCATGAAACCTTTGTCAGTTCCTTTAATCTGAAGTGGATTAAGATCAGCAAAAAGGTCTCTAGAATCATCCAAATTATTTTGGCTACATGGAACTACATTAATGTTCATTCTCACACCATCAGCAACAGCATTGGACCCACGATTCCCCTTGTAGAGAGAAGTCCCTATAACTGATGGGGAAGCATGATCAACTTGATTGGAAGGAGGTGCTCTATTAGATTCTTCAGAAGAACTAACCCCAGTCTCGCCACTGGCACCAGAGAATGAAGGCAAGTATCCTGTGTTCTGGGTACTCAACCCCACATCCTGAGGCAAATTAGCATCTGCAGCAGAGTTTTGACTAGTGCCTTCACCATGTAAAGGATTTGATCTAGCATAAGCAAACCCAGGGCTATTAGATGAAGCAAGCACAGCGATTTTACTTGTGTTTGGATTATAGGATTTATAAGTAGTATCCCTTGAACTAAGAATATCAGCTGGTATAAGAGTTCCAGGAGCTGCCATGAGATCCACCAAAAACTCCCTGAAGGCAGGAAAAACATTTGTTAGGAGTACAGACATGTAATAAAAGCGAAAACCTAGACAAATTAGCCAAAAAAATAAAAGGTTCCTGCACTTGAGGACTCTAGAAATTTATGGGCCAAATTAAGTTGGGAATCAATGCTTATTTTCCATCTGAAACTACATCACTTTGGTCTTAACTGTCAGTGGTCATCACGATTATGTGTCCTGAAGTGGGACTAGATCTTTAGCCCAATGGTTAAAGCTGAGGCTTGGGGCCAACAGATATGAAGCTCAATCAAAAATAAAAACACCTTAAATACAACTGAGACAAAAACCAGATAGCAATAGTGTAGCATTTCATCTACAAAAGAGACACAGACCAGTGCATACAGAATTTCAGGTGAAGAGTTTCTTGTAAAACCTGTAACATTATTGAAGAGAAACTATCCATATCCTCACACTAAAACAAATTATAGAGCCATAACAATGGCAAGTTTTTGTCCAAAGAATAAGTTTCTAAGGAAAAGGTAATGCACACGGAGCAGAATTTTTTGATAAGTTCAAACAAAACCACTGCAAAATTGCAGAAAAACGTGGCACATAACAAAAGTTTGCTTCTGAATAATTATATTTACAACCAACAATAGAACGGCCAAAATAATTGATGCCTCAATAAGTGAATAAAACATAAACCAAGAACAAAACACAACCTTTCATCCTCCAACTTTATTATGTTGACAGCATCGTCCTCAACGCCAGTGTAATGACTGCCCTTCACCAGTCTACATGGTAACTTAATATTGTCAGCCAATACCTGCACTTGAAAATAAAGATTGTAAAACATCCAAGCAGCCAAATTAACGTTCACTAAAATGATACTAGTCATAGCTTAAGTAAGTATCATATTGACCTTGAAAAGCAAAGCACGGTGCCGAGACAGACCAACATTTATGGATCCTATAGGCAAGATGCTTGTATGAAGTGATGTCCGCAACTCTCTGCTTCTTTCTATCCACCTTGCCAACATAATATTAGCATCCTTCACTGGCCCACCCATATGTTCTGTAACAATTTCAGCCAGCCGCTGTGCTAAAATACCAACCTCAGTTGGAGGGCAATCTAACGCAATACACTGCACAACTTGAAGCAACTCTTCTAACACAGGATCAATTGTGCGGTTGACAATTACTGCTTCATATCCAGAAGCCCCAAGGTCTGTTTCTAGATCTGTAAGAGATGGCATTTTACCTTGGACTGTTGAGCTGGTGGAGAACACATCATAAAAGCCATCCACTACTTTCTCCTCAAAATCGAGCACATTATATTCCTGATAAATTGATCCCACAAAAGATAATTTTCAAGCTATAATTAAGCAAAAAATATCAATACAAACCAAATGCTCAATTCAGATGACACTAAAAACTTGTTCTGCATGTAATGAGTAGAAGAATAACCAAAAAAAAAAAAAACAAGCATCCAGTGAAAATGAACAAAAAGTGGAAATACGATGCTGGAGCAGTTTACTCTGTCAATGTTTATTTGACCTTATATACATGTAAAAAGCCAAAACATTGTGAAACCCAAAGCAAATCTTCATGCCACTAAAAGGCATTGGAAGACAACTATGATTCAATTAGCCAGAATATCACCCAACTTAACATTAGATTCAGCACAATTCCAAGCACATGTATAGGCCCAATAGTCATCCAGAAATATCAGCAAAGCGCAAATGCCTCAAGATCCATCACCAGATTTCTAGTCTCCCAAATTCATTCACTACAACTAGTCACATTGAAGGCTCAAAAGAAGGTCAATTGACCTTCTTGATGATTCAAGAAAAGACCAATCATGATATATTTCCCCCAATTCAATGAGCAATTGATACGTGGAAGCTCAATTCAACAACTGAACACCCAAAAACTAGGGGTTAACCATGAGCACTGTGTACAATTGCGTCAAAGAACCTTAAGACACAACAATAGTTTACTGGGCAACAAATATCTTATAGTTCAATTTAAAGAACTTGAATTTCGGTAACAACTTATAGATAATTGTCTTCACTTATTTTCACCATATTCAACAGTAGATTTTACAAACTTTGAACAGCAAAAATTGACCTAATTAGCGGCTATCAACTATTAAGGACTTACCCAGTAATGCCCAGACAAAGCCTCGGCCGCAAGCCCACCCTTCTCCCTCCGTACATCGATCGGATGATGATGACGACGACCTCCCAAGCTCAGCAGCGTGGCCTGCCGGATCTGATCGTTCTCCGGATCACTCTTAAACTCCGAATTTGACACGCTAATCGCCAAAGCGAGCTGCATCTGGAACTCCTCCTCCGAGGACAAGTAATCCGCACGATTACCAGCGCTATTCGCCGCCGCTGGTGGTTGGGCCGTGGCAGGCAAGGCAGGAGTCGGCGACGGCGACGGCGACGGCGAAGGAGGGCTTGACGGAGTGTTTCCGGAAGACGCCGCGCGGTGGTGATCGGACGAGCATGACGGCGAGGGAAGCGTTTCGTTCGATCGGCTGGGCTCGTGGTTGCTCCCTATATGAAGCTTCTTGAAAATGTGTTTCATTTCTCTCTCTAACTTTCTCTCTCTAGTTTCTTTCACCTCTCTCTTCACTCTATCCAATCTGTCAATTTTGTTCGCTTTCTTTTCCTGTTTGTTTATCTTTTTTTTTTTTTTATTTTCTCTCACTTTCCTGCACTTTCTTACTCCGTGTTTGGCTTCGTATAAGAGTCAAGATTGAAGGAACCATTGAAGAAAGTGTATGTCAATAGGTGGGGAGGAGGGAAAACTTAACGGAGTGGAACATATGTTGGAAAACAAACGGGCATGATCTTTCTTGTAATTACCAGATTTGCCATCATCGGACCTTTGTTTACGCCGTGTTGACGTGGCAAGGGTTAACGCTCCAGTAAGGAGTCGAAACGGTGCATACGTGGCGATGTGGGTCCGCCGCAGGGATTTATTTAAGGCTCGCTTAACAACTCGATGATTCGACCCAGGCAAAACTTAATCATGAATTTCATGTGTTTGGTAGAAGCAAAAATTTGGAAAGGAGCCAAGAAAATAATATAAAAAGATTTTTTTTTTCTTTTTTTTTTTTTAAGTTTGGATTATGTTGTTTTGAGAGATGGGAAGAAGGAAAATTTTCAGAAACTTTCAACCAATTCACAAATCTCGTACCTTTCAATTTTACAAGAAAAATCATTAATTCCTTTATATCATGAGAAAAATAATTAATTTGGTTAACTTACTTATTTTTATTAAAATGTATCAATTTTAATATAAGAATAAAATTAATATTATATTTTTTTTCACTTTTTAATTCTTTCCAAAATAATGAATTTTTAGTTCAAGGTAATTTTTTAATGTTTTTATTTTCCTTTCAAACTAGTTTGAGAGGCCATTATTCATTGTAATTCTGTAAATTAAAAAAAAAAAAAAAAAAAAAAAAAAAAGGTATTCTGGGGTAGAGACTTGTGCAGGCGATAACAAGGCGCTGTGCCGTGCGTTGACCGAAGATTTGGAGCATCGGCATGGAAATGCTTGTCTCAAAGGACACTGTCGTCACGTAGTTGTCTGCGGGCGTTTAAACTTCAATCATTGGGGCGTTGGATTCTAATTTAAAAAACGAGTATGAAATTAATAAAAATTCAAAACGTATAGATATTTATTTTAATAGAATTTAAAAAGATAGAGATAATCTTTTGATACTTAACGATCGCCTCGCGTGATGGGAAACAAACACAGAACTCCTTCAGATGGTAGTTTTAACGCTCTACATAGATTCCCATAAGGCAGTCAAGCGTCAAAAGACTACGGGACGATTTTACCCGTTACCTTTTGTGGAAAGAATGCAAAGCTTATCAAGAGTTTTAATTTCTAAAGGAGTCTGTTACAACCAAGCATTGAGAGTGTTCGATTAGTCAAAGGAAACAAAGCGTTTGAGATTGATTTCGATGCATCAAACAGAAATCCTTGATCGCCTTCAAACCCAAAAAGTTCGTCTCTTTTCCGTACCCCAAAAAAAAAAAAAAATTTAAATCTCGTTCGTTGTCTTGCAATCAGGATAATGCATACCATATTCATCTTTATATATAGCCCAGCCAAGCCAAAGCCCATCTATCCCTGGACATCGTATGAAATTGTAACCATGAAGACACATGACGTACAGGACTTCAAAAATATTGTGACAAAAATCATGAATTTTTTGAAATATGTGCTGGCTGATTCGATATGAATTGTGTGCACCTTGCGAGTTTGTGTACTTTTAAGGCAAAGAGAGCCCTAAAAAGGGTTCTTATCAATCATCAACGTTGAACTTTTACTTGATCGAGATGCAGGATTGGTTGAGCATTCATCATATATCACAAGTGCTGAAGAGAAAATGTACTTGGCGCATGCAACGATACGAATCATATAACAAAATAAACATGAAAGAAGATATCCATAATCTATGCTGAACTTTGTCGTGGAGTCAATTATCAACCTCGTCACTTGTAAAGAATGTACCATAATGCCAATGGCAGCTAACATTCATGTCAATTAGAGAGAGAAAGATAGATACAAAAATCCTAGTGCACTGTATACGTGATCATTTTCCACCCACATAAAGTTTAATAATATTAGTGAACAAAAAAAAAATTTCTCAATCTTGCTAGAGGAAAACAGACTACTGTAGCCTGCAAAAGGTTTCTTAGGCTATATATGCTATTGCCAGATACAACCACCTTATGTATGTATCTTGCACTCTTGTATAAATATACAGGCTTGCAAGGAACATTGCTATAAGGTTTCACCCGGCAACCCATCATGCTTTGAGGGATAAAAGCTTTGCTCAAATGAGACACAACATGATTTCAATATAAGTATCAGACAAGGCATCAAAACTGGCATGAAAAAAAATACCATGATAGAGGTACTTGAACAGGAGGACAAGAAAACCCAAAAGTGAAGCTGTGAACCTAAAATTGGATAATACTTGTCAAGGAGCTGGAGCTAATTCCTTTTGCCGCGATTTCGATTTGATGAAACAACTGTCCACCCATCTTCTAATTGAGTATCCTTTGCACTTGATCCATCATTTGCTTTATATACTAGAGTTGTTTTTGACTGCAATTCCGGTGCATCTACTGTCATGCTGGATGGACCATTACCCATGCCATCATTGTCATCATCATCATCATCCTCATCGTCATCATATTCGGTAGCCTAGTGCGCAATAGAAAGAATATCAGAAAAATCATATTTAACTTAAAAATCACTGTATCAGCTAAAAATACCTTCTCAATTATTGCATACAACATCATCAATAACTAGGTCATCAACACTGGTCAATATCTCAATTTGCTTCAATTGACTTTCCTTCAAAGAAACAAGTCACTTTCCAGTCCTGGTTTGGTTCAACCGAGGCATCCAAAAAGAGCAGCTGCAGGGGACCCTGCTATCCTTTGTGGGCAAGCAGTGGAAGCAAATCAATCAATAATAAGCTTCTTACAAGGACACATATTTGATCCTGCAACATAGCAGGTAGTCCCTGATGACATTCATATGGACCATTCCAAGTTCATTGAGATCAGATTTCACCTATGCTCAATTAAAACTGAGAACTTTTTCAGTTTTTCGTACCCTCAGTTTATATCTGTGATATTTACATAGACCATCCTATGTCTATTTGATCCTTCAACAGACACTAGTCTTATAAAACTTTCCCTATCTCGGAGCTCTTAATTCATTCCAAGAAGTGACCCAGGAGTTAATGATGCTCACACAAAATGTTCGTGACTCAAATTAGCCAGTCAAGCAAACGCGAAGAAATAGTACAGTTATCTCAAAAGATTTAAAAAATTAATTCACCAGAAATAAATTTTCCAAATTGCAAAGGGCCAGTTTCTAGGAATAGATAAGAGGAGGAGGCATCTAGCAAAGATCTGATGTAACAAACGACTGAACCATGACTACCTGTCTAATGTGTTGGTGAATTCCAGTAGAAGGACCTGCTTGTCTCAACTTCTCAATGGAACTACAATTACCCTCCAAGCATTCCTCATGCATAATCATTAGTTTCTCCGCAACCTAAATTTCAGTGGAAACACATAATTATATACCACCGCCATGAATAAGAGCAACCCTTAACCAAAAACAAGCTGCAAAAGATAGCTGTGAAGAGTAAAAGAAAAGTGGCATACCTCTTCAATGCTGCCATCCTCAATCATGGTATTAAGAGACAACATTCCTTCCTCCAAGATATCCTCTAAATCATCAATATAAAGGGGCTCCGCTAGATGCAAACAAAAAAATTAAAAAATTTAAAATTTACAATTTAATTAAAAGAGGGAACCTAGAACCACATTTTTACAAGGTTTTCTTCCACTGAGACGGAAGCCCAAGCCAAAACACCCCTCCTTTTTTTAGCTCAAATCACTTCATTTGATCAATTAAAACTGAAAATCAAGACAGAATTACAGTAAACCATAGATAATATGCAAACTCATCATTAACCTTAGTTGCAATTTTTAATCTTTGAAACCATGCGAGTCCAGAACCGGTCTTTGTAATGAAGCTCTTAGCCAAATCTTCCGATTACTCAATTTTAAACCGTAAATGGGAAGAGAATAAAAAAAATATAAAAAAAATAAACAAACGGTGTAGAAAGCAGAAGGTAAAGAAGCAAGGCGAGAGGTACCTCGGGGCTGAGTGAACCAGGAGAAGATATCAGAAGCGAGCTGATCGGCTAAGCAGCCTGAGCCGCGACCGCCCCACTCGTTCTCGATGGCGAGATGCAGAGCCGACCATCTGGAGAAAACCAGATATATGCCTTCTTTGAATAAAGGTTGCGACTCCGCCGAGAGCTGCTTGGGGTACTCGTTTAGGCCCCTGCCTCCACCGTTGACGCCGCCGTTCTCCATTGACCCCACACAATATTCTTCTCTCACTCTCTAAAACCCTTTTAATTTTTGAGCTCCTTGAAGGAGAAGGGTCCTGTTTGAGCATGGCAATATGTCGGGAGATATATAAATTGTTCCTCTAGCGCCGACTTGTCGTTCCCAACCTCTTGTGGCGTATCTTTGCCAGGTCACTCAATGTGAAGAGACGCCGTCGTTTCGAAAAAAAAAAAAATTGTTGGAACCAACACTCCAGTGCAACAGCTGTCGTACAAATACAATAATAAGTTATACCATTGCTCGAAATATATTTAAAAATCAATTAATTCAGTTAATATTTGATTTCGGTCAAACACGATGTCTCACTCTTAAACTTCATTGATTTGAATAATTGAGTTGATTTTAATTATTAATTCATATTTAGATAGATAATTAGAGAATGTTTTCGGTAAAATCACTTGAAAATGCAACTCACAGCACACACTTTGTGAAGAAAATTCCTGCTATTTGAGTTATTTCTCTATGTGATTGTGCACCAACGTACCTACCCCGAGAAGTGGAGACATAATGCAAATTGGGACAAGGAAAAGCATGTCGTGCACTAAAGTTTGAACAAGAATGGATTTTTAAGTGTAACAATAAAAAAATTGCCACTTAAAAACCCTTGAAGGAAAAAGAGAAAAGAAGGGAATAAAGTTCGAAAGTTTGCACACAAATGCCAACCAAACCAATAACTAGAGAATATGTGACAGATCCAAACCGGGGTAAAGACCAAGTCACCATCTGTGCGTCTGAAAGCCACTTGTCTCTGCCACCAACAGTGATTCAATTCAAAACGTGACAAGTGTTTGCACGTAGAACATGTCTTAACCTGATTTCCACCGACGTTTCTCGCTCCAAGCAAACGTGTCCAATCTATGCATGTCCCATGCACGCATAAAATGCCGCTTCCCTTGCATCGCCGTTGAACCTTATCAAAGAAAGAACAAAAGGAGCGCAAGAAATTGAAATCCAATAACCCTTGAGTACAGAACCAAAAGAACAGAAAAGTAAACGATAGCAACAATGAGCCAAGAACAGCCGAAAAGGCACCAAGATCCCATCAATTGCAGAGACATCTTCGTTGTCCACGGCGACCTTGCCGGGGACCCAGTGGCTCTGAGTGGTGCGGCAATGATGCAAACGGCGCCAGAGAATCCAATGATGGGGCAGACCCCAAAAGGCGTTGCCATGTCAACAGTGCAATCTGCTGCTACCAGGGATGAGAAGGCTGGGCCTGGTGGTCACGATGTTATGAGTGAGGCTGCCGGTGATCACGGTGTAAGTGTCAAGCGGACTGATTTGCCAGATGCGAGTGGTGCAATGATACTATCGGTTGGTGGACAGGTTGGTTGATTGTTTTCCATATGTTTATGTAGATGAATCTATCTATTTGTATCATTGGATGAAATTATTATCAATGTCAATTTTTTTGAGCTGAACATGCAGAAAACACTGTTTTGATTTGATGCATATGAAACTGCTAATGTTTGAGCTCCTTATTTGGGCTTTGGTAGACAGATTGTGTTGATCTTCACTTTCCCTAGATGTCTCAATTTTTTAACCAATTCAAGTTGATCAGATCCTGATCTTGAATCTAAATACTAGAGTCCTAGGTGAGTTACTGCAATAAAAAGCTAAAATTGATGTTCCAAGTTTTCCAGGGAATATATGTATATATAGCAATTCAAAATCTATGGCTTAAAGGTGATATACAGAGATACTGCATGAAAGATGGGAATGATTGTTGGAATTATATACTTATCTTTCTTTTGCCCATTAGGTTGTTGGACGACATGACCAAAGAGCTTCAGAGCAGTCCATGACACTGCCAGGCACATTTCAACAAAGTGGCTTTGACTTCAGTGGGATCACCATCGGTGAGGCACTAGAAGCCACCGCCTTAACAGCTGGCCAGAAGCCCATTGAATGGAGTGATGCAGCAGCAATTCAGGCAGCTGAAGTAAGAGCCACTGGTCGCACTACCATTATCCCTGGTGGTGTTGCTGCCTCAGCTCAATCGGCAGCAACCCTTAATGCTAGGCTGCCAAACAATGAGAAGAAGACCAAGTTGGCCGATATTCTCATGGTAGTTAACAATGATGCTTTGTTCTAGCTTTGACCTTATTCATTGTAAATGAAAACCACGAAAGAAAGTTGTGAAAATTTAACATTTAAATTCTCGCAGGATGCAACTTCAAAGTTACCTGGTGATAAACCAGCTACACGCAAAGATGCTGAAGGTGTGACAGGTGCAGAAATGAGGAATGATCCATTCTTGACTACCCATCCAGCAGGTGTGGCAGCTTCTGTGGCTGCTGCTGCAAGACTCAACCAGCAGAATAAGAACACCAATAGCAAGAAATGAACAAATCCAATTTAGCTAATAGCTGTTTTTGAAACTTCTTTGGACTTTAGTCCTAGAACTTGAATGAGGGTTCTAATTTCTGCTTTAGATTTCCTTTCCTTTTTGGATGAATGCCTCCAACATCCAGAGATCTCAATGTGAAATAAACTTGGACTCAGGTGAAGTTTTATTCATGAGTTCCCACTGTTTGTATAGCAGCTCCGGCAAGTAGCTACTGGTCAAGGAAATGTTCTATTCTGCATTAACCCATTTTTTGTTATATGAAGCAAAATCACGTAAACATGCCTGTAGAATTAAACTTATCGCACTAGCAGGGTGATATGATGAGCAATGAATGAGAAGTTGTAATCAAAGGGCAAGCATCGATAATCCGATGGGACAAGCTATGTAATGCAAGATGGATAAGCATTTCATTCACACTGAATGCAATACAAGAAATTGGTATACTGCAGCACCAGATCAGAAACAGATGCAGAGCAATGAACAAGCCATTTTAATTTATCATTCTCACATATAGCTTTGCAATACAAGAAATTGGTATACCACAGCACCAGATCAGAAACAGATGCATAGCGAGGAACAAGCCATTTTAATTTATCATTCTCACATATAGCTTTGGCCTAGAACAAACTCGCATGACAAATAATGAGCAACTTGTGAAATAATGGATCAAGGGCTTCATGGGATCATTTTTCTTTTCCCTTCTTGTTATGCTTTTCTTTCTCCTTATCCAACATTCTAATAAATAGTTCTGTCTGATCACAATCCCGCATGATGAAGGAGGAGCAACTTGCGAAATAATGGCTCAAAGTCATAGTGCCATAAGGAAAGCAAGTATGCAGTTCCAAAATCAAATCTAAAAGGCCAGCAACAGAATACCATCAAGAAGGAAAATAAAAACAAAAACACTAGCTTCAGGATATCTAACATACATTTATTCATCCCTTCATGGCCAAAAACCAAAGAACAAAATTTTCTTTTATATTACCGATAAATAGAACCGTATACATTCTATTATGGAGTGGAAGAGGGATATCACTATTTTAAGCTCTCAAGTCCACAAAATTGTCACCCTGAGTTGGTTCTATAATTACAATGCAACAAGCGAAGCCTCTGGCCAATCATACACCACAGTTGAAACTATAGCCTAACTAATTTCCCTGCACATTTCTTTATATGAAACATATGGAGAAGCCAAAAGAAATCTGTGAACAATAATTGGTCAGATTAAGATTTGTCAATAGTAACCATTCTTAAATGTAGCATATCACATGTAGCTCATCTTTAACTGACACAACATTGAACAAGCAAGGACAGGAAGAAAGATTCCTTACCTATACTATCTACTGAAGAGCAGGCAACAGACCTAGCCAAGCCTCTGGCCAATCATACACCACAGTTGAAACTATAGCCTAACTAATTTCCCCGCACATTTCTTTACATGAATCGTATGGAGAAGCCAAAAGAAATCTGTGAACAATAATTGGCCAGACTAAGATTTGTCAATAGTGACCATTCTTAAATGTAGCATATCATATGTAGCTCATCTTCAACTGACACAGCAGGTTAGTCAAAAGAGTCCTCATCTTCTTGTCAGTGCTCATTAATGAAAAGAAGGCAGCATTATATAAACATGTTAAATCTCAGAAATACACAAAATGCTTCCATATATTACATTAAGCTAGTTTTATTAGTTTCAAAGCAATATGTAGCTCCAGTTGACCAAAGGAAAAAAAAAAAAATGAAGGCAACATAATATTCCCCCTTGTCATAGAGAGAAAAAAAAGAAGTAAAGAAGGAGAAGGTGGTGGCAGAGCGAAGAAGAGTGCAGCAGGCATTAAACTGTTACTTTTAGCTCTACTGTCTAAACTGTATCCACACAGTCTGATGCAATCCCGACAAAAGTCCCATCCATGAAAAAATTGAAATAGTGTGCCTCCAAAAGCCTCAGAAACATATAATATTTTATTTCAGTCCGTGACAATGCACAATTTTCTGAAGATCAAGAAAGAAAATACAAATATACAAAGAGTAAGTGCAAACATGTGAATCCATGTCAAAAGAAGAATGTAGCATATATAATTGATTCCTGCCCCCTCTACATCCTCTCTCTCTCTCTCTCTCTCTCTCTCTCTCTCTCTCTCTCTCTCTCTTTTTCTGCCTTGTTAGAGTTCTAAAGAACTGATAGTGAATACAAGGATCACTGGTTGAGAGAAAAAAGTTGTCCAACACAAACATGCAAAACACCTTCCAATTATATACCCTTTTAAATTTGGATTCTCCTAACATCAAATTGTTTCATTTCTCAAAAAACAATGATAACAGACCCAGATGAAAAGAAAGGGAAGCCAGCCCCTCCCATCGCCCTTCTCTTTCAATCAGTGATCCTTGTTATATTAAAGATTGTTTCTTTGCAACTCTAATTAGGCAGCAAGAGAGGTGCTCCCAAGATTGCGAAGCAAAACTGAAATTTGAGTCTTAAAACAATAAAAAGATAGCAAAAGAAGAAATAGTAAACAAGAAGAAAGAGGAAACAGACACAAACCTGATCAATAAATTCAAGAGAAGATACTAAGGGTACTTTCTAAAATAAGCACAAAGTCAAGGTGAATAAGAAACAGAGTTACCAACCTCTTGGACAAAAAGAGCCGTTAGCTTTAAGGATCTCTCTCCTTCAGCTCACTTTGGGTTTGAAATACTCAAGTGGGCTGTTTGATAGAAATTTACAATGTGAAGCCCAGTTTTCCACCAACTTACTCAACTAGAGAACTTATGCTTACCAAATTTCAAAAGCTCACTTATAACAGAGCCCAATTCTTGTTAATCCAAGATCAAAATCCTAAAAAATTCAAGGATTTGGCAAGTTAGTGAGGCTAAATAAAATGACACAGGTGAATAGTTGGTGATCCAATATCAATACCTTTAACGTCCTAATTGAATTTATCATTTAAGGCTTCAGGGGCTTCTCCAGTTTTCTGGGGTTCAAATTATGAATCATAATGAGAGAAGCATTAAAAGGAAAGAATTCAAGAAAACTAATTTGAAAAAACAAACCCCAAATTCAAGAAAAGGTACAAAGGATGCAATATGAGACAAGCATGAAGTTAAGAAAATATATTTTGTAAAAACATATTAAATAAACAGAAACACTCAAATTTAAATTGCTTTAACAGGAGCAATTAAGGGAGTGTTGATAGCAAAGAAATCAAGTGTTGAGGGGAAAAGATTCATAAACAGAAATCAAACAAAAGAATAAGAAGAAGAAAAAAAAAAGACTATTAAAACAGACTTACCAACCTTTCAGTCAAAAGAAGCCTTGTGTATAAGGATCTACGGCTCTTCACTATCTACTCACTTGGGTTTGAAACACACAAATGGGTTGTCATAAAGACAAGGATTTCACTAGAGTTTGCGCCTAAATCAAATGACGCAGTTGTTATCATAATCCAAATGACCCCATTGTTCCGACAAGACCCAGGCGAGTGCTTGATGACCCAATATTGAATTCTAAATGTCAGAAAAGAATTTAAGGCTGCTCCGGTTTTTCAGGGTTCGAATCAAGAATCGCAATAAGAGGAGGATGAGAGTTCACTTACAAGTTAACCACCATGGGCACGCACATTTGATGTGATGTAAATGCATGCTTTGAACTCGATTGGAGACAATATGTAATTCTCAACGCTCCTTCTTGAACAGCACCATCAATCCCGCCATACATGCATTCTGCGAGTCATAGCATTGATCCACAAGTCAAATGTTATAAAAATAAACAGAACACACCGAATTCAACGGTTCTTGATTCCTCGGTGCCCCGAAAAATACGACCTTGTTCGCCAAACTCTCAAGATTGTTGAATCTTGGTTGATTCTTTGAGATAAAAAGTATGAAAAATTAACCAAGAAAGAAAGAAAATGCATCACAATAACTTGCATCTATGAAAATCAATAGCGACGCCGCTTTCGCATTCCGTCCTCAAAAAACTGAAAGACCAGCCTAGAAATTCTTCCTCTCGCTGGCTCCGCAAGACTCATGTATTGGGCGCAGAGCCGCTTTCCGCCTTTTGCTTGCCCGAGGATGGAAGCGAACAACTCCTTGAAACTGAGAACGGAAAAGAAAACACATTCCTTAGCATTGCCTAAGAAGAAGAGGAAATAGAGAGACGTTGGAAATTCGTTGGAGTGGAACGAATTTTATATAATGAAAGTAGCATTCTCCATTTCAAATAAGGATTTGAGTGAAATTACACAGCTGCCCTTTTCTTATCTCCCCATTTACATCAATATCCTCAAGTTTTTATGCAACAATTGATGGATAAGTGGGCCCAACTGATAGCTTTTCAGTGTGGCATCCAAAGTAAAATAATACTAAATTGTCAAGCTATTTAAAGTATCAGGCATCTTTAACTTGAGCTCTTAGATGTCAACCAAGCTTTCTTGTTTCTTTCACAAGGTTAAGGTTAAGGGAAATTTGCAGGAATTACATAGAGCCAATGCTTTTATTTTAAAAAAAAAATAAAAAGAAAATTGTCAAAGAAATGGATGAGGAGATGTGACACTCAACAAACCTGTTAAGACAAATTGCATAGTGGGTTGAGTTATTACACTAAATTTATTAAAAAACAACCTTGTAAAGTCAAACTTGTGTTGAGTAGGACTCAACATAAAAATTCAAACTCATAATACCCAATTAGCTTGTAGCTATTGTTTTCAAGAGTACACTTTATTAACAACTAACAAAAAGTCTTAAAAAGTTGAATCAACACCCTATTAGTTTAAGCCCCAGCTTGGACCAAGTATCAGCCACTGAGAATTATAGTACCGCAATAGCTGAATGGGCACGCAGTCCTATCTGAAATCAGGAATTCAATTGTGGGTCATGTTTTCTGCCTCATGCCTAAGGGAATCAAACAATGCAGTTGAAAGATATCGCTCTCCAGCACTGGCAAAAATGCCCTGCATCAGAAGAACATTTATGATAGACCAATGGGAATCAGTTTGATACATGAAACATGAAATGAAATAAATTAAGCAGGAAGCCAGAAACTTGGACATGCGGTATCTGTACTGTATTATAAGGTTGCTTTTAGATGTCATTTTGCACAAGTCAACTAAACTTACCACAATCAGTTTCCCAGCATTTTCTGGCCTCTTTGCCAACCTCATTGCAGCTGCTGCTACTGCCCCAGATGATATTCCCACCTGCAGGACACAGAAGAAACATGGATACCGGTGGTAGTTGGAACATTTTTGTGCGCAAGAAACTGGAGCAGAAATCTTGTAAGACTACGATAAGAGTTTTTCAAATTGTTTGTGAGCATACCAGTAAACCTTCTTTTGAGGCAAGCAGCTTGGCAGTTTCAATGGCATCTAGACTTGATACCTAATGAGCAAAAGCAACACCGAAGCTGATAAATGACTACATGTTGTTTGGGTGTATGGGGGTGTTCCAGCATCATCAGAAAAAGCAATTGAAGCCAGACAACTGATGCCTTTAGCATCAGTACTGATATAATTCCACCAAGTGAAAAGCAGAATTAGAGCCATAATGCTATTTCTTAGACATAGAACAAACGCACGAGTCTCAGAATATAGACTTTCAATAAGGTCAATGACATCTTGAATCTGAATATTTTAAGAAATTAGGCCATCAACACTAATGTGCCATGGCCACTTCATTGCATCACAAATACAGGTTCAAGAGCCAGGAAATCATTGGCAAATCCAACAGCAGAAACATGTCCAATAAGATGGAGGTTGCCTTGACTGTCTACATGCATAATCTAATTTCAATATTATGATTGTCATTCACTGCTAACAAAAAAGGAGGAATGACAACTTAAGCAAATCTTTACACCCATCAATAAAAGAAAAGATGAAGTAGCATATTGGATTTACTTGAACAATTTCATCAACCACATCAGCGTCCAGTAAAGGAGGGATGACACCTGGACCAATTCCTTGGATCATATGTGGGCCTTCCATATATGCAATACAAAACAAGTCCAGTCAGGAAAAGATCATCATTTGAGAATAGTTTCTGAAAGGCTTTATGCATGCTACAAATTATGACAGTCAAAGAAACCAGCAGACTTATCTCAAGCCCAAACCCCTTGTAATGCTCAAAGTGGAACTACGCTAACAAGCATATTGGTGGTTATCGGTCAATTTATGATCGTAGCACATATAGTTATAATCACAAGCCATGTGCTCTTAATAGCATTTACTTCACCCTCAATTCCTGACCTTGTTACACACTTACAAATCACGTACATGGCAGAATTTGAGAAGCCCTGAACTGGCAGTTATCTTAATGTGATATCAAAGCAAGCAGGAGTTTGCTACTCACCAGGTTTTCCTCCACTCAAGACTGCACTCTCAGCTGGCTCCACACCATATATCTGGTTGTAAATCAAATAGAAACAGCATTTGTGTCTGCAGTCAGAACATTTGCTCTAGTCTCCCTCCCTTGCTATCGCTATATTTTCACTCTGCCTTGGGGATGTGAATTATAGCAGTGGCGTACCTTAATGGTTGATTTTTTCTCCTTCAAAAACCTTCCAGTTCCGACCACTGTACCAGCAGTCCCTATCCCAGTAACCAGTGCATCAACTTTCCCTCCTGAATCTCTCCATATTTCTGGGCCAGTGGTTTCATAATGGATCTACCAAGGTGACAAGAAGTAAACTTATTGTTGCATTCTAACAAACAAAATTTTGACCTCAATCCCAAAATACCAACATAAAAAGTACCATTATGTTGGCAGGATTTTCATATTGTTGAAGCATATAACCGTGTGGTGTGTTGTTTAGTATCTCCCTGGACTTTTCAATAAGACCACGATAGCCCTTGGTTGGATCTGTGAGCTGCACCTCAGCTCCTAGCGCACGCAGTACAATTCTTCTTTCTATGCTCACCTTAGCTGACATTACTATGATGACTTTGTAACCCTTGATGGCAGCAATGGAGGCTAATCCTATGCCAGTGTTACCGCTAGTAGGCTCAACAAGTACAGTCTTTGGCCGGAAAATGCAGCCAAAAAAAGTCAATTTATTAGTTAATATGTTCCATTATCCAAAGTTATGAACTATGTTCTAGCTTCCATTGCAAAAATATTACACGGTGGTTACCCAGATATGAATTGCAGAAAACCAGTCATTGTCAGTGGCAAAGGGATGTAAATAGTTTTTTATGGCAGAGGGAGCGAGGCTATTTGCTTAAATTGCTAGATAACAACAATAACTGACCTTCCCTGCTGTGATCAAACCCCTGTCTTCAGCATCTTTAATCATACCATATGCGGTCCTGCATTTTAAAGCATGAAAAATCAGTTATCCAGAGGATTTTTGAATCAAAAGATAAATACAACCAACGTAAAACTAACTAAAGAGTACTCTGCTATGCCTGTCTTTGATACTAAAGCAAGGTTCCAATGTTTCTAGCTTAGCCGCAACATGAGCAACACAACCATCCACAATGTTGTTGAGATAGACCATAGGGGTGTTCCCTATCAACTGCAGAAACGTCCCGAAGGACAAAAGAATAAGAAAAGGAAAAGCAAACCACTCAAGATTGCTATTCTTTGAGAAAGGGGAAGATCTTCATCATATTATGCACAAGTTACTTCCGTAACATCCTTCTTAATTGCACACTTGTCCTCCATTGAAGCCAAATATCTGCAACAACCAAAGAACTGTGACAGTTAGAAAAGTTTCACAGGAATAAAACCATATGTTGCAGAAATTTCAGGGTCCTAAGGAACAGCCTCATAAAGCAATCATCGTTAAAATAAGGGAAATTGAGGATTTAGGATTGAAATAAAACAGCAAAATCAAGCAGACAAAAGCATGAAAGAGGCACACAAATGTTTGCTTTAACCTTGTTAAATGAAGTTTTTGAGTACTCAGGCAGTGTGTCCTGCAACGAGATTAAAAACAAGGCCTGTTGACTTAAGTAAAGTTCGGTGGATCTAAATCAGCCACTGGACAAATAGCAATAGTGTTCACTAAAATCCTCTCATGTGCATGAACTCTGTACTTTCATTATTACTTTAAATCCTGCCAAAAAAAAAAGTAACAAAGTCGACAAAGATTTTAAGCTCCAAATATATGGACAGAAACAAAGCTATTTCTTCAACAGCTAAAATAACTTGAACTTCCAGCATTGTCATTGACACCATTATAGATGTTGTTCAAAAATCACACTTAAAACAGTCACTTATCCAAGATGCAGGACATGAACATTGGGATTTCAGCTATAGATGATACATAATACCGGAAGCAAACTACAAATCAACCGAACTTTTATCATTCATTGTATGCAACTTAGAGAGCTGTTGCAGGAAAAATCACTCACTTCCAGTTACTTCCACATTGTTCATGTATAATTTGTAACCAACCATTACGAAGTAGGAGAATAACTCAAAACAAGAGTAAGGAATGTTTGTAATTAACAACCAACGCTTGTAACAGGAATCATTAAACTCAAAAATGATGACCCAAAAGAGTTTTTTACACCAAAACATCTCCAAAAGCCAGAAGATGCCCACCACACACACATGTACAACAACCAAAACATGTGGAGGACCCACGAGCGAACAAACTAAAAAGACCACACTTCAAGGCTTTGAACCAGTACCAGCTTAGAGGGGGTCCAAGGACGAGTCGCACAAAGAATCCCACTAACAACCAAACGAAACTGCAGGTTTATACTATAGCACTTGAACTTGGACCACTACCCTGAATTCTTTTCTGGTTTCTGCAACACTACCAAGAAACCCAACTCACCAGTAAACCAAAAACTTCCAAGACTAAACTGGGTTGGCCGATGGCCGCGTGTTCAAAAAAGAAGATAAAATGGGTACCATCAAAGCCGAAAAAAGTGGTAAGATACAGACAAAGGGGTACACATACTAGACACAAAGGCCGGCAAACAATTAATCGAACCTAGCCTGGACTGTCCTTTTTCCGTTGGATTTTTCTTCTTAATCAATACACGCTATAACGTTATCCCCGTCATGGATCTATGCCTATAATTATTTATGAATAATCACTCTTTCTTCTTTTATTTTCTGTCGGCCAAGCTTTTTGCTCACTTCTCTATTTAGTCCAATCACTTCGCATTCATACTCTCATCTGCACAGCGCAACTGAACCAACTCAGATAGCTATTTTATTCGAGTAACGTTGAGTCTTTCATTGGAAGTTTTCATAAAATAAAAAACAAAATGGCGAGGCCTGCAACACAGGTCAGGATTTAAATCTTTCCTGTTAACGCGAAACTACACAGCCGGTGGCGAGCACATTTATAGATAAAACCAACTTTAAAAACGTTTAGGCCCCTGTGCCAAGGTCAACAACGGCAGTAAATATCAGTTATTATCAATTGACGGATACGCGGGCCAGTAGCTCACTTTTTATTAAGCAAATGTATCATGGGGTAGGGCCCATAAGAGCAGCCTGCAACTGGGCCTCTCAAGCATTGTCCATGCATTACCCTGGCAAGGACGTACCCCACCAATGCTAGTATAAATACTTTGGGCTTTTTTTAACCTCAAAGAGGATCCATTAACATCAATGCCATGTAAATGCATTATAAAATTGAGTCCAACTGCTGATACTTGATTTTATGTGTATTTTAACTAAAGGTATATTGTTAGTCTACCAAAAGGAATGGTGTTTAGAAGTTCTGTGGGATTGAAAAGAAAGCAAAAATTGCAAAAATACTATGTAGAAAATCTAATTAGAGAGCATCCGATAATTTTTTTTTTTTTTTAATGGCCAAGAAGGAAAGAGAAATTCATCTATGTTAGTAAACAAGCAGCCGCTGAGGCATATCAGAATTGGTAATGTGAACGTTATAAAATAGTGCAACAGTTTTAGCCCAAAAACGACATGCTCTTTCGCCGAATAATGAAGAGCACTTCTTGAATCTACCACATCGAAAACGAATAATGGAGGATGAAAGCAAGTTGCTTTAAATAAGAGGCCTCTAGCTCCATTCCAACATACTTACCTGGACGGGGTCAATGGGTGATCTTCGAGGCCCATGGCCTAGGTTCGTGACCTCCATTGCACTACGGAGGGGCGCTAGCCTAAGGTCTCCTCAAAGTAGGAGAGCCTACGTCATAATTTGTGGTAGTGGGGGCCTGCGTTCGCGCGGCCCCTGTCATTTCTAGTAAAAAGCTTAATGAGATGCTCGGCGTTTAGTGCTAACTTCCTGCCAAATTTATTTGTTAATTGATACTTAGAACGGATTTAAAATTATAAATTGCTTTAAATTCTTGTATTTAAGCAATAGTAGGCCAAAATAGTTATGAACGCGGTATAAGCAAAATGGTAGTGGGGGGCTTTCGTTCGCGCGGCCCTAGTTATTTTTAGTAAAACGGTTCTGTTGATTGTTACTAAGTCTCTAAATTACTAGTAGCTATAAATTACTGAATTTAGACAAAAATAGATATGAATTTAGGCGAAACACAAACCAGTCAAATTTTAGTGTAGTGATGAGAGAGGAGGCGGTATTTCCTCGATTATTGGTTTCTTTGTGGCACCAAAAGCCTTGGAGAAAAACTCAAAACAATAACAACTTCACAACTTTATTTGTAAAACGCGGAAAATATTTGCCATACTTCATTAACACTTAAAAATCATATTATCTTTCATCTATCAAAAAAACCCTTACAATCGTATGAGACCTGCTAAAAACGTAAGCATATTTCTTTGCTCATGTATCCCCAGCTTGTCAACCTGGGAAAACAATCTGTTTAATAACTAGGTACAGGTAATTACACGTCAAGACTAAGATTAGGTGTAAAAAGGGCTCGATCGCGTGTAGCATGTTGACAAGATCCCGTATCGAAAATTAGGACGAAGAATTACTTGCTATAAATAAGAGGCTCAATCTATGCATACATTTCTTCGGCCTATTTAAAATTTAAGGTAGTATATCGGGCGTCCAGGGCCTTTCTTGTGTTTGATTTTTCCTCACGCATAATTAATAAATGATTTTATACTGATTTATTTTAAATAAAAAAATAAATAAATTATATAAATAAATAAATAAATAAATAAATATTACGAGCACTCAACTTATTAGAGACGATTTCCAAATTCTTAAGAAATATATTAACTCACTGCCATAATAATTACTTCAAAAGAAAGAACTATTCCGCAAAATTAGGAAATGATTAATAATAACTCACCCGGTTTTCCGCCCCTGACAACAGCGCTCTCAACTGGTCCTACACCATATACCTATACAGATGCCAGACAGAATAGCATCCATCGCACTGCCCATACCCAACCATAAAAGAATTCATGTCACGATGGCGATAAAGTTGAGTTACAATTGGTGAGTAGTAATTAATGAGAATAATCACGAAGTTAGTTGGTAGCTGACAAATTTGATAATAATTTAAAAATAATCCTTTTTTTTCTCTCTCTAATTTGTGCTCTCTCTCTCTTTTTTGTGCTGCAATAATTATGAAAAATAATTTTTGCTTCTTTTGAGAGGGAGTCGTAAAAATATTATTATTTTTTGTTAACTTTATATTTATTTTTCGTTGAGTACATGCGAAATACAAAAGAACTTAAAAAATATTTATAAAAAAAATAATTTTCATGAAAGGAATGGGCTTAACAGTAGAAATGAGAAATTATTTATTTTCACTTTGTACAATGCAGGCGTAACGCTTCGTTGCTTTGCAGGCGTTTAGCCCACTTTCTGTGTACATGGGCCCAAGAGCTCGATTAAAACGGGAAACGTATTTTCTTTTGTCCTTGCGTGACAAAATTATACCCATTTTGGGCTGCACCGATGATTTTTGACTAAATTTATGGGCCCTTACCAGGCCCAAATAAAGGGCACAAAGGTTTTTTTTTTTTTTTATTCAAATCCATGCTCATTTATGTCTCCTAGTGGGTGAGCAAAGAGCCATTTTTATTGGCTGGAGAGGTCCATGTTACTGGCCCAAATACCAGACTCTTGCGTATATGGGGCAACAAAATGCTGGGCCGAACCTTGCCAGGATGATCCATTCGCCAAGTATTCACGGGATTGGTGGCATTCACAAACCAGGCCTGCCGGTTGTATAAATCAAGACGTGGGGGAGATGAATAGTAAAGTTTTGAAAATAAAAATTAAAAATTAAATTATAATATAATTTAATTTAATCTAAAAAATTATTAATTAAATTATTAAATTAATTATTTAGATTTAAATTGATGAATCAATTATAATTTTTTTATTTGGTTAATTTAAAAAATTTGTGAAAATTTTTTAAAAATAATTTTTTGTATATTTTAAATTTTTTAAAACAAAAATTATATCAATTTATATATATTTTTTCAATAATAAATTATACAAATTAATATATATAATTATTTAAATATTATAATATAATATATTTAATATCAAATATTAAATTTAATTTCAATTAAATTTTAAATTTTATAATAAATTTTTAAAATTTTGATAACAAATAATAATATACATTTAAAATATTCAATGAATTATTTTAAGAACACATAATCTAATTTAAAAAATTTTAAATTTTAATTATAAAAAAATATAAAATTTATTAAAAAAATATATGTAATTTATAATTTAATAAATTTGTTAATATATAAAATTAAAGTAATTTTTTTAAAAAAAAAAAAAACAAATAAACAACCCCATCCATTTGCTTGAAGATGGGTGCCCAAACAAGAAGAACAAGGATTAATACAACAACAAATCTTTTATCCCAAATTTAAATGAGATGGGAAATATAAATTTTTTCTTGTCATTATAGTTTATGATGCTCTAATTTATGATGAATGACATACAAATTTTCTGAACTTGAATAAGGAGCACTTAATTGGAAGTTCATGCTTTCCGCCTCACGCCTAATGGACTTGAACAATGCGGATGATAGATAACGCTCTCCCGGGCTGGCAAAAATAACCTTCGCAGCCAAAAAAGAACATATGGCAACAGCTTCTGAGATTTTGGTCCATTGTGGGAATTAAATTAAAAGAGTTCGGGTCATATGAATTTTCAGAAGGCAAATCACAACTTACAACAATGAGTTTCCCTGCATTTTCTGGCCTCTTGGCTAACCTTACTGCGGCAGCTGCCGTAGCACCAGATGATATTCCTATCTGCAGGAATCAATAGAAACCTCTAACCAAATACTTGGAACTACAAAGTGTCAACTTTTCATTCGAGTGAATGGAAAATTGATATGATTACCAGCAATCCCTCCTTTAAGGCAAGAAGCTTCGCAGTTTCTATGGCTTCCTCACTTGATACCTGAAAGGTAAAAGGCATGCCAAAGTCATCACTTATGCTGCCATCACTACTTCTAGAACTACAATCTTGTTTTTAATATGAATTCCCTTTTAACTTTTTCAATACGGCCTGATTGTTTGCATACAGAATCGTATAGCACTTGCATATATGAATTCTAAATTACAATGGCGGGACGAGATGATTGCTTTTTCGTGGTCATTTCAAGGGGACCGTTTCTTGGTATGTACAAACTTACTTGGACAACTTCATCAAGCACTTCCATGTCCAAAACCTCACAGATCAAACCCGGACCAGTTCCCTGGATTAGATGTGGGCCTTTGTTTTATGCAGCAATAAAAAAATCCAGTGAGTTGAGTGTCAGTAGAAGCAACGCTGTTCAACTTAGCCAAGTTGATATCATGGCAGGTCAACAACCAAGAAATACTCGAGCTTTGTTTATTTATCACTAACTTCTCTGTTTACTAATTGCCTGATATCACTGAATCTTTAAAGAAAGATGAATTGATGAAATTGGTGAAACATGAAGGCAGGAACTTTTTTTCTAACATTCACAAAAGCAAGAAGTTCTAATTCAAATACCCAATTGCGCAACTAAAATTTTGAAAGAGGGGATTCACAAACTCACCAGCTTTTCCTCCACTGATAACAGCACTTTCAGCTGGTTCAACACCATATACCTAGATAGATACGGATACGTGAAGCGCATGTCATGCCAGTAATGTGAACAGTGTGAACTATCTTTTCAGAAAAAAAAACATGGGTACAATGAGCATAAATTACCTTAATCTCAGGTTTTTTCTCCTTGAGGAATTTGCCTGCACCAGAGATCGTGCCACCAGTCCCTATCCCAGCAATCAGTGCATCAACTTTTCCTCCTGAGTCTCTCCATATCTCAGGGCCCGTGGTCTCATAATGACACTATGCAAAAGATTGCATTGCTATCATCATTTAAATTATCTAAAAAATTACAGAAACATTAGTATGGCCTTCCAGCCAACGGGTTCACACCGGAAAAAAAACTTTCACACAAGGTTACCTGTGGATTGGAAGGATTTTCATATTGCTTTAGCATGTAGCCATTTGGTGTATTCCTGAATATCTTCTCACTCTTCTCAAGAACCCCACCAAAGCCCTTCAGTGGATCTGTGAGATGGACCTCAGCTCCTAAAGCTAAGCTGACAATTCTTCTTTCCACGCCTGTGGCAGCTTGCATAACAATAATAACTTTGTAACCCCTTGCTGCTCAATAGATGCTAATCCAATACCAAGATTCCCGCTTGTAGCTTCAATCAGTACACTCTGCAGCAAAAATTTATATCCAAGCATACCCAAAGACAAGGATCAAATCGTAAGTCCCATGAATTATGATAGACTTCATGTTGGATGGAGTTTAATTGACTAATGTAAATGCCATATTGAAGTGATAACTGCATACAATTAACTATTTTCTTACATTCTTTATACCATATTGTTGGGGAAAAACTGCATAGCTTACATCACAAATCTAACAACTATATACGAAGAAATTCACACTACTTTACCTTGCCTGGTGTAATCAAGCCCTTGTCTTCTGCATCTTTTATCATTCTGTATGCAATTCTATGAACCATTAAAGGATAACAAACAGTCAGTTATGTCAATGGAAAAAGAGATTAGAGCATCTACCAAAAGCAAAAGGACTACAACTCTAAAGGTTCACACAGAGAGTGAGATTATATGCCTGTCTTTAACACTACCGGAAGGTTCCATCAATTCAAGCTTAGCTGCAATACGAGCTACACAACCTTCCACAACATTGTTGAGATAAACCATTGGCGTATTGCCTATGAGCTACATACAAGGCCCAAGTATAGAACACCATTAGCAAGTTTTTGTTGATTGTGACCAACATTAAAAGTACACAAAATACATAAAAATACATTACTTCAGTAATATCTTTCTTGATGGCGCACTTGTCCTCCATTTTTGTCTTAATGAAAGATCATCTGCATGCAAGTAGAGGAACAGATTTTAGCCACATGCTTGGTCTTTACAGAAAACACAGTCAAGAGGACATAAGAGTGCAATACAGGATAAAAACAGTAGAACTAAGGTACTAATCCAACGATAACTTGGACAAAGTGATGAGTTGCAGAAACATGACGAGAATTGAAAATTCTAACTATGAACCACAGTTTACAATTATAACTTGTCATACCAAAACCTCATGCCATCTAAAAATTTGTGCAGAAGATAAAAACTGTTGGTCCATGTTGCATGTCATGTAAACTAGAATAGCTTATGCACACTCATATAGCAGCAAAATTGTTGGAGAACAAACCGAAATGTAAAGAAACAAGGTGATTTTTTTCTAGAATCCTGCCTTTTTTTCATACCAAACAGCCACTACAGTATAGAATCTCGTACATAAAAATGTCTTTTTTTTGGTCGGATTCCACCATATGCAAGACCATGTTTTATGTGTTAAGTAAACTGTCAAAATAAACTCAACAAAAATCGGCAAAACATAACTTTCCAACCCCACCAACATAAACCCGTTTAGTTACAAGTGAAACACTTCTGATTACATTAAACTTCAGGTATCTAGCAAAAACCTCAAACACAACCAAAAGTTCCCATCTTTAGATGGAAGGAATGATTAAGCAAAGTGTTGGCGCATGGAATGGAAGAGCTAGGGAGATCTTTAACTCACCCAAATTTACTGATGGACAGTGCCGCTAGAGGAAGAGAAACAAACCCAAAAAAAGTAAAAAAGCGTTGCTGTGCTGGCCAGAGAGAGGAGCCAAGACCGACAGTCGCAGGTAAGAAGACATCTACTTAAGCTAGGCCTGGAGTGGTCTGAGAGTTTGAAGGCGGATAAGAACTAGGGGTGTATGGTTTGAGTTGGTTTGATTCTTATATTCGAAGTAAATTGTTACCAATCATTTGAAAATTTTCAAAAGTAACTTAGGCTTGTCTGTAATCTGTCACATAGTCCGGATTAGACTACAGTGATTTTTGTTTTTTTCGGTGGTAATTAAAGTTTTAACCATTCTTAAATTTTTAAAATTGCAATCAAATTAATGTGTGCAATTTACTTAAATTATAAATCATAAATAATATATTTCTAATAGTTTTAACAGTTTTATTGGTTGTGATCGAATTGATTGGTTTAAGTGGATTAAGCGTTTTTGTGTACACCCTTAACAGCTAGAGTTTAAGTCCATATTAAAGAAATTTCAATGTAGCTATGATACATAGTTTTTTGTTTTTTATTTGTGGAAATTTTTGATTGAAATTTATAGCAAATGAGGCAATAGTGACTCAAATATAATTGGATATTGGTAACTGTATTATCTTGGGGCAATGCCATCCTGACCGATTGCCTTGCAGGGTAGAGCGCAATCATGCAGAACATTTTGCATGAAATTTTATTTGATACCATAACACAGTGATAAGATGTTCTGAGGCTTAACCACCCACAAAATTTCAGAAATCAAACATCAGGGAGAAATGCTACATGTGATCCATACGCTCCTGGTTCAAGGCTCAAAAATCATGTTCTCTGCCTCCCGCTTCACAGATTCAAAAAGCGCAGAAGACAGATAGCGCTCTCCAAAGCTGGGGAAGACCGCCTGTTAACATGGAAATGAAGAGTTTGTATGATGTACTAAAGATCACCAAACAATTAGAGCATTACCAAATTCAAAAAAAAAAAGGAAAAGCAATGGCCAGAACATGGAAAGGAGATAACTAAACAATGTTTTTATGATATTTTACAACAAGCGTTTTCTTCTGGGGTGTTACGTATAACAAATTCACCTCAATAAGCAAGTGCAAATGCAAGGAGCAGAATCTGCATCTACTGCAAAGAATAACCAAATGTAAATGTAGCTTACAACGATGAGCTTTCCGGCATTTTCAGGCCTCTTTGCTATCTTAATTGCAGCAACAATGGCAGCACCAGACGATATCCCTACCTGGAAAACATTTGATCCATCTCAATAAGTGCTTGAAAGATACGAGACTGCCATGCGAGCAATTTCTAGTAAATGTTGAGTTGCATCACGACTGTGAACTTACCAGCAAACCTTCTTTCAAAGCAAGTTCCCTGGCCATTTCAATTGCTTCTTCGCTTGATATCTGCTAAGTAATAAAATTATAATGCATGTCAACAAATTGAGACGACTCTGTAGGTCTCAGGAATGAATGGATAACTGAAGTCAATGCACGCAGGAAAACGTAAATTATTCTATGTTTCATTTCAGCTACTCAAAAGGAACATAATATCTAAGCCATGCTGACTTATATTAAATTGTATAGATCCTATAGCGTAGGTTAGGAAAATTATTTGCATCAGTGATATCAAGTTTCAGGTATATCCTCGATGAATCTGGGAAAATATGCAGACTAACAACCTCATAATTCCACAATTAAGCTAAGAAAATGATAATGAAAAGGAATGAGGCTTACCTGAAGAACTTCATCAACTAAACCGACGTCCAAAACTCCAGGGACAAAGCCAGCACCAATTCCTTGGATTTTATGCGGCCCTTCGAAATTAACAGTATGGAATGGTCAGCAAGTAATCGACATATAAAAGAAATGTCTGCTTCAGAAGGCTCAATTGCATATGAGCCCTACCCAAAGATCAAAAGTGGCATAGACTGGCTGAACTCAACCAAACAAAATGGAAACACGTAATGGGGGAACAAAGGTAAAAATAAGCATAATTTATGTTTACATAGATTGACCAGTTTATGGCAGATTACCGGAAAGATTAGGATACTGAAAATGCAAAGATTGGAAAAGAAAAACCTCGTGACTCACCGGGTTTCCCTCCAGACAACACTGGACTTTCAATTGGTTCTACACCATACAGCTAAACATGAAAAGAAAGGTCAAGTAGATAAGAACCAATAAGGAGGGCCGACAAACAAAATACCAACCACAACAGGAGAAGGCAAACCTTAATATCAGGGTTTTGCTCCTTGAGATACCTCCCGGCACCTGTTATGGTACCTCCAGTCCCAATACCAGAAACAAAGGCATCAACTTTCCCATCTGAGCCTTTCCAGATCTCCGGTCCAGTGGTCTCATAGTGGATCTGACCAACACACCAAGGAACGCACATCTGACCCTGGTCTCCAGCATTGGCAAGCTAAATTACATGCAACAGGTCAATGCTAAAATGATACCTTTGGGTTGGCAGCGTTTTCAAATTGCTGCAGCAGATAAGCATTAGGTGTCTTTGCAAGTATCTCTTCAGCCTTCTGAACAGCCCCTTTCATGCCCTTGGCTGGATCGGTAAGAACCAACTCAGCTCCAAAAGCACGGAGGACCATTCTTCTTTCTAGACTCATTGAAGAGGGCATAGTGATTATAAGCTTATAGCCCTTTGCAGCTGCCATGAATGCCAGCCCTATGCCCGTATTTCCACTTGTAGGCTCAATCAGGACACTCTGTGGTCAAGGAATGAAAATTATGTCAATTTGAGAGCACCCTATTCCATCTTATCTCTCCAAGATTATCAAACAATCACCATTTACTTGGGTAGATCATTGATAACTGTGTGCAAATTCAATCAGTGACTTGGCAATGACAGAAAATGCAACTGACAGCAAGAAGTACATTGAAGACACCACTTTATCTTCGACAAGTAAAGAATCCAACATAGGATTAAAAGACTCCGTTGGACTAACCTCCCCCGGCTTGACAAGACCCTTCTCCTCTGCATCAACAATCATACTGTATCCAATCCTACGAGCAAAAAGAGATAAGAAGAAAGCTATTTTAGCACAGTACAATTCTCAATATTGTTCTTTTTTTTTGGCTCCCAGGATTGAATTTTGAAATGCATATGAACTAAGAAGGAAACCAAATATTGAATTAATTGTCCACAGCAAGTGCATAAAACTTAATATCTACAGAATCAACATCCCGCAAGATAACTTAACCAAAACAATAGTGCCATGAAGATCTAAGGATATGTGAGTGACTGAAAAGTACCTATCCTTGACACTTGAGCAAGGTTCCATCATCTCCAGCTTCGCAGCAATGCGAGCCACACAGCCATCCACAACATGATTGATATATACCAATGGTGTCTTCCCGACCAGCTATTTGAATCCCAAAACAAAATGGATATAAAAACCATAAAGCTCTCACATTCGACAACCCAACACATAAAGAGAGAGGGACAGCTTACTTGAGTAACGTCTTTAGCAATCGAAGACTTCTCCTCCGCCATTTTCAGACCAACCTAAAATTGCAAAAGCATTGAAGGAAAACTCTCATCGGCCCAAATCCCAAAGAACAAGAAACAAAAGTACAAAAACTCAAATGAAAATGTTAGCAAACACCTCAAAACACCAAAAACAACAGTAAAAGGTGGCAGTGGTGGGGTGAGAAATAGAGTATCCGTATCAACCCAGGAAGCTATCATTAACAAGAACAAGAAATTCCGAATCTTGAATTGATCCAAGCAATACCAAGAGAACAAAAAAAAAAAAAAAAGCAGGAGAATTATCTGAACAAAGAACCCCGAAATTCTGGAAAAAGATGCAGGCTTTTAAAATAGAATGTCAACGAAATGAAAGCCAAACAAAAGGGTAAGATCTGAAAGCACTTTTACCAAGAAAGACCTTAAGCTTGTCGATTTCTGACAAAGCTTCGTGCAAGAACGAGGTGTCCCGTGACAGCAGTTTTGCGGCTACGTCGAAGGCACTTCTCCCCCTGCTCTGCGTTCCTCGTTGCTACTTATAAAGACTTTCCTTGCAAGTAAATGACAATGCAATCTAATAATTTGTGCAAATTTGGCATATAATTCTGATTTATCATTTTTTTCAATCTCTAAATTAAAGACCCATCTGCCTGATAAATATAATAAATATATTGTAATTTTTATTAAAAAAAATTAAAATATCACATAAATAATAATTATTGCAATATAAATTTCACATAAAAAAAATTCCATTTCTATACAACTCTATAACAAATGTTATTTATATGATATAATTAATATTGTGTTAAAGTGTGTTCACCAAACCATCTGTCCACCTCATATTTTTCTATTCTTAACTAAGATACGTTGTCTACCAAGCAAAATCATCTTCCTCCGTTGGATTTATTTCTTTTTTAGCATGATACATTTGGATTTATTTCTTTGTAAATGGTGAGTGTGTAGATACCTAGGATTGACTTTGATAATTTTCTAGCATTTTCTTGGCTTGTTCTTTTATGGTAATTGTCGTGTCTTTTTTCACTTTTTTTTTTTTTTTTTCTGTTCAATATTTCAATCGGGTCGGAGTCCATCACACCCACCACCCATCCTTAGAACATATATTATTAAGTTTAACCACTCCCCCTCAACACCCATATCCTTCTAGATCTTTGATGTCCAAGAAGAACAAAGCCATCTATATCAAACTTCCTGTACTACTTCCGAGGCAAAGCTCCTATTTATTTATTTACATAGTACGAGTATTGGGTAAGTTGGGGTTGTAACGTCAAAAGGCTGAATACAACCAAAATAATAATAAAAAAGAAGCAAATTATGATGGGTTTCAAAGTATAATATACAATGTGTTTTTATTGAATAAACAATAAGACAAATTCCGGTTGAGGAAATTTAAAAAAAAAAAAAAACTATTTGAGTTTATAATTAGTCAAACATGTCTACATTGAAAATTTTTTTTAGTAAAAATAAAAGTGATAAATTCAAATAAATTAAATAATTTTTTTATATGATAAATAAAATATTTTATATCATATTACTATATTATATATAATATAAAATTTTTTTATCCAGTTTATTGCTAATATTATGTATGTACATGTTATATGTTCACGTAGTTATTAATATCATATGTTATAATACTGACCTGACCACTCTAGCACAAAGTACGAGTTGACATTTGTTTATTTTAAAGGTATTTCATGTCTACCTAAAACGGGCATATCCATAAGTCAAATCAAAAGAGACTCCCAGCATGTGATGTAAGCTGGTTTTTTTAATTAAAAAAAAGTAAAAACTCATAATTTTTTAAAGACATTACACGTTAGCCATGACATCAAGCAAGGAGACGCCAAAACCAATTTGAGTTCATGTATTTCAATAGCTTCGAAAAAAAAAAAAAAAAAAAGGGGAGAGAAAGTTTCTTATCCAGCTGGACTAACGAAAGAAAAAAAAAACAAAAAAGAAAATCCCTATAATTTTAATGACAAAGTTATTTTAAATGTTTCCACACTTTCCAGTCACATGGTATTACTAAAGGGCTCCACAGGGTTTCCTTTTAGGTACATTGCACATTATTCTCTATATTGATTTGAACAATTTAAGTTAGTTGACACATACTTAACATTATTCTTATAATATTGATAACATTTTAATCTTTGAAAAATGACATCAGGTAATGATATAATTACTTTTACAATTACAAGTCTTGAATTATAATGATCATTGAAAAAAAAAATTGAAGAAAAAAAATAATAATAAATTTATAAGGTCAATACATAAAATATCAAATTTGAAACATAAAATTTGATCCTAAAAGTTTTTAAAATTGAAAAAACAGCTGGAATTCGGAACAGGTTTTTGGTTTTTGTTTTAGACTTGTAGTTGGTTTGAGAAAAAAAAATAGAAATGGCAATACATTCAAACGTCGACGTATCAAGACCCAAATGCGAAAAGTCTCAACGAAGGCGGCTCATGGATGGAGGATGGAGGATGGAGATAGATAGACGGCATATTCGAAGTATTTCCACGTGGCGATCATTATCCTGCAAAGGAGTAAATCCGTATCCCAAACCAAAACTACGTTTCTTCACGCATCCAAACGACGCCCAAAGTTCCATCACAATAAGGGCATTCTTGTCCAAACGGTAAATCTACAGTCTCTACCGATCTCTCTCTCTCTCTCTCTCTCTCTCTCTCTCTAGATCTTGCTAGCGAGCCAGGATAGCAGACGAGGTGCGGTGCCATGGGCGTGCCGGCGTTTTACAGGTGGCTTGCGGACAGGTACCCGCTGGCGATCACCGACGTGGTCGAGGCGGAGCCTCAAGAAGATGGAAATGGGGCGATTATTCCTGTTGACGTCTCCAAACCTAACCCTAACGGCATGGAATTCGATAACTTGTATCTTGACATGAATGGAATCATCCACCCTTGCTTCCATCCCGATGGCAGGGTACGGCTTCTGCTTACACCTCTCTTTCTCTACACGCACACACACATACATACACGCGTGAATTCATGCATGCGTACGTACGTTTTGAAAAAATTTTTATGAAGATAAATGTTTGTGGTGGAATCTTAGGGTATGAGAAGGTTTAGGTAGGGTTTATCTGGAGCAGGTGCATTTCCGTAGGTATGTGAAGGTTTAGATAGGGTTTATCTGGAGCATGTGCATTTCCATAAGTGTTGCTCCGTGTTTTGTTTTGGATTTTGGTTGTTTGGAGAAGGTCAACGATAAATTATTGTCGGTATTGAGATGTTGGTGTTTGGACCTTTTACTTGGACTTCTGTGGTAGCAATATAAGCTTTCTGTGTGGTTTTGTCTGATTGTGGAGTCAAGCTTGGAGTACGTTTGTATGTTATGGTAATTGTAGTATAGAGAAATGGGCCAAAGGCGGAACATGAAAGGCTTTAATGAGTTATAATTATGGAAGTAAAGTGTATGGCTTTGTTTTTCACCATTGTGGATGCATCCAGCATTGAGGTCCAGATAGGATTGTGATCTCCATTGCATTTGCTTAAGTGTTTTTTTTTGCTTATAAAGGGTTCAAGTTACTGAGAAAAATGAATTTCATTCATTCTTTCCTAGCCTTCTTGAGTCCTTGCTGATTTATTTGTTTTACAAAATTAGCTTGATTGTATTGCTGCTCTCTGATTTTACAGCCTGCGCCTGCAACTTATGATGATGTTTTTAAATCAATATTCAATTACATTGACCATATCTTCTCATTGGTCCGACCAAGAAAGCTTCTTTTTATGGCAATTGGTAAGTTACATATCAAGTTTGGTTTCTTTCCTATTCACCCAATGCCAGTTCTGTGCTCACATCTTAATGCTGTAGATGGTGTTGCACCAAGAGCAAAAATGAACCAGCAAAGATCTCGGCGCTTTAGAGCTGCAAAAGATGCCACAGAAGCAGTGAGGTTTCTTGCTGGGGTTTAATGGCTTATAATTTGTTGATTGGTGAATGTATCTTTCTATACTTTGATGTATTAGGAAGCAGAGGAGGAAAGGTTGAGGAAAGAATTTGAGGCCGAGGGGAAGTGCTTGGCTCACAAAGAAAAGCCGGAAACATATGATTCAAATGTCATCACTCCTGGCACTAAATTCATGGCTGTTCTCTCTGTTGCACTTCAATATTTCATTCAAAGTAGACTGAACCACAATCCAGGATGGCAGTACACAAAGGTGGTATTCTTATTATGCTTCCTCTTAATTCCTTTTAGATTGGATCATTCCTTTCCTCTGGAGTAATCTTTTCTATATATTTCTTCATATACATCTGGCTTTCAGGACACTTTGTGTCTCTAAATTTATTTATGGGGTCTGCATTGGGTGATTATTTGAAGGTCATTCTTTCTGATGCGAATGTTCATGGTGAAGGAGAACACAAAATCATGTCATACATAAGATTACAACGCAACCTTCCTGGTTTCAACCCAAACACACGGCATTGTCTCTATGGCCTGGTGAGGGTGTTTACCAACAGTGGGCAATTATCATTCTGAATCATGTTGATCTGTTCATGCCTAGTCATTTAATTGTCTATATCCTCTGGTCCTAATTAAAACATTTTGTTTATGATAATCAGGATGCAGATTTGATCATGCTGTCTTTGGCTACACATGAGGTTCACTTTTCAATATTAAGAGAGGTTAATAATTCATGTGTCCTTAAATATTTGATATTCTTTTAGCTCATTTTTTATTTGACTATGATCTTAAATTTATGCACCTGGCTGTGCAGATGGTGACACTTCCAGGACAACAGGAGAAATGTTTTCTCTGTGGTCAAGTTGGTCATCTTGCAGCTGATTGTCATGGTACACCTGGAAATGGAAGTGCTAATTCAAATATGATAGATGATACCCCTATATATAAGAAGAAATATCAGGTCAAATAATAGATATATACAATTCCAATTATTTTATCATTTTTATTTATTATATTTATCCAAGTGGTTTTTTTGACAGTTCCTCAACATTTGGGTGCTACGAGAATATTTGCAATATGAGTTGGACATCCCCAACCCGCCATTTGGAATAAACTTTGAACGAATAGTAGATGACTTTGTATTCTTGTGCTTCTTTGTTGGCAATGACTTTGTTCCACATATGCCTACATTGGAAATCAGGGAGGTATGCATGTGGTCATCACATTGATGAGCTATGCTTATGAACACAATGCTGGTCTTATCCATTTCATTACCGTTCAATAAGCATCAGTTTATCTTTCCTTATAGTCTTAATCAAAAAGTGATGTCTGTTGTTGTCTTTCATTTGGTCTGTTGACCTTTTGTGGCCTTTTTATTTTTTGGTTGCTTCAATGGCTGCTTATTTATGTCAAGGCTGTCATACTCATTATAATACTCTTTGCTTCTTCAGGGTGCAATAAATTTGCTGATGCATGTCTATAGAAGGGAGTTTGCCGCGATGGGTGGTTATCTTACTGATGCGGGTGAGGTAATTTCTTTTCCCTTTTTTTTTAGTTAGTAATGCTTTTTTCTTTTCCCAGGTACATTAAATAATAACTTAGTTATTACTTTTAAAAGGTGCACCAAATAGTAACTAAGTAGTAACCCTTACCCAAGGGATCCCCACCTGATGGGGTTATTATCATGTGTGTGTGTGTGTGTGTGTGTGTGTGTGTTTTCCATCTTGTTATATATCATATTTTTGCTTTTTAATGGTTAGGGACATTCTTTTCTTGTTACATTCTTTTGCAAAGCATGTGACTGTGACATTATACTTCAGGAGGTCTTCCTTTTCTTTTGGCCCATAAAAATACCATTGTCTTTTCAACTTCGTCTTGCTACCCCTTAGAGACAGCTATTAATCCATTGTGGAATTGTAGAAAGCTTGTTGCTGCGTATAGAATGAAATTCTAGTGTACATCTTTTTTGTTTTTTGGGCTATGGTTGCATGGTTTTTTGATTGAAAGTGGATTATGAGTAATCTAGAAGCTCAAATTTTTAAATGTCCCTGCTTATTCCTTCTTGAATTTGCGATAAATTCAACTGTTATGTTTTATTCTGAACCACTGCTACTTAATAGTGTATTAGCCTACGCAGGGATGCTTTTCATCTCAAAGGTACATACGAAGATAATTTAGTTTCAATTTGCAGGTTTCTCTGGATAGAGTTGAACATTTCATCCAGGCTGTTGCTGTCTATGAGGAGCAAATTTTTCAAAAGAGAACTCGTATACAGCAGGTATTTTCATTTCTATATGTTTTGGATTTTTTCTAGTTCAGTTCTCATCCATTTCGACACAGAAAAAAAAATCGTGATCTCTGGATGAGCTGAAAAACACCTTCAATTATTATTACCCCATGCATTATTTGGAGTTATATGTTATATCACGGTCATAATAGGTTTCATCACTGAATTGCTAATATTTTCATTTGTTCTTGTGCTCATTTCTCAGCTATCTTATTTTGTAGATAATTGCGTTAAGATTTTGGTCACAGTTTATTTGGTCAAGGCTTATTAATTTTCTGTTTTTGATTTGTACAATGCACAATATGTATGATATGAAAGTGAAAAGCCATTTGAGATGTCCCAAAATGCTACACTTGATACAAGCACTATGATTGCTTTTAACAGTAGATCTAGTGGTGTGGTTTCCTGTTATCTTGGGTACAGGGTGCCCAAGGTTGTTGCTTGAATTCCCTCTTGAATTTCAAGGCTCCATTGATTATGGAAAAGGGAAGTTTGTATCTGAAATCAGTAAATTATGCAACCCATGTGATTTCTTTGAGAGACAGATGATTCAATTATCATCATTTCCCTGCCTTTCCTTTTCTGTCATGCTGCCCCACATGGAATTATTTCATAACAAGGGCCTTAGTGTTTTTCCTTTTCTCCCATCATTTGTGCTCACAGAAATGTTTTATCTCAGGCTTTGGAGAATAATGAAGAGATGAAACTCAGAGCAAGAAGGGAGTCTTCTGAAGACCTACAAGCACCAGTTGTTGACAAGGTTTGTGCTTTTCATTGTGTTCTCTTATCAATACACTCGTGGGTTGAAGTAGACTGCAAAACTGTGAATGGAGGATGTCTTTCTTTTGGGTCTTTTATATGGAAAAAGTTGGAGTAATTAGGAATAATTTTTTAATTAAGACCTTTTAATTTGCTTGTTGATGGTACTGATAGAATGATCCATCTTTTCTAGTTTGTAAGCCTCATTCAATTTGTAGTGGTGTTTTGAAGCATTGTTCAAGAAAGTGAGATCATGTTTACATGTGTAATTTGACTGTCTCTCCAATTCTGGACCAATTGGGCAATTTTTTTGCATGTTGCATATTTCACATCTTGGTCCTGGAAATTTTTTTATTCAATAAATTGGAAACATGAGTGGCCTTCTTCAAATTGTCATATTGGTACTTGTCAATATGGGTTATTGTATAATTACTATAGAAATTCTGGACTACTTGCAGTGTAAAATACTGTAATAGTGGCATCTGATGTAGTCCATGGCTTTGAATAAGGTGGACTGACCAAGAACAGGTCATTGGAATGGCATTTCTCTTTTCAAGGCTATTATGTTACAGTACACATTTTACCATGATAGAAGTGCTAAACTTTTGCTGTTGTAGGTTAAATTAGGGGAGCCTGGATACAAAGAAAGATACTATGCTGAGAAATTTGGCGCATCAACTCCAGAGGAGATTGACAATATCAGAAAAGATGTAGTAAGTTATGTTGCTTTCTTTGTTTCAACGAAAAAAAAAAAAAAAAAAACTAAAGAAGTAAAAGGAGAAGACAAATAAAATGTGTTAGTGCAAGAGGTGGGGTCTAGGAAAGGGTCAAATGTACGTGGGTTTAACCTTGTTTTCATAAAGATATTGTTTCAGCAACTTGAACCCTTGGCCTTCAGGTCAAATAATTTATATTTATAGATAATTCTATCTTCAGTCTTTACTGGTTCTGTGTTTTGTTTGTTTAAATGGTTCTTAAGAAACCTCTCCTCCCACACCCCTTCACATGCAGTAAATGTAGAAAGTATTGCCAGCTTCACCTTTGTTTCTTTAGTTGCATGGAATTTGGAAAGGCGTTAGTTGCACAGAATTTGGAAAGGAATGCTCAAATTGTTTTGGCATTGCTAATGGATTGCTTACTAATGTTGTTGTTCAGGTGTTGAAGTATGTGGAAGGTTTATGTTGGGTCTGCCACTATTACTACAAAGGCGTTCAGTCTTGGCAATGGTCAGTTTGATTTCTGCTGAGAGTAAATTCCTGTACTGCATCTTATATCCATGTGTTTTTGTCCTACCAACAATTTTTTAAAGTCAAACTTTTGTAATGACAGAGATATGCATGCATACTCACATGAACATATACTATAGATGAGGTCTTGAAGGTCTAAATGGCTAATGTGTTTTTGGTAGCTAGTCCAGGAATAATAGAGAGAGCCTAGGCTTAGGCTTAGGCTTAGGCTTAGGCTTAAGCTACTTTTACTTTGTGGGTTAAGACTTTTCAGATTCATATCATATTCATCTTACAAAGTTGGATGATAAGTGCATATGTTGTGTTCAGGTTTTATCCTTACCATTATGCCCCATTCGCTTCAGATCTTAAGGATTTAGCTGATCTGGAAATTACTTTTTTCTTGGGTGAGCCCTTTAAGCCATTCGATCAGCTAATGGGAACTTTACCAGCCACAAGGTGTTTTCCTCTTCTTCTTCTTCTTCTTCTTCTTCTTTTTTTTCCTCTTTGGATTTTTTTTCCCAAAATTTATTAATAATCATGTCTTCTACCTGGCTAATCTTCTTTTGGGTGGCTTTGGCCATTTGGGGTATACAGTTCACATGCTTTGCCAGAAAAATACGGGCAACTGATGACTGATCCATTATCACCCATATACAAATTGTTCCCTTCAGGTAACATTCACAATTACAACTACAAATTTGTCTTGTGGAAAGCTTTGCCTTTTTGCAACAGTAATCACTTTCTCTTTTTGCACAGATTTTGAGATTGACATGAATGGTAAACGCTTTGCCTGGCAGGTAAATTACTTTTTACTTAGAAGTAAGACAAACATTGATTTGCCTACGTTTAGTCAACAAATAAACATAACCTTTCATTTCTTTTTCTTGAATGTAGGGTGTAGCCAAATTGCCATTCATTGATGAGAGAAAGTTGCTTGCCCAAACGAGGAAGCTTGAAAGCACTTTGACGGTATCAAGTTTTTCTTTTTAATCTTAAACTAGTATCTTTTACCTGTCATGATTATATGTTTGTGCTTTTGTTTATTTTTGCCTCTCGCCACTGTTTAATCAAGTTCTTTTTATAAAACTTGCACTTGGGATGACTTCAGAAATACAAGTAGTATACTTGATGATCTTCTGCATGTGAGCCATTTTTATTTAAAATTTTTACTTTGCAATTTTTTTTAGGAATAAGTATTATGTTTAGAATTTAAAAAGCAATTTAGCATACATGCATAATTATTGGCTTATGGACCAAATTGAGCTTTTAACATTAGATGTGACTTGAATTTTAGTTCAAGTAGGGGTGTCAGAGCTAGTTAAGTTTTACAAGGGCATAAATAGACAGTTATGTGCCTTACATTTCTGGATGGCTGGAAGTTTTGGTCTGGGTTTTCACTATTAACAGAAGTAAGATGTGACTTTATATTTGAGGATAGGCAAAGAAAAACTTCTGGAATCATATTCAAGTTCAAGTGTGATAGGGCTAGTTAGTTTTTACAATGCAGTTCTGGATGACTGAATGTTGGTTATATTAACTTGTTTGTATCCTTTTTCTTATGATAATTTTTGTATTGCATAAAATTCTTCAAATGATCATTTTAGTAGTTTTATGTTTGAAGGAATTTTCACTTCCATGTTAAATGTGTGATGGGGGTTATCATTTTTGGATATCTGAGTTTTATCAGTATCCTAATGAGCTATTTTTTTTGGCTTATAATAATCTGATTAGGCTGAATTCTTAGTTGATTTTGATGTTTAAATAGTCATATTAGTTCAAGCAGTTGTATGAAAAATTAGGTGACTTCCTTGGATACGCAGCTATGTTAACCTCAACTTCAACATTGGCAGGAAGAAGAACGGGTCCGGAACAGTGTGATGCTTGATTTGCTATATGTACATTGTTTCCATCCTCTGGCTCAACAAATCATCTCCTACCATCGACTGTGCTTTTCATTACCCTGGCATGAAAGATATGTTGTTGAGATTGATACAAATGCTAGGTTAGGTGATCTCGGTATCAATTTATCTCTTTTATTGGGTACATCGAAATTAATGCATCTTTGACTCTGCAGGTTCCTAAGCACAAATTACTGTAAATGTTTGTTGGCCCTCAATTTTATCTGTTTCTACTCTTTTGCAGTGGTGGAATGAATGGATGTCTTTGGGTATCTGAGAGGAATTCGTGGAGTGGTACTGTTCCTTCTCCTGTCAGTGGATTGCCTGACTTAAAGAATAACCACACTGTGTAAGTGCTGGTTTTGCATTTGCTGTTTTGAGAAACTGATGAACTCTTTTCAATAACTAGCTTTTCTGGTGCAGAAACATTACATATCTTAATCCTATAAATCATAGACACATCCCAGAACTTCCCAATGGCGTAGTCATGCCAGATAAGGTACTTGATCTTTGAATGGATGCTTGTAACATTGGTTACTATTTGCTATTTAGGAACAGGAAAGTTAGGGACATGAATTGTGGTGAACTGATGACATGGATAGTCACTTTATATGCCCCTAGAACATAATGTATAGTGTGTTAGTGTCTCATTCCCATCAGAGATCACTTTTTGAATGTTACTGACGGATAAGAGAGATTGAAATCTACTGTTGTGTTTTTATAAACCTAGTGATTCAACTACACTTTTCTGTAGAAGACGATGATGTGTGATAAATAGAGCCATTTCTTGTATTCTAGCAACTTAACATTTGAGTTTGGCACAAAATGTGAGTTTTCCTTGGCTGCAGTTGCCGAGGATGTGTTTTACTACATGTGAGATTATGAATTTAGCATTTGTAATGGTAGGACTTTTGCACTTGCAACATAAGTGCAATTGCTTGAATTCCTTAGTTTTTGGAAGTGATGGGCCTGCTACTCATAAAAATGGGTGTTCCAGTTCATGTGGATCCTATATCTTAGGGTCTGGGGAAGGGTGAGGCTGTGTGGTTTTACCCTATATTTACTGAGATCTGGTTCTTACAACTCAAACTTGTAACCACTAGGTCACAGCAGGTGTTGCGCATATGTTTTCTATAAGAAATGATGCTCATGATAATGTCTTCCTCTTTTCATACCCTTAATGGTTTTAGGTGATCACATTGACAAGTATCACTGGTTCTTTTGTAACATAAAATGCATATATTGCAGATACTAAAGCCCATAGATATTAAGCCTGTACCCACACTGTGGCATGAGGATAATGGGGGCCGGCGGCAGCAAGGCAGGGAAAGGTAAGAATGCATTTTCATATTCTTGTGATGATAAATTTTCATCAGAGCACAAACCATTGCCACACCACTCGTAAGTGTCTAGGGTGTAACTGGGATCAGCTTTTGCTTGTTCACTGCTATTTGCAATTGATGATCCATATAAGGTGATTGTACTTGTGGAAAACTGGAAATGATGCAGCATTGAACTTGGCCTCTTTTTTCTCTCTGTTTTTTTTTTTGGTTTTTTTGCCAGGTCTAAATTATCATTTGGAGAAGCTCATGATATAATAACAAGGAATATTGACTTGTATTTCATATAACAGCAATGATGTGTCCATAATGTCTTGTTTCGCAGGCCACAGGTAGCTGGAGCAATAGCTGGCCCTCTATTGGGAGAAGCAGCTCATCGTCTTGTGAAGAACACACTTAATATTAAAACAAATGGATCAGCATCCAAAATGTTTGACCAACAGCCATATCGCAATTTCTCAGGCAATCCCACATTCAACAGAATGAAACCAGCTGTATCATCTGGTTATGGACGGGGTTCTTGTGATGGTAATGTGTATTACAATAATCAGCAAGTAGTAGTGAGCAATTCTAGATATCCTGCCTTATCAAATGGCATGCAAGGCAACAGACCCAATTTTAGGATGCAGGATAGAATGCAAAGCCGTGAACAGTCCATTGATCTAAGGACAGGGATATCAACTTTGACTTCAGAAGAAAATATGAGAAAGAGGAATCCTGTGCTAATGTCGCCTGGGATGCCAAATTCAGGATGTGCTCAGAATTTTCACCAGCAGCTTGAGCAGAACATGGGTTCACTTCCGTCACCACCATTCAAGTGGATTCATAAAGCACCAGCTGCAAGTGCAGGCTTTAGACAAGAAATAGCACCAAGGGTCATGAATGAGAAGCCGGTAAAGCAGGTTTATCAGGTTAAGACACTGGTATCTCAGGACATAGCAGATCCTGCAGGACCATGAAGAAAAACTGACCTCAACTGGCAGCAATGTAGCAGAACTGGCTGGACTGCTATGTTTTCCTTCAGCAAGGTTCAATGCAGCTTCAGTGAATTCTGCCCAGTTGATCTCTCCAGGAAAGGCAAGGTTGCAGGCACATGACACAGAAGATACCCCTGGCCAGCATGTTCTGGCAAATCATGCCATGTTCTTACTTTGACATACAGAACATGCATGTAAAGTGCGGCAGCAACCTTCTGAGATCAACTTTTATATAGGAGGGGGAGTTAGCGTACTATTGGTAAGGACACCGCCAGTGCAGGTGCTTTCTTGCAGGAGATCTCTTTCAGATCTGTTTCAATTACCTTTTGATACATTGTACACTAGGCATGTTCTGTTAAAATCACATAGGATTATAGGCAGATCGCTCAGCAAAATTTGCTGGGTCGGGTTATTTATTTTGGCTGTTGGTAAATTTAAACTCATTTGTGTTGCCTAGACTTTCATGTAAGTTTCAAGCACGTGAAATGCCATGCTTATGGTTCAAACGCGATGAACTTACTTAGGCCCTGGGACTGGTAGTCATTGGACGAATTGCTGTGCTCATGTAACAGCTCTAACCATTGGGTAACTTGGCGCCTTTTCGTTTCGAAAAATATTAAATATCAAAATTATAGGATTTTATAAACAAATAATACCCTTATGAATATTTAGTCTTTCTGCATATATAATCAATAAACTATCTCCATAATCTTAACACAAAGAGCTGCGAAATCTTTTTTCATCTATTACTGCAGGAAATATCCAAGCAAAAATAACACAAAGAAGGAAAGCAGGCTGCCATATATCAGAGTAGCCTTTTGCCCGGAAGTGAGCCCATTGCCTCCAAGGCCATACTGCTGGTTCTGCGCAAAACCGGCAATTTCTACCCTCTTACTCTCAAAGAAATTCTGGGCAGCCCCACAAGTTGGACACCTCCAGTCATCGGGCAACTTGTCAAATTGATACCCTGGTGGTATTGGATATGATGGGTCACCAACAGCCTCGTCATACTTGTACCCACAGGACCTGCACTCGTAGATTCCAGTGTTCAAAACTGCAAACTTCTCTTGTAACCTGCGCGGATCAAACTTTGGTTCAGTTTCTTCCGGAGGAGATTCTGATGGTGGAACATTGGATTGGTCTGAAGTAGGTGGCTTGCCTTCTTTGGAAACATCAATGGAATGGCGAATGAAATGAGCCCTCTGGACTTTGGCAAGAGAAATCATAGGAAGTTTGTGGATATGGGATCTGGGTTGTGGAGGTGAGAGTTGAGAGAGGTGGAAGGAGAAGGTAGGTCTTACTGTTGCACAAGCCATACCAGTGAAGTTGTTATTTTTATGAATCTCTCTCTCTCTCTCTCCTTAGTGCTAATTAGTTAAAACTTAAAAGGGGTATGGAAAACAATGAAAGCTTTTCTGTTTATTGTTGTGCTAAGTTTCTGGGTGGTGGTGGTGGTGGTGGTGGTGGTGGCGGTGGTGGAGAATTGAAGAGGATCCATGGAAAAGCATATGCCGTCGGCTGTTGTGAAAGAGATGCGGATTGGATAAGGTGGGGAAAAGAGAAAAGCAACAGAGTTGCAAATGTAATGGGCTAAGGTCGGAGCAATTACAAGCCCAATAATCAACTTTTATTTGACGGTAAGTCCCACGCGAACTCAAACGCATTTATGTTTTGAATTATTATTATTATTTATTAATAAAATAATTTATTTATATATAAATTTAATAATCTTATTAAATTGTATAAATAATTTTTTAAAGTTGATATTAATAAATATGGTTAAACAAAATAAAATAAATTACGAGGGCGTTTTTCAGTCTAACTCTGCCTCTTTCATTTTCAATGCATCTGTGTAATTTAGTTAAAAAAAAAAACCAAGTTTTAAATAATAGCATTATTTCATATTCTTGGTGTCTTAAGATAAAAAAATTAACTATTTTCTCAGGAAATTATTATCAGGAATGGCAAATTGGCAAGCATTATTTAGAAGCAAAGATACACACGACAATGAAAACGTCGAAAAGAGAAAGGACGAGTTGCGGAGGTGTGCGACGACGGTGAGCCGTTGGGAAATATCTCGGAAGTTAAAAAGGCGCCTAAACCTGCTGGGCTGCACGCGACATCTACGCGCGTGAGTTTATTCCTGCCACCAAAAGCTTCATGTCATCATGGAATCCAACGCGCAAATCCAATGGCTAAAAGGTAGTCAATCATATTGTCTGACCACAAAACCATGTATTTTGTTGCAAGTTGAGTTCTATGACAGTGACTCTATTTTATCTCTTTCTCTCCAATTTTTTTTTTTTTTTTTTTAAATCTTTTTCAATGTCTGTTATTTTATTATTGTGTCATTGTTAGCTTACAATGCATTTGTGCAAACTTAAATTATCAATTTTTTTTCTTGCCCCTTTCAAACCAAACCATGTTACTTATCATTATATCATTATTAGCATGTGCATAAATATAAAATTTATAAATAAATTTTAGTTTAATGATATTAATTATTTCAAAATTTTTAACTTTAAATTTTAATAAAATAGTTAAATATAATATATATATATTTTATATCATAAGTTTCACTTCATAAATTGAGTTAAATAAAAAAAGGGCTTAGACTCCAAGAGAGGTTGGAGGTTTTGGTAAGTTGTTCAAGCCTTCTGGGAAGGTAATATGGCAGGAGGAATCAACAAAAGGGGCATATATTCTGTTGGTTATGGGAAGGAGATGGGTACAAGGAGGGAAGTTCATAAGAAGATTGCACGTCAGTTTGGGAAAAGCTGGCAGAGAAATTCTAAGTTTTAAACCGTTGACTTTAAAAAGAAGTTTTAGTTTCATCACACCAAATACGACTCGTCGTTTGGCGGGCGAAGCTTATTTTCCAACCTTAAAAACACCAAACGACATTAAGTGGACTAGGTATCGAAAGATAAAAGAGTACTTTACACGAGCCAGGTGAAGCGCGTGGATCCACTGCCTTCGCTTCCGCTTCACCAAAAGTCCAACACGCAACTCCATCGTTCCTCGTGAACCCCCAACCCACCCTATACTAGCCGATCCCCACAACACTCAATTAACCCCAAACCCAACCGAATCGAACCACCCATCTCTCTCTCTCTCTCTGTGTCGCTCTTTCTGTCTCTGTGTTGCATCTGATGGCGTTGGAGCAAAACGACACCGTTTTCGACCAGGGCCTCGACGACGACGACGAGTCGTCCCAGGACGACGAAGAAGATATCGAGAACGACGACGTGCTCGTAAACGAAGACGTGTTGGCTGACGAAGAAGACGAGGAAGACATCAATTATGTCTCCCCTGCCACCTCATCCCCTGCAGCCGTACCCATCGCGGTCCCCTCCGCCTCAGTTGTAACCGTTGCTGTTCCTAACGGCGGGGATGATGCTTTGACGGCCGTGACTGGGACGACTTCTGAGATGAAGCGGCAGCGGATTGGGAGCGATTCGATGGCGATTGTCATGCAAGAGGAGAAGAAACCGCCGCCGCCGCCACAGTTGGATGAATCAAGGCGGCTGTTTCAGCGGCTGTGGACGGATGAGGACGAAATCGAGCTCCTCCGCGGGTTTCTGGACTACACGACGCAGCGCGGCGGGAATCACCACGACACCGCGTTGTTCTACGACCAAATCAAGTCGAAGCTCCAGCTGGATTTTAATAAGAATCAGCTCGTGGAGAAATTGCGCCGATTGAAGAAGAAGTACCGTAATATCGTCAACAAAATCAGCTCAGGCAAGGATTTCTCCTTCAAAAGCCCTCATGATCAAGCCACTTTTGAGATTTCCCGCAAGATCTGGAGCAACGCGATCGGTAAAATTGGCGTAGAAGATGGTAATTTGGACGACGAGGATGGAAACCCTAACCCTCACTCTACACATTTCAACAATGGCGAGTTGGTCAAATTTGACGATCAAAAGTCCACCCCAAAGTCACGCAAGCGTTCCCGGGCACGTACCGCCCCTGTTGCTGTTAAATTTGATGATACGCGTGTCATGAATGATGCTTTTGTGGCTACTAATGATCACAATAACAATGGGAATAGCAGTAATAGTAATGCCGGTGTTTCGGGTTTGATCGAGGAGACAGTGAGGAGTTGTTTGTCACCTCTTTTAAAAGAGCTGTTGAGTAATATGGCAACTGGCCCATATGGTGGAAGAGGGATGGGGGGATTGGCTATGAATGCAATGCCATTGAGTTTCGAGAGAGGTGAGATGATGGTGGATGAGAAATGGAGGAAGCAGCAGATACTGGAGTTGGAGGTGTACTCAAAGAGGTTGGAGCTGGTTCAGGACCAAATTAAAGCTCAATTGAAGGAGTTGCGGTCTATGGGCGGGTAATTGACGTTGGAGTAGGTTTCTAGTTTATAAAAAATTTCTTGTTCCTGGTGGTTGACTACAGGGTAGGAAGTAATTTTTCTTCTTAATCTTTGGTCTTTTACTTTAATGGATGTTACAGTTGTTTAATAAAGACTCCCTAATTTATTTAGCAGTTGATAGTTTGTTCCTGTAGATATGGTGTGATCCGTAGATTGAATGACGTATTAGAATAAAGAATCAGGTCTTATATTTATTTCAATGTGAATTTGTGCACTACTGGCTTGACAGATTCTTGTGGACCTCGATTCAGCTTTTAGTTATAGTTTTACTGATTGAGCCCTATTCTTGGTTTTGCTGTTTGTGATCTCATACCAAGGGCTTCTGTTTACTTGCCAATATTCTGATTTGACTGATCATATGTTCAGGATGGAATACAGTTACCTGGATTTTATATTATTCAGTCACGAAAAAGTGTCAAGCTTCTGTAAAGAATTCTGTTGAACTACATTGTCAGTTGTGTTTGGTGGGATGGTTATTATTTCTGTCTTTAAGTTGTTCACTTTTAAAAGAGTAGAGACTTTGGTGAAGAATTTTGTTGAATTGCATTGTTGGTTGCTTTCAGTGGGATGGTTATTATTTCTGTTCCTTGCACTTTGGCCGACTGGTTTACAAAGTTAGGTCCTGTTGGATATCTTACTGTCGTCCTCCTTTCTGTTTAATATTTGAGTACATGTTGGTTTTAATAGAAACCCTGTGCTTGGAGGTAGGCGTGAGGGTGTTGTTAGGACCCTATGTTAGCTCAAATCAACGAGTTTTAATTTCAAACGTATTGGCTCTGACTGCAGCAATCTTCTTGTAACATCTTCATACAATTGCATCATTCACAAACATCTGGAAATAAGAGGAAGTTGGGGAGGGGGATAATACATCAACTTTTATAACTATGCCCCACTAAGCTGAACTGTGTCTTCACAAGTTATGTTTGCTGACTGAGTGTTGCATCTGAAACGTTTCTTCGGTAAACAGAACAAGTGCTTCAAAGCTCTGGATGGCTGTTTTTCAAGTCATTCTATGGTGCACTGCAAAGCAGTATCCGAGTGTTGTGCTTGACTGTAGTTTAATATTGATCTTCTTTCATTAATGTTTATCCTTTTTGACTCTAATTTTGTCTCTGTCCAGAGTGAATTTTATCTTTGACACAATAATTTCAAGTCAACCTTGTTTGTTGCTAAATTATTTGGATGAAAGGTTTTATTTGCTAAGCCTCTAGATTCGTAAATGTTAGTATCACCAAAATCTGATGGAATGTTAAGGTCAGTCATGCTATTTACCTTGAGTGCAGACATGGATTCTATATCTGGCTGTGATGCATGACATGTTTTGATCTCTCGTTGAGCAATTTGCAGTTGCACCGTGAGGGGGATTGGCAAGAGCACGATGTTTCCTACAAGAACTTGTCAACATGCCTTCAATTTTGTAGTTGGCCAGCAAAATTGTCTGTTCTCGGTTGGTCGGTTGTAATGTGTTCTGTGCATTTGCTTGAACGGAAATTGACTCTGCTAAATGATCATGCCTAAAATAAGAGCACATGAATGGGAGTTTGAACAATTTGAATTGATGAGATGGGGATGAAATTAACTTTTTTTTTTTGTTATTTTTATAAATCATACATTTTTTATATTAAAAATTAAGATTTTAAAAATAAAAATTTTATTTTTATTTTTTAATCATTGAGGTATGGGTAGAGAAATTGAAACTAAAAAGACAACGAGAATGCAGATTTAAATTCTACGGCATGCGAAGCAAGCCTCAATTTAATAGACCTACCGAAAATTTTTGCACTGGTCTTTTGCCATCTGATGTAAATGATATTAGCTGGTTCGAATATGTTTATTTTTTCCATGCATGCCAAAGAAAAAGGTGGGGGGGTTATTTTCCGATGTACCAAATATTAAGTGAAAAAGGGGTAAAATTAATGCTTAAAAAATTCCCAATTTTGCTATTGAATTTTCCCAATTATTTTCCATGTACTCGCTGGAAAACCCAACCAAACAGGCGTTCAGCGTTTTTACCGTTGGTTAATTTTTACGTAGGATGCATGCTGAGGTGGCACAATATAAATGGCCTAAACCACATGTTCCCTAGACGACGTGGCTTATATTTGGCACCAACGTTACTCTCGGACTATTTTTCTCTCGCTCTCTCTCTTTTGCTTCTGTCTCTCCAAACGTCGGAAAAACCCGCCTCTGTCTGTTCTCTCTCTCTCTCTCTCTCTTCTCTGGCGATCCACCTTGGATTGGATCTTCTTCCGATCCCCAAAAGGCCAAAACCCTAAATTGGCCAGTTCCCCCTTCTCACTCTCTGTGTTTTGTGTAAAACCCTAAACAAGATCATCTCGGATAAAATAGCCCCCCTGCCCCCACCCGATCATTCATTTCTCTGTAGATCCAACACTTTGTCTTATCTCTGGTAATGTTTTTTCTTATTTGATTCTCAAGATCGGTTATTTTTTTCGCTTTCTCTTTTCTCGTTCCCTTTTTTTTCCGTATCTTGGCTTGGAAATCTTTCGAATTTATATGTGTTATGAGTGTATATTTGTTTGTGCTGTGAATCTTTGATGAACATTGATCGGATTTAGATTCATGGGGTTTTTTGTTATTGGTTTTCTTTTTTGATGTATAGATTTGGGTTTGATCTCGTTTCTGCAAAGGGTTTTCTTGGAAGGATTGGTACTGTGAAACGTGCTTCTTGAAGATTGAAAGGGAATTTGGGTTCTTGGTTGGGTTTTGCTTTAGTCGAAAATGGCAGCTCCTGTGCCTCCAGGGGCACCCAGGCAACAGCCACCGCCTAATTATATCCCTAATTATCAGCAAAACCAACCCAATTCTTTATCGGATGATATGCAAAATTTGAATCTCAATAGGCCCTTTTCTATGCCCAATTCAGTTCCTAGGCCTTCGCCTTTCGGCCAACCACCATCATTTCCCTCTTCAGGCCCTTCACCACCATTTTCTCGTCCAGGTCCATCTCCTCCTGGTGTGGTCCCTAGACCCTCGGTGCCCCCCTCAGGATCGCCACCACCCACATTGCCTCAAAATATGGCCCCAGGTAGACCCACTGGGCCACCTTTTAGCCAGCCTGTGCCTTTTGGGTCCAGGCCATTTCCAGGATCAGTGCCTTCTTCTATTGGCAGTGGTCAGGCTTTGGGCCCTTCCTCTGTGGCAACACCTCAAGGGCTAGTTGCACCGCCACCACCTAGTGCTCGCCCAAGTCTGACAGCATCTTCTTCTTCGCCCTTAACTGTTCCCCCATCAAGTTTACCAGGTGCTTTAATAAGTAATGGGCCACCAGCACCCACTTTCCAGGGTGGGCCACGCTTTCCTCCATTTGGTAGTGCACCTCAACAACCTCCCATGGGTCCACCACCAACGATGGGAGTGGCTAGGGCACCTCCTCAAATGCCAGGTATGCGTCCATTGACGGGTGGTTTTGGGGTTAGTGCTCAACAGGGATCTCCATTTTTGGCATCATCTCAAGTGATGCCACCTTCTTCAATGCTGCCTCAAGGGATGTCGGCACCAACTGGTGTTCCATTTGCACCACCGATGCAAGCTCAGCCGGTATGTTTAAACAGTTTGAAACATGTGTTTTTTAAGATTTTGTCAAAAGGAACTGCCATCAGTTATGTGTTTACACTTGCATCTTTAATGTGTCCAATTATTTGAAGTTCTATTAAATTGAGTTCTTGTGGACATATCTGGTAGTACTATAATAATCATTTAGGAAATCGGCATGTAATTTTTATTTGATGTAGCGTAAAATACTGGTGAAAAAGTAAGTGTGCTGTTTGCTTTTTGTTCGGGCTTGTACGTTTTCTTTTATAGTAGCAAAGATTTGATGATGTGTACACTGCAAGATATTTATTGATTCTATATGTTATAAATCAATTTTTCTTTTTAAGTATGTTGCACCTACATGGTGCCCTAAATATGGTTTCTGTGCTTATAAAAAAAAATAAAGGTATAAAAAAGAGAGGGAGAAGATAAGCCGATGCTATCATGAGCAACTCTTGTATGAGACCTCATAGACATTTCCTCATATTGTCATCATAGATAGTGGATTCTTAGTATTGTCCGCTCATTTAGGTGGTCCCTCCTCCACCAATTCCTGGTTCTGGACAATCACCTAGAATGTTTGGGATGCCACCACCTCTCCCAAATCAAATGACTTCCATATCGCCTGTTATTGGTCAAACTGGAAGTCCAATGGCAGGTACATCAAAGATTGATCCAAATCAAATTCCGCGGCCAATCCCAAGTTCATCTGTGACCCTGCATGATACTCGTCAGGGCAATCAGGCCACTCCACCACCGGTATTGAGTTCTGCTGGCGTTTACTTTATATTTTATTGTTTCTATATTCGCAGCAGAGTTGTTTGAGTATTTGCCTATTCCTTTGTATTAATGTGTCTTTTACTGTGAAGCCTGCTACAAGTGATTACATTGCTAGAGACACTGGGAATTGCAGTCCACGCTACATGAGGTGCACCATCAATCAGGTTAAAATATACTCTCAAAATGCATTGGTTTGCTAGATCTTTGCAATTTGGTTTTAGTTTTAAATTTTCCCTTCTTGATTATGAGCAGTTACATACTTGATTCTGTTTTCTCTGCTTAAAACTTTCAGATTCCATGCACTATTGATCTTTTGACAACATCAGCCATGCCGCTGGCTTTACTGGTCCAACCTTTGGCCCTTCCTCATCCATCTGAGGAGCCCATCCAGGTTATCCACCACTGCTTTGTTCTTAATCCCTTTCTAGCATCCCATACTTTCTCCCTTCCCTCAACCCACCCCAAAAGGCAAAAAAATGTAATAGTTTCCTGAACAAGAAAAGTCTGTTTTTTCTATTTGACACCTTATTATTATTATTATTATTTCTTTTTTCTCAGTGACTTCATGATTATTATTTGGATTGATTGGTGTCTCATGTCTCTCAACTCAAATTGAGTTGCAATCTCATGGAGTTGAATTTTTCATGTTTAACTCTGTGCATCTGATTTTGATCAATTAGACATTTAAAAACCTATATATTTGTTTCTGTGAAAATTTCTACATTTGTAGGTTGTGGACTTTGGAGAAAGTGGCCCAGTTCGCTGTTCTCGTTGCAAAGGTTACATAAATCCTCTTATGAAGTTCATTGACCAGGGAAGGCGGTTCATTTGTAATTTTTGTGGTCAGTATACACTATCTAGTTGTACTATTATGCAGTTTTCTGTATTTATTGTGTGGCTTTCTGGATGTTGTGATACTGCAAAGTTGATGTTGGATTTGGAAGCGCTTTACTGCTTCCCAACCCCTTGCCTTAAGCCTCCCCTCACCTAGGCAAAAGGAGAAACAAGTAGGTAGCATGTGCTTACAGTCTGGTTTTGTTCTCATATGAAAATTCTTCTTAGCAGTTCTGTAGCAATTCTTAGTCAGTTTCTGATAAGTTATGGTGAGTCCTTCATGGAGATTAGTTGAAGCTTACATATTAACAAAACTGTGGTGGAGATGGTGGTTACCCTTTGAGCCTAGTTTGAGTTGTGTATATGTTGGTGAAACTACTTGCAGTTTGTGTATTTAAAACTGAACTTTTGTGGAATTTGCAAAGTGATTCAGCATTAAAGTTTATTGGCCTTTATGAGCAGTGCAACTGTTGCTAAAAGTCAGCTGTTGCCATTAAGTCCATGCATGAGTTGTAAGTTCTTTGGGGAAATTAGTTACAGTTTCTATATTGAATAAGAGTTGCAATTTGCAGTTTTATTGCCTTAATGCTTCCCATCATGGTCATGCTGAATCTTATAGTAAGGTGGCAACTTTATAGAATTTGACATCTCTTGGCAGGATTTGCTGATGAGACTCCTCGTGATTATCACTGCAATCTGGGTCCAGATGGTAGACGCAGAGATGCAGATGAAAGGCCTGAGCTGTGCAGGGGAACAGTTGAATTTGTAGCCACAAAAGAATACATGGTTTGTTAGTTGCTGTATTACAAAAAGAATTTTTTTTCAACGGCTTTTTCCTTAAGTACTTTTTTAATTTTCTTGTTAGTGTTTTCTCTGGTTCACTGGATATGTCATTGTTTGCTCTTTATGTTGTTCCAGGTGCGTGATCCAATGCCAGCTGTGTATTTCTTCCTTATTGATGTATCCATGAATGCTATACAGACGGGTGCAACTGCTGCAGCTTGCAGTTCAATCAATCAAGTTATTGGTGACCTTCCAGTGAGTTCAGTCTCAAATATACAGGACTTTATAGCATAATCATGTACCTTAGTCCTGCATTGCATCTTTTATGGCACTAAGATGCTTTCATTTTTCTTACCATTATGCCAAGTTTAATTAGCTTTCACTGATGCATTTATCTTGATCTCCAATGCATATTCTGGCCTAATTTTATAGTATATTCTGTGTTGCAGTTCTGCTATTGAAAATTTAGTCAATTTCAAGGCAACTTCAGTTGTTATATGTCCATTAATTTATCTTTGCAGGAAGGGCCAAGAACAATGGTGGGAATTGCGACATTTGATTCTACAATTCATTTTTATAATTTGAAACGTGCATTACAGCAGGTAAACATATACTTACATAATAATGCCTTCTTTTAAAGCTTTATGGCACCTTTTTGACAAGTATTTTTTGAGAAGTTCCCTGAAGGATGTTCATATGTAACACACAGAGGTTATTGCTCATGGGTCTCAATTTTCAATAGCCTGTTAGGGGGGAATCTTATTAGAGGCAGATGGAACTGCAAACATACTCTGCTGGAATTGCTTTTTCCCTGACACGTTGGATAGGCAAACATTGATTTGAAGTCAACAAAAATCAGGAACCTGTCTTTGAAGTCATACTTATCTCAACTATTGCAACAATGGGTTTTGATGTTTAAAGGCAAAGAGTTGAGGGATTCAAGAATCAGAAAAAAGTTTTTTGGTCCGATATTACTTGCATTAGTAGTTAATTTCTCTGCTTTATGCTTGCTTTTGTTAGGCTTTGATATGAGTTATCTCTGTGCTGTTTTGCCAAAAATTGGTGGATAAACATATGCCAAGTTTTAGGGCTGATTTTAACCTATGATACACATGTGCAGCCATTAATGCTTATTGTTCCTGATGTGAAAGATGTATACACTCCTCTGCAAACTGATGTTATCGTTCCACTTCTTGAGGTTTGCTATCTAGATCTCTTTGGTATTCCTTTAATGGGCGAACCAATATATGAGTTAGTGTTGTTTACTTAGCTGTATGTATCCATGTGTATAGTTCTGTGTTTTTATTATTATGCATTTTTGCATGGATTTAGTGTCGTCAACATGTAGAGCTGCTACTGGAAAGCATTCCAACAATGTTTCAGAATAGTAGGACAGCTGAATCAGCTTTTGGTGCTGCAATTAAGGTATGGTGTTCTGTTTTAAGCTCCTCTTTATTAATAGTGCTAAAATTTTTAATTATCCTGGTAGAAAAATAGTAGTAGATGTGTAAAGAGCTTAGTGGGAGTGAATAAGCTTGTTATTCTAAATGTGGTGTTTGGAGTCAGAATGAGGGAAAATTTAAATGTGTATTTGTTGATTTTATTTTATTTTTCAAAGAAGCTTGGCTAGATTATGTTTTGTTCTTTTTTGGGAATCTGCCTTGGTGGTTTATATTGTACCCACTCTGGGTAATTGAATTATATGTTTTAAGAACTCATGCATGCGGATTAATGGATTATATTTACATTGCAAAAAAGATGTCTAAAAATTGATTTTACTCTTTACCGTTTTTGCAGGCAGCTTTCATGGCAATGAAGAGCACTGGAGGGAAGCTTCTGGTATTTCAATCAGGTGACTTACTGATCTTTTTCCTCAAATCATTGTTAGCACTTTATATTTCGGCTCTATGTAGCTGTAGACCATGTATTTGTTTTCGTGGATGCTTCTTTATGCTTTTAAGCTCTCAAGTTTAACATTGTCTTCTATAGCACTTTCTACTTTTTGTTAATTAATTATCCAACAGAAATTACATTCTACCCAGTGATTTTCTTTAATGGACTTGAACAATCTGAAGTTTGTTGTATGTTTTCAGTCTTGCCATCAGTGGGCATTGGAGCCCTTTCTGCAAGAGAGGCAGAGGGAAGAAGTAATGTCTCTGCAGGGGAGAAGGTAAGGACACATGGGTTTATGTTCTTGAGTTGGCAGTTTGCTTAAGATAAGAACTAATGAAGATTATCTTATTGGGGCATAGTGGTCGCGGCTGTCTGCACTAGAGTTTCTTGCCCAGGGATGTCTTAACTTAGTCTAATCTATCATTTCTGACTGTGTTAACTTTAAACATACATCTACATCTGTCCAGCCTTTATGAACCTTGGTTATTATTATTTTTTTTTTTTACATGCCTTTCTTTGGTGCCTTCAAAATTTTTTTAAAGTGATTTTTTAATTTTTATTTTTTATTCCATGTATATCTGTTATGCCTTTCAACTTTTAGGCAATGCTTAACATTTCCAAAAATACAAGGTTCGAGAAAAAATTTGCCAATTATACATATTTTTATTTCATTAGAAACTTACGGATTCTAAACAGACTGCTTGGCCTTCTTTTCCCTCTCTTCTTGTCTCTAGCAGATTAATTGTCATCCTCACTTTTACTGATTACAATCTTTGATGATTGCCTTCACCATTGGATGTGTTACATCTGATCTCTCATTCTGATGCTCTGGGTTAAATCCTTCTTCCCCTAGCCAACAATTATAAGAGTAAAGAAAAAAGACCTGTTTCTTGGTGAACTACAAGATTTCATGGTCATTTCAATTTCAAGTAGTGAGCTGTTGAAACTATGAGTATTAGAAAACTAGGGCCTCATGATTCTGTATCAGATAATTTCTTCTTTATGGGAATGCAGGAAGCCCATAAATTACTTCAACCAGCAGACAAAACCCTGAAGGAAATGGCAATTGAATTTGCTGAGTATCAGGTAGCCCTCCAATCACCCTGGCTACTCCTAATCAATAACTGGTAGAGTTCCTTTGGTTACAGGCATTGAGTGTGATTTGTATGAGTCTGTTTCCTTTTTGGCATTTGATTCCAGGTCTGTGTTGATGTATTCATCACTACTCAGTCATATGTGGACATTGCTTCTATCTCAGTCATCCCAAGGACAACTGGAGGACAGGTATTTATAAGTATAAAATATTTGGTTCCTGAATTTTGTTGTTTGGCAATGTGACATTTATAATTGAACCCCAAAGTATAAATTCTGCATCATTCTTTATTACTAGAATGACAATAGCATGCTAGTATAGAATTTATGTTTTTGATCCCTTATGAAGCTTCATTTTTTTCATTTTTACTGTATTGTCCTTATTACTGAGACCTGCCTCCTCGAACTTTCTCGTGACACTTTCTTGCACACTGTCTTCATATCCTCTCTCTTTCTTGTCCTATCTGTCTCTGGTCCCTGCAATCCCTTTTAATGTTCAAATGTCTTGTTTTCAATCATGAAGTGGTTTCAGAGTCAAAGTCCTCAAGCTCATTCAGACCTGTGCATTCCTTTTGACTTTTCATGGCTTTAGCCACATTGTTTAGTTTCTGAAGATGTTTGAACCTGGTATCACATATCTCGAAATAAAGGAAACCTGTTCTTAATAATGTAGCAATGAAGTTAGTTCCAACATTTATTTTTGGAGGAGCTTATATTTGTTTTAGGATATTGTGAGTTGGGTCCTTGAGTTAATCTCTCAGTATAGTACATGATGTAATGTGGGAAAACTTGTGAGAATATTGCCACTTTCTTTTCTTGAAGCTAAGCTGGGATGGTAAACATAATAGTACTACAGATGTTTTAAAATGTCTGTATTCACATTCCACGATCTGTAATATGAATTGGTATAATATCTTGCATCCCAATCCAGTGTCCACAGCTCTATGCAGTACCAGTGTTAAGTTTCATCCCTTGTTGGCTCATTTTAGGTTCTAATGCCTCACTGTTTCAGGTTTACTACTATTACCCATTCTCTGCTTTGTCTGATCCTGCAAAGCTTTACAATGATCTTAGATGGAATGTGACAAGGCCTCAAGGTTGTGAGGCAGTGATGCGTGTCAGATGCAGCCAGGTATTCTTATTTCTGTAACTGAGTTTGTTTATTCCTTCCCATCTATTGTTAATGGATTGGTCTTGTGTTCTAAGCTTTGGAAAATGCTGTCAACTGTATTTGACTTTTCTCGTTGAAGGGCATTCAAGTTCAAGAATACTATGGAAACTTTTGCAAGCGCATTCCAACGGATGTGGATCTACCTGGGGTTTGTATATGCTTCCACAAACTAATCAATTTTCATTGTTTTGTTTGCTGATGCCTAAAATTGATTTTCATTGTGCTACCAACTGCTGTATTACATTCCAAAATATTCAAAATTGAGATTAATTTTACTAAATACATTTAATTATTTTTTGTTTGTAAACATAGATGTCAAATTGAGTCTAAAATGATGTTCACAAGTCACACATTAGATCCTGGGAAAGGGCTAGAAACTTGCTTCAGCAAGATCCTGTCTGAGTAGAAAAATTAGCTTGCTTATAAAACTTTTTTGCTTTGCAGATTGATTGCGACAAAACTATTATGGTGGCCCTAAAACATGATGATAAGCTGCAGGATGGCTCAGAATGTGCATTTCAGGTACCTACCATATTTTTTACACCCCCTGCTAATGTATTTGATCTTTTTTTCGCTACATTTGCTTTCTTAAAGTATAGTGTTGGTTGCAGTTTGGTCCATTGTGTTTCTACACTAGACCCTTTGAACCTTGTTAAAATAGTGCAAACAAGGCGTTCAATTTTATAGCTGGACAAGCAATTCATATGACAGGCATGTAATTTCTGTCAAATATGAGCCCACCTATTCTCACTTGCTTTTTGTTATCTGCTGATGAAACCTTCGGAGTGCCTTGATGCCCATCGATTTTGATACAATCTTGGACTCTTCCCATTTATCCCATGTACATCAAGCCATTCTGAATCTTTGTGAATCATTCCTCTCTTGGGCCCTCTGTAGCTTTATAGCTCTGTGGCTGAAGTTGTGTTGTGCAGGAGATTTTTTATGTCTTCCTGAGCAACTCTTTTTAAAAATTCATGGTCATTCCAGCTCCTCACTTGGCTGTAGATGATTTGCATTCATGATAAACTGACAATGATCAAATTCGTACTTCACTTCTCTCTTAGTTATTCACTTTTGTCTACAAGCTTTTTTCTCCTCTTGCTTCATCTCTTTTTACTAAAAGATTTGTTTAACTTCATTTGTGATAGTTGAAGAATGGAAATTTACTTTTTTGTTCTGATGTACTTGAAAAGAAGGGAAATTTTGGGCAGCTAAATCAACTTGGATGTGGTTAACCTTGGGATTCAGAAAAGAGAGATACGGGTTTTATACATGGCAGTTGAGTGTGCCTGGGGAAAAGTGCATATGAGGATGGTGGATGGTATTAAGGACATCAAGGGCCTCTGAATGAATTACCTGTAACTGCTGTTTCAATGTGATTGTTTATTGCTTGAGCAACCCATTAGAGAGCAAGTCAATGGACATTCAAAATAATGTTAGAGAATAATTGTGCAAATCAGTCTTTTAGCTTTTTCCAATAATATAAGTCTTTGAGTTGATTGGCTCTGTAATAAAGTATTAAAATCTGTCATCAACTTGGCCGTTGTTCATATTTAGCAACTCCCGATTTGTCATAACTGAATTAAATTTTAGTGCAAGGTAAGACAAGCCTGTCCTTCTCTGTGCTTTCACTCCAACAGGCTCACCAAAGCTTAAGTTTTTGGGTTAAATGATTCTTGCATAAATAATGGGATTGGTCATGGTAAATGAGTTTAAAGAATTCGTTGGATTGAGTGAAATAAGAGGAAGAAAATCAAAACCAAGGGGTAGTGAAGATGCAGGTTGAGAGAGACACAGTTATGTCATTTGTGTTTATGGTACATGGATTTGGTGGTTGATTGCATTGACATTCTTATCATGAAAGGTTTTTTGTCTAACTTAATACATTGTAATGGGGGCTGACCTTCCATCTTAATGTGAATAGAGGTTGAAGCTTAAAATGGGTATGATTTGCCATGGAAGTTTCTACTTGATAGGTGGATGATTTCCCCTGATTCCTTCTACTTTGTTTGCTTCATTGTTCAGTGTGCCCTCCTGTACACCACTTTGTATGGCCAAAGAAGAATTCGTGTTTCAACTCTATCCTTGCCCTGCACAAATAATTTAAGTAATTTGTTCCGGATGGCTGACTTGGACACGCAGTTTGTATGTTTCTTAAAGCAAGGTACTGATTTAGCTCTTGCACATTTTCAACTTGTTTTCTCAATTGCAGTGTGATATGTAAGTCCCAACTGTGATCTGCTTTTAATAATTCAGTTGTTTATGTTTACATTCCATGTAAAATTGTTCTGGGAGTGATCAATGATCATTTCACTTGCTGACATTCAAGTTTCTTATTCATGGAAGTATGACATGCTTTTCAACAATTTGTTTCTTTAAGTTGTGGTCTCCCTCTAGTCTGTTTGTCCTCTTCTCTGGTAGAAGGTATTGGATTTAATGATTTGAGTTTTTTAGGGGCAGAACTATGCTGGAATTTCCAAAATTTCCTGCAAACTTTGCTTTTGAGTTTTTTTTTAAGTATAATTATTGTCATGTACATGTCCATCATTTTGTCTGTAAACTACCCCCTGAAAAAGAAAAACACTTTGAGACTGACTTTTCTTTAATGTCCTTGTCCTTGTAGCGGCGAATGAAGTTCCCTCCACCCCACCTCTTCATGTTCGAGAACAAGTGACAAATTTCTGCACAAACATCTTACTTTCATATCGTAAATTTTGCGCAACGGTCTCATCATCAGGACAACTTATTCTTCCAGAGGCGCTCAAACTCCTCCCTCTCTATACAATTGGTACATTATTTCCCACAAGTTGCTTTGTGCTGTATTCTAGATGGTGATCTGTGCTTATAAAAACTGATAGTGGAAAGGCTTTCATGCTAATACTTTCTATATTTTGAACACGATGAGTATTTGGTGGCTTTATGCTATAAAACTGATAGTGGAAAGGCTTTCATTCTAATACTTTCTATATTTTGAACACGATGAGTATTTGGTGGCTTTATGCTATAAAACTTATACTTTAATGCCTGCAAATTAGTCAGGTTCACCCAGTCCTCTGGCTATTCATCTGAACTTCTTTGCCAGAAGACTGCTCCTGAAAGTTCAAGTGGAAAGGCTTTCTGTGCTGAAAGCTTTGCTATATGAGTTAAATTATGTTACTTTTGGTGCTTTGTTTTTTATTTGTTATCCATGTCATTAATGTGCAATGATACATGTATTATCCATCTGCACATGTGGGACTTTGAATGTGCATCAGTAAATTGTTGAAACAAATTTTTATGAACACTTTTTTTTTTCCTTTTCAGCATTGATTAAAAGTACAGGATTGAGAACTGATGGAAGAATAGATGATCGTTCATTTTGGATCAATTATGCTTCATCAGTTTCTGCTCCTTTAGCGATTCCCCTGGTGTACCCTAGAATGATTGGTATCCACGACCTTGATTTGCAGGCATGAGCTATTCATATTACTTAATGTATCAAGTTTGTTGAGTTTATTTTCTAACTCCAATACTAATGCTTTATTTTTTAACAGGAAGGGGATGGATCTCTTATTCCCCAAACACTTCCACTTGCTAGTGAATATGTGAGCGATGATGGAATTTATCTTCTTGAGAATGGTCAGGATTGTTTAATATACGTTGGAAGCTCAGTTGACTCAAACTTGATGCACCAACTGTTTGGAAGTTCCCTGTTGGATGAAATGCCAGCTCAGGTAATTATCATTTATCCTCACTCGGGGCCTTCGTCCTCTGTTTTGTAAGAGTTGATGGAGGATAATTGATGTCTGAGCTTCTGACTAGAGGTAGTATGTAATCAAGCTCAAAGGCAGGGGTGTAGCTCCACCATGTGCTAGGAAAGGGTCTCATGCTGGAGACTGCTGTCATGTTGACCAGATGTTCTTCAAGTTTTAGATTGAGAGGGTGGTTAAAAAATTTTGTTTGAGAGCCAATTTGAGGGAAATTTATATGGCTCTTATGACATTTGTAGGGGTGTTGGAGGGTGGAGCACGTCTCAATTTTATCATGAAAATTTTCTGTTTTTATCTTGGATCATGTGCTGCATGCTTAAATTCAGTTATTTTTATAAACTTTTCCTCATGAGGCATGGTGTTAAGTTAATATGATTATAAAGCATATGAAATATGTGGATTTCTGTGCTTGGTGTGTGTCAGAAAATGTGCTTTTTTCTAGCTGATATTTTCTATTCAGTTGTTATCTATGCAACTAATTATTTGTGTGTGGTCAGTTTGTACTTCAGCAATTCAACAATCCTTTGTCGAAGAAGTTAAATGACATTGTGAATGAGATACGTCGCCAGAGATGTTCTTACCTGCGGTATGATTTGTCTTTAATTTGCTCTTTTAATCAGAAAAAGCATTCTATGTTGACTTCTTGGAATTCATAGATGAGTAAATTTGCCTATTTAATTCTTGTTTCATCATAATTTTCTTGCAGCTTGAAGTTATGCAAGAAAGGAGATCCATCAGGTCAGTTAATGGAAATACCCTTAAGTACAAGTCAGGGAAGTATTATTCCTGCCAGACTGCCAACACATCTGGCCTTAAACAAGTTAAACCAAACTAATCCTCGTAACATTGCTAACACTCCCATTTATATTATCTGTGGCACTAGGGTACTTTCCCTGGCTTGATGTCATGCCCCTCCAACCCCTTTCTGGGCCTTTTTATTCACCTTGCAGTGTTTTGCTAGCCTAGTTCAATAACATACGGAGTCCCTTATTCTTATTTGTGATCAGTTTTAAGTAGTTATCAATTGAATTTGATATTCATAATGTTGACTAATATGGCATCTGGTGGCTATATATTAACCAACCATACAAACCTAGTGCCTGCAGTTAACTTAGACTGTGAACACATCTATGATGCATGCCTTCGGTTATCATAGAGAATCCATGGTTGGAATTTCTGTTTTGCCTGCCTAGCGCTGTGCTCCAGGAAATTGTATTATCAAGATATTTGTAATGTGTTGATAAAAAACAAATGATACCTTCTTTGGCAGGAATGTTGTTCTTATCATACTTGGTTGAAGATAAGGTTCCGACTGGTGGTCTCTCCTATGTTGAGTTCCTAGTACACATCCATCGACAAATTCAGATGAAAATGTCTTCATAATTTGTGCTGTCTTCAATTGGGCTTACAAGTTTTGATCAATGCCTGCCTTACTAGGAGCCTAAGTTGGATGCAACCCCTACCATAAGCTGAAATGAATCCCAGAAAAAGGGAAACACCGAAATGCTCCCTGGGATCATCACCTGTTGCTTGCCTGTGGGGAAAGCAAGTTGTGATGAATTTTTCTATGAGAGTTCTGTTGCATATATTTTGTATTCTTAGAAGGAAATACCGTAATAAATTATAAGGCTTTACCGTCTTTTTTCTCTTACCCGGCTTTGTTCTTTTTTCATGTTCCTACCGTCCTTGGTTCCTCGGAGGATTGGTGGATGAAAGTAATTCAAGAGCTACCATGACATTGAGGAAAATGTGAAAACATGATAGTTTGTAATTTAATGCGCATTGTCTTGAGTGTATACTGTACCATGCTTCCGAAAGAAAATAGAAACTGTACTTGGAGCTGGAACCAGCTTGCTGGAACTTCACTTTGTGCTAAAATTTCAGGTCGTGTTCCTAAATTTTTCAGTTTTTGCCTTGTATTGTCAGGGAGATTTTAATGAAGGGAGGCCTTAATGCTCAAGATTCTCTGGCTTTACAAAGTCCGGACCCCTTAATAATGGATTTTTTTTAACTCTAGCGATGAATGTAGATTTTTCAGTCGGTTTTACTTTTATTAGGAATCCTATTTCCAAAGGTATAAGAAAATAAATTTTATTTGGGTCTTGGCATCATCCCACGTTTCTCTGCAATTTAGTGCTAGTCTTTTTCATCCTAAATGAAGCTCACCTATTTCATGGTTAATTATAATCAGTAGAAAGACTGCAAATGTGCAGTAAATGGTTAAGATGGTTCAATGTGTAGAGGTTCACTGTGCCTGTATAACTCTTTGGTTTGTTATTTCTAGTGAACACTAGAGAGTTTTGACAGGTTGGAGAAAATAAACAATGAAGAATGCGTGTTAGCTATTTATGACAACATGATATTGAGGGTTCCACTTTCAGTTGCAAGACTCTGGGCCTCTGCCGAAGTGAAATAAAAGAACACTCATCTAGGGGTGGGCTTACTAGATAGGTGCTTTTACCCGTTTTCATCCTGTTATGCCCTATCTCGGAGTCTGATGTGATGGGGTTTGAGTCTTTTGGGGTGTGAGAAACATCCCTTGATTTCCTTCATTTGCTTTTAAACCCAAATTACAAGACTCAGCTTCGATGAAATGGTAACCCTTTTTGCAATCTAATTCTATTAGCATGATAAGAATACATTGTGTACCACATTTTGTTCTTGTTCTGTTTTTTTTTTTTTTGGTTTTTTGGGTTGTTGTTGTCTTGCGTAAATATATGTTGTATGACATTAACTGGTGGGCAACGCATCAAATGTGAACCATGGAAAAATTCTAGCAAACCACATTGAATGGTGACTTGAATTGTATATTCATTCAAAATATTGAAGTTGACGAGGGTTGTACATGAATTCATATATTGTGTTCTCAAATTATGTAAAAGAAGACTTCCATGAACAGGTTCCGGCATTTCACCACAAATCATGAATTAACAAATGACTTTTGCAATAACTAATACATGGTAAATTTTGCCTTGGTCTTTTCAAACACTTGTTCAGCAATATGAGCACCAGTGCCATCAGCTTTCTTGATTTCCAGGTTAGCCTTCTGGTAATACCCAGTACCTCTCAATGCGTCAGCGATGAAATCGTCAAACCCAATTGCTATAGCTGCTTCAGCTTTGGCTCCGTAAACCAACCTCTGTGGGGAGAAGCCAATGGGACTAAATACTAAAATGCCATAAAAAAGAATGAAAGAATGCATGAACGTTCCTAGACTACAATGAGTTATGGCTCTATACCTTGATTCTTGAGAGATGAATAGCACCAAAGCACATTGGACAAGGCTCGCAGGAAGCATATATTTCACAATCTGAGAGTTCAATCCGGTTGAGCTTCTTACATGCCTAAGAGTCCATTTTAGCAAACAATTTTAGCACAATTGTGCAAAACATGCATGGAATTTAAACAATTAAGTGGATAAATGGAACAAAATAGGATGATTTCAAAGCCTAACCTCTCTAACAGCTGTGACTTCAGCATGTGCAGTTGGGTCTGTGTGTTTCAAAACCATGTTATGACAGCTCACAACTACTTCATCATTACGAACGACAACAGCACCAAATGGGCCTCCATCTCCAAATTCAACACCTTCATATGCTTCTTCAACTGCTCTTGTTAAGAATTTGTGATCTCTATTCTGAACAGCTGGTTGAACAATTGGAGAAAAAGAACCGTGATTGTAAGTAACTATCAAGAGAGTTAACAATAATGATGGCCCCAAGAACAAACCAAAATCATCATGAATTGTCATAACAAGGCATGAACAAGTTATAAAAATAGAGATATAGCCACAAAACTGACACACCTTCTTGATGACCAGCGAATGCAGATGCCACAGAAATAGTTCCATCCTTGGCTTCCACCACTGTCAAAATGATAAAAGTAAAAATGTGACAACTATCAGGTGAAAAAAAACCAACGTTAGAACACCATCTAAACCACCAAACATGAAACCACATTGAAAACAGTGCCAGTGCTGTAGATGACAGATTTGAAGGCTACCTTTATGATAAAAACTCTTAAGACTTGCAATCCTTGGCTCCCTCGGTTATACCATCATAGTCATTGATGAGTTTGGATATAATTTCAAGGTCACAGACATTCAAGTCTCTCATAATTCCAAATCAAAAAGTAATACTGTGATCATTACAGAGCAGTAGACCGAAACAAAGGCAACCCTTAAACCAGTTAGGACCACTCTTTTAGGAAGGTGATATTTTTAGATATCCCAAAATCTTTTGATGGGCACAAGAAAAGCCCAAAGCTTTCACCATGAAGACACCCAAAATGAGTAGCAAAAAGGGATTAAAGGAATCATCATGCTTTATGTGAGAACAAGACAAACACCTGACTTCAATACTGGTAAATAAGGTCCCGGTCCCAGTCCTAGATACCAAGCATTGGCACCAACAAAATAGAAAAAAATAAAAAATAAATAAAATCAAAAAACCAAGATCAACCCATTTCAAATTCCCACTAGAGAATTTGGAAGAATGGATCAAATTGCACAGAACCTCTAATCACAATCTGAAGTTAACCATAAGATATGTTCAATAGCAAAGATGCGTACCCATATAAATATATGAGAACTCCCCAAGAATGAAACTTTACATCAGAATTCAATCCAACTAACAAACAACTACCAAAAAGAATACAACAAACAGACAATCTGAATCATAACGCGCCACCCAAAGAATAGAAAGAACAAGAAAGACTTAAAACAAGATCCAAGAAAGATAACAATCAAAAACGAAAAGGAAGAAACTTGAGCAAGAGAACCACCTTTAGCTTCGTCCATGATCAAATTGAAAGGAAACGGAGAATTGGGTTTTTAGCGAAATTGTTAGAAACCGAGGAGATTCAATACTCCACAAATTTATAATATTAATACATTCAACGCACCAATTCTCTCGCACTCTGCGTTAAGGGAAAGGAAAGAATAAAATGAACAGGGAAACGAAGGTGGATGTGACGTGGGCAGAGTCCCAATCCTTTGAAATTTGATTGAATATTTGTATTATCAAACATTAATTATAGTTATATATTAAATTATTATAAATATATAATTAGAAAAAGTAAACTTGAGATGATGTTTCCTATGAAGCTGCGTCTCATGCATGGCTGCGTCTCACCGGCCTGCTTACCAAAGACGTATCACGCTTTTAAGGTGTATTAAAATATTTGTATGCGGTTGACTACAATCAACACACAAAAATATATGATAATTGTTTGTTGTATTTATTAATTTTTTAATGAATATAGTTAAAATTATGAGTAAAGTATAATGAACAAAATTAAAATAATTTTTTTTCATATTATTATATTATATGTGTCTATTTATTTTCTACTTGTTTTGGCAGCCGACAGAATGTTAAACGCTACCAAACCAAGCATTATGCCCTCGGTAGGTCAGACAAAAGAACAATCCAATGTCCACGTGAATTTTATATAATAAATGGACTTCGTGTCGAAACCTCTCTTTCCGTCCACTTTCGCCTTAAATCACCATTGCCCTCTCTCTCTCTCTCTCTCTCTCTCTCTCTCTATATATATATATATATATATATAATTCAAGAATTAGAATGGTTGATTGACAACCGCAACTTTTATCATTTTTTATTATTGCCCGTGTGAATGCATGATTGTTTTTTCACAGAGAAAGAGACACAATTTAAAGCTTCCCGAGGGGGCAATGCATCGCACTCCACTTGTGCATGACAGCTATTTGTCATCATGCACACCATAATTCAATTGCCACAAAACCTTGTTGCTTCTGTTCCTACTCTCTGGTTGCTTCAAGCCGTGAAAGAGAAGTTATCTACGTCTCCCTGTTTACACAAAAACCCCACGTTCAAAGTTTTGCTTTGGCCGTGTCATTACTAGAAAAAAATCCTAATAATTGTACTTTTTTTTTTTTTGGATATATAATAATAGTTGTCCATAAAAGGTTAGAAATTTACGATCTCTAAGCATTGAAAGACAGTAGTTTCGTGGAATGTTAGCACAATTATTGTCTCAAAGAAATTTCAAGTAATTCCACAAGAAAAATGGGAAAGCATAAAAACATCATCTCGTATCAAAATTCACTAAGGCTGCAAACTACACGTAGAAATTGCTGGGAGTGCATAAATAAATCTCTTGAAATTGATCCTTTGAGAAGTGAGAATGCTAAAAATCAGATGGCACAAGCATCCACACGAGAAAAGATTCCATTCCAAAAATGCCTAGACCGATAAAAGATGGCATACAAAGATTATCACAAGGCCCTTGAAAGATCATTTCTTCTTTCCACCCTTGGCAGCATCTCCGGCCTTTGTCTGCATAACAAAGGGTTAACGTAAGTGAGATTCAGCTTTGCTCTTGTGTCAGTAATAGCAGATCAAAGAAAAAGAGAGATTAAGTAAAGTCATAACACAAGAATAAAGCTTAACCAAACCAGTTATTAGTTTTTACCTTCTTTACTCCACGGATCTTCTTGGCCCTGTTCTTTCTCTCTTTCAATTGTTTCCTTGACTTCTCGACCTTAGTATCAAGTCCATTCTGCAAAAAGCAAGATGAATAATTCAGCATGGATAGTCAATCACATAAGATCTAGAACCAATAATCAACATCTAATAAACAGAAATAGACCTATATCCTTCCTTCAGCTATCGAGCAGCCAATATATTGACAACATCTATGAGGGCAAAAAGCATCAATAGCAAACACAAACATGCAATGGAAAACATCTGTATTCACCAGTTACACCTGAAACCCATCCAAATATACCATTATCAAAACAAGACTCAAAATTTCCAAATTTGATCAATCCTTTTTGTTTCAATTCTGTATTCTTGTGCATATAGTCACTAGAGCACTTTTGAAATGATATCTTGCATATTGCCATTCATTTTGACTCAAAAATCATGTAAACTATTTTGCATAAGGGACATTCTGAACAAAATAAACATTCAAGACTTACCCTGATTAGTCTGTACTTTGGCTCATACTTCTTTGCGTTCTCAACAGTGTCATAGATCAAACCAAAACCAGTTGATTTCCCACCTCCAAAATGAGTTCTAAACTTGAAGACAAAGATTGTATTTGGGTCCTTCACATCATATAAACTCGTCAGCTTCTCCTTCAGTTCCACCTACATAACAAGAATTAATAGACAACATAAAGAACTTGGTGAATCAACTGCTTGACAAGATCACAATGAAAACAACAATCAATTGAGCAATGAAAAATCAAAATAAAAAAAAGAGAGAAACTGTTATTTTCCATTCTTTTGAGACCCTAACATAACCAATAGTCATGTAGAAGTACAAAAATAAAAAGAATGTGCCGGACAGGAAGAATCTTGATTACATGAAGGCCTCAAATATTACACATTCATTCCTCCAAAATAGATAAAATATGCAAAGCAGTCTCAGAAAAGGAGTTGACAGAAGAACAAAAATTCAAAACAAGCTGCAATTGCATCAAGGTAAATAGTATACCTTGGAAACATTTGGTCTTCCTGGATGAAGAACATCAATAACCTGCATTGACCAAGCAAAATATTAAACCAAATACATCTGAGTTTTGAAAACTTTCCAACTACAAAATGAGTAGGAAAACAACAATCAATTTCAAAAAGTAAACCTAGGAAACAATCATACCCAGAATCCTAACCTAAATCCAATATTTTAGATTATTTTGTCATTCAAATTTCCACTTCCTTTTATCCCATTTATTAAAGACAGAGCCCACCTACGTTTGACCCTTCCTCAGACACCCACATCGCAGGAGCCTCTGTCCACAGTCTCACATCTTTACTGATTATCTTTCAGTCAATACATTTTTTCGTGTTTTAAAAAAAAAAAAAAAAAGCCAAAAGAAGTAAGAGCCAATATCACCAAATGCACTTGTTCCAAAACTAATTACGAATGTTATCTAAGCAGCTAACAAAGCTAATAACTTTCTTAGAAAAGCACACGGAAAATAAAATTGCAAGACCACACAAGCAAGCATTGGATATGACAAAGTATCTAATGGCCAGAAAAAGACAGAGAGAGAAAGAGAGATAAATGGCCTCAGAGATCTTGGTGGATAAGTAATCATCAAATGGATTTCTTTGAAAACCCATCAAGAGTAGCAAATATTTTCTCACATCATCGGCCCACCCAAGTAGAGAGAGAGAGAGAGAAGGCATAAAGATTGTCTTACAAACTGCTTCCTGGAAAGGAGGCGGTTGGTCATGAACTTCCTGGTGCGAATGGTTACAGCCTTGTCCGCCATGGTTTCCGCTCTTGTGAGGCAGCGACGAGTTTGCACCAAACCAGGAAGAGAGACCGACGGAGCAGCTATCAAAAACCGCTCTTTTTCCAATATATAGCCTTGTAATTAGGGTTTCCTATAAGAAGCACTTCCGTTGCGTTCTGTTTATGCCCAATTCAAGTCTTAGGACTTCGGAGTTTGGGTTTGAGCTTGGCTTGGGCTTGGGCTTGGGCTTGGGCTTGGATGGAATTTCTTATTGGGCCTAAATTTAATTCTTTCATGTACCCCTTCATTGGTGAGTAACGCTATCATGCTGATTTGATTATGGATATTTGAAGTGCTAAAATTTTTATAAATATTTAAGTAGCATAATGTAACGTAATAAATTAAATTTAAAATTAATATAAAAATAAATAAATTAATTAAAATTACAGAATTTGTGAAAAGCCAATCCTTCAATTCTCTTTAATGCGTTTTTTTTTTTAAAATTTTTTTTTGGATGTTTTAACCAAATAAACAGAAAAAAGAATTTCAATATCAAAGGATTTATAAATTGCTTCCCATCAACAGCCTCATGCCGAAAGTAGGCAAATGGAAACCACAGGAAACGAGACACCACATATACTCCGCTTATTGATGAATTTCAGAAATAAATGAATGAATAAATAAATAAATAAATAGCCAATTGAGCTCCTTTCCTTCCCTCCTTTCTTCCTCAATAGCTTCGCCACCACTCATCCATAAACCCCACAAAAGCTTCCCATTGAAAATATCTCATTTTCTGAAGGGTTCCCATGGCGACTGCTTCGGTGCTTCAATGGAGTCCAATTAGATTAGAGCACGACCCCGCATTTCCTTTTCAATTTCCAATTCGTCCGTCTCTTCCTTTTAGACCCACCAGATCATTCTTCACTTTCGCCATCAAAGCTCGAATCTTTCGCAAATTCGCCGTTAATTTTCATTTAAAAAGTTCGGTTTCAAGCTCGGCTTCTGGCTCCAATCTTACCTCTTTCAATGAAAAACCGGCAAAAGCCACGAACCCACTTGAGATAATGTACGATACAATGGTAAAAGCCCTGAAAGCTCTCAAGAAACCCGTGGTGGCCGCGATTTTAATCGGGCTTTTGTTGACTTATGACCCCAATTCTGCATTCGCCGCCTCCGGCGGAAGAATGGGCGGCCGGTCTTTTTCTCGGTCGTCTTCGTCTTCTTCTCAGTCTTCGTATTCGTCGAGAAGTTATTCGGTGCCTAGGTCGGCTGTCCCGGAATTCTCGTACTCGATGCCGTACTACGGACCGACAGGAGGTGTTGGGTTTTATGCGGTGCCAGCTGTTGGGGTCGGAGTGGGTGCTGGGTCTGGCTTGTTTTCGATATTGGCGGGGTTGGCTGCGTTTGTATTGGTTTTTGGGTTCCTTTCTGATTGGAGGGAGGATGGTCTTCTCACGACTACCGAAAAAACTAGTGTTCTCAAGCTTCAGGTAACGTGGCCAACGTTAGTTTTTATTTGTTGTAACTATTTTTGATCATGTTTTCATGGGTTTCCAGTGATGGGATTGTCTTAATGGATGCTATATGATTGACAATATATTCTTATATTGATTTGCGTTAGTGTTGCAATAGCTGCCGTTTCATTTTGTTAGTAGAAAATTATGTGTCTGCGATTATGCTACTGGAACATTGGATAGGTTATAAATTTGGGACTGAGGTGCTCGGTTCTTTTGCTCATTTATTTGTTTTAAGTGCGTTGAATGAACTGTTGTCACTACTGATGTATAGCATTGTGGTGGTGATTGATGTTGGGTGGGCTTCTTATTTCTCGTAGATTTATATTTTACTCGAGGAATGTTTTCAGGGACTCAAAAGTTAGTTCAGATTCTGTTGATACAATTGCAGCAATTTATTTTGGTCCCACTTTTGAACAAAGTTCCCTACAATCAGTTGGTTCATAACAATGCCACTGCATGCCTAAAACTTTTAATGAACTATTGTTATGTTTCTAGAGGGACCATCCAGTGTTATGCTGAGTTAGAATCACAATTGCATGAAAGACTATGTTGGAATTTAGTTGTGCTGGCTGCAGACTTTCAGCAGGTCCAAGGATTTTGAGCAAGCTTTTTACCATTATCCCTTTTTTCTTTTTTGCAGATTGGGTTGCTGGGGATGGGGCGATCTCTTCAAAGGGATCTTAATCAGATTGCAGAAAATGCAGACACATCCTCCCCAGAGGGTCTCAGCTTTGTGCTGACAGGTATAACTTTCTGTCTCTTTTCCATTTGTCTTTTCCCTTCCATCTCCCTCTGAAGTAACTAAAATTGAAAGTCAGTGACACCTTCACACCCCTAAGAAAAGCTTAGCTAAGACAGGTGCAGTTCATTACTAGTAGGTAAGGTGAAGGGAAAATGGAATTTTTACTTTCCAATTTTTGGTTCTTGTCATGTGAAGTTCTCTGACTAGAAGAGGATTTTACATTGGAATTCAGAAACAGTAACCTCAATGTAGAGGAGGCAAGTCCAAAGTATAAGAGGGTTGCACCCATAGTCTTGCCACTTTCTGAGTTACAACCTCTATGTTAAACATCTAGTGTGACAGACACAAGACTTACCTAAAGGATATAAAGGCATGATTTTATGGTATAAAGACATCTTTAAGACTCTTAATGTAGTCAACATAAAAAAATCTGGTTGTTTCTGGAAGGGTTTCTACCTTATTTTCTTGGCTTCCTTTTTCTTGGACCTTTTATAGTCATCTAGACCTTAAATAGTCACCTAATATGTGATTGATTATAAACCGGTTTGAATCTCTCTGAAAATCGTTCTTGAAAAATTTCCCTTGATTTGAGGATGCACATAGGATTGGCGTCACAGATAGCATAATGGCCAAATCTCCTTAAAGCATTCCTTGAGCTTGGGGGAAGTGTGGATATAATATGGGCATACCATGCTGTTATTGCTAATAGATTTTCAATTTTCCCTTTCTATATTTACATCTCCTCAACTTTCCTTCATGAAAACGGTGTTCAAAAGTTACCCAACATTCCATTTTGTAAACCATGATGATGTAATTAGTATCTTATTGTGATATCCCTTGATCACAACGCAACAAAATAAATCAACTAATGAAATTCCTACAAAACAATGGACATGATTATTTTCTTTTCTGTAAGGTTCAATCTCTGTTGCTAAGCTCTATGCCATTGCTTCTCACCCAATAGGTGTTTGTTGATTATGCGGTCAATTGCTTATATTGCACCAAAATTTTGTTTGCAGAGACATCATTAGCCTTGCTCCGGCACCCTGACTATTGCATCTCTGGTTATTCATCTGTAAGTTGACAACTCTGTTGAAAGCCTTCATTGGGCCTTTCATACATAGCATTCAAGAAGTCCCTTTCTCACATCAGTCTTTGCAATTTTGCTGCTTTTGCTGGGCAGTTTTCCTTCCTGGAAATGCATTGAAATTTGTAAATAAGTTTATTTCTCTTTTTTGGGTTCATAAGCCTTTTTTATTCTAGAATTGGCAAAATTATGCTTGTTTATTTTTGACTTACTTTCCAGGTGGATATGAAGCGAAGCATTGATGAGGGTGAGAAACGGTTCAATCAACTTTCTATTGAGGAGAGAGGGAAATTTGATGAAGAGACACTAGTTAATGTCAATAACATAAAGAAGCAGAGCACTAAAAGCCAGGGCACTAATGGATTTAGTAATGAATATATAGTGGTAAGGTTCTATTACACAAGCTGCAATTATGTTATATTTGATATCGAATAATTGAATGGAAAAAATCTTGTACAGTCATAGAGTAGAATACATGAACTGCTTATGAGCTTCAGCACTTAAATTTTCAAGATTTTAAAGTTTGTACTGAATATCTAAATAAGTCTTTAATACATTTCTTATGAGTAGACAAGTCTTTAAAGAAAACTAAATAATGAAGTTTTAAGATGGGTAGAAGTTTTACTTTGGATTTTGCCCTTTTTTTCCCATTTAGTCACTTGCCATTAATTGTAAATGCTTTCAGATTACGATCTTGGTTGCTGCAGAAGGAGTACATAAACTTCCTTCTATCAATGGGAGTGGAGACTTAAAGGAAGCCCTGCAGAAGCTTGGCTCCATTCCGACAAGTAGAATACTTGTAAGTATAGCTGTATTTCTGATTCATTGAGCTCTTTCTGTTTGAAAATAGTAAAAATAGAAGTCTTCATTTGTAACACATGCAATTTCCCATGACAAAAATAAATTGACTAACTTGCAGGCAGTTGAAGTGTTGTGGACGCCTCAGAATGAAAATGACACATTGTCAGAACGGGAACTGCTTGAGGATTACCCCCTTTTGAGGCCCCTATAATATTGTATAGCATTGCGAGTATTTTCCATGAGAGGTATATTGACTGCTTCCCTGTTTTGTTACCATTTGTATAGAATGGGGTGGCCTGCAGTACAGAAAGTAATAACTTTTTGGTCTGGATAGATGGGGTTATGCTGTTTTGAATTTCTCAACATTTTAAGGGGCGTTGTATCTACTGGATATATAGAGCTTATTTCACCAGCACTCTATCTATGGATCAGAATATAGATGTGTATGAAAGTTTGGATTACAATACAGAAGGACACAGTTGTACAAAGTATAATCAATAGTTGAAAGAAGTGCTATCTTTCCCTTTTTCTTTTTTTTTTTTGTTAAATCAATTGCTAGCAGGATGCATTCAGTTGAGTTCGTTTTTCATATGCACACATTACAAGGCCGCCACCCGTAATCTGAATCTTTCGTTGGTGATGTTGGATTTTGCTGCTCGGAAACGTGCAAGTGAGCATCAGTCCTGCTTAGTTCCCCTGATGGATAGGATACGTATTGGGAAAGGAAAGTCTACTTTTACCCCGCCAATCATTTTTTCCTGCCAATGTTCAGCTTTTTGGTGCTTCCCAGCCCACCTTTGTTATGATCCCTCAGTGTGCCATTCTTTCTTTTCTGGTTTGAGTAACACTTGATTACAATTCACAGAATTGCATGGCCATCCGGGTTCCTTCAGAATGCAGGATGCTGCAATGGCATAGGGGGATAATCCAAACTAGTCATATCTAGGGGCTGATAGCTCTTCAAGTTTCCTCACTTTCCTAGAAAAATTAAAAGAAAAAATTAAAATTGGAGGGAACGAAAGTGATGTGACAGATAGAAAATGACTAAAATCATAATCTTTTTTGTTAATAATCTCTTCGATTAATAGGTAATGGATCGAACACTACTCGAAAAGGAAAGGTTCCAAATGGTCCTGGAAGATTTTTGCTCCCATACCATTTGTATCTATATCCAAATTCATGAATTTGTCCGAAAAAAAAAACAAACCGAAAAAGAGATCTTGGAGATCTGTGTGTTGTTATGGTTGGATGTTACATCGAGTTAGGAAAAGACAAAGAAAGCATAAGATGTTGAAACCTTTGGTGGTTGTTTTTTTAGGTTGGATTTCTCCTTTTTTAAAATTTTTTTTTAAAATTTTTTAATTTTTTTCCCATCAACGGTTTCTAGAATCCTCACATAGGAAAAAGATGGTTGGCATTTCAACAGCGGGTTAGGTCCTCAATTATTGATTCTGATACTATTAGGTGGACCTTGGATTTTACATTGAACCTATGTACACTCTTCCAATATGCAAATCATCTTCATTTGAAATATATATATCAACTTAAAATAATAATAATTACATACATGTTTTTTTTTTTTTTTATTTACTTCATAAAGTCTCATTTTTCTTTAAATAAATATAGTTCATCCCTAAAGAAAAAATTTGTTAAAAAATTTATGGGCTAAAAAATTTTATTTACCAAATCGTATCACTTACCAAGGTTTTCTTAGTTTTCAATGTGTGCATAACTTCACGAGTTTTAGATTATGTTTCCCATATCATTTCCAATTTCTAGGTTCCATATCCTTAACAAAGAGTTGGAACATCTTCCGGTTCCAAATTATTATTATTGACATTGATATGTAATTTTTGTGATTTTTGAAATATTTCTCACCTCTAACATCCTTATAATGATCATTTCAATGATTGGTGTAGTTTTTAACTAAAATTTTTTTTATCTTTTCTTTATTATGTATATATGAAGCAAATCATGCATTTAATAATCTATTTATATATTTTTTGATTTTAATCAATGAGAATGTTAAACCTTTTTGCAATATGCATGATATTAGAGCAGGTTTCACTATTTATATGTGAAGAGACCTCTTATGTCATTTATAAAGCTTCAATATCAAAAGTTATGTTAGATCAAAAGTTTTTTCTCCTTATTTTTAACCTCCTAAAATAATTTAGGACAAAACTATCCCACTTGGAAGAGAGTAGTGATAAATGTTTTTTTAAGCCAAAAATAAACTCGTGTTTATTGATAGATTACTATCAAAACCAACTTAAGATTTGCCAAAGATAAAGATTTCGAAAAAAAAAAAACTTTATGATGATTTCTTGGATTTTTAATGCTTTAATTTTAGAATTGCATGATGGTGTTGTTTAAGTTGACACAACTTGAGAGATATAAACATATTTGCAAGAACATTTCTTATAAGGAAACATCATTGTATTTATGAATTAAAGAGGAAAAATTGTCTTCCACAACAAAAAAAATTATTTGTGGCATCTTACTATACAAAATTAAAAGGTTTGTGAGATGATTTATCAACCTATTCAACTATTTTTGCTTATATTGAAGGTGTTGTAAAAGAAATTTTTGTAGAGAAAAAAAAAAAGAGAAAGTACATCAATTCCTCCTGGGATTAAATGATCAATATGGAATCATTTGATCATAAATCTTGAACATGGAGTCTTTCCCAACAATTAACAAAGCATACACTTTTGTTACAAAAGAAGAGAAATAACAAACTCTTTCTACCACATAGGCATAACTAGTGAATATAACAACCTTTATTGTGTGACACACCAATAATTCAAGGTTTAAATCTTCTAAAAGAACACAAAAAGAGACCCATCATAGTGGTTCTAAGCCAAAATCTGAGTATCATAATAAATTAGGACAAACCAAGGAGAGGTGCTTTAAGCTTAGAGGGTTTCTGCCATGTTTTCATGTTAAAGAGAATTCCTTAAAAGGACAAACAACTCTTGTTTCTATCAATAATTTCATTATAGTTTTAGCCCTAATCAGATTATGAGTAGAGGTCTTACTCTTACACAAGAAGAATATGATCAGCTTGTATCTTTGTTGCCTTTTAATAAAAACCTTATTATGACCAATTTTATTGGTAATGTTGTCTAATCTCATGAATTCTTAAGAATTCTTTGACTAGATTCTAGATACTAGTACTTTTAAATATATAACATTTGGTAAATCTTCTCTTTACAATATTAGTCATACACATAACTCATCACTTGTTAGATTAATTAATGAATCTCCTATTCCTACACATTCTTATGGATAAGCAAAGATATCCAACATCCCTATAAATAAGGTTCTTTACATACCTTTTTTCAAATATAACCTTGTTTTCATTAGCAAATTGTGAACTTCATATGTCATTTATTATTGTTACACTCCCTTCCATACCGAACTTATGACATAAACATTTGAGTCATCATTCTTTTGGTTATTTTTCTATGATCTCTTTATTATCTAGTTTATCTTTCAAAAATTTTTATAAATGTTATGATGTTTGTCATTGAGCTAAACAAACTTGTAATACCTTTCTTTTAAGTTTTAGCAAATCTAAATTGCCTTTTGATTTAGTACATTGTGATATATGAGGATCTTATAAAACTTCATTTATATCGATAATTACATAAGGCGTACTTAGATTTTTTTTCTTAAACATAAACCAAATGCCCACACATTTTTTACTTAAATCCATATCATGGTCAATACTTAATTTAGTCATAATATTAAACAAATTTATAGTGATAATGCTTTAGAATTTATTATTGGTCTCATGTTGACTTCCTTTCAACTTAATGGTATTATTCAACAAACATTTTATGTTGATATCCCACAATAAAATAGAGTTGTTAAATGTAAACATTGTCATTTTTTAGAAGTAGCTTGTATTCTTTTATTTCAAGTAAATTTACCTATCAAGTTCTAGGGTGAATGTATGTTAATAGTTGTATATCTTATAAATTACACTCTTATTCAAGAATGTCTTATAAAAATCCATATAAAATGTTATTCTTAAAATCTACATTTTATCATTATTTATATGTATGTATGTTTTTTTTTTTCATGTTTACCATAAAAATAAGTCTAGATATAAATTTGATCATTGTTCTTGTCCATATGTTTTCATTGTTTATGTTAAGAGATAAAAGAATTATAAAGTTTATGACCTAAAGTCACAAAAGATTTTTATATCATGAGATGTCCTTTTGTATGAAGATCAATTCTCCTTTAAAACACTTGTTGTCTCAAAAATTCTTAGTATGGTTATATTAGACTCTTAACCTTAATCTCCTTATTCTTTCGCATCACAAAAATCATTCACATCATCTTTTCTTCTTGACATTAAAAATTTTGTTGCCCCTCACAATAATTCTACTAATATTCCCATTACCTCAAATCAATTATTTGACTCTTCCCCATAACTTAATAAGGATCAGCCTATTCCAACGCTTGCCACATAAATGTAGTGAGCACAATGACTACCTAATTATCTTAATGATTATATTTGTAAGCATATTGGAGTAGACAAGATCTAGACCAATATTATTGACTGATTAGTCACCTTATTTATCTATTCTTACTAGACTTGATATCTTATATATAGTCTAAATCCTCAATTTCATGTACAAGCCTTGTTGACCACATCTTGATGTTATTTTCCACATTTTCTTTATTTAAAGACTTCTTTTACACAAAAAAAAAATTTTCCATCTACTATTAACTTTCACATCAAGGCATATTATGATGTGAATTGGACCAATTTCCCAATGATTAGAAGATCCATCATAGAATACTTCATTTTCCTTAGGAAAGCTCTTATCTCTTAGAAATCTAAGAAGTAATCCACTATTTCTTGTTCTTCTATTGAAGTTAAGTATCACTCCATGACATCAACAACTAGTGAGTTAATATGATTATGTGGTTTACTTACTAATCTTACTATTCTATGTTCACAATATATGTCTTTAAATTGTGACAATCAATCAATAATACATATTACTACAATCTAATTTTTCATAAGTAGACTAAACATATATAAATTAATTCTTATTTTATCTAAGAATAGTTACATAGCAATAAAATTGTTTCAAACTACATGGCTAAGAGACGGTCATATTTTGTTTCTTCTACATAAGGTGAACATTTGTGATATTCATTCTCTAATTTAAGGGAGATATTGACCTTGATATATAATCTTTATAATTTTTGAAATATTTTTTATAATATTGATGATAAAATAATTTTAATTATTAAAATAATTTTTAACAATTTATGTAATATTTTTTTATTAATTATATATTTAATAAATATTATTTTTATTATTATATTTATATATTTTTTAATTTTAATCAATGAGAGTGTTAAATTTTTTCGTAATATTGAATTTTTCGACTCTCGATCCATCGCAATGATAGAAACATTTCAAGAAGTGGCAGCTCTATCACTTTTGCCGAAAGTTTGCCGAAAGTTCGAGATTGAACAAATCTCTGATTCTCTTGCTAGTTCTTAGCCGAATTTTTGCTTTTTGGAGCTCTTGATTTTACGTGCACGGAATGTGATCTATCAAGCAGATTTGCCTTTTTTTTTTTTTTATTTCCTTTTTGATGAATGATTTGCTTATCTCCCTTTTTAAAAAGCAATTGGTGGACATGCTCATCTAAGGTGCCAGAGTCACCATTCTCTTTTCTAATAAAGGGAATCACTTTGTGCAAGAAAAGAACTCAATTATATCCCACTTCCCTTACGCAGGTGTGGTGGTGAACAAGAAAAACTTCACGACAGTCATCATGGTCACATCATTAATGTAGGAAAACAAGCTTCGCAATCATGTTCAAGCTCTCTCTCTTTCTCTCAACCCCATGTCACATATTCACCGCGGCACATCCCTAGCCAGGAGCTATTACTTAATGATGATTCTCAACCCCTCCGCCCCCTTTAATAATGAAGCACTCGTTCATGTTTTAAATTTTTCTGTAAAATTCCCTTTTCAAGCATGGGGGATCTACCGACAATTGAAAACAATGGACCAAAACTAAAAAAAAAAAATTTTTAAAAAATAACGTGTAACTAAGATTTAAACATTCTTTTTCCGCTTAGATGAGGTACCATGGATACATCGACGCAACATGCAAATTTGCTTATTGATCTGACCTATTCCATATAGTTGTCTTTATAATTTGTAAGTAACGTTAATGGAGAATAATGGTTAGGTAAATGGAATTTATTACATGATTAATAGACTAAATTATTCAATACTTAACGCATTGACTTTGAATTTTATGTTTCACCTATCACTTTAGTATTGACGATTTTATGTTACCTTTTAGGTGGTTCAGCCTACAAACATTTTAAATGGATCCAGTTAATTTAATAAATTTTAGTTGAACTTCCTGGAAGGCAGACTAGGGTTATTGGGGACAAACAGTTGTGTTCAACAAAAGAGTGATGTAGCTTTATAACACTTTGGATTTTAAATTTAAGCGTAATCACGTCATTATCGTTAATAAAATTATATTACATAATAGAAATTCTCATTTTCCATAGCTTATTAACCATTTTCATTCATGAAACTAATGATGTTTTGATCTTTCTTTCTTAACACCAATGATCCAACTCATCATTCATCTTTTTTTTTTTTTTTCTTTGGTTTTTTTCTGTCCAATACAAAGATTAGACGTTCTTTAGTAGTTGGCATTAGCGTCACGTCACCATTTAATCAAACCCCGGCTTTGTTTAAATCTCACCAACCATACAGTCATGGCACGCTTTGAATTCTGACCACGCACGTCAGTACTCAAATAGTACAGCTTTTGTACAACCAAACTTTTCAGAGATGAGGGACCCCCCTGGTTGATTAAATTTCAATAAATGTCACCCTCCAAGTCAAGCCTGTACGATTCCACTAGCACCATGTGGGCCATTCTATTATTGATTGATGGGAAAGATATATTGGTCGTGCGTGCAACCCAAGTTGTCGTGGAGATAAGCATGCAATGGATGCACTGCCTTTATGTCCTTGCCTTTGAATTCTCTATAATTGCCATGAGGGGGTGGGTTCCTCCACATGTTGCTGGGCCCTATGTTCCCAGTGCAACATCTCATTGGCCAACCGTACAGAACTGGTTTTCCAAATATTTCTGGGGCTACGTGGGTTTTTGACGCGATACATAAAAATATCTATCACAATCGTTGTCTGCACAGAGATATGACTATGGTATATGTAATTCAATGAATATTCTTTTATTTATTTTTTTTTTTGTGGATCCTCGTCACTCTGTCGTGCCTATCATTTCCCATATTTTATTTCCCCACTTCGCATATCCCCATTCATAAACCATAGTAAATAAATTCAAGGTGAATGGGAGTTGCGCATGGATGCAATCCAGTGATTAGTGATTACTGGTGAATGAGCCCCAGGATTCAACGATTGCATCTCAACCCCATGATGGCTAGGCCTACCCTTTCTGGTAGTTCAAACGTGAATGGACAGTGGACATGGTTCCAGTGACTAGGATGTCCCACAAGCCTCAATAATTGCATTACTCCTCATGATCAATTAACCCCATCACCTTGTTTCGAACTTTAGGCAAATGAAAAATATCCATTATAACTTATTCATGTTAGATATTCCACAAAGCCTAACATCTTGCCTCCAACTTTACACCTGCATGCACCAAAGTCATCATGTCTTGTGTGTTTGTCGGAAGGAGAAGGAAACAGTCCCCATTAAGGAAGGATTTGGCACTGGTTAGGCCAAAGAGAGTGGATTTGGCTGCAATAAATCCTCTATAATGAGTATATTGAAATTATAAAAAGAATGCAACGGTGCCTTACAAAGGTTATACATCAACTGCATCAACCGGGAGAGATAGAGACCTGTGAAGTGAGGGCGGAAGCAATGACACTTTGCGCAGATTCTTAGCAATGACCATGTCCTTTGCTCTTGGGGATTCCTTCATTGCCCTGCAATTTCGGGCACTCAGGATATCCAAATTGGGGCAGCTTTTATATACATGAGCATGCAAGAGATCTTTGTCCTGGTCTTCCCGTAATGAATTCAATGCTGAAGATGACAAGGTCACGTGTTCCTTGTTGCTAGGAGTAGAAGATTTTAACATGAGACCTGTCTTTTGATCTCTAGGTTTCTTCATTTCTATCTCATCCTTTGCCTTAGGCCATCTAAGTCCATGCTGGATCTTACTATCAGAACTGTCTGAGAGCTCACTCTGCACTGGGGTGATTCCACAAAAAGAACCAGACCCCATCAAGTGTTGAACTGACTCTCTTGCAGTGGATTGAAGTGGATTGGCCATTTTTATCTCGGTCTCATTTTGCACAGTTGATGGATCAAATTGTTCATATTCTTCATCAGAATGGCTCTTTCCAGAGACCACTGGAGTAAGTTCACAACTTTCATGTTGAGCCCCAACGTCCTGATAATGCAAGCAATCAGATTGGTTCAACATATTTGGTGCACCTTCTGTCAAACAATGCTCAGGTTCATCAGCTTGGAATGCGTTCTCTTCAAACTGGCCATGCATTGAAGCACATCCATGTCTACAGCATGGATTAGACAGAAAATCCATTGAACCATTGGAGGTAAAAGTGGAAGCACAATTGTGGCATAAAGTTTGATTTGCAGAGCAGGGAGTTTCCTCAATGCCTAGCCCCAGTCTCCAGTCAGGTACCAACGAAGAAATCTCTCCATCAATCATGTCTGCTATTTTGGTTACATCCTGATCTGTGATGTCAAGTTCTGCAACCATTTCAGTTGCCACACTCAATGCTGTATCAGTTTCAACGTCAAATGGGAAGTAAATGTTCCTTTTATGACCTGCAAATGAGAGATGATTGAAGTATTTATCAGAAATTAACTATCAACGCAACATGGAATCAACAAGTACATAGAAAGATGAAATATAAATGTAACCTTCTTTGTCTGCAATTCGAAGTCTTAGAAATATAGCACCATCATCTCTTCTCTTTCCTTTTATGCTTATGTCAACATTTGCAGAATGCTCATCATCATGTTGGTCAAAAAATTCAATTCTGCTAGGTTCAACCTCTGCTGGCTCAAATTCCCATTCATTCTCAGGAATGTATTCATAACTCCCATCATCATAGATGTAGCCATTAGAATATCCATCAAAGTAGGAAATAGTATGATCTTGAAATTCCAAATAAGGTTGTCTTATAAGAGGACCCAGGACATGAACTTCTCCCTCATAGTCTAGTGATCTCAAATCAGATTCACAATCATCAATCTGAAGAAAAGGATCATTCAACAACTCCCGAGCAGAGAGCCTTAATGACACAGTTGCTAAGCATTTCTCAACAAATTGTCTTACTTCTGGATCCTTCACTTGGTACAAAGCATATGGCCTTTTTCCCTATGGTGAAAATGCACGTAATTAGAATCTGTCATTTGCAATAGTAAGACAGAGAGAGGGAGAACGAGAGAGAATGTGGGTTCTTACAGAGGTAACTTTCTTGTAGATTTGAGCAGGATGAGTGCATTCACTATATGGATATTCAAAAGTGATCATTTCCAAAATGCACATACCGAATGAATAAATATCAACCAACTCATTATAAGCTTCTTGGTAGACCTCTGGAGCCATAAACTCCGGCGTCCCTGGAAAGGGAAAGCTCCATGGTCAACCATAAGGTGAAAATCATCAAATTTAAGACACAAATATCAGATTACTTGAGGATTAAAAACTTTCACGTAAAAAGGCATCAACTGACTTTTCATCTCTGGGCAAGGGGACCAATAAAGAGACTTCATGGGATACGAGTCAATTAAGCATACCAACACAGTGAGCAGCGTGTGATTTTCGAAGAATTGCAGCAAGGCCAAGATCTCCAATCTTGACTTCCCCTTGGTTTCCATTGACAAAAATATTGTCACACTTCAGATCTCTATGGATCACAGGGGGATTCCGGCTGTGGAGATAGAGAAGTCCTTTCAAGATCTGCCTGCACCAATTCTTGACTGCTCTCATGTTAACCCTCCTGTGCTTTAGCCTATACCTGTGTAAAAGGACAAAATTTCAAGAAGACCCACTTAAAACAACATAAGAAGGCCCCAAACATAAAAAGTTGGAAAGGAAATGATGGAACTTTAAATAATTAGCATCCAGACAAGTTCTTACTGTCTCAAAGTCCCAGAAGTGAACATTTCGGTGACAAAGTTGAGCTTTCTATTGGCAATATCAACCCAAGATGTGTAAAATTTCATTATGTTCTTATGCTTCAATGTCTTGAGGAGATGAATCTCACAATAGAGTCTCTCAAGATCCTCGGGGCTTTGCAAGAAGTCATTGAGCTTGACCTGATTCCAAGCAACCTCAATCCCCTCGTACTCATCAAATGCTCTATAACTGCATCAATCAAACACCCAAAAAAAAGGGGGAAATCCATCAACTGCCCATATTCAGAAACCCATAAAAAAAACTCCAAAGATTGCCAAATTTTGCAAAACACTTAAAATTAGCATGCGTCAAATTCAAGCAGAACTAAGTAAAGATTGAAAAAAGAGTAGCATTAGACTCTTACACAATTTTTGAAGCTCCTTTGCCAAGAACTTCATTGTACTGCAAACACAAAATGGATCCAGAAAAATCAAACTCCAAACTCAAGAAACAGATTGTAGAGAGAGAGAGAGAGAGAGAGAGAGAGAGAGAGAGAGAGAGATGTACCCTGCCATATCTTCCAGTTGGATCAACTTCAACAAACTCAGAGGAATCAGGCTCAAGATGTGAGAGACCATTCATTGTCCAAAAGATTCTATTTTTCTATCTTTGTTTTTACCTAAGTTTCTCCGTTCTGTTTCTGACAAAAAACTCAGAAACGGAAAAAGTTTTGTTTATCCTCACAAAGCTATTCTTTTTGGCAACCCCTTAAATATTCCCACAGAGATACTCAAAAATGGGGGAAGCTTCGCTTATCTTTGCAAAACTATTATCCCATAAATATTTACAGAGAGAAAGAGAGCGTTGAACGACAAGGTTTTGCAACTCATCTCCCCGTCAGAATTTCCTTTTGTTAATATATATTACTTCACGTGGCCCAGTTAATAGAAAACAATTTTGTACTGTAATCTTGAATTTAATACAATATATTTAATTTAAATATATATATTAATTATATTTTTAATACATACAAAATTTATATAAAAACAAATAATTATAATAAAAATAATAAAAAATAAATTTATTGTTAGATTAAGATAATTTTTTAAAAAATATAAATAATTTTAATTTTTTAAAATTTAAATATATTATTTATAATATAATAATATTTTTATTAAAAAATATAACACTGTAAGATGGTAGCATTTCACTGAGGAAGATGACAAATGAAGACAGACCAGAGACAGATATACGGTTCTAATCTCTTTCCTCATCAAAAATAGACAAAACACAAAAATTGCAAAATTAGGAGGGTGCATGACTTCCTTTTAAGTGTTTTTTGTAATAGATTTATGTTTTGCTATTTTCTTTTCTTTTTTTTTTTAATTATAATCCATGTGACTTTGGTTATAATTTTTGTTACAAAATAATGAGCACAGTATAATATCCATCAAATTTTTGTAAATAATAAGATTTAATAAATAAAATTTTTATCTAATAAATAATTTTTTAATGTTTTTTTTAAAATAAAAAGTATACTTTTTAAGAGAATTATATTTTTTTTTATCTATTAAGAGGGCGCTTGTAAATTGTATAATGAGATAGTTTTTTTTTTTTTCTTTTCATAAATCTCACGCTTTTTTTTAATATTTATTTTAAAATATAACTTTAAACTATTGTATCTTTAAAAGACAAAAAATTATAATTTTATTTTGTGATATATTATAATAAAATTGTAATTCTCTTTTTTTAAAATTATACTTAAATTACTAGACTCCTAACGCTATCAATCAACAAACCAAAATTTAAACTTTGAATGTCATGAATAAAAAAAAAATGATCATTATAAGATTAGATGCAAGAACATAACCAAATTTTACAAACAGCATGTGCCAGCCCATAATTCTGTTCATTTTTATTAAAAAATCTTAATGAAATTTCATTTTTTTTTTTTCTATTTTCTTGGGACAAGGTCAAGTTACACATATGTAGACATTAAACATTATACACGTGGAGGGGTCTCATGAAAATGTGATGTGCCTGCTTGGCCGGCTACAAGTCCTATGTCAATGGTTTAAGTCATTATCTTCAACACAAGCATCATTTTTCCTAATTCAATGGCTTTAACTTGGAAGCTTTAATATTTTTCTTACACCGTATAAAATTTCCATTATCTTTTCCCTTGTTTACTTCCTAAAATAACAATGGGTATTTGAATTCTGCCCAACAAGTTGGGGTGTAAGAGCAACGAATATCGAGATCTTCGAGAGCGAGTGCTCAAATGCCAACGACGAGATTGCGGCCGTTGACAGAAACAAAAAAAAAAAAAAAAAAGGTCATATTTTAGATCGATGATGGTTAATTATTGTCCTTTGAATTTATAACAAGTTAGATATCTATGACCCTAAGTGCCTAGCCATAGAACCGATGAAGGTTACACGTCCTGAAACAGCCAGTCAGATGGCCACATCCGATCAAATAGGGGGTTAGGGCAGACTCTCTACACAACAGACCAATCTGGATCTCAAGACTTCTTGCTATTCCCACGTACAGCCATGCACGACTTAAAGTCAAACACTCTAGTTCGTTCTGTAAACTTTTGTCTTGTCTCACACATTGCCAAATACTTCCTGGACATCTTTAATGAAAGAGTTGCTTTGTGGGGTTTCCATTAATATATAGCTTTTGAACCCTTAAATCAACAGTATGTTATATATATATAGAGAGAGAAAGAGAGAGAGAGAGAGAGAGAGACGTACACACACATATTTTTTAATCTAGTAAAAGAATTATCGCTATCCCGTGGTCTGATAATCGCTAGATGCTTAGTTTCAATTCATCAATCAGAAACTAATCTTAAAACTGACAGCAACGAACCCAAAATAATAAAAAAAAAAAAAATTTAAAAAAAAAAACCCAACACCTATAGTTTGCTGTGCATAACCGGCGACAACCTAATTCCACGAGAAGGGCAAGTTGTTGAAGAAGCAGTCTTCAACTTGTGGCCTAACCAAAACGGACCAAATCAAAGGTGGTCATATCTATGGGTAATGGGTCTAAACAACTAAAAGCAATGTCAAAAATGTCGACATGGAAGATGCCAACCAACTCAATCCTAACGTTACACATTTTTATCCCCATCAGTCATGTTAAATTAATTGTCATTTAGCAAAGTCAATCCTAATGTTACACATTTTTATGCCAATCGGTCATGTTAATTAATTGTCCTTTCTTTATTAAATGAAAAATTAGGCATACATCATACAAAATCACAAACGCGTCAAGCAACTTTAACTCGTTTTGACCGGCTGCCCTCTTTGATTCCGTAAATAACGTACAAGGAAGGTCAAAAATGTACAAAAGCAATAGCATTTCAATACTAAAGACCAAGAGAGTACTTACAAGCATAAGAGCTGTATTAATTTAACTTATTTGACGGTCCCAGAATTAATTTCCAAGAGATAATTAAGCTAATTCTGTACTTAGAATGGGTCAAAGAAGTCGTGGGGATTAAGACATATTGTAATCTTTTCAACTTATATTAAATCTAAATATTATTAGAACCCCCCCCGACCCACTTTTTTTTTTTTTTTTAAAACTAAATCCAATGGCTAGAAAACATGCAGCAAATCTGAACACGGAATTAAAAAATTATAATAATTTTGGGGTGTGATTGGAGGGATCTAAATTTGGGTTTAATTAACAGCACGGCTGTATTAATTATAACGATTTGGTGGAGTAATCTCCAGATTAAGAAACAAGATGCTTTTGATTAACGTTAAGTATTTTTTTTATATTTCAATATTTTATCCCAACTAGTTCCGACGTCTGTTACCCCAAAAGAAAAATGTTCTGGATCTACTGAATTTTAAGAAATTAATTAGTCACGCCCAGATTTAAATTTGATTAAATTGCAACAGTTTGGGATAATGTTAACAATACTGAAATATTTGCTATAAATCTTGTATAAGTGTAACATGTTCTGTAATGTTCACCTACCATGGAGATATATTCTTAACCTGGTACATCTACAATATATACCATGTCATTTAGTAAAAATATAAAAAATAATTAAAAAAATAATTATATAATTATTTATTCATAACAATTTTAATCAATAAATAATAACTATCTATTGATTAATGTCAATAAGGGCAGGGGCCTTCCTTTTTCTTTCCCCGGCCAATGTATGGTCGGACCAATTGAAGCAGTCATGGCTCAAAATCTCTGCAGGAAAGGAGAGGGACGGTTCATCAAAGATTTGACCAACTCTGCTATAGGACCATGCGTTAGCCGTTGACACCGACACGGTTCAGAATTTCTCTGCGAAATTTCCATACATGAATCCAAACCATTCTCTTCACAATTTTTGCTTCCCCCCCACGTCCATTTCATAAAATAAATTGGAGTCGAGATGGTTGTGATCGTGTTAGTGACGACAAGTTCGTATGTAAAAGGTAAGAAGGAACTGCGGACAAAAAAAAAAATTAAGACTTGCAAGTATCAAAAGAAACTATGTGCCAAGCCGTTGAATTTTGTGGTTTATGTCATGGCTTGTCATGTGGGAGTGGGTTGACCGGCCGTGCAAACCTTTCTTCCTAGAAAATGTATGTTCTCTTATGAAAATTACCACATCCCACGAATTATTGTAGTTAAGTCTAACAGTGCCAACTAACCGTTTGAATACACAGAGAAAAACGCTAGAAAAAGCAAGTTGAAAGACTTCTCCTTTTGTTCATGGAAAACACGGAGACAATCAACAACTTTGATCTATAAGGCAACCCCCTTTCACATTCTGCCTTAATGATATTTAATTATGCATAAACTTTGAGCTTTGTTGCTTGGTTGCTAAATCTAAGCAAATAACTTTACCATAAGACCAGACCAGACAATTAATGGTTTGGATTACTTTACCTTAGTTCTTAATTTGAATTTAAGTAAAAAAAATACAAAAAAAAATGGACACAAATTAATATATCACTCAATTATAATTATTAATTGTTATGTATATTTACTTATATCTAATTCTGTTTATTGATCTGTGTGCCTCAAACTTTTTCGTCTCGGTTTCGGGAATTTTTTTGAAAAACCAAGTCCAAAGCCGATAGATGCCTCGGGGTCAATAAATGCGGGTGGCAAGTCTTATTGATAAGTATCTAGGCTTCAAAGGCCCATAACAAAGGCCTGCCTTCTTTTGCACATGGGCTGCCAAAGCCCATTAGATTGCGCTAAAACGAACGATTTTCTTCTTGTTGTCTTCGACCATGTCCGACGTTTATCTCCTCTACAGCCCCCTTCACTAAACTCCCCACGATAAAGGGTGGTGGTGGGGGGAGGGGGGGTCGCTAAATTAACTTCCAACTTAAAAACGAAAAAGTGGTTTAACCAAAACTAAAAATCACATTAGGAGTAAAAAAAAAATGGCAATTGCCATCATCAAGGAATCAACAGTGCTACAATTTGTGGAAGATAGAGAGGAATTTGATTCTTGTGTTAGCCAATGTTTCGAGGTTCTTGACGTTGATCAGGATGAGTTGCTCTCGCACGACGAGCTTGGCGAAGGATTCTGTAATGTGTTTTCATTAGGGTATGAATCGAGACCAAAAGATGGGGTTAATGATCTTTACAATGACATGGTTTTTGAAAGGTTTGATGAGGATAAAGATGGGAGCTTTAATCGAAACGAGCTTTGGTCATTCATGGCTCTTGGTGTGGAAACCTTACTCGTGAAGGCTGCTCGTTATGAATGTAGCACTAAAAAACGAGATGTGAGGACACAACTGTTTGTTTAACAGCTATTAACTGTTCTGCGATAAGACAAAATCAACGTAATAAAGTTGTTTGGTTACAACATTACTGTTTGTGTAAACTTACGAAAATTACTGCTTTGAAAAGTTACGTAATTGTCTAAGCAACTTATAAAAGTGCCTTATTTATTAATCCTTTATAGTCTTGCTTGCTTTACATGTGGGACTTCGCTCCCACCCTCTCTTTTGTACTTTTGAAAATACCCAACATAAAATGGTTCAGATTTTCGGTTCCATGGTTGGTCCATCGAGAGACGACAAAGAAGTCCTACAGAGCAGAGAAGTCGATGTCACTCGTGAATCCTATTGGCATAGTCTCCAGCGCATGGAATCCAACTCACGTATACAGGAGAGGAGGTAAAATTTAAAAGCAATCTCAAAGGCGCAATTCACGGAAGGGAACATGAATGAGTCAATTTCTGATGATTGTGGTGGCGATAGAATCATAGAAGCCTTATGCTTTCGTGATTTTCTAGCTGAAGCATGCACTTTTTGGCACCGTATACTCCGAAAGAAGTTCCAATTAAAATTCTTATTTAAAAGTTCAATTAATATTTGGGAAACTTTTTTTTTTTTTTTTCCTATTTGCGATCAAATTTAAATTAAATAGTGTCATTTACAGGATTATTCCTTTAAAAAGGTTATCCGCCCATTCTTTAAAACAGCGATCCATAACAGGGCTGTTCATTCAAATTCAACTCTCTTTACTCTCATCACTCTCCCTCTCTCCCCACCCATCAGCATATCACAAAGACCAAACAAAACAAAGCTGGCACACTCAGCACATATCCAAAATTCTTCAAAAGTTTCTCATTCATGCACAAACCTCCCAGAATGGTTTGATAAAGCAGAAAGAAAGTGTTTGGAATCATGTTCCCATCATGCTTCAGCCACCCCAACAAAACCTCAAGTAGCTCTCAAAAGTTGCCTCAAAGCCTCGTAACATGCATATACCAAACTCAGCTTTGCAACTCTCCAACCCATCTCACACTCACATGGTCAAAAGCCCTCTCCTCTCACTCCTTAACAATCTATGCTCCAAACTCATTCTCCATCATCATCCCTCTTCACCCAACAAGCTTCTCCTTCTTCAGAACCCGTCAGGGATCTAAATCTGTTTACTTGACCGGCAAACATTGCCGAAGATTCAAACTTTACTGGGACTTCACTCGGGTTGAGTTCACTCACAACTCGGCCGAGCCAGAGTCGTGCTTCTATCTTGCCATTTCTTGCAATGGAAGACTGGATTTTTTTCTTGGTGATCTTCAGACAGAGTTGACCCGACGAACTGGATCGATCGTGACGAGCCAACTCACCGAGCCAGCATTGCTGTCTAGAAGGGAACATGTCTTTGGAAGTGAGATCTACGTATCTAGAGCCAAGTTCCTGGGGTCCAAGCATGAAATTGCAATAGAGTGTAATAATGGGGGTGTTCTTGTAGTTAAAATTGATGGTGAAATAAGACTGGTTATAAAAAGGTTGGCATGGAAATTTAGAGGCAATGAGAGAATTTATGTTGGTGGCATTGAAATGGAATTTTACTGGGACGTGTTCAGTTGGGTCAACAACGAAAATGGTGGTGCTGATGCTAATGATAACGGTTGTGGTGTGTTTATTTTCCAAGTTGGCGATGGTGGGGTGTGGCCAGAGATGGTGGGCCCAGAGAAGAGGCTAATGAGAAGAAGTTCATCGTCGGGGGGAGCCGCATCGACACCAGCAGCTCCACCATCGCTGTCGGCTTCGCCTTCGTGCTCAAGTGTGTTGCAATGGGCAGAGGAGAGTACTAATGGTGACTGTGGGAGGAGTTCTTGTTCTTCCTCCACTTGGTCCTGTGGCAGCAATGGGGGTTTCTCATTGGCTTTGTATGCTTGGAGGAAGGACTGAAGTTTGAACTGTGGGGTTTTTGTTAAAAATGCATTTTGAACTTGGGATTGTGGATTGGATTAGTGTTCATTGGATAAAATGCCAGACTTTGAACTTTGATTTGTTAGCTTATTTATTCGTCCACACTCTCTTCTGCAATTGAAACTAATTCTCGTGAATGTTATCATTGCAGCCTCTTTTCCTTCCGTTTTGCCTTTTGGCTTCTTTGTATTCGAAAATAACAGAAAAGATAGAAATATAATTAAATAGGTTAACAATGACCACGTAATGTTGCACGGTGAGTTCCTACGGATTCGAGTTCTCCCACTTACAAATTTCACCTCCGAATAAATGGAATTTAAGGTATATATAACAAAATTTAAAAAGATAATTAATTTTTAAATTTATTAAAAACGAGTCAAATTAATTCAAATCTAGTCTTTGATATGAAATTGGATAATTGGATATGATAAAAATAATTTTAATTTCGATTTAGGAGTACAAAAATAAATAATATATTTACAATTTATTTTTTTTCTTTTTTTGAAAAAAAAAAATGTTAACAATGAAACAAACCTAGGTTGATTAAAATTCAGTATCTGCGAAAAGTCGTGTAGACGTAGATGAAGAATGAGTTCAAAAGGTTCATTATTAGGCCGGCAAAGCTAGCAACAAAAAGCAAAGAAATATTATAATCCCGAGCACATGCACGCACCTGGCAACCCCATCACCACCACCTCCATGACCATACCTCGGATTCTCTGCCCATATCAAAGAATCGGAGCCCTTTTTGGTAGACTTTCTGCGCCATGTCAGAATACCTCTCGTTGCTTACATTAACATATTCTGCATGCTGTCTTAGCTTTCTAGCAACGTTCTTTCCTTCATCATCACAATGACATGCTCATATTCTTATTCAGAGAAATGTATCAAAGGAAAATACATGCAATAGTCCTCCTAGTACAGGATTGTCAGCACCCCTGACTAACAAACAATTGCCCTCATAGCTTGTTTTATACTGAATCAAGCTGGCCATCCATGCAACTGCAAGTCAACTGGAATGAATGAAACTATGAAACCTTAGTTTTGTTCCAGCAATCCTTTGGTGGGGATGGTGATGTAAATGAGTTGCACAAGGACCGATAAGAGCTTCAAATTTCAAGAAATTTCTGATCGGTCACCCGGCCTTCCAGGGCTAGGGGTAAATATCTGGCTGATTGCTTCAAGTGCAGAAAGGTTCCAGCTCTCTGCATGCCTAACAATCTGAGAATGAAGTTGCAAGCATTCCTAAATATTGGCAATAACAACATGGAGACAAGTTCTTTAGAGATTGGATAAAGGGAAACAAGGGTTTTTATCTCACTTTAAAATTGTCGTCTAAGTCATAGACAGTTCTTCCATCAACCAAAATAAGAGGCCTCCAGGGAAATTTCAGGTACGTTCTATTAATCAAACAAAATTCAATATCAGAAACCAACTGCAAGCCAGGAGCAGGTAAGTGTTGAAGGGAAAATGGTAAAAATACAACTGAAGTAAATGGTCACTCCAATTACGAACCTTAGTTTCCATGTTGCCAGAACAAATCTTGTATTGGAATCAATACCCTGCATGTGTCATTGAATATCGTCAACAACAATCAGATAACAGAAAATTGGATCCAAGAGTTTGCCATAATGTAACTTGATAAGGAATCATATGTATTCCAGAAAATCCAAATTTCTCTGCCATGGTAAAAAACATTCTAGATCAAAGCACAGTGCAGTGCAAATGGATGCAAGGTAGAGAAGTTAACAAAACTCTTCCAATGGCTCTCAAAATCCTTGTGCATTGACCAGCTATTAATACAAAGCACTATTTTGTTATCTCTGTTATCTTCGCAAGAAAAGATGACCTAGATCCTCCAAATTGTTCCACAACCAGTTTCCCTCACTTCTGTTTCTTGCTTCTAGTCATCAAATGTTGCATTTTCCTTAAACCAAAGGAACACAACTCTTCTAAAACATAAACTTCAAGATAAATAAGTGAAGTGGTCCAATATGTTTGAATTTTTCATCAAAGCGAAAGGATTTATCCTGTCCCTAACATGCTCATATGACTCCTAGCACGTAGCAACAAGCCATACCATAAGTAATCAGAGAACAAATTCAACAATCATAGGAATGAGGCAAGACCAAAGTACACTCTGACTAAGAACTAAACATTTTTCATAATTATCCAGTAGAAGGCCAAAAATTGAGGGACAACAACTACATATAAAGAATTCACCATCTCCTCAATCGATGCAAACATTATCCTACCATGCTTCTTCATTATTTATAGGTAACAGAAAAAAAATGAAAAACAAACAGAGAAGCTGAGAAGATGATTTTTATTATAAGCTACCACAAACAGAGCTAGAGCAAAAGTTATCGGGCATTGGCCCCAATGAAGCCACCTTTTATAGGATAAATTGCATACTTAAATCTAGGTTCACCAAAGACCTTTTACAATTACTGCAAAGTGATACCTTCTCAATTTTTTGTAATGTAATTGATGGGCAGTCGAAAAAAGGAACCAGCAATTTCAAGTTGCGAGCATATAACTCAGTACCTGAACTTCCAAGACAGTCAACATAGTAAATATCTGGCTTTTTTCCAGAAGTGCAGAGAATCATGTTCTTGCCATTGAATGTCAGAAAAACAAGTTCCCACATTTGTATATGAGCATGAAAGCACATCCCATTTTCAGTGGGAGGGGATGGTGGAGATAAAGGGTAGATAATTCGAGGAAGAACTACTTGTGTGCTATTATAATCTTCATTTCAAGTGTGATGAGAAAACAGTATATGTACAGTACATTGCCGAGTGCCTTGGGGGAGGGGGGTGATTAAGTAAAGAACCAAGCACCCAAAGTTAATTTCCCCACAACTGAGGAGCTTCTAAAATACTGAAAAAAAATAACTTGGGGAAAAGCACTTGACAACTGCAAACATCCCCAAATACATAAGTTCCAAATGTCTATGGTTCTCACCTTGAAAACTGATGGTTGGATCTTCAAAGATACAATCTTTGGCATAAATTGCAGAAGTGAAGATCCCTACTTCCCAATGAAACAGACAATCAATAACTTACATATGCAACAGGCGTGGACTTCAAAGCAACTCTATATTCATGTAAGCTCATGAATTCCTCTTTTGAAAAAAAAATTCATGAATTCTTATGATTATTTAATAAATTGAAAGTCTGAAACACATAGCCTAATGGAGCTAGAATTTGGTTTATGTTTCATGTCAGCTAGTCTCACGTCAGTTCACTTAACTGATGAAATTTCAATCAAAACTTTTTTGACTAGCTGTACACACATATTTGGCAATTTGCTAGAAGCCTGCTCAATTCATGGCTTTCTTTTTATTCAACGATTTAGATAATTGAAACACAGCAAGTGACCAGAGGAACATATAAAAGGAGAAACAGGCCACCTGTAACAAAATAAGCATTGTCATATTCTGACTTGAGGTTCAGTATCACGTCATCCACACTTGAAACAGGAAGCTCATCCTTTTCTTTATAGCTCACTCCATTCAATCTACAAAACATACAAAAGAACTAAAACATGAAGACTTGCAGCTATTAAGATTACAACAACAAAAACTCAATCCCATATTTAAGTCGGGTCGGTTACGTGAATCTTTCCAGAGTCAACATTCATCAATCTTCTTCCACCAAGCATAAAGTCCCAAACCAAAGCAGGATATTAGATTAAAGAGGAAACACGGGTGGCTTACCCATCTTTATTTGAAAAGGAGAAAAGCCTTAGCAGCTCTGTGACTCCACTCACTGCCAATTTCAAAACCTGTGGCGTTCCCCTAGTCCTAGTTATGGTCTTATTACTGTCATCATCCACGGCACCTAAGCAGCATCGAACCCTGTGATTCCTCTGCAGAAAAGCAACGGCATTTGGTGGACAAGAAAGCTCAAAAATTGAACTTGATAATCAATTGTATTCAGACAACAACAGAAACACAGATTACCCCGAAAGATATGGTTGGATTTGGTGAACAGATTCCTGCCATCTTCTTCAACCGACACAACTTAACCAGTTAAGTCCCCTGACTCGTCCCCATCCCATGTTTTTCTCCCAAAACTCCGATATATTTTTTTTTCCCATGCTAGCCACTAAATTTCTGCCACGTATGGATTTGAGCTCTTTACTTGAGATGATTTTTCCCGTCACTATTTTTACCTTTTCTAAATCATGGAAATTTAGGTTCATCTATACTTGACACATTTATGGCATATTTTTTATACAGCAAAAGATGCAAGTAAGAACAGTTTTATTACACAATATTATTTAATTATAATAATTAATTATTATATAAAAATATATTAATTATAAATAACAGGAATAAATTTATAATTTTTTTAGAGTAAAAATATGTATTTTTTATTTTATTTTTTATGTGAGGAGCCTTATGTAACAAAACTTTTTGAATAAAAGGGTTTATCGCAATGTATGTAAGCCATTGTCAGCCAGTCAATTTTTTAACTAAAATTTAAGTCAATTGATGACATCAAACCTCAATTAATTTTAATTAATTTAATATACATAGATCTTAAATATATTTATAATATTTTTATATAAAATAAAAAAAATTAAAATATATAAATATTTTATTTATTTTTTATCTAATTTTTTGTTTGTTATATTATATTTATTTGTTTTATAATAATAATAGTCCACACGTATGACTTAACAGCAGTCTAGTGCTCTCCAATAATGGAATCATTGAAATGCTAGTTTGGAAAACTTTCTTTATCATAACCCACTTTTCTTATCCATTCTGCTTCCTCGGAATTCTCGGTTCTGTGTCAAAGCCTTTTCCAGTTCCGAACCAGCGCAACCACTGGCAATTATGGCAGGATCCAATGACGTTGCTGCCGAAGTTTCTCGCTCTCGCCCTCTTAAGATCATAGCCGGAGCTGACTCCTTCGGCTGCGACCTCAAAGACACCTTGGTAAACCGCCTCCGCTCTCTCAACATAGACGTGGAAGATCTCGGTACTTCCTCTTACTACACCATCGCCGCCGAGGTTGGCCGCCGAGTTTCCTCGGCGACCACGAAGCCACTCTCCCCATCCCCTGAAGTTCGTGGCCTCCTTGCCTGTGGCACCGGTGTAGGCGTCTCCATTTTCGCCAACAAATTCCCCGGCGTCACCGCCGCCACTTGCCTCTCCACCGATGATGCCAACAACTCTCGATCCATCAATAACTCTAACGTCCTCTCCGTCTCCGGCATGTCCACCTCCCCGGCCTCCGCCCTCGAGATTCTCGAAACTTGGCTAAATACTTCCTTTAAATCCCCATGTCCCGCCTCCAAATTCGCTCCTTGGAGCGAAGACATCTCGAATTTTCTCGACAATTCCCTGTCCGAGATGCCCGAAATCGGAAAACAAGAAAAAGCCCAAGAAAATCCCAAAGAAAATGAAGCCCAATCTTCACCATGCACCCTCTGTTGTCTAGTCAAAAACCGCAATCTAGAACCGATAGACATAATCCCAGGTGGGTCAATGAAGATCGTGCGAGAAAGCCCCACATCCGCAATAATTAGCTTCAAGGCCGGGTCCATCGAGCCGGCGCACCACCACACGTTTGGCCACGACTTGGTGGTGCTGAAAGGGAGCAAGAAAGTGTGGAACTTGAGCAAGAAGACAAAGTACGACCTTGGTGTGGGAGATTATCTGTTTACTCCAGCTGGGGATGTGCATAGAGTTAAGTATTTTGAGGACACAGACTTCTTCCTTAAGTGGGAAGGGAAGTGGGATATTTTCCTGGATGAGGATCTTGAGGTTGCCAAGAGTGCTATTGAGAAAGAAGCAGAAGATGGGTTTGAGTGGTTCAAGTAGAAAAGCTTGAATCTTTGTGCGCCTTTGAGCATAGCTGCAATGATATGTTGTATGTTTAATGTTTTTGCTTTGGTGTTGCTAATGGACAGAGATGAATTTTTTGTTGTTTTGAATCAAAAGAGAGAGAGAGAGAGAGAGAGAGAGAGAATGCGGTATATGTGTGCTGCTGTTTCACTGTTTTGATAAATAAACTGCAATATTCTGTTTGAAGTTTCAGTTGCTCTTCTCATCTTGATGCAAGTAATGTTAATTTTAGCAATAGGCTTTTGGAAACAAATGACAAAACCTCTGCTTTACTCTTTCAAGCCTCTTGTTATTGTACTTGAAAATTTCATGACTTGGACTTGTTCAACACGATGGATTCATTTTCTCTCCCTTGTTTCATTCTGTCAGTGGACTTAGCTTCATTCCTGTTCCAGCTCAATATAGCAGCCTTTGAAGATGAATCAGAGGACTCCAGGTTTGCAGGAGAAGAAACAACAGTAGCAACTTCTATTTTGTTCTAATGGGATGTTCTTAGTTGGATTGTAACTTAATGTTTATAACTTCAGTTATGGGAATTCAGAAAGGACGATTGAAATGGTCTTTGAAAGTTGTATTTTTGCCATAAAGCAGTTTTACCAACTGCAATGTCAGTCGGAGTTGATAGAAAATCTGCCAAGTTAATTTGCTTAAGTATAGTAAACGGAGTCGAAAACTTCTTGTATTCATCGTACTACAATCCTTGTACTAATCTCCCGTCTAAAGGAGTTTGAAAAATTCTGCTGCAATTTTTACTGTATTTCAGTTTGAGACTTCATTTCTGCCTCCTTCAACCAAGACACACTGCCAAGTGACAACTTGCATTGTTCCAATAGAGCATGGTTCAATCTAGCAAAACATTGTTGCCTGAACTTTCCTGTCAACATGGGCATGGACTCAATCTATATCTCCATCGAAACTTGCAGTTTCAAGCCACTGAATGGTAGAAAAGTTACCTGATTATAAGGACTTAATAGGTTAAAAAAATCTATAAAATTGTTATCATATCTAATGCTCCGCGTAAATTGAGGACGATATTGTTTAGTTTATTACAGATGGGTTCTGGTGGTTACTGCGGTTGGTCTTGGAAGGGAGACCATGCATTGCTTCACGGAACTTGAAAGATTAGGTTTTAACAAAGATAACGAGTTCCAAGCTATATTTTCCTTAAAAAAAAAAAAGTAAAACAGGCAAAATAAATACCAAATAAATATCATTTTATTAATATTGTCAGTGACAATTAACACATGTAACTCATAATTAAGATCAGAAAGCATTCATTTCATATGATAATTCTCTATAACAGAACTCGTCGTACTTTCGATGCTGGGTAAGCTATGTTCTAGTGCATAGTATAGAAATGAAAACTATTGGTAGCGTTTGAGGGCACACAAGAATTTCACTGTTGATGTGAGTTTACTTTAGAAACTCCAAGAAGGGCCCAAACCACCTTACAGAGTTGGATGGAAGTTCTACTTAGGCCAGTCTTGTTCCAGGTGGTCCAATTTGCCCAAAACCCAACCAGATCAGCAATTACTACAAAAGTACATAATGAAAAGGCTAAAAGACAAGGCAGACACCCACAATGACAGGACCCAGGCCTAAAAAACTAATAAAGTTTGCTTGTAGCCCAGGCTAAGTTCAAACAGATGGACCCCAGCTAGCACGACAGAAGCGACGACCGATTGCAAATAAAAGAAGCAATAGACGCACCATTTCTAATGATATTATCATGGGTGAATCCATCAAGTTTTACTCATTTCTTTCTCCACTGATTGCCCCATGTCGGTCCAATCACATTATCTCCAGTCCCATTCTACACAAAGTTCAGATTTAATATCCATACTAGAAAATAAAATAAATAAAAATATCCTTTTTTTTTTTTTTTTTTGGAGCTTCAGTGCAATTTTAGCTGTACAAACTTTTTATGTTTTTTTTTTTTTTTTTTTCATACAATTGTCATCATTTTATTTTTTTTCCAATTTTGATGTGATGTATTAATAGTCATACAGAGGTAACCACAACAAAACCCCAATAAATTAGGAAAAAGAAAAAATTAATAAAAAAAAGGAAAAGTTTAACAGCTCTTCTAGGATCAAATCTACTAACCCAAAACCAACAGACATAGATTTTGTTAGGAGAAAAATATATAGAATATTCAAAAAATTAGTTCTAAACTTGCAATTAAATTTTAAATATTTTTAAGTTTTTATTTAAGTTATACATTTTCTAAATTTATTTCAAATAAATCAAATTTAGACTAAATGTTGTCAAAACAATTAAAAATTATATATTAATTAAACAAAATTATTATTACTTTATTATTTATTTTATCTAAAAATAATTATTTTAAAATAAATTTTAAAAATATATAACTCAAATAAATATATTAAAAATTTAAAATTTGATTATAAAAATTTTATAAATATTCGAGACAAATTTTTTACATATATAAATATATATATATATATATATATATATATATATATACACCGGAAGTTTGGACAGAAAAAAAAGGCATCCTCCGCAGAGAAAAGATGAGGCTGACCTGTTCAACAAAGTTTGTTTATGTTTTGGTCAGGTCACTTCTGCCTTCCGGCCTCTGGGGCTCACAGGATTGTACCATTTGAGACGAACGCCAGCGTAGGGCATGTACTCTATAAAGAATTACGAAAAGGTTATATACAATCATAATATAGCCGTATGCACCCAAAAAAAAAATAAAAAAATTATTACTTAATTTTAAATTTATTAATATTTAAATTAAATATAATAAAATATATTTAAATTTAATAATATTTAAATAATAAATTATTTTTATAAAAAAATTAAATATTAATAATAATAATAAATAATTTTTATCACATTTATAAATATAATAATTAATATATATAATATTTTTTATATTTAAAAAATATTAAATGTGCATATTAGATAAATGTAAATATATATTTAAATTAGTTATTATAAATTTTTTAATTTTTTTATAAGAATATAAAATTTTATATTATTTAAATATAAAAATATTAAGTGATTTATAATATTTTAATTTTTTTTTATTTATAAATTTAAAATTTTAGATAATTATGGAAGTGTAAGAAATTATTTGATAATATTACTTGTCGAGGTCAAGAGATGAGTCAATGGCAATATTCGTTGAGGAAAAAAAAAAAAAAGAAAAAACGCAATTAACTAGAGCCCGCGGGGAACAACCGTTTCTTTGATCCTGTTTTGCTTCCCAAGTTCTCATCTTTCTTTAAATGCATGCGTAAATGGATAGCAAAAGACTCCAGTTTGATATATAAGACGAAGGTATTTATTCTCTTCCATGAAGATTTTTTAGAAGGCTTCAACACAAGTGTTTATGTCTGTAAATGTCGAAACTTTCCATGTTTCTCTGTTTGCATGTGAGTGTGTGAGGTAGAGGGCCATGGGAGAGAAAGTCTTGATAGAGACATAGCACAGAGAGAGGGAGAGAAAGAGAGAGAGAGATTCTTTTCGCATTTTCTCAGTGTGGGGTAGTCTTCAAAATCCAGTTGCCGTATCCTACACAGTTGCCTTTTTTTGTTTCCTATTGCTGTTTGAGCCGTCACTTTCTTGAGGTATACTTGCGTAAATACATTTGTTTTTTCTTTTTTTTTTTAATATAATTCCCTTAAAAATGGTGACTTTAAATGTTTGAACAGTGTAAATAGGCATGACAGCTAAGCAAGTTTACTTTTTGTCTGCTCCTCTCCTCGTTTGCTTTACTTCCTACATTCCCAAATTTTTGTCCTCAATTTGGATAATTGGGTGTGCATTGTCTTGCTTTCTCTAAGCTTTAGATTGAAGGGGTTTTTGCAGAGATACATGTAAGGCAGCCCACACACAGATCAAAACTCTGCCTTGATTACCTAATTCTGAGACATTTATGAGATGGGTTTTTGAGGTATGAGCTTTTTATCTGGTTATGTTCTTCTTTTTGCACATGATTTCTTCGTTTCTCAGTCATATCGTTTGGTTTAATTTTAGCTATACGATTTAGCTCAGGCTTCTATGAAAGGCCACTAAGTGAAAAGGCGAGAGACAGTTTCTGAGTATCAACTTGGAGTTTTTGGGTGTCAAAATGAGGGATTTCCCATCTTGTTTTGGCGAAAGTGGGGTACAAGTAGCTGACTCTTCCTCTTCGAGTGCCAGCAAACATGCGCATGATTTGGTTACTTGTGTGTATCAATGTCGAATTCGAGGCCTGTCTTGCCTGATCACAGTTACATGGAGTAAGAATATGATGGGTCAAGGCCTAAGCATAGGAATTGAGGATTCTGCAAATCATTGTTTATGTAAGGTGGATATTAAACCCTGGTTGTTCTCAAAAAGAAAAGGGTCTAAGAGTTTTGAAGCGTATTCTTGTAGAACTGACATTTATTGGGACCTCTCATCAGCCAAATTTAGATCAGGGCCTGAACCATTAGAAGGATTTTATGTTGGTATTGTTGTGGATAGGCAGATGATTCTACTACTTGGAGATATGAGGAAAGAAGCTTTTAAGAAAACAAGTGCTACCCCAAGTCCTTCCAATGCAGTTTTTGTGGCTAAGAGAGAGCATGTTTTTGGCAAGAAGGTGTTTACTACCAAGGCTCAGTTTTATGGCAATGGTCAAATTCACGATCTCGCAATTGAATGTGATACATTAGGCATCAATGATCCGTACCTCGTTGTTCGTGTTGACTGCAAGACTGTGATGCAGGTGAAGCGGCTTCGATGGAAGTTTCGTGGAAACCATACCATATCGGTCGATGGGCTGGCCGTGGAAGTTTTTTGGGATGTTCATAATTGGCTCTTTGGCACATGCATGGGAAATGCTGTTTTTATGTTCAAGACATGCCTTTCTGCTGAGAAGTTGTGGGCTAGCCAACCACTTTCAGATCCCAATATGTTACAATGGTCTTTTGCGCAGAGATTTATGGATTCCAAATCACAGAATCTGGATTTTTCTCTGATTCTGTACGCTTGGAAGAATGAATAGAGCATCCCAGAATATTATCTTTGAGTGCTAACAAAAATGATAAAATGAGTTGTGAATTTCATAAGTTATGTGATTGATTACTCCTAGTCTGATTAAACAGGAAATATTTGTATTCTATTCACCCTGTCTTGTTGAGTAACCTGAACAATTGAATGGATTATATACAATTTTGTTCTTTAGATTGCCAGTTGTTCCTATTGAAGTCTTTTAGCTTCATTTCTATCTTTTCCACTAAAAATCCAAATATCAACAACATACTTTAGTTAATGGCGGAAATTTTTCATTGTTGTTCAAGTTCTTTGTACCACATGCAGCATTTAGCACATCCTGCCTCAATATATATCTTAAGGTGATATTTCCACAATGATCGATATGCAGCTGTGGTGTGTCTCAAATGTAAGTATGCTTTCCTTGTTCTTAAGTAGATTCAATCAATGCCAATGTTTGAACTCGTTTACCATTCCTTTGTATTGGCTTCCTTCTGTTGCAGATGCTTTGAGTTGTTGCAGCTGAGAAGAGCAAGAGGACATCAAGATTGCTTCATCCTTAATGTTTGTGAAGAAGTAGCAGGTGCTTAGCTCTGTAATGTTGCATCCAAACTCAATTGTTGTATTGGCATTTACCTTTTACAGCCACAAATCCTTCTCTTCAATTTTTTTTTTCCCTTAACAATACATGGCAGCAACCAACAAGGAGATTATGGTTTGAACAAAGGGGGAACAGAAACCGATGGTACATGGAACATAATGTTATCTAAAATTGCCTCTGAGCGGACAACCTCTGATAGTATGTCTTATTGATCTTACTCTGTGGCTTATTTGCATGCAACTTGTACTATCTAATGCTATGTATTCAGAATCCTATACCTTTATAATATCAAAATGCACCTGCGTGTTAACGTGCCCACCTAACTTGATCTTTGAACCTGTGAAAGATTCATGATGCAACTCTCTTTCTATGCAACGTAAGTTATCCAGTCTCTGTTTCTTACTCTTTTTCATGATCAAAGAAAACAAATTTTCTGCTCTGAGAAATATAGAAAATTATTCAGATGACCCCACTTGTTTGAATGAATGATTAATTAGCTGGCCTCTTCTGTGCCGTCTTGTGTGGACTTACTCTGTACATTTTGGTATTATACTTTCATTTGGTTGTCTTACAGACTTGGCTTGCCTTGTTATGGCCACTTGTCTCTTGTCAACATTGTTGCCAATTTTCAATTTGGTTAGATTTACCATGTTAAGGATTCTGTTTAGATAGAGATAAGCCATCATCAAAGATGCAAGATTTGTAATTTTGTATGCATTGTCCGCACATTGGAAAGTCCCATACTTGCTGTATGTGAAGTTTGATATTAGAATGCCCTCACCTAGGAACCTATTTCTAAGCTGGCTGTTCTATTATGGTATCCTGCTATGCTAATCCATTGCTCAGATACTGGAACCCTTTTTCTCTGTTTGAATGAATTCCCCAGCACATCGAATACGAATAACAGGAATCTTTGCTGGCAGTTTCTCATCAAAGTTCTCATTGTGTAGCCACTGAGCAAGAAACAGGACCTGAGTTTGATCATTTGGTTGTTCCTGTCCATTAGATCATCTTTGTGATGACCAAACAATAAAAAATCATCTGTAAGTCAATAGGTTCATGACACAAATCTTTTCTCGTCAATGCCTGAGTGCAAAACGTGACAAACTGCATTTTCAATATCAAGTGCATAGGCTTACCAGTTGGAAATGGCACGTAGCTGTTGCTGGGTTCCAAATGACCCTACTCAACACAACCTGGTATGTCAGTTATAGACCTAAAAAATGGCCCATCTACCCAACCGTTTCTTTGCTTGGAAGGGTGAGGTCAGACCCAACAAATGCTAATATTATATGTAGTGTGTCTAAGCCTATCCTTGGCCAGTCCATAAACCTAGACCGCAGCCTGAGCTAGCCTAAGCAGGTTATTCGTGTGATGCGGCTGGCTGGCTGGCCGGCCGTTGAACAAGTCAGGATTATAGAAACAATCCAAGATCATGCTCCAACATTGGTGGGATTTATTTGGGATAAGCCTGTCGTGCTGTCTACATGGTTAAATCAGTTAGAATAATGATAAATAGTCTTGAGTTTTGTTTCCCGAGAGATGTTGTAGATTGATGATAATAAAGTAATAAGTGGTTTATAGATAATATGATCGTAATAAATTATTCATCTATATTATTATTTTAATAAAATAGAATCGAGACAAAAGTCAGAAAAAAAAAAGACTATTTGGTTTTATTATTTTTTTATTAATGTTTGTTTGTCTTTGGAGGACTTTGTCTCTTGCCACCCAGACAAGTCTGAGTTCACCATATTCGATTGTGTAAAGATTTAGTATGGCTCCGATTGGTTATTTCATAGGCTTTTGTCCTTTGTACGCTTCGTGCTTTCCATTTAGACCCAAAAGATTTAAAAATAAAAGCCCAGTAAGAAGGTTATGGCTGTACTGTTTTATTTGCTTAATTTCCATTTGGGTGCAATGCTGCTCGAAATGATGCAACTTTTTGTTTTTATTCGAGAAAATTCCAAGTGTTGCATATTTTTATTGAGTATCATTCTTCTCTTTAACGTGAACAATTATTAAGGAGATTCAAATTATATTTAACTTAATAAACAGAATTAATCAAAATATAAAATTATTATATTAAATATTAAATTAGTATTAATATTTATATTTAATATGTGAAAATTAATATCCTCAATATCCAATAATAATTCGTTATTCACTAAAAAATATAAATATTTTTCTTTCTTTCTTATTCATTGGCAATTACGATAATAAGTAAATAAAAAATTAAACGTAGAGTATAAGATTGAGGTGCAAATAAGCAAGGTTAGGACTAGAAAAATACGGTTTCTTAAAATTTACACAATTTATACATTTTAATTTTAATATAAATAAAATAAAATAAAATTATGAATTAACCTAATTATTTCAATATTGAGTATAAACAAAATGAATTATTCAAATATTTTATCTTTAATTGTTATTATATATCTATTGTAAAAAAAAATGTTTTTGTAAATTTATATAATACATAAATAATATTTAATAATAAATAAATAATATTTAAAATTATATAATAAAATTTTATAAAAAATGATAAATTTTTATATAAATATTATATAATATTAGATATTATTTATACCACGTAATCGAATCCGCCTACAAATATGAAATTAAAATAAAAATAAATTTTTTTTAAACAAAAAACCCCATTTTGGATAAAAAAATAATTACATGAATGGGATAGCAATTAGGGAAGGGACCAGCGGTGAGCTGGCTCAGGAGAGAAAGACTATATACATCTCATTTGATATTTATCGACGAAATATATCTCCTCGGTACTAGAGAGTTTCTTATTATTTTGAGGCTATATATGTGATTGTGGAGAGAAAGACTGCTGCTCATAAATTGCATGAATACGGTTGTAAAAAAAAAAAATAAAAAATCACGAAAATATAGAAAGAGAAAATTTATTATATGAGAATATATATATATAATTAAAAATTCTCTAGTTATCTAAGTCATTTTTTTATATATATATTTTTGAGATTTCTCCATGGTCAACAAACTTTAACGGAATCAACGTCTAAATTTGTTTTAACGAGTAAAGTTGTAAATTTATTTATTTATTTATTAATTATTATTTATATATTTTATTACAATAAATAAATGATATCATATAACCAATACTTGGGCAATTGCCTAGCAAAAAGATCACAAAATCAAACTTCAATGGGCATAACATTTTCTCTTTTCCGTTATTTTCAAAAAAGAGATATAATGTAGTTAGTTAAGATAATTAACTACTAAATAGTTGCCGCTTGGTTGAACGGTCAAAAAGTCATCTTTTTTCAAAGAAACGTAAAATGACTAATTAGGCCTCTAGCCCAGCACTTAATGCTGTCATCGACATGCAACGGCATCGTTTCCCAATCAGCCGCCTGCCCCGTCAACCCACTTGACCTTGCGGCTGCCACTTCCCACGACCTTTTGCCGTACGTATGAAAGCTGCATGATTTTGTGAGGCATCCATTGGTCCCACCACGCAAGCACGACCTTTTTTACTATTATTATATTTTTCTGTCCCGCGAAACCATGAAATGCGATAAGGTGAGTCATTCTACTTTTCGTACCGAAAGAGAAAGTCAATAAGATCACCCGACATCTAATATTTAACGCGTATCTGGAAATGCACACGTACTGTGGGCATTCGCTTGAAGATTAATAACCTCTTCACCACGGAAGTATATCCAAAGCAACAATTTCATTTGCATTGCTAGGCATCTTGGCTACTGTTATGCCCAGATTATCCAAAAATTGAGTCACTTAGAATAGAACCAGGATAAGTAATATCTAGTTCCTCACACTGTATTTTATTTTATTTTTTTATCCAATACAAGCCTTATAATTAATAATTATAACACAAAAAGGTTTAAAGGTAGCTAAATACAACAATAAGAACCCTAAGTCCGTAAACCAACGAAAATTAAGGCCCAAAAGACGACCTTTGTGATGGGTAGATATTACTTGAAAATCCGAGCAGTGACCCGAGATAGAGCAGCAATGACAATGCAAGCACACCAGTGCTTCCAGTCCAGCTGCTGAGTATTAGCAGTTGAGAACTCCACTATCAGCACCTGAATTAGCATGGTGGCAGCCATTACCACAGAAAACAACTTATTCTCGAGTAACCCTTTGAATATGTTTTTTGTCATAAATACCCTTGCATCAAACAAGCTAAACACTTGGCATAGGGCAAAAATATTGAAAATGAGGGTATTCTTAAGATTCGTATCCCAACCAAAAACTGGTCTGCCCTTAAACTGTACTGCCAGTAGGAAAAATACCTGAAACGCAGTCTGAACCACAACTTTCTTCCATGTGATGTAGGTAATAAGCGGCTGACACCCTGCCACTGGAGGCCTCGACATGAGATCATCAGTGGGGTGGTTAGTGGAAAAGGCAAACACTCCCAAGATATCTACAAGAATATTCAGCCACAGTAACTGGACCGATGATAGAGGAGTTTCCCCGGACAAAACTGCTGTAATACAATGGAAGACAAAGGCGGCAATATTGACAGTGAGCTGAAACTGAATGAATTTTTGAACATTATTGAACACACACCTTGCCCACCACAAGACAGTCACCACGGATGCGAAATTTCCATCCAGAATGAGTATACCTGAGCTCTCTTTCGTTACTTCTATCCCTTGTGTTCTCATGGAAAGACCAATATCGGCTTCCTTTAATACATAATCATCACCCTCTCCATCAGCAGTGATCGCCACCACATGGCCTTTTTCCTTCAGACATTTCACCATCAGATCCTTGTCTGAAGGGGACGATCTTGCCATTACTCTTATATTATCTACCCTTTCCATTCTCCCTTCAGATGAGTTGTTTCTAAATTCGTCAGCTTCCATCACATTATTATCTTGTTCAGGATCAAGAATCCCACTTTCAATTGCTATGGCTCTTGCTGTGTAGATGTTGTCTCCAGTGACCATTTTAACATTCACGCCTGCCTTCTTACATGATTCAACTGCTGCTCTAATCCCTTGTCGGAGTGGATCCTTGATTCCCACAAGTCCTAGCAACGAAAGTCCAGTTTCTTCAAGATTCTTAGAAGCATTGCCAATGGCTCCAGTGACGCTTTTGTGGGCAAAGGCGATGCAGAATAGGCCTTTGGCTGCCATACGTTGAATTATTTCCTTAAATTGCAATCGTCCATCCTCATCCATCTCCTCTTCTGCTCCAGTTTTGACATAATAACTTGAGCACATGGCCAGTATCGTCTCAGCATCTCCTCTCCAGTGTGTATGAATTTCATTCTCACTTCTTTTTCTTATCAGCAGGGCTCCACTTCTCTTTGTCTCTGGATGGATGGAAACTTCACAGGTTTCTTTTGTTTGATTAACATCCATACCCATATCCAAAACAGCCCAAGAAAGTATTGCTTTTTCGGTTGGACTACCGGAAACATTGGGAGATGAATTGGGTGGTGCAGGTTTGTCAACAGTACCTGTTGTGTTTAGAGAAATCCCTTCTTTTAGCAAAACAGAGACCTCTGGTGCTGTCTCCATTGAAGTATTGAACTCAATTGCCTCTTTTCCTAGCCAAAACTCCTCAATCTTCCTTTGGTTCAGCGTAAGAGTGCCAGTTATGTCTGTGCAGATTGTTGTTGCTGAGGCCATCGTTTCGTAAGCAGCGATTTTAAGAACCATCGCATCGTTCATCATCTGCTTCATAGAGTAAGCTAAGGTTAGTGTTGCAGCCAACGGCAGACCTTCGGGAATAGCGAGTACCACAATTGTAACCGTTTTGTTAATAAAGCCTACTATGGCCTCAACCATATCGACAATATTCTTCTCTTTGTGGTTGAACCACAGAATCATGGAAACAACAATGGCCACAGCCAATCCTGCCTTACTGATACGAGAAGTCAATTTGTTGAGGTATGCTTGTATTGGAGTCTGCTGCTCATCCAAGATAAATAGATGATCGTTTCTAGAACTCATTATCTTTCCCCAGGTGGTATTCATGCCCACTGATGTTACAATCATGAAACCAAAGCCACTAATAACCTTGGATCCAGAGAGAAGGAAAGGATTTCTTGTGCTATTGACCTCCACAACTTGGCAACCATCGCCTGATCTCAAGCTGGACTCGTCCACCTTCAAGGAATAGCCTTCCAAGAGCAGGCCATCGGCCGGTACCTGATCCCCAGCCCTTAAACAAGCAACATCACCAACAACAATATCACATAAAGATACCAAAAAATGTCTCCCACCTCTAACAACTTGCACCTTCATAGGACTCATCATCTCATTGGAGACCTTTCGAAATTGTCTTGACAGCATATATTTTGTTATTGAAGAGACAATAACCGCAAGAAATAGGCCAATGATGCTGCTTGCACCATCATAGCACCCATCTTTCAGGCCATGCTGTTTAATGCCAAAAGCTAGAGACATAACAGCACAGACAAAAAGGATGATTAGGGTTTTCTCCTTGAGTGGCTCTAGGAAAAGTCTAGCAAAGCCTTTCTTTGGTTGTTGTTTCTTGCACCTATTTGCACCAAACACCTGCCTTCTACGTTCAAGATCATCTTCAGCAGCAGCAGAGAGACCTTCCTTTACATCGCTTCCAAGGGTTGCTGCAACTTGCTCGGCTCCTCCAAGTCGCTTCAAAAGCTCAATGTTCTTTTCTTGTACCATATCAATGAGTGTTTTCGGATCAGAATTGACCATCAAAGGCATGCTTACTTGGACCTCGCCGGCGGGTGCATGCCTAGCAGCGCAGGAAATGGACAAGTTGACAAGAAGCCTTGTAAAACGTATGACTGTGAAAGTCACGCGCCACCTTTGTCCATGGTGTTTCGGCTGCTGAGAATCTTGATGGAGCATTGCTTACCAGTTAAAAAGAGAAGCAGCTGGAGAAAGGATGGGCAAGAGAGAGGGGTGTGGACCGAAGGTGATACGGAATTACTTGATCTTGATAAAGTGCCTTCAGAGGCCTTCCCGGCTTTGTTTTTTAGCGCTACATGAGGCGCCACTCTTCCACGCAACCCAGCGGTGGCCACCCTCACATGCCGGCGGTGGTCTTAATTTCTTTTTTACCGTGTCTTATCTAACTATTTTAAATTTTTAATTAAATAAATTTTTTATATAATAAAATTTTGTTATTAAATTTAATTTTATTTATTTAATTAATTTATGAAATGAAATATATAAATATTTTTAAACTTTTATATTTTATTTTTTAAAAAAGTAAAATTTATAAAAATAAACTATATAATTTATTATTTAATAACTTTTTTAAAAAAACAATATAAAAGAAAATATTTGTTTTATCTATATTTGTGTCGACCAATAGACCAGTGAATAAGTGTGGTTAAGGGCAAACGAAACGCGGAGAAGATTAGAAAGGAGTATTTATGATGCGGGGCATTTGAATGAATTAGAAAGCAGTGTGAATTAGGTTTTTTACAAAGACAAATAGGTTAAATGTTATGAATTGCCATACTTTGAATTGCAGGTTTAATATTCTGTTTTCTTTCCCTTAAGTCTTTGTTCTAGCAGGCCTGGGCCCACTTGCAAGTTGCTCGGTTTTCGTGTATTACCATCTATCAGTAGTGCGCGCCTCGCTAAAAAACAGAAGAATAAAAAAAAAGGTGGACTGTGAGGAGGCACTGTCCTCAACCTCCATCTATCATTACTCATCTAAATTCTCTTTTCCCATTCACCATTCACGAAGCAACTTGTCATGAGTAAGTTTTGACTTAATTGACCTTTCTTAAGAAAGCGTTGAACCCTTGTACAAGGGGCCAAAAAAAGATCAATTATATCATAGATAATATAAAAAAAATTATATAATAATTATTATTTAATATAAAATATGTTATAATTATTATATAATATATAATTATATTTATTATACGTTTATATGTAATTATTATATATTTAATTTAAATTTATCACGAATCAGATAATTTTTATAAAAATAATTAACTTCTTCTCTGTTACTTCATCCCCTCTTGTGAAACTTACAAAGCGCATCTGACCTATTACTTCTTCCCCAATCAGAATTTCTTCCCTCTCCTTAAGATATCATTTCGGTTTTTGACAAAAAATTATGTTGCCAATCGCGGCTTCTAGATGATACGCTTAGAAAGCAAAATGGTGCTAAAGCTGTCAAGTTTGGACGGAGCTGACCTCTCAAGTTTTTCAACTTGGAGCAAACCTGACGCCCGTCAAGAATAAAACAATTATACTACTCTTTTCTTTACTTTTTTTTTTATTTTATTGGGGTTATGAGCTAAGTGCGAACGACGGGCATTGAACCCCCCCATGGTAATTCACAAGCCTTGATCCACTTGGCTACATCCGCCCCTAATACTCTGTTTAAAAAAACTTTTTCTCAAGAATAAAACAATAAAAAACTAACGCTAAAGCCCCCGGGCAAGTCGACCTTATTTCATTCTTCCTCATGTGGTGCTCGCCGGCACATTGCATGGGTTGTTTCCTCCCCCCTCATAATGACGTACGGCAGCTTTTTTTTAAAACAGTATATTTATAATTTTTTAATATTTTATAAAAATTAAATATTAATAATTTTAATATTAATATTTATAATTAAAAAATAAAAAAATAATCATAAAATTTATCACTTATTATATATATATAATTATATTTATTATATCTTTACATATAATTATTATAAATTTTATTTAATTTTATTATATACTATATATTTTTTTAATAAAAATATTTTAAAATAAATATATATATAAAATATTTCAAATTAATTATATTTCTATAAATAAATTTTTTTTATATATTTATTATTTTAATAGGTGTATTATTTTATATTTAATAAATTTTATTTTTTTGTTAATATATATATATATATATATATATATATATTCTTTTTTTATATACATATTTATAATAATAATTATTAATTATATATTTTAATAAATATTTTAAATTTATTATTTAAAAATTATTAAAATTTTGTATCTATAAAGTAAATATACATATAAATATTTTATATATATATATAAAATTTTTTATGATGTTGAATTTTTTAACACGAAATCTACAAAGTTGATTTGATTTGAGTCTCGGGGTGAGCGAAGGGAAGAATGTTCAACGTCGGTGGAAAGGAAAGGGTATCACTTTTCTTATCAATATTTCTTACCAAATACCCATTCACACGTCCCGGTCTTCGGCCCGAGCTGTATGAGGCAGAAAGTCGTCTCACGTACGGTTCGGAGGCCGAGCCCCACCCCAGCAGTAATGGTGCGGCTTAGGTCAACTAACACAAAGAAGATACAGTTCACTCAACGATTGCCTTTGGGTTCCGAACTCCATATGGGGAAGGAGCGTTGTTGTTTGCGAGGTCTCGATCATTTACATGGACCCACTTTTCATTCCATTTGTGGGAATTTGATGATCTATAAACCGTCCCTAACGAACGATCGGCTTATGTTTGAGCATGATGAATCACTTCGTGCCGACCTGTTGCTAATAAACTTTCCGGCCTCATATGAGAATGGAAAACTGGAGCATTTTCTGCATTGGTGGATGAAGAATCGCGAACATAATAATTTCTGGTTGACCATGTTCCCAGAAAAAAGATACTTTCGAGAAAGGACAAAACACGACTGAAGTGACTATTCATATAAATCTATTTACGGATCTATATGCTTTGATTGGAACTGGAAGTTTCAGAAAAGGCGGCTGGTATACCACCATAATGAAACTGTCTTTTTTTTTTTTTTTCGGATAGGATTTATGTTGGCTTCGTTAGGAGGCTCGCGTAGTTTGTTACGTCAGCTCCAAAAGTATAAGTTGCGTTGGCATTGAGAAAGTTCCGTGGAATTCATAATTGCATAAAAGGAGTCAAAGTAATGGCTGCGGCGCGTCTAGGCTCTGAAGAGCGGGTCGGGTCGGCAGGCGGGCGAGACAGAATGGGCGAGCACTACTAACCAAGCCAAGCCTAGTTCTCGCCGATAGGCGCTGCTAGCTTGCTTCCAAGCCTTTCCTTATATTATATAAATAATATAAAATTTTTATAAATTATGATCATTTCCTCTTTCCTTTTCTTTCTCCCCTGGCCTGGTGTAGGCCAAACTTCAAAAAGGCCCTACGGAGCCCTTTACTTACTTGTGTGAGCCCTACGCCTTCCCTTACCCCCATATATCCCCTTCGCTTTCTTCATCCACACTCGCGTCGTGGGTTTCCGTGGACGATTAACAATCACTGCCAATGCAGTTATTTCCAGAGAGGTAACGAGGGTCTTCAGCCCGATCGTCGCCTCTCAAAAGCCCAAGCCCTATCGAATCGAAGAAGGCTGCCTCGTCTGTTTGCGTCGCATCACTTTTTTCCAGTACAAATTCTAGACCCGCCAGACTCCGAAATTCACCAACTACGGCAGCGCATCAACGGTCTAACTACGAAATCAAGATTTCAATGCCCGGACACTTTCATGGTCGTATAAAATTTTTTTTTTTAATGAATGAAATCCTTTCCGGTTTTTTATATACGTATAGTAGTAGATAAGAAAAAAAAATATTGAACTATTTAGTTCCAGGGTAAGGCCGGAGGACGAGAGCCAGAATTCTCTTTTCTCTAAGGTTTACCTACCTAGAGAATCGTTAGCTGGTATGGCATGCCATCTTCATCCACCCATAAAAATAGGAAATGAAAATGCAGAAAGGCAAATCTAATGAATTAGTAATATAAAAGCATTCTATGTTAGAAAGGATCCAACAAAAAATTTCTGAACCTCATCCTGGTTTAATGTGCATAACTGCGTTATTCCTAAAACCTTTCCCTACTTTCGATCATATAGAATTTCTCTCTACCATTTCCCTGGTTCTATTGATACAGAATGCTTACCCTGCAATAGATCTTATCTATAATCCTAATACTGGCTAGTTCATTCAATTACCTGCCCCAACCTTCCTTAAAAAGACTGATTAGAGCTCCAGTCAGGCTCGTGGAAAAGTAAGTAATATTGGATATGATCTTTTTTGATGGGTCGGAAGAGCAAGCTTCTTCTTTTCAGGCTTCAAGTCTTCTTGTATCCTTAGGTTAAAAACAAAAAAACAAGAATATCTAGATACATACTAGAAATCCCGTGCAATCAATCTAGATGCAGAGAATCGTCTCTTTCCTGTGCTATCAATAAGTTTTCTTCTGGCAATAAGCTAATAGATGTGGAAAATCCGGTGTTAGGAATCGATCCAGATGTGTTCGGTGGATGCGCAGAATCCGATCTTTGAAAGGTAACTATCAATTTCATAAGAGAAGAAAGATCGTAGCGTAGAAGGGAAAGGTTTTGATTCCCTTTTCTTGCTTACTATCTCCTCCATATAAGTAAGAGGAGAAAGAAGCTTATAGTATAGGTAGTAGCTAAGCGCTAAAAAGCTATTGGCCTATATGCTTAACACATGCAAGTCGTATGAAAGACCCCTACCGGACCGGAGGCTGCCCGCCCGGATGATGAATGTGATCTCAAAGAGGTGTTTTATAACAATGACCACTACGAACGAAGGACCAACGACGATCTTTGAGGATAAGGGAAAGAAGCGGGGTAGAGGAATTGGTCAACTCATCAGGCTCATGATCTGAAGATTGCAGGTTCGAATCCTGCCCCCGCCTAATCACTTGAGATACTTGATAGAGTCCTGATCGTGAATCGGGGTCCTAAATAGAGGAGAGCAAGAGCCTTTGCCTTTTTTTGCTATGTAAATAGATGGCCGGAGGAAGAAGTGCCAGACCCTCAAAAAAAGAATGGATTAAGGTGATAGAGTGTTACAGGAGACGCTAGGCTTCGGAATTGAAAAAAAGTGCTCTTTTTTTTCGTCAGCAAATTTCGCTCATCAAGTTCTTGTTTGATCTGCCGCTGTTATAACACCACAATATTCGTCCTTTTGGGATTAATGCTCTTAATGGTGAATCGATCATTCGATATCCTTTGCCTTATGCGAGGACGTAATGGCAGAAAAGTAATGAACCCTGCGATGGCTACTGAATAACCTCCTTTGACTTTCTTAATAAAAAAGCCTTTTACCTTTGTATTCGTTCGAAAAATCTTGTTCAGTTCCATCCAAGCTCGGTTTTGTCTGAATCTTCGTGGAAAAATAAGAAGCGGTTCACCAGCCACTACATCTGTGGATCCCACCAAATCATTAAACCTGGCGGCTGCTCGCTCTTTGATCAGTGATTCACCGGCCACTAGATCGATGAAGAATCTCTCCAGAGTCTTCTCTTTGATCAGTGATTCACCGGCCACTACACCCAGGGATCCAACTTTATTCTCAAACCTGGTGGCTCGGTTGATTGGAACTCCTGTAAGCTCATCTTGCATACAAATTCTGGGGGTCCCAAGTCCTACATTTACCAAGAACATTTCTTCCCTTAAGCGTAAAACTTCAGATTGTAAGGCGTTTCCACTACATAAGAAAAAACTTGAATTAGATCTTGGAAATGATCGACTCAAATAGATGCTCATCATAAGCTTTTTTTTCCTCCTACTCCTATTGATCAGAAGCATCCAGCAGCTTGTTAGGAGTAGGTTTTGGCTTGCCCCTGTCTCTAATAATAGGGTATCCAAAGCTCCTTCTTTCAGCTGGTGCGCAGGAGCATCTCATGGATCGTCTTTGACTTTTTTCGTGTGCTGCCAAGTAAAATGAACTTCTTAGGGAAGAAGAGCAGAGGAAGAATTCCCTCTAGGGGTACAATCTATCAGGATCAAAATGTAGAGGCAAATGCTCTGGATCCAGATGCGTACTTGTCTGACTCCGATTCCGAAATTTTCGATAAACATGTGGCCGAACTCATTGCAGGGAAACCTTATACCTGCAAGGCTCTAGCCTAAACTGATTCCAAATCATCAGACAGGAGTCAAAACTCTCAGTCTGCAACCAAGGTGAAAAAAGACTCTTTTGATATCACTAAAGCAGACTCTATCTTTGATCAGCTCTATATCAGGACCAAGACAAAGAATTGAAACTACCCAAGGGTACACTATCCAAAGAAGAGATCAAAGAGAAAAAGTAATGCAAATGGCACAAGACCTGGAGACATAATACTAAGAATTGGGTTGTTTTTCGTAATGTGATCCAGGATGCGATCGAGAAGGGCAGACTCAAGTTCCCAGGAAAAGCAGAAGGATGTCATGCTGGTGGACCAGGATTCATTTCCTGACAGGATGCCTGGGAACATGCTGACTCCGAAGTTCAAGCTAGTCTTGGACACATCGTATGAAAAGCCAAAAGGGCCTGTGTCCATAAAAGGTTGGGTAAGTTGCAAGAACCAATGCCTGGATCCTCTAATGAGAAGTTGCTTTGTGCTAGATGTCATGCAGAGTTAGAAGGAAATGGGCAGAGAGAGAAGAAAGAAAAAGACTTCCTCTTTCGACGAAAGGAAGACCGAAGCCTCCTTATCCCAGCCAGAAAGGCCAAGTAGAGGGTGTACAGATGCCCCTGGATTAAGACAGGCTTAGAGGGCTTGGGGGCATCTAAATCCAAGCCGGGAATGCAAGGAAAGGAGTGACTTTCACCATCCCCGCTACTGTGCCCCAGGCAATGACGAGTAAGGCACAGCCTAGAGAAAACTCTAAGAGTTTCAGGCCACCAAAGACTCCGGTGGGTCAGTGCTTTGAACACAGGCCAAAATACGCTCGCTCCCTTCTTCGAGCCCCCAGATCAAATGAGAATTCGCCAAAAGAGAAGATGGGGCAGCGAAGGACGAGGATGGCTAGGCCAATGAGGGTTGAATACTCCGAGTCAAGAGGGTTCGTTGGAAAGGCTCAGAAGAGCCGTGATAAATAATAGCATCGGAAGAACTCGACCGAAGGGAAATCGGAGCAAGATGTGGATATGCATGACTCCAGTACCTATAAGACGAAAGAAAAGCCCCGCTTTGACCGAAAAGAAGATTTATACATAGGGGACGATTACGACCTTTCAATTAAAAGAAAGGTGGCAGTAAACTATGTGCTACCAAGCGGTCTTTGGTCCGGAAAGTCAAAATAAGAAAACTGGATTCTTTTTTAGAGGATGAAGAATCTCTCCCCCAGTTGCGTAAATCCCAGAGATTGATTCTATTCTGGGAAATTGACGGAAACCCGGTATCCAGAGTCTTGGTGGACAATGGAGCCGAGGTGAACATCCTGCCACATGGTAATAATCTTATCCAAGTCTGAACACCTTCTGAAGTCTCAGTCACTGATGGAGGCGTAGCTCAAAGGAAAGAATTCAAGTTTCTTTACCTGTGGGCAAGACTACTACCCTAAGGTTAGCTTTGTGGTGGATGGTACTGCAGCCAGATTCTGCAAGGAGACGGAGACCAAGCAGAGCCAGCCCCACCATCACCGAGATTGACACACAAAGGATAGAAGCTTGACTGGAATAGGCCGTAAGTCATCTCACTTTCTCGCCCAGAAGCAGATGACGAGAGAAAGATTAAGCCTTTTACGAAGACTCAAAGGGTTGAAGGCCCTGCAAAGAATTCTTAATATACTTTGGAAAAGAAAGCATGGCTCCACAGCCGGCTGACTGTGTGTTTGAAGATGAGAGCCATAGGCTTACTCTACAGGCCAATAAGTTTGACCACCAGCACCTAAGAAGATGGAAGATGATAAGGCTGAAGTGCAGGATCCATTCCTAGACAAAAATCTAGGAGAGGGGACAGAATCACAGCCTACATTCATTCATTAGTAGCCTTCTTTCTGAAGAGCAGCAGAGGCAGTTAATCGTGCTACTCAATGAGTTTAGGGATTGCTTCGCTTGGGATTACGACGAGATGCCTGGACTGGATAGGAAGTGAATCGATGATCATTTTCATCGAAAAAAGATCTTATTAGCTTTCCGCTAGCCGACTTCTCTACTTTAGGAAAAAAGGAATTTCCCTACCGCTTAATAAAATCAAGTTAGTCTTAACTAAGCATAAGTCCTTTACTTTCTTTCAACGAGCTTCGAAAGTTGGGATGGAGCTTTCACTAATAGACAGACCGGTTAAAGTACTTGAACAAGCATACCATTCCCTGGCCTCGGATTTCGGGAGAAAGGAAGAGAACGTAAAGGAGGACGTCTAGTGGCAGGGCGTCCGCTTTTCCGTCTTCTCTCCGCCTTAATGGCATCAACTGGTATGACCACGTTTGGAGAGATCTTGAGTCTTAGACATGGAACCTCTTCGGGAGAGACCCCTGATATTAAAGATTGGATCACTTTCCCGACGTTGCTCACTAGGGATGTAGCGATACGTCTTCTTCAATGGTCGGCCTGCGACCTGCTTCTAGAATGAAATTCTTCCTGTGTGTTTGGAAACTCTCTCTTTTTCTCTGGCTTAATCTAGAGTAAAGGGACATGTTTCCGAGTTCAGTCTTGTGTCAACAGACTTCCCACAGTAGGGGAGAGATAGTGCTTTTATCATTTTCATTTTCTAAGTAAGAGAGAGGAAGTGTGGCTTGGTAGCCTGCCCTGTCTTCTATCAATCTCCTGGCCCTTGTTCCTTCACGTCCGGAAAGTGGTGGAGCGAGAGCCCTTCCACACGGGACTCCCGTTTCAACAGTCCATTTTTCCTTATTCCGTCACCTTCTTCCCCTCAGGTCAAAGAGTAAGAACTCGCTTTAGAGAACAAAAAGATCTCCTTGCATTTGAGACAAGCTACTCGGCGTAACGAAAGAAGAAAAAGTTGATGTTATTACATTACGTAGTCTTGTCTTCAAGCTGAAAGCCAGGAAAGTAGCTGTTAGCGCCCTACCTTCTGCTACTTCACTAGATTAGATGCTGAGCTACCTGATTCTAGAACATGAAAGGAGCGAGATATGCTCTCAGGGAAGAAAGACGAATGCTATGAGAGCTTGGGCTGAATAAGGTCTAAGGTAGGAGAAGACAGGGCATATTAGCTGGCCGATAGGGGGAGGAAGCAACGCATCTTCCGAAACCAGAGAATCCGCTCTTTGTATCGGCTGCAACTAGAACAGGTCATATCCCTAAAGGTCGGGAAGCTATGCCAGGGGAACTCATCCCTCTCTTACGGGGGTATTAGAGAAGATACAAACCATCAGAATAAACCTGCTATTCCCTAAGGCAAGAAACAGAACTCATCTCCTAGCTTCACTATGGTCTATAGGCGTCTTAGTCTTTCATCACAGGGTGAAACTCCTTTCCTTCCACTCATCTCCTATTCTAAGACAAGACGTCTTGGCGAGAGGGATTAACCTGATTGACCTATTATTGCCCCGGGGGCTGATGGGATTTATGGATTCTAAACCCGCTTCGACGTCTTCCCACAGATCTGCCTTATCGAGCCTTTTTGGGGTGCCATTAAGGCAATGAAATCGGTTTTTGTACGAGGAATTGGAGGTGCGAAAAGACTGACTTGTCAAAGACTGGGGTGAAAGCACAGAAAAGATAGAGTCTGGTGCGGAGCGGGGCCAAGAAAGTCAAGGAGGTACAGGCATTATTTAATAAATTACCTGGTCCTTATATAGTGTCAAACCCTGCCCTAAGGCCGGGAAGTCAAGCTTTCGTGGAGAGGGCTTAAGAGAGATTTAGATTCTATTCTTCGGGAAGGTCATACCAGGGAAGTTGTTACGAAAGGAGGTTTAGCTTTCTAGTTCCTCATCCATACCATATGAGGACCGGGCAGACTGACTTGTAGCTTGATAAAGGGCGGATGGAAGGATAGCTGGGAATCCCACTTATAAGGAAATAGTCTTTTTCAGTATCTAATGAACCGAACGGCCATGTCGTGGGAAGAACAAAGTCACTGCTGGACCAATGCTAGTAGGTGCCAAATCAAAAGGCACAATTGTCTCAGTAGCAGATAAAAGTATGGAAGCTGGATCAGGAATCGGAATCTTCGGAATTGGGACAAACATCTCCAACCGAACTGGCACTGGAAAAAAAAAATCTGAAAGATTCTCTTCATAGAGCTTTCGAAAGCGTACGTAACATTCCTTTCTCCAGTCAGAAAGCCTCATGGGAAAGAAAACAATCCCCATTGAGAAAGTCCTCTGATGGATATTGATTGAGTGGGGAGATTTCTTGACCGTCTAGTTGTTTGTCAGCACCGAAGAAAGGGGATCCGGGAAGCCTAGTCCAATGACGGTGGAAAGCAAGTAGCTAACAGGGACCCGGCTTACAACATACTATTTCAGACGAAAAGCAAGACCAGACGATAGAGACCATATCCCTGTAGAAGGCGTGAAACTCGTCTTTGGGAAGAACTTTCTTTGCCACTTAAGAGTTATTCTCTTTCCTGGCGTGGAAGCCCAAGGACGAAAGCCGTAATAGTATAGCAGCGGTAAACAAGGGGTTCTTCGATGACCCTGAAGAAGAAATGCTTTGAAGTCCCCCTTTGTAAGTGAAGGAAAAGAAAAGTAGTTCCGGTGAGCAGTTCAGTAAGGAAAGTACTCGATGAAAGAAAATCGTTTTAGGAAGGCCTTTATCCTCTCATCCCAGGGGCAAGGAATGAAATCAAAATGCATTAGTCGGCTTTAGGAAAGGGAAGCCTCACTAAATTCCCTCTTCTTCTTGTTTCGGGAAAGCGCATCCCGAGTCCGTATCGACAGGAAAAGATTTTCATTAAATACCGGAGCTTGCACCAGAGAACCGCTTTGCTTCACACCCTCTTGTCTTGGAACCTCGACCTTCGATTGTCGATTGCCTTGGTACTTTGACCCTTGGCTAGTTCGCTGAGCTATATCAGGGACTTAGCGTTCGACTGTTGCCAACTCGGGGCTTTTTCCCGAAAACTTCTGTTCTGAGTGAGAAGTGGAAACCTTCTTGGTTAGAGTTATAGGAGAGCGAGAACCGTTCTAGGGAAATATGGATTCCGCACGCACCTCGAGAAACTGGACCAAAGTACCTGTTTTGTTTGTGAGGTGGTAAGGAAGATTTCTGAGAGTTGTTCCGTACTTCTTGAGTTCTGAACTAGAGGAGAAAGAGGAGATTAGCGGAGCGAAATCTATTTTCTTCGATTAGAGGGTGCTTACTTAAGTGTTGAAGCGTGGAAGCGGAATACTTCTAGTAGTGTTGTTAGTTGAAGGCAAGCAAGCCAGACCTAATCGCCCTTGATAAGGGAAACAGAAGACGTCCCTCAAAGCCCCATTAACGCAAAACAAGTCGATTCCTACGGTTTTCAATATAAATTGAAATAGAAAGGCTAAGGGGTCTTACTTGACTGAAGGAGTACTCATATTATGGGGGCCTCCCCCAGACCCCCTATCTCGCTTTTTCATTTCCGTTGTCCCTCAACAAATAACATAAGTGAAGTGAAGTAGCGCTTCATCCCAGGCGAGACCTCCGGCCGCCTATGACAGAGAGAGGCCCTTCCCCTCTTTGAAATGCGGAAGCTCGCTTTATCAGACAACGACTTTATTTTAGATTATTAAAGGATGAACGGGTCGTTCGTCGTGGAAATATAAGGTGTTTCCTGTTGACAGTTGGAAGGCGGGTTAGTTGATGGGCAAGCTGACTAACGGGGCCACGAAGGGCCCAACGGATTGAGGGCTTCGAAATTGGATGCTTAACACAGTGAGTTCGAAGTCCTCATTCACCACCAACATGCTTCACTCCAATCTCGGGGGCAGAACCCGATCATCGAGAGAGCATGAAGCTTGCTGGCGACATCGGTGTCGGCGGAGTGTTTCGCAAACCTCCCGGCCTCACCCTAGCCCTAGGGTTGGCTCCGAGATAGGGAAAGTTGAAACCTAATTCTATATAGATCTCCCCTTGTAGATCCTTTATAAACAGGGCCGCTATCCAGGATCTCCGCTTTCATAATATAAGCTTTTTTTTCATACTCTCTTTTATGTCGCGTGTTTCGCTCGCTAAGGCGAGCTCCACTCCCATGCTTTCCGTTGGTCAACAACCAACCACAATTCTACTTTACTTCTTCACTACTCGTACAGGCTTTCTGTCTCGAGGGAATCTTTGTTTTCAAACTAGCAATGAAAAAAAAAAAGATTACCTTTGTTGCGCTCGATGATAGGAACTCAGTCATCGAGGACTTATCTTCTATAGTAAAAAAAAACATGGAGGCAACTGGTCTTCAATTGCCTCCAGCCTGGTCGTCCGTCAGAGAACTTTTAGAGCATGTTTGGGATTTGCAAGATACAAAAATTTGTTATATAAATTCCCTCAGCAATGAAATGGCGCGCGAGGACTTTCAAAATGGTTGTATCTGGGAGGAGCTAGTTAATGAGATCTCTTTAAGAGTGCCCCATAGCCCCCTTGAGCAATTTGAGATTCTCCCATTGATAAAAATGAATATTGGAAACTTTTATTTCTCATTCACAAATCCATCTTTGTTTATGTTGCTAACTCTCTGTTTAGTCCTACTTCTGGTTCATTTTGTTACGAAAAAGGGAGGAGGAAATTCAGTACCAAATGCTTTTCAATCCTTGGTAGAGCTTATTTATGATTTCGTGCCGAACCCGGTAAACGAACAAATAGGTGGTCTTTCCGGAAATGTTAAACAAAAGTTTTTCCCTCGCATCTCGGTCACTTTGACTTTTTCGTTATTTCGTAATCCCCAGGGTATGATACCTTATAGCTTCACAGTTACAAGTCATTTTCTCATTACTTTGGGTCTCTCATTTTCCATTTTTATTGGCATTACTATAGTGGGATTTCAAAAAAATGGGCTTCATTTTTTAAGCTTCTCATTACCCGCGGGAGTCCCACTGCCGTTAGCACCTTTTTTAGTACTCCTTGAGCTAATCCCTCATTGTTTTCGCGCATTAAGCTCAGGAATACGTTTATTTGCTAATATGATGGCCGGTCATAGTTCAGTAAAGATTTTAAGTGGGTCCGCTTGGACTATGCTATGTATGAATGATCTTTTCTATTTCATAGGGGATCCTGGCCCTTTATTTATAGTTCTTGCATTAACCGGTCTGGAATTAGGTGTAGCTATATTACAAGCTCATGTTTCTACGATCTCAATCTGTATTTACTTGAATGATGCTACAAATCTCCATCAAAGTGGTTATTTATTTATAATTGAACAAAAGCGAGGAGCGAAGTTTCTCGAGCTACCGAGTTTACGAGAGAAAAAAAGGAGTGCGGGCTTCTTTCAAATTTTTCGGAGGTTTACAAGTCTTTTTTGAGGTTGCATTGGATCGGACAGCTTTTAGTTATTACCCTCTTTTGACTGCTTGGTTATAGGACTATAACGAGCTGACCTTTTTTCTGAACATAGATTCCTAGGTTCCGAAAGGACCTAGACTACTGAGAACAAACTGCACGTGAGTGATTTCGCCGTCATGTGATACGACATTTGATGATCCCAGAAACGCGTAATCTATAATCATGACACCACCATCATTATATACACATGTTTTTTCCTCTTCCTGTTAAAATCTACTAAGTGAAGGAAACATTTGCCCAATAACCGAATACTTATTTCTTTAAATACTTCATATTTTATTCAATCCATAAATCTATTTTCTTCCCTATGAGTTCTAGTCTCAATAAGAATGCTAGTTCTTACTGTTCATATGTTATAATATGAATATACCACACCAATTCGTTATGTATGGATGATGAGATTCCATTGATACAGAGCCAATTCCAATAGACTTATTGGAAGGTCCCATTGGCGTGCATCCAGTAGGAATTGAACCTACGAATTCGCCAATTATGAGTTGGGCGCTTTAACCATTCAGCCATGGACGCAAAGAGACTCAGCGAGTGAACTAGTGGCTCCACACCTTTTCAAGCTTCTCTTTCTTCCGTTAAAGGAGATTCTAGAAAAGATAGAATAGGAAAACGTGTTTCCAGAACAAAGAAGATACGGGTTGAGAAGGAGGAGTTAGCAAAGTTAGACAAGATTGGAATGGGCATAGGAAGATGTATTGATGTACCAGATCGGCTAATGCTCCCAGGTTGATGCGAGGTTTTCCACCAGTTGACTGAAGACTTGATTATTGGTATATCAATAGGTCCAGCACGGATTGAAATGGAAGCCGGTTCGACAGGAAGCTTTTGAAAACGCAGTGCACCCAGGTAAATAGGGAACAAGATGAATACAGAGGTTAAACGAGCATCCCACACCCAAAAGGTGCCCCACATAGGTCTTCCCCGAAACCCCCCAGTAACTAAGGTCAACAACGTAAAAAAAGCACCTATTTCTGTACCGGTTCCGGAAGAGCGAATAAAAAGGGGATGTTTTGTTACTAGGAACAAGAAAGTGTTTATAGCCGTAGCGATATAAACAAGAATACTCATCCAAGCCACAGGAACATGTACATACAGAATACGAGAATTTCCACCTTGTTGAAGATCTAGTGGTGCTACCCGAAGACTTAAATGAATAGCCATCGCTGTTAAGAACAACCGAGAAAAAATGATAATTTGCGCATAGCTTCTGGTCTTTGACATCAAAAAAAAAGGTTGTAAAAACAAAACGGACATGTGAGAATTTGGTCCTAGCTAGTGGAACAAGAAAGATATGGATCTATATTCAATTCAATACGCAATCAAAGGAATTCTCCCTACTTAGTTTTCGCTCCGCTCGTGCGTGGAACTCCTTTCTCGCGGAGCGGCATACCGAAAAAAAAATAAATTTTCTAAATACCGAAAAAGAAAGGAGTTTTCTTAAAACTTCAAAGTTCCAAGCTCATGAAACTTTTTTCTGATTTTCAACATGTTCCGATAAGTCGCGGAAGTGTGGATTTGAGTTCCTCAAATCGGCAAGCTTCCGCAACAGTAGGCGAGAAGGATACTCGGTTTGGTTCGTTGTAAGAATTGAATCCTGAATAATGGCCTCTCTGTGCTGTCGCCAAAATTCAGGTGATTCGATATCCAATTCAAACATCCGATCGACGATCTGCCCTTTGCATCGAGCGATCGCCCGCACTTCCTCTAATAGTTGAGCATCAGGAACATGTGCTCCTCCTCCTCTTTTTAAGCGATTTCGAATCACCTGCTCCGCTATCGAGAGAGGTAGAGGTTGTGGGTCTTCCGGGGCCGAGGTTGAGGCAGACTCAAGCTCTTCAGCTGGAGGAAGATTTAGATCGAAACGCGGTCGCTTCGAAGAGCTGGCACCGCCTCCGACAGAAAGAGTAAGATCACCTATGACTGGTAAGACCCACTCGATCCAATCTGTCAATGCAAGAAGGAGGGCAGCCCCCTTCCAGTCCCACAACAAATGTCCAAAATAGGTCATCACCCCCCTGAAAAGCATTCTGCGAAGGAAAAGCAGAAGCAGAGAAGATATACGTGACCACTTGGAATCTGAACTACAATTTTTATCCAGTCTGACCGAAATCGGATTTCCTTTTTGTGCCATATGCGCTTTTCTTTTCCTTTTGTGTTTCCCCCAGACAAATAAATGTGTAAAAGCAAACTCTCCAAATTGGTTGACCAAAAAAAAAAAGACCTCTATATCAGAATCGGGAAAATCAAATGGGCCTAAATGCTTTTTCCTTAAGCTTACGTTTCGGATATAGCACGTCCCCCCCTTTTTTTACTATATGAAATCCAAACTTTGATACCTGAGATTCCGTAACGAGTAGATACTTCCGCAGGAGCATAATCGATTTTCTGGTTAAATACATTAAGAGAAGTTTTTCCATACTTTCCGCATTCAGTTCTAGCTATTTCTGCGCCTTTTGATCGACCTGAACAACATATACGGATCCCCTCCACCCCTTTTTTCATTACTAATGGGATATCCTTCACTATTTTAGTAAAAATGGAACGAAATGATCTTTTTTTGTTCCTCAGTTGAAAAGAGATGTCTTGAGCAATCGGAGAAGCACTTTGATAAACAGATTGAATCTTGACCGACTCAATTAAGGTCTTAGTGTTTGTTCTATTAGACAATAAAGATCGCATTTTTTTCATTTCGTTCAAATAAGAGTTGTACCCGTACGGAATTTTTTCTGTTTCTCAGTATGATCTCTATCATCATCTCTATTCCCTTTATCAATTCTCCTATCCTACCTAGGTTTATGAATTTCTCTATCAATTCCATTACCTTATCCTTACCCATGAGGTTCCAACATTTGATCCTTAATTGACCTAGGAGTTTTTTTTTTTTTCGGGCATCCTTAAAAAAAAAAAAAGTTTTTATACACCCCAACCCCATCCCTTGGAAAGAAAAAGGTAGCACCGAAGAAAGGAAAGAGCGAGATGGTGGTTTTTCTTGTTCCCGCGAAACGAAGATCATTCGCCAAGCGAATGAAGTGAGTCAACCTCTTTTTGGCTTCGGCCAAACACTTTTTTTTTTTCTGGTCGAGCTTTCTACAAAAAAAGCGATGCGAGAATGTATTCTCTTATCTAAGCTTCTTCCCTGTGCATTCGCTCCCCCCATTGTAGATGGTTCAGCCACGCCCGGTGCCACGAAATGATTGAGAACTACGACGGGGTCGAAATGAATTTGGTTCTTTATATTCAAAAAATATTGCATGACCGAATAATTCAAGGAGAGGCGCACTGAAGGGAGGGTCCTTTTAAGTAGATGACTCGTCGGGCCGTCGAAGCGGGACTTCTTTGGGCAAAAGAACTTGAATAACTTCGTTTTTCTGAAGGAGTTGTCATTTTCTATCAGGAACGCTATGTCATTTACAACCCCGGCGTATTTCGGATGCTTGAAGGCCCCGCTCACCCGAAGTGATTTAGAAAGATTCTTCTTTATCGATGGTGATCGGTCATAGTATCCATAGCCTTGCTTCTTTTTCGGCCAAATCCTGATTTCGTTTTCCTTCTCTCGGTCGTCGAGCCTGATCGACTCGACTCTTTTCTCTGCCTCCCGGCCTCTCACTTCGTTTCGTTCTTCTTCTGTATTGTCGCTTAAATGAAGACACCTGATCGGCCCGACTTTTTCCCGAATGTCCACCACCGGCCCTTCCCCTTTCCGGGTCTGGTTTTTTTTTTTCGCCGTTTCAGTCGTCGTGGTCGACGGGGAAGAAAGAAATTAATGAATGTAATTTTGGGAAAATGTAGAATAATACACCTACCGAGACGAAAGCCAAAGGTGAGTCTCGTAGGTGGACGTATCGAACCGAAATAAGATCTCAGATTGACATCTTGATACACTGATTTACTATAATAAAAAAAATAGAGTCAATAGTGACTCCGCCGTGGAAAGAGCCGCTTCTTTCTTGCTTGATAGGGAGGGCTTCCATTCACCAGCGCAGACTTTTTGTGCTCTCCGAACCGTGCTGGATAGTCACCCATCACACGGCTCTCGCTCAAACCCAACCTGTGGTGGATCCCGGGGGACAAAGTCAAAGCGTTTGATCCTTTGCCCCATACTTTGAGATGCTCCTCCCCGCGCAGCGCGCTGCTCGTGATAGGCTTAGCTTTAAGCCGCTATCGTTCGGTTCGCTCAGGGGGTCTTCCCTTATCTTCCCTAACGTTCAGAGTTGTTCTGGTTTGAGAAAGAAGCACCGGCCGAGCACCCTGAATGAATAAAAAAAATGGACAGCAAAGGGAATCAATGATTCTTATTCAACTGAGTTGAAGCTAGCAACATGTCGATTACACACCGGAGGTTGGTAAGAACTGAGGGACAATGCCCCTAACCCAAGTGGGCTTACCAGCGAAGCAACTGGTACTTGATCGGGCGGGGGACGGTTTGGTTTCGTGCAACGCCCTCGCAGCAGAAAGAGGCAGTTGTCATTTGAAAGGAAACGCCCTTTATAGGGTTCCAAACGCACCCTGATAAAAAAAAAAAAAACCTTATTAGTAAAGAAAAAAAAAAATGTCCTTATTGAAAACTAAAGCGCTAACGCACCTTATTATTAGTAAAGCAACCTTTCGCGTAGCTCAAGCTTACTTACTAATAAAGCGGCAACAAGCACCCTCTTTCTCAAAAAGCAAAGTAAACTTTCGCGCTTCTTACTTTAAAAAGATTGCAGCTAGCGCGCTTGACTAAAAAAAGGAAAGGCTCTTTTCCTTTTTTACGAATCTACAACTCTCTTTACTGAGCGAGACTCCATCCATCTCCCTTCCCTACTAGTGGGTTATTTTCAATTTTCCATTCTATCATTTGTTTGACAGCTTAAATTCAACTAGGCTCCATTTTAGATAGGGTTTCGGTCTTAATCAAGATGGGTCAGGGGCGCGTCGGAACGGGTTGGTGGCTGCTTAGTCTCATCCGAGAGTCTAATTTCAAAGTACTGCTTTTTTTTTTTTAAAAAAAAAAGAAGGGGGGGATTTAGACTCCTTCCCTTCCACTGCATAGCCGCGCTAGCAGGTACTATGAGCCCTCTGTCCCACGCATCTAACCAGCTCGCGTGGTTCACCGGTTCCACCGAAAACTCTCATTTGTTGAAGCGGAGCATAGTGCGCTTTAGGCGCCGAGCGAGAAACGTCTCTTTTTTTTTTTTCGGTTTATCACTGATCTGAAACTTAGCACTTGTTTTCTTATTGATTCCAGGGGCGGCGGCTTTCTTGAATTAAGTCTATCCGAACCGAATTAGCACTTCTCAGATCAGGCTAGGCCTATCCAGCTGAGCTGGGCGTCGGGGCCCTGGATGCGCTAGCGATCGGCACATAGGGCGGTGGTTGCCTGGGTTTCTCGGCCTGGTATCCTGCACCTCGCGTTCATGATATCTACATTCAACTGTGCCCCGGAGACACGGTCGAAGCACGCACACTGGGCGGGCGTGCTTCTTTCACGACATGCTCTGGTCCCGGGTGTTTTTTCCAGTGGTCTTCTGGCGTTAGAAGAAGTCGTGTCCGTCCTGGACATCTGCAACGTCCTCCCACGCTTTTAATAATAGGAAAAACTGAAGGAAAATACTGACCCATTCGGTGACTTTCGCGGTCGCCCTCACTGAACCATCTTGAATCTGAACTACAATTTTTATCCAGTCTGACCGAAATCGGATTTCCTTTTTGTGCCATATGCGCTTTTCTTTTCCTTTTGTGTTTCCCCCAGACAAATAAATGTGTAAAAGCAAACTCTCCAAATTGGTTGACCAAAAAAAAGACCTCTATACTCAATGTCAGTGTAAAAGACTTTTTCACCCGGAAAATAATCCATCATGGGCGGCTCGTAACATGGAAAAGGGTTACGTCCAAGGTGATCAGCAATAGCTTATCCTAACATCGATTTCTAGCTGAAAAAAAAAATTGAGAACTCTGACAACAAGATTGGCTACCTAGCAATTAGGCCTGAAACAACCGGCTTTTCGAAGAGATACTTAAGCGGGTCCATGCGCGCAAGAAGCAGTACCGGATAAGACAATAGGTAGTAGTGTCTGAGGCATTGAGTAGCCTAAACCAAAGCAAGACAGGTCTTCTTTAATGGTGAATATCTCGACTTGCAGTCGGTCAATTTTATCTCAAATAGTATATGGCCTCCTACCTTTCTTGACTTAAAGCTTCCTATTTATCTTATCGAGATGAATGTTATTGAAAAAGATCTCAGGAGATGATTTATTTAATAAAAATATGGACATGATTTGGAAATTTTTTTTTCTCTACTCATCTGAGATTGAGAATTCGGATTAACAAAAAAAAAAAAAAATTTTTTTGATGGTTCCTTTACAAGCCTTTGATTGGGTTAGACCAGAAGGCTCAGCCAAGAAAGAATTACCGGAGATTCTACCTAGTAACATTCTCAGATATCCTGAGAGATGTTCTTGTAAGCACAGAAGGTTCCAAGCAACACCCTTTTCAGTTACCATATCATAACACTTCCACTGCCAATGAAAAAGAACCTAAAACTAGGTTCTTTCTTGGGCTAACCTTCTTTCTATTTGTTGGTGGGACATTTACTTGTCAGGAAATGCCTTTCCCCCCCTGTGTCTTTGTCATCAGCGAAGGTAGCTCTCTAAGAAAGACTCTTTTTTTTGATGCTTCAGCTTGAGAATGAGAATCGAGAGAAAAAGGGGATAAGACTAAGGGAAGAACATCTTGTAATAACTTTTTATCCATCCAAAATAAATTCATCAACTCAGGAAATGCCGCTGGACTGGACCGGATAGCGCATCCAATCGAAGGGGTAGACTGCTCGTGGCTAAGCAGGCTCCTCCCAGCCCCACCGATTCAGGAAAATACATTGACACGGCTCAAATATCGAAAGCATTTTTTGGAAGATTGACCCCGTGGGGACCTTTCTCCCCCTCTTTCTCCCGAGTGCTTTCACACTCTGGGATGGGAGTCCTTTCCACTTTTCCAGCTTATTCGGGTAAGCTACATCTTCTTCCTTTCCTTCTGCTTCTCTTTCATCTCTTGTGCTTTCTACCGCAACGTTTTTTTGGTTCACAACGGTCTGTTTGCTAGGTTTTGGACGAGGGCGAAGGATAGGGTATCTAACCCGGGCTGCACTCTTTCTTGTATCAACTAACTGAAGATGTATTTCATCAAGTCCAGTCCACTTGTCCTCTTACCCTCTAAGAGTCTCTTTGTGAGAGCTATTTTCCCGGTTGCCGACTCGGCGAATCGAAGACTGGTAACTTAACTATTTACTCTTACTCTTCGATTAACAAACTCGGGAAAGTGACACCAGATGAGTTGTTATCAATCATTCAACCAATGCTTGTTTACACTGGTTTGATTGAAGAGCTTCAGCCTTTCTTCAAGGTTCAAAAATCATCTAGTGTGGCCACAGTCCAAACCCAAGGAATTGCTGCTGTTGCTTGCCCATATGGATTTCCAGACTTTAGATTAGGTCTGACCTTCCCCTTGCTTTCGGGTTAGGAAAAGACTCTCACCTTACTTAAAATATCATCATATCCATAGGTCTCTCCTTTCTGGCAGGGTGACTTATTCTAGCTTTAGCACGAGGGAATGCCTTTGAACTTCTGTACCTTCAACTGACTCTTCTGTCTTCCCGCTACCCTTTCTCTTCCAATCTAAAAACTTCTAGCCTTTGAAAAACCTTGCTCTAGCTACAGGGAAGTTTTCTACAAGACAGGGCACTATAGGGTTATAGGCCAAGCCGGAGATAAGGTATACTGGTTATCCTACAACAAGGCAGGTTACTATCCTCTTCCTCCCATGGGAATTTAACTGAAACTGAGAATCTAGCGCTTAGCTTCCTATCCTCTTACTGGTTTAGCTCTAACTACTTGCTAGCTTGTTTGCTTACTATCCCAATCCTTACCTGGGACTTACAATCTCATTGGCTTGCTTACCTTCTTCTTAGGCTGCTTCTTTCCATACTGAGACTATAGCGCCGGGTTTGCTTAATAAAAATTCCTTGCTTGCCGGTAAAGAGTTATCTAAACCACTTCCTTTCGGGAAATGGAAATCATATTCCTTCCGAAATCACCGGTAAAAAAGAAAACACTTGTCAAGATCGGGTTACGATAACTGAAGTTTCTAGCCAAACCAGATTCAGAAAAGGGCTTCGATTCGCAGCTCCACTCGAGATCCATCGCCTCAGAGAATGAGCTCTTAGAAACCGATTCTAAACCCTGACACATTCGGTAAGCATAAGCAGCTACCGAAGATCAGGAATAGCCTGAACTGCAAAACTGTCAAAATGATCGGGGAAGCTCGGGTAACTCCTCCCTAGCAATGACTTAGGATAAGAAATTTCGTATAGTCTCCTCCGATAGAGAGAATAAAATAAAGAATTCAATCGCGGAACCTTCCTACGCGTGTGTGAGTCATAAAGCCATAAAAGGAAGTGTGATCGCCGATCGCCTGGCAAACGCAATGATGTCAGCATCCTTTGAAAACCCAACTTCATCGATATTACCTACCAATAGCTGGTTTTCCGCGAAATCTATTTCAGAAGACGAGCCAGAAAACTGGACAATTGAGGACACAGGCAACGGCTAGACGGTAGCAAAAGGGGGTCTATGTTGACCCGAAGTGAGCAAATTGCATGTAGAGAAGAGGAGTCGAACCTCAGCACCGCATCTATCGACCGTCAGAGAATAAATGAAAAGGTGCTGCTCTTACTCTCTAACGATACCCTCACTGCCTCTTGCTGAATAAGGATAAGAGATCTTTCTATGTTATAAAAGAGCCTCTTTCTTCCAAAAAAAAAAGTCGCTCCTAGCCTAGCAGAGAGGAATAGGAAGACTTGAATTAAAAGAATTAGAAACTGTGGAACCCTAGTACTTCCGAATCCATTCCTTTTCTTAGGCTTTTTTCACAGGGGAATTCAAGTTACCCTTTGACTTAGAGTTAGAGTGATTGCCTCTATCGAAGTTCTAAGATTACCACCTTGGTCATTTTTTTCCCGTTAGAGTTGGATTTCCTTACCCGAAAAAATGGATTGGATACTCGCTTTAAGAACCAGTTAACCCAGCATCCGAATCCGAAAAAGGACTTTATCTGAATAAGATTTAAACGGATTCTCTGACCAATAGGGATGGAAATAGACCCGAACCTAGCCCCACAGTCAAGGACTACAGGAGAAAGAGAAAGATTCGCGTAGTAAGTCTTTCCAACCATCTTTCCGGTGGACTTTCTTCTGGCTTACGTTCCGTAACCCGAACATTTGATCCTTCCGTAGTTACATACCTAACGGGGGGGTCGTAGCTAGCGTAATCCTATTCGTCACTAGCAAGAAAAGAAGTGACTTCTCTTTACCGGATACTTGTTCGCGGAGGAAGCACAAGAACTTGTCTCTAGCCTTACCCGTAGAGAATTCCCTGGCTCTGTAGGCCCAATACCCCCTTCAGTAGTTACTTTCAGTTCTTTTTCTTCTTTCTCTGCAGAGAGCAAGTTGCAGAAAAAAAAAGGTAAGGCTTTTTGTAAACTAGTTATAATGTAATCCCAGTTGCCTTCCTGGGGGATTGGGTTCTCCTTCAAACCCCTGGGATAGATGCAGTTCACTTGGAGAGCCTGGTTCAGCACCCTATGTAGGTAAAACCTCCCTTTTTTCTTTTTCCTTTCTGATAGTGGTGACTCCGTCCCAGTATAACTGTATCAATATCAAGAGGGGAGGGTTAAGGATCTAATATCATAGTGCCCAGAGAATATAAAAAAAATGGAGGGATTTCCTTGCTCTATCCATAAGGTTAGATCAGCGTACCCTATTCCTATATGCAGGACTGCCATAATAGGCGCTTTGTGCCCCGGATAATCTCGTCGTATAATAACAATCCATTTTCTAGGCTTTCAAATAGTGGGTAAGCCAGCTTAGATGATAAAGATTGGCTTAAGGGGGAATCCCTTTTTTCAATAGAGTCTGCCTTAACTGCCTTAGGTTAAGTAGGGGGAGCAGGTTTAGAATCCAGCAGCAATGGCAAAGGAGGAAGCAGCAAATCCTTCTCACGAATGAAGTGATAATCCGACCGGTTCTCCCATCGCTATCTTTAAACGCCGATGTGTACGAGTAAGACTTTATATAACTTTCTATCTATATAAATGTACTTGGGAGCTGCGCCGCTTAAACTTAAAGAGTAAAGAGGAAACCAACGGCGGATCTTCCTCAATAGGAACTGAACGCTGGCATATTCGTTCTAGAAGGAAGACCATTTTATGCAGTCGGCATATAACTCACTAATCTCGGACAAAATGATGGGCTGGTTCACCCTAAGCCGTGAGTCATCAGTCCAAGAACATGGTATAGAGAAGGAGCTTGACTCCGCCCATACACTATGGGAAGGTTCGCTCGCTAGCTATATGCTTAACAATGCAAATCAAATCCTGGTTGCTTACTGACTTTCTTTTAGTCAAACCAACCTTGGCTTTGGTAAGCGTTAGGCATGGTTGCTTACAAGACTTCTAGATGTTTTTCGCCTGAACATAGAAAATATAAGACAACCAACTATCTGGCCTCTGCCCTTTGAGTTGTGGTTGGTTGCTTGCTTGAAATCAGAAAAAAAAAAGAGCAAGGCAAGGGAGAAAGAAGTTGTCCCCTCTTCTCTGGTAACCCGCCGCCGGTCATATAGAGCGCTCCGCCCGCCACCTCATGTTCCAAAGTTAAACGGTTGTTCTTCCTTCCCCGCTCTCTCTTTTTTTTACATATGCGGTGGCGGGTTTGGCTAGGTAACATAATGGAAATGTATCGGACTGCAAATCCTGGAATGACGGTTCGACCCCGTCCTTGGCCTCGGGGAGTGGCGAGCAGCACGGAACTTTAATTAATCAAATGGCATAAGGAAGGGGGGGCTTTCCTTTGTTAGAAATCCACAGACAACATACTGGAACTTCCAAACCAAAGAAATGCAAGATGAGAAGGAGCTTTTTACGTTACGCTTCAAATTCCGTTTTTAGAATAGGCCCCATGGTCGATCGAAGGTCCTATGCCAGTTAAACTCAAACGCTACGCCCCTTCAATCTAGAATCTATCTTTGTTCAGCCAGCTCATAACAAAATGTTAGACCGGGCTGACACAACCGAATTGGTTGAAGAAAAGGAAACCCCAGCGACCAAGCACTCCCACCCCCCCCAAAAGCGGAGACCGAACAACCGCCAGGTTGTCGAGGACA